>OY856409.1:1981972258-1983282258 GCA_963693085.1 Alisma plantago-aquatica
CTTATTGTTATATGTGCATATCATTAATTAGTCATACATTAGAGCAGTACATTTAATTAAAGTATGCATTCTAAAGTAGATAATAATTACATGTAATTTACTTGTACACATTATAGCAGTACCCTAATTAAACTTACATACAAAGTATGCATTCTAACTTAGAACAATGGCTTTCATAGAATATTTAATGTATATAAGTTTAATATTGTATAGCCAATAATACTTGGACCATAAAATTTCCTTCAGTTTATAGCCATACAACAGTAATTAATAAAATACGGGCAAAAAGCGGCCAAAAATGGGGAAAGTAGGGATGGCAATGGGCCGGGTTTTTCTTAACCCGACCCAAATCCGACCCAACCCATATTTTTTAGACCCCTACCCAAACCCGACCCAAAGTATATGGGTCTCTTAAAAAATATCTCACCCGACCCGACACTCACCCGACCTTACTCGAGCCTACCCGACCCAACCCATATAAAGTTAACAAACACTCGTATCGTGTGAATAAAGTTGCAGACAGATAAGATCAGCAAATGCAATTCTGGACTGGGTTTGAGCATTCTATCGAACATTATGTGTGCGTTTTCACTTGCCGCTCGGTGAGCCAATACACCCTACTCGGCCTTCTCTTGACAATCGCAGCATCATGAGCGAGAACCACCTCTGAAACTATCTGGAGGTCGTTCGCGTTGTTGGGTCGGAGGATCGAAGGTAGCAGCGACATCAGTTGTAGGCCTCTGTGCATACTGAACCTGGTGAATAAGCTTCTGTCCTGGGATGTGTGATTTGGCAATGGGCATGGCAGGTAGTGGTTCAGCCAGAAGTCGTTGTCATCCCTTGCCACCATGTCTTTGAAATCCAGCACTATACTGTCAACTATCATCTCCAGCAACTAACCGTCTATCAAGGACTCAGTGATTTGGTCACCTATGCCATTGGCAATAGCGTAATAGAAAACAAAACATGGGAGGTTTGTGTTTCTTTCTACGGAAGGAGGAATGGACTAATGAGTCCTAGTCCTGAGGAGGCGTTGGCTCGTTCCTTCTCATCCTGTGACTGGTAGAAGAACCGCATGGACATTGCCTCCAGTTTCGTCACCCTCTATGGCACGCCGTTTGACTTTCGAACGTTGTTCGATCACGCATGCATGCATGATCCTCACAATGTCGCAGCTTTAGCTAAGACGGCGCCGGGCAAAACCAATCTCCGACCTATTCTAATGGTATTGGGGATGACAATGCAACCCAACCTTTAACAACCAAATCTTTCGATGACCTTCAATAACAAACATGGTGCTAACATCAGAACCCTTCAAACGTCGGCGCCGGTGGTAACTACTGGTCCTATGCCACGTGCACCGCGCTTTGGGACGCAGTAGGTGGCAGCCTCTGCGACCGGATGCAACGATGGGAGGTAACGACTAGGGCACGTAAGACAGGCACAGAAGAGACGGGTCATCATGAGGCCTGTATTTTTTTCGGGCGATGGGTGCACCCGTAAAAAATACCTTCCTCCCGAAGTTCACCCAATTTACAGCCTACACCCAACGGGTTAATCCGGCCCCACCCATAAACCCAATTAGACCCAAATTTTTGGGTTGGGTCGGGTTGGGCCGGGTAGGATGAATTTGCCATCCCTAGTTGCTAAGTGGGCGTTTTTTATAGAAACGTTAAGCGGGCGCTCAACAGCAAAATTAAGCGGCTGGAGGTCCTGACCGATTAAGCGGTCGCTCAGAAGAGAACAAAAATGATACATTTCAAATTAGTTTTGTGCGTCGATTTTGTTGTCCTTAGATGAGTGAATTATCCTCATCTAAATTGGCTCAAATTGTGCATGTGGCCTATTTTGATTATGAAAACGAAGATCAACAATTTGGATTTTACAAAAAAGAATGGTCTAAGAAGGAAAACACCGTTAGGTGTACGATAGGGTCTGCACACTCGAGCATATTCTAGCCTGACTCTCTCTCTCTCTCTCTCTCTCTGTGTGTGTATATATATATGAAGACAGAGAGGATCGCACTAGACTGTAAGCCTAGACCTACTCGCAAAGGTAAAGCACAAGCAAAATTCAACTACTTCCAATGTTACATTATATATATATGAGGAAGATAGATAGGGTCGCACTAGACTATAAGTCTAGAACTAATACTCACAAAGCACGAGCAAATTTCAACTACTTCCAGTGTTACATTAGCCACATGTAAAATTGAACTCTAGGATCTTGATTTTCACATTATAGATCATCTATAAATTAAATTTCAACTCATTTACATACGTTTCTCTGTCATACATCTAGCATGTGCAAGAGTTAACATTTAAATAAGTTCTAAGCCATCAATTTTGTGATATTTAGTTGCAAAGGCTATACTTGTTCGAAGGAGCTCAAATCTTTTGGTGTGACTACTCGACGTAGATTAATATTGTCCATTAGCTATTCTAATTATACATTTATTTTGACAATTTCAAGCATAAGAGAAATGAATTCTAGATTCTTTTCTTTTTTTTATCGAGAGAACCGCCCCCGTAGAAGCGTCACTTTTGTGACCCCCTCTAGACAGCGTAAAACTCTCGGGCCCCGAGCGCCCCGCCCACCCGGGAACCGGTTAAAGCGCACAGTTGGCCGGCCTGCACGACGGGTACCATTTCGGAGGCGGTCGCGGGGTTTCGAACCCGGGTCCCTTCATGAGGGGACACCGTGCCGAACCACCTGAACCACTCCTCCCCGGAAAATGAATTCTAGATTCGATTGATTATATTCTAGACTAAAACACTATGTAGCAGAGGTCGGACACTCAAAGACATATTAAATCACGAAATGTTTATTTAGTGGTTCGAACCCAAGTCACTTCATTCCTGAATTTGTCAATGCGCTATCGCTTGCCGACATATATGTATAGAAGTACATTTGTCAATAGGTCTGAATATGGACAAATAGAATGCCAAAAACTTGATTTCCAAGTATTATCACCCCTCATAGTAATGTGATGTGATGCTCAATGGTGTTAATAAAAGAAACGCCAAACACCCATCTTTTGTCTCTGTCACATGAAGAACCCTCTACGCTTGATTTTGCTAAAAGATCCTCCGGGAGCTTATTGTGTCTGTCCTCACTTCTTGACAAGATCCATATGTGTCACTTGTATCCAAGAGCAGGCATACCAGCCTGTTGATGCTCCAATTTTTAAATTGTCACTGTCTTCTAAGAACTGGACCTGCGACTACCTATCTTTCATCAAGATTGTGTTCATGGTTTCATAATTAGTTTACATAGTTGGCAGATTATAAGGTAAGTGCTTCTCTCATGGCTCACTAGATGTGTCATCCTACAAGCAAACAAATTGCAGTTACACCACTATTTTATCCTAGCTAGCAAATCTTAAGCTACTGCACCGCTGCCTGCTTTAGTCAAACAAGAAAGTTACTAGCAGATGGCACAAATGCAGCATTCAAAGTTATATTGTTCACAAACTTGATTCAAAACATCACCAGAGGATAAGAGCTTTAAAAAATATGCTACACGTATGAATTATCTATCTAGTCCATTTCGGGCTCAGCAAGTTAGCTGGAATGCAAATAGCAATTCAATATGAACTCTTATTGTAATGTAAGTAAAAAAATGGACCAGAAAATAATAAACATGGAACTTTTCCTAGATTGACACCACAGTGGGAGTTAATATCTTTGACCCTTACCAGTTTGGCCAGAAATTCATTCTGAAACTTCGCCTCACTCTCTATCTCTAAAGCTGCCTGTACCATTAAGATAATATACGTTGTTAGCCAGGTAAAGTTACCAATATCAAAGAACGGCAATTTAGACATTAGAGCTTCAGACCCTAGCACAATTTGCATTCTCTTCCGGTTGCATATATAGATGAGAAGTCAACTAAAATTAAAGGTTCTCTATCAAGAAATTGAAAATAGATCACAAGCTGTTTATACTTATACATCATGCTACTATTTTTGGTCAATTATGTGTTCTGCAAAATTAATAATACTAAGCTCCCCAAACCACTCTAAATGATCTATGACGTTAGCTTCTGCAAGAGTATGAAAGGATTTATTCCAGTTTCCCAATGTAGAAGAGTCTGGAATTTGCAACTGAAATTATGACTCAGCCAAATTCCACAACCCCCTGCCCCACCTTGAAGACAAAGTACAATCACACGCACATAGTTCCTCTTTGCATTTCAGTAGTGCTTCATAAAACATGCCATCAAGTAGAACATATAAAAGATCCAAGCAGCGGTAAAAATAACAGGTATGGGGGATATGTCAGCATTCTACAAAATTTAACAACAGTTTGGTCGAATTCAGTGGAGGATACTAGTGTACAAAATTAAAGATTGTTAACATCAAACTGGGAGTAGAGAAGCCTAATATTTACTGACACGACATCCAAGAACACTAGTTTCAGAGCTTGGAACCTATCTGAGCGGTATGAATGTATTATTGAAATCTTATTTCCAGGAACATGCAAATGAGATCTATTGATGGTAACTTTTCAGGATTAAAAACAATCCATCGAGTGTCTTCAACTTCAATATCACTTTGCCAGACCAAAGATCTTTTAAAACTGTCACAATATGAGGTTTAAGATATACAGTCAGGTTTAATGCCAATTGTCAACAAATGGTGAAAAGGTGGAAGATGGAAGTTTACCTGGTTTTTATGTGGGCAGATGCAGACACAGACAAATCGAGGATTATATCACATTTAAAATAATGGTTGCAACATTGATGGTCCTGGATTTGACCAGAATTGCTCATTCTAACTTCTAAGCAGGTGATGGTGATAATTAGCTTTCAAGCACTGATACAGAGAACATTTCTGCAGTTGGTATTGACACCAATACCAAAAGTATTAGTGAGCTTGTTGGCGTGGTGGAAGGACTTATTGCCAATGCCACCGTCAATGCTAAGCTCTAGCGAAAAACACACTGGGATATAGCATCACCAAAAAAAAACCACCAACATAACATGTTGGAAGGCTAAAAAGCCAGGAATCACAATTGTGGTGTGCTTCACGTGAGGTAGCAGATGATAATAGATGTGTGCTTCATGCAAAGTGGTGTGTGCAAGATCTTTTTTTTTGGTGCATGAAAGATCTTGTTGTGAAGTATGATTAAAAAAGTAGTTGATAGGGGCATCAGTTGACAAGATTGTCTTAGTTGCAGGGGTCATTTAGCGAATTTGACTTGATTGTGAGCGGTGTGGAGAAATATGCATCAGGTCTATGTGAGTGGTGGGAGAAACACGCTTTAGGTCAATGTGAGTGGTGGGAGAAACACACTTCAGATCAGTTGATGAGGTGCACACATGTAAGTTTCAACCCCTTCCTTTTCTCCCAATCTCCTAATTCATTTTTATGTTTTCCCATTTTTGTTCCTTTTTCCCGAGTAGTAAATGGTCTTCCGTTGTTTTACATCCATTTTTTCAGGGAAACGTCAGTAAAGTCAGCCCTTAATCGTAAGGACTTTCGACCTCAAAATGAGGCTTCAATACCAAAATGGTGTAAACCACGTCAGGAATCAAACTAATCAATTTGGGAACTAACAAATAAGTCCTCAGATATTACATGTAGCTCCTAATACTAAAGCAATTGCAAATAAAATCCTACAACACAACAACATAATAAAGAATTAATTAAGCAAAACTGGATGTGCAACCATGCTTTTGGATCTGAAAATGTGCCTTGTATTGCGCAAAGCTCTCAACTTATCTATTTTGCATTTATTTTATGACAAATAAGAACCAAAAACTTTTAACCAGTAAGTAATAGCAAGGTTGTCAGGACTGAACTGGTGAGTGAATCCGTGAGGCTTCCGGTTCTAGGTTCACTAGTTCAACCGATGGTTGGAGTTCAACCGGCGACATCAGCATGATGCCATTAAGTATTTTAACTTTAAATTATGTGAAAAATAAAGAAAGTAAGCCTAGGAGAATATCTGAAAATAGCATTGAAACGACAATATCGAGCCTTGCATGTCCTATGTCAACTTATCAAGTAATCAAATCAACCATGGTTTCATTAGCGTAAGGCGATACCATAGTAGTATCGGCATGAGGAAATTGAAACCTTGTAGGAAAATATATTATAGACAATAGTATTAGCATTTGTCGACTCACTCACTGATCTTGCAGGACCATAGGATTATGCTTAAGAATGAGAAAATGTAGGTAGAACAGTTTAGCTTTATAAAAATGTTACTAGGGAAATAGATGAAGAAGAGAGGCACTGGAGTAACTGCAAGAGGATCAACACAGCAAAATAGGCAGCACCAACAACCAACAGAAGTACATCTCATCAGAAAACTATTAAATGACAGGAAGAGGGGGATAAGGAAGAGGAAGAATAGAGGAAGAGTTAGGAGGGTAGCCTGTATCTGCATAAATTACAAGAAGTGGCAAAAAGTGCATCAAATTATTGATCAGTGCCAAAATGGCCGAATTAGTAAAAACCAGATCAGTTCACTGGTTCAGCGGTTGAACCGGCATGTTGACCGATTCTTGACCGGCTCAAAAGGATTTCCGGGTTTGTATCAAATCGGAGCGTATGGTCACCGATTCACGATTCGAGCGTTTCACAGTTCAAGCAGTTCATGGTTCCACCAGTCGGTCTGAATCATTTCTAATAACCCTGAGTAATAGTGTCAAGGCCCATCGAAAAATTACATTGGCTAACAAAGGTGTAGTGACATTAAAGTTTATCTTTATTGTGTTGTTTTTAACATTAAACTATTCGTTCTTAGCAAGCATTTAAGTTTTGCTAGAGATGTGAATACTAAAAGGGATGTGCAAGAAAATGGGTATTATAGAAACTACCAAGTGCTGATGGCAAAATTCAGGAGAAATTACAAGAGCAATGTTTTCTTTACCGAACCGGTAAGAAACTGGTTTCTGATTCCTTGGTTCAAAAGTCGGTCTGACCGGTTCAACTAGCTGTTCGAAGGAGGGCGGCGAAGAGGAACAGAAGGAGCATCATTAGGAAGAGGAAGAACATGCAACAAAAAGGAGAGGAGACAAGCAAGGAAAAGGAGGAGCGTGGCAAGAGGACGAGAGGACACGGAGAGAGATGAATCTAGGAGAGGATGCCACATAATGCGGGGATGGAAGAGGGGGATGAGGAATAGGAGAAAGAGGTGATAGGGGTAATGAGTATTAGAGGGAAAGGGGGATGAAGGAGTAGGAGAATGGAGGGGGGGAATGAAGGAGCAAGATGAGGAGGAAGGAATGAAAGGAAGAGGAAGATGTGGTGGGCAACAGCAATGATGGTAGTGGGGAGTAAAGAGGACAGAAATTGACAGGATCATAGGACAAGGGTGTTTCCCTAATTCTCTTGCAGTGTAGCTAAGCAGTTGGTAGGCGCAACCGGTGACCGCACCAAGTCATTGGTTCAACCAGTCGTCCATTAATTCTCGCCGGTTGGTCATCGTTTCCAGGTTTGAGATTGACTGAACCATGCCGGTCGCCGGCCCCCCATTCAAATGGTTGAACCAGCCAATTCAGTTCTGATACCCCTGGCGAGGTTGTCATACTTAGTCTACACATGTGCAATGTCAACCAACAAGTGCATTAGAGTAATATTGTGGAGTCAGACCAATTTTAAATGGGTAAGTGGACCTCAACAAACTTAAGGCGATGTAATTAGGAAAGATCCAGATTCATTACAGCTCAATGGCAATTTGACACAAGCTAAGCTGAATGGAAAAGAAAGATTAATGTAGATGATCCCATGTGGTTGGGGTTAAGGATGAGAACCTCTTGTTGTAAATTAAACATCATAGATGACGAATACAGCCAAGAAAAACGCAATAAGTTAAGAAACACATACACATCTTTGTACAAAATAGAGACCCAGGACTTGACACTTTAAAGAAGAAGAAAACTTGGATACTGGTAGCCGTTTCCATTACTACTACAAAAATGTCCAGATCACCCCAGTAAGGTCGGATAGCCACAACTCACCCAATGTGTCATGACAACAAGCTAGGTGAGCATATCTGGAGAAAAAGGAAAATAACCCAATAGCAAATAAAATGAAACAACACATGGAAATAAACATTGAAGACACATTTATATCAATTGTGAGCTAGGCATACAACTAGATTCTCTTTAGATAAGTATATACTCCCTCTTTTACCAATATGCAGGTGTGCAACAAACTCTTCCAAGATGCAAAACAATGGTCCATGTTTGGGGTGGCATACAAATAGATAATCTTTAGATAAGTATATACTCTTTTACCAATGTGCAGGTGTGCAACAAACTCTTCCAAGATGCAAAACAATGGTCCATGTTTGTGGTGGCATACTCTCTCAGGAATGAAATTGAACACGAACAGAGTTATAGTTGCAGAAGCAAGCATAGACAAGCTGTGGGAGACGGGAGAGAAAGTCACACTAGGATAAGCTCAAACTTTGTCTCATAGAATAACACTCATTAACTCTGGCTTGGATGCTGCGGAGGATTCCAAAGAAAGGAGCTAATACTTACCAAGACACTGAAATTCGAAATACCCTTTGCTGTTTAAGGAAGCCACAATGAATTAAACAAACAAAGGCAAAAAAAATGGGCTCCTCTCATCTGCCAAATTTTGTCTCTGCTTAACATGTTACGTCACTCCGCCACCCACATGTCTGTCTACAATAGAGCTTAGCACAGGCCTGCCCTCCCAAGGACAGTTCATGCCTGACTAGGTTTCCAGCCTGACACCGCTTGCAAGTATGCACACATGTTTGGCTTTCAGAACATTCGTGGGTTTACGCTACCAAGGCCGAATGTGAGATACAGACACATTTTCCTAAAGATGAGTAATGTGAGCTATATCTCTGCAAGGAATGATACGATTATTACATATCTTCGTCCCAACCATCTATCTAATACTTATAGACCCCAACTTCAAGTTGCGATACATCAGTTACTGAAACCCAATTACATGAAATGATAAGCATACTAATAGCATATAAGTTGCATCGCTGCGACATGGGTTCCACTCCCTAGCGCTCCCTTCGATGCAGATTCTACCCTCCACTCCGACCCCGGGCATTGTCCTGTTCAAGCTTGGCCGTGAGTCGTGGCTACAGAAAAAAAATTTCTATCTTAAAATCTTGATGATCTCTCTAAAAATCCACCTTTTTGCGAAGGAATGAACCGAGCAGGAAAAACATAACAAGGATCAAGCTCATTGACATTACCATAGACATGAGAACCCTAGAGCAAGCTTAACAATATTAAGGGCAAGACGCGGAAACGAGTAAGGTTACTTACGCCTTTTAGCCTCCCAAGCTTGTGACGAAGGCCGTCGATCTCCTGGTCCAGGTCGGCATGCACAGGGTCTATCTGCAACTGGATCTCCCCGGAGGCCGAGGACGACGCCGCGGCACGGTTACTGATTCCCTCCCTGAAACCCGAACGACAAAAACAATCCATGATTTTAACATTTTGTGGGGCTCACGACATCAAGATCCCACAGTCTCGAAGGGAAGGAACTCGGGCTTACCTCGACCGCAGAGGTCCGGCGCCACCGTAGAAGGGTCCCCGCTGAGTTGGATTTGCCATGAACCCCAGGTCTCCAAGCGAGGGAGGGAAGAAAACTGAATTGGGGTCGAGCAGACTTCAACAGCCGATGGAATTAAGGGCATGTTTGGTTTAAATCGTATATTTTACAAATTCAGAAAATCAAATATAAAATTTGTATTTGCGGAATTTTGACAATATGGTATTTTGTAAACGCAGGACGGCATAAATGCACGGGATTATTGAAAATCCAACAAACCAAACGTTAAGTTTGAAAGTCCTAAGTCCGAACGTTGACGGATGAGAAAACGAGAATTGCAAAATGTGTTAGTCCTGCGCAATACGCACAAGTTGCACAATCCGCAAGACGATTTATCTCTCATACTGCACTGATGCAGGTGAAACATATTTTACTATACAATTTCTTAGTCTATATGTTTCTTGGTTCTTTTATGTAATGTTTTCTAATGCACACCGCATGTAGATATTTCTATTATTGTGGTGCAGTTAGAGGTAGAGAGAGAGAGAGAGAGAGAGAGAGAGAGAGAGAGAGAGAGAGAGAGAGAGAGAGAGTTGGGGGCACTGGATAAATCTTTTAGATAATTCTATTGTTGTTGTTGTATTGTAGGGATAGGAGTGTGAGATAGTTGGGTGGGGAGTTGAACATTTATATAACGAATATGTTTATTAGATTTGATCATTTATTTAATGTTGTGGATTCAGTAAAAGAACGAACATGGACGGATGGAGAAATAAAAGTTTTAGATTTAATTTTTTTAATGTATGGACACAATGCCAAATAATATATTGGTATTATAGTAGGTAACACGATGATATATTGTAAACGGAAACGGTATTTTATTATTTTTTATCTCATCCCATTCGGACCACCATCCCTCCGGTCATTGATGTAGTAAAAATTGTTTTTGGTTCGTGATGAATTATGAAGAGGTATATGGTGGGTGAATCACATAGGTTGATTGGTTACTATGGTGATCGAAAGGGAAAAACTTCTATCGAAAACATATGTGAAAACTAGATGATTTTTTTCTAGATGGAAAAGTATGATGGTCGATGGTGAAACTAGTTATTTCAAAAATGAAATATCCTTAATTATTTGGACACATGCACAGAAAAAAAATCTCAATATTATCCTTCTCTAGGTAAACATGTTTTCTTAAAATATTTTTCTATTAAAGGAATTTAATTTCCCACCTAAAAAAATATTTCCTTCTAAACACTATTCTCCATCTTACTTCCCTCCAAGTAAAAAAGATCTCTATAATTTTTTTTAAAATATTTTCAACTAAAAATATTCTCTCCCTTTAAATAATATCCCTCCAAGAATATATTTTACTTCAATTACAATTTTTGTCATGATTAATTAACCTCCATAGATGTGATTCTCTCCTGGTAAAGAATCATTATCCAAATAAATTTCTTGGCAAAGTTTGATTTCTACCTAAAATTTATTTCCATCTAAACTTATAATTTTTCTTTAAATTATATTTTTCCTTCAAAAATTAATTCAATATAAAAAAGTTAATCAATTCTAGCATAACATTTTTCACCAAAACTAAAGTTACATTATATTCTTTTGTTAATTCATCATATCATGATGAGACACCAAAATCTACAACTAAATCTTCATCTGTGAAGCGTAACAAAAGAGAGACAATGGATGGTGAGGAGATTATAATCATTAAGGAGGTCATAGACAATGTTGATGAAGTTATTATAGAAGGGTATACCTCATACAAAAAGTATTCCATAACAAATTTTCTGGAGTAGATATTTATCTTACTTTAGATGCCATAGGAAGTGAAAGTCATATATGCATCAAGGCTTAGTCATATCTAATTGAGCATCCAAATATGATGAGGGCTTTTATGTGTCGTCTATAGAACGAGCAATTGACATTCGTGATCAATATGATTGTGAAAGATTAATTATGTTGTATTTATCAAAAAATAGTCGTGATGAAAAGATTTTAGTTTGCTATTTTTTCAATGAAATCTTATATTCACTAATTATGATATGCAAAACCTACATGTTAAAGATTAGTTTTTATAATTTAAAATAATTTATTCTACACTTATAATAGATTTCAATGGGACATTGTCTTCATTGTTTATTTCAAAAGAGTTTTCTTTAACTTTATAGTAAATATAGTTTTTACTTGTATTGGGTGTTTTTATAAACAAAATTTACTCCATTCCCTACACCCATGTCACCAACAATACTCTTTAAGTATTTTCTCATTCCTTTTGCTTTCCCTAGGATTGTCAATGGGGAGGTTAGGGTCTTACCCTTATCCTTACCCACTAAGAGTGGCGGGTAAGGGTATGGGTAATTCCACACTCAACCAATATCCTTACCCTCCCCTTACCCTTACCCTCTTACCCACAGGGTAAATGAGGAGGGTAAGGATGAGGCAGTGGATTTATATGACTTCTAAAAAATTTTGCTAGTATTAATGATAATAGGTTGCCTAATATATTTATATATTTAAGTGAGATATCAAGATACTCAAGAATAACTATTAACTGTTCATAATGATTCTAAATATTGTGTTGTATTGAAATATATTGTCTAGGCAACTAATGTTGCATACACATAGTAGTATGTCTAATACCAGTGTATGAACAAATGAATGCATCCAAAAGAAAAAGATTTCTACATTTAATTATATTAAATGACAATACATCATAAAAAGTTATTTTTACAAACATACATGACTTATATCATCCAAAATATTGTTGTATACAAAATACATTAAGCACAAACGAATTAGACACCGCCACCAAAGATATATCAAATTTATATTAACAATTAAATTTTGTTCTTATAAACTCATGTCTTACAACTTCATGCTTCATATCATAACTGTTCAAATAAGCCCCAATTGAAGTCTAAAACGCCACATCAAAAAGTATCAAATGGTACATAAACTAGAAAATATCATTATTTTATATATGTTGGCCTTACACCTCCAAAATAGTGGTGTATACACGACCAAATTAGCTGCATAAAAAGTAGATAAGAATATCATGTATTGTATTAAATGATGTCCACATAATATTGAATATGTCATAGACTTAAAAAAACACAATGACAATATATTTAATATCTTATATATAATTATTGACAAGTAGCGAGTTAGAGGGTATGGGTAATGCCTTACCATTATCTTTACCCACTAAGGTAGCGGGTTAAAGGATATGGATAGGCAGGTAAAGGGTAAGAAAATCCTTAACCCTTACCCTTCTCCTACAGGGTATGGGTAAAGGGTAAATGGGTTAACCCTTACCCATCGACAATCCTAGCTTTCCCCTAACAAATATTAGCAAACAACATTTTTTAATAATTTATTCTTCACATCCCTTTCCCATTCCCTGCCCCAATCTCCTCCCCATTTATTTTGTCATGGCATATCAAACATAACCTATGAATTATGAAAATAATCTTATTTTCTAATTTTGTTAAACTTGAAATTCTTAGAAACAACTTTACGGATTCATATGTAGATAACTCAATCAAGATTCAACTTTAAATTCTGAATTTTTACTTCATAAAAATATCACTTGGAACAAGTAGATTGTTGAAATAAATACTGGCAAATTATCTATGGCGGACCCTTGGTTACTTAGATAAGCAATGTTATATGTTAGTGTTAGTGAGTACAATTATCATTTTTGTTAGTGTTGCATGTCCCTACCATCCTTCATTTTAATTTGACATGTGTGCCTTCCCTTTTTTGTTTATAATGAATTCACAAAAGGGATTGTGCAAACGAGGAAAATAGAACAAGAATCTAATTGTACTTGTAAACCGCATTATGTAGACAAAAAGAGAATATAAAATTTTTAGTATGAGTATGATTGTTCTCTTACTCGTCTTTACTCAATCAATGAAGATAAAAATACACACCTTGGTTCCAACAAGAGCATGTCAAAAAGAGTCTAGGGTTTTTCTTTAAATTGATTTTTGGACAGAATTCATCGTCTAGTTGTAAATTCACAATCACACAAGAGATAATTGAGGTACTCCTCCATTTCATTGCACAAAATATGTCTTGAAGTGATGTAGAAACCAAAATGACATAAACCTCCTTAGTAAGATGCTTGTTTAAAACATTTTCACATAAATAAGAAGATCCTTTTAGGGTATATCACTAGATGATATCCAATTTGCCCGATCAACTTTTGGAAATTAATATATATAGATATTTCATGCCTCCTTTGGAGATAAACTCAATCTAGACATATCTTTGAAAGAGAAAAAAATAGAGGCAATTTGAAAGCCTCTGCTCTTAAGGAAGTATTGTTTCCTGTTCTTAATGTAATCTTGATGTTCCATTATTCACCCAATGGGACTCACGCTGATTTGTCCGCCTACTCGGCCAAAGCAGTAAGCCTCCGGTTCTTCCTTGCGGCATCCATCACTCGAGATGATACAGACCTCTCTGAAATCACCTCCGGCTGCCTCTGTTCTCGCTCCGTCGGCCATCGAGAATGACTTTCTTTCTCTATTCAATGACAAAAAACTACCTTTTATCATGTCGAGGTCGTTGCCTCCGGCACGCGTGACTGATGAGTCTTCAAGTCTCTACAAAGCCCCAGAACCGTACAACATACCATCGAGAAGCTTCTCTGCCCTAACTACCACAAGGCCCTTTAAACCGAACAGAGGGGAAGAAAGGTGACAACAGGAAGGGGTAATACACCAATGCGAGAAGCACAACGTGGGCAATTTTTTTTAACTTAGCCCATGAATGAGTAGTGCACGTTCAGTTGGGAAACTAATCGACAGAGAAATCTATAGTGGCCGTCGTGGAGTAACCAATGTGGTTAGTTTCGAGAGATAAAGGTGACAAAAATTCTGAGAAGATAGAGAGTTAACCAGGTTGTAGTATTTCAAAAATGGAGTAATCTGATTGGTTATGAGGTTTTGATAGTGGAGGAAATGACATAGTTGTAATTAGCTCAAAAGATTCACTCTTTTTATAGTAGTATAGATGTGTGTGTGTATGTACATATGTATGTGTGTTATACATCTTTCATGTAAGGTATGCTTATCTTTTAAGGATAATCTATGAAAACTACTAGGAACCTAGGATGAGCTCGTATAGCCTAGATATATGCACTACCCAAAGAGGAAAGAGGAAAGAGAAAAACCTTATAGGTGAAAGTTAATTCTTGAACCCTAATAATGCCATGATCTTATGTATCTAGCATTAGTGATGGAAAATATTAAACATATAGGTGCAAACCCTAGCACTAAGTGAAAATATAAGAAAGAGAAAGATCAATGAAAAGAAAGTTGACCCTTGAAGCTAGATAAAAAAGTGTAAGATGGTAAATAAGTATGTGCATACCCTATTGTTGAGTGATGATAGTTTCAATGTTAATAACTATACCACATCGAGTCCCACAGAGGAACCTAGGATCCTTGAATCAGATAAAACCTAGAGTAATACCTTTGAAAGATGGGACCATGTCCCTAGAAATGCCCTTATGATCCATGATATATTGTAGAAGGAGAAAGTAAGTCGTGCCACCTAAATAAATGTCCTTATGATCAACGACATACTCAAGAAGAAGAAAGTGATTTGTGCCACCTACATGCTACAAATAATAGACAGAATATGGTGAGGAACTACTTATGTTGACAAGACCATACTTCTCAACCCTAACTTTAGTGGATTTGAGGGTATAATCATGTAATACGTATACGAGATACCCAAGGAGAAGAAATAAGATGCAACATATCAAACCTAGACATATGGATAGATACATGCTAGTCTAGGTATATAAGTTGTGATTTTGTAAGGTTGTTATACCCTAGGGATGAAATTAGTACTACTTAGACCATCTTTCTATTACCCTTAAGAACTAGTTGTGACTGCTTTGCCTCACAGTTACAATAAGGTTGATAACTCAACAATACAACAAAACATGTACCTTAGGATTATAAAAGAGTAATCGACTCATTCGTTTTTTTTTTACAGCCCATACCTTATGTTACACGTAATTTGAGGGTAATGGTAATTTTGATGTTAATTACACTTCTATTAACCCTTACTAACACTTTTCATTATGAACTGGTTGATATATTTATGGTTTATCTTAAATTTGTTCTTTGATAAGTTAAAGAAAATATGTGTTGTGGATACATCAAGGTTTGAATCTTAGTTGATATAGTAATATCCCACAGAGATATGTGGAAGAATATTATAGATTTTTTAGGAATTAGTTAATAAATGAATTATTTATTATTATTTTTATCAATATTATATTGTACAATTATATGTAATCAAATTATGAATCCAAAGCAAAAAGAGTGAACCAAATTGGATTAAACATAAGGAAGTTATGGAACTTTTAAGTTTTTACTCAGAATAACCTTCGGTTGACAACTGATGGTTGCAAAGGCTTGGCAACCAATGGTTTGACCTATGCAGATGCCCAGAACGATCAATCACAAAGATGATCATAACTTTTGCTATACTTATCAGAACTTGATGAAATATTTTATTTATAATTACATTTCAATCCTCTAAACAACTACAACCTTAAAATATGGAAAACATGAACTATAAGGTGACTTATAGGGAGATCTTAGGGGAAGAATATAAAGAGCAGGAGAAATGGATGGTTTCATTATAGATTCATCTTGACAAGTAGTTTTTGATCTTTGATCTTTCCTTCTCTTTGTGATTCCTTGCTCGAAACTCCTTGATTTATCAATCAAAGGTTTTTCTTGACCTTCGTCCTTCATCTCTTACCTTTGACAGACACCACTTAGGAATGTGGACCTATCATTAGCTTGGAAGATCTAGTTCTTGAAGCTTGAGCTCAAATCCAAGCTTTAAGGTGTGGAATCCGACCTGTCCGAGTTCAAGCATGAGATTAATAAGCTAGATCTGGATTATCAATGGGGAGGGTATTACCTATTTACCCTTTATCCATACCATGTAGGGTAAGGGTAAGGGTAAAGGTTTTTTTTACCCCTTCCCCATTTATCCTTTTCCCATTTCCCCGCCACATTTAAAAGCAGAGGGTAAGGTATGGACATTATCCATACTCTTTTACCCTATGATCCACATTTATTTAACAAAGATATATAACTATATAGAAGCTTCTAGTCCAGTTTCCATCCTATTATTTCCAATAGGAAAGCGTGTGGGTTATGGCTTGCTTCCCACCCCCAGTCGCACACAAATTATTGTAGTATATTATTATCAAATGTTGAACCAGTTGCTAGGACCACAGAATTATGGGAAAATGATGACCGTGCCATCTTAAAATAAGTTATTCTTGGACCAATGTCTAAACATATTATGCAAGTATAACATTGTCCTTTTTATATTCACATTTGTGAAAAGCAAGTCAAAAAATATGTGACGTAATCTTCATCACCATACGCACCACCTTAAAATAAATTAGTTTTTTATAAAATCTATTGCATATCAAATTTACTTGTTCACCCTTTACCCTCCCCATTTATCCTGTGGGGAAGAGGGTAAGGGAAAGAGGAGGGTAAGGGGATTTCTAAGTAGGGTAAAACCCTTACCCTTACCCGCTATCCTCTAGAGGGTAAGGATAATGGTAGAGCCTTAACCTCCCCATACCCTCCCCCATTGACAACCCTAGCTAGAACACATATAAGAGAGTCAAAAATCACCTCTAAACCTTGATTTTACACATCAAAAGTCCAAAATCATAAAATATATGTATTTTTATAGGTGGTGATTCTTGTATTTGAACTAAAGATCCAAGATTTGAGATTTTAGTTGACTTATTATTTGTTTAAACATAATTGTCAGGTCTTATAGATGATGTTAGCTCTAGAATGATTTGTCATGAGTTCGTTGTAAATTTTTATTGTATAGTTAAAGGCACGAAAAATCCAGTTTTTCCCTAATTTCTATAATATTGGATCATATTAGGAATCTTTGACCCTAGTCGATAGTTGTTTTTGAGTTTACTACTTATGAAGTTCAATGGACAGTTCATCTTAACATTTAATAGTATGCTCAAATTATCAGTTTAAGAAGAATACTTTATTAGTGCCAATGAATTAGATTTGAGTTTGGTGTATAGAAAATGTAAATAGAAGCTTGAAGTACATAGTTAAGTAAAAATAAGACAATTGTAAGTTTATCAATGAAACTAAAGAATCAACTAGACATTAGATGCACTCAGCATCTAGAATCCATTACAGAGTCCTACACCATAAAGGAGGAAACATGCCTAGTGACTGATAGAGTCTATGATGAGGTAGTCAGAGCGTACCAGAGAGGTACATGGGACTAAGCCCAGTGAGGATAGTCTCCTTAAATTAGTAAGGTACATTAATTGGAAATTTCAATGGTACCCAGTGTAGTTATGTTAGTGTAGTTTCTGCTCAGTAGGTTAGCTCTCATGGAACTACTGATGCAAATAGTTAAAATAAGGGATTTCACTCTTTGCCTGAGTATCTAGGTTTACATGGTGAGTCCAATTTATCTGGCCAACTATTTAACCACTGAGTCCAGAGGTGGTGAGCCTCATTACAGACCAGGGAGCTAGTTTAGTATACTTAGAGTCTCAGGCCTACTCTAAGTCTTATAGGGCGAGATCATAGCTTGTTGTATCAACTATATAAAACTAAATTATCATAGTTTTTTGTGGATTTTATATGCATTGAGCTAGTGGCTCATACAATCTATTAAAACATTTTTTCATGATCTGGTCCATCTCAACAGAAGGAATTGGAAGCAAATTATCATCAAGAGTATATCAGTTGAGGTCTTGAGGGGAGTATCTAGTTTAGTTAGATGGCCTCTTATCCTTCCTCTGGTCTTGGAATGTGAGAGTGAGGATTGAAAGCAACTTTGTAATATGATGTAATTGATGAAAATTAAAGTAAGAACTAGTTGCTTTCAGTTGTTTATGATGGGGTAGTTTAACTCAGTTGTAAACATATGATGTCTATGCTTGAGTTAAATGTTATCTTTTAAGTTAACATGATGTTTAACTAGTTTTGTTTAATTGAAGAAAGAAATTTATAATGTTGGTTTTCAATAAGTGATCAAAATTGGATGGTTAGTTTAATCCCTATTTGGCGGGCTTAAACCCTAATTAGTGGGTTCGGGACACGTACACTATTGGTATTAGAGCCTAGGTTGAGCTTAGGTTTGGGATAGAGGTGGTAAGAGACCTATAGGAATATGATGTTTTGCTCTTTGAACTATAATTTTCTAATAGATATGTTCTATTATTGATATACATATGGGAAGAAGAGGATGTGGTCATGGTGAAGAGCATACTGAGAGACATTATGGCCCTAACCCTCACAAAATGACTCAAGGTGGAGATGATAGAGATGACACAACCAAGATGTATTGTATCTTTTTGAAAACAAAAGAGAAATATAAGATGGACAACATGAATTCATCTTGTAGCAAGGATCTGATGAGATACTATGAGTTGGTGAAAAAGCTCGGTGGGATTAAGTTTTCTGGAACAACAAATAGTTATGGTAGATCTGTGGCTTTGAAAAATGGATAAGGTTTTCTTCCTTATGGAGTTATTAGAGGACAAGAAGATTTACCATGTTATCTATCTACTTAAAGGAGATGTTGGGTTTTGTGATATGGAGTAGAAGATAAGAGGAGAAATATGATGATGATGGATGGACTTTGTGATGAGTTTCATATAAAACATTTCCCTCATGTCTTCCTCAGTGATAAAGTCAGACAAATAGAGAGTATTAGACATGAAAGTATGATAGTTGGTGAGTATGAGGCATATTTTATGAGGTTGGCTAAATTCTGTATGTAGTTTGTACCAGATGACACAGAGAAATGCACAAGTTTCAAGTGGGTTTAAGGACCGAGATTAGACATAGCATATCAATAGTTGGATGAAGAGATAGAGAAAATTTTAGAGAATTTATGGAGGCAGCATGTAAAGACCAAGTCTCTACTGTTTCACATGATAAACAAATCACCAATTGTGTGGCAGCGGAAGAATTAAATCTTGACTTTATTCAAAATGTATAAAGAGTACATTACAATTTTTTCCCGATTGGGGTACATCTTTATACAAGGAACTAGGATCTAGGTAGAGGAAGACTAGACTAACACAACATTGTCTCCAAACAAAGCAACTTAAAACATAAAAACAACTATGATCAATCCAACTATATGTTCCTTTTCTTCTTATCCTATCCTTAGCCTTGGGTCCACCAAGCTTCCATGCGCACTCTGATCCTAACCTGGATGGTTGGGGTCATCCAGTAAGAGAAAGATAAAAGGTATGTGTTAAAAATATGATAAAGGCAATCAATAAGCTAAGCAAAAATATTCCATTAAGGGACTTCAAGAAGTGAGAGCAAATGAGTGAATAAGATTCTAGAAAACTGCCACATTCCATTATCAACAAATATCACATTTGCATGAATATAAATTTTGACTCAACATCCTCTCAATGTAGGGTGAGGCACCTACCGGACCTCACCAATGACAGGGGGACTAAAACCCCAGTGCCTAAAAAAGTGGCAGGGGGACTAAAACCCCAGTGCCTAATATATAAAATGGCAGGGGGACTAAAACCCCAGTGCCCTGTGGGTGGTTTGTACTCATGTACACTACATTGTCAATTGGACAATAACTATATCATGCATAACATTCACTTGGCAGTAGTGTGAAAAGTATAATAAGATAGCATTGGGAATAAAACCCAAAATTAATTAAATAGGCCATCATAGGCCACAACAATATCTAAGAACTCCAAGAAGTAAATGAGTCAACAAGCAACACCATTATACAATGCTTCCAAATATTTCAAAAGGATGAGCCACATAGGCAATAACAAGATTAAAGTATTTCCAAGTAAAGGAGGCAACATATGTAGTAGCATGATTCACATGATTCAATTGAATGAGCCACAATGGCATTAAAAGCATAAAATAAGTAAAGAGCCAGTAAATGCAATTAGAAGGATGACAAGGCTAGCACAATAATGATTGCGGGGTTGGAAAAGACCCAACTGAAGGATAGGTAGTTTGCACAATAAACATTCACATTCATCTTTGATAGGATTCATATAATATGATTCACATACATAGGATCCACATACTAGAATAGGGTGCACATACCTATTTTATTTAATTACCATCACATTCACCAATCTGATTGTATCCAATTCCATATTTCCCTAGTTACATTATTACACATGTATTAATATATATATAAAGACATAAAGTATAGGAAAAACCCTAATTTTACAAAACCACGATTTAGGGTTTAAAACCAAGCCCAAACAATTAGTAATATTCTCCTGAATAAGAAAACATATTTTATTTTACAAATTGGAGTTAAAATGAATTTATTATGTATTTTAGAACATTTTATACACATAAAAAGGCATTCAAGGCAAACTTTGAAAAAGGAATCCAAATCATGACTCAAAAACCATAAAGTCGAATTCTACATTAAAAATCCTTTCCATTGACTATTTATTCGTATTTTTCTGACCAACGGTTGATTTACTATGAATTAAGTAAATCCGACCAATCAGAAATTAGGAGGATGCCACATAGGCAATTATATTTGCAAAACGCATGCCACAGTGGTCGGACCCACGGTGACCTAGGCCAATCGGTTTTGGCCATGTCAGCCGGTCCAGGCTCGCTAGGCCTCGGTCAAGGGCGAATGAACGAAGACGAAATTACTAAAATACCCTTATGGTTCCGATAATATGGATTGTAGCTGTGAGGGTAAAAGGGTCATCTGAACCTCACGATATCCCCATGCGAGAAAACAAAACCAGATGCAAAAAGTCTTTATTGCCCCTGCAGTGCAAATCGTGAAGTCAGAGGTGCGGGGATACCAAGGTCATTCCCTGACCTGTGATCATCGTTCGCTAGCCATGGCGATGGCAGGCATCTGGAGCTCGACTCCTCGACCCCAACTCGCCATGAGGGCGCAACTCCACAAACTGAACTCGAAAAGAAAATCACCATGATCTACTGAAGTCAAAGAGCAAGATCATTAGCTGATACTTGCTCGGGAGGCCACGAAACCATGTCGACCTGGCCGGGAACAGGGGAACCGATCGGAGAACGAAAATCAAAGGGAAACAGCAGGAACCGGGAAACGGAGGTCGGTGATCTTTTTGTGAGGTGAAAACGGACCTAGGTCAGGTCCTAGCATGGGCGGAGGAGCATTACAAACCTGACAGTAAGGTGGCGGTGGTTGAGGTCTGGCGGCTTGTAGGTCAGGGCAAACGGGGGCGTCGCGGGACAAAGAGATACCAGGAAATTGATGGGCAGACGTCGAAGAAACTCACCGTGCATCTAATTTGAAAGAGGAGGTCGGTGCTGCGAGCAGTGGGCCAAGGTTGCCGGCTAAGCACATCGAGTAGGTCCAGGTGACTGAGGGTAGCTTAGGGCCAATTGAGTGTGGAGGAGGCTTGCTCGGGATCTAAGGGTGCTCGACGACCCCTTAAACATGTAGGAAGAGGATCGAGGTCGCCTCTGCGACTCGGGGTTCGAGAGGAGTGAAGGGGTCGGTTTGGGCATAACGCCGCCAGGGAGAAAGGGGTGATGAGCTAGGGCTCATTCGAACCGGCGGCGTGAGATGGAGCTAACGGTGAAGGAATCACGTTAAATGGAGAAGGAGAGAGGGAGAACGGCTCTGAGGAGCTGGGGCGACGTGCCTGTTCAGTGGCGGGAGGAAGGTGACGACCTGTCTGCCGTTAGATCAGAGAATGATTAGATCGTGACCGTCAGATGAGCAGCTAAGGGCGTGTGACAGGAAAAATCGGCCGAATCATAGCGTTATGCATCAAATTAATGAAATCAATTTAAGAAAAGGTCACACTATATTCAATACTTATAAAATGGATTTGAAGGGTCAATTGAACTCCAAAAGCCACCAAATTTGGACCATAGGTTCATGTTAGAATTTAGAACGATGTTATATAATTATATTTCATATTTATATCCAATAAGGTCCTCAATTAATATACTTCTCATTAAAGTGTATTTTAACACATTAAAAGGTGTGAATTATTATGAAATGACTATATTAATGCAATTAGTGAGTCAAATTCGAGGTGATAGATATGTATGAGTATTAAGAGCAAAATATCAACCTTTAAATATGTTTTCACACATTTATCATCAAATTGGAGGAGAGAGAAAGTAAAGAGGTTAATATACTCATAATTAATTCAAATGCTTATTATTATTAATATATTTATCCAAAAAGCTCCAAATTAATATTATCTACTTATATCCATCCTTAATGAGCAAATTACATTATTAACCTTCACTTATCTCCTTAATTGGGTTATTTGTGCAAACACCCCTCCATTATCATAAATGAGGGAAAAAGGTGATTTCAACCTCGAATTGTGCTCAAATTGCACAAGGGGTCCAGAAAGAATATAAAACAAGGGAAATTTATGAAAAAGGTCCAAATGGACTAGAAGGCCAAGAAAAGTTCAAAAGTGGGTAAATTGCAGAGAAGACCCTGAATTTCAGTATGTTACAACACACCACCCCTTAAAGAGGATTTCGTCCCCGAAATCACAACAAGAGGAAAGAGAGGGTGAGTGTGCAATAACCCAACCTTAAACAACTAGGTTATATCACTTAATCTAGGGTACAACACATAATCTACATAAGTCAGGTGTTACTAAGGTTTCTACAAAACCTATAGCCTTTTATCAAACTCAAATTAACATTTTTGTCTTATTAGTATATTCTCCATCATGAAGAGGTATCATATTTATTATACTATCATTTGTGCCATATTTTATTCAAAACAATTACATCTCAATATTATATCATGTGTATTTCCCCCATCAAGGGTTTTAAGCACAATTAGGGTTTTCTAAGCCATTTCAACATTAATTAATGTATTAGGTCAAAAACCTTAATAACATGAATTCATTTTCCATTATCCTCTTAAAACTATCATGTAGAATTATCACAAATTATTTTGTAGAAAAAGTTAATATTATCCAACAAGTTATTAAGCCTATTATAATTCCAAATAATTTTCATATTGCACATTTTCATATCATCTTTCATACTCATATTAATGACATAATTAATCATTTTCATCCATTACACTTCATATTATAAATTATACATATTTTACTTCACATTAGTCATTTATGAATATTTATGTGAATCCAATTATTCATTATCATATTTGAGTCATTATATGCATTTTAGTGAATAGGATGTAACACATTAAATATTAATGGATTAATTCATATATCAAGTTATGATGAGGTGTTCATTAGAGAACAAGGTGATATACCTTATATGTATATTGATAACTTAGTGACTATAATCCATTTATATGCATTATGTGGTGATGACACCTAATGTCACTAATGTGTCATGAAAGGCATTAAGGGTATATATATGTATATGTTGTCAAGGCTAGATGATTACCTATTAGGGTTTAAGTCAACATGATCATTACATGTTAAAGCATCCTGAGGGTGCATTATCCATACACATTTTACCATGAGGGTGACATAGTCAACGTTATGTATATTCACCATTAGTAATGAGTAACTCATTATTATGTGAATCAATAATATGTGAAGGTTCAAGCATATGAACTATCTCTATATGACTTACTACATATTCATGTGTGTATAAACAAACAAGTTGAATTACAAGTATAATGTGTTTGGTAAATTCTTGTTCACATAAGTTATTATGTACATATGTCCACATAAATAGGGTTTCTAACTCCAAAGGTATTTGATTTTGCTTTTAATTGGGATTCCATCCCCCTAAAAAGGGATTTCGTCCTTGAAATCAGATTTGCAAAACCAAATATGGTACTAACATTTTTACCCTCACACCACCCCTTAAAATGGTCAACTAAGTCAAACTAAGCTAAGGGTAAAAGGTACATAAAACTCAACACTAAAAGGATTTACTAACCAAACTTCAGGGTGTAACATAGGGTACACTAAACCCTCAACATAGGAGTACAAGGTATTTAAGGATGACTTTTGTGTAAGAGATCAAATCATCACTTATGGTTTTCCTAAGGTATTCAACAATTAGGCAACATGCCCAAAGATAGACTATTTCGAGCTGTCTGTATCAGATCAGGCCAGGCCAGGTCATATGAGCTCAGGAGTCCTCGTTACCAAGCTAGTGGGGCGGAGGAAAATATTGCCATCCCCCAAGCTCTAACCCTTTCTAGACACCATCACTTCAACTTCTTGCTCTAGTAGCTTCTTAATAGACAATTCACCAAAAAGTTGACACATTTTATTTTTAATTAATTATTATTATGATACTAAATCAAATCTTCATGCTAGGTCAGCTCTAAGGTGAAAAACTAACTAAAGGGAAACTATATAGGCTAGGGAGACAACTTTGAATTAGTCAAGAATCTGACTACCTTGATGCTCTGATACCATGCTGTAAAGACCAAGTCTCTACTATTACACATGATAAACAAATCACCAATTG
Source organism: Alisma plantago-aquatica (assembly GCA_963693085.1). Classification (NCBI taxonomy): domain Eukaryota; kingdom Viridiplantae; phylum Streptophyta; class Magnoliopsida; order Alismatales; family Alismataceae; genus Alisma; species Alisma plantago-aquatica. Next base: position 1,981,997,285 of record OY856409.1, read on the forward strand.
TGTGGCAGCAGAAGAATTAAATCTTGACTTTATTCAAAATGTATAAAGAGTACATTACAAAATTTTCCCGATTGGGGTACATCTTTATACAAGGAACTAGGATCTAGGTAGAGGAAGACTAGAATAACACAACATTGTCTCCAAACAAAGCAACTTAAAACATAAAAACAACTATGATCAAGCCAACTATATGTTCCTTTTCTTCTTATCCTATCCTTAGCCTTGGGTCCACCAAGCTTCCATGCACACTCTAATCCTAACATGGATGGTTGGGGTCATCCAGAAAGAGAAAGATAAAAGGTATGTGTTAAAAATATGATAAAGGCAATCAATAAGCTAAGCAAAAATATTCCATTAAGGGACTTGAAGAAGTGAGAGCAAATGAGTGAATAAGATTCTAGAAAACTGCCACATTCCATTATCAACAAATATCACATTTGCATGAATATAAATTTTGACTCAATATCCTCTCAATGTAGAGTGAGGCACCTACCAGACCTCACCAATGGCAGGGGGATTAAAACCCCAGTGCCTAAAAAAGTGGCAGGGGGACTAAAACCCCAGTGCCTAATATATAAAATGGTAGGGGGACTAAAACCCCAGTGCCCGACAGGGGGACTAAAACCCCAGTGCCCTGTGGGTGGTTTGTACTCATGTACACTACATTGTCAATTGGCCAATAACTATATCATGCATAACATTCACTTGGCAGTAGTGTGAAAAGTATAACAAGATAGCATTGGGAATAAAACCCAAAGTTAATTAAATAGGCCATCATAGGCCACAACAATATCTAAGAACTCCAAGAAGTAAATGAGTCAACAAGCAACAACATTATACAATTCTTCCAAATATTTCAAAAGGATGAGCCACATAGGCAATAACAAGATTAAAGCATTTCCAAGTAAAGGAGGCAACATATGTAGTAGCATGATTCACATGATTCAATTGAATGAGCCACAATGGCATTAGAAGCATAAAATAAGTAAAGAGCCAGTAAATGCAATTAGAAGGATGACAAGGCTAGCACAATAATGATTGTGGGGTTGGAAAAGACCCAACTGAAGGATAGGTAGTTTGCACAATAAACATTCACATTCATCTTTGATAGGATTCATATAATATGATTCACATACATAGGATCCACATACTAGAATAGGGTGCACATACCTATTTTATTTAATTACCATCACATTCACCAATCTGATTGTATCCAATTCCATATTTCCCTAGTTACATTATTACACATGTATTAATATATATATAAAGACATAAAGTATAGGAAAAACCCTAATTTTACAAAACCATGATTTAGGGTTTAAAACCAAGCCCAAACAATTAGTCATATTCTCCCGAATAAGAAAACATATTTTATTTTACAAATTGGAGTTAAAATGAATTTATTATGCATTTTAGAACATTTTATACACATAAAAAGGCATTCAAGGCAAACTTTAAAAAATGAATCCAAATCATGACTCAAAAACCATAAAGTCAAATTTTACGTTAAAAATCCTTTTCATTGACTATTTATTCGAATTTTTCTGACCAACGGTTGATTTACTATAAATTAAGTAAATCCGACCAATCAGAAATTAGGAGGATGCCACATAGGCAATTATATTTTGCAAAACGCATGCCACAGTGGTCGGACCCACGGTGACCTGGGCCAATCGGTTTTGGCCATGTCAGTCGGTCCAGGCTCGCTAGGCCTCAGTCAAGGGCGAATGAACGAAGACGAAATTACTAAAATACCCTTATGGTTCCGATAATATGGATTGTAGCTGTGAGGGTAAAAGGGTCATCTGAACCTCGCGATATCCCCCTGTGAGAAAACAAAACCAGATGCAAAAAGTCTTTATTGCCCCTGTAGTGCAAATCATGAAGTCAGAGGTCGGGGATACCAAGGTCATTCCCTGACCTGTGATCATCGTTCGCTAGCCATGGCAATGGCATGCATCTGGAGCTCGACTCCTCGACCCCAACTCGCCATGAGGGCGCAACTCCACAAACTGAACCCGAAAAGAAAATCGCCATGACCTACTGAAGTCAAAGAGCAAGATCATTAGCCGATACTTGCTCGGGAGGTCACAAAACCATGTCTACCTGGCCGGGAACAGGGGAACCGATCGGAGAACGAAAATCAAAGGGAAACAACAGGAACCGGGAAACAGAGGTCGGTGATCTTTTTGCGAGGTGAAAACGGACCTAGGTCAGGTCCTAGCACGGGCGGAGGAGCATTACAAACCTGACAGTAAGGTGGCGGTGGTTGAGGTCCGGCGGCTTGTAGGTCAGGGCAAATGGGGGCGTCGCGGGACAAAGAGATACCAGGGAATTGATGGGCAGACGTCGAAGAAACTCACCGTGCATCTAATTTGAAAGAGGAGGTTGGTGTTGTGAGTAGTGGGCCAAGGTCACCGGTGAAGCACATCGAGTAGGTCCAAGTGACTGAGGGTAGCTTAGGGCCAATTGAGTGTGGAGGAGGCTTGCTCGGGATCTAAGGGTGCTCGACGACCCCTTAAACAGGTAGGAAGAGGACCGAGGTCGCCTTTGTGACTCGAGGTTCGAGAGGAGTGAAGGGGTCAGTTTGGGCGTAACGCCGCCAGGGAGAAAGGGGCGATGAGCTAGGGCTCATTCGAACCGGCAGCGTGAGATGGAGCTAACGGTGAAGGAATCACGTTAAATGGAGAAGGAGAGAGGGAGAACGGCTCCGAGGAGATGGGGCGACGCGCCTGTTCAGTGGCGGGAGGAAGGTGACGACCTGTCTGCCGTTAGATCAGAGAACGATTAGATCATGACTGTCAGATGAGCAGCTAAGGGCGCGTGACAGGAAAAATCGGTCGAACCATAGCGTTACACATCAAATTAATGAAATCAATTTAAGAAAAGGTCACACTATATTCAATACTTATAAAATGGATTTGAAGGGTCAATTGAACTCCAAAAGCCACCAAATTTGGACCATAGGTTCATGTTAGCATTTAGAAGGATGATATATAAGTATATTTCGTATTTATATCCAATAAGGTCCTCAATTAATATATTGCTCATCAAAGTGTATTTTAACACATTAAAAGGTGAGAATTATTATGAAATGACTATATTAATGCAATTAGTGAGTCAAATTCGAGGTGATAGATATGTATGAGTATTAAGAGAAAATATCAACCTTTAAATATGTTTTCACACATTTATCATCAAATTGGAGGAGAGAGAAAGTAAAGAGGTTAATATACTCATAATTAATTCAAATGCTTATTATTATTAATATATTTATCCAAAAAGCTCCAAATTAATATTATCTACTTATATCCATCCTTAATGAGCAAATTACATTATTAATCTTCACTTATCTCCTTAATTGGGTTATTTGTGCAAACACCCCTCCATTATCATAAATGAGGGGAAAAGGTGATTTCAACCTCGAATTGTGCTCAAATTGCACAAGGGGTCCAGAAAGAATATAAAACAAGGGAAATTTATGAAAAAGGTCCAAATGGACTAGAAGGCCAAGAAAGTTCAAAAGCAAGTAAATTCCAGGGAAGACCCTGAATTTCAGTATGTTACACAGAAAGACATAGTGAAGAGTTAATTTATAATGATAAGCATTCTAAGGGCAGGAAAAGATCTAGAGATTTTAGTAGGGGAGAACATAGTAGTGGTGGATTCTTTTCCAAAATAGAACAAGACCTTTCTTGTTTAGGATTGCAAGTATCTGGTTCTAGTGATGTTGTATCTTCTCATATTAGGGGAAGATCTAGCCCCAATAGATGGAATACACCACCTAGATGGGGACCTTCATTAAAGCCTTCAAGATCATCAGTATCGGTGATAAGGTTGTGAAGATAGGATACAATTGTGTGTGATACTTTTGGTAGGGAACAATCTAGTCAGTGTTGAGGAACTAATTTTCAAGGATGCATAATATGGACAAATGAGACATTTTAGGAGATATTGTCCTAATCTTCAAATCACACCATCATAGAGTTCATAGTCACAATTGCAAGTTGCACAAAGTCATGCCCCAACTAGAAGAGAAAGTCTTTGATGGCTTCAGGCTCTAGAGGGGGAGTACCCAGTAGCAATAGTGGACATTAAAGACACTGTGCTAGATGGACAACTATAACACATTTCTTTTCTATGACTCAATATGAAGGAGTGGTCTCACCCAAAGTTGTTGTAGGTGAGATGCTTCTCGTTGACAACATTACAGTTACAATTTTGATAGATCTTGGTACAACACATTCTTTTATACAGAGATCATTAGTTAGTGGATTGAATCTTTTAACTCAAGATTTATCTTATGAATTGTCCTTGAAGAGTAATACAAAAATTGACAAAACTATGCCCCATATGTCTTTTTAGTTTTAGTGGATATATCATAGAGGTTAATCTCATACCCTTAGACATTAATTCTTTTCAAATAAATTTGGGTTTGGAATGTTTTGTGACATACCACGTTCAATTAGATTGTTGTAAGAAAGAGGTTATCTTTCATCATGATGTTTTTCCTGTATCTTTACTGGAGATAGGAAAGTCTTACCAACGTTCATAATATCAACTGTTGTAGATGATACGATGATGAGAAAAGGGTAGGAGGCCTATTTAGCACATGTAGTAGATGCAAAGGCATAGAAAAGAACAATTATTATATAGGACGTTTCCATAGTGTGCAAGTTCTTAGATGTTTTCCTAATTAGTTACTGGGTCTACTTCTAGAGAGAGATGTTGAGTTTAAAATATAGATTCTACCTGGTAATCACCCATAGAATTACATATAGAATGGCACCTATAGAGTTTAAAGAATTAAAAAGTCACTTGCAAGAGTTACTAGATAAGGGTTTAATTCAATCTAATATATCACCTTGGGAAGCTTCAATTCTTTTTGTGAAAAAGAGGGGTGGAACTATGTGGTTATGCATAAAGTATGAACGAGTGAATGAGATAACCATCAAGAACAAATATCCTTTATCTAGGATTGATAATATGATTGATCAGTTGTATGGAGAAACACTTTTCTCCAAGATAGATTTCACATCAGTATATCATCAGTACCTAACTCAACCTTTTGTATAAGATATGGGCATTATGAGTTTGTAGTCATGTCTTTTGGACTGAAAAATATCCTTACAGATTTATGGACATGATGAATAAATTTCTCTGTGAGAACCCATCACGCTAAACAAGATTACTCAAAACTCAAAAACATGATTGATCACTAATTAACCACATAGCTAAAAAAGGGAATAATTAAAGCCGATTTATTTCACCAGCATACTCAAGAACATTTACATAAAAGGCCAACATTTTGCTTGTATTCATATATCATGTCGATTTTCTTTTACAATTATTTTGCGACCTCAACCACAACATATACATACATAAGAGCATTACCAAAGGCCCAAACTTGAGAGTATAGGGATGGCCCTAGGATACACTAGACACCTAAACAACCTTCTCTAAGGTCCATCACCACAGCTCCTCGTTGTCACATGTCTACCACCGCTGCTGCCGATCACCTAAAAAGATGTGGTGACCCACGAGGTGAGACCCATGTCCTAGTGAGAGATATAACTCTAACAATGCTCATTGGCTACAACAAATTACACATGTAGATCAAATCATATAATAGAATAGCACTGCCAGATATAAAACTTCTTGAGAATGCTTCTATTCAATGTCTTATTTGTAGCATTGAAAGATTAACATTATTCTCAGAGATCATGTGTAGATACTATGGGCATAACTATCATCATGAGTCTAACTAGTGTCATGAGTATATCTAACTATTATTAGCATGTCTAATAGGATAAACATATTTAACAACATAGGCATGGCTAGTGGTATAAGCATAGCTAACAACATGAGATAACTAACATCATAAGTAAGTTTAACAACATAAGCTTAGCTAACATCATAAGTAAGTCTAACAGTATAAGTATATCTATCAACATGAGTATATATATCAACATGAGTATATCTATCAACATGAGTATCTGAAAACATAAGCATGTATATCTTCTTTATTCCATTATACAACATATATATAAAGGGAGCAAATAATGATTAGCTAACAATGTGAAGCATTGTGTATAACCCTAAAAGAATTGCTACACGGTTGTATTACATCTTTTATTAAGCGTTGAGGAGCTTGAGGTATACCACTAAGACTCCAACTGACCACTGTCAAGTAATATTTAATTCCAAAGAAGATCTAGGAGAGCCAACGTCCTAAGATCTCCCACCCTCGGTCCATACGAGTGAAAGGCAGTGACATAACAGTCAATCTAGCTACAGTGACATATAGTCAACCTACTAACACCAGTCTGTCCTTGGTATAAGGTTAAGGCGCTCGAAACTAGGGTATACAAAACCCTATCATCTGAGGTACAATAATACATGTCCTCAATTACATCACGGATACAATTTCTCAAACTGAGGCATGACTGCAACCATCCTCCATAATCTTGGGGTCAGGATGTCAAGGATGTACATTGTTGGTATGTATGCCCTGAGAGCCAATCATGGGATGATTGGTGGGATGCATTAAGTTTGATTTGATAAACATCAAAGGCAAGCTTCCAATTCTTTCTGGTTCAGTCATATGAGATAGTGATAGAACAGATTGAATGTCTAGAGAATGACAGTACTCAATGACGTATGCTTTCAGGTTGAGGACCTGAATGATGAGATCATACGGATGCTAAGAGTTTGTACATTCTCATTATGTCCCTAGTCGGATGTCATTGTGGAAGGTAGATAGACAACAATGACACACAAGACTAGATTATGGTATTGGTTGATGACAGAATCTCATTAGTCATGATATAGAGATATCAAACCAAACACATAGGTACTTGTTAGAGAACAAGTGTACCGGACAGACCCACCGTGAGTTTGACACATGGAACCATGACATGGTAGTCACAGTCAGTACTCACAGTGATGGTGGTGAGTGTGATTCTTTGACCTAAAATCACTACACTCAACACATGTCGTTGGGCACACTTTGACATCATCAAAGGCAGTCCTGAAACATGGGTTGTTATAAAGGTGATGATTGGGTGGCTTTGACACATGGGGCTTTTGAGGGGTGAGTGATAGATATGGGATTTTTCCATCCTGAGGGAGTTTGATATCCATGGCCACTTGATGAGTAGGATTGAGAAAGGCGTGCATGCATGTGTGAATCAATATTTGATATTGATGTCATACATATCTCTTCCAATCTACTCTGAGATCAAGAAAGTGAATGAACGTTGACAGGATGACTGTTCCATGCCTCGAGTTCATTCGGGATATCAGTGACAAAGGAATTATACATTCATTGTAACACCATTCACGGATTGTAGGATTGAAAGTTGTTCTCCAACTTTCTATTTCACTTGGGTAGCATTGATGTGTGACTAGGCACCGCTCTTTGCTTGTGAAGTCATAAGTGTTATGGACTTTCACTGCCAACGTGAAATGGACCTGCAGGGTCACACACATAGGATTTAACCTGGAAGAGGAGTTTTGTCCACAAACAATGTTTAGATTAATTACTAAAAGAGTTTACTAGTTCAATTAAACACTCAATCAATTGATAGCTCAGTATCATAATGTTCAAGGTGTTGGACTGATTGATTAGAGTATCAGATTGATTGAAACTGCAATTGACTATTTCTGCACAATTTGTACTCCCAACTGATCAGCTCATGTGATGAACTGATCGGCTGAGCTTGGTGAACCGATCGGCTCAGGTGGTGAGTCGATCGACTCATGGTAAGGGTGAAACGATCAGTTCAAGTGTTGAAACGATCGATTCAACTGGTCCAACCGAGCAAGTTGGGAAAGTAGGATTGGTGAGAAATTTGTTTTCATTTTACTTGCCCAATTTTATTGGAACAAGGATTGGTATTAGGTATCAATTAGAAACAAAAGAAGAAAAGTCAATCGGGAACTGACCAGGACCACGAACCGGCCGGTTCAGAAATGAACCGACTGTTTCATGGGTCCCAACCGATCAGTTGAGGTGTCAACCGACTGGCTCAGGTCCCCAACCGACCGTTTCAGAAATGAAATGATCGGTTCAGGTTACGCAGTTGGTTGTTTTTGTAGAAAATCTCGAACCCTTCTACTCATGCTTTAGTCCCACATTGCCCGGGATAGAGAACCCTGTCCCATGACCCTCCTATATATAGGGGTATTGGGGGTTTCTCAAAGAACAACTCAGTGCAACCAGTTGCTCTGTAAAGTTGTCGTTCTCTCTAGTTTTGGTAACCGAGAGAGCCCGAGCAAGTACTACCCGATAAGGGAGGCACAACAAGGGAAAGACAATTGTAGAAAGCGACTGGTGGCAGAAGAGTGTGTCGGTGACTAGTACACCAACAGGAGGGTGTGACTCCTTCCAATTCCTTGTGGGACAAGGAGATTGGAGTTCCAGGTGGTCCGTGTGGACTACTTCAGAGGCGGGAGATTTCTGCCGCGCGGAGGACAGCTGTCAATCCCGACAGTCCTGGTGAGACCAGGAGTCGTCAGTCCCGGTGCGACCAGGAGCTGCACAGACATCGTCTAAGACCGGAGGTGAAGACCGCGCAAGCCGCAAGGTATTGTCGCCGAGCAAGCCTCGGGACAAGGTATGATTCCATAAACCATCCTTTCCCATTGTATAGACGTTGACGCGTTTCCTTGTTCTGGGTTTGGGGAGGAGAAATTTTTTGTTTCCGCTGCCTTCTCTGCCTCCCCTAAAACCCAACAGTGGTATCAGAGCCACGCCAACTGCTCTATACTTTAGGATTATCGATGTGATCGATTTTGGTTTGTCACCTTTATTTATTGCATACGATGCGAATAATACTGGCTTTATGCATGTCCAATCCTAAATCCAGAAATCCCAATATACATATATGATATGTAATATTAATGCACTCGATACGCGTCGCACTTAAATGAGTTTTGTGGTGGATGTATAGTGTGGTTATGGCCAATAAACCCTATATATGTATGGTTGTATGTGGTTGCTTGCATCTCAGTCTGCGCACTGATTCCCTTTCTCCTATTCTTGATGTAACTCAAAATAATTCGAGATTTATTTCCTACCTTTGCTCCCCTCGAATGTAAATTGAGGTTTCTCTTTTTACAATGTAAAATAGGATAGAACTTTATTTCCTGTTATGTCAAAGAACGGAGGACATCCTGACGACAGCTGAGACGATCGGTTCAAGGCGTGAACCGATCGGTTGACGTTCGAGACGATCGGTTCAAGGAGTGAGCCGATCAGTTGATGACCGGTTCGAGGAGCGAGACAAGCAGGTGGTGGCCATGATGAGATGCACGATGACCAGGCGAACCAATCGGTTGGAGGAGCCAGCCGATCGGCTGGTGGCACCCAGCCGACTGGCTTGATGGCAAGTCGATCAGTCATGTGATGAGTTGATTAAACCCAGAAAGGAAAAGCATAGAGTTCATCTTATACAGGTTGCATGTGATGTAGACCTAGATGACCGTGATTCCTCTTGGCTCGAAGAATCACATTAGGATGGTCATAATCATTGCTTTTATCGTTTTGCATGTTTTCTGTGGGATATAACATGTATATGATACGTACTATGTATTGTGGTGATTGGATATGTATATGTATATAAAACCAAATCCCTCATTAAATATTAAGTTTTAGATGCCTTCCAAATGCGACACATGTGAAAATCTTGATCGACCAAGTGTGGGCACGCCCTAGCGTGGTGCACCGTCTATCTCGTGGAAGCGTGAAGGATATATATGTGTGTTTGCCCTAGCAGGGTGCATATTCATCATGTTTGCTTTGGGCCAGACTTAACAAGGTGACCTAGATAGGATCTAGCACCTTGAGGCATGGAGATGATCATGGTAAGGAGTTGCATATGACATCTTATCAAGAGTTGCATATGATGCAATTGGCAAGAGTTTCCTACCTGAGAGATCTAAGTTGTGGGTGACAGCCCAAGCTGGTCCATGACTTAGAGGATTTCAGGATCTTGCCCACTAGAAGGTTGTACGCTGTAATATTCTGAATTGATGGTGAGGGCTATCAATTTGAACTAAAATAGTGGGAGTGATAATTAATTAAAGGCCTAATTATATCGTCAACTTTTCAAATCAATCAAATAAGTCAAAATTGAGTTTTTGGACTAAAATTGCATATTTCCTTTTGTAGTACAAATGACAACAAAAAACAATCACTTTTCTTTGCGATCGGTCCTTGAAAAGGACAGGCTAAATGGGACAAACTTCTACGACTGGTATAGGACATTGAAAATTGTTCTCACTCAAGAGCAAAAGCTCTATGTCCTGGATACTCCAATTCTAGAGGAACCTACTCCTAATGCACCAAAGGCAGAAAGGGATGCTTACAAGAAGCATTCTGATGATGCCATTGATGCAAAGTGCTTGATGTTGTGCTTTATGAACCACGAGTTGCAGAGACAACATGAGAACATGGGTGTCATTGAGATTATTCAACATCTCAGGAACATGTATGAAGATCAAGCACGGCAAGAGAGATACGATGTCTCAAGGGCACTGTTCAAGTGCGTCATGACAGAAGGAGATCCAGTTGGTCCTCACACACTCAAGATGATTGGGTATGTAGAGAACCTGACAAGACTGGGATTTCCACTGAGCCAAGGAGTTGGCTACTGACGATCGTTGCCAGAATCCTATAGTCAGTTTGTGATGAACTACAACATGAACAACTTTGATAGGCCACTGTCAGAGTTGTTGGGCATGTTGAGGAAAACTGAGACACAGATGAAGAAGGACAAGCCTAAGTCTATGATGGTGATCACGAGCAAGAAAGGCAAGTCCAAGCACAAGGGCAAGGGCAAAGCTAAGAAAAGTTCTGATGCTAGCTACGAGCCCAAGTCATCTTCAGCTCTCAAGGCCAAGGGAGGCGTGACCAAGAAAGGCAATTGCCACCATTGTCAAAAGCCAGGACATTGGAAAAGGAATTGTCCTCTTTATCTGGAAGAACAAAAGAAGAAGGAGGTGACCAACGTCTCTACTTAAAGGTGTCATGAAAGTAAACTTGTAACACTTTTGAGGTATATGATACCAAGATGTAAAGTGTAAAGCACTCAATAATTGGGGCAAGTGTTGCCGCCATAGTAAGGAGTACTTTAGTTTATTTTCATCCTAAAAGGCATGTAATACAGTTTTTTTTGGTCGGCAAGCATGTAATACAGTTATGAACTGCTATTTCATATTTTCCAATAGATAGAAACACTTATTTTTGCATATTGTATGACAATGATGGTAATCAATAAAGAGATGTTTCAATTTCTAAAGATATGATCTTTATGGGAATGCCTTATTTATCTTGTGGTATTTGATATGCATAAGATAAAATGATACCCAAAAGTTATAGATAACTCAAACAATCAAATTAGCATCAATCATGAGAAATTCATTTCTAGTTTCCATGTGATGGATAAATCTGGACTCTTTTGGTTAGAGAACCAGTAAGAGACATGAATATATTGGTCATGATTAATCAATCTTCACTAAAGGTAGTGGAAGAATGATTATCCTATTAGGTATGATACATGTGATGTATTTACATACCTATTAGAACAAATTCTAATACTTCAAATGGTGAAGTGCAAATTTGGTAAAGTGTTAATTCTTGATGAGATCAATGAATGAAATACTTGGACCAAATGTTTGAGATCCTTATGAGTGATTATGATAGTGTATCATAGTGAACTCATGATTAAGGCATGGTGATGTCTAAATCAAGAAGGAACCATACTCTAAAAAGTTAGAGAATGATTATCAAATAACTAAATTCTTCTTAATAAAAGAATACCCCACACTAATAAAGGACATTAAGAATCACAAGGAGTTGTAAGTTCTTATATCCTTGACGGATACACCTCGTTTATCTATGTGATGAGTTGTTCATGTGATGAGTCAACTATCTAGATGAATATGAGGAACCGAATTTTGAGTTATGGTTTATGACCATTACATCCTAAATGACATCCATGTGAACCATAAGGTATGACCTTGATGGTAGCACCCATTGGATGAAATCCATAAGTGCAAATGAATCTTAAGTGTTAAGACACATGGATAACATTTTGAGAAGGATGATGCTTGTTGATTACAATTTAATGACTAAGACATTTGGCACATGGATACTAAAACTGCATTCCTATGAGGAATAAAACAAGGATGTGTATGTGATACAACCTATAAGGTTTATGAATCCACTAATGCAAATGAAGTCTATAAGCTACAATGGACTAATCAATGTGATTGATTGACTACAAGCAACTCAGAATTGGATCTTTACTTTGATGATATAGTCAAAGGGTTTGACTGATATGTCAAAGATAAAGAAGCGATCTGTGATTTAGTGGGAGCGTGTTCACATTCCACATGTTGATGTGAAATGTAAATGTTCTAGAATGGAAATCCAAAAGTGGAAATTATCTTTAAGGAAGATAGAGATGTATCCTATGTGATAGGAATAGAGATCTATAGAGATAGTTCTCAAAAACCTCTTGACCTGAAAAGAGAAAGCATACATTGGCAATCTGTACTGAAGGGTTCAGTATGCACAGATTCAGTGGGAAAAAACTTGTCCATGTTACATGGAGTTAGTATCCCAAGGCCAAGTTTCCAATTCTTATGAAGAATGCGAACACTAAGAATATATATGGATATCTCATGTATGTAATCATCCCATTATCTTGCATGTATCGACATGACAAGAACAAAATGCATTCATCATCTTGTATGTATGACATGGCAATATGATGTGCTCATCCTGATAACTCGTATGTGGGACATGACGAGTGGATGTCTGTCTGCTTCTAGTAAGGGTTACTGGAATACCATGAGAACTTGATAAGTACTTGAGAAGTACTAGTTCTATGGAGATAAGGAAGAGTTCAATGTAAAGAGTTACATTGATGCGAACTTCCGAAAGGACATAAAATTAATCGCAAAATATATATAGGATATATATAAAAGTGAAAGTTTGTTGATAATTAGAAGTGTTCCAATAAAACCATTTAAAAGGAAATTCCGAGTATCTACGCGTTAGAGAACAACAGTGGATACTATATGGATCTGGAAGTTCATGAGATGAATTTATATATATTCCGCTCATTGATGACAAGTATGGAATCCATGATCATGCAATGTGGCTAAAGGTTAGCAAAGGAATACTAGATTACATATTACGACAACTCCATCTCATACATGTGACATACAATGAAGAGATGAGAGACATGCAGTTAAAAATTGACTTTGGCAAGGTGTTGCCATTACTCACTATGATCGCACTAGAGCAGAGTAACATGTGGGACATGTTTGAAGATCACTATGAATATGATTCAAGGGTGATTGGCTCACAGTGCAAGTGGGAGTCTGTTGGTATGTATGCCCTGAGAGCCAATCATGGGATGATTGGTGGGATACATTAAGATTGATTTGATAAACATCAAAGGCAAGCTTCCAATTCTTTCTGGTTCAGTCATATGAGATAGTGATAGAAAAAATTGAATGTCTAGAGAATGACAGTACTCAATGACGTATGCTTTCAGTTGAGGACCTAAACGATGAGATCATATGGATGCTAAGAGTTTGTACATTCTTATTATGTCCCTAGTCAGATGTCATTGTGGAAGGTAGATAGACAACAATGACACACAAGACTAGATTATGGTATTGGTTGATGACAGAATCTCATTAGTCATGATATAGAGATATCAAACCAAACACATAGGTACTTGTTAGAGAACAAGTGTACCAGACAGACCCACCGTGAGTTTGACACATGGAACCATGACATGGTAGTCACAGTCAATACTCATAGTGATGGTGGTGAGTGTGATTCTTTGACCTGAAATCACTACACTCAACACATGTCGTTGGGCACACTTTGACATCATCAAACGCAGTCCTGAAACATGGGTTGTTATAAAGGTGATGATTGGGTGGCTTTGACACATGGGGATTTTGAGGGGTGAGTGATAGATATGGGATTTGTCCCTCCTAAGGGAGTTTGATATCCATGGCCACTTGATGAGTAGGGTTAAGAAAGGTGTGCACGCATGTGTGAATCAGTATGTGATATTGATGTCATACATATCTCTTCCAATCTACTTTGAGATCAAGAAAGTGAATGAGCATTGACAGGATGACTGTTCCATGCCTCGAGTTCATTCAGGATATCAATGACAAAGGAATTATACATTCACTATAACACCATTCATGGATTGTAGGATTGAAAGTTGTTCTCCAACTTTCTATTTCACTTGGGTAGCACTGATGTGTGACTAGGCACCGCTCTTTGCTTGTGAAGTCATAAGTGTTATGGACTTTCACTGCCAATGTGAAATGGACCTGCAGGGTCACACACATAGGATTTAACCTGGAAGAGGAGTTTTGTCCATAAACAACGTTTAGATTGATTACTAAAGGAGTTTAGTAGTTCAATTAAACACTCAATCAATTGATAGCTTAGTATCATAATGTTCAAGGTGTTGGACTGATTGATTAGAGTATCAGATTGATTGAAACTGCAATTGACTATTTCTGCACAATTTGCACTCCCAACCGATCAACTCATGTGATGAACCGATCGGCTGAGCTTGGTGAACCGATCAACTCAGGTGGTGAGTCGATCGGCTCATAGACAAGGTGAAACAATCAGTTCAAGTGTTGAAACGATCGGTTCAAATGGTCCAACCGAGCAAGTTGGGAAAGTAGGATTGGTGAGAAATTTCTTTTCATTTCACTTGCCCAATTTGATTGGAACAAGGATTGGTATTAGGTATCAATTAGAAACAAAAGAAGAAAAGTCAATCGGAAACTGACCAGGACCACGAACCGACCGGTTCAGAAATGAACCGACCATTTCATGGGTCCCAACCGATCGGTTGAGGTGTCAACCGACCGGCTCAGGTCCCCAACCGACCGTTTCAGAAATGAAACGATCGGTTCAGGTTACACACTTGGTTGTTTTTGTGGAAAATCTCAAACCCTTCTACTCCTGCTTTAGTCCCACATTGCCCGGGATAGAGAACCCTATCCCATGACCCTCATATATATAGGGGTATTGGGGGCTTCTCAAAGAACAACTCAGTGCAACCAGTTGCTCTATAAAGTTGTCGTTCTCTCTGGTTTTGGTAATCGAGAGAGCCCGGGCGAGTGCTACCCGATAAGGGAGGCACAACAAGGGAACGACAACTGCAGAAAGTGACTGGTGGCAGGAGAGTGTGTCGGTGACTAGTACGCCGACAGGAGGGTGCGACTCCTTCCAATTCCTTGTGGGACAAGGAGATTGGAGTTCCAGGTGGTCCGTGTGGACTACTTCAGAGGCGGGAGATTTCTACCGCTCAAAGGACAACTGTTAATCCCGACAGTCCCGATGAGACCAGGAGTCGTCAGTCCCGGTGCGACCAGGAGCTGCACAGACACCGTCCAAGACTGGAGGTGAAGACCGTGTAAGCCACAAGGTATTGTCGTTGAGCAAGCCTTGAGACAAGGAATGAT
Source organism: Alisma plantago-aquatica (assembly GCA_963693085.1). Classification (NCBI taxonomy): domain Eukaryota; kingdom Viridiplantae; phylum Streptophyta; class Magnoliopsida; order Alismatales; family Alismataceae; genus Alisma; species Alisma plantago-aquatica. The sequence continues at coordinate 1,982,012,810 of OY856409.1, forward strand.
TCCACAAACCATCCTTTCCTATTGTATAGACGTTGACACGTTTACTTGTTCTGGGTTTGGGAAGGAGAAAATTTTTGTTTCCGCTACCTTCTCTGCCTCCCCTAAAACCCAACATACACTCCATGCACCCCACACACTCAACAATATGCACTCTGAATTTTCCTTAGGAATACTTGTTTCCCCATCCAACAAGTTATGACATTGAATGGTTCTATGACTCAGGGCACTACATGATTAGGGTTTTACTTGATTAGTTATGTCAATTGGGTGAATAAAGGTTGCATCAAACAAGTGGACAATCAAACCCTAATTCATTTCTAGCAAGAATTGATATATAACAACTCCAGAATATGTAAAACGTATGAGACATATTCCTGATCACAATGTCACAATACATAAGTTTATTTTCATTCATGAGACTATACTTTCCATCACACCATCTCGTGTTATAAATCCTTATCACATTATCCCAGGGTACCAACCCTTGTCAACATAAAGAGGGTTACACCTCCATTAGGTCCTAAGACATGTTCAAGGGTTATTAAGACCATCACATCATTTCCTATATGATCGTCATTATCTTTCAACACCTGGAAGAAGGTTCAACATACCATCACCATACTTGTGATACATAGGTTCAACATGATATTGCATTAAAGAGCTATGATGTTCACATGGTAGCATAAAGTAAGGCATCAATCATAAGGTTGTGATAACCAATAGTTAACATTTTAGGGTTACAACAATCATTAGAGAGAATATTCCTTCATCATATCACACAAGGTAGCTAAGTATGATTAACCATCCTTGCTTAATTACATTAAGTTAAATCTAACAAGATAGGTGGAAGTGGTGTTACAAATTAGTGCCTCAAACTAAACCATTGGGTCATACACTTAGTTAGGTTCAAGCACATTCTTCACACACAACATACCTATCCGACCTTGGATGTACAAGGTAAAGAATTACCATCTAATCCCATGCTATCCTCAAGTATGGATTCCTACATACACTAGGTTTTACAATCGTATTATAGCATTAAACCAAAACCATCAACACTTAGGGTTAAACAAACCATCGATTTCCCATAAAATCAAAACCATCAATTGTATTGATTCGAGGGAAAAGGTAAGAATACAAACTCATGGGTTTAAACCATCAATTCTAAATCATTAAATCCAAGACACCAGACAAGGTGAAGCAAGCACAAACCATTTTATCATAACCACACATTAAACCATCAGATTCAAGGCAAAAAAAACCATTAAATCACCACCATTAGATCATGAGAAGTTATAGGATTATACATCTAGGAAGGCCATTGTTTGTTGACTACAAAAGCACCATTAGTTGTGGACTTAGTTAGTAGGTCCACCATCGATTCATGAAACTAGAAAGACCATTGGTTGACACCATCGACCTTAGGAACCAGTGCAACCATTGTTTGAGGACCATTGGTCAGAGAAACCATCAAGTTAGGAGTCCGAACCACCATCAGTTGATGGCCTAGTGGAGCCATTGGATGTGTAGTAATGAGTTTGAGAAACCATTGGTTGAGGACCTAAAAGTGCCATCGAGTTTGGTCAAACATGTAGTGAAACAAACTTCAAACTCTAAGTAAAAAAATCAGATTAGAGGGAAATGGACACCATCGAGTTCACCACTTCAAGGGCACTTAGACCATCATTTCTTGAGCACAAAAGAGTCTAAAATAGAAGCCAAGTCAAGGCCATCAGTTGGCATAAAAAAGACAAGCAAAATAGCACCACAAACAAAACCATCAGTTTGCAAAATAAGAAGGAAAAATCAGCTTAGAAACCCGAAGTATGACCATCGTTTGAGATTAAAAGCCATCATTTGTGAAGGAAAGAATCACCATCAGTTGTGAGCATAAGAAAGAAACCAAAAAAAGCAGCTAAGTGACCACTAAAGGTTGTCACACAAAGGCCAAGCAAAACAACAACAAGAACCGAACCATCGTGTTGTAAAAGAAGGAGGGAAAACAACTCAAAAACCCTAGGTATGACCATTGTTTGAAGAGCAAAAACAATCATTTATCCACATGTAAGCAAAGTCTAGAGCTTCCTATACCAAGGAAGGTTCGAGAATAAGGTTTAAGGTTCATCTATGGTGATAAGATACTCAAGAATCATCACTTAAGCTTAAACCCAGGCAAATACAATGTCTTTTTACTTAGAACCTCGTTTTTAAGCAAGATCTAGCACATGAAAGTGAGTATTAAGAAATAAACATGGATAAAGTTATATAACTCACCTCTACAATGAAGATGAAGATCCAAATAGAAAGGTATCTTGAGAAAAAGAGGATGAAACCCTATATTAAGCACCCTACATGACCAAGCTAGATCCTTCTCCAAAGAGGAAGTAAACCCTAGGTCAAGGAAGTAAGAAAGAGGTGTTCTTCATGCTCAACACAAGTTTCACCATGGAACATCATGAGTCTAACAAAGAATAAGAGAGAACGAGGTAGGATAGAAAGGAAAATGAAGGGAAAGAGGGAGAGATTAACTGCTTAGGTCAAGAACCAACTAAGGAAGCTCCACAAGCTCCAAGCAAGGGTAGATCTGAACCCGAGGTGCACATGCAAGCAGATCGGCCACCTTCTTCTACCTTGGGATCATTCTTATCCACCAAGAAAAGGGGGATGAGATCCAAGAAAAAAGGAAGGAGAAAGAGAGAGCTAGGTGGGTAAGAGCTCATTTGAAAGCAAGGAGGGAGGTATATAAGTCTTAGGGGTGTGAGAGAAAAGAAGGTTAAGGTATCTAGTCATGTTTGCCATGTGTCCCATGGCCAAAGGGTCACGTCCAAGCAAAGCAGCAGCTCCATCAGTTGTGGGAGTATATAGGGCCATCATATCACGACTTTCCTGGGTGGCCATTGAGTTCCAAATCATGGTGCCCATCGTTTGATGCACCATGGGTCACAAGGGTCAAAACCATCAGTTGTAGCACCTTCCTAGGTGAACCAGCGACCCAAGGAGCCTCAAGGGGGGAAACCATAGACCCTCACACCTATAGGAACCATAAAGGTTCCACAGTCAGATCCCAACACCATAGAATCACATCATATAAGGAGGGCCATCAAGTTTTGGCCTCCAAGGTAGCTCATCCATGAGAGGGACCCCCAACTCAACCCTAGAAAAATGTCACCATCAAATCAAGGTGCATCTAGGAGCCCCAAGGTACAAATAACTAAATCATGATATAAAAACATGTGAGGAACAACAAGAATGTGACAGATTGCAAGAAAAACCCTAGATATGGGAAAATGTCATAAAAGTCCAAAATAAGCATGTAAATGCATAACTTGCTCAAAATAGTGTCTAAACTGGACCAAACTTGAAATTTAGGTTTGTCACATGATATAAAAGCACATATTAGGGTTTTATAAGCATCCAATTAAGGTAAGAAAGCATGTTTAGCCAAAAATCAAGGTCATGGGTCTTACAACCATAAACCTCGAATAGGGATTTGGCCCCCGAAATCCAAGGCAACAAAGATGGGTACCTCCTATTCACCACATCCACTAAACTACACATGGTCACTTACATCCCATGGTGATGCCACAACATTCTCATAGAAATCATGTTCTTATCCCTCAACTCTCATAAAAGTCATCTTGGGTCAACATAGAAACCTCCACCTAAGAAAACATTCTCATCCAACTCCCACCTCCATAATCTATATCACTTGTCCTATACCAAGGTGACACTTACTTGTAATTGAAAATAGAAACCGGCGTACAACCTGTGCAACTTTGATAGTAACTCTAATTGGAACTCTAGCAACCTATCTTGGATTATTCCCATCTGATGTTGAATCACTATGTCCTTCACTATAGTCTGTTGAATCAATACATCACTCAAAATATATACTTACTTGCTTTTAACAATCATGGAATTTCATGTATTTCTTTCCCTATGCAACTCCACAAGATGTCATGTCTATTCTCCTCTGGTGGTTGTTGTAGTAAGATGCTCCATCAATCAGGTGAATATCCCCTAGCTGTCAAGAACTGTAGGACATGCATTCTTGAAATATTCTTCAATCCTCAACACAGTTCTTTCTGACTGTCCATCCGGCTAAGGCTGTGTTAAACTCCCATTGTAACCTTATCCTTGCAGGCTCCTAATATTTCTTATTGACTGGCTGACAACTGTGCACTTGACCATATATGTTGCATACCATGTTCCGTACTTGGCTGTCATTGCATGTTCTTCAACTTATGATACATCTGTGTATTTGTTGGATGCATCATATGTGTCCAAGATGAGTCTCCTCAGGTACTAAATCACTCAAATCATCAACATATGGAATCATTGTTTGGTTGTAGAATCATACACTGTATTGTGACATGACCTATGGAAGCTATCATGCTCTCCGATGTGCTACTCTGATCTGATGTCCTGCTTCATGGTATCTGTGAGAACCCATTACACTAAATGAGATTACTCAAAACATAAAACACAATCAATCACTAATTAATCACATACCCAAAAATATGGGTAAATTAAAACCGATTTCAACGTCAACACTCGCTCTGAAACATGTACATAAGAGTCCATCATCTTTCTTATATCCATACTATGCCAAACATTTGATACAATTGTTCTATTGCCTTAGTCACAACATATATACACAAGAGAACAATATTCATATATGCCACACAAACAAGCATTAACATGCTAACAAAAGTTCATTTTGTTTGAAACACCATATACAAACTATTCCTGCCCGGACCTGAGAGTACAAGGATGACTCTAGGATACACTAGACATCTAATCAACTTTATCAAAGATTCATTATTGTAGATCCTCTTCTTGCTGCCACAGGTTTGTTTTCGTCACTTCCGATTACCTAAAAAAATGTGGCAAACTACAAGGGTGAGACCCATGTCCCAGCAAGAGATATAACCTCCAGCAACGTTTATTGATTACAACATTTTAAAGTAATTAAATAGTTAAGCAATTTAATTAGATATAACAAATAAGCTCAACAATGCTGATGATTAACACAATACATAAAGGAGTAGATAATAAATATCATCATTATCTATACTATCATCCTTTATCTTGTTGACAATATAAGTAATTTAGTAGCATATCCATATCTAGCATCATGATTAAGTCTAGTAACATAGAATCTCTATCATTATGAATAAGTCTAGCCACATAAGCATAGCTAACAACATGAGCATGTCTAATTGGTTGAACATGTCAACATCATAAGAAGAGCTAACAACATAAGCACAACTATCTGGATAAGCATGATTAGTAGTATATGCATCTCTAGTTACAAAGGCATGGCTAGCATGCTAAACATAACTAACAACATGAGATAGCTAGCATCATAATTATAATCAACAGTAGCAGTATAGTTATCAACACAAGCATAGCTACTGTAGGTGCGCATCTACAATCTTAAGCATATCTACAACCTAAGTATATCTACTATCTCTTAATTGCACTAAGCATCATCTTTATGTAAAGATAACAAACACGGGTTATCATCCAATGTGAAACATTGTGTATAACCCTAAACAAATATGCTACACGACTGTATTACATCTTTTATTATGCCCTGGGGAATTTAAACCGTACCATTCAAAGTCCAACTGACCCCTGTGAAGGGCTATTTGGTTCCGTACAAGATCTAGGAGTACCGGTATCCTAAGATCTCTTCCCCTCGGTGAGTATGAGTAAAAATACAATGACATATCAATCAAAGCTGCCACCACATCGACATATAGTCATGTATCTAGCCTACCTTGGTACAGGTCACGACGCTAGCATCCAGGGTATTCAAGCCTAATCACTGAGGTACAACCGCAGTTGTCCTCTAATCACATCATGTTATAATCATCAAGACATGACCGCAACCGTTCTCAACCACGTCAGATGTATGAGGCATGACCATAGCCATCCTCCACAATCTGCATTGTGGATGACAAGGATATATCCTCAACCCGCCACCCGCACATACTCAACAATATACGCTCTGTATTTCCCTTAGGAATACTTGTTTCACCATCCATCAAGTTCTGACATTGAAGATGGCTCTACGACACATGGCACAACATGATTAGAGTTGCATTTGATTAGTTATGCCAATTGGGTGAATTAAGGCTGCATCAAATAAGTGGACATACAAACCCTAATTCACTTCTAGCAAGCATATAAATATCACAACTTTTAAAATATATACAATGCTTGAAACATAATTTCTCATCTCATCATCACACGATACTATCCACTTGCCATTCATGAGACTACACTAGTCATCATACTATCACAAGATATAAATCCTTTTCACAATATCACATCGTATCAACCCTTATCAACATAAGAGGATTACACCTCATTCAGGGCTCAACCATGCCCAAAGATCATTAAGACCATCATACTATCACAAGATATAAATCCTTTTCATAATATCATAGGGTATCAATCCTTATAAACACAAGAGGATTACACCTCATTCAGGGCTCAACCATGCCCAAAGGTCATTAATACCATCATATTATTCACTGCAAGATCATCATTATCTTTGCATGCCTTATAATAAGGCTCAACAACATCACTTACATATAATACATCAGATCAACACAATATTGCATTAATGATCTAGGAGATATTCATAAACAATCATAGCAGGGTTATATTAACATTAAGAACATTCCTTTATTACATCAACATGCAAGGAATCTAGATATTATTAACCCTCATCATATTCATAATGCACATGTTTAGCATAAGAAAGTATCAACCATGTCGTTATGACAACCACCAATTAACATATTAAGGTTATAATCATATTAAGGAGGTTATTCCACCATCATTCCATCATATAAGAATGTTAAACATTACTACTCATATTTATCTATTTGCATTAGAGTTAGGTTCAACAAGATAAATTATATTAATGTTACTAATCAACACTTATACCCAAACCCTAACTCACGGCATCCCCATTGGATCATGGATGCATAAGGTGAAGCATCACCATCACTTTCCATACCATTATCAAGTATGAATCCACACATAAATTAAGGTGTAACCATCGAGTTATAACATACTAGGTTTTTAACAACAATAACAGAGTACTCCATGATTGTATTAGTCATTCAAGGACTATTCATACCCAATTACCATCATTTAGTTATATTAAAGTTAGGTATAACAAGCTATACTTCATTAGGGTTACATATCAACACAATATGGTTATCATCCCTTATATTCATATGAGTGAATAGGTAAGACTACCTTATTAAGGGTAACCCTCCATTTGTTCCATCATCATTCAACCAATATCACCATACCACAATGTCACCCAAAACCATTAGATGTTTAAAAGGTAAGACCGTTAGTTGTTTACACAAACACCTTGGATAAACCACCTATGAAGTCCTTGGTTTGTAATCTATAAAGAGTCACCCTCTAACCCTAGACATCCCTTAATTAACAACACAAAAAGTTCCATTGAGAGTAGGATAAAACCCACAACCGACTGTTCAGTTAAAATAAGCCATCCATTGTCAACAAGTAAGCTCCTTAAGTTGATCATATAAAGGAAACCATCTAAATCACATTATTAGGACCAACATATTACATTATCCATCATTCCACTTTATTGGAGGATTAAACATTATATCTTGACCATTGGGTCAAGTTCAAATGTTAAAACCATCAATTATAGTACAGGTTCGACCATTGCATCAAGTGACCCAAGAAACCATTGGTATAAGGCTTAATTGATGCTAAAACTATATGATTAACTCACCATAGGTTTTGGAGATCTGATCCAACATAATTAGTGACCATTAAGTCACCATAGGTTGTTAAATCAGCACTATATTCATTAATCATCATCAAATATTAAGCTAATGTCATCATTGATTGATAGCATTATTAGGATACTTAATGGTTGTTCATTACACTTCTAGTTGATTCAAAACCTGACCTAAGGGGGTGACCATAGGCTGTCACCATCATCTGAAACCTTTGATACCGACCATCATTTGTCATAAAGACAACACCATAGGGTTGTTGCAATGGTACCATCATCGGGTCATGGGTTTATAGAAGAAATCAACTTTAAACCCTAAAATTAACCATTGGTTGATAGGTGCTTAGCACCATAAGTTGCCAAACCAACCTGATCCAAGTCATATTATACCTTATGAATAACGTACACATGATCACAGGTTCATCTAGAACTGAAATCAGAATAGAAAACATTATAAAAATCAAAATCCAAGTCAAGCATAGCTTTTTCGTGCATGGATCATCACTTTTAAGCAAGAACATGATCTAGAAAGCTTATGGTAAGCAATAAACGTGGAGCAAGTTATAAAACTTGCCTCTAATGAGAAGATGAAACCTAATACAGAAAAAAATTTGATCAGGTAGGGTAGAAAATCCAAGCATAAGCTATGGACTTGTCCATCTAGCACCTTTCTTCATCAAATGAGCAAACCCTAAGCATAAGGAGCAAGAAAGGTAGGGTTTTAGAACTTTAGAGCAATTTCTACCATGTAACTGTAAGGTTAAGACCTATAGAAAGGTAGTAGGAAGGATAAAAAAGTAATAAACGGAGGAAATAAGGGGATTCTTATTCTTTTAGGTCAAGATCACTAGCAGGAAGCTTTTTGAACCCTTAAAGGAAGTCAATTGCAACCCTAGATTCTTTTTCCAAGAAGGTACCCTCTTTCTTCTTCCATGGACAGGAAATTCATATAAACACAGAGAGAGGACGAGGTTTGTAGAATGAGGGAAGTGGTGGAGATCAAATGGTTCATTTTGGTGTTTATGGATAAGTATATGAAGCTTTAAGATAAAGAAAAAGAAAAAGTTGAAGTTCTAGTATCTTTCCAAGTATCCATAGCCTTAAACTATTAAGAATATACAAGCACACACACAAGAAACTACCCCACCATACATACATACATGCTTATCCTTCGTTTCTTGAATTTCCAAGCAAAACAAATAACTCATTAGTTGATAGCTTCTAAAGGTAGCTCATCCATGAAGGGGTAAACCCTAAAATACCCTTGGAGAAAACACCTTCAAACCAAGGTTTAAATAGGATCCCCATGGATAAAAAAGCTCAAGAATTATGAGATAATATCCAATGAACATAATTCAAGTGATAAATTGCAAAGAAAACCTCTCAACTGGGTAAATTGTAGAAAAGTCCAAAATGTGCATAAAATTGCATAACTTGCTCAAACATTGTCCAAATTGGACCAAATTTGAAACTTAAGCTTGTTTTATGATTTTAAAGCATATAAAAAGGTTATATTAGGGATATAAGAATTAAATTATGATAATTAAGCCAATTAAACTCATTAAGAAAGTTTAGGGGCCTTATAATATCATACACTTGCACTTCTTTGTCCTGTAGTAGCAACATTTATTTGAATTGTAGTTGTGTCCATGATACTGCCAACTGAGATACTTCCAACTATACATCCTCCTACTAAAGTGATACTAGTATGTCTTGTTTCATGATATGTCAAAGAGTACAACTATGTCTAGTCTACAAACGTTGATGAAGATGACTTCTTGGTTGGCCATATATCGTATCGACACATATCCAAAACTGTTCCTTGAAGCACTAAAAAAGTTAATGTATCATTCCATTTGTTCTAGAAACACTAACATTGGAACACTTGTCAATTTCTCCTTCAACATCTAGAAAGGATGTTGACACCAACACTGACACTTGTCATTCCATACAGGAAGGAACACCTTTCCTAGTCAACCTTGTCAGGGGTAAAGCAAAAATGCTGACGTATTGAATGGACTTTCCTGTAGTGTCCTGATAGGCTCAAGAAGCTTTGAATCTCAGTCAGTATTTGGGGATGCTCCCACTTCAGTGCTGTCTTCGCCTAATTCAGACTCAAACAACATACTTAGCAGCTATATCATAATCCGAAGAAGACACTTTAGTCCACCTCAAACTCACTCTTTCTAATCTTAACACACAATTATCACTACTCCATCTATCTTAAGGCTGAGCAAAGAAATTGCCCATGCCGCTGGCCATCCCTGAGGTACATTGAGAGTTTATTAACAAAAATTTACCACCACTCATAAGGACACAATCTGAGCACTATGTTCATTGAGTCCATAAACGTTTTTGATGCATTAGATAGTCTAAACGACACAATCATGAACTCATAGTGACCATACAACTGATGTCATCCACTTTGATCTTCATATGATGATATTCCAACCTTAGGTCTATCTGGAGGAACACTGTAGCACATATTGACTTGTCAACAAACCATCTATCCTTAGAAGTGGTTACTCATTCTGTGAGCTTATCCAACTGCCAGTAGCCCATATACAACATCACAGAGTCACTCTACTCCTTCCCAAACAACACTTGAAGGATCTCAACATCAAACTCTCTCTTTGACCAAAGGAAAATAAACACCAAGAAGCTCATCTGATAAACATCTTCAACTCACATATTACCGGTACACCATGGATGCTAGGACTCATCACCTTGGTATCCACTTCATGTGCTAAGAGGAACTCATGTCTTTGTATCATCGTCTTCTATGTCATCATAACCAACTCAAAATGTATAGGAGGAGTCTTCCTAACTATTGGAAGGCTTAAAAAGCATGCTCAACACAAAACACCATGATCTTGGAACCATGGTTCAAAGCAACCATGTGCTATCTCAAGATATCCACCTCCTAGGAATGCAGTGAATCCAACACTTACAAAGTGGCATAAGATCCACTTGAAAAATGCCACCCAAAAAGAAAGATCAAGGAGAAAACACACTTCCCATGACACTACAACATTGTCTGGGGTTACTAGCAAGGGGTTACTGATTCTATCTTCATCATGCAAGTTACAACTTTTATGTATCATTTTACCTTTTTCATTTGGGTTCTTTGCCATTAGCATAGGAATGATCATGATTATCATACTTCATTGCTCTTTCTTTTTGATGATTGATCATTATTATCTGAGTGTTGATTCATGTTATCTTATTTCTTCCTCACTTACCAGGGGATAGCTCATCATGTTTCAAATTTTCTTCATTAATTTCTTTTACATGTCATGATAATTTTACTTTAACCCTTTCTTACATGCGTAGGTTGGTTTGAGATTTACTCAGGTCCCATTTTATTCATATGTCATTGCTCTTATTCATTTTCTCATATCACACTTATCATAGGAGTTCTCTTCTTCTTACGTGGATTTTATACCTTGAATCATATCATTAGCACAAATTCATCTCTCTTTTACTTCATTATCTACTTGAATTATAGCTCCAAGAACTCCTCTTTTAGCTTATTTGTGTTCATATTTAGGTTTCATGGTGTTGTATCTTTATCTTTAGTTATCAAACATTCAAGTTTTGATAGGTTACGATGTGATTTTCATCTTTCTTTAGGGTAAGATTAAGATATTTTCACCATGATTTTCTTATTCATTATGCTATTTAGATTGTTTCAAACGGACTACTTGATCAGAATAATCAGAAAGATAACAGTCTAAGAGTTCCATGAGTACCTTTTCTTCAATAATCGAATGCTTGTCTAGGGCATCCAAGTACTGAGATTACGAAGTATTCATCATGTTTACATGCCATGTTCCTTAGTCATCATCCTAGCCCTAAGTCCTGGTGTCCCTGTACACCCAGCAAACCTAAAGCTCTAATACCAAGTTGTAAGAAAGTGTCATACTAAATGAGATTACTCAATACAAACACTCAATCGATCACTAATTAACCACATAGCAAAAAAAGGGAATAATTAAAACTAATTTATTCACCAACATATTCAAGAACATTTACATAAAATCCCAACATCTTTCTTGTATTTATATATCATGCCAAATATCTTTTACAATTATTTCGAGGCCTCAACCATAACATATACATACAAAAGAGCATTATCCACATATACAAGCATCAAAATACTACCAAAAGCTCAAGCCGACTAAATTATCGACACAAACTTTCCTACCCAGACATAAGAATACATGGATGACTCTAGGACACACTAGACATCTAAACAACCTTCTCTAAGGTCCATCACCACAACTCCTTCTTGCTGTCATATGTCTGATGTGGTTGTTGCCTATAACCTAAAAAGATGTGGTGACCCACGAGGTGAGACCCATGTCCCAATGAGAGATATAACTCTAAATGATGCTTATTGATCACAACAAATGCAACAGGTACAACAGATTATAATAGAATAACACTACCAGATTTAAAACTTCTTGAGAACATTTCTATTTGGACTCTTATTTGTACCATTGAAAGATTGACATTATTCTCAGAGATTAGGTGTGTTAATATTATGGGCATAACTATCATCATGAGTTTAACTAGTATCATGAGTATAGCTAACATTTATTATAATATCTAGTAGGATAAGAATATTTAACTACATAGGCATGGCTAGAAGTATAAGCATAGATAACAACATGAGATAACTAACATCATAAGCAAGTTAATCAACATAAGCATAGCTAACATCATGAGAAAGTCTAGCCGTATAAGCATATATATCAACATGAGTATATTATAGCATGAGTATCTAACAACACAAGCATGGTTATCTTCTATATTGCATTATACAACATCTATATATAAAGGGAGCAAACAAGGGTTATCATCTAATGGGAAGAGCTGTTATAACCCTAACAGATATGCTACACGAATGTATTACATCTTTTATGAAGCCCAGAGGAGTTTGAGGTATACCACTCAGACTCCAACTGACCACTGCAAAGTGTTATCAGTTCTATATAATATCTGACAGAGCTGACGTCCTAAGACCTCCCACCCTCAGTCAGTATGAGTGAAAGGCAATGACATAATAGTCAAGCTACATGCAATGACATATAGTCAAACTACTAATACCATCCCGTCCTTGGTATAAAGGTCACGACATTCGAAAATAGGGTATATAAAACCCTATCATCTGAGGTACAACCGTAGAGTCCTCAATCACATCACAAATACAATTTCTCGAATCGAGGCATGAATGCAACCATCCTCCATAACCTTGGGATTAAGATTTCAAGGATGTACACTCCCTGCACCCTGCATACTTAATAGTATGCACTTCGAGTTTCCCTTAGGAATACTCGTTTCCCCATCCAACAAACTTTGACACTGAATTGTTTTACGGCTCAGAGCACTACATGATTAGGGTTTCACTTGATTAGTTATGTCAATTGGGTAAATTAAGGCTGCATCAAATAAGTGGACAAACAAACCCTAATTCATTTCTAGAAAGCATTGATATATAACAACTCTAGAAGATATAAAGTGTATGAGACATATTTCTGATCACAATATCACAATACACAAGTTCATTGTCATTCATGAGACTATACTTGTCATAAAACCATCATAGGTTATAAATTATTATCACATTATCCCAGGGACCAACCCTTGTAAACATAAAGAGGGTTACACCTCCATTAGGGCCCAAGACATGCCTATGGGTCATTAAGACCATCACAACATTTCATGTATGATCATCATTATCTTTCAAACCTTGAATAAGGTTCAACATACCATCACCATACTTGTGATACACAAGTTCAAATGATATTGCATTAATGAGATATGATGTTCACATGGTGGCATAAAGAAAGGTATCAATCATAAGGCTATGATAACCATGAGTTAACATTTTAGGGTTACAAAAATCATTAGAGAACATATTCCTTCATCATATATCACAATGTAGCTAAATATGATTAACCATCATTCCTTAATTGCATTAAGTTAAGTCCAACAAGATAGGTGGAAATGATGTTACAAATCAACACCTCAAACTAAACCATAGGTTCATACACTTACTTAGGTTCACACACACATCCTTCACAGACAACATCCCTATCTGAACATGAATGCACAAGGTAAAGTATTACCATCTATTCCCATAATATACTCAAGTAAGGATTCCTACACACACAAGGTTTTACAATCAGATTGTAGAATTAAACCAAACCATCAACACTTAGGGTTCAACAAACCATCAATTTCCCATAAAAGTAAAACCATCAGAATGTATTGATTAGAGGGCAAAGGTAAGATTAAAAACTCATGGGCTTAAACCATCAATTCTAAATCATTAAATCCAAGCCATTAGATCAGGTGCAACAAACACAAACCAATGAATCATAACCACACATTAAACCATCAGGTTCAAGGCAAACAAAACAATTAAATCACCACCATTAGATTATGAGAAGTCATAGTATTATACACCTAGAAAGGCCATTGATTGCTAACTACAAAAGCACCATCTTCTATGAAGTTTAGGTCCACCACCACTTGTAGACAGTAGGTCCACCATCAGTTCATGAAACCATAAGGACCATCGTTGACAACATCGACCTTAGGAACTAGTGCAACCATCGTTTGAGGACCATTAGTCAGAGAGACCATCAAGTTAGGAGTCTGAACCACCATCAGTTGATGGTCCAATGGAGCCATTGGATGTGGAATATCAATTTAGAGAAACCATTGGTTGAGGACCCAGAGGAGCCATCGAGTTTGGTCAACAGGTGGTGAAACAAGCTTCAAACTCTAAGTAAAACAAACCATCAGATTAGAGGGAAAATAGAACCATCGAGTTCACCACTTCAAGGGCACTAAGACCATCATTTCTTGAGCACAAAAGAGTCCAAAATAGAATACAATTCAATACCATTTATTGGCATAAGAAATACAATAAAAACATCACCAAGAAAAAAACCATCAGTTTGCAAAATGAGAAGGAAAAATCAGCTTAGAAACCCTAAATATGACCATTGTTTGAGAGCAAAAGCCGTCATTTGTGAAGGAAAGCATCACCATCAGTTGTGAGCACAAGAAAGAACCCAGAACACTAGCTAAGTGACCACTATCCGTTGGCACAGAAAGGCAAAAAAAAAAAATAGCAACAAGAACAAAACCATCAGGTTGTAAAAGAAGGATGGAAAATAGCTCAAAAAACCCTAGATATGGCCATTGTCTGAAGAGCAAAAACCATCATTTGTCCACATGTAAGCAAGGACCAGAGCTTCCTCTACCAAGGAAGGTTCGTGCACAAGGTTTAATGTGCATATATGGTGATAAGCTACCCAAGAATCATCACTTAAGCTTAAACCCTAGGCAAAGATAATATCTTTCTACTTAGAACCTCGCTTTTAAGCAAGATCTAGCACATGCAAGCTAGTAGTAAGAAATACGTGTGGAGAATGTTATATAAATTTTATCTAGGATGAAGATGAAGCTCCAAATAGAAAGGTATCTTGAGAAAAAGAGGAAGAAACCCTCACTCAAGCACCCCACATGGCCAAGCTAGCTCCTTCTCCAAAAAGGAAGCAAACCCTAGGTCAAGGAGGCAAGAAAGAGGTGTTCGTCAAGCTCTAACACAAGTTACACCATGGAACACCATGGGTCCAACCAAGAAGTAGATAGAAGGAGGTGGGGAAATAAGGAAAATGAAGGGAAAGAGGGAGAGATTACTTACTTAGGTCAAGAACCAACTAAGGAAGCTCCACAAGCTCTAAGAGAGGGTAGATCTAAACCCTAGGTGCACATGCAAGTAGATAGACCACCTTCTTCTACCTTGGGCTCATTATTCTCCACCAAGCAAAGGGGGGTGATCTTAAAGCATCAAGGAAGGAGAAAGCGAGAGCTAGGTGTGTAAAGAGCTCATTTGAAATCAAGGAGGGAGGTATATAAGGCTTAGGGTTGGAGAAAAAATAAGGTTAAGGTGTCTGGCCATGTTTGCCATGTGTTCCATGGCCAAAGGGTCACATCCATGAAAAGCAGCAGCTCCATCAATTTTGGGAGTCTATAGGGCCATTGGATCATGACTTCCTAGGGTGTTCATTGAGTTTTTAAAGAATGGTGACCATCGGTTGATGCACCATGGGTTACAAGGGTCAAAACCATTAGTTGTAGCACCTTCCTAGGTGAACCACCGACCCAAGGAGCCTCAAGTGGGGAAACCATCAAACCTCACACCTCTAGGAACCTTCAAGGAGACAAAATAGGATCACAACACCATGGATTCCATCATACAAGGAGGGCCATTGATTATGGCCATTAAGGTAGCTCATCCATGAGAGGGAACCCCTAACTCAACCCATAAAGTTGTCACCATCAACCAAGGTGCGTCTTGGCACATCATGGTACAACTAAATCAAGCATGATATGAAAACATGTGAGGGACAATAAGCATGTGACAAATTGCAAAAAAAAATCCTAGATATGGAAGTCCAAAATAAGCATATAAATGCATAACTTGCACAAATAATGTCCAAATTAGACCAAACTTGAAATTTAGGTTTGTCACATGATATCAAAGCACATATTAGGGTTAGATTAGGGTTCTAAGCATCAAATTAAGGTAAAAAAGCATGTTCAACAAAAAAAACAAGGTCAAGGGTCTTACATTTTCAGACCATATCTAGATCAATTTCAGTAGTATTCATAGATTATATCCTTATATATTCCATAGATGCATAACAACGTGAGCAACATCTAAAGATAGCATAGTAATTGTTGAGACAAAGTCAACTTTATACTATTCTTAACAAATGTGAGTTATAGTTGTCTGAAGTTTCCTTTCTTGGACATGTGAATTAGGATAAGGAGTCAATATAGGCCCTAAGAAAGTGAAATTTGTTCTTCAACAGAATCAACTCACGACCAATACTGAGATCATAAGTTTTCTAGGGTTATATAGATATTATATGAGACTTATAAGGAGCTTCAATGTCTTGGTAACACCTCTTACTCATTTAACAAAGAAGGATGTGCCTTTTCTTTGTTCTAAAATATGCAACAAAAAGTTTCAAATATTAAAGAAGAAATTAACTACAACACCAATTTTGATTTTCTCAGAGGCAGATAGGGGATATTTGGTGTTTCTGATGCATCGAGGAGAGGTTTAGAATGTGTTTTTATGCATGAAGGAAAGGTGGCGGTGTGTGCTTCTATATAGCTGAAGAAGAATGAAGAGAATTATCAACACATGATCTTGAGATGGTAGCAGTAGAACATTCCTTAAAGACTTGGTGTAATTATGTCCATGCCAGGTCTATACTGAGCATAAGAGTATAAAGTACATTTTCACACAAAAGGATCTCTACTTGAGGCAGTGTAGATGCTTATAGCTTATAAAGGACTATGATTTCACCATTCATTACCACCCTGGGAAGGCCAATGTAGTGGCAGATTCTCTGATTAGAAAGTCTACATCACCTGTGAAATGTTTTTAGTGGCATGTGTAAAAAGAGACTTATTGTTCAAATGAGGGAGACAAATTTTTATATTTGTGTGTCAAAATAAGGTGGGTTGATTGCACATATGCATGTCAGACCTACATTCTATGAGTAAACCAAAGAGACTAAATAAGATGATAGTGAATTGTTTTTTTTGCATGACATGACATAATGAAAGAGGATGGAGTTCAAATATTCAGATGACGGAATGTTGTATCAGCAACATAGATTGTATGTGCCAGATGATATTGAGTTAAAAAGCATATTCTCAAGTAATCTCACTCTTCGATGTATATATGTAATGCATCTAGGCAGTTCTAAGATGTACAAAAACCTCAAGTAACTATACTAGTAGTCAAGAATGAAGAGAGATGTTGCTAAGTATATAGCCAAGTATGGTGTTTTTCAACAAGTCAAGGTTGAACAACAGAAGCCAACAACTGCCCTACAACCGATGTGAGATATTTGCACTCACAAATTCAATAGGGAAATGAATCCCTAGAGTTTAACATGAACAACAACAATCAACACAGCCACAAGCAAATGGGTCAATCATAATACAAAAAAGAGTCAAACCCAAGAGACAACATGACTAAGAATCACTGGGAACCAATTATTAAGAATAATATTAAATCTAGTTGTATGAGAGAAATTATAACTAAAGATGGAAGTAAAGATTGCATTGCATAAGATAATTAAATTGGGGGTCTAGTTCAATTAATAAGGAATACTAGGACATAGGGGTTCACCACCATGGCCTATGTAGTTATTTTAATCGGGTACAAATCTTTGAATTAAGCATGTTAGATTAGGACCATGTAAATTCACATCCTTTTGGAATCAAATCTCACAAGGATCAAGCTCCAGTGAACCCATGATCTTAGTGCCCACAGATAATCACCCATTCATCCAACATAATCCCTTTCAGAATCTCATCTTGAGTTCTAGGCATTCATTCGATATTCTAATCCTAGGTTTTGTGGTCTCTATGCCAAAGATTATATTAAAAAAACATGTGATTAATTAAGTCATAAATCAAGTACAAATAACGAATGAAACACATCCAACAAAGCATAATTCTCATAATTAATAACATCAAGAACAAAGCAAAGTCTATGAGGCTATGCCCCATGCCATAGTAATGAGATCTACTCACTCATAATTGGAGTAAGCATGCAAGTAAAGAGAGAAAGAGATAAAGTCATGTCACTAAGGGTGTAGAAACATTGGTCTCCAACTCCGCTCTATGCTCCAACAACACTCTCACAATCTTTGTGAGAAAAAGGATGACCCCCCTGTAATGACCCCGCCTCCCGATAACCCCCAATTAAGGGAGACCCGAAGGTCAGAGCCGTTATTCAATTAACAGGATCAAAGGTTCGACAAATAATCAATAATACTTATGAAATTCTAATAACTAACTGGAATTTGGTATAAAATTAAAACTTTACTTACCTTTGAAACCTTTGTAAATCTATCTATCCAGAGCTTGAAATATTCTATCTAATCCTCCTTGCACTTTATTTATTATTTCCACAATGTGTCACCTTACCGTTTGTTCTTTCAATTGTTGTTCCTAAAACACCGACAAACAGAATGTCGGTCAGTATATTGAAATATACTGGTATGTGGGAACAACCAAAATCTTGCAAATATGGCTAACAATTTAATAATCCCAATCAAATTATTTAACAAGACAATTTATATTTTCAATGTGTCATTCTCCACCACTTTTTCCCTAACCCTGGCATACCCCTCTAGGGTTTCTCTTTTGCCATTGACTTAAGGCCACCTTCTCAATCCTGAGCTTGGTGCCTGGGAGTCACCTCTCATGGTGCTCCATAGTCATGCCTCATAGACCACCTTCTCATTCCCGAGCTTGGTGTCTGGGGTCACCTCTCATGGTGCCCGTGGGTCTACCCTCCTGGGCCTGACCTTTATGGCATCTTCCATCAGGGTGGCATGTAGGTGCGAGAATTCACATGTATATATAACTGTGATAGCCATAGTGACTTTATAACTGCCAATATGAACATCCAAACTGTTTAGATTGCATTCAATGTGAGGAAACATCCGGGAAACCCTCGGGAAACTAATGTGATTAACCATAATTAACCACATACCTTATCTGACAATTTGAATAGAAATATCCATGCAAATAAGAATCCAAGCAAGCAAGCATTTTCAACAAGATCCTGAAATAATCACGTAATTCCCTTTTTATTATTCATGTCATCAAGATCCATTAAACCTAGCTCACTTCCTAGGGTTTCTAATTCATTTTTAGGGTTTCTATTGAAATTAGGGCTTCACTTCATCTTTTACTATTTTAAACCCTAATTTAACGCAATTGATCACAAACCCTAATTATTTCCACATCAAATCCTCAATTCCGGATTAAAGGCATAATTAACCATTAATTAATCTCATTAAGCCTCTTTTTATCAAAGCTACTATTTTTATCCTTTTAATCCATGACAAGATCGTTATACGCATTTATCATCAATTCATAGTTCATTATGGTCCAAAACACATAAGAACTCGATTTGCCATTAATTCCACCTTTTATTCACGAGAAAACCCTAATTACCACATTTAGGGTATTTATCCACAAATTAGGGACTTTAATGCTCGAAATAGCATATTCCAACTTTAATCATGAAATTAATCAATTAAAGCCATTAATAGTCGAATTAATCGACATTAGTGTTTCAAGGCCCATTAAAGTATATTCATGCATATGAAACTCCAAATTAACTAATTATATGAAAAGTTCATCATTTTTCTTACTAATGTTCCTTTTTATCATTCACAGGCTAATATCCACTTTAATCAGCTATTAAACCCTACTAATCACTTTAATCATATCAAAATAGGGTTCTTTAAACATTATTACATCTAAAGCTAATAACCTCCATTACTTTTCAAATTGAAATCAGAATTAGGCTTTAAATATATTTTATTTAGATTCCTCTTAATTTTCTGAGCAATTTTCATATTTTACATGATCTCATAGGAGCTACTAATATTTAGATACAATTTTTGCAATAAATCACTTACTCTGGCCAATCAGAGTGCACCACGTCGCTCGATCCATGCAGCATAGTCCAGTTGGTTTAATACATAACCAAATTACAGAATTACCCTCGCGTGTTGCCCCGACTCTTCAAGCCTTGGAGGGGCCTTTTTGTCAAAGTGCCATGTTCTTCTTCTTCCTTGCGATTTCCACCTGCGGCCGCCGATCTGCAGTGATTCACAAGCTGGCTCCCACCGCATCAAAGCTCGAACCTCGCTGGAAATCTCCTCCCTGCCTCCGCCACCCCCTACCACAGACGACCAAGCCTCAACTTGTGGCCGAGACGGCCAGTCTCATGCATGCCAAGCCCGTGCTTTTGGCGGGGTTACAACCCTCCAGCAGGCGCTGTGTGAGGATGGGAGTAAGACGATGGTGACCAATCACTTCTCGATGGTCTGGGGCGCGTCCCACATCCATCCAGTCTACTTAATGGTTCCTTGTTGCCCCATGGCCGCACGACTCCTTTATATTAGGGTTTGTTTACGAAGAAGGAGAAGAAGAAGATAGGAATTTGTGGAACCTCCTATAACTTGTCTCTGGGCTCTACCCCTTATATAGGGGAGGGCACCCAAGTCCCAAGACATTCATATAAGAGGGAACAAGTCCCTTTCCTAATAGGAAATGACTTTCCTTAATTTAGGAAGCAAATCTTCTCTCTCTCCCTCATCCCTTCGATATTCTTTCTTTTTCTTAATTATTTAGGATTTTGAAAATTACCTCCTTTATCTTCCTTGTACTTGCCTTTTATGTATTGGCACGAAATTAAGCTTTCTTTTAATAGAAAATACTTCCTTTTATCAATATTTCAAAATTCATCAATAATACATCACATTATGCTCTTATTTTGCAATCTTGGTATTTCCTCTTTCTTTCCTCTTTATTGGGGCTCCTTGGACCCCAAGAAACTCAAAGAATTCGAAATTCCTTTTTAAGGAATACTCATTATCCTTAAATGCATCAATATGCATTATTTCACATTATCATGTTGAGTTCTTATTAAAATATTTCTTTTTGAGGATTTCTCTTTATTTCTCTTTTATTTTCTTCATTGGTATTCCTTTTATCATTAGGAATTCTTGGGATACGAAATTCCACAAAGGATAACTCAATTATACCTTTTTCCACTTATTTCCAACATCTTAACATTATTTTCAATTTCTTTCTTACTAAAGAATTACTTAATTAATCTTTTCTTTTCTTATTGCACTCTTTATGCAACTTTGGACTCCTTGGAACCCAAGGAACCCAAGAGGTACGAAATCCCTCTTTGGATTTTCCTTCTAGAGGTTTCCATATCTTTCTTTTCTCAAAAACTCAATTATTCATTTATTAATTGAATTTCCTTGTTATTGGGCCCAATAGCCAATAAAGCCCACAACACAATCATCAAGGTTATTTTAAATGAAATCCATTTATTCAAAACAAGTTATATCATTATTTGTTCCAATATCTTTAATGTGAGCAATTTCATTCCTCACCAAAGGAACCCAAAAAAATTGGGGTTGTAACATCCTTCCCCTCTTATAAGAATTTTTCCCTCAAAATTCTATCAAGCAAACAAACAGTTTAGGATAAGCCTTTCATACATCCATCTGGGCTCCCATGTGGCATCACCCTTTCCATGGTGCTTCCCAAGAACCTTCATCATCTCATATTCCTCCATCTGAGTTCTTTCTTACCTTAGTATATCATACCCTCATAGGTGACTCAGGACATTTTAGCCTCTCAAAAGTTGAATAGGTTCAGGGTTCAACACATGGCTTAGATACCTCACATAGTGCTCTAGATCAGACTCATGGAACACATTACACATCATGTTATCCTGAGGGGCAAGGCTAAACACAACCATCTCCACCAATCCATCACAAATGGACCCATATATCGGGGATTCAGCTTTCTCAGCTGTAGCTTAGAGGGGTCGGATTTTCACGTCACGTATTTTCCCACAGTGAACTACATGTCAGTCTGCTTTGCATCAGCTTGTGACTCATGTCACCACCGGGCTCTCTCTCAGCCATTGCACGATCAAAGTGACTTCATCTGCACACATTGTGGTTCTTTTCTGACCTTCGCGAGGCCTCCTTCACCAACATCATCTTAATGAAGTGGTGACCGACACAACCTCTCCATAAGACTTATTGCATCCCGATAAAGGCTATGGTGGTTAACATCACATCTTAAGAACTGTCTCTATGTATCACCCTAAATGAGACACCTGCTCTCATCAGACCCTCTAGTCTAGATTATACCGTTCATTAGTATGGGGTGATGAACTGTACTATCATCAAGTTCCTCATGTATCCACTTCCACCTCATGGAAGTGAACCTTGGTCATACCCAAGAACTTTTGAACTCGCATCATGATGTGGTTGAACCATCTTTCTCTCTTAAGTAGTTGAACCAAATATGTCCCTTGACAGTACTCCTTTCTTTCTCATGTCATCTAGGTAAGGCGATCTACCATAACCCCTATTACATCTTGATCTTTGTTGTTCAAGGGGAGACTTACCACAACATCCATAGAGGTGAACTCCCATTCCCTCTCGGGGACTCTTTATCCTCTATGTCAAAGCACCGGGTTACTAGTGTTCGTCCTTCACCCCCGGCTTGCATGGCCACATGCTACATGCAACTTCGTATTAAGCATTAAAAATGCTACTATCACTTACTATCTTTGTGGTATCACGGTGTATGGTGATCTTAAAACCACGATCTCCTGTATGTCATGATTCCTCAAGATCGATACCTCAGAAACTCTAAACCACTCTCATCAGGGTTTTATTACCTTCCTATCCAAAGAAGTGTATCTGAGGTTCTATCACTATCCTTTCACTACATCAAGGACTAATCTAGCTAACCAAACAACCATTAACTTGTTCAACATATCTTATTACATCTGTGTGTTAGCCAAAACTCATCTTTTTTCCAAACTTAGGGTTAGTCGAACAACCTCAACCTCTTCTAGCCTCTAGCTAAACTAGGCAGCTATATCTTAATTAGAGCATTCATTACCACTTCACCTCCTTAGGTGTCAGGTAATGTTGAAGACATACACCTCCACATATTCCACTTATCATCTCATCTCAAACTCTAAGTTTGTCTTCATCAAGAAACTCTAAGCTCATCCTCATGGTGATTCAACTCAACTTTGCATAACTTGCAAATTCCACATAGCTCATGATAAAACATCCTCACAAGATGATTTCCTTAATACTCTTAGTGTTTGTAAACCATCCATGTATCATTCAATCCACAAAGGTATGTTATCATTTCTATCCTTATACCTTGTAGCAACGTTCCAACTTCCATCATCTTTTATCCTTGGTGTAAGGCATGCGTATTGTCCGATCTCTCACTCCCATAACAAAAGTAAATAAGCATTTGGATGCAGTCCAAATACAGAGTTATTCCTGTTCCAAGAGTAGAGATGGTACATCCCACCTTGCCAGTACACCTTTAAATCTAAGTTGAAACATGCCACATATGTCTCAACATCACATTCATCTCGATATCAAAGTTACTTCCATGGAAAACTGGTCTCAACCCTACTTGGTCTAAACACAATCCTTGGTCGTCTCCTCTAGGTCTATAGGGTGTCGTCACTTTTGGGGTCATCCCTGTTCCCTTATGCATCCAGAGAGTGCCCTACTCATCTGCCCTTTGTGTCTCATGAGTTCATGAAGGTGATCAATCTCCTAATCCATGGCCCTCAGAAAATGATAGCTGTTACCTCCCGACCCTATGGTCATGTGCACTAGGGAATTAGGAAACTCCTACTTCCATCGGTCTTATCCCTACCTGACCCTAGGATAGACTTATGATTCTCTTATAATACATGTTCAACTTAGAACCTTACCCAAGCATTCATCATCTCTCTTCCTGCATTCATGGGCTGACTTTCATCCCTTCATAGGGATCATGGCAACCTGCCTACCTTGGTCAAGCCCCATACCAGTTACCTCCATGCACATAGAGATGGTTATCTATGGGTCTATAGGTTCATTCCCATGCCATGTAATTCTTTACTTAGCTTCTCAAGATCCTATGAAAACTCCTTAGGTTACCTCAAAACTAACCAAACTGGTATACACCCTACCAACAGGTTCCTCTCCCATGATGGGAGGAAACTACACCTAGATAACAAAGGTCACAAGCGTCCTTAAGGTTTATATTCACATGAGCATGCTTAACCCAGCAACTGCTAAGGCACACCCATTAAACCATGCTAGGTCATACTTATTCTCATCCTCAACATTAGATCAACTTAGTTGTGAGGGGTTCATCCATCATACCCTTACCTTAAGGGGTTTCCTTTACCTCTACACATTAAGAGTACCATGCTCGAAACTATAGAGACTCAAACTCACCATGAGTATTGGATACACTGCTTCCCCTCTTAGGCCTAGGAACCCTATGTTTACCTTTGGGTATCCAACTGCATGCTCAATCTCTTAACCACGAATCAAGCATGTCCAAGATATGTCATGTACTTCCATGATCCTTCTACTCGAGCAACACTTCGGAGTTGAGTCCTCTTATAAGACAACCAACTAGGTATAAAGCCTCACAACCGGTTACTTAACCCCCCTCAAGGTCTAAAGCACTCTTTATCTCATCCAGTAGGTAATCACTTATACCCTAGGTATCAGAAGCATCATCCTCCCTCTAAGGTTTGGTTCCTCTAAAGGCAACCAAGATATCATCAGCCTTCAGGGATCAAACATAAGGCAACCACTATCATCCACTTAGGTCGCATCATCCTCTACTATCCACTGTTCCTAAGTCTCAGAACCTAAGCTTCCAACCTTCTTTCTTGAGTCATGCTTTCCTCTCTAGAACTAACTCTACATCCAACCTTACTACCAGATGTCCTTTCTCCATGAAGGATCAAGATTTACTAGCATACCTTCACATGGGTGAAGCATATGCTCGAACTTAGGTTTGCTCAATATCATTCATAGCCCTTTATGCTTATTCCATGATCTCTTAACCAGGGTTTCATCAAGTTATACCCTACTTGCCTAAGCCCATAGGGTAACTATAGGTTCTCTTCTAACCTCATCCATGAAGGAGCTATCCTTCTCTCTAGCATGCACGACCCTCTCCAGGGTTGGTTGCCAAAGGTACTAGGTCATATACCCTTTTATGGCATCCCAAAGGCATGTCCAACCAAACACTCGGTCAACCATGACATCTAACTCATCATGTCATCTCTCTCTCTAACCTTCACTTAGGGTTAGGGTTAACATTATCCTCAAAGGATGTGCTAGGTATCTACTTTTAATGGAGGTCTCTACCTCCAAGACTAACTCTCTCTACTCATCCTCCTGCCAAGGAGGTCTATCCTCATGTCTCTCCTGAGGGCAATGACAACTCGTATCATACGACCTAAGCATGTATCTATTCTTTAGTTTACGCTTAATCTATTAAGCTTATTCCCATGACATCTTATTTACATGCTTTTCATTAATTTGGTGGAGGATTCCTTAGTCCTTATTAACCTTACCCATACCTCAAGAGGGTGAGGAGAAGAGAGAAAACCCTAATCCTTAAGGTCCTTAATAGAATTTGAGTTGAGAAGGGATGAACACGATGAGAGAGTCCTAAAGCTGTCTTATTTTGAGTCATATCCTAAGACATCGGCCAGACAGTCACACAATCCGGGAGTCCTCATATTCTGACTAGCGATGCGGAGGAAAATATTGCCAACCCCCAGAAGTGATCCTTTTCTAGACACCTCAATCTTTTGGACACTCCTCTAATAACTCCCTTGGTTCTATGGAATTTGTAAAATTTAATAATTATTAATGATTAGATGATGAACCTATGCTCTGATACCAATTGTAATGACCCCGCCTCCCGGTAACCCCCAATTAAGGGAGACCCGAAGGTCAGAGTCGTTATTCAATTAACAGGATCAAAGGTTCAAAAAATAATAAATAATAATTATGAAATTCTACTAACTAACTGGAATTTGATATAAAATTAAAACTTTACTTACCTTTGAAACCTTTGGAAATCTATCTATCCAGACCTTGAAATATTCTATCTAATCCTCCTTGCACTTTATTTATTATTTCCACAATGTGTCACTTTACCGTTTGTTCTTTCAATTGTTGTTCCTAAAACGCCGACAAACAAAACGTCGGTCAGTATATCGAAATATACTGGTATGTGGGAACAACCAAAATCTTGCAAAAATGGCTAACAATTTAATAATCCCAATCAAATTATTTAACAAGACAATTTATATTTTCAATGTGTCATTATCCACCGCTTTTGCCCTAACCCTGGCATACCCCTCTAGGGTTTCTCTTTTGCCATTGACTTAAGGCCACCTTCTCAATCCCGAGCTTGGTGCCTGGGAGTCACCTCTCATGGTGCTCCATAGTCATGCCTCATAGACCACCTTCTCATTCCCGAGCTTGGTGTCTGGGGTCACCTCTCATGGTGCCCGTGGGTCTACCCTCCTGGGCCTGACCTTTATGGCATCTTCCATCATGGTGGCATGTAGGTGAGAGAATTCACATGTATATATAACTGTGATAGCCATAGTGACTTTATAATTGCAGTATGAACATCCAAACTGTTTAGATTTCATTCAATGTGAGGAAACATCCGGGAAACCCTCGGGAAACTAATGCGATTAACCATAATTAACCACATACCTGATCTGACGATTTGAACAGAAATATCCATGCAAATAAGAATCCAAGCAAGCAAGCATTTTCAACAAGATCCTGAAATAATCACGTAATTCCCTTTTTATTATTCATGTCATCAAGATCCATTAAACCTAGCTCGCTTCCTAGGGTTTCTAATTCATTTTTAGGATTTCTATTGCAATTAGGGCTTCACTTCATCTTTTACTATTTTAAACCCTAATTTAACGCAATTGATCACAAACCCTAATTATTTCCACATCAAATCCTCAATTCCGAATTAAAGGCATAATTAACCATTAATTAATCTCATTAAGCCTCTTTTTATCAAAGCTACTATTTTTATCCTTTTAATCCATGACAAGATCGTTATACGCATTTATCATCAATTCATAGTTCATTATGGTCCAAAACACATAAGAACTCGATTTGCCATTAATTCCACCTTTTATTCATGAGAAAACCCTAATTACCACATTTAGGGTATTTATCCACAAATTAGGAACTTTAATGCTCAAAATAGCATATTCCAACTTTCATCATGAAATTAATCAATTAAAGCCATTAATAGTCGAATTAATCAACATTAGGGTTTCAAGGCCCATTAAAGTATATTCGTGCATATGAAACTCCAAATTAACTAATTATATGCAAAGTTCATCCTTTTTCTTCCTAATGTTCCTTTTTATCATTAACAGGCTAATATCCACTTTAATCAGCTATTAAACCCTACTAATCACCTTAATCATATCAAAATAGGGTTCTTTAAACATTATTACATCTAAAGCTAATAACCTCCATTAATTTTCGAATTGAAATCAGAATTAGGCTTTAAATATATTTTATTTAGATTCCTCTCGATTTTCTGAGCAATTTTCATATGTTGCAAGATCTCATCAGAGCTACCAATATTTAGATACAATTTTTGCAATAAATCACTTACTCTGGCCAATCGGAGCGCGCCACGTCGCTCGATCCATGTAGCGTAGTCCGATTGGTTTAAGACATAACCAAATTATGGAATTACCCCCGCGTGTTGCCCCGACTCTTCAAGCCTTGGAGGGGCCTTTTTGTCCAAGCGCCATATTCTTCTTCTTCCTTGCGATTTCCACCTGCGGCCGCCGACCTGTAGTGATTCGTGGGCTGGCTCCCACCGCATCAAAGCTCGAACCTCGCCGGAAATCTCCTCCCTGCCTCCGCCACCCCCTACCGCAGACGAACAAGCCTCAACTTGTGGCCGAGATATCCAGTCTCATGCATACCAAGCCCGTGCTTTTGGCGGGGTTACAGCCCTCCAGCAGGCGCTGTGTGAGGATGTGAGTAAGACGATGGTGACCAATCACTCGGTGGTCTGGGGCGCGTCCCACATCCATCCAGTCTACTTAATGGTTCCTTGTTGCCCCATGGCCGCACAACTCCTTTATCTTAGGGTTTGTTTATGAAGAAGGAGAAGAAGAAGATAGGAATTCATGGAACCTCATGTAACTCGTCTTTGGGCTCTACCCCTTATATAAGGGAGGGCACCCAAGTCCCAAGACGTTCATGTAAGAGGGAACAAGTCCCTTTCCTAATAGGAAATGACTTTCCTTAATTTAGGAAGCAAATCTTCTCTCTCTCCCTCATCCCTTTGATATTCTTTCTTTTTCTTAATTATTTAGGATTTTGAAAATTACCTCCTTTATCTTCCTTGTACTTGCCTTTTATGTATTGGCACGAAATTAAGCTTTCTTTTAATAGAAAATACTTCCTTTTATCAATATTACCAAATTCATCAATAATACATCACATTATGCTCTTATTTTTCAATCTTGGTATTCCTCTTTCTTTCCTCTTTATTGGGGCTCCTTGGACCCCAAGAAACTCAAAGAATTCAAAATTCCTTTTTAAGGAATACTCATTATCCTTAAATGCATCAATATGCATTATTTCACATTATCATGTTGAGTTCTTATTAAAATATTTCTTATTGAGGATTTCTCTTTATTTCTCTTTTATTTTCTTCATTGGTATTCCTTTTATCATTAGGAATTCTTGGGATACGAAATTCCACAAAGGATAACTCAATTATACCTTTTTCCACTTATTTCTAACATTTTAGCATTATTTTCAATTTCTTTCTTACTAAAGAATTACTTAATTAATCTTTTCTTTTATTATTGCACTCTTTATGCAACTTTGGACTCCTTGGAACCCAAGGAACCCAACAGGTACGAAATCCCTCTTTGGATTTGCCTTCTAGAGGTTTCCATATCTTTCTTTTCTCAAAAACTCAATTATTCATTTATTAATTGGATTTCCTTGTTATTGGGACCAATAGCCAATAAAGCCCACAACACAATCATCAAGGCTATTGTAAACGAAATCCATTTATTCAAAACAAATTATATCGTTATTTGTTCCAATATCTTTAATGTGAGAAATTTCATTCCTCACCAAAGGAACCCAAAAAATTGGGGTTGTAACACCCCCTCTCTTTTCTCCACTTTGTGCACTAAAAACAAGGCTCTAAACTATAGGGTAAGATCCCCAACCATGTAAAAGAGAAAATTTTTGATAACAACATTTTGAATGCTCGATGATTTTCTACAGAATATCTATCAAACGTACCAACCTATTGGTCAGGAAAACAATCATTCGGCTGGGTAATTGAAACCTTGGACTGGTCTATAGGTTAATTGACCAGTTTTAGCGGGACTTAACCAATTTGTTTGTAGATAAAATATTCTCAAATATCTGAGTCTTACTGTCCATTTTTTGGCATTTTGAGTCAGTCGACTAAATTGGCTAGTCGATTATTTCATTTTACTACTTGATTCTATCCATATTATTTCTTTTGATCCAACCAGTTGGATTCTAGGAGGCTAAAATATGAACTTGGAGGCCTCCTTCATCTTTGAACCTTTGGGATCCTTGGTAATTTATGATCCATGGAGTGAAACTGATACAAATGTGTTGTTTTCCAACACTAATTGAGCAAATCGAATTAAAACTATTTTCTAGGAGACAAAAGCAAAACAAAAGCAAATAGATCCTAAAACTGGGAAATAACAACACAATTCCCCTAATAAATGATCTAAAAGGTGCAATAAATATATATATGAATATGCACTCATCAATTCACCCCACACGAGCGTTGCTCGTCCTATAATAACATAGAATCACAAACGATCGCCAAATAATACTTACAACATGTCCTCCTCTTTTGCATGGCACCACTTGCATCCTTACCACCATGCATGTTCAAGAGACCCTGATTTCCTAAAATCACAAAATGCAATTTTCCATAATCCCTACTTGAAGTTGCTTCACAACTTATTTCAATATCAAGATTTGTAAAGAAACATATGTCATATCCCTAATGCTTCAAGTACTCATGCATATTTTTATGAGTTGTGCACAAGAACATGGTCCAATTATTGAGTGGATTGGGGTTACGTAGCTTCCCCTGGGTAGAAAAAATGGAATTAATGGAGGTATCATAGGAGGTGATATCTCCTCTATTCAACTCAATTTCATTTTATTTTTGTTGCAATTATGTTGATTGCATTTTCTTCTCTCTTTTTTTGGGTGTGCACATTGGCATCTTTTATCATTGGTGATACACCCCTATTACATAGGAGGGGCATGGAAGAAGTAGTGAGGTGGGAGGAATGAGCCACCCTGAACTTGGGGTTTGGCATATTTTTTATTTTTGAATTATTTTTGGAGAATGGAGGGCAAGAAGATGATGGAAGAAGTGTCAAAGAGGATGAAATTGTGCATATTGTATTGTGAATTCAACGCATTGGGGAAATTATAAAATTGGTTCAATTCTTTATGCATCAAACAACAATCAAGAAGTTCCACAAGCTAGTACATGAATTAAGTAAAAAGATATTGCATTTTATTCTTATCAATCCTTTATGGCTTGGCATCTCTTCCAAGGAGCGGTGTTACTTAAGGTACTAGATGATAGCACTAGATGATAGGATGAGTTCTAGAAATGGAAGTTCATGATTTTGTTTCAAGAGAATTTCACTTCATTCAGGTTGATTAAACATGCATATAAGAACAATTGGCCAACTAGATGGATGCCACAACGCATACAATAGAAACAAAATTCAAACACACGCAAATTGAAATAACATGATAAAAATATTGAAATAAAAGAAGATAATGTGGGTGGAATGGATACTTACCACCCACCTCCACCATGAACATAGGATTTTTCTCATCCCAAGAAAATCCTAAATCCAAGATGGAAGGAAGAAATCTACTGAGATGGCCACCACCCTCTATGGTCTCCTAGTTGTGGTGGCCGAGATGTAGATGAAGTGTCATCATTGGATGGCTAAGATTACCAATCTTGGGTAGATAGCTTGTCATACTCTCTATCCAAGTAGGTAGAAGTGAGGCTGAGATAGGTCTAGTAAGCTTGTAATCTTGGTAGTAGGTCTTGGTGGGCTCATAGTCTCTACGGTCAACATGCCACAACTCATATGATCTCTACATTATATAAACATGGTTGAGCTAGTGGCCCCGCCTCTGTTGCTTGAGCTCCATGCTCATACGAGTGTCCTTATTGGGATATGTTTTTGAATCTCATAGAATCCGTAGAGTCCCTCATGGCATATAGTCTCATTAATTTACCACTTGGTGTGGTGTGATGACTCTAGTGCTGATCCCATATCATTGTTGTTCGCCTCCATGAAGATGATGCATCTATGAGTGGTGGGGTCATGATGTCATCCCCTGCTGATTGTGGGTGCTCGCTATTGAATCACTAAATCTGATTTGGTAGATTGTCGAGGTCATAGTAGAAGTTTGTTGTAGAAAACCTAACATAAGTGGGGAGTGTGATCTTCATGGTGGTGCCATGAAAAAGTAGAAAATAAGTGTTTGCCCAGACACCAGGGTGCAGAAACATGTCTAGATTGGAGGTGGAGAAGGTTTATTAGGTGTTGGCTCCTTATAGTCTGGATGGTCCTATAGGGGATGTGGGTGTACCCAAGTGAAAGAGTGATGTAAGTGAATATGTGGCCTTGGATGAAGGGAAAATTGATGTTGCAGTTGGACTAGATGTTGAGGTGATCAATGATGGCACTTCCCCAGTTGAAAGGTTTCTCATTCAACAAACACCACAAGGCATAAAGGTATGTGGTTGTCACTGTCCCCTATGTGGTTGCCTACTAAAGATCGTGCATGACAAGATCCAATGAAGGTAGTGTACCACTAAATCTGTAGTAGGGAGGCCTTCACCCCTTACAGGAAGGAAGGAGAAAACTTGTTGATCTCTACCCATAACTTTCTAGCGACAAGCTTGCAATAGTGGTTCTAGTGTCTTTGCTCCATGTAGTCCTAGTACCAAGATAGGTTCTGGTTGTTTAGGATGAGGTGAGTGAGCTAGACAGTGGTGAAAATATGGTCCTCCCCAAAGATTCAAAATAGATAGTTGCACCCTTTCTGAAGGTTGTAGTACTTTTTGAATGAAGCCATGAGCTCAAGTGTTACCTCTTGGTGTACAAACTGGATCCGGTAAGGAAACTCAGACAAGTTATTCCTGCATAGGATGTTGTCAGCGAAGTTGCAGATCCCCAAAATAGTAAGGGTATCACCACTAGACTTGTAAATGGATACCAGAATCCACACATTTGATTTGGATTCGAATCCAAAATTTTGAAGAAAAAAACTTGACATATGTAGAATTCAGATCAGATTTCGTATACCAAATTTTGAATCAAATATTGGATATTCATGTATACAAATACATACATATTATTAAATATATTATATATATAGAAATATGAAAATATAGACACTTTATCATATATATATTTAATGTAATATTAATATTATATATATAATGTATTTAAAAACATTAAATTTATGATTTTAGGTTCGGATCGGATATTTATCTGAATCCAAATATTACATGTTTGGATCAGATTTGGATGTTAACATATGATATCCATTGAATATTGGATCAGATATCGAATTGAACTTTTGTTTTCAGATTCAGATATCAGATATAGTAGTATCCATTTTGTATTTGATCCGTTTATAGGTATAATCACCACAAGCTCATCGAGGAAGAACTACACCCAATGTTACCATGTCATTATAGCTCTTGTGCTGGTTGGTGTCTGTGAACTTCTTGTATTTACCCTGAAGGGTGGCAATGTGCTCACCGATGGCACTAGATTTTCATGGTGATGTAGTGAGAGTCTAGATGATGGAATGATTAATGAAGTCATCTTCAACAATCAACTCATTGAGGATCTCAATGTCATCTTTAGTTTTGTCAAGAGAAGGGAAACTGACTCATCCCTTGACTCCCTGATGCGGATGGCACCTGTGGCAGCTTGGGCGTGAGTGCAGTGGCGGTTACGAACAACATGCTTATGTAGCTTCCCCTTCCATTTTCTTAGGTAGTTGAGGATCCCCCTATGTGATCTGTCCAATGACATTTTACTTGGTGCAGAGAAACCAACCGACCAGAGAGTTAATTGATTGACATGTAGGTACTTGTATTGTTCTATGCTATGATCAATCAATTGGTGTGGCCAATTTGTCGACTAAAATTGCAAATTTGGGACAAAGTGGATGCTAAATCATGACTGTTGGCTCCCTCCAACTGGATAACTTGGTCAATTCTCCTGGAGAAGATGACCTGGTTGGGAAACTGTGAGTTAGGGTGGTAGAGAGAAGCTGGTGGAGAGTTTGAATGTGGCTACAGAGGTGACCAGTCGGAATGCAAAGATGACATATTGGTCTAATGTAGTGACGTCATGGCATAAAATAACAAATCAAGCTAGTTGCAATGACATCAAGGCACAAAGATGACAGATCGGGCTGGTTAGCTCTAGTGATATACTACAAAGGAGATTCAAATCGGTCGGTTGACAGCTCAGCGACGTACTACTACGTTGGAGTCATGGATGGTGTGGTGTTGGTCAGTTGGCTCTAAGCTTGTCTAGAAGCACAGAACGAGGGGTGGAGGAGGAAGAGTGAGGCTGGGGTGGGGATGAGTTGGTCGACTTGCTGCTATGATTGACAACAATGACTGTTTGGGGAAAAAGGTGGTTGCCGCTATTACTTTTGCTCGCTAGGGTTACAAAGATATGGTGACCCTTTGACCCCTAGTGGTTAGCTTTTATAATGATATTTTGGACTAGCCCAATCAGTCGGTTGTCCAGCCAACCAGTTGATTTAAATGCTAAAAATGTCCAATAAGTTCAAAATCTTTTTCTCCTCCAATTGACCAGTTGGAGATATGAATCATCGGTTCAAATCTGAAAATTTTCTCAATGAACTCCAAGGGAAAATGCTAAAGAGTATTTAGACAATTGGCTTGTGAATCAGTCGACTCAAAATCTAAAATCCTCCCAGTACACACCAAAGAAAATGCTTCAGGTCAGTCAGCCGATTGGCTTTTTCAGAGTTGGCCGATTGTCCTTATAAGTTAAAATTGACCCTCCTGACAATTGAACTGATTGATTGTCCATGCCAACTGATCGATTGGTAGGCTCAATTCTGGATAGATGAGATTTTTGTTATGCCTTTCAATGCAAGAAAAAACTAATTAAATAAAGGACAAGTAAACCAAAAGAAGATGAGAAAAATGTGGATTCTTAGCTAGACATCAATATAAGTAAGAAATATTTGATGTTGACTTGAGAGTTATGCATTGCCCATATTTTGATAATGACTTAACCATTCCATTCCTATGTATCTAATATGTTTCTTCAGATTTATTTCAGGCTTTAGTTACATGAAAAGGATCAAATTACACAAGTCTTAGCTGGTTCAAGTTCAAGTCAAAAGAAATGCAAGTGCGCGTTTTGGGAAATCACTCCAAATGTTCTTAGATGATTTTGTAATCACTTGTATTGATGATATGACTTGTAAATAAGATGATAAAAAATCAGGGACACTTGATTCCAACATTTGATCACTCAAAAGTCAATTTAGAAAATTTGTCACAGGTTGTTTATCGATCGAGTTGGAAACTCAACCGGTCCAGTGATAGATTTTCTAAAGAGACCAATCAGTCAAGTGCACACTCACAGAACTCAACCGATCGATCAACTGAGCAAAATTGATTTTGACTCATCGGTCCAGTTTCCCAGAACAAACTCAACTGATAGTTTGAAAATTAGCTTTGTCACTTAGTGGATCGGTCGAGTTATGTTTATTGAAACTTGACCGAATGTACTGTACAGAAAATGCAGAAAAAGTGATTATAACCATTGGTGAGTTGTTTTGAGCAAGAATAGATCTGTTGTAACTTGGAAAATGGTTATATTTCGCCCTTAACTAATCCCACACTCAAGGGAACACCCCCATCTATAAATAGGACCCCTTGGAGTTCATTCCAAGTTTGCTCGTTCATGCTATTCTAAGTCCTTGATATAGTTGAGTATTTTGCAACTCCTTGATCCCCTTTCTCTCTCTCATTTACATAGCATTTCATGATTATGAGTGAGTTAGGACAATTGTAAGAAATCTACCTTCATGTTCTTGTAAAGCTCTCATTCCATTTCATCTTCCCTACCCCCTTTCTCAAAGAAGAAAAGGTTGAAGAAAGCTACTCTGAGTGAAGGTGAAGCTGTTGTTTTTCTTCTTCAAGGTTGAAGAGGAGGTGAAGATCTTCACCAGGTGAAGGAGAAGGGCAAGGACAAGATTCAAGAAGAGTGGGAAAATTCCTTAAAGGCCAAAGACTTGATGCAAGTGTTAGCAAGTCCTTGTTGATGACCGAAGACATCTTGATCAAGTGGGTAAGTCCTTATGTAGGTGGAAGACTCTTGTCTTGAATAGGTAAGTCCTTAGATGTATGGTGGTCTCCTTGTATCTCTTATGAATGAATATAAGTATACAAAGATTGCAAAGTCCTAGAGGGTGACCTCTCTAGGTATTGGATTGACTCTCTCCTAATTTGGAGAGTGGAACCACTCTAAACCACCTTGTCCATGTGCATGTTTCAATTTCTCTCATCCTTACTATGCTTGCTTAGTTAGGACTTCAAATTACTCTTAAGCTATTGGTTTTTCTTGATATAATTTGAAGGTCTAACTTATCTTGTGAGAATGTTGAATCTCTATTCACCCCCTTCTACAGCCATAGATCCAACAAGTGGTATCAGAGCCAAGGAACTTCTCCAACAATCTCCCATGAGATGAGAAGATGGACGACAACCTACTTGGTTCACTCAACCTATAAGGAGGCTTCTCCATGCATCCTCTAGTCTTCGACGAAACCAACTTCCTCTATTAGAATAGGCGTATCTAGTTCTACATTCAAGGGATGAACTTTGATATGTGTAAGGTGATGGTCACACCATACAAGGAGCCAACTGGAGCCGTTTCAACATGGAATGAAGCTACACTAAAAGAAGACATCTCAATGCCAAATCCATAAGCATCCTCTATGCAACCCTTACCCCAATGGAGTTAAACCACATCTCATCTTGAGATTTGGGAGAAATTGTGCATTACCTATGAGGGCACAAAGCAAGTCAAGGAGGCTAAGATATACATATTCAAGAACTTCAAGATGGTCAAGAAAGAAGGGATTGCAGATATGTACTCTAGGCTCAATGTGATCATCAATGGCCTAGCTGCTTTAGGCAATCTTTGGATAGTGGTGTAATCAACTCTAAGATCTTGAGGACTCTACCAAATAGATGGGAGTCAAAGGTGACCTCCATTGAATAAGTGAGGAGCCTTGGTGACATCCCAACTGAAGATCTCATTGGCAACCTCCAAGCTCATGAGCCAAGGCCTGACAAGCAAGAATAAGAAGCCAAACACGAAGAGAAGGAAGCCAAGAAGATCAAAGATAGTGCTTTCAAAGCACAAGTAGAGGCGGTCATCCTTCAACAACAACTTGCTTGCCGGACATCTACCTCCTCCTCTAGTGAAGATGATGGCCCTAGTGAGCATGAAGCCAATTACACCAAGGGCAAGCACTTCAAGGGAAAGCAATCCTCCTCCTCTACTCCTAGATGCCACAAGTGTGGACAAAAGATACACTACAAGATTGAATGTCCCAAATTAAGAAAGTCACACCACAAAGGAATCTCCAAGAAGGAGAAGGAGTACAAGAAGGAGAGCAAGTACAAGAGGAAGGAAAAGAACGAGAAAAGGCACAAGAATGTAGCTCATGCAGCTTGGGAGGAATCATCCTCAAGTGGCTCTAACTCCAAAGAAGATGGAGAGTGCCACCTTGCACTCATGGCTTCTACTAGTGAAGAAATTGGTGAGGTAAGTGAGGTAAGCTTGAATGAGTTATCTAAGGAAACTCTTATTGATATGCTTGTTTCTACTTGTTCTTCTTTTACTAAATGTAAATCTAAAAGAAAATGGTTAGGAAAAATTATTGATGCTTTGTACGCAACACTTGAAATTCTTGAGCGAATGAGAAAACTCATCTTGAGAGCATTGATAACTTGCAAGGGAAATATCTTGATCTTGAGCTCCAATACATTGGATTTGAAGTAGAGAATGGTGTTTACCTTAATAACATTGAAACTCTTAAGGAAGGTAACTAAAAGTGCCCAAAATGAGCTTCAAACTCTTAAAACTAAAAATTCAAAATTTAAGCTCATTGTTGCTGCTCGTAGGGATGAGAGGGATGTCTATCTTAAGGAAATTCAAGTGCTTAAATCTAAAAATTCTAGGTTGCTTGGTCAAGTTAATGATTTATATTCTATACCTATCTTGCCTAGTAATGATATTGCTTCTATTTCTCTTGATAAATATTCTTATTTGACTAAATCCCTCTATTTAGAGGTTGACCTTATTCATGCTAGAGATGATATTGCTAGTTTTTCTTATACTATCATAGACTTAGAGCCTCTATGTAGAAATTCCTTAAAGGGAAAAACTCCCTAAATGAAATCCTTGACCATTCTACCAAACAAAGTGGTACTAGTGGTTTGGGATTTGTAGGGGGAGCACTTGAGGGCAAGAACAAAGGCAAAGGTAAGAAAAGAGTAAGGAAACTCCTTTTTCATTGGAGAGTCTTCTAGCACTAAGAAACCTATGATTTGTTCTCATTTCAAGTGTGATGATCATTACTCTACTTATTTTCCTTATAAGCCTAAGGGGACCAACCCAAAGATGAAATGGGTCCCCAAGCTAACTCTAGATCCCAAAGTTTGAGTTGGGAACTGACACTCTCCTTTCTTATAGGAAAAAGGTAGATGGATTGTTGATAGTGGCTGCACTAAGCATATGATAGGTGATATAAGCCATTTCAACAACTTTACTAAGAAGAAAGGAGGTTCGGTTACCTTTGGGGAAAATAAGAAAGGTAAGGTTAAAGGTGACATTGATGTAGGTGAATCCTTGTGCATCAAGAATGTTCTTTTTTTGAATGGCCTACATCAAAATTTAATAAGTGCAAGTCAATTATGAGATAGTGGTTACCTTGTGTTATTTACTTCTTTTGAATGCTTAATCCTAGATTCCCTCACCTATAAAGTCACATATAAGGGAACTAGAAGTGGTAATATTTATGTAATTGTGCTTGAGTCTATCATGCCTGTTGTTGGTAGATGCCTATTAGTCAACTTGAATGATATTTCTATTTGACATCATCAGTTTGATCATGGAAACATGCATCAGTTGAAGAAGTTGAGCAAAAAGGACTTGGTCAAGGGACTTCCCAAATTGGATTTTGAAAAAGATGAGGAATGCCAACCTTGTACCCAAGGAAAGAAAACCAAATCCTCCTTCAAATACAAAGGAGTCCTTAGTATCAAGAGATCTCTTGAACTTCTTCACATTGATCTATTTGGACCAATGAGAACTCAATCGCTTCGTGGTTCCAAGTATTTCCTTGTTATTGTCAATGACTTCTCTAGATATACTTGGACATTCTTTCTCATTTCCAAGAGTGATACACTTGATGTTTTCTCGAGTTTTTGTAAACGAGTAGAGAATGAAGCCTCTTGCCGAATAATTTTCATCCGTAGTGATCATGGGAGAGAATTTGAAAATGATCTTTTTGAACATTTTTGTGATGAATCTGGCTATGCACATAACTTCTCTTCACCTCGAACACCTCAACAAAATGGGGTTGTAGAGAGGAAGAATAGGTCACTTCAGGAGATGGCTAGGACCATGATTTTAGAGTATGACACTCCAAAGAAGTTTTGGGTCGAAGCCGTCAGTACCTCATGTTTTGTGCAATATTAAGTTTTTACACATCCTTGTTTAAAGAAAACCCCTATGAGCTATGGCGTGGTAGAAAGCCTTCTATAGATTATTTTCATGTTTTCAGATGTCCTTGTTTTGTTTTGATCATGAAAGATTCTCTCGACAAGTTTGATCTAAAATTTTACATGGTTGTCTTTCTTGGATATATCACTACTAGCAAGGCTTATTGTAACATCCCTGACCTGGGTTATGCTTTAACCCTAGATGTTTTGTTTAAGAAATATAATTATATGCTTGCTCTTATCTTTTGAAAAGTAATTAAGGCTCAAGAGGATCTTATGTTTCAATTTTGGTCATATTTGAATAATGTTGAAATAATGTTTTACTTATTTTGGACTAAAGTGCAAATTACCCAAGTTGAGGGGTTAACTTGCAATTGTTACATGATAAAATGTTCCTAAAGTGTTTAAGCATCATAAGAATGAAAATGATGCATAGGTATGTCTTCCACAAGCCTGAGCACCAAGAAAGAGCTTATTAAGCAATGTTTGTGCATTAAAACCTAGTTTTGGTGTAATGTGTAAATTACCCAAAACCTAGGATTCAATATGCAAAATACCACTTCTATAGAGTCCCTAATGTTTATTGGTATCAATTAGAGACAAGAAAATCAGAGGGGCATCTCATTTGAATCTCTTTGGGAAGAGAGAGAATCTTGATATTAAAATAATCAAGATTTAAGCATAATTGAAACCCTTATTCAATTTAATGCAAAAATAAATATATTAATTTAAGTGCCCTTCAACCAAAAATGGGATGGTTGAATTTGAATAAGTGTGGACGTCCTTGTACCTTTCAAAGGCAACGAAATATCTAAAGTGAGTGGAGAGCCCACTCACATTAGTTAAAGGAAAAGTAATATCCACTCAATTTTGGATATTATTATTATATTATTCAAGGTGCTTAATTTGTTTTCTTTTAATTCATGGATAATGAAGAAGAATTAGAAGTTTGGGGAGATGGCTTCGTATGCAAGGGATTGGGGGGGAGTATGTGGCATCAATTGTGGGAGTTGAAAGAATTATTTATCACTTTC
Organism: Alisma plantago-aquatica; assembly: GCA_963693085.1. NCBI lineage: Eukaryota > Viridiplantae > Streptophyta > Magnoliopsida > Alismatales > Alismataceae > Alisma > Alisma plantago-aquatica. The sequence continues at coordinate 1,982,053,073 of OY856409.1, forward strand.
TCTCTCATTGAAATTCCCTTATATACATCCCATTTTCAACCCACATGAAAGGCTTTTTCGATTCCTTTTTCTTTCCTTGCTTTGGTTGAACACAAGGGAGCTTAGGAGAAATCGGAGGACATGCCCCAACCTGTAGGTAAGCTCCATAGTCATCTTCAACCTTAATTTCATGGTGAAAATCGAAATTCAATGCTTATTTTCTTCTTTTCACCACTCAATGCTCAACCTTGATCATCCTTTGCATCCAAAGACTTGAGAATGGACCTTGGACAGTTGAGAAAGCTTCATTCACCATTGAGGACGTGACTCTTGAAGCTTGGATTCAATTTTGAAGGCGGGTTATATAACTTGAACCCTTAAATGTCATTATTGCTTGCAATTTATTCATCATATGTTGAACCTTTCTTCTTTCTCGTTTTCATTTTGATTAGTTGTAATCACCATAAGAATCACAATTGATTTCGAAGGTTTCAAGATTGAAGATGATGATGTCATCTTAAGCACATACCTCAATAAAGGAATGGGCAAACTGTTTGCAAAACCGATTGAGTTAATTCAGTTTCAAAACTGATTGAGTTGATTCGGTTTCAAGACCGAATGGGCAATTGAGTTCAAGACTGAATGGGTAGTTGAACCCAAGACCTAATGGGTAATTGACCTAAAAACTGAATGGGTAATTGAGTTTAAGACCGAATGGGTAATTAACTTCAAGATCGAATGGGTAATTGAGTTCAAGATCGAATGGGTAATGGATCTCAAGATCGAATGGGTAATTGAACTTCAAAACCATTTGGGGTTAATTGTTGATGTGAATGATGAGAATCCAATGGCTCAAATTGATTTAATTTTAATGGATTCAAGGATGGGTGATCCATTGATTACTAACCCTAATTGGATTGAATGGTTGAAACCCTAAATCGATTGAGTCAATTTCTAAGTTGTTTAGCTCAAATGGTCTCAAGACCATTTGAGGGCAAACAGTCTCAAGACCGTTTGAGACCAAACGGTCCCAAGACCGTTTGGAGATCAAGGGCTGTGATGGATGGTTGGAGATCCAAGGACTATGATTTGAAGTACTTTCAATGGTCCAATAGATGTGTGATCCAATAAAGCAAACCCTAAAATCAATTGATTGATTGGAGGAAACCCTAATTGATCCATTCAGTTTCAAGGTGGTTTGGACCAAATGGTCTTGAGACCATTTGAGTCCAAACGGTCTTGAGACCATTTGGGATCAAACGGTCTTCAGACCATTTGGAGGGCAAACGGTCTCAAACCGTTTGATGTTCAATCGATTTTAATGATGGTTTGTCTATTCGGTTTCAATAACAATTTGATCAAACAGTTTCAAAACCGATTGAAGGAGTTAGGGCAAGACCGTTTGGAGGTAAAATTGAACCAAGACCATTTAAGGTCAAATGGTCTTCAAGATTGTTTGAATGTTAAGTGACTCTAAGACCGTTTGAAGGTCAAGGAGGTCAAAACCGTTTGAAGGTTCAAAAGTATTAAAACCGTTTGGAGATCTAATAATCTCAAAGTTATGAGAGATTAATTAACCCTATGATTTTTAATGATGTTTATTAAAGATAACTACAATGGTTGTACCTTTAAGGCACTAGTGTGATTAGTACCCTTTGAGGGGTTAACCTTTGGTGCTTATGGAAGCAATTTCTCAACACACTATGCTAACCCTAAATGTATGTACTTGAATGAAGGGTTGACCTAATCTAATCAATTTGAAGTAATCAACATCCTAGAGAGGATGAGAGAGAGAGAGAGAGGAATTCATACATGTATAATGATCATGTAAGTGGTTACGCCCCTACACTTTCAATATGAATAAAACATGTAATTTAGGGTATGATCCTTGATAAAGAGATCATGAAACCCTAATTGAGAAGTTTGATGAGCCCTAACCCTAATTTAGAGCAATGCTAGATGTAACCCTAATCTATGGTAATGATGTAATCCTAATCAAGGGTGATGTCATCTGAATCCCTAATGTAGGGTGATGTTATGTGAAACATTAATCAAGGGTGATGTCATATGAAACCCTAAAGAAATGATTGGATGTGAAATCCTAATCAAGGGTGATGTCATATGAAACCCTACCCTAATATTGGGCGAAGATATGTAAAACCCTAATTTTGGGTTATAGTGCATGAAACCCTAATCTTGGGCAATATGATGATAAACCATAACTCTAATTTTGGGCTATGAGTTGAGAAACCCTAATTTCAGGTAATGCTATGTGAAACCCAAATATGGGGAGATTTTATGTAAACCCTAATTGATAAAGATGGAAAACCCTATTCCTAATAATGGAATAGTAACTAATATATTGATAAGTGAAACACCTAAAGAGGTTGATAATAGATATCTTTATATCAATAATGCCTTAACTCGAGATGAGTCCACATCATTGATAATGGTTTCATATTTCAAATAAGTGACTTATGACCAATACATTACATGATAAATGTGATGAACTGGTGCATAAAATATTAGGATGGGAGATACCCTAATACAAGATAAGTTGATGAACTTAAGATAAAGGTGATGAGGGAAGTGATACATCAAGACATGATATGTATCACATCCAACACCTCAAGATTGATACACCTTGATGTATTCTAAATCCAATATACTTGGATGACTAACACATGAAGTGTGCCATGTCAATTGTTACATTGAGATGAAATGCACTTTGATAAGTGTAGGACAACATACCTTAAGAAAAGGTTAAGCCAAGCTAATAAAGTATGATGTAATCATATCTTAGTAAAGTTGAGAGAGAAACTCATATATTGTATTGATAATTCATTTAATGATAAATGATGAGAATAAATAAGCATGATTGAATACTTATGTTATCATTGTTGGCTCCTAGCTGTGTGGAGCAATGAATTAGGGCTTAATCATTAATAATATGATCTTGAAAACCTAAATGGTTAATAATGGAAAACCCTAAACCCAATGAAGGGTGATGATATGTAAGAGAAATACTAATCGATAAGGAAGGAAAACCCTAACCCTAATGATGGGAAGGTTGTAATTCTTTTGTTGAATAAGCCTGGTTAGGCATGTTAAATATTTGAATAAAGTATAATGATCAATGGCCTTGTGAGCCATGTAAATAAGTTGTTGCCTAGTGAGAGGTGACAAGATACTTAAATGGGCTCTGAGAGCCATGTGAGATGCTTGTGTAGCAAGTATCATGTTTACCTTGGTCAGATGACCTGAAGGTGTTTAGTTACCTGATAAGTGGTAACAAGTATTCTTTGATGAGTTGAGGGTTTGAATACCCATATTTCATAATCATGATGATGAGATGTTAAGTAATGAGAATTCCCATGATGTGATAAGGGATTGAGATCCCAATGTTTATAAAGTTTTAAAAAATACTTGATGGATGTATTATACTTTTCTTTGTAGCATTTGTCATAATAAGTCTTGTTTGAAACTTGATTGATGCTAAAAGAATACGGTAATATATTTAATTAACCAAGTGAAATATCATAATGTAGTGCCTTGGACATAGATCCATCAACGTCAGAATTTGCTGAATGGTGAAATGGGTTGCTCCACGGCATAACCCGAAAACCGCATATTTTTGAATATGTGGGGGTAATTGGTGATTATATCCTTACACCTCGTAGGAATGACTGCGGGCCATATCCTATGTATAGGAATGGTTATGGACCATATCCCAATAAGAGTATGGCTATGGGCCATAACTCCATAATACCAGGCATTGGCTACAGGCCATATCCTGAAAAGAGTATATGCTATAGGCTATAACTCTATAGCAAAGTTACTAATATACTCTGGAAAGCTATTTAGTAGAGACACAAGATGTCCTGCATATAGTCTCGTACTGACCGAGACAGATGAGGTAATGGAAATCTGGCTCTTCCATTGACCTTGTATGGCACCAATTTTGATTTCACAATGATCGGTTGGAGTATGAGCAGTATACCTCATCTCCTCAGGGCATAAGTGTGATTGTAAAATGTAATCATCCGTATAGCATGTTTGTTTAAGGATTGAATGCAAAAATCATTGGCTGATGTTACATTTCTTTTATGCATCTTTAGTTGATAGATGATATATCTATGTTTCCTTACATTCCTTGCAAAGTAGATAGATGGTGTATAATTCTACCATGGGTAGATGCAATGTTCTCCTTAAGAAAGGAGATTATCTTATTCTGTTCATACAATGATTAATACTGCTATTAATATAAAAGAACTCCTGCTTAGTTTATTACTGTTTATCTACAATAATAATGTTTCTGGCGGAGAGTTGTATATCTCTCTGGGACAATTTTCAATTGTCTCACCCCGTGGGATCCAACATTTTTAGGTAGACGCAGAAGAAGAGGCAGAAACCCTATAGAAGGGAAAGAGCAGCATCAGCAACAACATGGACAACAGTGATATTCCAGGTGGAGGCATTGGCTGTCATATTTTGTATAGAGAGTCCTATGTGTCATCTCTGTACTCTTAGGTCATCGGAGTCAGTAGTTGTGCTTTTAATGAATCGATCTGAGATTTTGGCTTGATTCCTCGAGGTTCTTATACTGTCGGTGTATAGTTTTAACAAGGCAGTTGATTCTTGTAATCCTTGAGAAGAAACGGTACAAGATATGTACTTATGAACCAGGATGTAAATAAAATACTTCGATTCTTGATAAAAGAGTTTTCCTGTGTTTGGATCTCTCTGAAAAAAGTTTTAATTTTTAGTGATTTTTAGTACTCCACTGCTAATGATCGCTTCCACTTTGTTAATGATGTTTTTTTTGAATGGTGTGTCACACTTATAGAGTGTTTAATGTTGATCTTGCTAAAGTAGAAGAATATATAAATGTTAAATTTATTGAGACTAACCCCTCTATTCCCAAAGATATTATTCTAAATGATGATGTTACAGGTGAGGTAATTCCTATTCTAAAAGAACTCAACATCACCCAAAAGGGAAAAGAGGCAGCCACTCAAGAAGAAGAGAAAAATGAAGAGAAGAAGGATCCAACCCCCCATTTTGCAAAGAATCATCCAAAAGAGCTGATTTTAGGTGATCCATTTGAAAGAGTGAATACGTTGGCTGCATTCAACAAAGAACAAGCCAATAACGCCTTCATCTCACAACTTGAGCCAAAGAACATCAAAGAAGATCTTGGGGATGATGAATGGGTCCTAGCCATGCAAGAAGAGTTGGAGAAATTTAAAAAGAACAAAGTATGGACCCTAGTTCCAAGAACAAGTGACATAAAGATCATTGGCACCAAGTGGGTCTACCGCAACAAGCTAGATGAAAGCAGCAAAGTGGTAAGGAACAAAGCAAGGTTAGTGGCTCAAGGCTACAATCGGTAGGAAGGTATAGATTTTGATGAAACATATGCACCTGTAGCTAGACTTGAGTCCATTCATATGTTACTTGTTTTTTCTAGTTATAAAAAGTTTCTTCTTTATCAAATGAATGTTAAAAGTGTTTTTTCTAAATGGTATTGAGGAGGAAGTATATCTGGCGCAACCCCCATGCTTTGAACATGATAGTTTACCTAACTATATTGATTTGTTGCCAAAAGCTCTCTATGGACTCATTCAAGCACCTCGAGCTTGGTATGGGAAATTAAAGAACTTTTTGTTAGATCATGGGTATATCATGGGCAAAGTAGATTCTACCTTATTTCTAAAACACTCTTCTAACATTTTTCTTATCATTCAAATATATGTTGATGATATCATTCTGGAAGAAATAACCTTAATCTTTGCAAAGAATTTAGTGATTTTATGCAGAGTAAATTTGGGATGAGTATGATGGGTGAGCTCACATTCTTCCTCGACTTTCAAATCAAGCAATCTAAAGATGGGAACTTCATCAACCAAGGCAAGTACACAAGTGAATACTTAAGCGCTTTGGGATGGAGAACACCAAGTCGATGGACACACCCATGTCAAACACTTCCAAACTTGATAATGATGAAGGTGAGAAGGTAGATGAGAAGCTCTATAGAGGTATGATTGGAAGTTTACTTTACTTAACTGCCTCTAGACCTGATATAATGTTTAGTGTTGTCTTGTGTGCTCACTTTCAATAAAATCCCAAAAAATCCCATCTTATTGTTGTTAAGAGGATTTTAAGGTACTTAGCCAAAACTCCAAATTTTGGTCTATGGTATCCCAAGTCAAGGGACTTTACTCTTACAGATTATAATGATGTATATTACACGGGATGCTTGATTGAAAGAAAATGCACAAGTGGCACTTGCTTTCTCCTAGGACCATGCTTGGTGTCTTGGTTTTCCAAGAAATAGAGCACGATGGCATTATCAACTACTAAGGTTGAATACATTGCAGTCGGGAGTTGTTCTTCCTAGATCCTATGGATGAAGCAAATGCTCCAAGATTTTAACATTCATTTTGATGCATTTATATCTATTTTGATAATACTAGTGCAACTAACTTGTCATATAATCCTATCTTGCATAGTAGAGCTAAGAATATAGAGGTTCTTCATCATTTTCTTTGTGATCACATTTCCAAAAAGGATATTTATATCACACATGTGGACACAGAAAATCAGTTGGCGGACATCTTCACCAAACCTCTAGCTAGAGATCAATTTAACTTTATTAGATCTAAACTGCTCATAATTGCTTTAAATGAATATGATATGCCTTCTAGCTAGTTGTCATCTATCCTATATGCTTTGCCTATATTTTGATCATCTCTACTTGCTAATATGCTAAAAATCAGTTTTCATGTTCTTTTTACCTTGTTTTTCTCTTATTTTTGGGTATGTTTCGCCAATGCTTATTTTATCATAAAATAGTACCCAGTGATGAGTGATATGTGCCTAAGTATGTTTAAAATGCAAAATGGACTTGAAAATAAATTTAATTAGCACTCTAATGGCTATAAATTAGAATTTCTAATGTTGGTTCGGTTGGACCATCGTTCGAGTTGCCAACTCGACCGATCGGTGGCTGAGAGCTTTTTTCAAGAGCTTATCGGTCCAGTTTCTGAGTCACAAAACTCGATCGATGGTCGGGCTGCAACAAACATAATTTAGTTGCCAACTTTTCTCCCTGTCAACTAGAGAAAAATTGATCAATCCAACCTCTAGCTCCCTCAAGCTCTCAACCCTAGCTCCGACCTTCGTCTCCCTAGTCCTAGTTCGACCTAGATCAACCTCCCTTGACCTTTTTTCCTTAAACCCTAGGTGTGTGGATGGGTTGTAGTGGTGTTTCTGTTGCTTTCTCTCTCTCTCCATCCTCTCTATTTTCATCTCCATGGAGTCCAACAAGAGAAAGGCCCCAGCTGGAGCACCATCTTCATCTTCCAACTCGCATCTCATACCCTTTGACGATACCTTCTTTGTCTCCAATGAGACTCTTAATAGGTACAAGGAGCTCCTTCCTAGGAATGCTTTTCCATTCCCTGCCCTTTTTGAGCCAACCCCACGTAGACAAAGGGTTATCAATCAAGTAGCTGAGTTTCTATACAATCACCATCTCTCCGCCTTGTGTATTAAACGCTTGTGCTACAACAATTCCATAACTAGCACAAAAGTGGTTCATGAACTCTATGCTAACTTGCAATGGAATTATGACACACTCGTACCATCACCCAATACTCAAGTAGTCCTCACTTCCATGATCATTGGGAAGAAATTCCATGTCTCTGAGGATACCCTGAACATCTTCTTCTCAGGAATTGAGGTGACTGACACTTAGAGGAAGGACTACCCCGAGTATTTTGACCTAGTTGACCCCGAGGCCTTCTACAAGCAGTATGATCTTACTCTCCCTGACATTCACAAATAATTGAAGAAGCCTTAGTTCCCCTATAGGAAGAAGCGTACCCTTCCCTCCTCCAACTTAGACCTCAAGAACCGCATACTTTCCCTAGTTGTTAACTACAATACTCATCCTAAGAAAAATTAGATTGAAATTGCAGAAAACACTGTGGTAATTATGTTCTGTCTCTTGAAGAACATCAGAGTCAAATGGTCTCATTATGTCCTTCATCACATGACCTATTTTGACTGTGGTAAGAACACTCGTGGAACCACCCACTCTGCCCAACCCCGATCTATGGTCTTTTTTAACTTGCCACTGGAAAATCTCTTTTCCATGACCTTCACTACAAACCAGCCCAGAAAAGAGTTTGCATCAGTGAGACCACACTTCAGAAGTCTATGCCTATCCCTTCCTCTACCACACCTGGAGCCTCTACCTCTACCTCTACCTCCACCCGAGCACCTCCACCACCTCAGCCTTCCTGACCTTCCCGCATCTCTTTTCATGTCTCAAATGCTTATGGGCTACATGATGCATTAATAGGCTTATAACCTTTAGGTCCAGGAGCACATGCATCAGGATCTTTGTGCCATCATGTCCAACATGAACCTGTCATGTGCACACCCTTTTCATGTCTACCAACCCTACCCGGGAGGTGACTATGCATCCTTTGCATATGATCACTTTTACCCAACCCCTCCACCTTCTACTTCCACTGCTACACCCTCTGCTATTGGTGGATCTACCCCCAGAGTGCTGCCTCTGCCTGCTGGCCCCTTGGCCACCATGCTTGCTAGTCTTGGTACTTTTGCTCCCTCCTTCCCACAGACTAATGAGCTTCATGCTCTTGGCATGTCTTGGGATGAGAAGAATGCCCGTTGGCCCGGCCGTGGTTTTGGTTCCCTTACTGATGAGGAAATACCAACCTGAGCTGATGAGGAATATGTTGATGATGATGAGGAGGCTTCTGAGGATGATGAGGACGATGATGGTTCTGATGGCTTTAGTGGTGCCTCTGGTGATGAATGTGATGTTGCAATATCTGTTGCACCTTCAGACGGAGATGATGACTATGAGCCAGAAGCTTCTGATGTTGATGACGATGTTGATGATGTGGACATAGATGACCTAGATATTTAGATTTTCTAGTTTTAGTCTAGATGTTGATCATATATATCTCTCTAGGCTATTTTGTACTAAAACATATGGACATATTTTCTGATATGTACTATTTATCATCATGTTTTCATCATTTTGACTTTTAGTTGTTTCTGAGGACATGCTCTTTGAGTTGTAATCTTAATCATACGAACACATACTCTTTGGTTTACTGTATCTCATGAGTTGGTGCCATGTTTACCATATTTTGATTATGACTTGGATTGTTTGTTTCTCTCGTCTCTATTTGATGTATTCTTTGAGATTGCATGTTGTGGATATATGTTTGTTTGTGCTTGGAGAAGACTTGTTTCTATCCTCTTCTTCCCCTCTTCCATTTTGATAATGTCAAAAGGGGGAGAGAAGTTCAATGTTTTGAAGCTCAACCATATTGATTTTATTGCCTATGTTATCCTTTTCTTGTTCTTTACTTGCTTTATCATGTGACTTGCTAAAGGACCATATAGTATATATGTCATGTTGCTTTGTGTAGATAGACTAACTATACAGGTAAGAGTAAGCATAGATTGAGAGGGAGCAATTCACATTGTTCAAATCATGAACCCCCTGTAATTCACAAGGCAAAGGTATAACTTTACATATCCTTTTCAATATGATTGAGGAATGGTTTGTCATTGTCAAAAAGGGGGAGAATGTTAACTTGAGAGTTATACATTGCCCATAATTTGATAATGACTTAACCATTCCATTCCTATGTATTTAATATATTTGTTCAAGATTGATTTCAGGATTTACGTACATGAAAAGGATCAAATTACACAAGCTCGAGATTGTTCAAGTTCAAGTCAAAAGCAATGCAAGTGTGTGTTTTGGAAAATCACTCTAAGTGACCTTAGATGATTTTTGTAATCACTTGTATTGATGATATGACTTGTAACTAAGATGAGAAAAAACCAGAGACACTTAATTCCAATGTTTGATCACTCAAAAGTCAATTTAGAAAATTTGTCACAAGATATTTATCGGTCGAGTTGGAAACTCGACCGATCCAGTGATGGATTTTCTAAAGAGACCAATCAGTCGAGTTGCACACTCACAAAACTCGACCGATCGATCAACTAAGCAAAACTAATTTTGACTCATCGATCGAGTTTCCCAGGACAAACTTGACCGATAGTTTGAAAATTAGCTTTGTCACTTAGTGGATCGGTCAAGTTATCTTTATTGAAACTCAACTGAATGGTACTGTACGGAAAATGCAGAAAAAGTGATTATAACCATTGGTGAGTTGTTTTGAGCGAGAATAGATCTGTTGTAACTTGGAAAATGGCTATATTTCGCCCTTAACTGATCCCACACTCAAGGGAACACCCCCAACTATAAATAGGGTCCCTTGGAGTTCATTCCAAGTTTGCTCATTCATTCTATTCTAAGTCCTTGCTATATTTGAGTGTGTTGCAACTCCTTGAGCCCCTTTCTCTCTCTCATTTACATAGAATTTCGTGATTATGAGTGAGTTAGGCCAGTTGTAAGAGAGCTACCTTCATGTGCTTGTAAATCTCTCATTCCATTCCATCTTCCCTACCCCCTTTCTCAAAGAAGAAAAGGTTGAAGCAAGCTACTCTGAGTGAAGGTGAAGTTGTTGCTATTTTTCTTCAAGGTTAAAGAAGAGGTGAAGATGTTCTCCAGGTGAAGGAGAAGGGCAAGGCCAAGATTCAAGAAGAGTGGGAAAATTCCTTCAATGCCAAAGACTTGATGCAAGTGTGGGTAAGTCCTTGTGGAAGGTCGAAGACATCTTGATCAAGTGGGTAAGTCCTTGTGTAGGTGGAAGACTCTTGTCTTGAATATGTAAGTCCTTGGATGTATGGTTGTCTCCTTGTATCTTTTATGGATGAATATAAGTATACACAGATTACAAAGTCCTAGAGGTTGACCTCTCTAGGTAGTGGATTGACTCTCTCCTATTTTGGAGAGTGGAACCACTCTAAACCACCTTGTCCAAGTGCATGTTTCAATTTCTCTCATTCTTGCTATGCTTGCTTAGTTAGGACTTGAAATTACTCTTAAGCTATTGGTTTTGTTTGATATAATTTGAAGGTCTAACTTACCTTGTGAGAATTTTGAAGCTCTATTCACCCTCTTCTAGAGCCCTAGATCCAACACTTGACACGTTATAAAATAGAAAGTAAATATAAATTTATCATGAAATAAACTTGACTATGGATTAAATGGAGCATTCTTGAACATTTTAAACATGATGAGTGGGACAAGCTAATATATGTTATCTCTCTTAATTCCCCAGTGGAGTTCATGATTTCTAGGAAATACCACAATGATAGGAAAGCCCATAACAACCTATAAATGTCCATGATCGAGGTGTATATAAAAACTTAGCCAATTCCTTAACTTTGATCATTATCTCAGAAATTAACTTAATCATCAATTTCTTTAATCTTGAGAATAACGGGATTGCTCCATCATAATGCCATAATGGGATTTCTACTCTTGAGCCGTAATGGTATTTCTCCTCCTTGATCATAATGCATTAATCATAAGTCATAGTCATAGTTAGTATTATATAATAGACCATAAGTAGGCAAAGAATCATGAGGTTATATCTATACGTAAAGTCACTTGGGAAGACATTCCTAAATTTCATGAGACATACTATTATGCATAATCATAAAGTAAACATATATACAACCAAAGTTTAATTGTGCCAAGAAGCATGGCCCAGCTGAGTAGGAAATCAATGCTTGGATGGGATTCCTGAATCTTAGAGGCTACTATTCTTTTATTAGGTATATCAGGGTCATGGGGAAGGTTTCTTTTATAGCTAGGTTTTAGGGGTCTAGAATCTTCTCTTCCAATTGAATATAATTTTTTAATATCTTTGTACATCAATCCCATATTGGTCAGTATCTTGATTTAAATGTATTGAATGATAAGATAAGGGTGAAACATCTTTCCCTATGTTAATACTAGAGTCCAAATTCACAGTCAAGTTATTTAGCTCCTTTTTATGACTTTCCCTTATTATATTTTTATATCTTTTGGATGAGTTATTTTAGAGGTGAGAGGAAAGAGAAAAGGGATGTTAGTATTTTAATAAGTTAAATAAGTAATTTCATATATTCAAAACTTCATGTCATTGATCTTTCACTTCATCTCTTCTTCACATTCTAAGAAGTAGGTGAGACAAAAGACAAAGAATAATGTTACATATACAGGTAAGTTAAAAGTATCTAAAAAGGAAAGCATTGCCACTATTTCATTATGTGATTTATTTCATGAAATTCAAGTCCTCTAACTTTCAATTTTTCTCTTTTAAGAATTCTACAGAGTGGGATAGATAAATGATAGAGAATAATGTATTAACATTTCCTTCTCATGTTTATTGTGTACAAGGGATAAGGAAAACATTTATCGTTATCTCTTTAAAAACTAGAAATTATGTCATTAAATAATTGCCAATACTTTATTTTTGTATTCACAAAGAAAGAGAGAGAACACTGAGAGAATAGTATCATTCCTTTCAGAATTACATAATGTCTTGTTCAAGTGATCACTTCTTTCCATGTAATCAAAATCAAGGCACATTATTTCATTTTAGAAATTGATGGAAAGAGATAAAGATATTTAATTCATATCTACATGCATCAAATGTATAGAAATAATATAGAACATGATTTTTATGTCTAGTTACTTTCCCATGTATTCAACGTTAACCATATTTCTTTTGTTTTGAAAACAAAAAAGTATAAAGAGAAAGAGTAAATGTAAAGTAGTTTTTTTATATCTTTTGAGACAAAGGTAAATTTATTAATGCATAGGGGAAAGGGAAACTATATTTTATTTCTTCATTTTATATCTCATACTTCAAGTGGAATATATGTCATTTGGGTTTTGACTAACAATTAATAAATGTTTACATTATTTTCTTTTTACATGCATTAAATGGATTGAAATTGTATTTCATTCTTTGTACATTTATTTAATGGTCAAGCAAGGTAATAATGACCTTAAATCTTGATCAAATCGTAGTCATAGTGTCTTGTAAATTATCAAAAATTTGGTTTTCGAATTTGAGATTTGAAGGGTCATAATAAATTAATTCTTTCTACTTTTTGAATTCCATATGTTAAATGTATGTAAGCAATATTTATGTCTTCTTAACTAGCCATTATCTTTCCATGTATTCAAAATCAAAGCCTTAAATGAGATATTCCACATGTAAGAAAGAGAAAAATGGAAGTATATAACTTTTTTATATTTTGAGATAATGGAAAACTATTTATGTATAAAGGAAAAAGAAAACATAGTTTGATTCTTTATATATATATATATATATATATATATATATATATATATTAAAAATCTCATTATTCAAATGAAATAACTCATATTTGAGTTATTTACATTAGATCCAAAACATAACTTTTAATTAGAAAATTCCTTTGAGGATACTAAATTACATATGTAAATTTTGGGATGTTACATGCTTCATCTCTACTGGGAGGTGACATGATTTTGCGTAGACCAATCTAAATGGCATGGGTCCCAAAGGCATATTGAAAGCATGTCTATATGCCCACAATGTGTCATCGATAGTCAAAGCCCAATCCTTCTTTGTATGGTTCACAGTCTTATCTAGAACATATTTGATTTGGTGACTAAGACTTCCACTTGGCTGCTTGTTAGAGGATGATAAGGCAAAGCAACCTTGTGGTGAATGTCGTACTTCTTCAGTAGTGTCTTGAACTTCCTCTCTAGAAAGTGTGATCTTAATTGAGATCATTGTGTTGGGAACCTGGAACCTAGTGAAGAAAATATTTTTAAAGAGCTTTATGACAAGTTTGGAGTCATTGTACACTGTGGGGATAGCTTCCACCCACTTGGACACATAGTTCATAGATACAAGAATGTAAGAAAAACCACATGAAGGGGAAAAGGTCCCATGTAATTAACTCCTCATGCATTGAAAATTTCTAATTCTAGCCACAAGGTCATAGGCATCTGAACCCTTCAATGTATATTTCCAGGCTGCTAGTATTGAACATAAGAAAGAACAAAATCATAAGAGTTCTTGAAGATTTTTGTCAAAAAGAATCCACACTGAAGCACTTTTGTGGATGTCTTTTGCATACTCATGTGTCCTCCTGTTGGGATAGAATGAGTCATAGAACTATAACATATTAAGCCTCCTCATTAGTAACACATCTACATTGAAGTCCATTTGCACAAATCTTAAACAAATATGGGTCATCCCAATAGAATTTCCTCACATCATGCAAGAATCTATTATTTATCTATACTTTATACTCAGGATGTAAAATATCAGCTGCAAGAGTAGTTATCATAATCAGCAAACCATGAAAAGTGGGATCTGCCTTTAATAGTTGATCATAAGGTAAGGAATCATCAATTGGTTCTCTACCACTGTCACGCAAACTAAGTCGGCTAATGTAGTTATCTACCACATTCTCAGAACCCTTCTTATCACAGATATCTAAGTTGAACACTTGCAACAATTGGATCCTTCAAATAAGCCTGGGCTTGGCATCTTTCTTTGTAATTAGATATTAGATGGTTGCACGATCAATACACACAATTACCTTGGAACCCACCAAATAAGATCGAAACTTGTTGAAGGTGTATTCAATCACTAACATCTCCATATTTGGCATGGTGTACTTGTTGGTATGTATGCCCATAGAGAAAGTCATATGATGATTGTAATGGGATACTTTGTAAATGATTTGAATAATAATAAAGGCAATTTCCGATCTATATGTTTAAACTGTTTCTGAGATGATGATGTAACATGATAGATGTCTAAAGAACTATTTTACTCAATGACGTATGCTTTTTGGTTGAGGACCTAAACGATGAGATCATACATATGTTAAGAGTATACATTCTTGTTTAGTCCCTAGTCGGTTGTTATTATGGAAATAAGCATAGACATCACTAACACTAAAGACTAGATTGTGTGTTGGTTGATGAAAGAATCTCATTAGTCATGATATAGTGATATCAAACCAAGCACATAGGTACTTGTTAGAGAACAAGGTACCAGACAGACCCACCGTGAGAGTGACACATGGAACCATGACTTGGTAGTCACAGTCAGCTCTCACAGTGATGGCGGTGAGTGTGATTCTTAGACCTGAAATCACTACACTCAACACATGTCGTTGGGTACACTTTGACATCATCAAATGTAGTCCTGAAACATGGGTTGTTATAAAGGTGATGATTGGGTGGCTTTGACACATGGGGCTTTTGAGGGGTGAGTGATAGATATGGGATTTGTCCCTCCCGAGGGAGTTTGATGTCCTTGGCCACTTGATGAGTAGGATTGAGAAAGGCATGCACATGCATGTGTGAATCAATATGTGATATTGATGTCACACATATCTCACCCAGTCTGCTCTGAGATCAAGGAAATGAATGAATGTTGACAGGATGACTGTTCCATGCCTCAAGTTCATTCAGGATATCAGTGACAAAGGAATTATACATTCACTGTAACACCATTCACGAATTATAGGATTGAAAGTTGTTCTCCAACTTTCTATTTCACTTGGGTAGCACTGATGTGTGACTAGGCAACGCTCTTTTCTTGTGAAGTCATAAGTCTTATGGACTTTCACTGCCAACGTGAAATGGACCTGTAGGGTCACACACATATGATTTAACCTGGAATAGGAGTTTGTCCACAAACATGTTTAGATTGATTACTAAAAGAGTTTAGTAGTTCAATTAAAGACTCAATCAATTGATAGCTCAATATCATAGTGTTCAAGGTGTTGGACTGATTGATTAGAGTATCGAATTGATTGAAACTACGATTGACTAATTCTTCACAATCTACACTCCCAACCGATCGTCTCATGTGATGAACCGATCGGCTGAGCTTGGTGAACCGATCGGCTCAATTGGTGAGTCAATCGGCCCATGCACAGGGTGAAACAATTGCTTCAAGTGTTGAAACGATTGGTTCAACTGATGCAACCGAGCAAGTTGGGAAAATAAGATTGGTGAGAAATTTCTTTTCATTTCACTTGCCCAATTTGATTGGAACAAGGATTGGTATTTGATACCAATTCGAAACAAAAGAAGAAAAGTCAATCGGGAACTGATCAGGACCACGAACCGACCAGTTTAGAAGTGAACCGATCGTTTCATGGGTCCCAACCGATCGGTTGAGGTGTCAACCGACCGGCTCAGATCCCCAACCGACCGTTTCAGTTGTGAAACGATTGGTTCAGGTTACGCAGTTGGTTGTTTTTGCGGAAAATCTCGAACCCTTCTACTCCTGCTTTAGTCCCGCATTTCCCGGGATAGAGAACCTTGTCCCATGACCCTCCTATATATAGGGGTATTGGGGGCTTCTCAAAGTACAACCCAGTGAAACCAGTTGCTCTATGAAGTTGTCGTTCTCTCTAGTTTTGGTAACCGAGAGAGCCCGAGCAAGTGCTACCCGATAAGGGAGGCACAACAAGGGAAGATAACTGTAGAAAGCGACTGGTGGCAGGAGAGTGTGTTGGCGACTAGTACGCTGACAGGAGGGTGTGACTCCTTCTGATTCCTTGTGGGACAAGGAGATCAGAGTTCGAGGCAGTCCATGTGGATGACTGTAGAGGCGGGAGACCTCTGTCGCTCGGAGGACAACTGTCAATCCCAACAGTCCCGATGAGACCAGGAGTCTTCAGTCCCGGTACGACCAGGAGCTGCACAGACACCGTCCAAGACCGGAGGTGAAGACTGCGCAAGGCACGAGGTGCAGTCGCCGAGAAAGCCTCGGGACAAGGTATGCATCCACAAACCATCTTTCTTATGGTATAGACGTTGACGCGATTCCTTTTGTTCTGGGTTTTGGGGAGAAAATGTTTGTTTCCGCTGCTTCTCTGCCTCCTCTAAAACCCAACAGTGGTATCAGAGCCAGATCAACTACTCTATATTTTAGGATTATCGATATGATCGATTTTGGTTTGTCACCTTTATTTATTGCATACAATGCGAATAAAATTGGCTTTATGCATGTCCAATCCACAAATCCCAAATATACATATATGATATATAATATTAATGCACTCGATACGCGTCGCCCTTAAACGAGTTTTGTGGTGGATGTGTAGCATGGTTATGGCCTATAAACCCTATATTTGTGTATGGTTGTATGTGGTTGCTTGCATCTCGGTCTGCACACTGATTCCCTTTCTCCTATTCCTGATGTAACTCGAAATAATTCGAGACTTCTTTCCTAACTTTACTCCCCCCGAATGTAACTTGGGGTTTTACAATTTAATTGTAAATAGGATAGTTTTTATTTCCTGTTATGTCAAAGAACGGCAGACGACCTGAGACGATCAGTTCAAGGTGTGAACCGATCGATTGGTGTTCCAGATGACCGGTTCGAGGAGCGAGACGAGCAGATGGTGACTTGAGGAGATGCACGATGACCGGTGAACCGATCGGCTGGAGGCGCCAGTCGATCAGCCGGTGGCACCCAAACAACCAACTTGATGGCAAGCCGATCAGTCATGGAGATGAGTTGATCAAACCCAGAAAGGCACGCACAGATTTCATCTTGTACAGGTTGCATGTGATGTAGACCTAGATGACTGTGATTTTTCTTGGCTCGAGGAATCACAATAGGATGGCCATAATAATTGCTTTTATCATTTTGTATGTTTTCTGTGAGATATAGCATGTATATGATACATACTATATATTGTGGTGATTGGATATGTATATGTATATAAAAACCAAATCCCTCATTAAAATATTAAGTCTTATACGCCTTCCATTAGAAGCACACATGGAAAACTCGATCGACCAAGCATAGGTTATGCCAATGCGTGGTGCGCCGTCCATCTTGTGGAAGTGTGAAGGGTCGACATGCAGGTTCTGCCAAAGCAGAGTGCGTGTTTACCGTGTCGGCTTTTGGGATAGACTTAACTGGTGATTCTTAGAGTGTCTAAGCCCAGAGGCACGGAATGTTCATGGCAAGGTGTTGCACATGTTCATTCATCAAGAGTTGCATATGATGCAATTGGCATGATGGCCTACCTAAATAGTCAAGATTATGGGCGATCAGCCAAAGCTGACTCATGACTTGATGAAATATGGATCTTGACCCACTAGAAGATTGTGCGCTGCAATCTTCTGAATTGATGGTGAGGGCTGTCAATTTGAGTCAAAATAGTGGGAGCGGTAATTAATTAAAGGCCTAATTAACTATCGTCAAATTTTATTCAAATCAAATAAAAAAGGTTTTGACAAAATGCAATTTTCTCTTGTAGAATGGCAAAAGAATCATCTTTTAAAATGGACAAATTAATTGAGAACAAATTCCATAACTGGTTGAGGACTGTGAGAAGTGTTCTGCACAATCCAAATATACCAGGAGCCTTTGAATCCACTCTATGTATGCTTGATGCGTTGGTGAAGAAGAAAGAAAGTTCATTGATAGAGATCAATGGAACGAAAGGTAAGGGAGAGAAGGGTTCTCTCGCCAAACCAATTTCTTTTACATGGAGAGGATGTAAGGAACAATGGAAGAAGAAGTCAGAGATAAAGATCTCTACTTCTGGTGTATACGTGATAGAGATTAACTTTACTACTTCTTCGTCATGGGTACTTGATACCGGAGGCGGATCTCACATTTGTTCAAATGTGAAGGATCTTAAGAGAAGTAGGCCTTTGGGGAAAGGTGAGGTTGAACTACGTGTTGCCAATGGGGCAAGAGTTTCCTCCAGTGCCGTAGGAACCTATGAGTTAACTCTACCAAGTGGGCTAATAATAGAGTTGAAGAACTGTTATTATGTACTTGCCATAAATAGGAATATCATTTTCGTCTCTTGTTTGGATAAAGATGGATTTGAATTTCTTATTAAGAATGGAAAATGTTCCATTTCTAAAGATGGGATCTTTTATGGCAGTGCCCCAATGTCTTATGGTTTATACTTGATAGATCTAGAGACAAGTGTATACAAAGTAAACACCAAAAGGAAAAAACTCAACAAATCAAACAAAACATATCTTTGGCATTGTCGTCTAGGGCACATAAATGAGAAGCGCATTTCTAGACTCCATAAAGATGGTTATCTAGACTCTTTTGATTATGAATCAATAGAGACATGTGAATCTTGTTTGTTAGGCAAGATGACCAAGACTTCCTTTTCAGGTAAAGGTGAGAGAGCTAGTGATCTATTAGGACTCATACATACTGATGTATGTGGTCCTTTTAGAACTAATGCCAGAGGTGGGTATCAGTACTTCATTACCTTTACTGATGACTTCAGTAGGTATGGCTATGTGTACCTGATGAAATATAAGTCAGAAACCCTTGAAAGGTTCAATGATTTCATGAATGAAGTACAGAACCAACTTGGTAAAAGTATTAAGGCACTTCGATCCGATCGAGGTGGAGAATACTTAAGCCAGGAGTTTGAGGACCTTCTACGAGTCTGTGGTATTGTATCACAATGGACTCTGCCTGGAACACCACATCATAACGGTGTGTCTGAAAGAAGGAATCACACATTGTTGGATATGGTGCGATCAATGATGAGTTTTGCTGATCTTCCCATTTCTTTCTGGGTTTATGCTCTTGAAACTGTCGCGTTTACACTTAACCTAGTACCATCTAAATCGGTTTAAAAGACACCATATGAGATATGGACCGGGAAGCGTCCCAATTTGTCTTTTATGAAGATTTGGGGTTGTGAGGCTTACGTTAGGAAAATGTTTCCTAATAAGCTTAGACCCAAGTCTGATAAATGTAATTTTGTTGGATATCCCAAGGAGACCAAGGGATATTATCTATACCACCCTACTGACAACAGAGTGTTTGTTGTCAGGGATGTTGTATTCCTAAAGAAGGAATTTATTTCCAAAGGAAGCAGTGGGAGGAAAATAGAGCTTGAAGATTTTCAAGCCCAACAAGAAATCATTGAACCGGTAGATGTACGAGAGGAATATGGAGATTCACAAGGTGTTGTGGAATCTCAGTCTCCTCAGGTAACACAAGGACCTCATAGATCTAGTAGGACCCGCCTTGAACCTGAGAGGTTTGGATACCTTGTGACTCAGGAAGGTGGTGATTTGATCATAGATGATGATCCAACTACCTACGTAGAGGCTATGGAAGGACCAGATTCTGAGAAATGGCTTGAAGCCATGAGATATGAGATGGAATCCATGTACTCCAATAAAGTATGGACTTTGGTGGAACCACCCAAAGGGATAAAACCCATAGGGTGCAAGTGGGTCTTTAAGAAAAAGACCGACATGGATGGCAATGTGCAAACTTATAAAGGCAGATTGGTTGCGAAGGGATTTTGACAAGTTTAAGGTGTTGACTATGACGAAACCTTTTCTCCAATTGCCATGATTAAGTCCATCAGGATCATACTTGCTATTGCAGCTTATTATGACTATGAGATTTGGCAGATGGATGTTAAAACTACATACCTTAACGGGAATATAAATGAGGATGTGTACATGACACAGCCTGAAGGTTTTGTAGATCCAAAGAATGCCAATAAAGTCTGTAAGCTACAAAGGTTAATCTATGGATTGAAGCAAGCATCTCAGAGTTGGAATCTTCAATTTGATGAAGAAGTCAAAGTGTTTGGCTTTACTCAAAATGAAGATGAACCTTGTGTGTACAAGAAGGTTAGTGGGAGCTTGACCACATTCCTCATATTGTATGTGGATGACATACTTTTGATGGGGAATGATGTCTTAGCCTTAGAGAAGGTAAAGACTTGGCTTGGAAATACTTTCTCAATGAAGGACTTAGGAGAAGCATCCTACATTCTAGGAATTAAGATCTATAGAGATAGATCTAGAAGGCTTCTCGGACTAAGTCAGATCACATACATTGACAAAGTGTTGAAGCGGTTCAACATGGAGAACTCAAAGAGAGGCAACATCCCCATGCTACATGGAGTCACCATCTCTACAGCTCAGTGTCCCCAATCTTGTGAAGAGAGGGAGCTAATGAATGGGATCCCATATGCATCAGCCATCGGATCCATCATGTACGCCATGTTGTGCACACGCCCAGATGTCTCGTATGCTCTAAGCATGGCGAGCAGGTACCAGTCAAATCCCAGGGATGCTCACTGGACAGTCGTAAAGAACATCCTCAAGTACTTGCAAAGGACTAAGGATCAGTTTTTTGTTTACGGCGGTGAGGAAGAGCTGGTTGTAAAGGGTTACAGCGATGCAAGCTTCCAAACCGATAAAGATGATTACAGATCGCAGTCAGGATTTGTATTTTGTCTTAATAATGGAGTTGTGAGCTGGAAGAGTTCCAAGCAAGAAACAGTAGCCAATTCTACTACAGAGGCCGAGTATATTGCTACTTCACATGCAGCAAAGGAGGCTGTGTGGATCAGGAAGTTCATTTCTGAACTTGGTGTAGTTCCCAGTAGCTGTGATGCAATTGAGATTTATTGTGACAATAACAGAGCTATTGCACAAGCTAAGGAACCCAAATCACATCAGCGGTCCAAGCACATACTGCGGCGCTTCCATCTCATACGAGAGATCGTACAGCGAGGAGATGTGGAGATTTTCAAAGTACCAACTGAAGACAACATAGATGATCCACTGACTAAGGCCCTTTCTCAGCAGAAGCATGATGGTCATGCTAGGTCACAAGGAGTGAGGTTCCTTGGTGACTGTCTCTAAGTGCAAGTGGGAGTCTGTTGGTATGTATGCCCATAGATCAAGTCATATGATGATTGTAATGAGATACTTTGTAAATGATTTGAATAATAATAAAGGCAATTTCCAATCTATATGTTTAAATTGTTTCTGAGATGATGGTGTAACATGATAGATGTCTAAAGAACTGTTTTACTCAATGACGTATGCTTTTGGGTTGAGGACCTAAACGATGAGATCATACAGATGTTAAGAGTATACATTCTTGTTTAGTCCCTAGTCGGTTGTTATTGTGGAAATAACCATAGACATCAATAACACTGAAGACTAGATTGTGTGTTGGTTGATGACAGAATCTCATTAGTCATGATATAGTGATATCAAACCAAGCACATAGGTAATTGTTAGAGAACAAGGTACCGGACAGACCCACCATGAGAGTGACACATGGAACCATGACTTGGTAGTCACAGTCAGCTCTCACAGTGATGGTGGTGAGTGTGATTCTTAGACCTAAAATCACTACACTCAACACATGTCGTTGGGTACACTTTGACATCATCAAACACAGTCCTGAAACATGGGTTGTTATAAAGGTGATGATTGGGTGGCTTTGACACATGGGGCTTTTGAGGGGTGAGTGATAGATATGGGATTTGTCCCTCCTGAGGGAGTTTGATGTCCTTGGCCACTTGATGAGTAGGATTGAGAAAGGCATGCACATGCATGTGTGAATCAATATGTGATATTGATGTCACACACATCTCACCCAGTCTTCTCTGAGATCAAGGAAATGAATGAACGTTGACAGGATGACTGTTCCATGCCTCAAGTTTATTCAGGATATCAGTGACAAAGGAATTATACATTCACTGCAACACCATTCACGGATTGTAGGATTGAAAGTTGTTCTCCAACTTTCTATTTCACTTGGGTAGCACTGATGTGTGACTAGGCACCGCTCTTTGCTTGTGAAGTCATAAGTGTTATGGACTTTCACTGCCAACGTGAAATGGACATGCAGGGTCACACACATAGGATTTAACCTGGAATAGGAGTTTGTCCACAAACATGTTTAGATTGATTACTAAAAGAGTTTAGTAGTTCAATTAAACACCCAATCAATTGATAGCTCAATATCATAGTGTTCAAGGCGTTGGACTGATTGATTAGAGTATCAAATTGATTGAAACTGTGATTGACTGATTCTACACAATCTACACTCCCAACCGATCGGCTCATGTGATGAACCGATCGGCTGAGCTTGGTGAACCGATCAGCTCAACTGGTGAGTCGATCGGCTCATGCACAGGGTGAAATGATTGCTTCAAGTGTTGAAACGATCGGTTCAACTGATGCAACCGAGCAAGTTGGGAAAGTAAGGTTGGTGAGAAATTTCTTTTCGTTTCACTTGCCCATTTTGATTGGAACAAGGATTGGTATTTGATACCAATTCGAAATAAAAGAAGAAAAGTCAATCGGGAACTGATCAGGACCACGAACCGACTGGTTCAGAAGTGAACCGACCATTTCATGGGTCCCAACCGATCGGTTGAGGTGTCAACCGACCAGCTCAGATCCCCAACTGACCGTTTCAGTTGTGAAACGATCGGTTCAGGTTACGCTGTTGGTTGTTTTTGTGGAAAATCTCAAACCCTTCTACTCCTGCTTTAGTCCCACATTGCCCGAGATAAAGAACCATGTCCCATGACCCTCCTCTATATAGGGGTATTGGGGGCTTCTCAAAGTACAACCCAGTGCAACCAGTTGCTCTGTGAAGTTGTCTTTCTCTCTGGTTTTGGTAACCGAGAGAGCCCGAGCAAATGCTACCCGATAAGGGAGGCACAAGGGAAGACAACTGCAGAAAGCAACTGGTGGTAGGAGAGTGTGTTGGCGACTAGTACGCCGATAGGAGGGTGCGACTCCTCCGATTCCTTGTGGGACAAGGAGATCGGAGTTCCAGGCAGTCCGTTTGGATGACTGCAGAGGCGGGAGACCTCTGTCACTCGGAGGACAACTATCAATCCCGATAGTCTCGGTGAGACCAGGAGTCTTCAGTCTCGGTGCAACCAGGAGCTGCACAGACACCGTCCAAGACCGGAGGTGAAGACCGCGCAAGGCACGAGGTGCAGTCGCCGAGAAAGACTCGGGACAAGGTATGCATCCACAAACCATCTTTCCTATTGTATAGACATTGACGTGATTCCTTTTGTTCTGGGTTTTGGGGAGAAAATTTTTGTTTCCGCTACTTCTCTGCCTCCTCTAAAGCCCAACAGTACTTCCATTTTGCATCATACAAAATCTTTGAATAATAATAAATAACACGGTGCTCCTTATCAATGTGATGCCTAAGGATGGCTCCCACTACACAGTCTCTTGCATAACACATTATCTTAAACTCTTGAGACCAATCTGCCGCACATACAATTGAAGTACTGGTGAGGGATGCCTTTAGACTATTGAAGCTATTCATGCATGCTTTACAAAATAAAAAATGACCGCTTTCAATAGAATATTAGTGAGAGGCTTGGTAATCTTACAGAAATCTTGGGTGAATCTTATGTAGAATCTGACATGCTTGAGAAATGCACGAACTTCCCCGACTGAATATGGTGGTGTGGTGCACTCCCGCTAGAGGCTTGCAACACATGCAATCCACGAGGTCGGGAGGCACGGGATGAGATGGGATCTTAGCTTTTGATATTTGTATGGTCCCACACTAACTACCTACGTCTACTAAGACACTACGCCCACAAGTGCACGGGGTCGTGTCGTAGTATAGGTGAGGCGGCAAGTACGGGGTCAAACCTCGGAGAAAGAGGGGACGCTAGAGTTAGACGGCGTGAGCTACGTTCCTAGTGCAAAGAGTAGGATTTTTAGGGTTTAAGGTTGATTGTTGGTTGATTAAACTATGAGAGTGAGTAAGAAATGCGAGATGGAAACTAAATTATGGAAGATCAAGCAAAATAGTAAACTAAGTTATCGAACTAACTAAGCAGGAGCAAGAAGGGTTACGCTACTCTAGCAAGGCAAGGAGCAAAAACGAACTAAACTAACCACTAGCAAGAGCCTAAGTTGACACTGAAGAGTAAAACTAAGCAATTGACTAAGTTAGACTAAAGCAATTGAACTAAGCTAGCATTAACAAGCAAACTAAGCAATTAGGGTTTTAAGCAATGTGATTAAGGTGGGTGGGCCGTTTGGGGAATGTCACTTTGATTTTAGTTGGGGGAGTTCATTAAACATGCATGGTGCTCAATTCATATCTAGATTACCGAACCAAACAACAAGGGCAATGCCATTAGAACATACCCTATACTACTAGTAGAAGACTAGGGTTAGGTGTAGTTCTATTGGGATTGGCCAAATCTAGGTTTCTAGGGTAAGTGATAGTGGACAATTGAGGGTTTAGGGTAGAGATGGGAGTGGAGATGAAGGGATTTAACCTCATGCCACTAGCCACTCTAGCCTTTAGAAGGCCCTAGGCAATTGCATCACTCTTACTTACACTATTAAATCTCACACTCATTTGTAGGGGGAGGGATGTGTATGTAGGAACAAAGGGGGCTAGCTAGGGATCCACTAATTGGACCTAGGAGCCATTCCTAAGATTGCCACATACACTCCAATTCCATCTAGAAATGAAGTGTCATCAAAAACCTCAAAACAAGCAATTCATACAAGAAGCACAAACCACATGCAATAAGATAGGAAAAGAGATGGAAGCAAGAAGTAATCATCATAAATATGAATTGAGTTCATTACAAGAATTTATCCCCCAACATGGTATCAAAGTAACATTTTAATCCCAAACAGCCCACCACAAGGGGGCTTAGCTATACATGATCATGAAAACAGGAAAAGAAAGGGGTAGAAGAGGAAGAAACTCCATGAAGCTTGATGAAGTGGCCTTCTTCTTCACCTCCAAGCAGCCGTAGATGTCCTCCCTCCTCCAATGGTGCAGGGGTGCATGAAAATGGTGAAATGGATGGATAGAAACCTAGAGAAACTAGGTTTCTGTGGTGGAAATGAGTGGAAAGTGGGTGGAAATGGGGTTGAATGCAAGGAAATGGATGGATGGGATCAATGGATGCAAGGAAACAGCTGGGTGACGGATAGGGAGTGTTGTCTCTCGAGCCCTAGAAGCAACTAGTGCTTATATAGGAGCTAGGGCTAAGTGGGGGCAAAATAGGAAAAATAGTGGAATGTTGTATAGGGTAGGTGAGCACCACGGTCGTGGTGGGTGTACCACGGCCGTGGTGATGGTAGTGGGGGACGACCGTGGGGTGGTGAACATGGTCGTGGGGTGAAGGAAGTGGTGAGATGGTGGTGGCCACGGCCGTGGTGGAGTGCCACGGTCGTGGTGGGTAGCATGCACCACGGCCGTGTTGGGTAACACGACCATTTTGGAGGAGTTGGAGCTGACCGTGGGGAGGGGCCACAGGCTTCTTGATCAACATCGGCCACGGTCATGGCGACTTGGCCACGGTCGTGGTCAGTGAGGCCAAATCCCTATTGCAACCTGACTTTTTGCAAATTAATTCCCACGACCGTGGCAGGGTGCCACGGCCGTGTTGTCTTCAGTGGCCACGGTCGTGGCTGGGAGGCCACGGTCGTGGGCGATCTGTGAATTTCCCTATTGCAACCTGTTGGATTTTGGCAAAAAAGCCACGACCGTGGCATTGGGGCCACGGACATGGTGAGGCTTGATTTCTTGATTTCTCTTCCTACTTTGTCAATTTCAGATGTCTTTGCTCGGGGATGAGTCTTGGCCACTGGAGGTAGGTTGAGGAGACTTTGGGGCCTTCTTTGGGTCCCTCTCTCTCCCTCGTCCATCTAAGCATGGTCCAAGTACCTGAAAAACAGTGCAGAGAACATCCATAAGCGTATTTGCAATGATAATCATATTGGGGAGAATAACATGTAATTCTAATGCATTTGAATGTGATAAAAGTACAAAATGACACGAGATACAGCCCTAGAATAGGGTTGGATCACCACCCCAAACTTGAAACACACTTGTCCTCAAGTATGCTCCAACTCAATCTCTTTTCCATTTTCCACAATCAAAAGATATGACAAATACAATATGATGGGCGACAAATGCTAAATGGGATCAAAGGTGACTAGGTACATGCAAATCACTTCCCTCCTCTTCTGCTTTCACAAACCAACCATGAAGAGAGCACAGAGCACATGAACTTTGCATATAATGCATGGATTGCACAAGTCGTCAATATCTCATTCATAAGGTTCCGGGTAGATCGTTTCATGATGATGTTAATCGCCGATGATTAGGAGTGTTGTTTCACTTTCATGCGTTCAACCTTATGCTTCAAGTTATGCCAAATGACCCACATGGCTGCGGAAAAGGGATAAAGTGAGCTAGGTTTGAAGTTTCCTAGATCAATGGGTATAAAAGTGGAAGAAAGGGTTGCTGTAAGATTTTTGGAGTGTTTTTACACACTCATCTTTTCTGTATTTGAATGCTCTTAAACAGGAGCATCCTTTTATTTTGTTTTTTCTTTTCTTTTTTTCTTTTCTTTTCTTTCTTGCCCTTGGTGTAGATAGGGCAAATGGTGGATAGAGTGAAGCGGGGAGATGAAGATATGGCCACCCCAAACTTTTGGAGATGGCCAAGGCTGATTATGTGCACTAGGGCATCTTTATGAGGCGGGGGGGGTATGAAGATGATGGAAGAAGAATCGGGTCAAAGAGGGGTCACTTGGCATACTCTTCCACATAAGGTCTCCTGTATGAAAACTAGTCCAACACTTCACCATAGATATCACATCACATGAATGAACCAAATGAAATCCATATATCAAACCAGTAACTCCACAAACATTAAACGTTCTATGCTTGCCCGGATCATAATTCAATCAAACCAACACATTCCCAAGGGAAGTGATGAGCATGTAAGAAGTCACTCGTTGATACCACATAACACTTCATCACAGCATATCATCTTGTATTTGTCAAAGATAAGTAATTTCATTCAATATGGTAAAGATTGAGTCAAAACACGCTTTTTGGATAAGAAACATCAAATCTGGGAAAAATTGGTCAAAAAGGTGCCACATTGCACTAAATCACATTCAATCACAACTTTAGGTAAAAAGCAAGTAAATCCTAGCTAAAACATGCAGAAATTAGCAAAAACTACATGATATGCAATGCATGGCTGAAAAAGCAAAAATTTTGAAAAATTACTCAAAAATGCAGAAATCAACTACATGTTATGCAAAGATGCAATGAAAAGAACAAAAACAGTAAAACTAAACTAGATGGCAGGGTGATATCAAAATGACAAAAACTAGAGAGAAAGGATGATGCGTGCTGCCCTACCCACCCCAAACTTTAGAATCATGTTGTCCTCAGCATGAAACTATAGCTTAGGGGAGATAGGGAAAGTGTCATGGCTGGGGTGGCTGGTCTGGCATGTTCGGAGGATATGGAGGAGGATTCGAGTCTGGAGCTGAGCTTAATGGAGGATGCTGGTAATAGTGACCCCAGTAGTCTTCCTGGGGTGGAGGATATGCATGTGGATGTCCAACTATACCACACCAAAAGTCTGCACCCCATTCGGGGTTTCGTGCTGCCTGGGCATGTTGGTATTGGTACAAGTGGTTGATCTGGTAGTGCATCTACTGTTGATCTTGCCACATGTACTGCTGGACAAGTTGCATGTCACTTTGAGTTTTCTGAATACTCTCAAGGTGCGCCTGGATTGTAGCCATGTCATAGGCGTTCCCTGAGGGCGGCTGCAGCTGGGATGTCCCCTCATCCCTCCTTCTAATTCTTCGAGGCTTCCGTTCTTCTTCTGCTTCATGCTCCTGCCCTTGTACATTAGATTTAGCGATTTCTTCATGTACGACAGTGGCTTCCCGTGCATACGTCTCTCGTGGGTGTTCTTGCTGCCATTTGAGAAGTTTTTCTTTCAAATTGAAATTAATTCCCAACGCGGAAAGAAGAGGCACTGCGTGGTATGGCAACTCGAGCTCGAAGTCCGACACACTAGTAGTAAGATAGATCATCTTCTTTTCCTTTATCTTTATAGTGTGCGAGCGCACCAAGTAGTTGAGGTCCACAAACTCTGCCTCAAGTGCGTCCTACAACCCCGAGAGATCGTATCCCAGCGCTAGTGCAATCGAAGTCACAAACCTACCCATGACAAAGGGTTTTGTGCTCTTGTAGGGTATGGACTTCATATGATCAATCAATAGAACACCAAGGTCGAGGTGCTTCTTGAGGTACATTGATATCACGACAAACATATCTTTTTGTGAGATGGAGCCTTGATTATCATACCTCCCTACAATTGTGTTTGCCACGACCTTTTGCACATAGCGCATCATTGGATTGCTTATGGCGGCTGTCTTTGATCTTCCTGCATCGTACACGCCGCTGCCTGTGATTGTCTCCCAGAAATAGGCATAATCCAATTATTTCACCTTCTCTAGCAAGTCTTCATCCATCTTGACGGCCTCTTTAGGACTTGCAGCAAATATCCCATTCAGCTCAGTGGAAGTAAGGGTGTGCATATTGCCCATTATGGCAAATTTGATTGCGTCACAGCCCCTCACTTTAGTCCTTTCGAGAGTCGCGAAGAATTCTTGGGTCAAGGCGACGTAGGTTGGCTGCGGTGTGCAAAGGACATCCCACAACCCTATTCTCTTTAAGTTTCTTTCCACTGCCTCCTTGATCCCTAGATCCTCGATCACTTTCTGAGACCCGTACTTGGTGGCGACCACTCGCCTCGTCATGCACTCAGGGTAGATAAGATCAACTTTCTTTTTCCTGTGTCCTCTACCATAGGACACCCCCGCCGGTGCTTTGCCTAGGTTCTTCTCTCTGTCTGCCTCCAAAAAAGTCATAACATCTTCTCCTTCCGGCTCTAGTTCCACCTCTTCCTCCTCGCTATCTTGTTCTTCCTCCATCGCATAAGATTGCAACCCCGAGCTAGTATCAAAATTGTACCAGTGGGCCGACTGCTCCTCGTCGTGCTGCAATTGCCGCGAGGGTTGCAGCTGCACCTCACGTCTCACCGCCGCGCTGGATGTCGAGTGGCGGGGTGGTGTGGGCTTTGGAGGCAGCCTGGATGAGGACGGCACCGCTTTGGATCGCTGGTTTCTTTTTGCGGTCGCTGGCTCAATCTCGTCAATGAGGTTGTCCATGTCGACCCCCATGGACTCCTCCTCTTCTTCGTCTTCTCCCTCGTAGGTAGCGTCCGTGATGTGGTGGCTATCGGATGAGCGGGAGTGTGATCCGCTCACCGATTGCGACCGGCGGAGAGAATGGTGGGCGGAAGCGGTGGGTGATGGGGTGTGGGATGGAATGGACGCGTCGGAGGAGGCGTTTTTAGAATGCCGTTTCCCTCCAGTGAGGATGTTCGTCCCCTTTGTGATAGCCTTCCCAATCTTCTTCATTGCGGAAATGGAGGTGGAAGTGGTGTAGGAGGGGAATTTTCGAATTTGGTGGAGAAGGTGGTGTGGGTGTGGTTTTATGGGTGGAATGGAAGGATAGTGATGTATGGATGGTGGTTATATGATTAGTGGTGGATTTGGGTGAGAATGGAAGGGTTTTTGTGGAGGTTTTGTTTAGGGGGGTTGTTGGGCGGAATGGAGATGGAAATGGAGATGGAGATGTGATTGGGAGAGATTGGACGATGGGAATGGGAGAGGGAAGGCTGGGGATCGATTTGGCATGGATTGGGGATCAAAAGGGGGTGGATTGTGGTGGATTTGGTGGTGAATGGGGGAGCACGGGAACATCTGTCTCCGCCACGATCATTTTCTGGAGGTGGAAGACAAAAGAATGAGGGGGAGGGTCGTTTTTGGACACTTAAAAGTATATTTTTTTCCTGAACCGGGTTCGGCCACGGTCGTGGCAGGGTGCCACGGTCGTGGCCAGGGTTGGGTAGCACGACCGTGGTGGGTGCCACGATCGTGTTGTCGATGAAGAGAACCCTGGTCTGACCTCCCCATGGTCGTGGCATCCAGCCACGGTCGTGGCCTTCTCCTCATGCCACGGTTGTGGTCTGTCTCCACGACCGTGTTGGGGTTGTTTCTTCAGTTTTCAAACTTTAAAACTTGAGCTTTGGATTTTATTTGTTCTTTTTGCCACCACTATGACTGAATGACCACGATTAACTTCTAGATCCCCTCGCTCTAATGTCTATCACCTTCCATCATCAAAACTAAAAAAAACTGTAAAGCACAAGTGTGCGTGTGTGTATTTATGTAAAACAAAATCAAAGTATCAAAAGAAGGGTTCGAGAATCTCAAACCATGTGGGTTGCCTCCCACTAGCGCTAAATTTAATGCCTTCATCCAGGCTTATTGATTGTTGGACTTTTTTTTCACTTTTTGGGAATCTTCAAAAGATCCTTGTAGTAAATCCCTTTCTCGTCCTCGTCCAAGCATTCTTCTTCCTCAGATTCTTCTTCTACAAGCATGACAATATCGAAATCTTGGTTGGCCTTGTCCAGGCCGACCTCAACAATAGATTTTAGCCTTTTCCCATTAACATCGAATTCCTTAGCTCCTTCTTTTGCATAAATGATCACTGCCCCGGATGGGTACACCTTCTTGACAAGGTAAGGACCTTCCCATCTAGAACGAAGCTTTCCGGGGAAGAACTTCATCCTTGAATTGTACAGCCATACCCATTTGCCGGGCTCAAATTCTTTCTTCTTTATGATCTTGTCATGTAGAAACTTGGTTCTTTCCTTGTAGTTCTTTGACATTTCGTATGCTTCATGCCGCATTTCTTCTAGCTCATGAAATTGAAACTTTCTTTTCATTCCGGCTTTCTCTTCATCGAAGTCCATCGTCTTCAAGGCCCACAATGCCTTGTACTGCATCTCAACCGGCAAATGGCAACTCTTACCATAGACAAGCTTGAACGGTGTAGTGCCAATTGGGGCTTTGTATGCAGTCCTATATGCCCATAAAGCTTCATTGAGGCGAAGTGACCAATCCTTGCGGTCCGGTCGCACCATCTTCTCCAAAATGAGCTTTATCTCCCGATTTGCCAACTCAACTTGACCACTCGTTTGAGATTGGTAAGGAGTAGCTACATGATGGTTAACTCCATGTCTCTTTAGCAGCCCTTCAAAAGTGTGGTGGATGAAATGACTCCCGCCATCACTAATCATAGCCCTTGGAACACCAAAACGGCTAAAGATGTTGGATTTCATGAAATCACACACCACCTTATGATCATTTGTTCTTGTTGCCACAACCTCAATCCATTTTGATACATAGTCTACGGCGACCAAGATGTAGACATACCTGAAAAAAGGGGGAAAGGACCCATAAAGTCAATCCCCCAAACATCAAACACTTCTACCACAAGAATAGGTGATAGAGGCATCATGTCCCTCTTTGAGATGGTGCCCACTTTTTGGCACTTGAAGCAACCCTTGCAAAAGTCATGAGCATATTTGAACAAAGTCGGCCAGTAGAATCCACATTGAAGAACTTTGGCGGCTGTGCGTTTCCCTCCAAAATGGCCTCCACACACTCCGGAATGGCACATAGATAAGACTTCTTGCTGCTCCATCTCCGGAATGTACCTCCTAATGAGTTGGTCCGGGCAATACTTAAAGAGGTGAGGGTCATCCCAAATGTAGTTCTTTACCATAGCAAACAATCTCTTGCTTTCCTCTCTTGTCCACATGCTCGGTATCCTCCCACTGGCTAGGAAATTCGCTATGTGCTTGTACCATGGCTTTTGGATAGATGAGACTAAGAGGAGTTGTTCATGTGGCATTGTCTCTTTGATTGAACTTGTCATATCAAAAGGTCCATCAAGGCGGGAGAGATGATCTGCAGCACCATTTTCTATTCCTTTCTTATCCACAATTTCTATGTAAAATTCTTAGAGCAACAAAATCCATCAGATCAACCTTGGCTTTGAGTCTTTCTTGGACATGAGATACTTCAACGCAGCATGGTCCATGTAGATTGTCACTTTGTTTTGCAAGAGATACGGCCGGAACTTGTCAAGAGCGGAGATCACCACAAGCAACTCCTTCTCGGTAGTCGTATAGTTTCTTTGAGCATCGTCTAATGTTTTGCTTGCATAATAGATAGCATGAGGAATTCGGCCAATGTGTTGACCCAGCACAGCCCCCACCGCCATATCGGATGCATCCGTCATGATCTCAAACGGCAAGGAGAAGTCCGGGGGCTGTATGATAGGAGCAGAAATAAGCCTCTCTTTCATATGATTGAAGGCTTCAACACATTTGTCATCAAACTGAAATTCAACATCTTTCTCAAGTAATCGACAGAGTGGTCTTGAGATTTTTCTAAAGTCCTTGATAAAGTGCCGGTAAAAACATGCATGTCCCAAGAAAGATCGAACATGTCTTACGGTGGAAGGAAGGTCGAGCGTAGAAATAAGGCCCACCTTGGCCTTGTCAACTTCAATCCCATCTTTAGAAACTCGGTGTCCCAGAACTATACCCTCAGGTACCATGAAATGGCTTTTTTCCCAAGATAGAACTAATCAAACTTTCACACATCTTTCCATCACCGCAGCCAGATGTAGCAAGCACTCATCAAAGGTTTTCCCGAAAACTGAAAAATCATCCATGAAAACTTCAAGTGATGAATCAAGCATGTCAGCAAAGATTGAGGTTACACATCTCTGGAAAGTGGAAGGGGCATTGCACAATCCAAATGGCATTCTCCGATAGGCAAATGTACCACTTGGACAAGTGAATGTCGTCTTTTCCTGGTTTGCCGGATGCACAACGATCTGAAAATATCCCGAGTACCTATCAAGAAAATAGTAGAAGCTCTGCCCAGCCAATCTCTCTAAAATCTGATCAAGAAACGGAAGTGGGTCGTGATTCTTCTTTGTCTTTTTGTTGAGCTTCCGGTAATCCACGCACATTCTCCACTTGGATTGCTCTCTCACCGGCATAAGCTCACCATCGGCATTTTCTGCAACCGTAATCCCACCCTTCTTGGGCACAACTTGGATGGGGCTCACCCACGTACTGTCAGAAATGGGGTAGATAATCCCTGCATCAAGCAACTTAACAACCTCTTGAGTTACAACGTCATTCAACTTTGGATTTAGCCTTCTTTGCATTTGACGGGTCGGCCTCGCATCTTCTTCCAAGTATATCCGATGCACACAAATAGAGGGGTCAATCCCTCTCAAGTCAGCAATAGACCATCCAATGGCTTGGATGTTCTTCCTCAAGACTTCCATCAAGGCATCTTCTTGCTTAGGAGAGAGAATGGAGGAAATGATCACCGGGAGGGTGTCATTTGAGCCAAGGAAAGCATACTTCAATCCTTCAGGAAGTTTCTTCAACTCAAGAACAGGGGGTGCTTCAAGGGAGTTTTTCAAAGGTGTAGAAATAGAAGGGAGATCCTGGATCGTAGCCACTAAGGCTAGCTCGCACTCTTCATCATCCTCATCATTGTCGTCAGGGAACTCAACAATTGGTTCAAGACCTCTGCCTTGAGTGGCAGTCTCAATCCACGTAGGTAGGAACTCTTCAACAATCTCATCTAGGCATTTCACCAAATAACAATCTTCCTCAGTGGCCCCTATCACTTCAGCTGTAGTAGAAGACTTGAAGATGTTCAATCTGATCTTCATGTGCATGAATGTAACATACATGGTTCCTATCCTCACATGGATCACGGCATCAGCTGTGGCTAAGAAAGGTCTCCCCAAGATGATTGGCACCTTTCTAGCTTCCTTTTCCATATGAAGAATGATAAAATCAGCTGGGAAGAAGGCAGAAGTATCCTCATCGAGACAGACCAGCACATCATCGACACGCCCTCTAGGCATCTTCACAGATCGGACAGCCAACTGTATAGTGCAATAGGCCGGCCTCAACTCTCCCATTTAGAGCTCAGCAAATAGATCATAAGGCATCAAGTTTACGCTAGACCCCAAGTCGAGAAGAGCCTGGTCTATGCGATGTGCCCCGATGTAGCATGAGATGATGGGAGCACCGGGGTTTTTTCTTTTCCGGGGGATGGTGTGTTGGAGAATGGAGCTCACTTGCTCAGTGAGCTTGATCTTCTTAGGCGTCCTCCCTGTTGTCTTTCTTTTGAAGGTGCACAATTCTTTAAGGAACTTTGCATAGGATGGAATTTGCTTGACTGCATCTATAAGAGGTACATTGATTTTCACTTACTTGAAGATCTCCAAAATATCATCCGCATGCTTCTTCTTTTTCTTTGCAACAGAAGGCTCCTCAAGTGCATCAGGATATGGAGGGAGTTGGGAACCCAATCGGTCCAAATCAACAGTATCATCCACTGGTATCACTGGAATCACGGTATCACGGCTCGGTATCACAATATCATTGCTCGGCGTCACGGTATCAACACTGCCTCTTATCACAGTATCATCAATCTGCATCTCAGTATCAACCTGCTCTGCCTTAGTGTCATCTCTGCCAACAACTGTACCATGGGGTCTCTCCAAGGTCCTTCCACTCCTCAACGTAGTCACAGCCTTCACATGCTCATGAGTGGTAGAAGAGGGAGCTTGTGGAGGTGGTTGTGGCTGTTGGGGTGGTGGAGGCCTTTGGTGGGGGGAGTTGGGATTTTGAAGGATGAATTGGGGTTGCGGTTGTTGTTGTGGTGGGGGTGATATTGTGGAGGTGGTTGTTGGTAAGTGTGAGGTGGAGGTGGAGCATATTGATAATTGAGCGGCGCTTGAGGAGGTGGAGGAGCATAGGGGTTTGGTGGGGTTTGGTAAGATGGTGGAACATAAGCATTGGAAATGTTCCCTAGAAAAACCCCATCATTGTTCGGATTTGGTAGAGGTTGAGACGGAAGTCTACCTTCTTCCCTTCTAGACAAAGAGAGAGAAATTTGGTCCAACCTCTGCTCAAGACGGTTTATAGACTGCCCATGTGCATTGACATCCTTTTTTACTTCATCTAGGCTCCTTAGCCTTCCTAGAACCTCGTCCTCAAACTTGGAGCTTTAGCGTGGCTTCTGCTGCCCCTGTCCTTGTCCATCCTCATTCTTTTGTTTCCAAGAGAAATTTGGGTGGTTCCTCCACTCGGGGGTGTAGGATTGGGACATTGGGCCCTGGTTGTTGCGGCCACCAAAGGAGTGTAAAGCATTAACTTCCTCGTCTACAGTGTCCACAGCCATTGCGGGTTGGCTAGAAGAGCCACCCACTTGATTCTTCATCATCTGTATCATATCTGCCATCATTTTCATCATGTCGGGGTCGGTGGCATTGCGTGCGGGAGCCACGGAAGAAGGGGGAGGGATGTAGTTCCGGCCGCAATGCCCCCCTTTAGTGGAAGCTCGGTGGCATGAATTCTCGGCGAGATGCTCAAACAGCGGCCATGACTCCTCGAGCGGCTTTGCCATGAACGTGCCCCCACAGGAAGAATCGACGTTGTTTTGGCTTTGCTCCTCAAGCCTGGTGTAGAAGGCCTGAACTAGCTGCCAAAGAGGAACCTCATGATGAGGGCAGTCACGAAGCAACTTCTGGAACCTCTCCCACGCCTCATGGAAGGGTTCATTCTCTTTTTGGGTGAAGGATGTGATGCATCTTCTCATGTAGGATAACTTGGTGATGGGGAAGAACTTCTTGAGAAACACATTCTTCACCTCATTCCAAGTGACCAACTCTGGCCTCGAGACGTACCACTCCTTAGCCTTCTCTTTGAGGGAGAAAGGAAAGAGCGTCCTCCTGATTGAGTCGTCGGTGGTGGCAGGCGTGCGGAAGGTAGAACACGTTTCAAGGAACGCGTCTATGTGGTGGTAGGGGTTCTCGTTCTCCATACCGAAGTATGTAGGGAGAAGCCCCAAGAGTGCCGGCGGGATGGAGAACTTTTGACCTGGCATCTGGTCAACTAGAGTGGCGATGGGGGAGTTGTAGTTCCCCGGCGTGAAGTACTCATGAAGTGGGCGATGTGGCGGTGGAGGTGGAACATCCGGTGGTGGGTTGTTCTCAGCCATCTCGACCTCTCGGTGTAGGTTGCGACGAGCTTGACATCTTCTTCTCCCAATCTCGGGGTCGTAAACCACCAAGTCGGTGCAAGTCGAACGCGTGCTACGCATGAACAACTATCACCTGCGCAAGTCACAAACAAACAACAAGGAGCCAAGTTAGCAAACCAATATGCAAGAGTAACACAAAGAATAAATAATAGCAATGGTGAGGGCAAAAGGAAAGGCTAAGCTACACTATCTAACTAGGCCGAGCGCCTCTATTCCCGGCAACGGCGCCAGAAAGCTTGGTGCACTCCCGCTAGAGGCTTGCAACACATGCAATCCACGAGGTCGAGGGGCACGGGATGAGATGGGATCTTATCTTTCGATATTTGTATGGTCCCACACTAACTACCTACGTCTACTAAGACACTACGCCCGCAAGCGCACGGGGTCGTGTCGTAGTATAGGTGAGGCGGAAAGTACGGGGTCGAACCTCGGAGATAGAGGGGGCGCTAGAGTTAGACGGTGCGAGCTACGTTCCTAGTGCAGAGAGTATGATTTTTAGGGTTTAAGGTTGATTGTTGGTTGATTAAACTAAGAGAGTGAGTAAGAAATGCGAGATGGAAACTAAATTATGGAAGATCAAGCAAAATAGTAAACTAAGTTATCAAACTAACTAAGCAAGAGTAAGAAGGGCTACGCTACTCTAGCAAGGCAAGGAGCAAAAATGAACTAAACTAACCACTAGCAAGAGCAAGAGCCTAAGTTGACACTGAAGAGTAAAACTAAGCAATTGACTAAGTTAGACTAAAGCAATTGAACTAATCTAGCATTAACAAGCAAACTAAGCGATTAGGGTTTTAAGCAAGGTGATTAAGGTGGGTGGGCCATTTGGGGAATGTCACTTTGATTTTAGTTGGGGGAGTTCATTAAACATGCATGGTGCTCAATTCATATCTAGATTACCGAACCAAACAACAAGGGAAATGCCATTAGAACATACCCTATACTACTAGTAGAAGACTAGGATTAGGTGTAGTTCTATTGGGATTGGCCAAATCTAGGTTTCTAGGGTAAGTGATAGTGGACAATTGAGAGTTGAGGGTAGAGATGGGAGTGGAGATGAAGGGATTTAACCTCATGCCACTAGCCACTCTAGCCTTTAGAAGTCCCTAGGCAATTGCATCACTCTTACTTACACTAGCCACTTAAATCTCACACTCATTTGTAGGGGGAGGGATGTGTATGTAGGAACAAAGGGGGCTAGCTAGGGATCCACTAATTGGACCTAGGAGCCATTCCTAAGATTGCCACATACACTCCAATTCCTCCTAGAAATGAAGTGTCGTCAAAAACCTCAAAACAAGAAATTCATACAAGAAGCACAAACCACATGCAATAAGATAGGAAAAGAGATGGAAGCAAGAAGTAATCATCATAAATATGAATTGAGTTCATTACAAGAATTTATCCCCCAACATGGTATCAAAGTAACATTTTAATCCCAAACAGCCCACCACAAGGGGGCTTAGCTATACATGATCATGAAAACAGGAAAAGAAAGGGGTAGAAGAGGAAGAAACTCCATGAAGCTTGATGAAGTGGCCTTCTTCTTCACCTCCAAGCAGCTGCAGACGTCCTCCCTCCTCCAATGGTGCAGGGGTGCATGAAAATGGTGAAATGGATGGATAGAAACCTAGAGAAACTAGGTTTCTATGGTGGAAATGAGTGGAAAGTGGGTGGAAATGGGGTTGAATGCAAGGAAATGGATGGATGGATGGGAGCAATGGATGCAAGGGAGCAGTTGGGTGACGGCTAGGGAGTGCTCTCTCTCGAGCCCTAGAAGAAACTAGTGCTTATATAGGAGCTAGGGCTAAGTGGGGGCAAAATAGGAAAAATAGTGGAAAGTTGTATAGGGTAGGTGAGAACCACGGTCGTGGTGGGTGTACCACGGCCGTGGTGATGGTAGTGGGGGACGACGGTGGGGTGGTGAACACGGTCATGGGGTGAAGGAAGTGGTGAGATGGTGGTGGCCACGGCCATGGCGGAGTGCCACGGTCATGGTGGGTAGCATGCACCACGGCCGTGTTGGGTAACACGGCCGTTTTAGAGGAGTTGGAGCTGACCGTGGGGAGGGGTGATAACACCAAATTTTGTGATATTTTAGGTTGTTTTTATGTTATCAAAACTGCCTTTTTCTGCTATTTTCCTCTCTTTTATAAGCACTTTCGCAATAATTGGCCAAGCAATGCTCTTAATCCAATTTTCCTATCTTTTGCAGAGTTTTCCTCCTTTTTGGGCAATAAGGCCGCTCCGTCCCATGAATAAGTCCAAGCCTGTCTCAGCCTCCCTGACGCCCGATACAACCCCTGCCCGACAGGGGTTGGGCGACACAAAGATGCTCGACGAAGAGGTGCCACGCGAGAAGAAGCTGACGGACGACACACCTTCTACCCGATAGGGAGCCCGGCTCGCCCCGACAACCCAGCTTGTCGGGCGACACAGCCACCCACCGGCAGGCGCCGCCCGTCACGACCGATAGCCGACACCATCTACGTCGAGTGACACTTCTGTATCGGCCCGTCCAATGACTGGCGCATAAGGGGGCCACGTGGCGCTTTGAGCACCAAGTCTTCTCCCCAACCAGCTGACTATAAATAGCAGCTACAGGGAGCTGAAAAGATAGCTTGATCAGTTCAGAGTTTTAGAACTCAAACAGTTGGGAGTTGAGCCATCTTCCGAGGAGTCTGTGAGAGCATACATGTCGTGCCCCAGTGCTTGTCTCATGCGACACTAGGTGATATTCTCCTCATCCCGAGAGCGAGGGGACAGTTCACTTAGGACCGTCCCGGGCGACACTGCGGGCCGATATCGGCCGACGTAGATGAGTGACACAAGTGCCCGACATCAGCAATGCGTAGCTCTTAGCCCGACACGATATCAACCCGATACGTTTAGCTTGTCGAGCGTGCCGCCCGACATGAGCGTATCGGCCACGGTCCTTGAGCGATACGGTCGACAGTCGGTGCGTGCCGCCCGAGAGGGTGTGTTGCCCGACTCCTCTGTATCGGGCTAGGCCTCTGACCGATATTGGGCAGGGGAGCTACAACACCTTGTCGTCCTTCTACATCAAGGAGGCGACACCTATCTTTACTTTCTGTCATTTAATTCTTTACTTATGCATTGTAATTAAGACCCTTTATTTGTTTATAGAAATAGAAGATGCTTAATTACTTGTTGCTCTATGCTTGGTGCACAATGTTGGATGACTGCTATGTTTGATTCCGAACTCTAGCTTGCATGTTTGGATCACGTTTTGCTTAGCTAAGGAATCGTGTTTTCCCGTCGCAACAACTTCGAGAGTTGTGTTGTGGCTCTAGTGTTTGGTCCGATTCTGGAGTACGAGAGTGCCTGGAACGGAGTTGCTTTAGTGACCTTTCCACTCTAATTTTAGTCCAGTTACCTCGAGAGGGGCGCTGATGCCTTGTTAGAGGTACCCGCTTCGAGAGGAGGGGTACAGGACTGGTTCTACCGCCGCTTGTTTTAATGGAGTTTTATCCTTCGTACCTCACTTTAGCTCGAGTAATATCTTTCTATTTATGTTGCATGAAAACCCCTAAAAACTGCTAAATGATTAAAACCTTAAATCTCTCTTGTAGCTCCACTTGGAGATAGTTTTCTTTGTTTTATTTGTGACATCTTACTGCTTCCCTTTTTGGGAATTTATCTCTCTTTATATACCTGCCGGAGTGTAGCGTGTCGATTCCGTGTTCTCAACACTACCCCCTTGTCCCTGTGTTCGACCCCGTATTTCTACTTCGACCCCGTAAACAAAGTTGCAGGGGCCTAGAAGGATTCGGGTTTATAAATGTAAAAGCTCGACTACCTCAAATCCGCCTCCAATTTTAGGATGCGCGATTTAGGCCGGTCAAGGGGCCACGGGTGTCTTGATCAGCATCGGCCACGGTCGTGGTGACTTGGCCACGGTCGTGGTCAGTAAGGCCAAATCCCTATTGCAACCTGACTTTTTGCAAATTAATTCCCACGACTGTGGCAGGGTGCCACGGCCGTGTTGTCTTCAGTGGCCATGGTCATGGCTGGGAGGCCACGGTCATGGGAGATCTATGGATTTCCTTGTTGTAACTTGTTGGATTTTGGCAAAAAAGCCACGACCGTGGCATTGGAGCCACGGCCGTGGTGAGGCTTGACTTCTTGATTTCTTACTTTGTCAATTTCGGATGTCTTTGCTCGGGGATGAGTCTTGGCCACTGGAGGTAGGTTGAGGGAGACTTTGGGGCCTTCTTTGGGTCCCTCTCTCTCCCTCGTCCATCTAAGCATGGTCCAAGTACCTGAAAAACAGTGCAGAGAACATCCATAAGCGTATTTGCAATGATAATCATATTGGGGAGAATAACATGTAATTCTAATGCATTTGAATGTGATAAAAGTACAAAATGACACGAGATACAGCCATAGAATAGGGTTGGATCATGGTGCAAGCTTTCAATAACTTTAGTTTTTGCTCTATCAACCTGTATTCCTCTATTTCTTACCCTATGGCCAAGGACAGTGCATGCCTTCACCATGAAGTGGCATTTCTCCCAGTTCAGTACTAGATGTGCTTCTTCACATTTTTCTAACGCAAGGGATAAGTGATGTAAGCATGAGTAAAAGGATGTCATATATGGAGAAGTCATCCATGAACACTTCCCATCATTGTTTCTAATAAGCCAACAAAGATAGCGGCCATACAACATTGGAAAGTAGTGGGGGTGTTGCATAGACTGAAAGGAATCTTCTTAAAGGCATAGGTTCCATAAGGAGAAATAAAGGTAGTCTTCTCTTGGTCATCTGGGTAGATTGGAATCTGATAGAAACCTGAATATTCATCAAGATAGCATATGATTCTTGATGACTAAGATTCTCTAGGACTTGATTGAGGAAGGGAAGAGGGAAGTGGTCCTTCCTTGTAGCCTTGTTCAACTTTCTATAATTAGTTCACATCCTCCACCTTTATGATAGTACATGTGGTGATGTGCTTATTCTTGTCATTCGTCACTATAGTAGTATAGCCTTTCTTGGGAACAACTTGCACGGGGCTGACCCAAGAAGAGTCTAAAATTGGGTAGATGATCCATGTGAGCAATTTAATGAACGTAGATGGACTACATCCTTCATGTTTGGATTTGATTTTCCCTAAGGGTCTCTAGATGCTTGTAGTCTTCAACCGTAGGTATATTGTGCATGTTGATAGCTTGGATGGCCCCTATTAAGTCAAACATTTTGTATCTTAGGGCAACCTTTCTTTTCTCAACTTAGTCATTATCTTGTCTTCTTACTCGTGTGTACAGTCTGAATTTACAATCACCGAGCAAGATTATTTCTCATAAAGAAAAACATATTTAAGCCCTTTAGGTAAGACCTTCATGTTAGGAGCTTTTGGTGGTTCAAGATTCTCTTCCACAACATATAAAAATTGTAAATCTTTAAATCCCACATCAAGGTCTTCTTCAAAGGTGTCTAAATGACACATGCATTGGTTGACTTGATCAACATAATAACATATTTGTCAAGAATGGTGATAGCGGCTTGTAA
Organism: Alisma plantago-aquatica; assembly: GCA_963693085.1. NCBI lineage: Eukaryota > Viridiplantae > Streptophyta > Magnoliopsida > Alismatales > Alismataceae > Alisma > Alisma plantago-aquatica. Next base: position 1,982,095,223 of record OY856409.1, read on the forward strand.
TGGATCCTCAAAAGCATCACTTGCTACCTAAATTAAGAGAGCTTGCCAATGCACATTACTGGGAACGCTTCCTCATGGAATCTAGGGGCCTTCAAGCTATCAAAAACCCAAAACTTGAGTGTTTCTCTTCCTAGTCTTAGAAGAATGGTGCCCACCTCTACATTAATCAAGGTTCAAATTGTAGCAAGCAATGTTCAACTAAAATTAGAGGATACTAAAGATCCTCCTTGATGTCCATAATCACAGTCACAAAGGACATAGGCATCTTTCCTAACCTTCATAGAAATATACTCAATGATACCCATAGCAATTGTCATGGGGGAATAAGCTAGCTGAATGGTCATGACAGTGGGAAGAAACTCAATGAATCCCAATCATTGACACAAATTGTATGACATGATGGATAATGCTTGCTCCAAAATCTACAAGCCCTTTCTTGCAAGTGTTCTCACATAGATAATATTTAATCTTGAAAGAATTAGGATACTTATGCTTCTTGGGACTTGCAAGTTTCACAATCTCATACTCCTCGATAGTATACTTCCTAGTCAGCAAAGCCTTCAGATATTTAGACTAGACAAGGATCTAAGATAGAGCATCCAAGAAGGGGGTGTAAAAATGAAGCTTCTCCAGAACTTCTTTAAATATCAGAAATCTGGCATCCATATTATTTGTTGTAGATGTGTAAGGAGGTATTGGCTTGTAAATGGGAATATGAGGCTGAATAGTATCCACTCATGGTCTTTCAACACTGGGGCTTTTCTTGTACGTAGATTGGCAATTGTGTCTAGACCTTTCTCTTTCTCAACTATCATTGTATCGTCGTCATCAAAGTCAATAGGCATGGCGGATGGCTTCACTGGGGTGGAGGAGCATACACGTTCCTTGGACTGTGAAGATAACCTTCAGCTGCTCGGGGTGCTCTAGTTGTTTTCGGGTTGTCCAACAAAAGAGGCTGCAGGAGGGTGTATAGATGCAGATAACTGGGCTGACTGAGGGACAATAGATTTTTGGTAAGCTTATTGGTTGGAGAGAAAAGTATGTTGTCTTGCAATCATGGAATGTTGTGACTAGAGAATCTTCTCAATGGCTTTAAACTTGTCATCTATGGAAGAAGTAGGAGCAGGTCGTGGCATCTGTAGTACTTGATTTAAATTCTAAAATTATTGTTCTTGATCATTGTTACAATTCAAAATTTTCCATGGTAGTTGGCTTGGTTCTTGAAGTTCTGTTGGTTGTTGTATTGGAACCTTGGGGCCTAGGTCCTTGGTTCTTCACTTGAGAGGGATATTATGTGATACATTCTCTACAGTGAATGGATTTCCATATTGGAAACCAAGATGGTTTCTAGTCTAGTCTACATTGTAGTAGGCTTGGATGGGTATGCCATGGATGGAGTTGAGATCCTCCATACGTTGTCCATCTTCAACTGTATAGGCTTGTTGTTCACCATGATAATATAGAAGAGTTTCATTATAGAGTATTCTCTCTATTGTCCCTATGTGGGTTTCTTAGATCTATTAATCTAGATCTAATGCTACTATCTACTTCCCCTATGTGGCTTTCTCAGATCTATTTTGTATTTGATGCTACTTTCTTCTGCCCCTGTGTGGGTTTTTTGGATCTATTGATTTGTTATTGTTATCTACTTCCCATGTGAGGGTTTCTTAGATCTGTTGATCAAGATCTACTATTTCTATCGTTGCTTCATCTACTTCTCTATGCACTCTAGATCCTCCTTGGTGTTTGTGTGTGACGTCCTTGAAACTTGTTGGATCAAACTACCACCTTTGATCGGCATCCTTTGAACTATATGTTAAAGACCAAGGGCACTATTCCCAAATTTCTACTTATTCTCTGATCCCTCTTGCTGCTACAGCTGATGAAAAAGACAAACTAGCCTATGCACGATGGTCTAAATATGATTCTAGTGTTATGACATGGATGGTGAATAGTGCCAAACCAAAGACCAACCAATCTCTCCTCCACCTTCAGACTGCCAAAGTTATGTGGGATCAATTATGCCATGTGTATTCTCATCAGCTGGACCCAAAGAAGGTCTTTGAGATCTTTAGAATTTGTAAAAAAAGGAGCATTCCACGAATGGATCTATCAAATACTACCACAACCAATGTTTGACACTCTAGGATGAATACAAAGTACATCATCCCCTCTCTTCTGACATCAAAGAAGTTTAGAGGCAATGCAATGAAATTTAGTTAGTTCAATTTTTTGCTAGTCTCCCTTCGTCCTTTTCTAGTGTTGTTGACCATATCTTATCTAGTGATCCCTTGCCCACACTAAGGGATGTTCTCAAGTGTGTTCAGTGCCTCCCTTCCATGTCTTTCCTATCTGCTACTTCTTCTGATCATTGGTGCTCGATGTCTACTCCTATGAGTTAGGTCAAGGATGTGGATGTGACCACATTTGTGGTTTCCGTGTTTGTACTTATGGTACCCCTAGAGATAGTCCTCCATCTGGCCCTAGACGAGGCCAACATAAACTTCCTACTGATAATTTCTTATGCAACTTCTATGGGTCTACAAACCACACTGACGATCGTTGCTGGAAAAAGCTAGGTGAGCCTACTAGGGAAAACCATATCTCTTCTGCCACTTTTGAGAATTTGAATGTTGCTACCTCCAGTTCAACCCATCCCATGGTTGATCGGGTCTTCTTGGAGTTTTATAAACTCCTACAAGATCGTCTATCCTCACCAACCACTACCCTCAAAGGAGATTCTTCTATTTTACTTACATGCCCTATTGTTTATAGTAACAATAAATGGGTCATCACTCAAGCATGTCTGCTCATATTTTTAGCTGTTATGATCTTTTTACTACCTTATCTAATACTATTCATATCCCTCATGTGATTTTTGTTGATGGGACTCGATCTGTTGTTCAAGGGATTGGAACTATGTCTCTGCCTAAACACATACCCATAAAATCTGTCTTATATGATCCAAGATTTCCTCTTAGTTTGCTATTTGTCAGTAAAATTGTTAAGAGCCTTCAATGATCAATCACTTTTAAACCTGAAGGTTGTATGTTTCAGGAACTCTGAACGAGGACGAGGCTTAGTTTGGGCCATGAAGGACTAGATAGACTGTATTACCTATATGTGTTGCAACCTGCTGCAGCTCTGCTACTACTTCTATAATTGGCCTGTAATAGCACTACCACCTAGGGAATCCTTTGGCTGCAAAGTTGCACTATTTATTTCCTTATATTTATGAAAAACATCTTATGTATAAATCTTCTAGTTTGGCAAACAAACTCAGACTGTTTATCACAAAAAGAAAGAAATTGGTTTTTAAAATGTGTTTCATATTGTTCATGCCAATATTTAAGGTCCCAACTCGATTCCTAGCTTGTTTGACTATCACTATTTTATGACCTTTATTGATGATTATTCCAGGGTGACTTGGTTCTTTATCCTAAAGGATCATGATACTATTTTGCAAACCTTGATTTCTCGTGCCATCTCAGGAACCCTAAAGAATGGTGACCTATTCCTTTGAGATCTGACGCCATGTCTCGTTGTGAGCAATCTCCATTTGAAGGTGAATTTCAAGGCAGAGATGAGATATCACACCATCCCAGCCTGGTTGGCCAGTTGCATGCTTTCATAAAAAGACAAGACTCTATCATCAATCGGCTGGTGCAGGGTGCACTTCCCAGCCCTGGAGCTCAGAATCCATGCAACACCAGATGGCGAGTCTGCGGATGCGCCAATGGAAGGTCGATCAACGATTGGCCCAGATGGCGGCTCTGATAAAGAACCCTGCGGGAAAGACACTCTCATATCCGGAATCTACCAGAATGGCGGTACTAAGGTCTGGAAAGACGGTGGAGCGCACAGCCAATGCCGAACCAGAACCTGAACCGAGGTCGGAGAGTATCATTCCAGCGGAGGGCGAAGGTGGACAAGAAGAAGCTCAAGAGCCTGCAAGGAAGCCTTCTGATGAGCTACCTGGTGGGAGGAATTCTTATGCTCCAAGGCTGTCGTTCCCGCATAAGCTGATAAAGGCTAATCTGAAGAAGCGTCACGAAAGGTTCATGGACTCGATCAGGAAACTACATCTTGAAGTCCCCTTCCTTGATGCATTGGAAGAGATGCCTATGTATGCCAAGTTCCTCAAGGACCTTATTACAAAGAAGAGAAGGGGAGGGAGGATAGAGACTGTTCATCTAGCTTCCGTCTCCTCCGCCTTCTTGAAGCCCGACACGCCAAATAAGAGAAAGGATCCCGGAGCCTTCACGATCCCGTTCGACATCAGAGACAACGTCGAGCGTAAGGGTCTAGCAGACCTGGGGGCGAACATTAGCCTCATGCCCTTAAGTTTCGCGCAAAGGGTGGGCTTGACCGACATGGTTGGAACCAACATGCGGATTCAACTGGCAGACCACACCTTTAAGAGACTCGTCGGCATTGTCGAAGATGTACCGATCAGGGTTGGTGACTCCTTCATCCCTTGCGATATAGTCATCATCGACACAGCTGAAGACCCTCGTTGCCCAATCATCTTTGGTCGCCCCTTCTTGGTGACAGGGAGGGCACTGATTGATGTTTCTGAGGGGATGATCACCTTAAGGGTCGGCAACGACCATATGGACTTCAAGCTGAAAGAAATCATGAGAAGCCCATCTCTCTCTGAATCATCATGTTTCGCAGATAGCTACAATAAATTCTGCGAGGAAGTAGAGGAAGATATCCGGACAGTAGACCCTCTCTTGAGGGCTATAAACTGTCAAGATCCCGACCTCGAAGATCCTGAGGTCGTGAAGCACCTCAACCTCCTCAACCTTTCTGACGAAGACTTGCAGGAAGAGGATAAGGTGGTTGAGTCTATGATGTATGCCTCTCTCGAGGAGGAGCCTCAGGAGAAGGCACCAGGCCAAAGCCAGAATTAAAAGTGTTGCCCGAAGGCCTGAAGTACGAGTTCTTAGATGAAGAGCACAGGAACCCCATCATCGTAAACACCGATCTTTCAAGCAACCAGTTGGACCGACTCCTTGAGGAGTTAAGGCTCCACAGGAGGGATATAGGATATTCAGTGGATGATATCAAAGGCCTTAGCCCCGCCCTGTGCATGCATCGCATCAACTTGGATGAATCTGCCAAGCCTCTGGTTCAACCCCAGAGGAAGCTGAACCAGATGCTCAAGGAGGTCGTCAAGAAAGAGGTAATAAAGCTTAGGGATGTGGGGATCATTTACCCAATCAGCGACAGTAATTGGGTAAGTCCGATACACGTAGTTCCCAAAAAGGGTGGGATGACGGTGGTTAAGTGTGAGAAGGGCGATGAGGTGGCGGTAAGGACCGTCACTGGCTGGCGGATGTGCATAGATTACCGAAAGCTAAATCAGGCTACAAAGAAGGATCATTTTCCGGTACCTTTTATTGACCAAGTTCTCGAAAGGTTAGCGCATCATGATTTCTTTTGTTTTCTTGATGGCTTTTCAGGTTTTTACCAGGTACCCATCTTGCCTGACGATCAAGAGAAAACAACATTCACCTGCCTTTACGGTACTTATGCCTTCCGAAGGATGCCCTTCGGACTCTACAACGCCCCCGCCACCTTTCAGCGATGCATGATATCGATGTTCTCAGATTTTCTAGAAGACATCGTAGAAGTTTTCATGGACGATTTTTCCGTCTATGGGAAGTACTTCGATAGCTGTCTGAAGAATCTGTCATTGGTCCTTCAAAGGTGCGAGGAGAACATCCTAGTTCTAAACTGGGAGAAGTGCCATTTCATGGTGCGGGAGGGCATCGTTCTCGGGCATAAGATCTTGAAGCGTGGGATCGAAGTGGACGCAAGCAAGGTTGAAGCAATATCCAAGCTTCCTCCACCGAGATCCGTGACGGGGGTGCGAAGCTTCCTCGGGCACGCGGGATATTACTGAAGATTCATCAAGGACTTCTCAAAGATCTCCAAACCTCTGTCCAATCTTTTGGTAAAAGACGCTGAATTTGTTTTCTCTAACGATTGTCTCAGTGCTTTTCAGGCCCTTAAAAATGCTTTAGTGTCACCACCTATCCTTCAAGCGCCAGAATAGGGTTTACCTTTTGAGCTGATGTGCAACGCTAGCGACTACGCAGTTGGAGCAGTCATGGGGCAAAAGAAAGACAAAAAGCACCATGTGATTTGCTACGCTAGTCACACGTTAGACGAAGCTCAAGTAAACTACACAACAACTGAGAAAGAGATCCTCGCGATCGTCTTCGCGTTTGATAAGTTCAGGTCGTATCTCATCGGAGCAAAGGTCAAGGTATACACAGATCATGGGGCAATAAAATACTTAATGCAAAAGAAATATGCGAAGCCCAGACTGTTGAGGTGGGCCTTACTGCTCCAAGAATTCGACCATGAAATTATCGACAAGAAGGGCGCAGAGAATGTGGTCACAAACCATCTATCAAGGATCGTGACTGAGAAAGAGAGAGGGCCTCCTATCAACGACGACTACGCCGAAGAAGCTCTTATGTTGGCCGAAGCCCAAGAGGAAAGCCTACCCTAGTTTGCAGACATCTGTAATTATCTTTCCTGTGGAGAACTGCCTCCTGACATAACGTACAATCAGAAGAAGAAGCTTTTCGCGGAGGTTAAAAACTACTACTGGGATGATCCTCTCCTATTCAGATGATGTGCTGACAACTTATACAGGAGGTGCATCCCAGAAGAAGAAACCGCGGACATCCTGAAGCAATGCCACGCCTCCCCCTATGGTGGTCACCTAGGCAGTGAAAGAACAGCTGCAAAGGTGCTACAGTCAGGTTTCTACTGGCCCTCCTTATTTAAAGACGCTGCACAGTTTGTGAAGGTTTGCAAAGAGTGCCAGTTTACGGGGAACATAGGGCGGAGGGATGAAATGCCAATGGCGAGCTGGATTGAAGTCGAAATATTTGACGTATGGGGGATCGACTACATGGGACCGTTTCCCCCATCTCGGGGGTATCAGTACATACTCGTGGCTGTGGATTATGTATCGAAGTGGGTGGAAGCGGTAGCCACCCCAACCTGCGACGCCAAGTCGGTTATCAAGCTCTTCGAGAATACCATCTTCCCTCGTTTCAGTGTCTCGTGCACAGTTATTAGTGACGGAGGATCGCACTTTGGAGAAATACAGTTTGAAGCACTCCTGCGCAAGTACGGAGTGAAGCACAAGATCGCTACACCCTACCATCCCCAGACGTCAGGGCAGGTAGAGGTTTCCAACGGACAAATCAAGCAGATCTTGCAGAAAACTGTCAGTCGAACAAGGAAAGATTGGTCCATGAAGCTGGACGATGCACTTTGGGCCTACCGCACCGCTTACAAAATACCCATTGGAACCACCCCCTACCGTCTCATCTACGGAAAATCCTGCCACCTACCGTTAGAATTAGAATACAAGGCCCTCTGGGAAATCAAGTTCCTAAATATGAACCTCGACAAAGCTGGAGAAAAGAGATTTTTGCAGCTTCAAGAGCTCGAAGAGCTGAGAATGAATGCCTACGAAAATGCAAAAATCTACAAATAGAGGACAAAGTTGTGGCATGATGCCCATCTCAGGAGAAAAGATGTAAGCGAAGGGGATAAGGTCTTGTTATTTAAGTCCTCTATTCGTCTTTTCCCTGGGAAGTTGCAAACGAGGTGGTCTGGACCGTTCACAGTGTCAAAAATATATCCATCAGGGATGATGGAGCTCTACGACAAAGACGACCCGACCAAGGCCTTTCAGGTGAATGGGCACAGGGTAAAAAGGTTCTACGAAGATGAAGCGTTTGTCAGGAGAGCAGAGATCAATCTGCAAGATATGGGTATAGTTGAGGGCTGATCAAGATGATCTTACACTGGTCGATCTGGCGATGCAAACCCCAGCGCTCCTCGGGAGGCAGCCCGAGTTCTCTTTCCTTTCATAGAATAGGTTGCATTTTTATAACAAGTAAAAACAACTTTATGGATTGTAATAAGGCCTGAGTCAGAGCATGCGCTGAGCGTGCCGACTCCTCTGTTTTATGGGTCATCGCGGAATTTTCCGAAACTTTGAAGAGATTGCACTCTGAGGTTAGGGGCTTAACCCTTGGCCGATGATGTTTTACCCTTTGATCGTTGTTTCTGCTGGCGCGCAAGACCACCCGTACCGGGCTTTGGTCTCTCGGGCATCGCAACGGCCCTGACGGTTGGCATTCTCGGGCGGCATGCACCCTATCGTGCATGGGAATAAATTCCCTTAATGAGACTGATATGACCATCATCTCGGGAACCGCCTGACCCGTTGGCTGACACGCGCCTCAGAGATGTCCGTTTTGCACCCGGCCGAGCCGGCTATAAATAAGAACGGAGGTTTTACCGTGTCGAGTTGACACACTTTACTCATTTTAGCCACCTATAACGCATGCAGTAGTCCCCCCTTTTGCTCCCGTGTCGGCCAGTTGCCTTCACCGTGGTATCGAGCGATGGCTCCTATGAGAAAAGGTATAGCCCGACACACCGTTTGCCCGACACGTTTTCTTTAACTTGACACATTTTTGTATCGTGCGCGGGGCATCGGTTGACATGTTGTTTTCCTATCGCCCGACGCAGATTTTGTATCGAGTGCAGTATGCCGGGTTGACGAGCTTAGTTGGATTTTTCTCCTATCGCCCGACATGTTTGACGCACGACATGCCGGCCGACAGTGCTTGCCCGATATACCATATCGGGCGACATGCTTTTCACGGTGCACTATCGGGTTTTTGTTTCATGTGACCTTATCGCTCGATACGCCAGTGTCGGGCGGCAAGTCATATCGCGCTGCAACCTCGTGTCGTCCGATCTCGTATCGCCCTGGACTTACCCTTTTGATTAGCGACACTCGGGGTTTTACGGAGGCAAGTTTCAACAGTTTTTCCTTGCCTAACGTGTAAATAAATTTTAAATCTGAATAACAGGTATGGCTCGTACGGAGCAAACCACCGGCCACGCTAGCAAGCACAGCGCGGGGATCAGCAACAACTGTCGGACAGAAACGGTACAAATAAGAAAGGGATGGATTCTTCTTCATGTGATAGCTCAAATGGAGGGTCACCTTGTTATCGGCCTGTCTCTGCGGTGTTTTAGGACCATCTCCAGAGACAGCACGAGTACGGCGACCAAGGCCTCCAAACAAGTTCGGGGCATTCCGGTTCCATCCTCCTAAGGGAGAGGGCCCACCCTGACTACACACTCCTGGGACTGAATTGAGACCGATAATCAGTCCTTTTGTTCATGTTCACAATGGAGATCTGGAGAAAAGATGGGCCAGAAGTGAATAGTGAGGGTTTATGCTCCTGCTCAACCTCTCATTGGCCGCAGTGAACCCGCTAGACAACCTCCCAATGGCATGCTGCAACTTCGTAGGAGCATATTGCAGCACATCAGCGAGCTAACCCTCACTGGCTAAACATTACCTTACCCTGCCTTCTTCACCACTGTGGGATAGAGTGTGGAGTAAGTTTGAAGGGGGGGTACCCGTGTGCCAGTGAGGGACGTATAAAATTGTTAACTCTTCAAGCTTTCTACGCTTAGGGTTCCATTTTTATTTGATGTGCTCTTATAGCTTCATGTATATCTGATCTACGCATGTATGCCATATAAAAATTTTCAAAAATCTGCCCCTTACAAATTTTTGTCCCTATGTATATGTACAAAGTTGTTGTAATAATAATAAAAACTTGTTGTGACTTCTTGCAAAGTTTGCTTTCTGTATGCTTAACGAGTTACAAGTTTTGTTATATCTTTTTGATAATGCTGCTTCAAACGAACAAAAGAATGTGTTTTGTCATGTCAAAAATGTCAAAAATACAATAATCTCGCAAACAGCTAAGAGACGAGTATGGAGAAGGAAAAAGCTTCCCAAACAGCAGAAATCTCTTTTGTTCCCCCTTACCCAAAAAAAATTCCAAAAAGAGAGAAAAGCCTTATGAGTGTGAATAAAAGCATGAGAGTTGTGCCCAATAAAAGAAAAAGAAAAAAATATATACACACTTGTCTTCCAAAAGTACCCATCTTTAGGCATGGTAGATCCGGGGCAGTGGTACGTAGGATGTGAAATCACTGCTCTAAAGTCAACTGGCTTGGACTGCAGGGACCACTTGCCCACTAACAAACCCTTACCTGGATGGACTGATGGGAGACAAGAATAAAAAAAAAACCCAAAAAGCCTTAGCCTACCCTATACACAACCTTCTGCCCCAAAAATAAAGTTGTTTGGTGTGTAAGCTAACTTCGGAATCATACAACTAAGTCTCGCCGAAGCTGTAGAGAAAAATCTTACTTAAACAATAAGGCAGGGAAAACTAAGTCTTTTGTTCGTATTGAGGCAGCATTATCTTTAAGGCATTACGATCTTTGTTTTACTTTTTGAACATGAAGCTTTCCCAAGCAAGAAGAAGCATCACAAAATATAGTTTAAATATTGATTGAGGACAATCAAAATGCTAAGTTTGGGGGAGTTGATAACACCAAATTTTGTGATATTTTAGGCTGTTTTTCTGTTATCAAAACTGCCCTTTTCTGCTATTTTCCTCTCTTTTATAAGCACTTTCGCAATAATTGGCCAAGCAATGCTCTTAATCCAATTTTCCTATCTTTTGCAGAGTTTTCCTCATTTTTGGGCAATAAGGCCGCTCCGGCCCATGAATAAGTCCAAACCTGTCTCGGCCTCCCTGACGCTCAATACAACCCCTGCCCGACAGGGGTTGGGCAGCACAAAGACGCTTGACGAAGAAGAGGTGCCACGCGAGAAGAAGCTGACGGACGCCACACCTTCTACCCGACAGGGAGCCCGGCTCGCCCCGACAACTCAGCTTGTCGGGTGACACAGCCACCCACCAGCAGGCGCGCCGCCCGTCACGACCGATAGCTGACACCATCTACGTCGAGTGACACCTCTGTATCGGCCCGTCCAACGACTGGCGCATAAGGGGCCACGTGGCACTTCGAGCACCAAGTCTTCTCCCCAACCAGCTGACTATAAATAGCAGCTACAGGGAGCCGAAAAGACAGCTTGATCAATTCGGAGTTTTAGAACTCGAACTGTTGGGAGTTGAGCCATCTTCTGAGGAGTATGCGAGAGCATACGTGTCGTTCCCCAGTGCTTGTCTCAGGCGACACTAGGTGAGCTTCTCCTCATCCCGAGAGGGAGGGGACAGTTCACTTAGGACTGTCCCGGGCGACACTGCGGGCCGATATCGGCCGACGTAGATGAGTGACACAAGTGCCCGACATCAGTAATGCGTAGCTCTTAGCCCGACACGATATCAACCCGATACGCTTAGCTTGTCGAGCGTGCCGCCCGAGAGGGTGTGCCGCCCTACATGAGTGTATCGGCCAGGGTCCTTGAGCGATACAGTCGACAGTCGGTGCGTGCCGCCTGACTCCTCTGTATCAGGCTAGGCCTCTGACCGATATCGGGCAGGGGAGCTACAACACCTTGTCGTCCTTCTACATCAAGAAGGCGACACATATCTTTACTTTCTGTCATTTAATTCCTTACTTATGCATTGTAATTAAGACCCTTTATTTGTTTATGGAAATAGAAGATGCTTAATTACTTGTTGCTCTATGCTTGGTGCACAATGTTGGATGACTGCTATGTTTGATATCCGAACTCTAGCTTGCATGTTTGGATCGCGTTTCGCTTAGATAATGAATCGTGTTTTCCCGTCGTAACAACTTCGAGAGTTGTGTTGTGTCTCTAGTGTTTGGTCCGATTCTGGAGTACGAGAGTGCCTGGAATGGAGTTGCTTTAGTGACCTTTCCACTCTAATTTTAGTCCAGTTACCTCGAGAGGGGCGCTGATGCCTTGTTAGAGGTACCCGCTTCGAGAGGAGGGGTACAGGACTGGTTCTACTGCCGCTTGTTTTAATGGAGTTTTATCCTTCGTACCTTGCTTTAGCTCGAGCAATATCTTTCTGTTTTTGTTGCATGAAAACCCCTAAAAACTGCTAAATGATTAAAACCTTAAATCTCTCTTGTAGCTCCACTTGGAGATAGTTTTCTTTGTTTTATTTGTGACATCTTACTGCTTCCCTTTTTGGGAATTTATCTCTCTTTATATACCTGCCCGAGTGTAGCGTGTCGATTCCGTGTTCTCAACACTACCCCCTTGTCCCTGTGTTCGACCCCGTATTTCTACTTCGACCCCATAAACAAAGTTGCGGGGGCCTAGAAGGATTCGGGTTTATAAATGTAAAAGCTCGACTACCTCAAATCCGCCTCCAATTTTAGGACGCGCGATTTAGGCCGGTCAAGGGGCCACGGGCGTATTGATCAGCATCGGCCACGGTCGTGGTCAGTAAGGCCAAATCCCTGTTGCAACCTGACTTTTTGCAAATTAATTCCCACGACCGTGGCAGGGTGCCACGGCTGTGTTGTCTTCAGTGGCCACGGTCGTGGCTGGGAGGCCACGATCGTGGGCGATCTGTGGATTTCCCTGTTGCAACCTGTTGGATTTTGGCAAAAAAGCCACGACCGTGGCATTGGGGCCACGGCCGTGGTGAGGCTTGACTTCTTGATTTCTCTTCTTACTTTGTCAATTTCGGATGTCTTTGCTCGGGGATGAGTCTTGGCCACTGGAGGTAGGTTGAGGGAGACTTTGGGGCCTTCTTTGGGTCCCTCTCTCTCCCTCGTCCATCTAAGCATGGTCCAAGTACCTGAAAAACAGTGCAGAGAACATCCATAAGCGTATTTGCAATGATAATCATATTGGGGAGAATAACATGTAATTCTAATGCATTTGAATGTGATAAAAGTACAAAATGACACGAGATACAGCCCTAGAATAGGGTTGGATCATGGTTCAAGCTTTCAATAACTTTAGTTTTTGCTCTATCAACCTGTATTCCTCTATTTCTTACCCTATGGCCAAGGACAATGCATGCCTTCACCATGAAGTGGCATTTCTCCCAGTTCAGTACTAGATGTGCTTCTTCACATTTTTCTAATGCAAGGGATAAGTGATGTAAGCATGAGGAAAAGGATGTCATAGATGGAGAAGTCATCCATGAACACTTCCCATCATTGTTTCTATTAAGTCAACAAAGATAGCGGCCATACAACATTGGAAAGTAGCGGGGGTGTTGCATAGACTGAAAGGAATCTTCCTAAAGGAATAGGTTCCATAAGGGGAAATAAAGGTAGTCTTCTCTTGGTCATCTGGGTAGATTGGAATCTGATAGAAACCTGAATATTCATCAAGATAGCATATGATTCTTGATGACTAAGATTCTCTAGGACTTGATCGAGGAATGGAAGAGGGAAGCGGTCCTTCCTTGTAGCCTTGTTTAACTTTCTATAATTAGTTCACATCCTCCACCTTTATGATAGTACATGTGGTGATGTGCTTATTCTTGTCATTCGTCACTATAGTAGTATAGCCTTTCTTGGGAACAACTTGCATGGGGCTGACCCAAGAAGAGTCTAAAATTGGGTAGATGATCCATGTGAGCAATTTAATGAACGTAGATGGACTACATCCTTCATGTTTGGATTTGATTTTCCCTAAGGGTCTCTAGATGGCTTGTAGTCTTCAACCTTAGGTATATTGTGCATGTTGATAGCTTGGATGGCCCCTATTAAGTCAAACATTTTGTATCTTAGGGCAACCTTTCTTTTCTCAACTTAGTCATTATCTTGTCTTCTTACTCGTGTGTGCGGTCTGAATTTACAATCACCGAGCAAGATTATTTCTCATAAAGAAAAACATATTTAAGCCCTTTAGGTAAGACCTTCATGTTAGGAGCTTTTGGTGGTTCAAGATTCTCTTCCACAACATATAAAAATTGTAAATCTTTAAATCCCACATCAAGGTCTTCTTCAAAGGTGTCTAAATGACACATGCATTGGTTGACTTGATCAACATAATAACATATTTGTCAAGAATGGTGATAGCAGCTTGTAACGGATCCTCAAAAGCATCACTTGCTACCTAAATTAAGAGAGCTTGTCAATGCACATTACTGGGAACGCTTCCTCATGGAATCTAGGGGGCCTTCAAGCTATCAGAAACCCAAAACTTGAGTGTTTCTCTTCCTAGTCTTAGAAGAATGGTGCCCACCTCCACATTAATCAAGGTTCAAATTGTAGCAAGCAATGTTCAACTAAAATTAGAGGATACTAAAGATCCTCCTTGATGTCCATAATCACGGTCACAAAGGACATAGGCATCTTTCCTAACCTTCATAGAAATATACTCAATGATACCCATAGCAATTGTCATGGGGGAATAAGCTAGCTGAATGGTCATGACAGTGGGAAGAAACTCAATGAATCCCAATCATTGACACAAATTGTATGACATGATGGATAATGCTTGCTCCAAAATCTACAAGCCCTTTCTTGCAAGTGTTCTCACATAGATAATATTTAATCTTGAAAGAATTAGGATACTTATGCTTCTTGGGACTTGCAAGTTTCACAATCTCTTACTCCTCGATAGTATACTTCCTAGTCAGCAAAGCCTTCAGATATTTAGACTAGACAAGGATCTAAGATAGAGCATCCAAGAAGGGGGTGTAAAAATGAAGCTTCTCCAGAACTTCTTTAAATGTCAGAAATCTGGCATCCATATTATTTGTTGTAGACGTGTAAGGAGGTATTGGCTTGTAAATGGGCATATGAGGCTGAATAGTATCCACTCATGGTCTTTCAACATTGGGGCTTTTCTTGTACGTAGATTGGCAATTGTGTCTATACCTTTCTCTTTCTCAACTATCATTGTATCGTCATCATCAAAGTCAATAGGCATGGCGGATGGCTTCACTGGGGTGGAGGAGCATACACGTTCCTTGGACTGTGAAGATAACCTTCAGCTACTCGGGGTGCTCTAGTTGTTTTCGGGTTGTCCAACAAAAGAGGCTGCAGGAGGGTGTATAGATGCAGATAACTGGGCTGACTGAGGGACAATAGATTTCTGGTAAGCTTATTGGTTGGAGAGAAAAGTATGTTGTCTTGCAATCATGGAATGTTGTGACTAGAGAATCTTCTCAATTGCTTTAAACTTGTCATCTATGGAAGAAGTAGGAGCAGGCCATGGCATCTGTAGTACTTGATTTAAATTCTAAAATTATTGTTCTTGATCATAGTTACAATTCTAAAATTTCCATGGTAGTTGCCTTGGTTCTTGAAGTTCTATTGGTTGTTGTATTGGAACCTTGGGGCCTAGGTCCTTGGTTCTTCACTTGAGAGGGATATTATGTGATACATTCTCTACAGTGAATGGATTTCCATATTGGAAACCAAGATGGTTTCTAGTCTGGTCTACATTGTAGTAGGCTTGGAAGGGTATGCCATGGATGGAGTTGAGATCCTCCATATGTTGTCCATCTTCAACTTGTATAGGATCGTTGTTCACCGTGATAATATAGAAGAGTTTCATTATAGAGTATTCTCTCTACTGTCCCTATGTGGGTTTCTTAGATCTATTGCTACTATCTACTTCCCCTATGTTGCTTTCTCAGATCTATTTTGTATTTGATGCTACTTTCTTCTGCCCCTGTGTGGGTTTTTTGGATCTATTGATTTGTTGTTGTTATCTACTGCCCATGTGAGGGTTTCTTAGATCTGTTGATCAAGATCTACTATTTCTATCGTTGCTTCATCTACTTCTCTATGCACTCTAGATCCTCCTTGGTGTTTGTGTGTGACGGCCTTGAAACTTGTTGGATCAAACTACCACCTTTGGTCGGAATCCTTTGAACTATATGTTAAAGACCAAGGGCACTATTCCCAAATTTCTACTTATTCTCTGATCCCTCTTGCTGCTATAGCTGGTGAAAAAGACAAACTAGCCTATGCATGATGGTCTAAATATGATTCTAGTGTTATGACATGGATGGTGAATAGTGCCAAACCAAAGACCAACCAATCTCTCCTCCACCTTCAGACTGCCAAAGTTATGTGGGATCAATTATGCCATGTGTATTCTCATCAGCTGGACCCAAAGAAGGTCTTTGAGATCTTTAGAATTTGTAAAAAAAGGAGCATTCCACGAATGGATCTATCAAATACTACCACAACCAATTTTTGACACTCTAGGATGAATACAAAGTACATCATCCCCTCTCTTCTGACATCAAAGAAGTTTAGAGGCAATGCAATGAAATTTAGTTAGTTCAATTTTTTGCTAGTCTCCCTTCGTCCTTTTCTAGTGTTGTTGACCATATCTTATCTAGTGATCCCTTGCCCACACTAAGGGATGTTCTCAAGTGTGTTCAGTGCCTCCCTTCCATGTCTTTCCTATCTGCTACTTCTTCTGATCATTGGTGTTCGATGTCTACTCCTATGAGTTGGGTCAAGGATGTGGATGTGACCACGTTCGTGGTTGCCGTGTTTGTACTTATGGTACCCCTAGACATAGTCCTCCATCTGGCCCTATACGAGGCCAACATAAACTTCCTACTGATAATTTCTTATGCAACTTCTATGGGTCTACAAACCACACTGACGACCGTTGCTGGAAAAAGCTAGGTGAGCCTACTAGGGCAAACCATATCTCTTCTGCCACTTTTGAGAATTTGAATGTTGCTACCTCCAGTTCAACCCATCCCATGGTTGATCGGATCTTCTTGGAGTTTTAGAAACTCCTACAAGATTGTTTATCCTCACCAACCACTACCCTCAAAGGAGATTCTTCTATTTTACTTACATGCCCTATTGTTTATAGTAACAATAAATGGGTCATCACTCAAGCATGTCTGCTCGTATTTTTAGTTGTTATGATCTTTTTACTGCCTTATCTAATACTATTCGTATCCCTCATGTGATTTTTGTTGATGGGACTCGATCTGTTGTTCAAGGGATTGGAACTATGTCTCTGTCTAAACACATACCCATAAAATTTGTCTTATATGATCCAAGATTTCCTCTTAGTTTGCTATTTGTCAGTAAAATTGTTAAGAGCCTTCAATGCTCAATCACTTTTAAACTTGAAGGTTGTATGTTTCAGGATCTCTGAATGAGGACGAGGCTTAGTTTGGGCCATGAAGGACTAGATAGACTGTATTACCTAGATGTGTTGCAATCTACTGCAGCTCTGCTACTACTTCTATAATTGGCCTGTAATAGCACTACCACCTAGGGAATCCTTTGGCTGCAAAGTTGTATTATTTATTTCCTTATATTTCTGAAAAACATCTTATGTATAAATCTTCTAGTTTGGCAAACAAACTCGGACTGTTTATCACAAAAAGAAAGAAATTGGTTTTTAAAATGTGTTTCATATTGTTCATGCCAATATTTGGGGTCCCAACTCGATTCCTAGCTTGTTTGACTATCACTATTTTATGACCTTTATTGATTATTATTCCAGGGTGACTTGGTTCTTTATCCTAAAGGATCATGATACTATTTTGCAAACTATCACCACCTTTTTTATTGAGATCCAAATCCAATTCAAAACTACTATTAAGATTTTGAGAATTGATAATGCCTTAGAATTTATGCAAAAATTTGTGGATCTACTTAGTATTTATTAGGGTACCGTTCATCAAACTTCTTGCTCTTACACACCATAGCAAAATGATGTGGCATAAAGGAAGAAGTGTCGTATTCTTGAAGTAGTACACACAATTCTCCTTCACTATCATGTTGCTAAACATTTTTGGCTTGAAGTTGTTTCTACAAAATGCTACTTAATTAATAGTATGACTTTTTCTATGTTGCATAATCAAGTCTCTATCTCTATTATGTATCCTGATGCACCTTTACTTTTTGTTCCACAACCCATATTTGGCAACACTTGTTTTGTTAAGAATCATCGTCTTGGGATATCTAAATTTGACCTCCGCTCCACTAAGTGTGTCTTTCTGGGATATTATCAAACCCAAAAAGGATTTCGATGTTATGATCTTGTCAATAGACAATGGTTTGTGAGTGCAGATGTTGTCTTTTTTAAGCACATGATGTACTACTCTGACAAGGGGTCTGCCATATCTAGTGAATTGTCGGATCATGCTCCTCTTCCTGAAGTGGTAGAACATGGTCATAGTAACATAACTGAAGAGGTGCACATGAGAAGACCCAAGATTATAGTCCCCTCTTTGTCCCCTAAACAGCCAATTCCTCCCTTATCAGCAGATCACTACACCTACTCGGCATTCTCTGACCTACATCTTTCTATTAGGCAAAGGAAGGGTGTTTGTTCCTACACTCAGTATTCTGTTAGTAATTTTTGCTCTTTCACTAATCTTGGTGCTAGCCTTTCCTATTTTACCACTGCTCTTTTTGCTAATTATGTGCAAAAGAATGCTACACAAGCTCTTCAACATCTTTCCTGGTGTCAAGCCATGTAAATTGAAATAACTTCCCTTTGAGATCACAAGACCTAGAATCTTGTCGATCATCCTAAAAATTATTTAATTGTTGGTTGTCGTTGGATTTTTACTGTCAAATATCATCCAGATGATTTGGTTGGATGGCTTAATGCCTGACTTCTAGCAAAAGGTTATACCCAAACCTATGGGTTGACTACTTTGAAACTTTTTCTTCTGTTACCAGACTCGATTCCTTAATAGTGCTTATATTTGTTATTGTGAATAATGATTGGCCCCTTTTTCAAATTGATCTTAAAAATGTCTTCCTATATGGTGACTTGCATGAGGAAGTCTACATGGAGCAACCACCTAGTTTTGTTAGTCAAGGGGAGTGTTCTAAAGTCTTCAGACCAAGGAAGGCGAGCTATGGGATAAAACAAAGCCCACATGCATGGTTTGACAAATTGAGTCAGATACATTTCAAGTTTCAGTTTCGATGCTCACATTCGAACCATTCTATTTTTATTAAAAAGACCAGTTCTGGGTCTGTTATTCTTATAGTTATTTGTACAGCATTATTCTATCTATATTGATTCTGAAGGCATTGCAACTACTAAAAGATATATAGAACAACACTTTCTTACTAAAGATCTTGGTAAAATATGATACATCTAGGGGATTGAAATTTCCAGATTTCTTTTGGTGTTTGTCTTTCATAGTGTTAATATATTCTAGATCTACTCACAAAAAACATGTATGCTTGGTACTAAACCTGCTAGTACTCCTCTGGATCCCAGTAACACCCTATCCTGATAACCACCAACATAGAAGATTGGTTAGTAAGCTTGTTTATCTTATTGTGGCTAGAGCTCATATCATTTTTGTTGTTGGACTTGTCAGTGGGTATGTAGATAAACCTCGACAATCTCATTGGGATGTTAGCTACCATATCCTTCAATATATGAAAACTTCTCCATGGAAAGGATTACTATATCAAAGACATGGGCACTATAAAATCACTAGATATTCTGATTCTGACTATGACGGTAGTAGATGTGACATGAAATCTACCTCTGGTTGTTGTACCTTTGTTGGGGAAATCTAGTCACACAACACACTAAGAAGTAGGTTGTGGTTGACCGATCTAGTGGTGATGCATAACATAGAGCTATGGCTCATACTGCTTGTAAATTAATGTGGGTCAAAAGAATCCTCAAAGAATATGATATCTTTGATTTTGTTCATATTCCCATGCATTGCGACAATAAAGCCTCCATTTTTATTGCCAACAATCCAACATTTCATAAGTGCACCAAGCCTATAGAGGTGGAATGCCATTTTATTCGTGAATCTGTTCTCTGATCGCATTTTTTTACAAGAAGTCAGGAGGCATTCTTATTCATCCCGCCCTCCTCGTGCGAGCAAATTCAAATCGAGTTTACAATCACTAATTATGTCTGCATAATCAAACAAGGTAGTACTACTACCCTTACAAAAGTCCCTAACTAGGAGATCATAGATCTCGATTGAGGGGAGAGTATACATAGTGTATCTCTCGTTCCGCTTTGTGTGGGTTTTGGAGAGTATACATAATGTATACATAGTGTTCTCTGATCGCATTTGTACTCCTTATCTCGGGACAAAAGATCAGGTTGTTGACGTCTTTACCAAGATACTTCCCAAGACTCGCTTTGCTACACTAGTGGACAAGTTGGACATGTTTGACATCTATGCTCTAGCTTAAAGGGGAGTATTAGTGTATATGATTTATGCATTATGTTGTGTTGTGTGTTTTGTTATGCATTATGTTGTGTTGTGTATTTTTTATGTATTTTAGACATGTCTTGTCTTTAGATTTTATTTTACTTCTTATTTCCTAACTCTATTTCACATACACTCTCTTATCCTATGAAAGAGAATGTGTTGTATTTGTTTGAAACTCATCAAATAGGGCATTCTTATTTTATTTAAACAATTCTGTATCTATAGCATAGTTAATCTAGATTCGAGTTGTTTTAGCGAAAGGTTTGGGAATATCTAACCTAACAAAACAAGTCTTACCTTTTTAAGGTGTGTTGTGTTTGTTACCTTCAAGTGTCTGTTTTATCCATGGAAATACAATGGAAGTAGTAGAATCAGAGGTGGAGAGTATGGCAATCTAGAGAGAGGACAAAGTGCATTCTAGCAAGAGAGAAGGCTCCTTTGAGTGACACAACCCTCCCTTTCTTGAACAGTGACCCCTTTTCTGTCACAGCAACAAATCCAGATATGACATTTCTATTCATTTCTTTATCTTGGGAGAGAGGAGCAGTGTCACTAAAGTGAGAAAGGCAAAGGTGTTGTATTCATTAGTTTTTTTATAGAAAGTCCAAATATATAGATAATGTTTGCAAACGTTACAGAGTACAGGATGAAACACAAAGTAACATCACCAGAAGTGTGTAGTCTGTGTTTGGGTTGTAGCCTATATCTGAAAAGATGAAGCATGATGAAAACTACTTGAGAGTTTTGGAAACTAAATCAGATGGTAAAATTATGGGGGAGGCACCCTTTAACAATATGCCTCAGCAGATAAAAAATGCTAGATAGAAACGTCATAGATAGTGTCTAATATGAAGTAGCTCTAGAAACCAGAGTCATCAGCCAAGATCTCTAGGGTGTAATGGTATCCATCTGTGTTGTAGTCGCCAACAATCGCCATCTATGCGTCTTCCTCTTTCATCACCTGTGTTGATGCTGATGTTTGTCCTGTAGTGTAATGTGAGAGAAATAGATTGCTCAATCTCAATGTACATATGTGTGATAGGGCGAGAAATATTATTGTATTTTCTATTATTTCACTCTAGCCAAATGTTCCAAAGAGTCACAATCATCAGAGTTTGTGGTTCATGATTTGAGTGTGTGGGTTTTATGCCTTCAATAAGAGTGGGTGAGTACAAGAAGTCGGTAACAGTATGTGGTTGAAAAAAGTGATTTATAACCTGAGTTGTGAATGGACAGTGAGTAAAATGGTGATCAGTGATTTCATCTTCTGCATGGCAAAGGTAACATCTAATTGGTACCGAAAATCCCCTCTTTCTAAGATTGTAATCTATAAGTATTTTTCTTAGTAAGGAGCCAAAAGAATATTTTATATTTTTTTGGCCATCTTGTTTTCCAATATAGAGTAGTATCGGATATTTGTCCTCTGTAAGTAAGAAAATGATACTTTTTTTAGAGTGTACAAGTCTCCTTATTTCCATGATATGTTGTCGATGGTATTGTATTCAAGGGTGTATATGATATCCTCTATGGTCTCGAGGTTGAGGTGTTGTGTGAGATACGTTTTAAGACTGTTTTGTCTATTACTAGTGAGGAGATGAAGAGCTTTGGTTGTGTTAATATTCTTCAGGTTATTGGGGATGCTAAGATTGTATATAATGTATTGGATCATGTTGTTGTGATAACATGGGTCAAATCAAAAAATGATGTTGGTCGTAGGGAGGTGTGTTGATCATATGTACAATGATGTCCAAATGTTTATTGATGAATTTCCAATGTGGTGAAGATATGCATTTTCTTATTTTGTTCCACAGATTTGTTTTTTGTAATGTTTGTGCAGGATGAAGGGTTTTCAAATTTTGATGAATTGGAGAAGAGAGCATGTATGATTTTAGTGATGAGACAAATGACGTGTGTTGATGTTGATGATGCCCCATCGTCCATATTCAATGAGAGCACATATGATATTCCAGTTAACCAAATGTATATTGATTTTGATATTCCAATTAACCAAGTGTATTTTAATTGTATCTGAATGTGTGTAGTGTAGTGGTATTCATTAGTGTAGTGCCACAGGCGGACAAACAACGTTTCAAAGTGTCGACTACCAACCTTTTTCACATGGCATGCAAAACCATAATCGCACATTACAGACTGTCAATCGAATAAAAAGGCATCACAACAACGTTTTCTAACCGTTTCTGGAGAATCACTGGTGCTCTGGCACTTGCAAAGGTGCAATAACGTTTTCGAACCGAACGCTTTCTAACCACTTAAATTTCTAATCAATTTGACTGAAAAAGACGGTGACCTATGCCCTAATCCCTTCTGTAACACAACAGTACAGTACTTGACTGATAGATAGCATAACACTATTAGCTACTCAAACAGCATTACATCTAACCAGAACAAAAGGTCGCAGTACATTGGAGATACTCTCACAAACACAAGAAATATGCTACTGATACCGGTGTTTTACCCTCTTCGACAGTTACATAGACGTGTCCAAAACCCCGACATCAGCAAAAGCACCAGGAACACAATCTTTCAGTTTGCCCTCGGGGCAGCCCACTCCACCCGGAGGATCAGGTTGTCATAACCATACCCATTCAGCTTGCCGATAGCACGCTCCGCATCTTCCCTGTTGACAAAGTTGACGAAGCCAAAGCCACGACTGACTCCTGTTTTCTGATCAATTGCCACGTACACCCTGGTAACAGGTCCAAATGTGCGGAACAGCTCGAGCAGGTCAGGCTCACGGGTGTCTTCCGATAAGTTGGTCACCCTGACAGAGTTCTCATCATTGCGGCGCCTGTCTGGCATTGTGCTTCTGTCAGCACCAGGCCTCATGCCAGGTGGAACATAAGACCCAGATTTAGTTCCACCCGGAACAACAGATGATGCAGCATCTCCACCCAAAGGCCTGTCAACAAATGACTCTGACTGGGCAGCAAGATCCTTATATGGACATTTGGATGTCCAATGGTCGCCCTTCTTTCCACAAGTCCTACATACCATGAGTACTGCACCTGCTTGCTTTGAAAGCATGGACAGGTCACCAGGTACCCTCGACTCTTCGCTCGGCGCTCCTACAAAAATTAGCAGCTGTATCATTAAGATACTTCATAAAGCAGTAAGACTTGATACTGAAATGACACATAGTTCTGGATATCACGGACTATGGAGTGCCCAAATTGCAAAAACAAATTAAAAGGGAGACACACTCGAGCGTAACATGCAAGAATAAGAAAGATCAAGATACAATAGTAATTAAACAAATATGTAATTTATGTATCATGCTTCTCACTCGACAAAGTTTCAACATAAATTTAACTCTGAGACCAATTGTCATTTAAAGAATCAAGAGTAAATATTGTTCCAATTTGATTAGCAAGACAACTTGATCAAATGTTTGCAAAATTTAGTTGCATTTTACTAATTTGATTGCCCAGATCATTGTTTAAAATTGTTTCCATTTGCTCCAGTCAATTAAGTAGCACAACATTCAAAATTGACAAGATGGGTGATAATGATCAAATACTAATACCCAAAAATAATGATGACAGAATCAATGAGACCTAACTTCAACAATGAAACGATCTCAAATCTAATTTCCATTTTGAAATTTAATAGTTCATTCGTAAACATAAAAGGGCCGTTCGAGTGGAGCATTGAGAGTGCCGGTAATTTATATGTAAAAAAGCATCTAGATAATCTCTAATAAATACCACAGCGTTTTTAATCTGGCAGTTACCTATACACATTTGTTGCGTTTAGAATCCTGCCAGATTCGGCGGAAATTGGAAAGGATGCCTCTGCTCCAGCTTTAGAGAATGTGAGGGGTTACCTGCTGTTGCCAGCAGCCTATGTACAGTATTAGCAGCCGCATGGTGCTGTGACCAGTAGCTATCTTACGTATATGACTACCGGACTGGCAATGTCACCATCCAGACGAGCCCTAAGTGAACTATGAAAACAAAGCATATCTAGATTGACAAGGTCTAATCATGATGCACATAAATTGACGGCAATTATGAGTGGAGGGTAAGCAACACCAATCATGCTTCAGGGTATATATTGATTGTTTGATAAGTCATTGCTTTATATAATGGTATATCATTCATCACAAGTTTGAGGTTTGCGAAGAGGAGTATTAGGGCTAGTTTGGACGGTTAATTTCAAACTCCCAGAAATTCACATTATAAACGGCAGTCATGACTACCATATTGCAGCGGCCAGAACTGCAAAAGAACATTACAGAACATAGCATACCTGCAGCCGGCGTGAGTATTCAATCACGCCAAAAAATCGTGAGCATTGACAATTACAAGCTCTGTTAGCTATCTTCACCTCTGACCCGTGTTCTTTAGGCATGTCCACCTCTCTCGCAGACTGCTGATGGCAATTAGAAATGCTATCTACTGTGGAAATTTACGGGATTTCAGATGAGTCTACCCAAACTAGGCCTTAAAGTGGTACCATTACTATAACAGAACTACTTATAAGCCAATATTTAACAGTTGTTATATAAACGCTTACACATTTAAAATTAAACAGAGTCATTATTTCAATAAACGAGTATATAATGTACTTTGAGATGCAAATACGTAGAAGAATAAGAACCTGAGTTCCATCATAAACAATGTATTTTAACACGGCTGTTAAAAGTAGCATGTTTCTAACACTATAATACTAATGTTTAACTAAGAGAAGCAGTGTTTAAATTTCAATCAGATGCCAACTGGATCAGTGCAACACCGCATTTACCTTCCAAGTACGGTCAAGGTCAATATTTCATTGAGTTTTTTTTCCAAACCCCCCTCTTTTGTTGAAATTCCTAAAAGTACTCCTGCTAAACTCCCAATAACCCCCTTTGTTGGCTTTTCCATCTCCCTGCCGTCTCCCTACCGATAAAGACAACAGCTAGTCTTTTTTTTAATATGTTCTTTGTTCTGCAGCTAATTCATGATATTAATATATTATCTAGCAATAATATGTATATAAATTGTTGGTAATCATTATCATAATAAGTATATGATATTCTAAAATTTCAACCCTTGCCAAATCCGGGTTATTAGGGTGTATCCTGCTCTCATGTCCGATCAAGGTTTTAAAAACGCAAAGTGGGAAGCGAGCGGACATGACATTGTAGCCGAATAATCGCCAGGCGGGCGATTAAGCGGGCGCTTTTTTAAAAAGTGGATGCTTAATTTTTCAAATATTTTTACAATTTATACACATATATACATACATAATATTATGATTTGTGAATGTTTTACATAATTAAACCTATATATTCCTCTAAAATTAATACTAAGTAACAACAATAAAGAGTTAGTAAATTCAGCTATCCACAACAAATATCTTGATCAATGTCGGACTGTTAATATAAAATAGCTAACTAGCTAAACTAAATCAGAAGCTAACTATATATTCATATTCATTTAGTATATATGTACAAGTATATACTCAAAAATATCAAATCACATTACTGACATTAATGTTACTGAGTACAAAATGTCTTTAGCTATACTAAATCAACCGCTAACTATATATTCATATTCATTTAGTATAAATGTATAAGAATATATTCATAAATATCAAATCACATTACTGACATTAATGTTACTGAGTATAAAATGTCTGACATGGGAAAAGCAGAAAAAGCGGGGGAAAAGCAGAAAAAAAAGCGGCCAAAGCGGGAAAAAAGAGGCCGCTTAATCCAAATCCGCTCGAGCGCCGCTTATAGTACATTTTAATCGGCCATCGCCTTGTGGCGCTTAAGCGGACGCCTAGGACGATTTTTAAAACATTGTGTCCAATCCAATCTACTTCAGATCAACTCAGGTCATGTCAGATCAAGTTCGGCCCAAGCATGGAAAAAAAAGGCGCACCTTGAGGCGCTAGAGGCGTACGCCTGGAGGCGAGGCGCACCCCAGGGCGCCTTGAGGCGTAAGCCTCACCTGTGATCCAAGAGGCGGACGCCTCATTTTTTGCAAGGCGCAAAGAGGCGCAAGAGGCATTGAGGCGCAAGTGAGGCGCTGGCCTCAAGTTGCAACCCAAAATACAGGTTTCCTGGTCCATTTTAACTACATATGGGCCTGGCCCAATGGGTTTTCCACTAGCCCCTTTGATTCAAACGAAAAAACATACTGTGGTCAAAATACTACTGTTTGGGCACAACTTGTACTGTTTTTATTTTCCCGTTGTTTAAATTTAGATTATAAACTAGTGTAATGTGATTTTGTTATGTAGTTGTCAAATTGTATTAACTTGCATTGTATATATATTTTCTTATATATATAAACATATTAATATATATAAATATATGAACGCCTTGGTACATTTTGAGGCTTACGCCTCGCCTCGCCTCGCCTCGCCAAAAATGCCTCGTTATGCCTCACGCTTTTTTCAACCTTGGGCCCAAGTGAGGTCGAGTTGTATCCAATTCAAGTTGGGTCGGATTTCGGGTTTGTACTTTTTTATGTTTATAATATTATATGTATATTA
The DNA here is from genome assembly GCA_963693085.1 of Alisma plantago-aquatica. Classification (NCBI taxonomy): domain Eukaryota; kingdom Viridiplantae; phylum Streptophyta; class Magnoliopsida; order Alismatales; family Alismataceae; genus Alisma; species Alisma plantago-aquatica. Next base: position 1,982,121,757 of record OY856409.1, read on the forward strand.
TGGTTGGGGTCTCGTCTACGAGATTTTGTCAATTTGGGTCAGACTTCTTATAGCTCTTTTCAAGTCGGGTTCGATTTGGTTCCAACATGTTTGAGTTAGGTTGGGTCATAGTTGTTGAGGTCGGCCGACTAGTCGCCGGAGGGGGAATTAAACTAGCCAACCACCCACAAATGAGCTTTGGCTAGGCACCCACATAGGCCGACCCAAGCCAAGCTGGGCAGCCACTTGGTCAGGCTTGGGCCCAGGGACCTAAGGTTTTTTTTTCAATTCAGTTTACCCCACTCCTTATCCCGAATGTGTGTTTATCTTTTACCATGATTTGATCTGAATATCAATTTCATTCACACTACACTAGTTTAGCATATCACTTTTCTTTAGCTGCAGCAATTTAACAATTACTAATAGTCTAAATTTAACTGTGGTATGGCACTCTTCTCTATCTAATTTTACTTCTTGAATATGAACACATTGCTGAAAGTTTGAATTTCATAGTGGTACGCCACTCTTCTCTATCTAATTATACTTGTTAAATTTGAATACATGAAATAGTCTTCATTGAAAATTCTTTGAGGTGTTTAATGGCATTATATACCAAATCTCAACTATTATATACTTTCATACATGCTTACATTAGTAAATTTATATAATGTATTGTATATATGTGTATGCTGAGATGGATGTGCGGGAAGACGAGAAAAGATCATTTGAGGAATGAATATATCAAAATCAAATTGGGGCTAGTGAGCATCGAAGACAAATTGCATGAAGGCCGTCTAAGATGGTATGGACATGTGCAATACAGACTGACAAATGAACATATTCGAAGCAAAGTTATTGAATCAAGTACAACTAAAAGAGGAAGAGGCAAACCTAAATTAACTTGGGAAGAGCTTATAAAGAAAGATTTTGAATCTTTCCATCTTGATCAGAGTATGACCCACAACAAATCTGATTGGAAAAGAAGGATCCATGTAGCCGATAGGGACAAGGTTGGGATTGAGGCTTAGATGATGACAATGATAATGATGATAGTATATAACTATATGTACATGATTAATTATTATGTAAATATTATACCTACAAAAAAAACGATTGACTAGTCTCAGTTGGTCGCTCAAGCAGGGCGAGTGACCGACTGGCTGCCTTGACAACTATGGGTTGGGTTCAAATCGGGTTCAACAAAACTCAACCAATTGTCATTTCTGATATTAAATATGTATATGATATTTTAGCAATATATATATATATATATATATATATATATATACACTAATTTAAATAAAGTATGTGTACACTAGTTGAATTCATACGTCAATATACAATACACTTCTGAATTTTACGGACCATACGCTTATACCATACATGAAATGCAATTTGTGGATGCAATTTTGTATTCAAACCAATTCAGAGCTGTTAAACATAATTGTCGTTTAATATTTCGTTGTAGATGCATATTGGGTGCCCAAATTTTATACTTTCACTTACAGGACTAGTTGTAGTTTGACAATTTTTCATAGACTTGAATGTTTGTCAGACTTACAATGGTTGCATAATTGGTTATCTAACACCGCCAGTAGGCTTAAACTCAGATATTTGATGGTGTACACAAGAAAAAAGCAATATATATTTAATATATGACATGACCGTGGGCTGTGTTTTGCTGAATCCCACTCCAACCCAACCCAAACGCGAACATGTTCAAATAAAATCTTGACTTGACTTGAAAAGAGTTGCAAGAAGTCTGACTTGAATTGAAGGAGTCTTGCAGACCTGACCCAAACCTGACTGGACCCAAACATCATAAAAGTATAATGTTATAAACATTACAAGAATATGAGAAACCCAGAACCCAAACCCACCTGGACTGGACACAAATCGACCCCACCATGTCTAAACTAGATCTGACACAAGCCGAATTGGGCTGAACCCGAGACCAGGACAAATTCTAAAAACCAAAAATTCTTGAGTTGGTCAGGGTTGAAATTATAAATATCATATACTACTAAGATAATAATTATCAAAAACTTTTTAATATTTTCACTAAATATTATCATACCTAACACTCTAGGAAGCACGGACACTTCAAAACAGGTGTCGTACCCATGTCTGACACGTATTGGACACCCGTACTCCGTGGACACGCCTAAATACGTATTGGACACTTCTCCAGTCGTGTCCAACATTTTTTTTGTTTTTTATAAGTGGACACGGCCAGGCCCATTTACAGCCCAAAACAGGCTTGCCTTTCCACTAACATAGTCACATAACTAGGCAGCTAAACATGTCTCTGATAGATCAAATCCAGCTCAGTTCGCAAGAGGGGGGCAGTCATACTTGTTGAGGCGGACGCTTGGGCGCCGCCTAGTCGCCGACTAGTCGAGCAGGCGTCCAGGGTGGTCCCGCCCAGCTATCCGCTTAGATCCAGTAACAGATTTGGCGTCCGCCTGGGCCGCCTGGTTGACCCCGGAGACAATTGGGCGGCTGCTTAGTTGTGTTGTCGGGCCCAAAGGGCCAGGGCCCATGCAATTTTTTTTTTACTTAAACCAAAACCCAACATTGCCTTTTCAACTTCCGATCCCCCGCTACGTTCTGTTTCACGCATCGTCGCATCCGCACGGAAGCAGACGCACGCAGCGCCGTCCGCCGACCTCCTCCCTTCCTCTCCGGCCGACCGACCACCTTCCTTCTTCGGCGGCCGTTCAAGGAGGAGGAACAGAAGTCTCCTCTTGCTACTACCCCTCGTCTCATCTTCCACAAACGAGCATCCTCTGCTTCTCCCTGTTCTACGTCTACGTATAACACTCTTACGTGTACGTTTTCGTCAACAACGAATCGCCGTAATGGACGGAGATGATGATCCTGTGGTACCTGTTGGAGAGTTTCTACCACGCTTCATCGACTTGGTGAATGATGATTCAAGAAAGGCAAAATCCAAAGACCCCGGGTGGAAATATGGCTTTTGGCCTAATCCAGCCGATAAGAACAAGTTACAATGCGGATTTTGTGGGCATGTCAGCAATGGTGGGATCAACAGACTCAAGCAACACATTATTGGCGGGTTTTCTGATATTGTTAAATGTTCTAGAACTACTGAAGCAATCCGTAATGAATTGGAGTATAGAGAACACACCAAGAAGCGCAAAGTTGATACAAATTTTAATAATAATGTTGTTAATCTGGATGGTGATGATGTAAATCCATCCGCTCCGACTGCAGACAACACTACTGCAAATGCCAATCCGATCGGCACTTCAGGCCTTGGTTTCAAAGTCAAGGGTTCTCTTGATGATTTTGTTTGTCCTAGCCCTGCAGATGTCGTAGCCCAAAGGAAAGCAGGTGGCAAAGTACAGAAGACAATAGAATCTGCCTACAAAAAAGAGGCGTTGCAGGTGGCCCATGATAGCATAGTTGCTTGGTTCTACGAAGCAGGTATACCTTTTAATGTTGTTAATCGTACTTCCTTTGAAGTCATGTTAGAAGCAGTGGGTCAGTATGGTAGAGGATTGCTTCCCCCTTCTTACCATCAAATCAGGTTGACACTCTTGGAAAGGCAATATCAGCAGACAAAAGAACTAGAGAGAGAGCATGAGAAACACTGGAAAATGTTTGGTTGTACTCTCATGTCTGATGGTTGGTCTGATAGGAGACAAAGAGGGCTGATTAATTTTCTTGCTAACACTCCTGAAGGTTCATTTTATTTGTACTCCATTGATGCTACTTCTGCAACTCATACATCTGAATACATGTTTACAGTACTTGATGAGGCGATAGGTAAAATTGAGGTTGAAAATGTGGTTCAAGTCATTACAGACAATGCCACTAATTATGTAAGTGCAGGTAAGAAGTTGATGAATAAGCACAAACATTTTTTTTGGACCCCATGTGCTGCGCACTGTGTAGATTTGATGCTTGAAGACATTGGGAAGATGAAGAAGTTTGCCCCAATAATCACAAAGGCAAGGAAGGTGACTGCTTACATTTACCAGCATACACGCCTCCATGATGCATTTATCAAGAAAAGCAAAGGGAATACAGAGATCATGCGTCCTGGTACAACCCGTTTTGCTACTTCATTTTTGACTCTTCAAAGTATGCTTGGCCACAGAGAGACATTGTTTGCTTTGTTCAATTCTACTGCATGGGAGCAAAGCAGTTGGGCGAAGACCACTCAAGGGAAAAAAGTGTCAACTATTGTACATTCCAGACAATTTTGGAACCGTGTACAAGACTTACTTAGGGCTTCTCAACCCCTAATGCAGATTTTGAGGCTTGTAGATGCTGATGAGAAGCCTCCTATGGGATACATTGCAGCTAGTATTGAGAAGGGAAAAGAAGAAATCATGCTGAATTTTGCCAATAGAGAGAGAGTACAAGCCTATCATTGACATAGTGGAGAAGAGATGGGCATTTCAGATGAGCCGCCCCCTATACGGTGCAGGGTTCTTGTTAAATCCATCTTTGTACTATGAAGCTAGACTTCAGCAGGATCCAAACCTTGGGAGTTACGATTCTGACTTTGTTGACTGTCTTGAGAAGATGGTTGATGGCACCCCACAACAAGACAAAGTGTCTACTGAGCTGGATTGGTACAAGGAGAGTCGTGGGATGTTTGGCAAAGACATTGCCATTCGCCATAGGACAGTGAAAACACCAAGTTAGTTATATACTCTATTATTTATATTATTATAATCGTGTACTTGAGCTTTAGTTTGTTACTGATTATATTGTATTTTCTTATAGTTGCTTGGTGGGATTCCTATGGGGGGCAAACACCATCACTTCAAAAGCTTGCTAAGCGTATCCTTGGCTTGTGTTGTACCTCTTCTGCTGCGGAGAGGGCATGGAGTACATTTGACTTTGTAAGAAGAATAAAGAATTAACTAATTTATAAATGTATACTTCATGTTCAAATGACTCACATAGGTATATTCTTTGTAGATTCACACAGAGGAGGAACAGGCTAGAGGTTAAGAGAATGGACAAACTTGTCTATATTCAGTATAATAGACAACTTCATGAAAGGTTCAAGAGTAGACGGATTCATAACCTAGAGAAGAGCTACGACCCTATAGCTCTAGATGAATTAAACTGGAGTAGTGAATGGATGACAGGTGTGCCAGAAGATCCCATTGTTGTTGAAGGTGTTACTTTGAGCCAAGTAGATGGTGCAATGGGTGCTACCGAATATCAAGCTGGGCCTAGCAAGCCTAGAAGATCAACCAACAGAGCTCCAATGGAACTTAGTGATGATGATATTCAGGAAGAGGATGAAGAAATAGCTGATGGTGCAGGATTAGATGATGATGAAGTTGGTGATGGAGAGGAGGATGCAGAGGACAATTATGAAGATCCGTTTGAATTTTAAAATCAGTTTTATATTTGTTTAGACTTTTCAGAGAAGAGACATTTTCATTTAGTATTACATAGGTTGATTGAACTTGCTTGGAAGTTGGAACTATGGAATATTGGAATGTTTTGCAACTTTTATTATTCATCTTCAGCAATGAATTGCGTGTTATGTATTTTTTTCTTATATTTCAATTCACTGTTGCAGGCTTGCAGCGATCAGTTTGAGGTATAGAATGTCTCAATTCTCAAATATTTACTGTTTTGTTGTCATTTTAGTAAATATATGAAGGCTGGATAAGTTTTACATACATATATGTATAGTTATATACATAACATAGTATATAAATAATATATATAGGTATATATTTATATATGTATACATTTTATGGGGTTAAAACAGCCACCGCCTGGGCGGCCGCCTGGGCGACCTAGTCGGCCTAGGCGGCCTGGGCGTTCAGGTGAGGAGGGGTACCGCTTGGCCACCTCAAAAACTATGGTGGCAGTTGTATTCTTGCTGTCCTTATCACATATCTAAGTCTAGAGCAGCAACAACTGTCTCCCTATTCTTTGTTTCTATATAATCTCTCGACTCATTCATCTATTCTTGGGCTTGGGGCCTTCCTCTAGTTCTGGAAAACTGATTAACTGAGGGAAACTATCAACCTTTATCCATTGTTTCCTTGTTCTATCAATTTTTCTATGTTTATCACTTTCTTGAATATCCAGTTGTGTATTTATATTAATTGCTGCTGTGTATCTAAATAAATTCCTTATGAACAGTCTCAAAATTTATATGACATCTACATTTACTGAGTACTAGGTATCGACTTAAAGACTCTTATGTATGTCTAATGGTCAATATTTCGAAATTCAGCAGCGTGGCACATCATGGGACTGAATCCGTGAAGTCTATTCTTAGACTAGGGTACTGAAATTGCAAAAAATGCTTACTCTTTATTAAAATTTCCTCAATCTTTTTGTCTTTTGATTCTTTTAGACTTCAAAATACACAACTTCAGTTCTTGGGGTTTCTTTACATCATTTCATGAGTCTCATCATACACATTAAAATCTTGAAATTGAATTCCACTTTTTCATGTTTCAATCTCTCTTATTTAATCTACCGGTCTCTCCTCTTCTTTTTAATTTTTATATCTCGTCATGTTTGGGTATTACACATTGAATACGAATGGAAGTAAAATTGTCTTTTTTTTAACTTGTATTTGACATAAAAATGAAAAGACCTCTTTTATGGATAATCTACTTCAATGTTTCAATGTTGTGGTTATACAATCGCCAATTGGTTTCATTTTTTTGCTTTATCTTAAATTAAGTTATAATGTCTAATTATCTATTTTTTTATTTCTTGTGTTTTATAAATATATATATATATATATATATATATAGTTTAATTTTTAAAAATTGCCGTGTCCATAGCCGTGTCCATGTCCTATGTTTTTCAAAATCGCCGTGTCCTGTGTCCGTGTCCACGGCCGTGTCCGTGTCCGTGTCCGTGTCCGCTTATGTGCTTCCTTGCTAACACTAGAACAAAGAACAAATTAAAAAAAAAAAACTTGCTGCTGTGTTTAACAACAGTAGGGAAACAGCGAGGAGATGGAAAAGCCAACTAAGGGGGTTATTGAGAATTTAGCAATAAAAAGAGAGGGTTATTTTGAATTAGGTAAAAAGGGAGGGTTTTTTAGGAATTTCAGGAAAGGAGAGGGGGTGTTGGAAAAAAACTCGATTTTATTTGCTCTAGTCTAGATGGAACTGGTTTCCCATTGGTGCGGGCTTCGTTCCGCCTATACATGCTCAATGTACAACCTTATGTGTCAATGTTGAAGAACATCTGACACAGGAAAAACTCCAAGGAAGTGAATGTGCTTCCTAGTCTAAAGTTCATAAGATCGATAAGAAGTCAGTTGTTATTAGAAATATTTGGAAGGTTGAAGAGAGAATGCTTTGGTGGTATTGTGGTCTCATTAGTATAATTCGTTTTTCGATATGCTTAATATCTTTTTAGTCCAAAACTACTGGGGACCTAAAGGGCCCGCAGACCTGTTTATAGGGGATGGAGCTTCACACCTGAAACATACAAATGGTGAGAATTTAAAATATTGATAGAAGAAAAATCACCAAAGGGCCTGATAAATGGGTGGCAAAAAGATATGAGCATAATGTACATAAATGAGGCCTAGAGGCAGCAGGCGAAACTCAGGTGATACAAATTACTTATTCAATTGACATCCAGCACAAACAAGAGGTCATATAGTTCCGATTCATCTACTCCACTGATCAATGCTAGATAAATTTTCTGAACGCGTCGATAGAGTCCATGAGAGAGTATACATTTCGTGAACTTTGTGATAATGGAAGAGAGAACATATATCTCTGACAAATGATAGATATAATAAATGTTGCTGAAGAAACAGGATAAGAAAATCCAGACTAGAAACTCCATTGTAAAAAATCAAAAGCATGATAAATTTGAGAAAGATCAGCAGCAGCCATATTGAATAAATCTTCAAATTCGGTCAAACATTGAGAAAGTCAGTAATCAGAGCACATGATCCTCCTAATGAAACATTTTTTGTAAATGCAAATCTGGGGGTAATAAACCAGGAGCCTTGTGGGCTACTAGTTGAGCAGTTCTGATGGCTACTTGGGGTCAGTTATTGAACAAGGTTCACAAAACAAAATCTGATGATGTTGATATCTAAATCCAAATTGCAACAAAAGTGAATTACAAGATATGAGAAAGCAAAAAAAAAAAATGATCAAATTGCTAGATATGAGAAAGCAAATTATCGATCAATAATTTGATGAAGTGATTGAGAAGAGAGTGAAAATCATTGGAGAATGAAAACATTATTCATGAAAATGATGCTTCTTCGTCATCCTGTTAAGTAAGAACGAGCCACATCAATAGCAACAATTTAAGCCTCAAATTCCCATTTTGATTACACAAATCATTCTTTTCCAGCTTGCTCTATTTTGTGCCATATTTTTACTCAGTTTTATGAAGGGAAATCCTTCATTATCAGATCTATATTGTTGTTGGAGTCCAGTTCTTCCCTCTTAATTCTATCCGACTTGGATATTCTAGCCTACCAGGTGTAATTGTCAGCCTACTTCGTACAGAATCAACTATCCAAAATGCTCCCCACAGTTTGTCCTCAACATTTATCACCGGCACGTCAAGTCTTATATAGTGATTTATAATACAATCCTTCTATTTGTTCATGTAAATGTTAGAATTTTTATGTCGACTATATGAAGTTTACAAACAACTTCATTATTCCATGGCATAACCTTCACTACCACACAGCATTGGTTTGTCCATAAGCAATTTATAAAAATGACTTTCAAAATTCTATAAGCTTGACCTTTCATTTCAGATGGGATCTTACGACTGCATAATATTTCCTGCCGCACACAAACATATTCACCTTGGTTTCATGATCCTATGAGAGAGAGGTATCCTCAAGTACTTTTCAATTGAATAATAGGGCCGAATAAAGAAACTCGTCACAGTTCGGCATCTTAATTTCATCCATCTTAATTCCACCCCTTTCAACAGTTCCAGATTGGCAAAACTTAGGGTGCATTACTTTGTTTTATTTGCAATGTTACTATTACAATTGGACTCTGATGCACTCCTCACCATTCTACATAAAAGATAAGAATCAAACAACTGAATATGCTAAGCTTCATCTAAGATCTTACGAGAACCCACCATAATTCCTCCTTTCCAAAATCAGCAAAGAGTGGGGATATCGTACACCCGAGGTATATGAAAACGTACCAGGTGCTTTTGGCCTTTCAAGAAGGATCTCTTCCGTGGAAACCATGGTGAGCCTGCTGCCAGCATCCGCGTGGGCGGCGTCGCCGAACTTGGGCCAGGACCGGCGCTCAATGGCGCGCTTGCTTAAGCGGGCGCGGGCTAGCTTCCTGGTTCGACTAGTGGTGGTGATCTTGACCTTCTGCCCGTCCTTCATCATGTATACAATTTCTTTTTTTATCCCGTTCTCGTCGGGACCCACAATCACAGGCGGCGGCAGGTAATCGTAGTCGTCCTCTTCGTCATCAAGCTCGCCCCAGCGAAGCTTGTTCGGTTGCGACGGCGGCAGAGCGGGAGCAGGCATAGTAGAAGATCTACGAGCGCAAACAAGGAGAAGAGAGGAATAGGAGAAAGAGGTTACTTCACGGAAAAAGTAATGAAGAAAATATTAGCCGATGAGCCGACTGGGGAGAGCGTGGCGACGATGCAGACACCTTGCGGGTGATTCTTTCGGCTAAATCGACGGTACCGATTATAATAGCCTAGGGCAATCAGCAGATGCTGATTCCTGCTGGTCTAGGGTGCAAATGGGTAAATGGGTATGGGTATAGCTGCCGACCCGGACCCCCTCAAGGATCTAATTTTTTTATACCCACATAATCTTAGACCCGTATACCCTTAGACCCGTATATAAACGGGTCCAATAATAAGTATATTTACACCCAAACTCGCTATACTCGTGTACCCTCTATGGGCACGTTTGTTTTGCTGTATATTGTAGGATTGGATTGGATTTCTATATCCAGCCAACAAAAAATTTCGTTTGCTTCACTGTAAAGGGAAAAAAGTCGATGTCCCGAGATTTTAGTTTGTAGAGCAGATGTTGTATTCGCTTTTCCATTTCAAAACGGCGAGACGCCGCTCTCCAGCAGCGCACTGCACATTTTGCGGCCCCCTCACGCGACGTCTGCTGCTTTATCCAGCATGACCTGCAGGGCAAAGCAAACATAAAACAAAACGCCGGCTGGATTTACGAATCGAGATATTTTCTGATTCTGGATGCTAAAAATGCTGCATTCAGCTAAATCCATTCAGATCCTTGTAAACAAACGTGCCCTATACATAAGTAACTACTAAAATAATGTTATATATATCATATTTTACTAGTCTAACTAATATAATGATTGAGATTATAAGACTAGTTATATAATTAAGAATTACAATAATGAATATAAATTTAAAATCAAAATATTACTAATTTATATTATTTTCTACATAAATTAAACGATCATGACTATAAATATGTAAACAATTACTCAATTAATATTATTATATAGAATATAGCATTGTTTAATATAACTACTACATGTTAATATACTATATGATAACAATATCTTGTTGTGTTAAATATATATAACATAGTCATTTCTCTTACATAAATAATATGATGTTTTATAGAACCGATTACCCGCATACCAGCACCGTATACCCGCTATTATTGCGGGTACGGGTATGGTGTGGGTCCAGGTTTTGTACTATGCGGATCTAGAACCGTAACCAGACCCGCTAAATTAGATGGATATGGGTATTGTATGGGAAAACCCGTACCGTTTACACCCCTAGTTGCTCCTAGTTGAGTCACCAACGAACGTGATCAAAACATTGATGGTGATGGAGAAAGAGAAGAGAGATAATTCTTTATTAAAAATATTCAACCTAATAAGTATGATATAGGTTAGAAAAAAAATCATTATGTATATCTAAATAAGTATAGTGGAGCCTTAAAAAAATATTTTTATTGTGTTTTTACTATGTTTTTTCATAAGAAAAAACAGCTCAAATTTCTCATATATATTATAGAATGTTTTCCTTTTTATGGAGATGAGAAATAAATAATATTTTTTATTTCACCATCATTTCCCACTTCATGAACAAATGTAGTATAGAGGTGTCACTTTATTGTAGGAAGTCGTCTGAATAGCCGTGTAGACTTCTTCTAATCCTACATTCATAATATTTTTCCTTTGTCAAATTCTCAAAATTTTAAATTTTATGTTTGGTTTAGATATGTGATTTGTTTTATAGGTTTTACCGGTCAGCCACAGTTGAATTTTAGTGTCTGAGATCGGATGAAAATTAAACTAAATGGATTTCTTTTATGTGTGAAGATCTCCATTTTCGTCCACGAATCAAATATCATTTTTTTACAAATGGATACTAAAATACAACCCACTATAAGAAATTTAAAATTCAAGAAACGAAACATTCCCTATATGAATTGTTCAGTCTTTTATCTCCTGAAAATTGCTGCCCAGCCCAAGCGAATTCAAATTTGTGCTTAACCGAGATTGTTCTCCTTGTTTTAATTTTTCAATTAAAGTTACCGTGTCATCCGCTGTAGTGTGCATGTCATAGTCTCATTTTATAATGACAGCCAAATTAAATATATACTCCAATCGAGAGCGTTAATAAAATAGATTTTCAAGTCATAGAGGACGAATGATTGAATGGAGGAAACATTAAATTACAATATTAATTTCAATATAAAAACATTAATATCAAATATGAAGACAATATCGCAATATAGTTAACTGGTTTCTTTTAACTATCCAAAATATTTTGTTAATGTACAAAGTCGGATCAAGGGGTTGACCAAATTGAATAGGAAACATAGAGAAGGTTGATATGTTATTGAAGTTTTAAATTGAATAGGAAACATAAAAGAAGGTTGGTATGAAGATCTAAGATCTCGCAAGTACATACAACAATGAGTTGAACTAAATTATGGATTTCAACTATTGTGTCCAAGCTATGAGCTACGGAAACTTGCAAGGTTCCTAACTTTAAGCACTGATAAATTAAGCTCACAATCTATAGTTGCATGGTGATAACCATATGCATCGAAGAAGCAGATTCATAACATGGAGGCTAAATGTGCAACATGTAGGCAATTAAACAACATGTCAAAATTATGTGAAGCATCCATGATCAAAGTTTTGTTGTTTCTAGAAACACCAATGATGAAGGAAACATAGACAGCAAACATCGACAATGAGGGTATGTGTAGAAGAGCAGTTGTCTAGAGTGAATGGAGGAAGAAGATGATGTCCAGGGCGCCATTCGACTGTCGAGATGTCTCAATACGAGAGAAACTGCATGTATCTTTTTGAGAGCCAAATTTTCTCTTTCCTTTTGAATTATTTTTAAGATGGGACTCCTCATCATAGAAAACACTGACAGATGATCAATCCCCAAGTATATTATATTGCATTATCTCTTCATCCATCATGAAGAGACACATTTGGTTATGAGAATTCACCTTAAACCTCAATGGATGTATCTCTTCAAAAAATTACTAATAACATAATTTATTTGTTTTGGGGCACATAAGAAAAAGAAATTAATATTTTCCCACTTGATACAAAATGTCATGGCAGTAAAATTCATTGATTTCCATTAATGCTCAAAATAAATACTTCCTTATATGAGAATAAGATAAGAATCATAGTGGTTGCTACCTAATAATTGAGTGTTCCCTTATATGTGTCACAATTTCTAAAACATCTTATATGCAGTGGCATAAACCTTATGTATAGGTCAACCTCAGACCTATTCTTTGGTCCAACTTTACGTTTGAATCGATACTTTGTTATAACTACTATTAAAATAGAAATAGCCAGTTAAAATGTGATCACATAATAAATATTATATTGTCAAATCTCACTAACTATTACACCAGATTACTTTTTTAGAGTCATATTATTTGCATGTGATGTATACAATCCTGGAACTAGTCATTTTATAAGTATGCATTATTATTTCCTCACCAAAAAAAGTATGCATTATTATTTCCTCACATAATCTTGTTTGATCTGAACTCAACCATGACACAGGGATTTTCATAACCCTTTCCGCACCTTAATTTTGTATACACAAAAGTATTAGATTGTTCCTTCTTAAGAAAACCTTATATTCTCTCTCAAGGTTAGGATTTCTAGGTATTAATCATAAGTCCTAAAAATATGTGTGGATTGCATACCTTAACATCTTACTTATAAAGAAACCCTTTGTGTTAAGACAACATTGATTATTACCGCTACATATATTCCTTAACTTTTTAAGGAAAAGTATTTATAGATTTTTTTAAGTATCATCATTCCTCAATCATTTAAATAACTTAGAGCATGCATTACCAGATGAACATGTGTGTTAAGAAGCCTTCCTATTGCAACATTGAGGTAACTTGAACCTGTACGATATTACTCTAAGTCCATTATTGTATTCTTTATACCAGAGACTCTACCATCAACCATGATTTGTGAACTTCTATGTAGTTCTAGTATCATCAAGTTCAAGTGACCACATGCATGGATTCCTAGCATTAACTCTTATATCGTCTCTTGATACATACTCGTGAAGATATGGATCTATAGAAGCTAGTGTTGACTCAAGGTCAATTAGGTCAATGTTGACTCACGTCTAAATTGACTAAACCCGTGTTTTGATGATGACTAACCATTCCACATATTGGTGTCTAATGTCTCTACTTGAGTGATTTCAGATTAGGTATAGACACACTCCAAAGGCCCTAACTTGCGCATATCAAATTGGAGAAAAGATAAGTCAAAGTCATACAAGTGCACGCTTTTGTAATATGATGTATATCCATTAGAATCATGTTGTAAATCACTTTTAATGATTGTATGACTTGTAATTAAGCTTAGAAAAATATCAGGAGCACGTAGATCGAATATTAGAGCACTTTAGATGCAACTTTGAAAATTGATTACAGGCACTTTGTCGGTCGAGTTTCCCAGCCTGAAAACTTGATTGATCATCCTTGATCAATTTTCTGGAGATTGCATCGGTCGAGTTGTGTTTACATAGAACTCGACCGATGGAGTAACTGACCAAATCAATTTTCATTGGTCGGTCAAGTTTCCTCAGGACAAACTCGACCGATGGTCTGAATATCGACTTTGTCTTTTACTCTATCGGTCGAGTTACCCTTATAGAAACTCGAGCGATTGCACTGTACGAAAAAGTGCAGAAAAGTGCTTCTAGCCGTTGTGGAGTTGCAACAAGTGAAAATAGATATGTTGCAAGCCACAAAATGGCTAGTTTTCATTCACAAGTGTTCCCAAAGGCTAAGAGGCATCCCCAGCTATAAATAGGACCCCTTGGGCTTCATTCCAAGGTTGAGCATACAATGCAAACTCTATGTGAGGCTCCTATTCTATAGTTGAGTGCTTCCTACAGCCTCCTCTCTCTCTCTCTCTCTAAGCTTAATCACTTGCTACATCCATTAGAGTGAGTAGGAAATCTGTAAGAGAGCTAGTCCTACATATATATCTTGTAAGGCTCTCACTTCCACTACCTCCCTTTCTATCTTTTCAATCATGAAGATAAAGGTTCTCTCTTTTGTCTAAGAGAGGTGAAGAAGAACAAGGGAAGGAGTCCCTTGGTGAAGATCAAGGCTGAAAACTTGGAGCTAGAGTAGGTAAGCCCTTGGTGAAGGTAGAAGACTCCTTGCTCAAGTGGGTAAGTCCTTGGTGGAAGCTTCTCCGAGTGAAGGTGAAGTCAAAGGCGGAAGATCCAAGAAGAGTGGGTAATTCCTGCAAGGCTGAAGACTTGGGCAAGAGTAGGTAAGTCCTTGGAAGAAAGGTGGAAGACTCTTGCAAAGTGGGTAAGTCCTTGGTAAGGTTGAAGACTCTTTGTATTGGATAGGTAAGTCCTTTGGTTGTTCATGTATTGTATGTCTTATGAATGAATATAAGAGTGCAATAGTTTGGAAGTCCTAGAGGTTGACCTCTCTAGGCAAGTGGACTGACACACTTCTAGTTTGAAGTGTGGAACCACTCTAAATAGCTTGTCTAATTGGTGCATGTTCAATCTCTCTCTCCCTTGCTATGTATGTTTTAGTTGCACACAAATTACCTATTTAGCAACCTTAACTTATCATATATCTTGAAGGTTTAATGAATTTTGTTTAAGTGTTTTCAGCTCTATTCACCCCCCCTCCAGAGCATCTAATCACCAATCTAGGATCCAACAATTGGTATCAGAGTGGGTCTTCTCCAAGCATACTTCAACAAGTAGGAGAAGATGAGTGACAACCTAGGAGGGAGATTCTCGACCAGCCTTCCAATCTTTGATGGGAGCAATTTCCTCTATTGGAGAAGAAGGCTTCAATTCTACATCCAAGGATCAAGTATTGAGATGTGGCAAATGGTCAACAACCCATACATGCTACCAAAGATAAGGATTGAAGAATGGGATGAAGCTACCTTGATGAAAGCAACCTTGAATGCTAGATCCATGCACATCTTATATGCCTCCATGACCCCCACCGAGTTCAACCGGATTTCTTCATGTGAAACCGCCTATGAGGTATGGAGAAAGCTTTGCATCACTTATGAAGGGATAGATCAAGTGAAGGAAAGCAAAGTTTACATGCTCAAAGGGCTGCTTGAGAACTTCAAGATGGGAAAGGAGGAGAGCATAGCCAACGTGTACTCAAGGCTCAACACTATTTTGAATGGTCTTGCTATTCTAGTACATCCTATGTCTAGTGGAGAGATCAACTCAAAGATCCTTAGAACTCTCCCCAAGAGATGAGAACCCAAGGTGACTTCCATTGAAGAAGCAAGGTCTCTTAGGGATATTCCTATTGAAGAGCTCATTGGAAATCTATAAGCACATGAAGCTACACTTGACAAGAGGGAGGAAGTAGAAAGACAAGAGAAGAAAGAGCTAAAGAGAATGAAGAAGGCTGAAATGAATGCTCAAATTGAAGCTATCATGGAACAAGTCTCTCCATCCTCTCAAGCTAAAGAAGATGTCATGTACTCCAATGGTACACTCTACAAAGGCAAGTCCTCCTCCATCTGGTGCTTCACATGTGGAAAGAAGGGTCACTACAAGGAAGATTTCCCACAAGGAAAAAAGACCCATCTTCACAAGAAGAAATGGCAATCAAGCTCAAGTGGCTCCTCCAACTCAAGCTCAAGTGAAGATTCAAGTGAAGGATCAAGCTTAAGCTCTAGTGATGAAGGAGAATGCCATTTTTCTCTTATAGCATCAACAAGTGAAGACTCAAGTGAGGTAAATCTAAACTCTTTAGATAAAGAATCTTTGATTGCTATTATTCATGATATGTGTGCCTCTCTTAAGCCTTCTAAAAGGAAAAAGAAAAAGCTTGCTAAAATTGTTGATAATTTGCATGAAGAATTAGATGATCTTGAACATGCTAATTCTTGCTTGCTTGATGATAAAAATGATTGTCTTAGCCAAGTAGACTCTCTTAAACTTGAAAATGCTAGTTTGCTTGATAAGATTAGATTTCTAGAAGCTCAACCTCTTATGACTAGTTCTAATGAAGAGCATACCTTAATTGTTGATTCTCTCATGCATGATATTGATGTTCTTAAATCTAAAAACAAGGACAAAGATTTTGTTTTGCATGAATTAGAAATAGAAAATGCCTCCTTGCTTGCTAAAATCAATGGGCATGAATCTTGTTCTAGTTCTACAAATAGAGAGAATGATGTTGTTTCTCTTCATATTGATAAAGATTCTTATTTAACTAAAGCTCTTTGCTTAGAAAATGATCTTTTTCATGCTAGAGATAATATCAATCATTTGTCCTTTACTATTACCTCTCTTATGCATGATAATGATAGTTTGATATCTTCTTTGCAAAGATTCTTAGTTGGTAAAAAGAATCTTAATGACATCCTACACCATTCTACTAAATAAATCGGTAGACATGGTTTAGGATATGATAGTAGTCAAGGGAACAACAAAGATAAAGGACCTCCAATATTCCATGGAGAATCCTCTAGTTCCAAGACTATGGGCACATGCAACTATCGCAATGAATTTGGTCATTATTCTACTTGTTGTCCTTTTAGGAAAGCACCCAAGAGCAATAGGACTTGGGATGCTAAACTAACCCCTCCGGATCCAAAAACATGATTGGGGACCATTTCATCTTTCTTCTTGTAGGTACTTGCAAATGGATTGACTTGAGCTATTGAATTGCAAATTGACTTGTCAATCCACATGAAAGAAGAGAGGTGAGATGTGTAGAGGGTGACAACAAGTGGAAAAATAAATGGTAAGCACAAAGGTAATGTTTTTCTTTCTTATAACCAATCCTAACTTGTTTTATCAAGATAGTGTGCACTATACATATGCTTTTTGAGTCAAAAGTGGTATTTTGTGTTTCTCTTCATACTCTTGCTCAAAAACTATTTCTAATGCTTCTATAGTGCATTACTAACTTGCTTAGACATGTTTGGATATGGTTTGTATTTTTAGCATGCCTTTAAATATGTTTTTATGAAATATATATGCTTTTTGACAGTTGTTCTGTCGGTCGAGTTTGCCCTGTTTGAAACTCAACCGATAGGTACCAATGGGTGTTGCCAACAACTGTCATCGGTCGAGTTGTCAATGCACAGAACTCGACCGATAGCACTGTGCACAGAATATGCATTTGTCTTATTGAATGAGAATTTCCCTCTCAAGTAGATTTTCTCAACCAATAGCCTTATCCTTTGGCACTCTCATTTGGTACCTTTATATATGCATATTGTCATGTTCTAAATTGCCTATCTTGCTTAAAACTCTATCTTTCAAATTGCTCTAAATTGGTATACATATATCTTGCAATTACTTGCTTTGAGTTTTTTTGTAGGTTTTGATGATGAACTCTTTGGATCTCTTGGTTGTGTCTTAAATTGCTTCCGTTGTGCTCTAACTTGCTACATCTATCTAGGTGTATATCTTGTTTTGATACAACCTTGAGGTTCTTAGTGGTAATCATCTTATGGTAAGGATGCATATTTAGTGAGTTATATCCTTTCATGCTTCTAAAATTGCTTATCTCTTTGTTTGGATATGTCTCTACATATACTCATAGCTTGTTTTATCTTGTGTATCCTTTGGTATCTCTTTCTATGATCTAGATCCTACTAGTAGTCCTAACTTGTGATATCATCTACTAGTAGTTCACATACATGTAGTTCTGGCCTTGTTTAATATTGGCATCTTTGCTCATATATATGCTATGCTTGTATCTTGTCTCATACATGCTCAAGCTTGTTCCTTGAACTGCATATCTACTATATTGAGTTGCTTGCATAACACTATGATGCAGGGTACATAGATCTACATTATATGTAGAAATTGGAGTAATTTTGGATTTTATGCATATTTTGCTCCAGTTTCAGCTTTTGGTGCAAGGCTAGTGTTTTTCATGCAGAAACAACCTTGTAAGCAAGACTCATTGCGTTGCGATGAGCTATGATGGTTTTTGGTCAAATTCCGTCATCTTGAGGGTCAAAATTGCGATTTATTATTTTTTCTGCATCACTTTATCTTGCTTTTTGGGTTGTTCAAGTATATTCTTTAACTTGCTTTTCTTTCTATGCTTGGACAAACCCCTATCTATGCTCTTCTACTCTCCTTATATATATTTGTGTTATCTCTTTTCTCTTTAACAAGTGATGTTTCTTATTTCTTCATAATCCCACTTTTTGAAATGACAAAGGGGGAGAAAGGTATGTCTTTTTTTAAAAAGAGGAAGAAGGCATGTCTTACATGAAGAAGAGAAGTATGTTCATGTAAAGGGAGACGGTAAAGGGGAGAAGACATATATGTGTAGAACATATATGAGTAGAAGACATAGTATTCTATAAATGTTGTGAAAGCTAACCATGCAGGAGAAATAGCATCAATTGAGGGGGAGTATAAAAACTCCATGTGCATCAATTGAGGGGGAGCATATGAACTCAATCCTATTGAAACCCCTAGGTTTCTCCGAAGGTATGATTTTACTTGAAAGCCTTCAATACATTTATGGAATGGTTTGTCATCTTCAAAAAGGGGGAGATTGTTGACTCAAGGTCAATTAGGTCAATGTTGACTCACGTCTAAATTGACTAAACCCGTGTTTTGATGATGACTAACCATTCCACATATTGGTGTCTAATGTCTCTACTTGAGTGATTTCAGATTAGGTATAGACACACTCCAAAGGCCCTAACTTGCGCATATCAAATTGGAGAAAAGACAAGTCAAAGTCATACAAGTGCATGTTTTTGTAATATGATGTATATCCATTAGAATCATGTTGTAAATCACTTGTAATGATTGTATGACTTGTAATTAAGCTTAGAAAAATATCAGGAGCACTTAGATCGAATATTAGAGCACTTTAGATGCAACTTTGAAAATTGATTACAGGCACTTTGTCGGTCGAGTTTCCCAGCCTGAAAACTCGACCGATCATCCTTGATCAATTTTCTGGAGATTGCATCGGTCGAGTTGTGTTTACAAAGAACTCGACCGATGGAGTAACTGACCAAATCGATTTTCATTGGTCGGTCGAGTTTCCTCAGGACAAACTCGACCGATGGTCTGAATATCGGCTTTGTCTTTTACTCTATCGGTCGAGTTACCCTTATAGAAACTCGATCGATTGCACTGTACGGAAAAGTGCTTCTAGCCGTTGTGGAGTTGCAACAAGTGAAAATAGATCCGTCGCAAGCCACAAAATGGCTAGTTTTCGTTCACTAGTGTTCCCAAAGGCTAAGAGGCATCCCCAGCTATAAATAGGACCCCTTGGGCTTCATTCCAAGGTTGAGCATTCAATGCAAACTCTATGTGAGGCTCCTATTCTATAGTTGAGTGCTTCCTACAACCTCCTCTCTCTCTCTAAGCTTAATCACTTGCTACATCCATTAGAGTGAGTAGGAAATCTGTAAGAGAGCTAGTCCTACATGTATATCTTGTGAGGCTCTCACTACCACCACCTCCCTTTCTATCTTTTCAATCATGAAGATGAAGGTTCTCTCTTTTGTCTAAGAGAGGTGAAGAAGAACAAGGGAAGGAGTCCCTTGGTGAAGATCAAGGTTGAAGACTTGGAGCTAGAGTGGGTATGCCCTTGGTGAAGGCAGAAGACTCCTTGCTCAGGTGGGTAAGTCCTTGGTGGAAGCTTCTCCGAGTGAAGGTGAAGTCAAAGGCGGAAGATCCAAGAAGAGGGGGTAATTCCTGCAAGGCTGAAGACTTGGGCAAGAGTAGGTAAGTCCTTGGAAGAAAGGCGGAAGACTCTTACAAAGTGGGTACGTCCTTGGTAAGGTTGAAGACTCTTTGTATTAGATAGGTGAGTCCTTTGGTTGGTCACGTATTGTATGTCTTATGAATGAATATAAGAGTGCAATAGTTTGGAAGTCCTAGAGGTTGACCTCTCTAGGCAAGTGGACTGACACACTTCTAGTTTGAAGTGTGGAACCATTCTAAATAGCTTGTCTAATTGGTGCATGTTCAATCTCTCTCTCCCTTGCTATGTATGTTTTAGTTGCGCACAAATTACCTATTTAGCAACCTTAACTTATCATATATCTTGAAGGTTTAATGAATTTTGTTTAAGTGTTTTCAGCTCTATTCACCCCTCCTCTAGAGCATCTAATCACCCATCTAGGATCCAACAGCTAGACCATATTATACTATACACAACATCCCCTAGCACAATCGTCCCATACCACAAGCACTCGGAGGAAAGGATATTAATATAATGAGATTATTTGTTTCATAATATATCCTCTAAGGTTCTCAATTTATTTGTGTCCCATACCAAAAACTATTGAGAATGAAAGAGGACATGCTATGAGCTATGAAGTCGCCACTCAAAACCCATTACACATAGACACTTAATCCTAAATTTACTTATCCCTCTCTAGCTCTTGCATTCTATGTGTAACAACTTTGATTTGTAAAATATAAATCCCGACGAAATACGTCTTTCATTTCTCCTTCCAAAAGAGTTTGAGAATTGAGAACTTCAAGAAAGCTCAAAACATTTTATAATATAATAATTATAAGAATATATATTCTATGTACGATCATAACCAAAGCGCTCAAGAGAAATGCTAAAACCATCATGAAATGTGAATCCAAAATCATTATTCGGGAAAACATAAATTGATAGTTGCACATTAATGCTAGCCATGTATCAAAGGTGAGGGATCTCTACCTAAACAAAAGGATCTATTCGTCATATGGTTATTCACTATTTCGTCATCATCACATATAACTTATTTTATATTTCATCCTACTTGATTTATACTAAAATATTTTCTTTGAAAGGTAGACCTTTTAGTCTAGAGTATAATGACCCCACTAATTAGGATATTCTATATCCTCAAACTCCCATGATTTGTTAAAGCAAGGGGTTTATGATAACATTGACCTATATCTTAAAAAGGGTCTTATTACTAATACCTGGTTTAACCTCACTAAGTCTTACACTTAGGACTCATCTAAGAGGTGAAGACTATAAGAATGTGAGACTCTTTCCTAGTGGTCATCTATATTATTGCTCTGATACCGCTTTTGTAGCATCCCCCAAGTACAATATATAAAAAAACTTCACGGAGCATGGGCCATAAATATCACACTCGGGTAATTTCACAAATTGCATATATCATTCATTGCAACAATATGAATAACTTTACATAGAATATAGATACATTGATTCTCATACATATTCTTTTCATGTAACTTACAACAAGAGCATGATACATGATAAAACTAGTGAACTGGTTAAACCTCCTTGGATCACATAGATGGCACCCCACCAAGTCTGAAACTCATACATAGATCCTTGAGATAGTCCTTGCACGTCACATGGGTTTATTCTCTAAGTTTGTTTCTTACCTGCAGGCGTCACGCCCCCAGCCATGCATTCGACAAACCGATTGTCAGTGGTTGGGTTTAAGTAATAAATGAACATAACTTGGATAAATCTTAAAACTAATATGAACTTGCATAAACATTATACATGATTTAAGGATGCATTTTTAACACGATTAATCATTCTTATTAGGGAACCTACTCAATGAACATAAATATATTTAACACACTAAAATTGAACAATCATCTGAACACACTGAAAGTGAACAGGAACATAAACATACTGAATGCACTGAAATTGAACAGTCATCTGAACACACTAAAAGTGAACGAGAACATAAACATATCGAACACATTGAAAGTGATCAGTCATCTGAACACACTAAAAGTGAACATGGTTGGGCTTGAAACCAATAAAATGAAGGGGCTCATAAAGCACCAACCTTCTGTAAAAGTTCATGAGCAGGGCCTAATTATTTACTCTTAATCTGATCCTATCTTACATAGGGTTTTCCACCCATGATCACATTATTGATCTTGAACATGACGAGACATTTTCTTTAAGTGATTTGATCTTATCTTACTTAGGGCTTTTACCCATTATTGCCTTACTGGTCTTAAACATGAAGAGGTATTTTACTCTAACTTATCTAATATGAACATATAATATATATGCATTAAATCTAATAAGATGTGCATATATGAATACCTCTTAAAACATTTAAGGTGCTCACATTATAACATATGCAATCTAACTTCGAACATGATTCAAGGACCAAAACTATATGAATGTAGTATAATGAAACCCAAGGCATGAACCACTTACCTAAAAACAATAGGAACAGTCGCTCCAATTTTCCTTATCTTGATCTTTAATTTTTCTTGTCATTGTAATCCAAACCCTAATTAATGTCTCATAACCCTAATTAGGTAAAGTCTTATAATCCGAGAAACCAAAGTTAGAATCATGATTCATGACCATCCCAATGACTAGATCTCAAAAAGTGATCAAAAATCATATATTACTCGACCCCATAGGCCATACCAATCAAAAGATATTAATTATCTTGTGTTGGCCAATCATGACTTCGATAAATCGTATTAGCATATTGTGGGGTCCGGAATAACTGGAAATCAAACGACAAGAATACCCTTAGACCAAAACTAGTACCTTGAACGTGATAGGGGTGAAATCATAAATCAAATCCTCTTAAAACATTAACACAATAATCCTAAGACCTATGTTTTATCATAGCATATGCGACACCTCAAAATAACACTACAGGGATCTCGGATCCCTTTCCCCCTTCACGCCAGACTGCCAATCTCTTGTTCCTCCTCCAGGAACTGGAGTCATGGTGCAAGGCCCTCCCTTCCAGGGTGCAGGCTTCCACCCGCGCGGGCACACCGCCAAGATGAAGCACCTGTGCTAACGAGGGGGCTCCGAGGCCCAGCTTGAGCAAGATGCTCTCAACCTCCAGCAAACCATGTTTCACCACCGGAGAACAGAGCATGAAGGTTCAAAGCATTAAGACAACAACAAAACGACCAAACTTGAAACAAAACCAGAGTAAAGCTTTGCCACAACCTGCCGAAGGTGTACGAGAAGAAACCCAGCTAGAAAAGCCATCACAAGGGCTAGAGGTAAATGCCGCCATTGTCAAGGATGTCAGAGTTCAAGGGTTCAACACCTGGCCTAAGATCGACGCAAGAAAACATCGTGGAAAGGAAGAAGAAGGGTCCATGAAGCTTACAAAGTCGTTAATTTAGCTATGGCGATCGAAGCTACTACTACGTGCTCGCCTATGTGGAGATAGGGATGGGGGTCGGTGGCGTCAATAGCAGGCATCTTGTCCTAAATTAACCCACTCCACGAACTCACCAATGGATAGAGAAGGTCCTGGGATTGATACCTGGTGCCGAAAGGAGGGGAACTTACATCTGCACCCAGCCGTGGGGGAGGGGAAGAACGCTAGATTGGGCGTTTTGCAAGCATGGAGAATTACGGCTAGGTTCTAGGTATAAATAAGTTTGCTACAAAGTCCCGAGTTGATTGGGATCCAAATCCCTTTCTGATACGCAATTGGAAGTGAGGAAATTGTGAAGATTTGGCGGAAGCAAGACTGCTCAGAGTCCTAGCCAGGGTGGGATCTAGATGATGAGGGTTCGTCCCTTGGATGTTCATCCTACGGTCTATAACGCCTCGCCCATAAAAAGAACAAAAACAAGGCGTGTGACAGCCAAACTTATAGGAACTCTCAAAAAAATCATTTGAGGGGTCAAAACAAGGTTAAAGTTTTTCAAATTTTAATCATAGCTTCCAATTGACATGTAGGACATTATTGTAGGAGTAGATTCCCAAAAATCTCAAACAAAACCCTTAATTAAATTATTTGGGTTTAGACTTCATAATTTTTAATATATGTAGAAATATCATTATCTTTCCAAAATTGTCCATGAATCTTCTCTCATCATGCACTTTAACTTAAAATTCATTTAATATTTTATTATACTTTCCAAAGGTATAATTTAACACATTCAAAATTCTGATCGCATACATGATGAAATTATGTACTGATGAAATTACATAGTTAAGGAACATGAGGATGTGATATTTCTCCCCTCCTTATAAAAGTTTCGTCCTCAAAACTTCAGGGGTTGGTAAACTTTGGGTACTTATTACATAAAACCCCATCAACCCAAACCTTATTATTATTATGTTTCTTCATTCAAGCATACTAAAGACTTAACCTATCCAAATTTTAACATATGTCTCGTTAGACAACTCTATTGATCATGTAACATCACCTTTAAGTCATTTAGAACTATGTTTATAGGTCACTTGCAAACATGATGATATTTCCAAGCCTATCCCTTGAACTTATGAAGAAAAACATTACTCTCCATAATTACTCCTGCATTAATCATGATACTACTCCAGATGTGCATTATTATTTCCTCACCAAAAAAAAAGGTATGCATCATCGAGAACCAAAATACTCATGCTATGCTTACCTCGAGCTTGAGAGTCATCTTGTCTATTGAGA
Source organism: Alisma plantago-aquatica (assembly GCA_963693085.1). Lineage (NCBI taxonomy): Eukaryota > Viridiplantae > Streptophyta > Magnoliopsida > Alismatales > Alismataceae > Alisma > Alisma plantago-aquatica. The sequence continues at coordinate 1,982,146,632 of OY856409.1, forward strand.
TCGTTGCTTGGCACTAAGTTGCATTACACCCTTTCCATGAACATGGATATTGTCTCAAACCTTTACTCTTAAACTAAAAGAAAAACATGCAAGGTATATCATTTCATGTTACCTCAATTAGGATACAAAAAGTTTGTATGCATTCCTATACACAAGTCCTTTCCACTTTCCCATATTCTAATCATATTATTCATTGACCGTCTTTATAGGGGGCTTCTAATTCTCTTAACACTGTAGAAAAGACCCTATCATATCCTTAGGAATACTACATGAAACATTTATCAGTCACCTTTATAGGATCTACGTTATATCAACATCATGAAGAACCTCATATTCTGGTGAATTTTGGACCCCTGATCCACTCAAGTGCATTACTTATACCACTGCATATCTTGTATCATCAATTAACATGACACTATTTGTGTATCATCTTAAGAGATACTATGGATATTCTGAGCATACTATCCCATTTACAAACTTAAATTCAAAGCACAACATGATTCATATTTTCCTTGAATACTTCCAAAAATAAATAAATTCCAATTCAACTTATGAGAGGAGTCATACCTAAAACTAAGATTTAAACTCATAATTTCCCCCCTCATGCTACATCTTTGCAAACCTATACTTGGTACATTAACAACAGTATACTACTACCTTACAAACCTACGCTTAGTGCACAACCTGATTCAACAGTCTACAATTATTCCCCGAATAGATTCACTTGTGTCATAAGTTCCTCCTTGGAATCATGATTTTAACACATAGTGAGTTCCCTAATATTCATCATACTTAGAAAGAAAGGACTAAATTTACATCAAATAATTAAACTAATAAACCAATAAGGATGAGTTATACTCCTTTACAACATGCCTCTAAAAGATCACAATGCTTAGTGTCCCCACTTATCATTCTTAATATAAATCTTTCACTTACAAACTTTAGAATCATGAAACATCTTTGACCTTGATTTTCTCGATAGATTTAAGAATGTATCTTCTCATTACTTAATCATTACTTGAATTATATGTATGGAAATCTACACCTGGAACTGATTTGAATAGTGCACATAACCATAGGTTGGTCTCCATCCTATGGTGTGAGCCACCTTGAACATAAGTTGTTATATCCATACTACATGATGTCGACGGTTATAATGACTGAGTCCCACCACAAAGTTTAACAGCTAAAATTCAGGGTAGAGTCCAACATACAATTTCATCAGTTACTTAAAACTTTGGGATTTAATCCACATAAGCATTTATGTTCATGAAACATGGTGTAGATGCATGCTAAACTGTTCTGATCTTAAACTTTTAATATGTACAAGAACATATACATTGGTGAAAAGCATTTATATTCATTTACTTTATAGATTTATTGCCTTAATGTGTTCCATGATACATGTACATCTAATTTGTAGAAGTAAGAAACATAATCTTGTTTCGTCTGAACACAAACATGACATTGGGATCTTCATAATCCTTTCAACACCTTAATTTTGTATACACAAAAGTATTAGAGTGTTCATTCTTAAGAAAACATTATATTCTTTCTCTCGAGGATAGGATTTCTAGGTATTAATCATAAGTCCTCAAAATATGTTTGATTGCATACCTTAACATCTCACTTATAAAGAAACCCTTGGGTTAAGACAACATTTATTAGTACCCTTACATACATTCCTTAACTTTTTAAGGAAAAGTATTTATAGATTTTTTTTAAGTATCATCATTCCTCAATCATTTAAATAACTTAGAGAATTTTACCAGATGAACATGTATGTTAAGAAGCCTTACTATTGCAACCTTGAGTTATCCAGAACCCGTATGATATTACTTTAAGTCCATTATTGTATTCTTTATACCAAAGAATCTACCATCAACCATGATTTGTGAACTTCTATGTAGTTCTAGCTAGTATCATCAGGTTCAAGTGACTACATGCATGGATTCCTAGCATTAACTCTTATGTCGTCTCTTGATACATACTCACGAATATATGGATCTAGAGATGCTAGATCATATTATACTCATCCACAACATTCCCTAGAACAAGTGTCCCATACCACAAGCACTCGGAGGAAAGGATATTAGTATAATGAGATTGTTTGTCTCATAATATATCCTCTAAGGTTCTCAATTTATCTGTGTCCCATACCACAAGCTATTGAGAAAGAAAGAGGACATACTATGAGCTATGAAGTTGTCACTCAAAACCCATTACACATAGACACTTAATCCTAAATTTTGTTATCCCTCTCTGGCTCTTGCATTCTATGTGGAACAACTTTGATTTGTAAAACATAAAATCTTGATGAAATATGTCTTTCATTTCTTCTTCCAAAAGAGTTTGAGAATTGAGAACTTTGAGAAATCTCAAAACACTTTATAATATAATAATTATAAGAATATATATTCTATGTACGATCATAACCAAAGCGCTCAAGAGAAATGCTAAAACCATCATAAAATGTGGATCCAAAATCATTATTCGGGAAAACATAAATCGATAGTTTCACATTAACGCTAGCCATGTATCAAAGGTGAGGGATCTCTACCTAAACAAAAGGATCTATTCGTCATCTGGCTATTCACTATTTCATCGTCATCACATATAAATTATTTCATATTTCGTCCTACTTGATTTATACTGAAATATTTTCTGAGAAAGGTAGACCTTTTAGTAAAGAATATAATGATCCCACTGATTAGGATATTCTATATCCTCAAACTCCCATGATTTGTTAAAGCAAGATATTTATGATAATATCGACCTATATCTCAAAGAGGGTCTTATTACTAATACATGGTATAACCTCACTAAGTCTTACACTCAGGACTCATCTAAGAGGTGAAGACTATAAGAATTTGAGAACCTTTCCTAGTGGTCATCTATATTATTGCTCAGATACCAGTTTTGCAGCATCCCCCAAGTGCAATCCATAAAACCACATCACAGAAGCATGGACCATAAATATTACACTCGGGTAATTTCAAAAATCACATATATCATTCATTGCAACAATAAGAATAACTATACACATGATATAGATACATTGATTCTCATACATATTCTTTTCATGAAACTTACAACAAGAGCAAGATACATGATAAAACTAATGAACTGGTTAAACCTCCTTGGATCACATATATGGCATCCCACCAGATCTGAAACTCATACATAGATCATTGAGACAGTCCTTGCACGTCAGATGGGTTTATTCTCTAAGCTTGCTCCTTACCTACGGGCATCACTCCCCCGACCATGCATTTGACAAACTGATTGTAAGTGGTTGGGTTTCAGTAATAAATGAACATAACTTGGATAAAGCTTATAACTGATATGAAATTGCATAAACATTAAACATGACTTAAGGATGCATTCGTAACATGATTAAGCATTCTTATTAAGGCACATACTCAATGAACATAAACATATCAAACACATTGAAAACGAATAATCATCTCAAAGCACTGAAAGTGAACATGAACATAAACATACGGAACACACTGAAAGTGAATAGTCATCAGAACATACACTACTACAAGAATGGCTTATAACGTCACTTTTAATGGTGTCGGTTGTAATAATACACCGACACATAAACCATACAACGTCGGTGTATAAAATAAGCCGACATCAATCTGTGAAGGGCGACCAGACACGGGTATCGCTTTTATTCAGTGTCGGTTCCTTAATAAGAAACCGACACCTAAAATTAACCGCCAAAAACAAAATTTCCAGAGAAAAAAATTACCTCCAAAAATTGACATACATCGTCGGTTTTTAAGACAGAAACCGACAACTAAAGGTTTTATGCGAGACAGAAATTTGCTCACTTTTTATCGTCGATTTTGTGACAATAACTGACGACATTGTGTTTTCGCATGAATAACCGTGAACATTTTCACCTCCTTTTAGTGTCGGTGTTTGGTTTCAAACCGACACTTAAAGTTTTTATTATCGGTTTTTGTTAGCAACCGACACCTATAGTTAACTTAACAGCACGAGGCAGACTCTTCCTTTTCTGTTTCATTCATTTCCGCTGATCAGGGTTTTTGCTCCGACGATTCCGCTGTTGTTCTGCTTCTGCCTCTGACACCACCGCCACTCGCCGCCTCTGCTTCCGCCAGCCGCTGCCGGCGACCACAACTCTCCACCCAGCGACCGCTCGACAAGAGCTCTCCGCTGCAAGAGCAGCAGCGTCGCCCGCACGGAGCAACACTACCACCTGCACAAAGCAGCAACATCACCGCTTGAAGCAGCCAGTAGCGTCGCCGCTTGAAGCAGCCAACAAGGCCGCCTCTTCGAGTTGCTAGAAGGGCCACCGGTTGAAGCACGACTAGCCCTCCTACACGCCCATTATCAGGTTTTCCCTTGACCTTCCCCCTATTTTACTTTTCATGTATCACAGGCACGCCCATTAATCCTATGGCTGTGGCTGTGTGCTTTCTTTTTATATGTGTGGTTTACATGCATCAATATTCTGTAATTTCTATGACAAACTGCATTTTGTTCTACACAATATTACTCACGTTTACAACATACTCACATATCAATTCAGGGTTAATGTGGGGGATTTGGGGGCGGGATATTGCACTATAAGTTCTTCATGTGCTTATCTATGCATAACCTTTTATATTTATTTATCCTCTCTCAGTTCAAGTTTTAAAATTCTAGGTAGTTTTAAGCTACATCTTCACTACTTCAACCACTCAAAAGTTTTGATATGTAGATTCATCAAGTTGATGAATGCATTATTACATTGTTTAAAGCTTGATTAAATATGGTAATCTAATCATTATGTTTTAAAACTAATGAGAAGATTTAAACATTATTTGATTCACATAATTAGGGTTTGAGAATTGAAAATCCTAATCGACATAAATTAGGGTTTTGGTAACATATGAATACAAAATTTGATTAGTATAGTCGTGTACTAAATGATTTTCAGCATTTTATATACAACTAGGATTTAGTTGAAATTTGTACATGGTTTGGAGAAATTAGATATTAGTTGGAAGAATTTTTTGACTTGTTTGTCGGCCGATTTTACCCAAGATAAACTCAATCAGCCATGTATTCAAACTGAAATATAGCAGTCTAGTATTTGAATATTATCTTTTTATTGGTATATCCAATTGCTCTGAAATTTTAATTATGTTTTAGAAACTCCATTTTGGACTTCTTGTTAAACTTTCCTAATTTTTTAATGATGTTTGAACTCTATAGAGAGGAGTGGCGGTTGAGTATTCCCTAGATTAACTCGACCGACCATGTTGCATACTATATTGATTGACGATCCATGGGAAATTCTATGGATATATGACTATGCTATTTCATGTGAATATTGCCTAAAAATCAGGTCAGTGGTAAATATGCTTGGGAATTGAATTGACATTATAAAATCATATTTGAATTGTATTAGAATGAATTATACAAGTGTTTGTTGAGTCTTACTGAAATTGAATATGATATATACATAAGGATCAGTGTGAGGTGGCAATATTCCCTATTTAGGGTTGTGTTGATGGATTACTGAATTATGTAATTCTTATGATGTTGAACAAAGGATGACTTCTTGAAAACCCTAGAAGTTTAGTATTAAGACGAGTATGAGTGATAAATCTAGAACTTGTATATAATGGTGCAAATGTGATGAATTGTTGAAGTGTAAGTATTAATACTTGTATCAGATGGTTGATCAGGACCGTGCTGATGATCACCGTGAGGGTGAGGACGTGCTTGCACCGCCTGACAATGTAAGTTTTAAGAATATATCCCTGAGGTTTCTATCTATATGTTCATTTATAATTATATTATGTAAGTGTGTTTTTTTATCAAATTTTAGGTTGGTGATGTACCCCCTGAAGAAATTACAACACTTGATGAGCAGCAAAAGAAAATTGAGAAAGTGAGGGGCATCACAATGATGAACAAGTTAATACAACAAAGGGGCAATGGACCCAAATTGGCTGTGGATTTCGATCAGGAAGGAAATCCATATGGAGTGAACCGCAACTCATTTGTTTCATATCTTGGGGTTCTTACTCGCAGCCATTGCAGTCTTATCCTAGAATCATGGCATAGAGTTCCTAAGGAGAAGAAAGACCACATATGGAAGGAACTATGCGTGAGTTATTATTATTTGTAATTCTATTTGTGTAGATTACTAATTTTTAGGATACTAGTTAATAGTAATTCTATTTAATTTGCAGAGCATATTTGATCTGGATGAAAAGTTGCATAGTAAATGTGTGATGCAGCATTGTGGGAGGGTCCTAAGGAACTATAGGACCAATCTCACCCGAGATTACATACGTGATGCTGAGAATAGGTTCTTGATAGATTCCAATTCTAGACATTGATCAGTATTTCGCTAACTTTACACTAATAATTTTTGTTTGAATTCTCTTTAAAAAATAAATATAGGAAGAAGGAAGCCACACAACAATGGAACTACTTGGACCCCAGAGAATGGGAGGAGTTTGTTTCCCAAAGAAAAACATATGAATTCAAGGTATTAAGCGCCGCCATTCCCAATTTAATTAATATACATTTTTATGTATTCACCTATTCAAGATTAACCTTTAGTGTTACTAACCAAATCAATGTGCTAACTAACTAGGCTAAGAGTGATGCTCAACAAGCAAGGCGTGCACTGAATGTGCACGACCACACAATGGGTCCAAGAGGATATGCAGGCATTCGCCAAAGACTACAGGCTGAGTCTACTTAGCCTACTACTACTTAGGAGACTGCAGAGTCCTCTACTGTTGCTCCCGCACCTCTACCTCATCATGTTATGTGGATAGCTGGGAGGAAAAATAAGAAGGGAGAGTTACTGAAGCCCGCAACCACTGAGGCGGCTGCAAAAATGGTAAAAATCAAACTCTTAGAGCAATCTATCGATAGTGATTATTGTTATGTTTACTTATGAATTTTTGTTGATGGTGCTTAGCGGGAGCTGCACGAGCAGAGGAAGGAAGGCAAGTTCATCCCTCAGGGCACAAGGGATGAACTGATAGTTTCTCTGGGTAACCCAGAGCATCCTGAATGTGTAAGGGGTGCATGCGCTGGTGTGGGCATCAAAACATTCTTTCGGCCATCCCAGCGTAAACCTGTCCCAAAAGTGGGACTTTCACAAACTGAGGTAACTTATTCTTATTTTAGAACGTTGTTGTGAAAGGGAATTCAATAATCAGAAACTAGTATTTCTTTTATCCATGTATAGGTAGATTCCTTAATTGAAAAAAGACTCCAGGAAGCATTTCACAAGTGGCAGGCGTCTCAGACTGCCACTCAGACAATACCTGTGGCGAACCTCTCTTCTCCTACTCCTCGTACTGCAGAGGTTGGGAGTAATCCTATAGACCCACCTAGCACGTCCTCTGTAAGTATTTTTATGGCATATATAATAGTTAGTATGTTCAAGATGATATGTTTGTGTATATATGCATATAACATTCTTTACGTAAATTTATAGGGGTTGAAGCCATGCTGACTACAAAGTGAAGGATATATCGTTGCAGATGCATCGGCTTACCCACCCCTTAAAGAGTGCATGTTTCATGGGAGTCCAGTACCAGATGGCATGGTACGTGTGAGCCCCATACATATACTTGCTGGCTGGACAAATCTTGCACTGCCTCATGCACACCCAGATGCTGAAACACTTGGTGAGGCAGTAGGCAGAGTGATACTATGGCCTGAAGCAGATGTCCTCTATACTTATATTGTATGATAAATTTTCATTACTTTACTTTGTTAGTGTGTATATATATGAGTTAATTGATATGAAATTATATATACAGGTCAAAAAGACGAGACCCGCTACATCTCGGCCTCCACCTCCTCGACTACTAAGTTGGCTTCCATGGGACCTACACGCCTCGATAGGTCCTAATTGTAGGAGTGTGACAGTATGGATCGGCGAACATAATCCAAATTTCCCTATAAATGTTACTATTCCAGAGAATGCTGCAGGTAAATCATACGATAAAAATCTATTTATACAAGTTTAGCATACGTAATAGAAGTCTGGATACGTATAAATGCAGGTCAAACATTCGGAAACAACATATTTATACAAGATATTTTGGAGGTGTTTAAGTATGAATGGCTGAACACATCTATGATAGAGCTGTGGATATGGTGAGATTAATGCATACGACAATCTGGTTTATACATCCATATACCTTGTTTTATATATGGCAATCTGGTTTCTTATATATTAATGTATACATAATACATGTTTTGTAACCACTTATACAAGACGTAAAGATTTTGGGTTTTCCCATGTGGGATTTTTGGTTCCATCTTTGATTAGTCTTGTAGATACATACCCTGGTTCAGTTACTTCATACTGCTGTGATGCTTTTGAATATTTTGGTAAAAATAATAAGACTGTGATAATAGCTCCATTCAGTGTCGAGTAAGTTTACTTTGTTTGTAAATTGGACTTAAGAAAATTATATTTTTATTGCGGATATTGAGTTATTAATTTTCTACTTTCTTACCTGTAGTTCTAAGCATTGGGAGTTATTAGTTATTGTCCCCAAGACATTCTCCGTCTATTATCTAGATCCTACGGGGAGTGAGTTGGATGTATATGGACATGCAATTAAAAGGCCATTATTCTCGTGAGAAATATTTTATGTTTTTATATCTGTTAACATCTGTTACTGCATTACTATTTAATTATGCAATTTAATGTGTTACGTTAACATATATAAGGCTTTACAAAAGTACAAAAAACCTGGAGGAAAGGTCCCCAGGAAAAAATATGCAACTCATTTGGAAGAATGTGAAAGTAATTTCCTGACTCCAATATATATATTATTTATGTGAAGTGTGCTTATTTGTATTTTTGAATATTTTGTATGTTTCAATTTATAGTGTGCTACACAAGATAACGACTGGGCATGTGCCTACTATGTGATGCGATTTATGGACCTAATCATCAAACATGTTGTATTGGAAATCGATAACATACAATAGATATTATACATAGTTTCGTTAGATAATATGAAATATATGAATCTTATTATATATTATTATAATTATGTATGCACGTCATTCTCTTTGCAGGTCTTTAAAACTGAGGACTTCAACACAGGTGCAAAGCGTTTCGATGTACATGCTCCCTATACGAGAGATGAATTAGATGTTGTAAGAGAAGATTGGGCAAAAGCCCTGCAAAGAGTGGGAATTTTTCAATATGATTTTGATGACAATGATGACAATGACGATGATGAATAAAGAATAACTTTGTTCTCATAATTAATTTTGTGTGAATGTGAATGAATTTTTATGAATTGTCATATGTGTGTGAAAAGCATCAATACATGAATGTTTCTACATGTGTCTGAATGTGAAAAGAGATGAAATAAATGGAACTGCAGGTTGCTACTGGTTTCTACATTCGTGTGATGAAAAAATAATATGAATTAAATTTCTTATACATGAGTGTGAATCACAATATATAATAATTTGTCCATCATGTTAATTTTTCAGGTTTGTGGCATGTTGTTGGCTGATATCAATGGATGTCGTAAAACCTGCAGTTCATAACTGATCTGCAGGTTTCACATCCTGCGACCAGCCACAGCAGGTCTGCAGACTGACAGAAAAAAAATCAAAACATAGGCGTCAGTTATTTGAACAAAACCGACACCTATGTTATACGACGGCGGTTTTTCACCTAAAACAGACCTCTATGTGACCAGGTACCACGGCCGTGCTGGGAAGCACGACCGTGGTGGCAGGCAGGGGATATGGCGTCGATTTTTTGTATAAAACTGATGACATACGGTTACAATGTCGGTTTCCATACTATTACCGACGTCGATTTTCCTAATGAGGCCATAAAATACGTGTCGGATATTTGTATAAAACCGACGATATATGTTTACAATAGTGTCGGTTTCGAAGCGGATAACCGACGCCTATACCCCCTGCTGGCGCATTTTCAACGCGTTTTCGATGGCGCGCGAAGTGTTGTGGCGTCAGTTTGAGAACCGACGCAGAAAGGTTGGGCTTTTAGCGGCGCCCACATAGGTGTCACTTAGAAACCGACACTAAAAGCCTTAAATAACTGACACTATTGGTTAGTTATGTAGTAGTGATATTAAATCGAACAAGAACATAAACATACCAAAAACACTGAAAGTGAACAGTCATGTGAACATACTAAAAGTGAACAAGATTGAGCTTGAACCCAATAAAATGAAGGGAGCTCATAAGGCACCAACCTTCCATAAATTTTCATGGGTAGGGCCTAATTATTTGCTCTTAATCTGATCCTATCTTACATTGGGTTTTCCACCCAGGATCACATTATTGATTTTGAACATGATGAGACATTTTCTTTAAGTGATTTGATCTTATCTTACTTTGGGTTTTTATCCATAATTGCCTTACTGGTCTTAAACATGAAGAGGTATGTTATTCTAACTTATTTAATCTAAACATATAACATGTATGCATTAAATCTAATAAGATGTGCATATATGAATACCTCTTAAAATATTTAAGGTGCTCACATGATATTATATGTAATCTAACTTCAAACATGATTAAAGTAGCAAAACTATATGAATGCAGTATAATGAAACTCAAGGCATGAACCACTTACTTAAAATCAATAGGAACAATCACTCCAATTTTCCTTATATTGATCTTTATTTTTCCTCTCATTGCAAGCCAAACCATAATTAATGTCTCATAACCCTAATTAGGTCAATTCTTAAAATTCAAGAAATCAAAGTCAGAATCATGATTCCTAACCATCCCAATGACTAGATCTTGGAAAATTGATCAAAAATCATATATTACTCGACCGCATAGGCCATACCAATCAAAAGATATGAATTATCTTGTGTTGGCCAATCATGGCTTAGATAAATTGTATTAGCATATTATGGGGTCCGGATAAACTGGAAATCAAACGATGAGAATACCCTTAGACCAAAACTGGGACCTTGAGCATAACATGGGTGAAATCATAAATCAAATCCTCTTAAAACATTCACACAATAATCCTAAGATCTATGTTTTATCATAGCATATGCAACACATCAAAATAACGCTACAGGGATCTCGGGTCCCTTTCCCCCTTCATTCTGGACTTCCGACCTCTTATTCATCCTCTAGGAACTAGAGTCATGGCGCAAGGCCCTCCCTTCCAGGGTGCAGGCTTCCACCCGTGCAAACACTCCGCCAGGATGAAGCACCCATGCTAGCGAGGGTGTTCCGAGTCCCAGCTTGAGCAAGATGCTCTCAACCTCCAGCAAACCATGTTTCACCACCAGAGAACAGAGAATGAAGATTCAAAGTGTAAATATGAAAACACGATGACCAAACTTGAAACAAAACCAGCGTAAAGGCTTTGCTACAACCTGCTGAAGGTGTACGAGAAAAAACCCAACCAGAAAAGCCATCACAAGGGCTAGAGGTACATGCCGCCATTAGCAAGGATGTCAAAGTTCAAGGGTTCAACACATGGCCCAAGATCACCGCGAGAAAACACCGTGGAAAGGAAGAAGAAGGGTCCAAGAATCTTACAGAGTCGTTAATTTAGCTATGGCGATTGAAGCTACTACTACGTGCTCGCCTATGTGGAGATAGGGATGGGGGTCGGTGGCGTCAATAGCAGGTATCTCGTCCTAAATTAACCCACTCCACGAACTCACCAATGGATAGAGAAGGTCATGGGATTGATAACTGGTGCCGAAAGGAGGGGAACTTACATCTGCACCTAGCCGTGGGGGAGGGGAAGAACGCTAGATTGGGCGTTTTGCAAGCATGGAGAATTACGGCTAGGTCCTAGGTATAAATAAGTTCGCTACGAAGTCCCGAGTTGATTGGGATCAAAATCCCTTTTTGATATGCAATTGGAAGTGAGGAAATCATGGAGATTTGGCAGAAGGCAGACTGCTCAGAGTCCTAGCCAGAGCAGGAGCTAGATGACGAGGGTTCGTCCCTTGGATGTTCATCCTGTGGTTCATAACGCCTCACCCGTAAAAAGAACAATAACAAGGCACGTGATAGCCGAACTTTGGTCCAGAGTCAAATATCTGAGTAATGCCCGTTTGACATTTACATAAATCCCAACTTTATGAAATCGACCCCTTTAAAATCGAAATCAAGGTTATTTGACCCCCAACTATATACGAACTTTCAAAAAAATCATTTGAGGGGTCAAAACATGGTTAAAAACTTTCAAATTTTAACCATAGCTTCCCATTGACATGTTTGACATTATTGTAGGAGTAGATTCCCAAAAATCTCAAGAAAAACCCTCAATTAAATTATTTGGGTTTAGACTTCCATAATTCCTAACTATATATAGGAATATAATTTTCTTGCCAAAATTGTCCATGAATCTTCTCTCATCATGCACTTTAACTTAAAATTTGCTTCATGTCATAATATACATTCCAAATGCATAATTTAACACATTCAACATTTTGATATCATAAAGGGTGAAATTATGTACTAATGCAATTACATAGTTAAGGAACATGAGGATGTGACATGTACAAGGACCAACAATGTTAGGTTTGAATCCAAAAAATAATACGACAGTATTAAATTTTATATGCCATTGTTGGGGTGTTTGTTTAAGTCCATATATTGATTTTTTATAATTGTAAGTCTATATGACTTCTACTTTCATCAGTGAAATCTTCTATTGTTCTGTATAAACTTCTTCATATAATCTCCATTTAAAACTATCATTTTTACATCCATTTGGTGGAAGTCAAGATCAAAATGAGACACTAAGGCCATAATTACTCTATGGAGACCTTTGATGAGACTGGAGCAAAGGTATAAGGAGCATAAGCTGAGAGGGGATCCTCCTTGCTTAATTTAAGAAAGTAAGGTATACAACCCCATCTATAGAAAGTGCGCAAGTAAAAGGGGTGCATGATATATTCTCAAATAGATTGGTAAATAACAATGTCTTACAACAAGGGAAAGGTAAATCCAACTATTACAAAACTTACCTAAGTTCGACCATGGGTCCTCAAAGGACACCTAACAAGATATGACATTTAATTTAAAGTAATTAGTTGTAATGGGTAACCTAATAATCTCAGAAGTCTTCCTGAAGCTAGTTTTGGGCAGAAAATACTACTTCCTAGTGCTTGTGCTGCTCAGCCTATGGGTGGACTGTTGGCAACACCCAAAAAATGAGACAAATAAAAGAAAAAATGTCAGCATAAAACTGAGTATGTGCATTGTAATGGGCATTATTTAAGGCAAATAATGGTCAATTAAGGAGATTCCAACAAAGGGAAGACTGATCGCATGTAAGATTAGATAACTACCATGCTTATTTAAGTGATTTCATTGTCTTCCAACAAGATTCAAAGGATGCATACCATATATACGCATTAAAACACAGTCACTTAGGAAACCGAAAGAAGTAACAAGTTCGAGTACTGAGATGTGATCAGGAATTCATATAAACCAATCAAGTATAACACACCTCCCACTTATTCATTTCCTAATGAAAAATTTAAAGAGGAAAAACTCTAATGACTTATGAGGTTCCCCATTTGCATCAGGATGGTCCATGTAACGAACAACAATCCCTACAATTTGAGCCAGTTGACTCAAATCAATAAGATGATATCCTCATACCATTCTATAACCAACCCTACTATTGGGAAAGTCTCATTAGTCTCCTAAGGGTTCCAAAAAGAATCTCTAATGAGTTCTATATGACATTTCCAGGCACAAACTACCTAAGTTTGCAAGCATAGCCATACACCTATTGGGCATCATCCTTAACTCTCCTAAAAAAAAGTCACTTATATGTTTTCACTCTCAGGCTTTTAACATTGTTTTATAATTAATTGGGCATGGGTGCTGGCTATTTTTAGGATTTTCAGTCTTTATAGAAAAGGGAATTATTTTTGGGATTTTTGGGCGACCAAGCCTCTTTTGCTCATTTTTTATATTTGTCAATTCATTAATGTGGGAAAGCATAAATACCATTATAGTAAACACTCCATCTTAATAAACTCAAAACTCATTGTCGCTCACTCAGACCTTAGTGAATATATTTTAAATGAAATATGTGAAAATAATGCTTGAATTTTTGATCTTACACTGACTCCAACAATCAGATGCAAGACTTAGGTTCATCATTCATAACATGAAACAAGCAATTAAGTAATTTTAAATCGTGAGTAGTAATGTGTAACCTTAGTATCCATCACCAAAATTATAAAAAGGAATCAATGAGATGAGTGAAGTTGAAGGTAAAGCAAAACATAATGATGATGAGTGATTTAACACAAGATGGGCATTAAACCTGGCATTTTGATGAATGCATATTCATCCATTTTAAATTGCATCTTTTAAGTCTCTACCTAGGATTTTATCTTAGTGGTAAGTTTCTAGAAATAATTGTGATTTACTTACTTTTGACCCATTAATTAGTGTTATTATCATTTTTGCTCATACTTTGTAGATTCCACCCTTATTCACATTTTCTCAACTTCAGAAGATAAGAGCCTACTTCACTATTTGGAAATCAAAAGACCAAAGACTTCATTACATATTTCCAAGCATATTTGTACTTGAGTTGAGCGATTCAATCGGTGAACTGATGGAATCAATCGCCCTAAGTGCTCAATTCTAGAACTCCTATCAGTCGTTTCATGGTGTCAATCTGTTGACTCAACATTCCAGTCATCATCTGAACCATCCAATTCAACATATCAACTAGGTGACTCATACCACAAATAGATTGACTCAAAAGTCCAAACTGGGTGTTATAAAGTTCCAAGTGGTCGAATTAATTATGTGGAGACCAAGTCTTGGTCAATAGTGTGTTGCCGCCTATTTTTAGGGTTTTGACCTGCTTTCATGGAACCGTGCACCCACGGACCCAAGTCGGGTGATTCACAACATGGATCAATGAGTCGAGCTCTACGAGATAGACTTCTACAGAAGATGTCGCTCAGATTTTTGTATTGTCCTTATGGTTTCCACCCCTCTTTCTCCCTATAAAAAGAGGGGGACTCCACAACGAAAGGCATCCAAACTTTTGTATCTTGCTTGGCTGTTGTTTATTTTCTTGCTTTGGAATTCTTACATATTTTATTCTTATTTCTTCAATAAAATTTCTAGTTCAGTTCTTATTCTTCTTGCTTTGAATAAGGAATTAAAAAGGTCATCATTCTATTATCACTAGACCAAAGTCCCTTCTGGATTCTTTCATGTTTACTAGTCTATGTTTCCCTTTCTTCCTTCCTTTGCTCCTTCTTTAATTTCCATGGATTGTGAGTAGTTCTTCATATCGGGGCATGGGGAGTAGAACCATGGCCATAGTTTATTAGATTGAATTCTATATGATATAACTTGTTAGACGGTGTTTGTTTGGATCATCACACGACTTAAATGAATTAATCTATTGTTTTTATCTAGTCTTGGGTGATGAGATCTCAGACCCCAATGTTAAAAACAACCAAACAAATGCATAAAGCTCCAGATGAGATCTCATAAGGAGTTTTGTTGGGATGATCGAGCAAGGATCTACAAATGACAGGATTAAGGAGTTTGTGGGAAGTTTGACTTTTGTAAATGCATTTGTGAATGTTTCTCACATGCCTTCATTTAACTGATTTTCTTTTCATAGATTTAATCGATCTAGTTTTAACACAATCTATGGTTGTGAAACCCATAACCCCAATATTGTTTATGATCGAATCAATCTCAGTTTTCTAATCGATCACTTTTTAATCGCCCTTTTCTTTCTTGCAATTTCATTCTACTCATTGATAATCCTTCTTACTTGTTATTAGTGTAACTCCCTCTTATATTGTTCTTAATGTAATATTTCTTTACTTGTTCTAGCATAATCAAACCTTCAACCAACAAACTTTAATTTCATGTTCAAGTAATTGTTCGAAGGAAGTCAGTTCAAAATTAGTCTTATTCATGTTGTCATGTGGGATTGACCCTTTCTATATGTATAAATTAATCTTAATTGATTGTTTTACCATTAACAAAGGTTTATGTCTAGGAATCAATCCCTAGTGAATTGTTGTCTAATTCGACGTGCATCAATTTTGGGGCCATTTTTGGGTCCAACATGTTGTTTTTTTCTCTAACTCCATTTACTTTGAATAAAAACCTTTTTTTCCTTTTTTTTCTCTGCATGCCAAGTCTCATTCTAGCAGTACTCCTCCTCCTTCTATTGAGTTTTTATCTTGGTAGTATAGTTTTTATGCAATCACGCTTACTTAACTAAAATAAAAAATTCTTTGTTCAAAACTTTTAAGGATTTAGCAGTGTATGTCATGCCCGCAAAACTCTTACTCTGCGCCACCCCCTTTTTATCCTAAAATAGAAAGGACTTTCTATGGTTTAAAGTGAACGAATCATCTTAGGATGGATGAACATGAAGTGACCTATAACATTAACGAGCCCTTGCCGAACAAGCAACCCGTAAAGCCATGCAACGCAAGGCCGAATGACAAAAACAACTAAAAGTCTTTTTATCCCTAAGACAACCTATGCATAACATCCCATTGTGCCACTCGACATCATCGATCCACATCTTGATATCCAAACTTAATTGATAACTATGCTCCAAGCCAGCCCTTTTGCCGACAATAAGGGTGATAACTTCTAGGAGCATCTCCAACAATTTTCTAATCTATGTGCTTTGCATAGATTCCTAGGCGTTTCTGAGGAAGCTATAAAATTAAGATTGTTCAAATACTCCCTATCTTACCAAGATAATAGCTGGTACAATGCCATGTAGGGAGATTACATCACTACTTGGGATGCACTCCAATCTCCAATCTAAGTTCCTACAAAGTATTATCCCATGTCTCTCACATATGAAGTTAGGGAACATTCACCCAGTTTGCCATGGTCCTTGGGGAGACCTTGGGTGAAGCTTGGAGAGGTTCAAGGACCTTCTTTGCCGTTGTCCCCACCATGATATTTTCTAAGCCTAACTAATAAAAATGTTTTACTATAGTGTTGACAAAAACAACAAAGTTTGCCGCAATACCTATATTGAAGGTAGTTTTATGTTCTAGAACCTAGATAGTGCATGGGAAGTTGTTAAATGTAGTTTTGAGACTCAAGCATGATGAGGGAATGGGTGTCCTCAAGGTGGAAAAAGCTAAAGAAAATTATGAAATAAGAGATATTGTGAAGAGTCTTAAGCTCCTTGTCCTAAAATAAGATCATTTAGAGTCATCCTTTAATGCATACGAGAGGAGAGGGCAACAACAAAAAATCAAGGTTGTTGGCTCTCTCTATGGCATCTGCCAGGGGTATGATCACACTACCCAACAATGTAAACTTCTCTATAATATTCCCATGTAGCCTGATGTTGGATAGCAAATGGAGGACCTCAACTCCATCCATAGTATACCTGGTCAAGATTACTATAACCTGAATCTGACGAGGAACCACCCTGGGTTCCATTATGGAAATCTGATGGGTGCTGAAAATGCTTCTAAAAAAGACCTCCCCAAGTCAACAACTCAAACTCTCCTCCTCAGGTTTTCAATACAATAACAACCAGAGGAATTTCAGGAACCAAGGAAATTACCGAGGTAATTTCCAAAACTATGGTGTTTACCAAGGGCAGTAGTACAAAAATTTGAACTAAGCGCCATAAATGCAAAAAAAAATTCTCCCATACCCTCTCATGATGATATGATAACTGCTCTAGAGCAAATCATACTTTCACAGTAGGTCCACTAGAAGGAGAGTGATGCTCAGTTGGTCCAACTCCTAGCCAGCCAATGACCTCCTATCGACACTTTTGCTGAATAACTAAAAATAACCTAAAACATGACGAACAACTTCAGGTCATCTCCATGCATTCTGAGAATCACTATACTTCTCCCCCTCTGATAGAGAATCCCCTCGTTGTACCCATAAGTTTCAAAGATGATGACATTATAGTTTTTGAAAATGAACCTTCACAAAACACAATTGGTTCCACTATCGATAAAACCCCCATCACTGAAACTACACAAGCAGAAGTTGACAAAGATGACATCCCTGTTTACAAGCCTCATCCACCATACTAGGCCCGACTAAAACAAACTAGGTTAGATGTCATGGTCATGAAATTTATAGATTTCATGAAGACGCTCATGTAGACATTCCCTTTTTAGATGCTCTTGTCGAAATGTCCACATGGTCTAAATACATGAACACGTTGTTGACCAGGAAGTATACCACCAAGGAATATGAATCAATGAAACTACCTAGGACCACCTATGATGTCATTCTTAAAGAGATGCCTAAAAAATAGAAAGACCTTGACTCCTTTGGGATTGGGTGTTATCTAGGTGACAACGCTTGTAAAAAGGGTCTTGCAGGCTTAGGCACAAGTATTTCAATCATGCCTTATAGTCTTTACAAAAGATTAGGATTTGTTGACATGCTTCTCCCCAATATGACTATCTAGTTAGTAGATTTGTCCATTACAAAACCCATGGGTATCATTGAAGACAAACCTGTAAAGGTTGGGAAGGATGCCCATGGTCCATGTGACTTTGTGATCATGAACATCAAATAAGAATTACACTACCCCCTCATTTTCAGCCATCCCTTTTTAGCCACCACCTAAGCTTTGATTGATGTTGAAGCTGGAACCATCCTCTTATGGCTAGGTAGGCAAACTCTATAATTTTGGGTCTTTGAAAGCATGAATGGTCCAAGCTCCCAGGAGGAAGTGTATCTTTTGGATTGTGTTGACAAGCTTTCCCAATTGAGACAAGAGTGGGAATTATATAAGGACCCACTCCACGCTACCCTTACAACCCATCTCATTGTGGTCTTAGATGAACAATTGAATCAATGTAGGGTTCATCTAGATAATTTTGAGGAAATTCATCATGTTGAATTCAAGGACCTTAAGATGATCTTACTTCTAGAAGAGAAGCCCAAACCTCCCAAAGCCCCAGAAATGAAACCTCTCCCAGGACTCAAATACGTCTTTCTCAATGAACAACCATTATCTCCTGACATAATCAATTCGAACCTCACTTATAAGCAAGAAAACAAGCTCATGTCAGAGCTAAGGAAAATGAGAGTCGCCACGGGATACAAAATGACTGAACTAACTAGTATTAATCAAGCCATTTGCATGCAAATTCCCATGGTAGAAGAATCAAGCCATCTAGGGACCATCAACGCAAACGAAATCCAAATATGTAGGAGGTTGTCCAATTAGAGGTTATCAAACTTTTTACTACAAGAATCATATATCCAATCTCTAACTTCCCATGGGTAAGTCATGTCCAAGTGGTACCCAAGAAAGGGGGGGCGCTGTTGTGAAGAACAATGATGAGCTCATCCCCACCCTTTATGTTATGGGATGGAGGATATGTATTGACTATAGAAAGTTGAATAAGTCCATTGGGAATGATAATTTCCCTCCCCCTTCTTGGATCAAGTACTAGAGCGCCTTGCCATCAAGAGTATTTTTATTACCTACACGGTTATTTAGGTTTTTATTAGATTCCATTCATTTTTAAGATCAGAAAAAGACCACATTCATTAACCCCTTTGGCACCTATGCATTTTGGAGAATGCCCTTTGGGATTTGTAATGCCCCTGCCACCTTTCAGTGGTGCATGTCCACTATTTTTGCTTGGTTGACCAAAATTGTCATGGAAGTTGTTATGGACAACATCTCTATTTATGGAAATTGCTTTGATTCCTACCTAAGATATCTATTCCTAGTCCTAGAAAAGTGTGAAGAGGAACGCTTAGTTTTAAATCGGAAAAATGTCATTTCATGGTGACAGAAGGAATTATCCTAGGACACAGAGACAACAATCAAGGAATAGAAGTGGATAGAGAAAAGATTGAGGTAATTACCAAACTTCCCCCTCCTACTTCCGTCAAGGACATTCATGCCTTCCTTCGACATGTTGGGTTTTACCAACAGTTCATTCATGAATTTTAAAAAATCACCAAGCCTCTTACAAACCTTCTTCATAAGGATGTTCCCTTTTCTTTTGAATAGGCTTGCATGACCATCTTCCTTAACCTGAAGAATGCCCTCACCTCCACACCCATCGTCCATGAACCAAATCGTTCTCCTCCCTTTGAAATCATGTGCAATGCTAGTGATTATGTTGTCGGTGCCATTCTTGGACAACGAAACAAGAAACATAATGTCATATACTATGCGTCCAAACCTTAGATTATGGATAAGTAACTACACCATTACTGATAAGGAAATGTTAGCCATTGTCTATGCCTTCGACAAGTTCCGCTCTTACCTGGTTGGGTCCAAGGTGGTAGTCTACACCGATCACACTGCCATTCACTAGTAATGACAAAAAAGGATGCTAAACCTTGATTCATTCACTGGATCCTTTTACTCCAACAATTTGAGTTAGAAATCCTTGATAAAAGGCTCTAAAAATGTTGTTATTAACCATCTTATCCATCTTAGTTTATGTCATGATGATAACATTTTGATTGATGATTCCATACTAGATGAAAAACTGCTTAAAGTTGAATCCCATATACTGATGGTTTGCTGACTATGTTAATTATCTTATTGCAGGTGTCCTACATCCTGATTACAAAGTACATGCCAAGGCAAATAATTTACATGATGTTAGGCACTATTATTGGGATGATCCTTATCTTTTTATATTATATGTGGATGGTCTTTATCATAGATATATGAAATAGGAGGAGACTCGATATCATCAAACAATGCCATTCTGGTCCTATTGGAGGGCACATTAGCTCTCAAAAGATAGCTAGGAAAGTCCAGTCTGGTTTATTTTATCTCACTTTGTTTAAGGACTCCTATGAATTTGTTTTAGGTTGTGATCAATGCTAGAGAATTGGAAATATTTCTAAGAGAGATCAAATATCAATGACTTCCTAGCAGGAAATAGGAGTGTTCGTGTTTGAGGAGTGGATTATATAGGAACCTTTCCTTCTTCTTGTGGGTATTGGTATATCTCAGTGGTTGTGGATTATGTTTTAAAATGGGTAGAATCCATCCCCACCAAAACCAATGAATCCAAATCCATCATGAAGCTTTTTAAAGATACCATCTTCCCTAGGTTTGGGATGCCATGCACTGTGTTTTCCAATAGGGGATCATATTTCTTAAAGAAAAACTTTGAATCATTGCTTATAATTATGGTGTCCACAATGAGGTCACCTTGCCTTACTACCCTAAGACTAGTGTCCAAGTTGAGGTTTCAATTCTTCAAATCAAGTCACTCTAAAATTAATTTTTCAGTAGCACTAGGAAGTATTGGGCCTTGAAAAATCAATGATGTCTTATGGGTATACACACCAACTTACAAAGCACCCTTAGACACCACTCCCTTCCAGCTGATATATGGGAAATCCCACCATCTCCCTGTTGAATTGGAACAGAAGGCCAGTTGGGATATCAAAACTCTTAATTTTGACCTATCCACAACATGAAAGAATCATTTTCTTCAACTGTAGGAGTTAGAGGAACTTAGGATGACAACCTACAAAAATGCCAGGATCTACAAAGATAGAACCAAATTTTAGCATGATGGCCGTATTAGGAGAAAAGACATACAAGAGGGTGACCAGGTCCTAGTTTACAATTCCAGGTTTAGGCTTTTCCCTAGAAAACTCAAATATAGATGGCACATCCCTTATCATGTAAAGTGTGTCTATCTGCATGGCACTTTTCTTCTTTAGGGTAAATGGAAGGTGATTTCTTGATAAACGAGGATAGAATTAAGCGGTAAATCATCACTAAATACTTCATGGGATAAGGAGCACAACATATCCCTGATCCTAAAGATTTAAAATTGAGCGAACATTCACCCCCACCCAACCCTAAGACAGAATTAGCTTCTTGAGCACATGCGTCAGGCCTTTGTCGTAAATTGAGCGCTCAATGGGAGGCAACCACAACATCTCCTTTTGCTCCACTTTATTTTCTTTTATTGTTATTTTCATTATTGTAATTTCTGGATTACCATTACTCTTGTTTCATGTCAAAGTTTCTAGTTTTGATAAAAAAAGAGATGATTTGTTGGTACCCCAACCGGACGATTCAATAGGCATTTGATTCAAAATTCAAATTGGTTTAGCTGCAACCATGATGTCCAAATCGAGTGACTCACTTGGTTAATCGATCAACTCATTCCTCATGAAGGGCCAATTCAAATTTGTGCTTAATTTGAAATCTAAAATGCTTCACATTCTCCCCATGACGTGTGAATCAGGTGACTCACACAATGAGTCGATTGACTTACGACTTGCAAGGCGCTATAAAACTACAACCCAGGAGGGGGTTGACTCACTCACCCAACCGAGATCCCCCCAGCCAAGTGTCTCGTTGCCCCCTAGAGATCCTCCTACAACAACATCGAGTTCTCTTTTCACCTACAAATCAACCCTCCACTCTATGAGTCACTTGACTCACAGGCGAGCAAGCTTCTGCTCCACAATGCCCACCCTTTCAAGCTACCCCCAACATCTGACGAGCCGCTCTATCTATTGTTCAGTTGGTCAAGCGACGAGCAACCCCCACCTCCATGTTCTCACCATTGCTATAGCACCTTCCTTCCCCTCTCAATCACTCTCTCGACACTTCCTCCCTTAGGTAAGTAGGAAAACCACAAAAATCCAGCATCTATGTCTACCTTCATCCCCCACTACCCAACACTAATGAGTTAGGTGACTCGAGTTGCCAACTGGGTGATCCATGACCCACAACATCAGCCCACAATCTCTTGAGTCGAGAAACTCAGTCAATGAACCAAGTGACTCGACCCACCAAAAGCACCAAAGACGCCACCGTGAGTCAATCGACTCACGTATTGAGTCAGCTAATCTACACCCTACAATAGCAAAAACGTGTCACATGAATGTTTCCCCTATAAGCATCTTTGTTGCACAAGCTCTGGGGCCGAAATCCACATTAGGGATCCCACGGGAGAATCCTCATCTAACATCATTGAAGAGATGTTTATCGACCTCAAAGAAGCAAATGAGCTCCTTCATGTGGCAGAGGCTAGACAAGCCTCTGGCCATGGTCTAGATTTAGTTATGCCACACCTACTACGAATTGCTCCTTGCCCATGCAACTACGTTCAATTCGTTGATGATGACCATGAGGAGAATTTTGCAATAATGTTCACCATAAATGTAGCTCTTCTAAGATGGGAATGCAATAAAGCTCTCACTGCCCTCAGAATCTAGGATTATGTAGACTAAATCCTATGCCAGAATCATATTCCCACTTCCCCTATCGTGTCCTCTCTGTATTCCATGACCTCACACCAGAGTTCATGACTATGTTCCACTGACTTCATTATTGATAGGGGAAATATAGCTATATGGTATAGATTATTAGGGAGAACATAGAGATCTCATCCATATAGATTGCTTCCATCATCCTTGACAACGAGGAAGACTCTTGGCTTTCACAATGTATGGCATGCTCCCATTTTGCCTACCATAATCAATATGACTCCGCCAAGTTCTTGGCAGGCATTCCTAGAATGCCCCCTCTCTACCAAAAGGATCCAAATCCTCTTGCATACACAATCCAATCATTTTCTATCTTCACCAGATTCTCACTTGCACTATCTACAGTAGATCAGGAACCTAGGGCACCATCACCAGACAGATCTGTACACCTTGTTGTGCCTTCTTCACAATGAGCCTATCAACTAAGGGAATGCCATCTTAGAGAATATCAACACTCAAGTGAGTCGCAACACTAACTCAACCTTCAACGCTGACCATCTATTAACAACCTTCTCCATTCTTTACAACTTCACTCATATCCCCTTCTCGACAATCGAGCTTAAGGGGACTCAACCGTTTGACATTCCATACCTGAAGGCAAGGTGGGTTATTTGTTATGGAGACCAACAAGACATATTCTATCTTATATTCAAGGACTCCAATGTACACCTTGAGCTTCTCTGACATTCCAGGTTTGTAAAATATTACTTATGAGTTGTACAACCTACCGACACATATCCACCTGTTCAATCTTGAGAACCTCATTCTAGAGGGCACCATCCCCAAGACCACCACCCATCAACAAAGTACCTCCATGAAGGTAAATGATGATGAGTCCAGAACTCTCCTTTGTCTCAACATCACAGACGAAGGTACACTATAGACAATGCTAGAACTAATGAGCCTAATGGGTTTTATAGGATCCAGCAACAGCTGGACCATATTTAATGAGATCAGCAACACCATGGACATTATCTTAACTATATCTACGTTATACAACATTCTCAGAGTCCTGGAATGTCAAATACACCCACTATGCCACTTCCAAACCATCCTAGATAGAGTGTGGGGCTCACCAAGCATATCATGGCCCCAACTCCCAATAGTGGGACTATTATGACTATGAGCCTCCTTCGTCATCCGCTCCTCCACTACCTCAATCACCACCACTACAAAAATTCTCTTCCCTCCAACTCAAGTTTGGGATTTTCCCAAGATAAGTAAAATTCTAAGTCTGGGGTGGAGGTGGGCGGGTGGTATGTACAATTCCACCCCTATCTTCCTTTCCTAGCATATCAATTTTTGTCATATTATTTTGCATGTAGTTTTCTTTCTAAAATTAGTTTGTTTTTGTTCCTTAATTATGAAATTTGGCCCTTATATAGTCAACCAGATGAATAGACTTATTATATAAATGTACCCCTTTTGAATTTAGTAAACCTTCTTTGCAAATCATTTTTACAAATTACCATGATTAGAACTCACCATGTTACCTAGGACCCTAAACTAGCATTACTCATGTAAGACCCCTGACCTTTCTTTTTGGTTGAACATGTTTGATAATCATAATTGGATGCTTAAAACCTTAATTAAACCTTAAGGTGTGCTTTGATATCATATGATAATCTTAAGCTTCAATTTTGGTCCAGTTTGGACATTGTTTGAGCAAGTTAGGCATATATGTGCTTGTTTTGGGCTTTTATGTAAATTCTCCATATCTAGGTTTTTTTTTGCAATTTGTCACATGATTTTTGTACCCCACATGTTTTCACATCATGTTTTATGTAGTTGTGTTTTGGGGTGCCTTGATTTCATCTTGGTTTGAGTGGTGACATCTTGTATTGAGATAAGGGTTTGCTCTCTTTGATGCCCTAACACATGGTTGACCTAGTGTTGGTGGTCACCAAGGATGTGATATATAGTGTTGGCTTTATCCAAGGTTTTCTAGTGACCTATAGAATTGGTGGTTTCCAAGCTTCCTGGAGCCACCTAGGGTTGTCAGTCGATGTGATTTGAATTCATCTTGGTCACCAACATCATCTAGGGTCGGCGGTCGTTTGGTTTTCTGGCCACGTTTGTAAGGCCCCTAACCTAGATTTTTGTGTTGACCTTCTTTTCTTTGATTCATAATATTATTAAACCTTAATATAATCTTTTGATATGCTTTTATAACATGTGACAAGCTTATGTTTTTAGTTTGGTCCTATTTGGATGATGTTTGAGCTTGATATGCTTATTTTGGACCAAGTTGCAATTTGCCCATGAATGAGGGTTAACTTGCAATTCGTTAGATGTACAGTGTGCCCTCTATATTTTGGTATCATGAGAGATATAAAGATGCATAGGGGCACCTTTCTTGGACCATGGTTGATGATGTGACATACCATGGTGATATTAGGGTTTCTAGGGTTTGCCTCGTTGATGTGTATCCACCTTGCTAGGGTTTGTTTGTGTTGTGACCACAATATATGTGTTGAAACCACAACACCTTCCCTATCTGTTGTTTGCTTTGACCTTGGTGACCTAGGTGTGGTTTGGTCGAAGGGTTTTGTCTTTTAGTGGAGTGTTGTGACCATGTTGAGTAGGTGACCTAGTGTTGCGGTTGCTACATTTGCATGGTGTGCTTTGACCACAACAAGGTATATAGTGAACCTGAGTGGTCACTACACCACCATTGGTTGTATCACCCTTCGATGCATGCATGTGTTAAGTGGTTGCATGGCTTTTTCCTTGTAGGACAAATGTTCTTTTGGTGCTCTCTTGTATTGACACCTCATAACCCCCTTGCTTCCCTCCTATATTGAGTATATAACCCCTCTCCTTCACATGCAAGTATACTATTCCGACCTCCTTCTTCTCCAATCTCTTATGTTCGTCCTTGGATATTTGTGGAGCAAAGAAGGACTGATCTTGGAGCTTTGGTTGCCAATCAACCTTGCATGCAGTGCTTTTGAGCTTTATCTTCCTCCTTATGGTGATCCTTGGTGAGCTTTCTTGGTAAGTGGTTTTGAACCCTTGACCTCATTTTTTTTACACCCTACCTCTTCCTTCTTGGCCATGAGACTATGGATTACCATGGTGGCTATCTTGAAGATGTTCTCTTCAGATAGGTCGGAGACTATGGATTACCATGGTGGTACCTATGTGATAAGAAGCTCTCTTCTTTCTTCCTCTTATTCGACCTAGGGGTTTCCCCCATACCTTGATCTCTTATTTGACCTTGGTGTTATTCTCTTTTGAGGTGATCTTTTGGTCGAGAGTTTCACTTGGTTGGAGCTTCCTTCTCTTTCTTGGAATATTGTGATCTTGGATCTTGATTTTCTACATAAGGTGGGTTATATAACTCTTCTCCCTACTATTATTGCACCTTTTTATTGCATGCATGTTGTTGTTTTAATCTTTAAAACGTGCTCCTAATATACTAGATGAAGTGATTATGATTTAGGGTTTAATATTTTGCAGTATTCTCAAGTAGATTGCTCTTTCTCCTAAACACTAGTCTTTTTACCTGATTTTGTGGTGATTATGGAATGAATGATTTTCTCTTTTTTTTCAATTATGGATTCTTATCAACATTTTTTCTCTTATTTCCAATTATGGATTCCTATCAACATGCATATGGTTCAAGTATCTTGGAGTAGCATGAAACTTTAGTTCTATTTTGCATATGTTGAACGTGGGTTTTATCTCTCTTAACAAGGTTCTATCATGGTGATTTCTATGATACATATTTTAGGGCTTTAGTGATCATCCTTGCATTGAGTTCTTCGTCCTTGATAGTGCTTAGTGCCCTTGATGTTTACAACCTATTTTGATCTGGGTTTATCTCTATTTTGAGGATGGTTATGTGTTGTTAAGGTAGCTTGAACTTGTTGGTCACTTGTAACATACTGAAATCCACTATGTATCTCTTTGTATTCTTTTTCAATAAGATTTGTCCTTCATTTTCGTTCCATATGTCTTTGGAGTTGAATTAGTGAAATTATAACGGTTATTGGATAAATATTTCCCATATATTCTTAATAAAGTGTTTTATGCACAAATACCTCAGTAGAAATCTTTGTAACGGGTCTGATGTGCAAATGTCCACTTAAGTAATAAAAAACTAGTGACATAATTCGTGTTAGAACTTTCTAGGACTTTTTAGAATAGGGAAAAGAAAAGAAATTCCAAAAACTAGTGACATAATTCGTGATCATCACCTTTTTGCATCTATATCATCATAGAAGGATAAGATCCTTTTATTATGGCTCAATTATCAATAAAACCTATTTATCACTCATTTCCCTATCTTGACCTACCAAAATGTGCATAATTAATTAATATGATCTATAGACCATGATTCTGACTTTATGAACCTACTCTGAGGTGACAATAATAATCTTGGACTCAAATCCATACTCTAAGATTCGTACTCAACTCTCATGACTCCAAAGATATAAAAAGGGCCTTTTATATACTCTTTAGAATAATGGTGATTTGAACAAAATAACTAATAAATACCAAATCTCCAATAATTTCAGGAAATCAAAGGTACCAGTGAGGAGCATCTCTAGACTCCCCACTTATGAATAGAAGGTACGCCATTACCTCTTGTTGGCTTACTATACTTTATGCTTGAGATATATGGATAATTTGATACACAAATTCGTTTTCTTGGACTAAAAGTTACTTAAGGGCCAAGTATCATCCAATGTGGAAAATATAAATATAAATTAAAGCCTTTATTGAAGGAAAATAGGAAATAATCCAAGAAAGAGAAATAAAATATCTAAGGTTCCCAAAATTGGAAAACTAACTCCAAATTCATAATCTAGGAATAAAAATAAGCCTTTGGGCAAGTTTTCAATTAATTTGGATAATATTTGGATAATGTGAAAAAGTAGGAGAAAGAAAGTGTGTAGAACCTTCATTTTGAGAGATTATTAAATAAATGGCACAAACATGACCAAATAATAGCAAAACCATATCCAAGACATTAATTGGGACACATGGGTGAAATTTGATCATATTTGGATAATCATAGAGTCATAAATGTAGGAGGAAAGAGAAAATATTTTTGAATTATTTAACCCATTAAAAACCCTCAAAAGGCAAAAATAATTCCATATTTGGATTCTACACCTCAAAATCATTTAGGGTGCCAAATTTTATTAAATTTGGAGATTGTTTGAGCCCTCAAAAGAAGAAAGAAAAATTCATTAAATAATGTATATAATTCACTTTATTCGATGTGTAATGAAATTGGAATATATGTGTCATGAGCCTATTAGGACTAATGTGTATGATCCAATGGCTCAGAGAGCTCCGTGGACCGATCAGATGGTAAAGAGCTTGTCTCCTACCTCGGTCTGAATTAGGAAATAGGGAGAGAATTTTTCATTTTTCATTTTACGATATCTCTCTCCACACTAAACGAAATCTCAAAGTTTTTGGTGCTTTGGACTCCTCTTGAGATTCCACACATGATTATACCAAAGTTTTCATGATTGGATGAAGCACTTCTCTCACCTCGGGTACTAAAACCCTAACCCATACCCCTTGCATATAAATACTTACACCCTAAGCATCCCCATCGCCTTTGCAACTCAACACACTAGTCAATTCAATTTTTCATCAAGGTTTTGACTCTCGATGAGCCACCAAAGACGCATAGTTTGTAGCACTCCTCTCATCCTCCTCACACCATCTCTGATGCAATTGAGGGAACCAATAGGTACATCTACCCTTTCTCTTTCCTTTGCATATCTGCACTTTGAGTTTGGTTGAGTATAGCAGAATTGCCCAATTTTCCCGAGCTTTGACCGAGTGGATTCACAAGCAGGTCACGTGAGTAAGAAGTGAGATGACCCCCCCTCATGATTTTACTATTTTCCCCTCGATTGACTTCTTTTCGCCTTTGTTCTGCGCATGGACGCGATGGTCATTTGCCCTGGGTTGACCTTACCGACCCGACTTGGACCATTGCCAGCTGGCGGGGTGGGCCACTGACTTAGCTCACTGTGATTGGGCCAAGCAGTGGGCCCGACCCCACTCTCTCACCCTCCCTGTTCTTTCAAATTGAAAATCGATTTTCTAATTTTCCTATTGGTTAGACTTCAATAATTCATAACTATTAATTCCTTGGGCAAAAATTAAAACTAAAGTATGTTCTAAACTCAAAAAATCTGATCTATCTAATAAAATTAATTTCGACACTTGGTTTTGAGTTTTTTTTGGAAAAAGTATTTTTGGGAATGATTTAATTAACTAAAATTCACTAAAAATAACCATAAAAGTTCATATCTTCAAAATACATAATATTATATGTTATTTTGATTAGAAAATCCTAACTAAGATAGTGGTGATGTTTTCAGGACTAAATCAGCAGTAGTAGAAAAAGTTGATAACTTTAGGGTTTTAAGTCCTTAAAGAATGCATATAATGCTAATACATGAACATGGTTATGCTAATAGGACAAGTGGACTCTAATCTTGCTTAGGATTTTAGAAAGTGGTTTCTAGGGCTATAAGGAAGAGGTATGCGCATCTAACACACTTTAGTTGGATAATTTTATGCCTTAACCTATTCTTTCCAATTGAGGCTTAATTTTACCTAATCATCTATTCTTGAAACCCTAATTTCTTATGCCTCAAATTTGATCTTACTTTCTTATTATTTGGGTTTTAAACCCCACTTCCATGCTTGTTGATTCATATGATTATTCTTGCCATAACTACTTTTTCTAGCATGTAGATTTATGTTCTATTTAGTCTAAAGTAGCGGTACTTATGTAAAACCACCCACAGAGGGCATGTAAATAATCACCCGTGGAATGTCTTATTCTCCCCATATTATTGTAGGTGATTGGGAATATATTATTCTCCCCTCACCTAAGGTTAGAGGTCTGGTAGGTGCCTCAACCCTACTTGGTTAGGTAGACATAATTATCATACATGCAAACCCCCTTTTAATGTAATTGTTAATGGCAAGTTTCTTTTAATATATCCTCATACTCTTGTTATCTCCATCTTATGATGAATCCTAGACTATTTTTACTTGCTTTACTTATCTTGTTATCCTAGACTGGTTTTCTTGACACATACTTTTTATTCCCTTTCCCTTTTGCTGGGTGCTTCCCAACCACCCAGGTGTTGGTGCTATGCAAGGAGAAGGACAAGCTTGAAGGAAGTTTTCTCAGGAGTTGATCTCAAGCTTTTTTGGAAAGGATGACTAGGTTTCTATAGTTAGATCATGTTTCTCTTATCTTATTCTTTTGGTAACATTCATGTAGTGAACAATGAAAGCAATGTAAAGGCTTAGTATTTTTATTTCCGCTACTATTGACATTTTATAATGTATCTGGAATCATGCTTATTTATTTGGAATATTATGCAAGCATCCCAAAGTCTCTCTTTTTGTGAAATGTGTGGATGTTTTGTATTTTCTTTAAACTTTAGTAGGGAGGTGATTGATAACATCAACTTTTATACACTTTTTGCACCTATTTTATATCTCTCTAAACATACCTTTTATAGACTTTTCCACTTATTTTAGCACTTTTTTTTACAATAATCTTAATTGCACACTTTTCCATCCTTGCAGGGTCACATAAAGCCAAGGTCGCGATCGACACCTCAATCGTGACTCATCAACCAAGGAGGATTCCTACACCACAGCCGATGCCACCATTCACCCTGATGACGCCACGACCGTAGTGTAAGTGCCCCACTCTTTTAGTCATGTCCCACAACACATTCAACTAAACCTTGGTCGACCTTGACCAAGGTAGCATCACAGCCGAGACAATAGAGTGCCCCGATCGAGGAAGGACTGTGACCGCGGTAGAGCAATACCTCGACTGAGGTACTGAATCGACCCATCGTTGTGGTGACCTCGACCGAGGAGGGGCCTCGATCGACCGCACTCAAGCCTTGACCGATGCCAAGCCTCAACCGTGGTGTGAGTGGTTAAGTTGGTGGAAAATACCTATAAATAGACCACCCACCTCGACTTGTCACATCATTAGATCATCAAGGACCACGAAGTGCTGCCAAATTCCATACCCACCCTCATCCAATCCAATCAGTCTTGGATCTATGAAGGCAAAAGATAAGGAGAGAGAAGATCGAAGGGCCCTCTCCCTTAAAAGAAGGAGATCATCTGCACCGTACATCCCAAATCAAGATTTAAAGGAGTACTTTGGTGTATCTCCATCTTCTCTTTCTCTCTTCTAGATCTGTCATCTCCGCTATGTTGTACCCCTTCCCTCTTCGTGGTTATGATGTATCTATGATTTTGTAATGCTATTATGCTGCCCGTTAACATGCGTGGCTAAACACTTAACTCAGGTTGGGAGTAGCCACTAAAGCTCTCCCAACATGTATATTCTTGCTTCCCTTTGAATACATATATACTCATATCAATATTATCTCCATATACTTGTTATTAATGCTTCACTTGTATGCTTATCTACCATATTGTGATGTTTGATCGTTGGTACCTCAAAAGAGTAGTATCTTCTTTATCTGGTGTCATGGAGTAGTATGAATGCATGAAAATGTTGGATTGCTAAGGCTTATGGTCATATGTTTTTCTTTGTGGGTGTAAGGTTGTCATCTTGAGATGGAGCCCCCCTTAGATCCTAGATCTATCCTTATCTTAAGATAGGAGGGAATACATGCTTATATGACTACTTGTAATCTTGATAGGAGTATACAAGGGGGAGTGATTTTTGCATGTTGGTGAGAGACCTTAGTAGGTGAAACCTGATCTGAGTTCCCTTCAATATCTTGGTTTCCTATCGTTTGTCCTTATTTTCTCTTGTTGTTATTTTCTTTCTTTATTTTGGTTTGAGCACCATCGCTCCTTAGGAAACAACCTTTTTAAAATCATCTGTTTGTCCAGAGTATATGAGTGTGAGACCCTGCGTTCTTAACACTTGCTAACTTTGTCCTTGTGGTTCGACCCTGATTAGTATGTCAACCCCCATATAACAGTTGGGGGGGCTTGAGTCTCGGGTTACTATCTTAAGAGTCTGACTACTCTGGATCTGCTCCATTTTAGATGCACAATTTAGGCCAGTCAACTTTTTGTTACTATTGTTGGGGACAAGGCAAAACGACACTGTTAAGAACTTGAGTCCACTCACTATACTCACATGCCTCAAGCTTAGTAATAAGCTTGACCGCACAGAAACCTTAAATCTGCTACCTTGTGTTTGTGTAGAATAGTTCATTTAACACGTCCAGTTTACTAAGTCAATTGTGCAGTCTATTCAAGGAACTTAGAGGGAAGTAGACTCATTCAACTTGGCTCCTTAACCTTGAGTCAGCATGCCGCCTCGTGTGGATGGTACTCTCACCAAGGACGAGCGGAATGCAAGAATTCAACATAACCCCCACCACCAGGGACGAACAAAGACAGAGATGGTCATTACTTAGACGACCGTCAACATGAAGAAGAATGTCGGGAGGAGGATCATCGTGAAGAAGACTAACATGACGAAGAATGATGCTACCGCTGTCGTAAAAGGCACCATTGCAATCACCGTGACAATGAACGTGAGCATGATGGTTGGGACATCGACAGTGAGGATGATGAAGAGGGAAAGACTCTTAGAGAACTGGCAGTGACTAGGGCCAACGAATCTAGATGCTCGATCGTCATCCCACACTTCAATGCAGCAAACTTTGAATTGAAACTAGCCATCATCTCGATGATTCAGAATAAACCTTTTTGTGGGAATTCGAGAAGTGAAAACCCATACCATCACCTCGACACCTTTAAAAATATCTGTAATACCATTAAGATGAGGGGAGTCCCTCAAGAAGTAATATAATGTAAAGGCTTCAACTTCTCTCTTGAAGATAAGGCTCTATCATGGTACCTCAACCTCCCCCACCAGTCCATAGATGGGTGGAGACCCCCGATAGATGCCTTCATTACTAAGTTTTATCTGACTGAGAGGACTACCCGCAACATGTAGAAGATCACTTCTTTTGCACAAAAACTGGGAGAAAACTGCATAAGGCATGGGAACGCTTCCAGGAGTACTAGAGGGATTGTTTGCACCATAATTACCATAAGGGGTTCCTAGTCACCACCTTCTATAATGGGCTGACTCCTACTGAGAGGACTTCATTGAATGCAACTGCTGGTAGTGACTTTTTTGGAAAGAAGTAGAGCAGAACTATGAAGATAATAGACAACATGGCTATACTACAAGCATGCATGGATTATGACAGGAATGATAGAGGATCGACAAAGAAGGTAGGGTCTGAAGGACCATCTATTGAAGCCAAATCCTTGGAGACCATAACATCACAAATTCAGAAAATAGCCACTGATGTCAAACAACTGAAAGATACTGGAGCTATGAGCAAGAAGCATACTGAGAAATCCATGAAGTGTGTCACCCGTGGAGGAGGGCATGGGATCGATAACTGTATCTATACCCGACCCAAGGAGAGTGACAAAAGCGAAAGTGAAGAAGCGATAGAGAACGTCTCTTATGTTAACTTCAAGCGACAAGACCACCCTGGGTTTAGTTATGGCAATAAAGAAGTTGCAGAAAATGCACATCATCTGGGTAGTTCATCTAAACCTCCCCTAGGGTTTGAGAAGAAAGGAGTTCGAGCACAATACACCAAGACTACCAGCTACCAACAGAACAAAAACAAGTATTAAGGCCAAAAAAAAAATGCGAGCAGGCAAGGACAAGGGTAAGGCCCAGGGTCGAGCCAAGCAAAATACAATAACCAAACTGACATGATTGCTCAACTATTTAGCTTTGCAAAGAGGCAAGCATTAGTGAATGATCAACTGGCTCAAAGTGCTCTCACAAATTCAGGAGTGATAACTAACATGCAAACTCAAATGGTGGATATGCAAACTCACCATAGACAAATTGATCAGCAACTTGTACAACTGGCCGAGCTCATTAAGAATCCTTCAGGAAAGATCCTGTCAAATACTGAGACCGCCAAAATAGCTACTCTCCGATCTGGGAGAATGATGGAGAATGCTAATACTAACAACAGTGAAGAAGGAAGAAGTCGTGCTAATCAACAGTCTGAGAATGAAAAGGCAATAGAAGAATCAAGAAGGAAAGAATAAGCTGACCATGGCAGAGAAGCAAGATCACTCGAAAAGAAGGAGGGAGAGGAAAAGGACTCAAACCCTCTGGGAGACGTCCTTTTGAAGAAAATTCCATACACCCCAAGAGTTCCTTTCCCCTATAAGTTAATAAAAGCACACTTAAATAAAAGATACGAAAAGTTCACAGAAGATGTGAAGAAGATGCAGTTGGATGTTCCCTTTCTTGATGCAATAGAAGAAATTCCAACCTATGCAAAGTTCTTCAAGGACCTCATTACGAAGAGAAGAAGAGGTGATTGCATTAAAACTTTCCAGTTAGCAAAGATGTCCAATGCTTTTGTTCAAGCAGAGCATTCAACATACCTGTGGCATCCAACTCACAAAAACAAGATCAACTTAAGCGGAAGCGAATCATTTGCAGTGGATTACTGAAAATCACTAAAAATTAATTTTTTTTTGCAAAGAGATCCACAAATAGGAAATATTTTGCAGTGTATAACATTTACATTCTAGTTCAAATGTACATAACCTGTACCATCTCTTCTCAGAGACTACAACATCAACTGCCCTATAAACATTATATACAGACAACATTCAAATCTCGAGGATTCAAGACAAAATCTCAAACGATTCATTAAAACACTAACTATAAACTCTGAGGATCTGAGAGTATAGAGACGACACATAGGACTTTCTAACTACATAACTTGACATACAATATCTCCACCTGAGATCTCACTGCTGTCCCTGATGTTATTGCTGCTGTCCATTCCCTGCAATAGGAATTCTGCTTCTTTGTCCGTGTCCACCTAAAAAGTTGGATCCCACGGGGGTGAGACAATTGTAAATTGCCCCAGCGGGAGATATAACTCTCCCCCAAAACATTGTTATAGCAGTTTATTAAAATAAACTGAGCAGAAGGATTTATATATAATTAACAGTAGGTAAATCACTGTATGAACAAAGTGAAGTAATCTCCTTTCCCAAGGAGAACATTGCATCTACACATGGTAGAATCATAGTTGATCCATCTACTTGTAATGAATACAAATAGATATGAATAATATCAATGAACTACAAATGTATAACAAAAATGTAACATCAACCAATGAATTTCTGTATTCAATCCTTAAACAAACATGCTATACGGCTAATTTCATTTTACAAACACACTTATGCCCTGAGGAGATGAGGTATACCACTCATACTCCAACCGAACACTGCGAAGTCGAAATCGGTACCATACATAGGTCTATGGAAGAGCCAGATTCCCATGACCTCTCACATCCCGATCAGTGCAGGACCACAAGTAGGACTGTGTTAACTGCTCGAAATAGCTTTCCAGGGTATACTGGAACTTTGCTATAGAGTTACAACGTCAAATGCACTCTCATCGGCCATCGAGAGATTTAATGTTTATCTCCTCGACCCGACATTAAATATCATTGGGAGATTAATGTTACATCTATCCCAACCATCGGGAGATTTATGATACATCCATCCCGACACAAGAAGGATTGAGAGGTTTTATGTTTACCTTCCCTCAATCTCTTCACCGGACGTAAGGATATTTTCACCCATTTACCCCCACATATTCAAAATATGCGTTCTGGGTTCTGCCGCAGAGCACCCGTTTCACCATCACCTTATTACTGACGATGATGGATCTATGGTCAGGGCTCTATATGAATAGATTTCACTTGATTAATTAAGTACATTTTCATATTCTTTTAGCAACAACCAAGTTCTCAAACAAGACTTATTACAACAATGTTATAAAGAGACATATACCATTTTCATCAATTACTTATCAGTCTTTAAAAGACCTTGGGAACTTAGTCCCTCATTTCAAGACTGGGAATTCTCATCCCTTCACATTCTCATCACTATAATCATATTGTTCGGGGTATTCAAACCCTTAACTCATCATTGAGCATCATTACCATCTGTTAGGTAACTATCACCTTCTGGTCATCTGACCAAGGCATTCATGATACTTGTTACACAAGCATCACACATGGCTCTCAAGGCCACAAAATATCTTGTCACCTCTTTCTAGGCAACAACTTACTCATATGACTCATATAATTCATGCACATTTGTTACTTTTACTAAGCAACAACAACATTAAGGAACACAATGCAAATCAACATTTATTATATAAATGTCACAGCTCAAACCTGGCTAAGTTCATCATCTCATAAAACCTGCATGGATATTAGGCTTGATAACAGTCATATAAGTTATTCATCACATCATGTGATACAATAGTAACACCATCATTCCTTTACCAGGAATTAGGGTTTACTATCAAATAGGGCTTTTCATTCCCTTTACCCTAAATTAGGGTTAGGGTTCCCCATTTATCATTAATTAGGGTTTCATGATTATATTATCTGTCCAACCCTTAATTCATTATTCCATACCTCTAAGGCATTCAAAGATATCATAAATAATTATTCAAGATCACTAGTCTCATCATATAGCATTAATGATCATCAATTCGAGGTATGAGTTCATTTCTCATCCTCATCATGGTATGACTACATCATACTCATCAATTTGGCTTAACCCCATTCTCAAGATACATTAATTAACACTTATCAAAGTACATCAACTCATTACATTTCATTGTAATAGTTTCATAACACACTTCATATGTTTCTTACCCAATAATATTGGATTTGAAGTGCATCAAGGTATATAAACCCTGAAGTGCTGAATGTGATAACTATCATATTTTGACATATCACTTTCTCATCATTTCAAACTCTCTTGAGTTAACCATCTTATCTTGTATTAAGGTATTTTCCCCTTAATACATTCCATCACTAATCTCTCACCTTTAGCATATAATGCATAGCCCACACATTAGAATTGTCCAACTATCTTTAATGATATGGACTTGTCTAATGATAAAGACATTGCTTACAATAAGGTTGCTTATAATCAACCACTTGAAATATTTCACCTTTATAAGGTAATTCCTCCTATATCATCATTAGGATTTCCTTATACCCTTACTTAAAATTAGGATTAGGGTTTCTTATCACATTACCCATGATTAGGGCTTTATGTATTATGACTCCACATTAGAGTCTCACATACCTTCACCCTTCTTAGGGCCTCTTATCATAACATAGTGTTAGAGCTTCATGTAGTGTTAATTCTTAATCAGGGTTTCTCATGGAATCACCCTCAACTAGGGCTTCTCATGGAATCACCCTCAACTAGGGTTTCTCATGGAATCACCCTCAACTAGGGTTTCACATGGAATCACCCTCAACTAGGGTTTCTCATGTCATTACATGGCATCCCCCTGGATTTGAGTCTTACATCACATCATTACATCAGGGTACTACATATATCATTTTAACCCAGTTTTCTCATGACATTACCCTAGAATAGAATTTCACATGGAATCATCCTTAATTAGGATTTCCACTATAGTCTCCCACAATTTGAGTCTATTATTCATCTCCATTAGGATCTCATTCAATTGTCCATAATCAGTGATTCACTATTCATCCCAATTAGGGTTTTACATCTCATTTCCCTAAATTAGAGTTTCACATATCATTACCCTAGATTAGGGCTACATCCTCACCCTGGATTAGGGTTTCATTTAGAATTTCCCTCAACTAGGGTTAGAGTTCAATAACCCTGTCAATTAGGGTTTATGTTCATGATTAGGGTTTCATGATCTATTTACTTAAGGATCATGCCCTTAATCACCACATGAATCATATTCATGTATGAATTTCATGCTATCATCTTCTCAACTTGATTAGGTCATATCAACCCTTCAATCAAGTACATACAACTATGATTAACATAGTGTACCAAGTCATTGCTCCTATAAGAAATTAGGGTTCATCCATTAATTGACACTAATCACTTAGGTACTATTAGGGTTTCAACCTTTGTACCTTCATTGATTATCATTACTAATCATTATTGGATCAATGGATAATTCATCATCTTAATTCTCAAAAGATTCAATCACATTGGACCTCCATTACATAAGGTATCCAAATGAATTAACCAATTGGATCTTCAATCACAATAGGTGTCCAAGTGGATTAACCAATTGAGTCCTCAATTACATTAGGTATCCAAAAGGATTAACCAATTGAGTCCTCAATCAATTTTGACTACTTGGGCCCCAAACGGTCTTAGTCTTTCAAAGTTCAAACGGTTTGAAACTGTTTGGTAAAAGTGGTGCTTGAGATCGTTTGCTAAAGTACCTTTTTGAAACCGCATGAACTCAACCAGTTTGGGATCGTTTGGTCCCAAACGGTCTTGAGACCGTTTGTTCCAAACCTCCTCAAAACCGCATGGACCAAATATGGTCTCAACCAATCAAATTGAATTAGGGTTTCCAATGTTGATTCCTTCAATCATTAAATTCATGTAACCAATCATCAATTGGACCTATCATCATACTTTAATTGAGTTAAATAGGTCAACCTTCAACTTATTTGACCCTCAATTGGTCATCAATTAGGGTTTGAATCAATTGAATTAGGTTTGGAATCGATTATCCTTCAACATTAATCAATGTAAGATTAGTTACTTTGCAACCATTGAACCATCATCTAGATTGAACATGACCCGATCCCAAACGGTCTCGAGGTCGTTTGGATGACCTCCAAATGGTATTGAGACCATTTTCCCATGTCAACATCAAAATCCAAGTCAACCAATTAGGGTTTGGATCATTGGATTGATCACCAAATCAGCAATTGATTACACTTCAACTTAGTATCTTTGGATCTTCAATTGCTTAACCATACTCAACCCTAGACCTACAAATGGTATTGGGTGACCTCCAAACGGTCTTGAGACCGTTTGGGTGATCCCCAAATGGTCTTGAAACCGTTTTGGTCAATCAATCCAAGTTTCCAACTTAATCAAATTAGAAATCAGCACTTAACCCGATTAGGGTTTTGGTGATTGATTGACCTTCAACTCATGAACCAATTGGAACTAATCAATCATAATTTATGGGTCATTAACCGAGATCATTTTCAACATATCTCCAAATGGTCAACCCTGGTCAACACCACCAAATGGTCTGAAACCGTTTGGCCTAATGCGGTTTGGTGAAACCGTTTCCCCTCAAACGGTTTGAAACCGTTTGCTCCCAAACGGTTTGGGAAACCATTTGAGCAACTCTTTTGAAACTGTTTGCCTTGGATATTTGGAGAGGTGTGCTTATAATATTCAAGCTCTAAACTCACGAAACCTGATGTGGTTTCCATGGTGATTGCACCAATCAACCAAATCAATTATTGTAAATAAAGAAAGGATCATTATTTGATAAGGAATTGAATGCAATAACAAAATTAAGGGTTCAAATTATAAAACCCGCCTCCAATTGAGCTCCAAAGCTCCAAGATCACTGAAACAATGGTGTATGCAACTTGTTTCACCATTCCGAGGCTCATCCTCAAGGTTTGAGTGAAAAGGAATGGTTAGAATTGAAGAGGGGATCGAATTAGGAAGAATTCATGCATTGATTTGTGATTTCCACCATGGATTCAAGGTGAACAAGGGTCAAGAAGCTTACCAACAGGTAGGGAGTCCTCCTCCTGGTCCCCCCAAGATCCTTGGTCGTTTTCCAAGCAAAGTAAAAGGAGTGGGGTCGAAAAAGCCTTTCATTTGGCTTGTAAAAAGTCTTTTTATAAAAATTCAACGAGAGAGAATATGCTTTATAAAAATTCATTTAATCCCAAAAATATGGCCGCCTCTTCCCCCTAAACCTCCTTGGGTCCGAGGCTATCTTGTTTGACTCATATTACTCTCAATTATCCATGATTTAAAGAAAAGCAAATCAAGCACCTCAAATCATATTATACTAATATCCATATGTGAGTGGATATTTCTTTTTCTTATAAAACTGTGAGTGAGTTATCCATTCCTTTGGATATTTTCATGGTCCTTTCAAAGATCAAGGACGTACACACACATCTGAATCAAACCAATTTAATTTTTGGTTGAAGGCCCTTTAATTAATACATTTATTTTTGCACTAAATTGAATTAGGGTTTCAATGAGGCATTAATCTTGATTATTTTAATATCAAGATTCTCTCTCCTCAAACTTAATTCAAATGAGGTTCCACTCTCATTTTATTTGCTCTACATGATGCCAAGAAACATTAGGGACCTTATTGAAGTGGTAAATCACATATTGCACCCTAGGTTTTGGGTAAATTGCACATTACACTAAAACTAGGTTTTCATGCACAAACATTGCTTTATCAGCTCTTTCTTGGTACTCATGCTTCCATAAGCCATACCTCTACATAATATTCACTCTCATGATGCTTCAACACATGAGGAACATATTATCATGCACAATTTGCACTTAAACCCCTCAACTTGGGTAATTTTCACTTTAGTCCAAACCAAGCAAAACATTGATTTCAACAATGTTAAAAAAGAACTAGAATTGGAACATAAGTTCCTCTTGAGCCCTAATTACTTTTCACAAGATAAGATTAAGCATATAATAATCTTTCTTAATCAAAACATCTAGGTTTAAAGCATAACCCAGGTCAGGGA
Organism: Alisma plantago-aquatica; assembly: GCA_963693085.1. Lineage (NCBI taxonomy): Eukaryota > Viridiplantae > Streptophyta > Magnoliopsida > Alismatales > Alismataceae > Alisma > Alisma plantago-aquatica. The sequence goes on from OY856409.1 coordinate 1,982,187,557, forward strand.
TGTTACAAATTATAAACCCCTAACAAGGATTTCGTCCTTGAAATCCAGATAAAGAAAGACATATGTATTTTATTCATCATACTATCTAGTCTTCACATATGATCTCCTTATTATGGAGACACCATAAAAATTTGGTCAGCACAAAGTGTTTCATACAGGATTCTCATAGAATCAACACACAAGACACATACTCCACTGTTTTTCATCATAGACTGTGGACTCAATTCTTTGTCAAGTAACACTTTTCTTGTTTAGAGAGACATCATACATTCTTTATTAATATCATGTCTATGCATAGCATAAACCCCTAACATATGATGTTCATATTATGCTATATAATCAAGCTAATTTCATAGTTGACCACTCCAGGTAGCCAACATAAACCATCTGATATTTCTCAGATACTAGAATCTTTCACCTTGGTATCTATCACACGTATTGAAAACACATCACATTTTTATCTTCCTTTCATCTTGGAACATTAATTGTTTCATATGTCTTCATCTTGGAACCAAAGTCCAAGATAAACTGATACTTTTCTAAGTATCCATCACATGAACATATTTATCTTATGCACATCAAATGTCCTAAGACCCACTTGATTGCCATGTTCCTGAAAGGAAAGAAAACAAGGATTCATATTCCTCTTATTAATTCATGTATTTTCAACTATGCATGAACCATTTATTCTTTGTCTCATCCTAGGTTCCTTTCCTTTAGCATAAGAATTTGTAATGATGATTGCATGTCATTATCCCTTTCTTTATTATTATCTAGCATGTTTATGATCATTTCATGATCTCATCATATTTCCCATTTCCTCAGTATGGGAAAGATTTTTGTTGAACAAGGTTCATCTCCCTTATTCTTATTCTTATCTTATGAGGAGTACACTTGTAGTTCCTCATACAACATGCTCATATTAGATTATCTCATACTTATCTTTCTATGCTTAGGATATGACACATTTATTCATTTCATATTTCTGATTTCATGATACTCATTAGATTGTCTCAGAATGACTACTTGATCAGAGCAATCAAAAAGACAAAATTCTAAGAGTTTCCATACTCACTTTATCATCAATAGTTGTATACCTGGCAAGGGTATATAAATACTGAGATTAAGTGGTACGCACTTTGTATACCATCATATTCCTTCTTTTTCATTTTATCACAAGCATAAGATTTAACATCCCTAGATTTTATCCAGGCATCTCTTCTCAACATAATTTTTTTCTTATAGAGGTAAGAACATCATAAAACATTTGTAATGTTTTACTATACAAAACATAAATCCTTATATGACTAATCAAGGAAAGTTCAGTCAATTCCTTTCTCAGTTAATTTCAGGAAATCATAAGATGACATATTTGAATGACATTATCTTGTCTAACCTGTCATGATTCATGGATTGTTCACTTCCTCAGGCTAACTCTGCCTCAAAGGTTGATTCAACAGGCTAAGGTTGAGCATAGACTCAGTTTATGTCCATAAATTCATCATTTCCTTTTGCTTCAACCTACTGATGCTGATTATAAATCCTGTTGATATCTAAAACATCATCATTGGGGGTTGGTAATCTAGGTTACACTGCCAATGCTTGATCCACTATTTACATTAATGTTGCCCTAAATTCTTCAATAGTAATACTTAAAGAAGAATCTTCTCATTATAGTTGGATCAACTAGGGGATTCTTAGGCAATTGTCTCTCTCTTGCCTACTCCCATGCACCTTTTCTTGGTGCAACATTGCTACTTTTAGTAGCAACCTCCTAATGTGACCCACTCATCTTTAAGTTCTTCTTCTATTATACGAGATGAAGACACTATCAGATACACTGGATGACTCTAGAACAGACTCTACTAGCTTAGTCCTATGTCTCTATAGACTCAGCGAACCTAGAGCTCTGATACCACTAATTTGTGGCATCCAACTCACAAAAACAAGATTAACTTAAGCGGAAGCGAATCATTTGCAGCGGATTACTGAAAATCACTAAAAATTAAAACTTTTTGCAAAGAGATCCACAAATAGGAAATCTTTTCCATCAAGAACCATTGTATAACATTTACATTCTGGTTCAAATGTACATAACATGTACCATCTCTTCTTAGAGACTACAACATCAGCTGCCCTATAAACATTATATACAGACAACATTCGAATCTCGAGGCTTCAAGACAAAATCTCAAACGATTCATTAAAACACTAACTATAAACTCCGAGGACCTGAGAGTATAGAGATGACATATAGGACTTTCTAACTACATAGCTTGACAGACAATATCTCCACCTGAGATCTCACTACTGTCCCTGATGTTATTACTGCTGTCCATTCCCTGCAATAGGATTTCTGCTTCTTTGTCCGCGTCCACCTAAAAAGTTGGATCCCACGGGGGTGAGACAATTGTAAATTGCCCCAGCGGGAGATATAACTCTCCACCAAAACATTGTTATAGTAGTTTATTAAAATAAACTAAGCAGAAGGATTTATATATAATTAACAACAGGTAAATCACTGTATGAACAGAGTGAAGTAATCTCCTTTCCCAAGGAGAACATTGCATCTACACATGGTAGAATCATAGTTCATCCTTCTGCTTGTAATGAATACAAACATATATGAATAACATCAAAGAACTACAGATAAATAAAAGAAATGTAACATCTGCCAATGAATTTCCATATTCAATCCTTAAGCAAACATGCTATACGGCTGATTTCATTTTACAAAACACTTATGCCCTGAGAAGATGAGGTATACCGCTCATACTCCAACCGACCATTTTGAAGTCAAAATCGGTACCATACATAGGTCTAAGGAAGAGCCAGATTCTCATGACCTCTCACATCCCAGTCAGTGCAGGACCAAAAGCAGGACTGTGTTAACTGCTCAAAATAGCTTTCCAGGGTATACTGGAACTTCTCTATAGAGTTACATCGTCAACTGCACTCTCATCGGCCATCGAGAGATTTAATGTTTATCTCCTCGACCCGATAATAAATATCATTGGGAGATTAATGTTACATCTATCCCAACCATTGAGATATTTATGATACATCCATCCCGACACATGAAGGATTGAGAGGTTTGATGTTTACCTTCCCTCAATCTCTTCACCGGACGTAAGGATATTTTCGCCCATTTACCCCCACATATTCAAAATATGCATTCCGGGTTTTGCCGCGGAGCACCCATTTCACCATCACCTTATTACTGACGATGATGGATCTATGGTCATGGCTCTACATGAATAGATTTCACTTGATTAATTAAGTACATTTTCATATTCTTTTAGCATCAGCCAAGTTCTGAAACAAGACTTATTACAACAATGCTATTAAGAGACATGTACCATTTTCATCAATTACTTATCAGTCTTTAAAAGACCTTGGGAACTCAATCCCTCATTTCAAAACTGGGAATTCTCGTCCCTTCACATTCTCATCACTATAATCATATTGTTCTGGGTATTCAAACCCTTAACTCATCATTGAGCATCATTACCATCTATTAGGTAACTATCACCTTCAGGTCATCTGACCAAGGCGTTCATGATACTTGTTACACAAGCATCACACATGGCTCTCAAGGCCACAAAATATATGTTCACCTCTTTCTAGGCAACAACTTACTCATATGACTCATATAATCCATGCACATTTGTTACTTTTACTAAGCAACAACAACATTAAGGCACATAATGCCAATCAACATTTATTATATAGATGTCACAGCTCAAACCTGGCTAAGTTCATCATCTCATAAAACCTACATGGATATTAGGCATGATAACAGTCATACAAGTTATTCATCACATCATGTGATACAATAGTAACACCATCATTCTTTTTCCAGGAATTAGGGTTTACTATCAAATAGGGCTTTTCATTCCCTTTACCCTAAATTAGGGTTAGGGTTCCCCATTTCTCATTAATTAGGGTTTCATGATTATATTATCTGTCCAACCCTTAATTCATTATTCCATACATCTGGGGCATTCAAAGATATCATAAATAATTATTCAAGATCATTAGTCTCATCATATAGCATTAATGATCATCAATTCAAGGTATGAGTTCATTTCTCATCCTCATCATGGTATGACTACATCATACTCATCAATTTGGCTTAACCCCATTCTCAAGGTACATTAATTAACACTTATCAAAGTACATCAACTCATTACATTTCATTGTAATAGTTGCATAACGCACTTCATATGTTTCTTACCGAATAATATTGGATTTGAAGTGCATCAAGGTATATAAACCATGAAGTGCTGAATGTGTAACTATCATATTTTGACGTATCACTTTCTCATCATTTCAGACTCTCTTGAGTTAACCATCTTATCTTATATTAAGGTATTTTCCTCTTAATACATTCCATCACTAATCTCTCACCTTTAGCATATAATGCATAGGCCACACATTAGAATTGTCCAACTATCTTTAATGATATGGACTTGTCTAATGATAAAGACATTGCTTACAATAAGGTTGCTTATAATCAACCACTTGAAATATTTCACCTTTATAAGGTAATTCCTCCTATCTCATAATTAGGGTTTCCTTATACCCTTACTTAAAATTAGGATTAGGGTTTCTTGTCATATTACCCAGGATTAGGGCTTTATGTATTATGACTCCACATTAGAGTCTCACATACCTTCACCCTTCTTAGGGCCTCTTATCATAACATAGTGTTAGAGCTTCATGTAGTGTTAATTCTTAATCAGGGTTTCTCATGGAATCACCCTCAACTAGGGCTTCTCATGGAATCACCCTCAACTAGGGTTTCTCATGGAATCACCCTCAACTAGGGTTTCACATGGAATCACCCTCAACTAGGGTTTCTCATGTCATTACATGGCATCCCCCTGGATTTGAGTCTTACATCACATCATTACATAAGGGTACTACATATATCATTTTAACCCAAGGTTTCTCATGGCATTACCCTAGAATAGAATTTCACATGGAATCATCCTTAATTAGGATTTCCACTATAGTATCCCACAATTTGGGTCTACTATTCATCTCCATTAGGATTTCATTCAATTGTCCATAATTAGTGATTCACTATTCATCCCAATTAGGGTTTTACATCTCATTTCCCTAAATTAGAGTTTCACATATCATTACCCTAGATTAGGGCTACATCCTCACCCTAGATTAGGGTTTCATTTAGAATTGCCCTCAACTAGGGTTAGAGTTCAATAGCCCTGTCAATTAGGGTTTATGTTCATGATTAGGGTTTCATGATCTCTTTACTTAAGGATCATACCATTAATCACCACATGAATCATATTCATGTATGAATTTCATGCTATCATCTTCTCAACTTGATTAGGTCATATCAACCCTTCAATCAAGTACATACAACTATGATTAACATAGTGTACCAAGTCATTGCTCCTATAAGCAATTAGGGTTCATCCCTTAATTGACACTAATCAATTAGGTAATATTAGGGTTTCAACCTTTGTACCTTCATTGATTATCATTACTAATCATTATTGGATCAATGGATCATTCATCATCTTAATTCTCTAAAGATTCAATCACATTGGACCTCCATTACATAAGGTATCGAAATGAATTAACCAATTGGATCTTCACTTACAATAGGTGTCCAAGTGGATTAACCAATTGAGTCCTCAATTACATTAGGTATCCAAAAGGATTAACCAATTTAGTCCTCAATCAATTTTGACTACTTGGGCCCCAAACGGTCTTGGTCTTTCAAAGTTCAAACGGTTTGAAACCGTTTGGTAAAAGTGGTGCTTGAGACCGTTTGCTAAAGTACCTTTTTGAAACCGCATGAACTCAACCAGTTTGGGATCGTTTGGTCCCAAATGGTCTTGAGACCATTTGGACTCAAACGGTCTTGAGACCATTTGTTCCAAACCTCCTCAATACTGCATGGACCAAATATGGTCTCAACCAATCAAATTGAATTAGGGTTTCCAATGTTGATTCCTTCAATCATTGAATTCATGTATCCAATCATCAATTGGACCTATCATCATACTTCAATTGAGTTAAATAGGTCAACCTTCAACTTATTTGACCCTCAATTGACCCTCAATTGGTCATCAATTAGGGTTTGAATCAATTGCATTAGGGTTTGAAATCGATGATCCTTCAACATTAATCAATGTAAGATTAGTTACTTTGCAACCATTGAACCATCATCCAAATTGAACATGACCTAACCCCAAACGGTCTTGAGGTCGTTTGGATGACCTCCAAATGGTCTTGATACCGTTTGCCCATGTCAACATCAAAATCCAAGTCAACCAATTAGGGTTTGGATCATTGGATTGATCACCAAATCAACAAATGATTACACTTCAACTTAGTATCTTTGGATCTTCAATTGCTTAACCATACTCAACCCTAGACCTCCAAAAGGTCTTGGGTGACCTCCAAACGGTCTTGAGACCATTTGGGTGATCCCCAAATGGTCTTGAAACCATTTGGGTCAATCAACCCAAGTTTCCAACTTAATCAAATTAGAAATCAGCACTTAACCCAATTAGGGTTTTGGTGATTGATTGACCTTCAACTCATGAACCAATTGGAACTAATCAATAAACATTAATGGGTCATTAACCTATATCATTTTCAATAGATATCCAAACGGTCAACCCTGGTCAACACCACCAAACGGTCTGAAACCATTTGGCCTCATGCGGTTTGGTGAAACCGTTTCCCCTCAAACGGTTTGGGAAACCGTTTGAGCAACTCGTTTGAAACCATTTGACTTGGATATTTGGAGAGGTGTGTTCTTATCATATTCAAGATCTAAACTCACGAAACCTACTATGGTTTCCATGGTGATTGCACCAATAAACCAAATCAATTATTGTAAATAAAGAAAGGATCATTATTTGATAAGGAATTGAATGCAATAACAAAATTAAGGGTTCAAGTTATAAAACCCACCTCCAATTGAGCTCCAAACCTCCAAGCTCACGACAAAAATGGTGGATGCAACTCCTTTCACCATTCCAAGGCTCGTCCTCAGGGTTTGAGTGAAAAGGAATGGTTAGAATTGAAGAGGGGATCGAATTAGGAAGAATTCATGCATTGATTTGTGATTTCCACCATGGATTCAAGGTGAACAAGGGTCAAGAAGCTTACCAACAAGTAGGGAGTCGTCCTCCTGGTCCTCACAAGCTCCTTGGTCATTTTCCAAGCAAAGGAAAATAAGTGGGGTCGAAAAAACCTTTCATTTGGCTTGTAAAATGTCTTTTTATAAAAATTCAATGAGAGAGAATATGCTTTATAAAAATTCATTTAATCCCAAAAATATGGCCGCCTCTTCCCCCTCATAATGGAATTCTCTAAAAAAATCAGGGATTAACATCACGTGTATTTGGTTAGAGATATATTCATGTACTCTACTATAAGCTTAAAGGATTCTAATATCATTTTTTAGGGCTTAACATCCCTTGTAAAATGGATGAGAAATCAAAACACATATGCCATGAATCTAAAAGAATCTCATATCATTTCAAGGCTTAACATCCTTTGCAAATGATTGAGAAATAAATTGTGGCTAAATTTGACAATAAGTGGTTTGCATCCCTTGCTTTTAAAACTGAATGTCTTATTAAGGGGGAGCATCTAATTATCAAATTAAGGGGGAGTAGTATAAATCATACTTAATGATTATCTTGGTTATCTTTTTGAAATGACAAAGGGGGAGAAATAATATAAAATCAAAAATATAAAATGAGTTTCATAATCATTCGGCCAGCACATACTTGCAAACAAGAGAATGGCTACAAAAGGTAAACTTCAGGTATGAAACTCATATGATTTAAATTTCCTTATTTTATATTTTGGAAATGTTTGTCATCTTCAAAAAGGGGGAGATTGTTGGCTAAATTGGACATTATTATAATCCCTTTGTTTTGATAATGACAAACATTTCACTCTTGTGGATTTAACGTGCTACTTGAGTGTTGCAAGAACAAAGTGGATGACATAACTTGGAAGATCTATACGCTCAAAAATGCTTTATTTCATGATTGTAATCAAATGTAAAAACTTGTACAAGTTTATAATGTACAAGTACTTAGATATCATGTAAATCAAGTCTTTAGATCTTCCCTAGCCAATCAAAACACTTAGATAGGTCATATCCTACAATAGTGTCACAACTGCACACTCATACACACACTTAGTACTTAGTTTAAAACATTGAAACAGAGTCATTCTCGGTCGACAAACTTCTCGACCAAGACACTCGGTCGACAAACTCTTCGACCGAGAATGACCTAGGTAGCCGTTAGACACAGCAGACAAGGTAGTTGGGAGTTGGATCAGAACGTTATATACACTTGCTCTAGAAAGTCCCTCGGTCAACAAAGACCTCGACTGACTGGGATCTCGCTCGACAATTCCTCGACCGAAAATGTCTCTGTCTGCACTTTTCAGGATTAATTAACTAGCCATTGTTAAAGCAACTAATGGATACCTAACGGCTAGTTGAGCACTTAGAACCCCCTAGAAAGTGTCTAGAACGTCCTTAAGCATTCATAGGCCATTCCTATAAATAGGACAAGCCTTAGGACACCTCATATACACTTGTGCAACACTTGAGCATAATACTTGCAATTGGCTATTCATTCTTGTGAGCAATTGAGCAACTCCAACATTGGCTATTCATTTCCATTGCTCCAAATTCGTGTCCTATAGGCTAGCATCTCCTACCCACTGCACCAACACTTCCATATACATTGGTTAGGAGATCAAAATGCTTGATATAGGAAATCAAGCCTTGTGCTACAATGGTATTGTAATTTCTATTTTCCCTTCTTGTTCCTTTATATTGTTTGTACTCTCCTTGCTACTCCTAGGGTTCAAGGCTGTAGATTGGAGAGGGTTTGACTTCTCAGGTGGATAAGGGTCTTCTCGGTGGAGAAGGTGGACTTTGGACTACTTCAAGAAGGCTGTCTCAATGGGAAGCTACTTCAAGAGGAAGGCTACTTCAAGGGGGAGCTTGAGGTTACTTCAAGGAAGGCTACTTCTAGGTTGGTGAGACTACTTCTAGGTGAAGGCTGTCCGAAGGGTTTGGTGAAAGTATTTGTAATTTTATGTAACATCCTTGCGAGGTAATACAATTTAAGTACTTTTAAAATCCCAGTTGGGTAAGCAACCGGGTAGTGGATTGTGTGCCTTAGTATTTGCTAAGGTTGGAACCACTCTAAATCCTTGTCTCCTTGTCCAATATTTTTGTGATTGCTTGCTTTGGTTGAATTATTATTAAAATATCTATAAAACCCTATTCACCACCCCTCTATTGGTTTTCATGAGATACCAAATTAAATGAAATCCAAGATAGTATCTAACATATATGTACTATGAATTTAGATAAACAATCATTCAAAACCAAGGGGATCTAGATAAGCAACTTTCTCTATTTACTTATACAACAAATTCCAGTCATAGACAAATTCCCTATATTTTAGTTTACTCTTATAACCTCTGCGAATACGTAGGGAATTTTCATTAGAATGCATTGTATACATTTCTAATATGATTTTATCATCTGAAATTCATTCAAACAAAGGAAGAATCCATTTCATATCATTTTGTAACAACTTAGAACAAATAGACAATTCAGGGTTTGTAGTCGCATACTAAGCAATTAAAGATTATGGTTGATTTAACCAATTTTCATGCCATATACTGTTTAAAGGAAGTTCCCACTCACCCTAAGGTGTGAAAACACCTTAAAAATGTATCCCATATCTGAAAATCTCGAATCCATATCAAATCCCTAGCAATTCACCCAATTCTTCTTCCTTTCAACTTGGAAACCCTAAAAATGAGGGATTATGAAGAAAGAGTGAGAAAAGGGGAAGTTCTGATACTATTTTGGATCAAATCAGAGGAGGGACGGAATTTGGAAATGTGTTAGAAGATTCACCATGAAACTATATCTGAAGAAGCTAAACTTACATGATTTCATCATTCCTCGGACCGCACAACCCTAGGTCATCATCTCCATCAATTTCTCCTCTCAAACCCTAACTCTCTCTCTCTCTAGGATTTCATTTCTCTGGATTGAATCACGAATTATGAGACATCCTTTTGTGTTAGGTTGACCATATAGAGCAATTGAGCTGCTTGGGTTAATTTCACATTGACCCCTCACTAAACTTTTTCTTATTTTCAGCAGATTTTTCTTTCATAAAAAGGTTTCTGTGAATTCGTGTATTTGAGAGATCAAAACTTCTCCAAAAATTATGCTAATTTAGCATGTTGTGTATAATTTAGATACAAAGCTTTAGTTAAAATTTATATCATTCCAAGCTTCCACTAAATAATTACAAATCGAATAGTGCTCTGCTATCCAGAATTATGTAGAAATGTTAGTTACTGTAATTCGTCTACTGATAAGGTCTAAACACATCCAAAAATTATGAAAATTTTACATTTTGTTTATGATTGAGTTTCAGATCTCCAGTTAAAATTTCATATCATTTGGATTTACCAATAAATAATAATTAAAAATAAAACACTACACTGCTGAAAAGCACTCTGTCAGCATTTTGGTCGAAGTGTAGTTCGACCGAGAACCACATTCAAAGGACACTCAAATATTCTGAAATTTTTCTCTAATATGCATGATTGATTTATCCATATCATATCCAAAATTTAATTAAATATTTTTTTTAGAAAATATGAAAAATCATTTACCACACTGCTATCCTGATCAAATTCCATACTCATGTACCATCAAAACCCTAATTTCATCCAACTAGGGTTTATATTTCTCAAACCCTAATTTCTCAAACAATAGAACACTTAACATTCTTATTAGGTTAAAAAAATCATAATTGAATTATAATCATTAATTATATTTAAGCAATGATTAATCTAATTAAGCATATAATCATCTAGGTAAACCCTAGTTTACCAATTAAGCTCAGATGCGGTCATAACAATTCTCCCCCCTTAAAAAAGTTTCATCCCCGAAACATAAATATGCAAGTAAAGTATATTCAAGGTTGATTTTAAGCTTCTGAAATCTTACATGTCATTATATTCTTGTATTTCATACTTGAATGCAGTTTTCAACATTAAGTCCTTTATTCCTTTACTAAATCACAACATGTTTAAAATAGTTCTCAATGATAACAAACAAATTCTCTATGCCACAATCAATCATAGGATAGAGAGAGAAACAACCATTTCAATATTTTCATACTCTTGAGGTGTTACCTCAACATCGATAATCTGATCCAACTATTTCAATTCATACTGCTAAATGTTGGCTAAATGGACATCTAAAAATCCCTTTGTTTTGATTATGACAAACATTTCATTCTTATTAATCTAACGAGCTACTTGAGTGTGCAGGATGACAAAGTAGCAAGGGAAAATCCAAGAGCTTACTTAGTTATATTTTCATGCAATGTAATCAATGTTGTAAAACTTGTACAAATATATAATGTACAAGTACTTAGAATTGCATGTAAATCAAGCGTTAGATTTTCCCTAGCCAAACACCATAGTTAGACATGTCATCCCATTTTATTAGGATCACCTTTGCACACTCACACATATAATTAATGCTTAAATTGAAACCTTGAAACAGGATCATTCTCGGTCGACAAACTCCTCGACCGAGACACTCTCGGTCGACAATCTTCTCGACCGAGAAAGATCCAAAGTAGCCGTTAGACACAACAAACAAGTTAGTTGGTAGTTGAAGAAAGATGTTGCAAATCACTTGTTCCAGAGAGCTTGTCGGTCGACAAAAGTTCGACCGAGTAGGTGTCTCGGTCGACCATTTGTCGACCGAGATGGTCTCTGACAGCAACTGCAGAATAAAGTAATTAGCCGTTGTTAAAGCAACAACTTTGTACCTAACGGCTAGTTAAGCACTTAGAAACCCCTAGAAGTTGTCTAGAACGTCCTTAAGCATACTTAGGCCATTCCTATAAATAGGACAAGCCATAGGACACTAGAATTCACTTGTTACACTTGAGAATACACTTGAGCATACTTGAGAAATCTATTGCAAGCAATTTGAGCACTGTGATCATTGGCCTACATTCTTCTTAGCTCAATCTCGTGTCCTATAGGCTAGATTCTCCTACCCACAGCAATCACAAGTTCACATACTTGGCTAGGAGATCTTACGCTTGATCTAGGCATATCAAGCCTCGGGCTTAAAGGATAAGTTGTAATTTCCTTTTTCTTTCTTGTTCCTTTTTATCTTTTGTACTCTCCTTGCTACTCCTAGGGTTGGAGGCTGCGGATTGGAGAGGGTTGACTTCTCAGGTGGAGAAGGGGACTTCAAGCTACTTCAAGAAGGCTATCGCAAGGGAAGCTACTTCAGAAGGCTGGTGCAACGGGAGTTGGTGCATCTACTTCAAGGGAAGGCTGCTTCAAGGTTGGCGATTACTTCTAGGTGAAGGCTGCTTGAAGGGTTTAGGAAAAGAGATTGTATTTTATGTAAATTCCTTGAGAGGTAATAAAATAAATTTCTTTTCAAATCCCGGTTGGGTAAGCAACCGGGTAGTGGATTGACGGCTATAGTATTTGCTATAGTTGGAACCACTCTAAACCTTGTGTCTCTTTGTCCAATATTTTCATTGTGGTTGTTTGAGTTCAATAATTGTTAAATTATCTATAAAACTCTATTCACCCCCCTCTAGTAGTTTTTAGTTGGTATCAGAGCGAGGCTTCAAGGAACCCTAACAAGGTCTTGAAGAAATGGGTGATGGAATGCTCAACAACCTCAACATTGAAGGGACTCTTGTTGCTAGGCCGCCGGCATTCGATGGAACAAACTACCAATACTGGAAGAGAAGGATGCAGTTCTACTTCCAAGGCGTCAACTGGGATCTATGGAGAATGGTATCTACTCCTTATGCATTCCCTCAAAATGACTTTGTGGAATGGGATGCAAACACGGTAAAACAGGCCCAAATGAACGCAAAAGCTGTAAGCATTTTATATTGTTCTATTTCTGTAGGAGAATTTAATAGAATATCAAATTGTGATACAGCATATGATATTTGGCATAGATTGTCCATCACTTATGAGGGTACAACCCAAGTCAAAAATTCCAAAATTAGTCTGCTTAAAACAAAGCTTGAACATTTTCGTATGGATCCAAATGAATCTATTAGTGAAATGTATTCAAAATTCTCTACTATTGTTAATGGTTTAAGTGCCTTAGGAAAACCTGTCCTTGAGGAAGACCAGGTATCAAAAATTCTTCGATCACTTCCTCCAAAGTACAAGCCAAAGGTGACAGCCATTGCAGAAGCAAACGACCTCACTCGCCTCAAAATGGAACAACTCATTGGTAATTTAGAAGCTCATGAAGCAGATCTAGAAGAGGAAGAAAGAAGAGAACGTGAACACCAAAGTGGAAAGAAGAAGGATGTGGCTCTCAAAGCCTCAAAAGTTGTCACACAAGAAAGTGAGGAGTCAAGTGAAGAAGAAGAAGAAGCCTTAATCGTCAACGGTAAGAAGTACAAAAGGTTTAAATCTAACAAAATTTCTAGTTCCTCAACTCCCAGGTGCTTTGAATGTGGGAAGAAAGGGCATTTCAAAAATGAATGCCCCAAAGCAAAGAAGGGAAAGAAAAGCTCACATAAGAAGAAAGGAGAAAAAGCCTATAAAGCTGCCTGGGATGAGTCAAGTGACAGTGAAAGCGGAGAAGAGGTGGAATGTCTAATGGCAAGAGAAGAAAATAAAGACTCTCAAGAGGTAAGCCTAGTTGATCTTTCTAAAGAAGAGTTAGTTACTAGTTTACAAGAAACTCATGATAAGTATGTTGATGCCATGAAGAAACTAAAGAAGGCTATAAAATCAAATAATGAGCTCATTGCCAAATTAGATGAACTTTCTTATGAAAAGAACAACATTGATCTTGAAAATGTATCTTTAAAAACATCTTTAGATGATTGCACTAGAAAGCTACTCAATTTGGAAACCAATGTTGATCTTCTATCAAAAGAAAAGACTGATTTGCTAGCTAAACTACAGGATTATCAAACTCAACCTATCTTGTGCAACCATTCGGATTATGATAATATTGTAAAAGAAAAGGATTCATTGTTTTCTGATTTAGACCAAGCAAGAAAAGATATACATAAGAAGATGAATGACATTGCTACGTTGCAAAGAGAACTTTATAAGTTAAGAAGAAAAGATATTCTTGATAACATATTAAAAGTTGGTAATGTTTTCAATGGAAGAAAAGGTTTGGGATATGTTCCAAAGAAAAACCAACCCAAAAAGACCCAAACTATGTTTGTACCCAAGAACACAATGACTAGAAAGAGAAATGAAATTGACTCTATTACTTGTCATTTCTGCTTACGTCTTGGACATTATTGTTTTTCATGCCCCTACAAGACTAAGGAGTCTGACTTAGTTTGGATCCCAAAACCCCAAACTTAGAAGAATGGAATGTAGTTGAGATATGACCAAATGCTTAATTTTGCTATTTATATTGTCTTATCTCAACAAAAGGTGCTATGCTTATTGTTATTATTTTTCTGCATTGCTGAAACAGAAATTCTGTCGGTCGAAGTATTGTCGACCGAGCTCTGGGTCGGTCAAAGTATTGTCGACCGACTGAATGTCTTTAACAAATAAAAATTTTACAGCACCTATTTCGGTCGAAAATTGGTCAACCGAGAAATTTTCTGTGTTTTTGCTTGTGATACAGTAACCTGCTCGATCGACAAATTGTCGACCGAGACAAATATCGGTCGAACAATTGTCGACCGACTGGTTTTCTGTATCAGAACTTTTATATACATAAGCACTTAAAAGGTTTCTAACCATATCGGACCATCACATGGGTACCAAAATCTACATTCTAATGCAGGAATGGGTAGTTGACAGTGGCTGTTCCAAACACATGACTGGGAACAAGGACGCATTTCAAACTTTTGAAGAAAAGAAAAGTGGAACGGTCACCTTTGGAGACAATGGTAAGGGAAAAATCGTTGGAATAGGTAATGTTGGAACAAATCTCGAAATTAAAAATGTTCTACTTGTTGATGGATTGCATCATAATCTAATAAGTGTAAGTCAACTATGTGATAGTGGTTATGATGTGTTATTTAACAAAACCTGCTGCAAACTATTGATAGAAAACACTACAAATGTCGTTTATGAAGGAAATAGAGTTGGAAATCTTTATATCCTTAAACCAAACTCTATGAAATCAGTAGTAGGTAAATGCTTGCTTGCAAATGAAAATACCTTACAACTATGGCATAAAAAGCTAGGACATGCTAGTTCACATGCTATTAAAAAGTTAGTGAAATATGATCTTGTTCGTGGATTACCTACTTTGTCTTTTGATCAAGTTGAAAACTGTGAACCCTGCACAATGGGAAAGCAAACCAAAACATCTTTTAAATCAAAACATGTACTTAGCACCAGTAGATCCTTAGAATTAATTCATATGGACTTATTTGGACCAATGAGGACACAATCTATTGGTGGTAAACGATACTGTTTTGTTATTGTTGATGATTATAGTAGATATACATGGGTACATTTTATTGCAACTAAAGATGATACTATTCATGTCTTTATGCAATTTTGTTCCAATATTGAAAATCTTTTACAACATAAAATATGTACCATTAGAAGTGATCATGGTGGCGAATTTGAGAATCATACATTTGAGACCTTTTGTACATCTCAAGGGTATACTCATAATTTTTCTGCTCCACGTACCCCACAACAAAATGGTATAGTTGAACGGAAAAATCGATCTCTACAGGAAATGGCTAGGACCATGATGCTTGAACACAACACACCTAAAACCTTTTGGGCTGAAGCTGTAAACACTGCTTGTTATGTGCTTAATAGAGTAACTGTTCACTCTCATTTGAAGAAAACTCCATATGAAATATTACACTCTAAGAAACCTAGAGTTGACTATTTTCATACTTTTGGCTCCACATGCTACATTTTAAATACCAAAGATGACAGAGACAAGTTTGATTCTAAATCACACAAAGCATTCTTCTTGGGATATTCCACTTCTAGCAAAGCCTTTAGAGTATATAACACTATCTCTAGAAAAGTTGAGGAATCCATTCATGTTTCTTTTCATGAAGAATCGAAGTCTGAAAATCTAGATATCATTGATCTCACTAATCAATTCGAAAATATAACCATTTCCAATGATAGTGAGAAAATTCCTATATCCGATCCCCAAGTTGAAACACAACCTACACCTAGGCTTATCAAGGATCATCCCCAAGAACTAATTATTGGAGATCCAAATGATAAAGTCAAAACTCGGTCATCCTTCAAAGATGTTGCAAACATGGCTTTTGTTTCTATCATTGAACCTAAGAAGATATCCGAAGCTCTTAAGGATGATTACTGGACAATAGCCATGCGAGAGGAGTTAAATCAATTCACTAAAAATGATGTATGGGATTTAGTTCCTAAACCACAAGATAAAACTATCATAGGAACTAAATGGGTATTTAGGAACAAGCTCAATGAGGCAGGAGAAGTCATAAGGAATAAAGCTCGGTTAGTAGCACAAGGATATAATCAACAAGAAGGAATAGATTTTGATGAAACATATGCACCCGTAGCTAGACTTGAAGCTATTAGGATGTTACTAGCTATTGCTGCCCATAAAAACATTAAGCTATATCAAATGGATGTCAAAAGTGCATTTCTAAATGGCATCATACAAGAAGAAGTTTATGTTGCTCAACCACCTGGCTTTGAAATACCAGAAAAAGGTGACCATGTTTATAAACTTATAAAAGCACTTTATGGTCTAAAACAAGCACCTAGGAATTGGTATGAACGGCTCAAGACATATCTTTTTGATAATGGTTTTTCTATTGGAAATTCAGATTCCACTTTATTTTTCAAAACATATGCATCTGATTTCCTAGTTGTGCAAATTTATGTTGATGACATTATTTTTGGAGCTTCTAATGATTCATTATGCACACAATTCAGTGACATTATGCAAAAAGAATTTGAAATGAGTCTCATGGGTGAACTAACATTCTTTCTTGGTTTTCAAATTAAGCAAACACTTGCAGGAATTTTCATAAGCCAAGAAAAATATACTAAAGAACTTTTAAAACGTTTTGGGATGGATCAATGCAAACATGCTACTACTCCTATGGCTACCTCTATCAAAATTGATAAGGATGAAAATGGGGAACCTATTGATGATTCCTTATATAGAGCCATGATTGGTAGTTTGCTATACTTAACTGCTTCTCGACCGGACATTATGTTTTCCGTTGGTCTTTGTGCTCGATTTCAATCCCAACCTATGCAATCTCATTTTCTAGCGGTTAAAAGAATTCTTCGATATCTAGCTGGTACTACTTGTTTTGGTTTATGGTATCCAAAAGGACAATCCCTGGATTTTAAAGCATATACTGATGCGGATTATGCTGGTTGTCGACTTGATCGCAAAAGTACTAGTGGTGGATGTTTCTTATTAGGGAGAGCCTTAGTATCTTGGTTTAGCAAGAAACAAAATACGGTTGCCCTATCTACAACTGAAGCTGAATATATGGCAACCGGGTCTTGTTGTGCTCAAGTGCTTTATATGCAACATGTATTAAGCGATTATGGTTTTAATCTTTCATCTACACCTATTTTTTGTGACAACACGAGCGCCATAAACTTAGCACACAATCCTATTTTACACAGCCGGGCAAAACACATTGAAATCTGTCATCACTTCTTAAGGGATCACATCTCAAAGAATCATGTTTCCCTTCATCATGTTGATACGGAAAATCAATTGGCTGATATTTTTACAAAACCGCTTCCACTAGATCAATTCAACAACATTAGGAAGCAATTGCTTATTACTCCTTTGGAAGATGTTTTCTTTGATATCTGCGGTTCTTAAAACGAATCCGTTTACTTGTTTCATTTTGGCTTTTCAATGGACATCTTTTTCATTAGATTTGACGGAATATCAAATTAAGGGGGAGTTTTTATCAAAACAGTTATCTAATTAAGGGGGAGTTTTTATTAAAACGGTTATCTTTTTGAAATGACAAAGGGGGAGAGATATATAAAACTATAACTTAGTATTTATGAAAAACTCAATCAATGAGTTTCATAAATATACTCTTGGCTTTACATTGAAAGTTGCTACATTCCCAAATGAACTGGATTTCATGTTCCATAATTCATTGGGAATAATAAGCACACATTTTATAAACAAGAGGAAAAGATACATAAGGCAATCTAAAGGTATGAAATTCATATGTTTTATATTTATTTTGGAAATGTTTGTCATCTTCAAAAAGGGGGAGATTGTTGGCTAAATGGACATCTAAAAATCCCTTTGTTTTGATTATGACAAACATTTCATTCTTATTAATCTAACGAGCTACTTGAGTGTGCAGGATGACAAAGTAGCAAGGGAAAATCCAAGAGCTTACTTAGTTATATTTTCATGCAATGTAATCAATGTTGTAAAACTTGTACAAATATATAATGTACAAGTACTTAGAATTGCATGTAAATCAAGCGTTAGATTTTCCCTAGCCAAACACCATAGTTAGACATGTCATCCCATTTTATTAGGATCACCTTTGCACACTCACACATATAATTAATGCTTAAATTGAAACCTTGAAACAGGATCATTCTCGGTCGACAAACTCCTCGACCGAGACACTCTCGGTCGACAATCTTCTCGACCGAGAAAGATCCAAAGTAGCCGTTAGACACAACAAACAAGTTAGTTGGTAGTTGAAGAAAGACGTTGCAAATCACTTGTTCCAGAGAGCCTGTCGGTCGACAAAAGTTCGACCGAGTAGGTGTCTCGGTCGACCATTTGTCGACCGAGATGGTCTCTGACAGCAACTGCAGAATAAAGTAATTAGCCGTTGTTAAAGCAAAAACTTTGTACCTAACGGCTAGTTAAGTACTTAGAAACCCCTAGAAGTTGTCTAGAACGTCCTTAAGCATACTTAGGCCATTCCTATAAATAGGACAAGCCATAGGACACTAGAATTCACTTGTTACACTTGAGAATACACTTGAGCATACTTGAGAAATCTATTGCAAGCAATTTGAGCACTGTGATCATTGGCCTACATTCTTCTTAGCTCAATCTCGTGTCCTATAGGCTAGATTCTCCTACCCACAGCAATCACAAGTTCACATACTTGGCTAGGAGATCTTACGCTTGATCTAGGCATATCAAGCCTCGGGCTTAAAGGATAAGTTGTAATTTCCTTTTTCTTTCTTGTTCCTTTTTATCTTTTGTACTCTCCTTGCTACTCCTAGGGTTGGAGGCTGCGGATTGGAGAGGGTTGACTTCTCAGGTGGAGAAGGGGACTTCAAGCTACTTCAAGAAGGCTATCGCAAGGGAAGCTACTTCAGAAGGCTGGTGCAACGGGAGTTGGTGCATCTACTTCAAGGGAAGGCTGCTTCAAGGTTGGCGATTACTTCTAGGTGAAGGCTGCTTGAAGGGTTTAGGAAAAGAGATTGTATTTTATGTAAATTCCTTGAGAGGTAATAAAATAATTTTCTTTTCAAATCCCGGTTTGGTTAGCAACCGGGTAGTGGATTGACGGCTATAGTATTTGCTATAGTTGGAACCACTCTAAACCTTGTGTCTCTTTGTCCAATATTTTCATTGTGGTTGTTTGAGTTCAATAATTGTTAAATTATCTATAAAACTCTATTCACCCCCCCCTCTAGTAGTTTTCACTAAATATGTACTATTATTATGTATTACCTCTAAATCACGAAAGAGAGTTCACCATGTTCTTTTGAATTTTACTATTGTGCTACTCAAATAGCAAAATAGTCTTGAGTTAAAAGACTATATTCAACAACAATTGTACATTACTACTCACAACATCCCCATTGGATCATGGATGCATAAGGTGAAGCATTACCATCACATTCCATACTATTCTCAAGTATGAACCCACACATAATTCAAGGTGTAACCATTGGGTTATAGCATACTAGGGTTTCAACAATAGTAACAGAATACTCCATATTTGTATTAGTCATTCAAGGACTATTCATACCCAATTACCATCACTTAGTTATATTAAAGCTAGGCATAACAAGCTACACCTCATTAGTGTTACATATCAATACAATATGGTTATCATCCCTTCTATTCATATGAGTGAATAGGTAAGACTGCCTTATTCAGGGTAACCCTCCATTTGTTCCATCATCATTCAACCCATATCACCATACCACGATTGTACAATACTAAGATGGATTATTGGTATGAATGACTTAAACTATCAGACACCTTTAGTTAACATATTTCTTACACATGTACACTGAAATCATACGTAGAACTAATTTACATCCCTTAATATACCTTCAACAAATTATACTTCTAAAAACAAATTCACATATTACTAAAAGCCATTGTTTTCTCTTATCTCTCTCCTCATTCATTACTACTTACTTTTTGCTACTTATCCTTCTGATTTTAATCATGTAAATTAAACATCCCTAAAATTGAAACATACAAGGTATGAATAGATTATTCATCATTCTTGCTATTACTGCAAGAATTTATTTCATATCACACTTCACTCATATTGTATTTCTCCTTTTGTTCAAAACACACCTCTTATATTTCAAATATATTTCTTATCCTTTGCTCTAAATCATTTCCATATTGTTTATCTACCTTTCAGATTAGCTAGGATTACTATCAGTGGTAGTTTACTTCTCATAGTGCAAACTTCATGATCTTGTTTTATAGAGATGCGAGTATTCAAGGTCCAATCACTAGTGACATCCCTTAAACTACTACAACTCTAAACATTCTAGGGTTTGGTATTTATCAGTAGCATGACGTTATTATGGTGTGACTTTGCTCCCTTAATTTGAAATTCAAACTTTGGATCTCACAAGTTTTTACTAAAGTCTTCCTTATCTTATCAATTGAATTTCCTTCATATGAATTGGCCATTTAGATAGATTACATTCTCAATTTACCCTTATAGGGTTTCATCATCATATTGTGTGTCATTATTACATTCACTAGATGCCTCTACCATGGTGGTTATGCATCAAATATGATTCATTTTCTTATCACTTCATTCCCACATTTCTCTCATTAAGTAATATATGGAAGAGAAGATGGTTCTGAGACTTAGAATTCTTATCTTCAAACATCCCATTAATACATTTGTCATATGTAGGTTTAATTAGTTATCAACAAGGATACTTGACTAACTAGCACTTGATTGATTCTCCTAGCCTCTTTCTTTTATAATCTATATTACTCCACCATGTTTCAAACCCTTCCTTACTTTCCATAATCCTCTTACCATATACTACTCTTCCACCTATTATCTTTAACTTCTACTTTTCTCTTATGATCATGTTGCTTATTCATGTGTATGATCATGTATACCATGTTGCACATATTTCTTTTTTATCCTTCTACTAATGTGAAGTTGAAATTCTAATTCAATAATATCTCTACTAGTTTCAACTCATGTTTAATACATTACATATACTTCATTTTAAATCAAATGACTCATGCATGGGTGAAACATAGTTTCTCTTATATCAAGTTTTTCCTTCCTGAGTATAGTCTACCTTTGTATAACTTATTCATTTTGTTAAGCTACACTTTTGTTCTTTTTTTTAGAAACTAGTTTATTTTTCTATAGAGACTTGGAATCCAAAGGTAGTAAGGATGAATGTATTAAACTTATTAATTAAGGTATACATTCCATGCTCTCAATTATATCATAACCCACATTCCTTAATCAAGCTCATCATTTACAACATTTATCTTTGTTTTAACTTAGTTTCTTATCCTAGTCTTATGATTTACATATTTATCTAATTCTCTTTACTTTAGCTCTTCTGAAGACTCTTCACTTATATTTACTTATCGTATACTTAACTCTTTTCTTCTATTTTTCCTTTGCTTTGGAGTACATAAAAACATTGTACTCAATTATATAATCCATTCCTCATGATTGATGCTTACTACCTTGGCCCTTACATACTTTTCTCATATATTTTCCATATTTCATATTTAGAGTTCATATAATATTAATCATTAAACTTAATCTGAACCTTACGTCGTGTTCCTTTATTCCCAATTAAGGATTTCTCATATGAGGCCCCAAAGTTGGGTCTCAGATATCAGTTCCAGTTGATTCTTAGCTATTCTAATCTTTCCCATATGTTTCAACATCTTAGTGTGTGTACATTCTCACTATGATGTAGGTCTAATTTATCCAGAGTCTACTCTTATCATATTGTTAATAGGAGTCATTAGATCCCAGTAATGCATCTACCAGCCGGACCAGGACAAACCTGCAGTCCTGAATCCAAGAGATACTTAAGATTAACCAACTCCTATTAATCTCAAACATGTGAAAAGAATATCCACTTAGGAAAGTTCATTTGAAGATCATTTCTAGTCTACTTGATACAAAGAATGTAATCAATAAATGCTATAAATTCATAGTGTACAAATAATCTTAAAGACCCATATATATTTCAAAATATTGAATATCTGAATTCAAACATATAAGAGAATTTCTATTCATCTACAATAAAACAACAATATGAAATGAAAGTTCTATCTCATTTTATATTTATGCTTTTAATTCATGTTACTTATCTTGTTTCAAACCCTAATATTTCTAGGGTTCCTCTCTAGCCCATCCTTCCACTGTATACCTGGTCAGGGTATACATGAAAGAATAGACAGAGTAGCTTGATACTGGTTGATCCAAGTACTCAGATACCAGACTAGGATATCCAAATACTCAATTCCCTAGAGCTAACATCATAACATCTCATATCTTCCACACTTATGACTCTAACTTACTAACTTAATGGTCCCTGACAACTCAGCCTAAGCTATGATACCAAGCCTGTCACACCCCAATCTCACAATTTCCACTAATCATGAGATTAAGGCACAAATTGAGGATTTAACGTAATACAAAGATCACCCTTAACTTTTTCTTCTCTTTCAAAACTCTTTGTTTTCTCACATTGAACCACATAAACCAGCTTTACAAGGGAATCTAAACATTGATTTCTCTAATCTGATTTCAACAGTAAAAATGCATGTATGAACATTCATTATGTTCCTCATACTTTTAAGCACATAAGACTTGCTGATTCGTATTTCTTTACAAGGAACTAGAGTAAAAAGGACCGAATGAACTTAACTATACTCAGACTTAACTCTTGTGGCTAAGAGAGACCCATCTCGAGGGAGAGGGTAGGCTGAAAAAATTTGGGTCCATGTGATTTCCCTAAAAATTGTGAGTAGAGGGTGAGCCTACTCGCTCAGTGAATGAGTACTTCAAAGAAATAGTCTACAACACTGATATAATTACATATATATTTTGAGCAATTAATATCAATTATAACGGCAGTAAGCTTTAAAGAGTCTAATAATTGACAATCATAAATATGACAGGATACTCTAAATATCTATAAGAGTGAATCAATATGTGAAATGCTTGATTGATCATAAAGAGAACTAATAATTTAGAAACATACAAATAATAATTGAATAACTTTACACACTTGTTTGACCACTCATTCATTATATTATGCCCTGATCATATGTAGTGTACTCTACATATGAAGACTCATAGTGCACTACGATCACACCGTACAAGACTTAGCGGACACACTCGAGAAATGCTAAGTCTGACTACTCTCCTAGTCTACAACAAGGAAATGGCTCTCTAGCCTAAACTGGACTCCTCCTCTAACCTGAGCACACATGTGGAGAGTCAAGCCACCTCTTGGCTTTTCTGTACTCTAGTGCCACAAGGACTTCTGGTTGATGTTGGACACTACAAACTATAATTCAAGGAGACTTCCACTAGGGCTTCGTCCCCCGTGCCACTTGATAGCACATTCCGACCCCCATATATTGGACGTTGCCAGGGTTAGGTCGTTTCACCCCTAAGGCGCAGACCTCACATATGGGTTCTATGGTGTTCAGAGCTCCTAAGTCTATTATTTTATTATCCCTAGAAAGCTCTTTTCTACATTGTACACTTCTCTTAGTTATACTTTACTCTGGTATCTCTATGGTGTCATGTCTACTTATTTGAAGTTATAATACAACATGTATATCATTCTAAACTTGGCAGAGTAGTATATTCAAAACACTGTAATATACTGAGTAATCAACACACTATACATGCAGGCGGACTAAAATTCTTAAATAAACGAATTACATGTCCACTTGGCACATACACACTAGAATCGTGCAATTTATCATCTTATTACACTGATAAGAGTTAATTACTTGACATATGAGTAATTGTCAATAGCACATGCAACTTATCTGTAATTTCTCAAAGAACATGCATATCAACCCAAATCTTGAGTTGTGCATCTCATAACTCAATTAAGAGTTAATTACTTATCATGACAAGAATTATTAATAATATATGAGAACATTGATATCACAATACTTGATTCGTTGGACACCCTACCCTTAGGGTTTCATTTAATCACAACAAATTCTACAAAGAAAGGTGTAATACATCTATCACGTACTTTTCAAATCCTTACAACACATGATACCTGGGATCTCAATCCCTTATCACATTACTAGGAATTCTCATCCCTTTACATCATTATCATAATTACTGGATCTGGGTATTCAAACCCTTAGGTCATCACATAGCATTGTTACCTCTGTAACATGTAACCATTGCCTCTAGGTTCTTAGACTAAGGTATTCATTTCACTGGTTGTACAAGTATTCTCATGGTTCATAAGGACACCACACATCTTGTCACCTTTCACTAGGCAACAACTTATTCCCATGGCTCCCATAAAGATTTCATGCGACATAAACATTCATTGAATAAAGACTACTATCAACAAATCATATAAAATCAATATATATGTGAAACCTTGAAACTGAGATGAATTTGGGTTTTCATGCCATTCACTGGAATATCATGCATCAATAATAACATTGAATTAATAAAGTCTATCATGTCAAGAAAATCCCTTCAAATGGATTTCACAATATCTATTCGCAAATATCCAACTTTCCTCGCATCTACGGTTTCACCCTCTTCACTGAGATGCCATATTAAACGAAATCCAAGATAGTATCTGACATATATGTACTATGAATTTAGATCAACAATCATTCAAAACCAAGGGGATCTGGATAAGCAACTTTCTCTATTTACTTATATAGTAAATTTCAGTCATAGACAAATTCCCTATATTTCAGTTTACTCTTATAACCTCTGCGAATACTTAGGGAATTCTCATTAGAATGCATTGTATACATTTTTAATATGATTTTATAATCTAAAATTCATTCAAACAAAGGAAGAATCCATTTCATATCATTTTGCAACAACTTAGAACAAATAGACAATTCAGGGTTTGTAGTCGCATTCTAAGCAATTAAAGATTATGGTGGATTTAACCAATTTTCGTGCCATATACTATTTGAAGGAAGTTCCCACTCACCCTAAGGTGTGAAAACAACTTAAAAACATATCCCATATATGAAAATCTCGAATCCGTATCAAATCCCAAGCAATTCACCCAATTCTTCTTCCTTATAACTCAGAAACCCTAAAAATGAGGGATTATGAAGAAAGAGTGAGAAAAGGGGAAGTTTTGATATCATTTTGGATCAAATCAGAGAAGGGACGAAAATTTGACATGTGAGAGAAGATTCACCATGAAACTATATCCAAAGAAGCTAAACTTACATGATTTCATCACTCCTCAGACCGCGAAACCCTAGGTCAGCATCTCCATCAATTTCTCCTGTCAAACCCTAACTCTCTCTCTCTCTCTCTCGGATTTCATTTCTCTAGATTGAATCACGAATTATGAGAGCTCCTTGTGTGTTAGGTTGACCATATAGAGCAATTGAGCTGCTTGGGTTAATTGCACATTGACCCCTCACTAAACTATTTCTTATTTTAGCAGATTTTTCTATCATAAAAAGGTTTCTATGAATTCGTGTATTTTAGAGATAAAACATTCTCTAAAAAATATTATAATTTATCATGTTATTTATAATTGAGCTACAAAGCTTGAGTTAAAATTTGAGATCATTATAAGCTTCAATTAAATAATAAAAAATTTAATAGTGCACTGCTATCTAGAATTCTGCAGAAATGTCAGTTAATGTAATTCATCTACTGATAAGGTCTAAACACATCTAAAAATATGAAAAATTTACATGTTGTTTAAGATTGAGTTTCAGATATCGATTTAAAATTTTAGATCATTTGGAGTTACCAATAAATAATTAAAAATAAAACACTTCACTGATGAAAAGCACTCTGTTAGCATTTTGGTCGAAGTATAGTTCGACCGAGAACCATATTCAAAGAACACTCAAATATTCTAAAATTTTTCTCCAATATGCATGATGGAGTTATACATATCATATACAAAAGTAAATTAAATATAATTTTTTAGAAAATATGAAAAATCATTTACAACATTGCTATCCTGATCAAATTCCATACTCATGTATCATCAAAACCCTAATTTCAGCCAACTAGGGTTTATATTTCTCAAACCCTAATTTCTCAAACAATAGAACACTTAATGTTCTTATTAGGTTTAAAAATTCATAATTGAATTGTCATCATTAATTAGATTTAAGCAATGATCAGTCCAATTAAGCATATACTCATCCAAGTAAACCCTAGTTTATCAATTAAGCTCAGATGCAGTCATAACAAGGTATGTAGTGAACTTGAGTGGTCGCTACACCACCATTGATTGTATCACCTCTTGATGCATGCATGTGATAAGTGGTTGCATGGCTATTTTCTTGGAGGACAAGTGTCCTTTTGGTTCTCTCTTGTGTTGATGCCTCATAACCCCCTTGCTTTCCTCCTATCTTGAATATATAACCCCTCTCCTTCACAATCAAGTGTCCTTTTTGGCCCTCCTTCTTCTCCACTCTCTTATGTTCGTCCTTGGAGTTTTGTGGAGCAAAGAAGGACTGATCTTGGAGCTTTGGTGGCTGATCAACCTTGCATGCACTACTACAGAAACATCGTTCAGTGTCGCTTTTCGGGGCGTCGGTTATTTAGAAAAACCGATGCCTCTAATATTAGACGTCGGTTATTTATGAAAACCGACGTCTATATTCGAAGACCAGACAGACACGGGTACCGCTTTGTATTCAACGTCGACTGGTTATAACAGACCGACGCCTAAAATCGCCCGTGTAACCCAATTTTCGGGCGAAAACATTTTAGGTCACCTACAACGTCGGTGTTTTAACAATTCACCGACGCCTATGTAACATGAAAATATGCTCGAAAAGTCCCACTTTCAGTGTCGGTTATCCTTCGATACCCGACGTTGATAATGGTTCCCGCAAAAAAATTTAGGGTAAAGGTTGTCTAGTTGGGCGTCAATGTTTTACTATCAACCGACGCCTAAGACTTTAGGTGTCGTTTGTATTTGATAACCGATGCCTTTACGAACTTAATAGACCCACGATCGATCGATCGCACCGATACCTATTTCATTGTCTTCATCACCCGCTAGATGCTGCCTGTGCTTCCTCGCCTCGCCTCGCCGTCGCCGCCGACAGTGCTGCTGCTCTGCTCGCCGGCGCTGCTTCTTCTTCGCCGCCGATGCTCTGCTTTTTCGCCTGTTTCTTCTCCGGCCGGTGCCTGCTGCTTCTCCGAACGTCTGTTGCTTCTCCGGCCGCCACCCGCCCCTCGACTTCTTTGTCTGCTCACCGCCACTGCTGCCGCCGCTCGCCGCCGCTCTTCTCCACGCTAGCTCCAGGTTGGCTAGCCTCTTTGCTTCCTTCTCCTTAGCTCCTTACCAACAACAAGTACGACCATGGCTGTGTTGGCCTACCACGGCCGTGCTGGACAGCACGGCCGTGGTAGGCCAACACAACCACAGCTGTTACCATGGCCGTGCTGTCCAGCATGACCGTGGTAGGCCAACACAGCCACGGCCGTGCTTGCTGTTGGTAAGGATATGAACACATTTTTATGTAATGCTTTATGTAAATCCTAGGATATGAACAAATCTTTTTCTTGCATATATTTTTCATATATTTGTGCTTCTAATCGTAATGTTTGGCCTAATTCAGTAAATTTTGATGCATGTTGAAATAAGATTTAAACTTGTCAATTGTAGCATCCTAATTTGATTTGATTAAACCCTAACATCAATTGTGATGAAACCCTAACATTAATCGTGATGAAACCCTAACATGTACATATCTATTATTGTGTTTATTGGCCTAGAAACCCGTCCAAGATTTACTCATTAGGAGTAAGTCTTGGATAGTCCCCAGTTTGGGATTGTTCTTGAACACCTAATCTCACTTAGGATGTAAGTGTATAATGTGTATTGGGTTTTCGAGAAAATTTCGATAGCATTTCCCCGTTTGTTCTCTAAGTACATATGTACTTAGAGAACAATGGGGAAATGCTGCTGAAATTTTCTTGAAAACCCAATACACATTATACACTTACTAGTGAGATTAGGTGTTCAAGGATGGGATAGGTGGTACACATTTATTATATATAAGAATGACATCACATGTGTTTGTTGGCCTAGAAACCCATCCAAGATTTACTCATTAGGAGTAAATCTTAGATAGTCCCCGATTTGGGACTGTTCTTGAACACCTAATCTCACTTAGGATGTAAGTGTATAATGTGTATTGGGTTTTTGAGAAAATTTTGGTAGCATTTCCCCGTTTGTTCTCTAAATACATATGTACTTAGAGAACAGCGGGGAAATGCTGCCGAAATTTTCTCGAAAACCCAATACACATTATACACTTACTAGTGAGATTAGGTGTTTAAGAATGGGATAGGTGGTACACATTTATTATATATAAGAATGACATCACATGTGTTTGTTGGCCTAGAAACCCGTCCAAGATTTACTCATTAGGAGTAAATCTTGGATAGTCCCCGGTTTGGGACTGTTCTTGAACACCTAATCTCACTTAGGATGTAAGTGTATAATGTGTATAGGTGGTACACATTTATTATATATAAGAATGACATCACATGTGTTTGTTGGCCTAGAAAGTGAATAATCATTGTTCTTTATATTACTTGTACATTGGTATAAATTAGAATGAACAATCACTAAATTATATACTATTTGTATGGAGTCCGGCTTCATTGTAGATAATAAGAGTAAATCTTGGATAGGATGTAAGTGTATACCCTAATCTTGTCCTAATATATACTTGTTTTCTCTTTGATCATAGAATGGATAGATCATGGATGTCCATTCGCAATCGCTGCACCCCAGATTTTATATCTGGTCTTGATTAGTTTGTTAGATTTGCCGAGGAATATAGGAAAAAACCTACAGATAGGTTCTAGTGTCCATGTAGGCATTGCGGTAACAACTTGAAAGTCAACACTGGTGAGGAAATCAAAAGTCATGTCATGTGCAACGGGATTGTACAAGGCTATACATAATGGCACTGGTATGGAGAGATTTCAAACTCCGATAGCAGTGCTTGGGTGGAAGAAGAAATTGCCTTCGATGACGTAGATGTGAACAAACCAGTTCCAGTAGACATCATTGATGCGATGCTGGATAGTTGTAGGGTAGAGCACACCGATCCACCTCCTATCTTTAGAAACATTATGCATGATGCTGAGATACCGTTATACACAGGCTGTGCTAAGTTTACGAAGCTTAGCGCTGTGTTGAGATTGTATAAGTTGAAAGCTAACAATAGATGGAGCGACAAAAGCTTCACTGAATTGTTGACTTTGTTGAAAGAAATGCTTCCTGAAGGAAACGAGCTGCCAATCTCAACATACTGGGTAAAGAAAATGTTGTGCCCAATGGGAATGGAGGCCAAGAAGATACACACATGCCCGAATGATTGTGTATTATTTCAAAAGGACTATGTAGATTTGAAAGATTGTCTAAAATGTGGTGCGTCACGGTATAAATTGACGACTTCGGGGGAGTCCAAAACTGGTTCTCATGCCAAGGTGTTGTGGTATCTACCTATAATATCATGGTTTCAACGCTTGTTTGCAAATCCGAAAGATGAGAAGAATTTGAGGTGGCATGCAGATGTTAAGAAAAATAATGATGGGATCCTACGACATGCATCTGATTCCCCACAGTGGAAGAAGATTGATCTATTGTACCCCAAATTTGGTGAAGAAGATAGGAATCTAAGACTTGGGCTTTGTACAGATGGGATGAATCCGTACGGGACATTGAGTAGCCAACATAGCACTTGGCCAGTCATGCTTGTTATATACAATCTTCCTCCCTGGCTGTGTATGAAAAATAAGTACGTTATGCTGTCGTTGTTGATATCGGGCCCTAAACAACCTGGAAATGATATCGATGTTTATCTTGAACCTCTGATTGATGACTTAAAGAAACTTTGGGTTGAAGGTGTGATGACCTATGATGCTTCAGGAAGAGAGACATTTCATTTGCATGCTATGTTGTTTTGCACTATTAATGACTTTCCAGCATATGGGAATTTGTCTGGATATAGTGTCAAAGGAGCTAAAGCGTGTCCTATATGTGAAGAAAACACTGATTCAATAAGACTAAAACATGGCGGCAAGACTGTATATCTTGGTCATCGAAGGTTTCTTTCAAAATTCCATCTGTATCGTAGGAAGCGCAAATCATTCAATGGATGGAATGATGAACGGAGTGCACCTAAACCTATACCGGGGGATGTTGTTTATGAAAGAGTAAAAGACATTGTCAATGAATTTGGTAAGAAATCACAATGTAGTATGGCCACACGGAGTGACAATTCTTCATTCAAGAAGAAGTCAATATTTTGGGATCTTCCTTATTGGAGTTCTTTGACAGTCAGACATTGTATCGATGTAATGCACGTTGAGAAAAATGTCGCATCATTGGTACTCTGTTAAATATACCAGGTAAGACTAAAGATGGGATAAAATCCAGACTGAACCTACGTGAAATGGGAATAAGGTCAAAATTAACAGAATTACGTGAAATGGGTAATAAAAGAACATACTTACCTCCCGCTTGTTACACGTTGTCTAGAAAGGAGAAGAAAGCTTTTTTTGAATGCTTGGTAAATGTTAAGGTGCCACATGGTTACTCATCCAACATCCGTAGATTGGTATCAATGAAAGATATGAAGTTGATAGGTCTTAAATCTCATGATTGTCACACTCTAATGCAACAAATATTACATGTGGCAATTCGATCTATATTGCCGAAGCATGTAAGGTTTGCAATCACCAGACTTTATTTCCTTTTCAACACTCTATGCAGCAAAGTTATTGACCCTGATACTCTCGATAATTTGCAAAGAGAAGCGGTTGTTACCCTATGTCAGCTTGAGATGTATTTCCCTCCTTCGTTCTTTGATATCATGGTACATCTTGTTGTCCACTTGACTAGGGAAGTGAAAATGTTGGGACCAATTTTCTTGCATTGGATGTATCCCTTTGAACGATACATGAGCATTTTTAAAGGTGATGTTCAAAACCGTTATCGGCCTGAAGGGAGTATTATTGAAGGTTATGTGGCGAGAGAGGTTATGGATTTTTGCAATGACTTTCTGAGTGGTAATAACACTCCTGTTAATGACAAGAATATTGAGGAGGGCAAAGGAATTTTGGGATCATGGGTGAAAGTAATCAGCCATGAGCAGTTGGAACAAGCTCACTTGTATATTTTTCACAACATGGATGAAGTGAGTGTTTATATCGACGAACATACCAATTTCATCAAGAGACAACATCCTCGAGCAAGTTCAATGTGGCTTGCTAGAGAGCATAATAAGACTTTTTCTAAGTGGTTTGAAGATAAAGTCTTACATCAACTATCTCAAACACCAAATGATATTACAGAAACTATCAAATGCCTCACCTTTAAACCAAAACCGAATGTTATGTCTTATGAAGGATTTGACATTAATGGGTTCACATATTACACAAAGCACCAAGATGATAAGAGTGTCGTCCAAAACAGTGGGGTCACTCTTCAAGCGTCGACTATGTATTTTGCAAGTGCAAAGGATAAGAGTCCACGTGAAGCTAAAATGTCATATTACGGTGTCATTGAAGACATATGGGAGTTTGACTACATAGATTTCAGAATTCTGCTCTTTAAATGTAATTGGGTTGATAACACCAAAGGAGTTATAGTGGATGAATTGGGTTTCACTTTGGTGAACTTTGAAAAGATTGGCGAGAAGGGTGAACCATTCATATTGGCATCACAGGCGAAACAAATATTCTATATCGATGATCCTGCAAATGATAAATGGTCGGTTGTTCTTCATGGTAAAAGACAGTTCATTGAAGATCCTATAGATGAAGAAGAGTACTATGATAAGTATGATGACTCCAGTCCATTCTCAGTTGGGTTGCCAACTCCACAAAATATTGAAGCTAATGATGACTTATATGTGCGCAGAGATCACAATGAAGGATTGTTAATTGATAAAAGATCACAATTTTAGAGACATGTATGTTTATACAAATGCTAAATGTTTGCCTTTTTCTAGTTAATACAAATGCTAAATGTTTGCCTTTTTCTAGTTAATACAAATGCTAAATGTTTGCCTTTTTCTAGTTAATACAAATGCTAAATATTTGCCTTTTTAATGACATTTTCAGATGGCTGACCATGATGAGCATGATGTCCATGATGAGCATGAAGTCCATGATGAGCATGCTGTCCATGACGAGCATGGCGAGGATACCAATGTAAGTTCTAAAAACATATCCTGTATTTCTATAAAATTCATTATCTTCTAGTTATGTCATATATCCTATATTTCTATATTGGGCTAATTCAGTGTGTTTATTTTTATCAAATTTGAGGTTGATGATGCACATGTACCCACTGAAGCACTAGAGCAACTTGATGCGGAGCACCAAACACTTAACAAGAAAAGGGGCATCACTCTATTGAAGAAGTTAATAGCGCTGAGTGGCAGTGGATCCAAATTGGTTGTTGAGTTTGATAATGGAGGAAATGCAATTGGAGTGAACCGCAATAATTTTGTAAACTATCTTGGGTGTGTCACTCGAAGCCATTGTGGTGTTAAGTATGATAATTGGCATAAAGTTCCTCAGGAAAAGAAAGACTTGATATGGAAGGATTTATGCATGAGTTATTATTATTTGCAATTCTATTATGTAGATTACAAATTATATTATTTGCAATTCTATTTTTGGATACTAGTTAATAAGAATTCTATTTTACATAATCTGTTTGCATTGGATGAGAAGCTGCATCGTAAAAGCGCGATGCAACGCGCTGGAAAGATGCTTAGGAACTATAGGACAAATCTGAACAGAGAATACATAAAAGATGGTGATAAGAAGAAGAAGTCAGCCCTTGAGCAGTGGAACTTCTTGGACAAAGAAGATTGGGACAATTTTGTTGCTTCAAGAAAATCTGAAGAATTCAAGGTATTAGGCGTCACTCCCAATTTAATTAATATACGTTGTATTCACCTATTCAAGATTAACATTTAGTGCTACTAACTATATCATTAATGTGCATACTAACTAGGCCCTCAGTGACGCACAAAAAGCAAGGCGTGCACTAAATGTGCATGACCACACTATGGGTCCAAAGGGCTATGTAAGCGTTTGCCAAAGACTACAGGCGGAGTCTGCGGCTACTCAGGAGTCTGCCACACCCATGCCTCGCCATGATATCTGGATAGCTGGGAGGCAAAACAAGAAGGGTGAAATAAAGAAGCCCGTAACTGTTGAGGCAGCTGCAAAAATGGTAAAATACAACTCTTAGAGCAATCATTTGAATATTGATTATTTGTGGTGTTAACTTACCAATTTCTGTTGATGGTGATTAGCGGGATCTGCACGAGTAGAGGAAACAAGGAACATTCATCCCTCAGGGCACAAGGGATGAATTGACAGTTGCTCTGGGTAACCCAGAGCATCCTGGACGTGTTAGGGGTGCAGGAGCTGGTGTGGGCATCAAAGCATTCTTTGGGCCATCCCAGCGCAAACCCAGAGCGGGACTTTCACAAGAAGAGGTAACCTATTCTTTTTTTAGAATGTTACTGCAAAAGGGAATTCAATAATAATAAGAAGATAATGTTTCTTTTATCCATGTATAGGAGAATAAGAGAGTCGAGGATGTAGTTGCTAAGAAGGTCAATGATATAGTTGCTGAGAAGGTCAAGGAAGAAATAGTGCGGTGGCAGGCATCTTAGGCTTCCAATCAGCCTATGGCGACCCACTCTTCTCCTGATGCACAGACTGCGAGTAATCCTAGAGACCCATCTCCTAGCACGTCTCCTGTAAGTATTGTTTATGACATTGTAGCTAGTCTTTTCAAGATGATATGTATATATGTATAACATTCTTTACGTAAATTTGTAGGCATTGAAGCCATGCCGCTTAAGAATGCAAGACTATGTTGTTGTAGAGGCGCGGGCTTACCCGTCCCTTCCTGGGGCAAAATTTCATGGGACTCCAATGCCGCAGGGCTACGTTCATGTGAGCCCGATATGTGTATTACCCGATTGGAGGGAAGCTGCATTGCCATATGCCCACCCAGATATTGATACACTTGGTGAGGCAGAAGGCGGGGTGATATTGTGGCCCAAAGCAGATGTCGTCTACACTACTGAAATTGTAAGATAAATTTACATTACTTTAGATTGTTAATGTGTATATATGAGGTCAACTGATATGAAATTATATATAAAGGTTAAAAAGAAGACACCCGGAGCACCAAGGCCTCCACCTCCACTTCCTGCATTACCAAGTTGGGTTCTAACTGACCTAAAATACCCGTTAGGTCCTGCTTGTAGGGGAATGGCATGTTGGCTATGGGCACATAATATACATTTCCCTATAGTTGTTTCTTTAGAAGCAGATTATGCAGGTCAATCATACGATAGCTCTTTATTTATACAAGATATTATTGAGCTGTTTATGTATGATTGGTTGAATACATCAATGATAGAGACATGGATAAGGTGAGATCTTGTTTATACATCCATATACCTTGTGTAAGATCCGGTGATCTAGTTTCTTATATATTAATGCATACGTAATACATGTTTTGCAGCTACTTAGTCGAAGATCAATGCAAACAATTTGCATTTGATCATGTGGGATTTTTGATTCCATCATTGATTAGTATGGTAGCTAAAGACCCTGATAGTGTTCAACAATAATGTATAGATGCTTTTACAATTTTTGGTTAGTAAAAGAAGATGATAATAATAGCTCCATTCAATGTCAAGTAAGTTTACTTTATTTATAATTTGGACTTAAGAAAATTCCATTTTTATTGTGCATTTTGAGTTATTAATTTTTAACTTTTTTACCTATAGCGCTAGACATTGGGAGTTACTAGTTATTGTCCCCGGGATGTTCACTGTTTATTATCTAGATCCTGCGGGAAGTACATTGAACACTAAAATTGGACACACATTGAGAATGTCATTATTCTGGTGAGAAACATTTCATTTTTATATCCGTTAACATATGTTATTACATTACTATTTAATTATGCAATTTACTGTGTTACATTAACATGTAGGGGTTTAGATGCATTCAAAAATGCTGGAGGAAATGTCCCAAGGAGAAAGAACCAGCCAATAATTTGGGAGAACATAAAAGTAAGTTCCCGACTCCAATGTATATATTATTTATGTGAATTGTGCTTAGTTGTATTTTTTAATATTTTGTATATTTCAATTTATAGTGCGCTACACAAGACAACGGCTGGGCATGCGCATACTATGTGATGCGATTTATGCAGATGATTATCTGACATGCCACATTGGATATTAATAGCATACATGAGGTATTATATATAGTCTCATTAGTTAGTATGAAATATATCAATCTTATTTTTATATTATTACTTATATATATACATCATTCTCTTTGCAGATGTTTAAAATTGACCACACTATAGGTAAATGCTTAAAAAATGTACATGCTCCATATACGATGGAAGCATTAAATGAAGTAAGAGAAGAATGGGCAAAATCCATACAAGCAGTGGCGATTGTAAGATATAATTGGGATGCTGATAGCGATGCTGAATGATATTTTGTAAATGAATATTTCTGAATGTTTATACATGTCTGAATGTTTCTACATGTATTTGAATGTTTCTACATGTGTGAATGTGAGAATTGAATTGATGTCTGAATGTATCTACTTGTGTGAAAAAATATTTGTTGATTTTACAGGTTTGTGGCCTGTTTGTAGGCTGATATCAATGGATGTCATAAACCTGCAGTTCAGAAAACTGAACTACAAGTTCTCATCCTGCTGACCAGCCACAGTAGGCCTACAAACTGATAAGAAAAAAAAATTAAAGTATAGGCGTCGGTTATTTATAGAACACCGTCATCAAAGGCCTACAACGTCGGTTATTGGATAAAAACTGACGCCTAATATGACAAACAACCCGACCGTGCAGGAAAGCACGACCGTGGTGGAAAAGGCGTCGCATATTCGTATAAAACTGACGCCTATAGTACTAAACACGGCCGTGCAGCAAAGCACGACCGTGTCTTCTGGGAGTATGGCGTCGGTTGTTCAGTTGTTAACCGACACAGAAAGTGTCCTAGTCATTGCTCTTTTTTGTGGTGCGAACCCTATAGACGTCGGCCAACTATATATAACCGACGCCTATATATCATATAGGCATCGGTTAGAAAACCGACGCCGAAGAGTTCGACCTTTAGCGGCGCCCACATAGGCGTCACTTGAAAACCATCGCCAAAGGGGGTTAAATAACCGACGCCAAAGGCGTGTTAGTAGTAGTGATGTAGTGCTTTTGAGCTTGATCATCCTCCTTGTGGTGATCCTTAGTGACCTTCTTTCTTGGTAAGTGGTTTTGAACCCTTGTCCTCATTTTCTTTTACACCCTACCTCTTCCTTCTAAAAAATGAGACAATGGTGCAACCATGGTGGCTATCTTGAGGATGTTCTCTTCACATAGGTCAGAGACTATTTACCATGGTGGTACCTATGTGAGAAGAAGATCTCTTCTTTCTTCTTTTTGATTAGCCTAGGGTACCCCTTTCTTGATCTCTTCTTTGACCTTGGTGTTCTCCTCTTTTGAGGTGATCTTTTGGCCTTAGAGTTGCTCTTAGTTGGAGCTTCCTTCGCTTTCTTGGAAGATTGTGATCTTGGAGCTTGATTTTCTACATAAAGTGGGGTATATTACTCTTATCCCTACTATTATTGCACCTTTTTCTTGAATGCATGTTGTTGTTTTAGTCTTTAAAATGTGATCCTAATATGCTAGATGAAGCGATTATGATTTAGGGTTTAAGATTTTGTAGTATTCTCAAATAGATTGCTCTTTCTCCTAAACCCTAATCTTTGTACCAATTTTGTGGTGATTATGGAATGGATGGTTTTATCTTGTTTTCGATTATGGATTCCTATCAACACACATATGGTTCAAGTATCTTGGAGTATCATGAAAGTTTAGTTATACTTTACATAATTTGA
Organism: Alisma plantago-aquatica; assembly: GCA_963693085.1. Lineage (NCBI taxonomy): Eukaryota > Viridiplantae > Streptophyta > Magnoliopsida > Alismatales > Alismataceae > Alisma > Alisma plantago-aquatica. The sequence goes on from OY856409.1 coordinate 1,982,225,062, forward strand.
ATGTGGGTTTTATCTCTCTTAACAAGGTTCATTCATGGTGATTTCTATGATACATGTTTTAGGGTTTTGGCGATTTATCCTTGCATGGAGTTCTTCCTCCTTGATAGTGTTTAGTATCCTTGATGTTTTCCACCTATTTTGATTTGGGTTTACGTAACGATTGGGCCCACTTCCCAAGGCTCTAGTAGAGTAATGACGACTAGCCCCACAGACCACCATTAGCCTTTACTGCACTCTTTGTACTACTCCAAGTTGAGCATGCTTAACTATGGAGTTATTTCGTGATGGGCTCCCTAAAAAGGAGGTGCACCTTGGTGATATGGGTAATCCAATCATTCCTTTTAAGATCATTTTATCTGAGGCTTCAAATCCTAGGACGTTACAATCTGCACTACTTAGACTCTTGACGTCCTCGTCAAGGCTCAACTATACAACTTCATAACCGCTTCTCCATTTCATTGTAGACCCAAAATAGCCCATGGAAACCCAACTCCCATCAATATCTACCAGCATAAGGGTGGCTCCATCTCGTCTCAGCGGATAGCCCTTTCCCACTTGCCTGGACCGCACGACTTAAAACTAGCATGTCACATGCCCATGTGGGTCTCACATACTGGAGGGAAATTAGCTCTGATACCATTTGTAATGGTTGGTCCCATTGCCCAAGGATCTAATAGAGTTTCAAGAATAACAAGTGGCCCTACAGACCACCACTAGCCTTAACAACATGCTTTATCCTCACTTATGTGCAAGCCAAGATCAACTTCCTGATTGGTCACCCATCCTAGTCTACTCCAAGATGAGCACGCTTAAATCTGGAGTTCTTTCGTGATGGGATCCTTGAAAAGGAGGTGCAACTTGGTGATATGGGTAGTCCAATCATTCCTTTTAAGATCATTTTATCTGAGGCCTTAAATCCTGGGATGTTACAGTTTATCTCTATTTTGAGGATGGTTATGTGCTTTTGAGGTAGCTTGACCTTGTTGGTTGCTACACCCTTGAGCTTGCTTCGGTCAACACACCTTGATCTTGGTTGATGGTCTCTATGCTTTGTCTTGTTTCATTCAAAGCACATGACCCTTATGTAGTAGGTCACTACACTGGTGCTATGTTGGTTGCACACCTATTTTGGCTATATTGGCCACTGTTCTTGAGTTGGCTTCGGCCGCAACATGATGGATTTTGTCTAAGGCATGCAAGGTGATGTGTAGCGGGTCTCTACACATGACACCTTTTCTTGTGGTCGCTACCCTAACCCTAGGGGGTGGTCACTACACTTTATTTGTCTTGTGGTCACAACATTGATTTCTGGTTACTAGGTCACTACATTTGGTTGTGCTTGGGTTGCTACACTACCTTAAGGTTGCAACATGGTCCTAATCCTATATGGGTTGCTACTTTGGTCGTGACAAGTGTACCTATGGTCTCTACACCTATCATCCTATCAACCGCAACACTTGGTTAATGGTCTATACTTGATGATGTGAATGTGAATGATTAATCATAAGCAATAGTGCCTAACCCTAATATACTCCAAACATATGGGAGGTGATGAAAGTATGGTTTGATGAGTGGGTTATACTACATGAACCCTAATTGGCTATACATGAATGTAACCCTAATTGTGGAAAATGTGATGTATTTGCTTATATGCTTAAAGTGATTAGCATGATTATGTTATTTTCTCTCTCCTATTTGTGTAACCATAACCTTAAAGGTGGAATGAATGTAATAGCTATGTGAATGCTACGGTGATCCTTGTATAATACATGGTGGTGATTTGAGCATTGTTGAGGCACACTGTGATATTGAATGTGTAGGAAATATTGGATTGGGTCTAATGACCTGACAAGTGCCTTGTGCCTAGTTTGAGGTGAAATCCTCTAGAGATGTGATAGAGGGATTGGTATCCCATAGTGATGTGATGCTGATGCTGGCCTTGTATGGCAGTTGTAACATGTGATGTTGGGGATGCCCTTGTGAATGACAATGAGATAAGTATGATGTGGTGAAGTGACAAGTTTCATTTCATACATTTTATATCTTCTGGAGTTGTACCCTTACCCCTATTTTTGTAGAATTTGTTTAGGGTTTGTATATTGTAACTTGATTGATGCATTAAGATGCTTAGTTGGCATAACTAATCAAGTGAAACCATAATCTTGTAGATGCCCTGTGCCATTGATTCATCCCAGTGTCAGAATTTTCTCGGTAGTGAAACAAGACATTCTTATGGGAAACTCGGAGCACATATTTTTGAATATGTGGGGGTGAAAGTGGATGATATATCCTTGCATCCATAATTACAAGTTTGGAGGATGACTACGGTCATGCCTTGTGGTGATGCAATTGGTGAAAGGCAGCAATATAACTATGTGATTGCCTCTTTTTAAACGACCATGTGTGAGCCTATTCTCTAATGACGCGACTTGTACCAGGGTGGGACTAGTTGTTTCTTTTCATCTTGACTATATTTAGTTGTTGGTAGTTGATTGTTATGTCTCTACTTATCTCTCATTCTGACCGGGAGTTGTCTGGTGAGATCATGGATTTTAGCTCTTCCATTGATCTTGTATGGCATTGATTTTAACTCTATAGCAATTAGTTGGATTTGAGGTGGTACAACTTGAATCCTATGGGCAAAATACAACATGTAATACAGCCATGTAGTGTATTTTCTTAGGGATAAACACATGCATGCATTATCTCTTGTCTTGATTTCTTGAATTATAATGCGGTATGAGAAATCAATTGTGATACATGTTCTTCATATTCCTTATTGAAATATAAGATGTTCTACTACTCAGTTGTAGATACCTGAATTGGTTAGACAATGGTAATTTTTCTATTCATATCATTTAGTTGGATCTACTCAACTTGATGTTATGGTTATCTACCTATTTTAGTTTATTTGTGCTTATAATAGTTGCTAGTAGAGAGTTATATCTCTCGTTGGGATGTTTGGTCTCACCCTGTAGGTTTCCACATCTTTTAGGTGCTCGTGCACGATGAAGTAGAGATCATATGGTTGAGGCTGAGCAGCAAGAGGAGCAGTAGCATTTAAAAGTTGGACATGCTGCTAGTGTTTTATAGTAGAGTCCTATGTGTCGTCCCTGTACTCTCAGGTCCTTGAGGGGAGGTTTTGTTGTCATGTATATTGATATGAGTTTTGGAAGTAGGCCATGGTTGTACATACATGGCTTGTATGTATATGTGAATAGGTTACCTCTTGTAATAGGTTGTGTCAAGTTAGCTAGTGAGTAGTGAGATGTGTATATCTTTTGCCATGATATATGTGTAATACAAGTGGCTCCATGTGGACTCAGATGTAATAAGTTTTAGCTTTTGTGCTGATGTGAAATTGGTTATAATTTCCAGTGTTTTCTGGTAACCTGGTTGATTAGTATTAGTTCCATATTTTGTTTTGAGTTATCTCACTTTTATGTGACTAGTGTGTGACAACCTTGGTCACCAACAACCTTAGTGGTCGATGAGATTTATTGTTGTGGTCATCAGGTTCTGATCTGTATAGTCAATCTAGTTGCTTAGAAGAGAGGCTTGCATGAATGAGATGCTTTTACCTTGGACACATGGCAAACTTGGCTAGACCCGTCTACCTTCTCTTCTCTCTCACCCATATCCATATATACCTACCTCGTCTCATGCAACCAAACCCTTTGAACCCTCTTTCTCTCTTCTTGCTTTTAGATCTCTTCCCTATCTTTCTTGGTGGTGAAGGAGGAGCTCGAGTGAAGAAGGAGGATGATCTTGCTTGCATGTGCACCTAGGGTTTTGATTTACCCTAATTGAGGTTGTTTGGTGCTTCCTTGTTTGGTTTCTTGACCTAGGTGAGTGAGATCTCCCTCTTTTACTTCATTTTCCTTACTGTACCTCCTTTCTCTCTCTTCTCCTAGTCAGATCCATGGTGGAGCTTGAGCTAGTGGTTGAAGATGCCTTATTTATTGCCTTTTCAACATAGGGTTTGCTTCGTTTTTGGAGAAGGAACTAGCTTGGCTGAGGAGAGTGCTCAAGCTAGGGTTTCTACCGTCTTTCTTCAAGCTCCCTTGTTGTTTGGAGTTTCTTCATCATCTCCAAGGTGGGTTATATAACTTTATCCATGATTTTTGCTTACTCTTATCTTGCATGTTCATAATCTTTCCTTTAAACATTGTTCCTAGTAGAAAGACATACTTTTACTTAGGGTTTGAGCTTTGGATAAACCCTAAACCTTGTGCATGATTTTCTTGATGGAAGCGATAATCCTAGACCTTGATGCATGTTTCTCCCTTGAAGATGACGAACCCTAGATCTTGCACATGTATGTGATTCCATGATGGTCATTAAGTTTTATTTCCATATGGTTGTCAAGGAATTCTGACTTCACAATTGGTTGCCAAGATGCTCACTCTATATAGTTAATGACATTTTTGAATCTATGTGGTCGCCAAGATTTCACCTATGTGGTCATTGAGTTTTTGATCTTATGTGATCATTGAGGTTTTGAACTCTTATGTGGTCATCAATGATTTTGAACCATGTTGGTCACTAAGGTTTTAGTTTCTTTATGGTCACCAAAGTTTTGATCGTAAGTGGTCGCCAAGATTTTTCACTCTAAGTGGTCTATGAGGTTTGGTAACACTAGCAGTCACTGATGAACTTTAACCCTAGCGGTTGGTGATGGATCCTAACCCTATGTGGTCGATGAAAATTTATGACTCTATGGTCTTGGGTGAGGTTTGTGCTTAAACCTAAGTAAGTACATGAACCAATAGTTAGTTGATTGCTGATTTGTAGCATCAACTTAATCTGCCTTATTGAAACCTAAACCTAAAGCAATTAAATGATGGTTGTTAGTCATGCCTAGTTTCCATGTATGTTGATATGATGAAGGAATACTCTTTTAATGATTGGCGTAACCCTAATATGTTGCCATGTGAACATCATAGTTCTTGTAATACAATGATTATGTTAAAATTGTATATCACATGTGTGGTGATGTATTGTTGAAGCCCTTGGTAAGTCATGGAAAGATAATGATATTCTTACACATAATGATGTGATGGTCCTATTGACCCTTGGGCATGGTTGATCCCTAGTGAAGGTATGATCCTATTTCTGATGTGACAAGGATTAGAATAATGTGATAATGTGAAAAGAATTATATCTCATACATTTTGTATCTTTTAAAGTTACAACTTACCGTGTTTTTTGTACAACTCTTTTAGGGTTTGTATGTAACTTGATTGATGCAACCATAAATCACCTCAATTGTTGTTAACTAATCAAGTGAAACCCTAATCATGTAGTGCCATTATTCGTAGATCCATTCCAATGTCAGAACTTGCTAGATGGTTAAAGGAGTATTATTCTAATGGAAGCTCAAAGTCGTATATTGTTGAGTATATGTTTTTCATTTAGCATGGTTGTGGTCATACCTCGGTAGGATACTGGTTGAGGCTATTTCTCAAATGATTATGATTTAGTATATGTGATGTGATTGAGGACGGCTGTAGTTGTACCTCAAATGATACAATTTAGCATACCCTGATTACTAGTGTCATGACCTATATACGTAGGGCGGATTAGGCTGTTTTGTAGTTGGACTATATATGCCACTACGGCTGACTCATACTGACCAAGGATTGATGAGATCTTAGTATTCTAGCTCTCCTTGATCTTGTACGGAAGTGATTTTGACATAGTGGTGGTCAGTTGGAATTTGAGTGGCATACCTCAAATGCCCTAGGGCTTAATAAAAGATGTAATGCAGTCGTGTCCGAAATCTATTTAGGGTTAAACATGATTCACATTGGATGTTAACCCTTGCCTTGTTTCTTATAATGCTAGTTGTTATATAATGTAGTAAGAGTAGTCAACTATTTCATAAATGATAGATTTATTTGTACCCTTATATACTTGTTAATCATGTCTGTTGTTATGCATACTTGCTTAATTTGTTTAATCTGCATAACTTGCTTAATAAAATAACCTATTGTAATCAATAACTATTGTTGATAGGATAGGTAAGTGCATCATGGGAGTTGGCCACCATGGGTACGCCTTGTCTACACTGGAATATGAAACCAATGGCATCTTGCTAGCTTTCCAATTATGTTATGACCATGGATGGCATTCGGCAATGATCTATTCAGATGCTATCAATGCAATAAAGATGCTGATGTAGAAGGAATAGCATGTCATCAACCTCGTGCCCCACCAGATAAGATATACCTCCTTCAAGCTAGCATGCCCCAACATACAATTGCTTCACATTCTTAGAAGCTACAATGACGTGGCCAACAACATTGCAAAACACAACCTATTCTCTTTTTCTTCGCATTCCTTCTTAGGTAATAAACCACCTTGGCTATCCAAGGAGGTGAACATCCTACCAACCAAGTTTTGGCCCGATGTAGCGAACGAGATGAATAACTAATCTCTACTTCACTAAAAAAAAGCTATTGCTGAGAGTTATATATCTTGTTGGGACATTGGTCTCATATTGTGGGTCGCCACATCTTTTTAGGTGATCTTCATCGACGTCCTCAAGATTGCAGCAGTGAGGAAGAGTAGCTTGGAAAGTAGTAGGAGCAGAAGGTTGGATAGTAGTTAGTAGTGTCCTAGACTTGTCCCTATACTCTCATATCTGAAAATGGGATATTTTGTAAATAATTTGTACATAGAGTCAAGTTTTTGGCAGTATGTTGATGTTTTATATGGCATGTATATAGGGCTATCAAAATTTATCTAAACCTGTGAACTCAGTTATGTCCGACCCAAAAAAAAGGGTTTGGGTTTCAGTTGTGATGTTTTGGGTCAGTTCCAGGTTTAAAAGTACGTGTCTGAATCTAAATTGGGTCAGTTCTGGGTTTACAAACAAGACAAAATTGGGTTCTAAATACTAACTTATATATATATATATTTATGGGATGGATGAGTGAAGTGATATATTTAATTTTTAGTATAATATATATGATATTGCAACATATTATAGTTATTTAATATGATAAATGTGTTGTTTTTTAATAGCATTATGATATTCTTATTATGTTAGCATTTACTAATGTGATAGGTAACATATATAATGCCTTTTTTAGATGTTGTTATGATGTGGTATAAGTATTATTTTGGTATGGTAATAGTCATCTCAATTTGTTTGATGGGTGGTGCGATTCCGCTAGAGGTGCTACACACTAGCCGATTTGACTCGACTAGATGCGCCCCACGAGGTTGGAACACACGTGATGGGTTTTTGCTTTCAAAATTCATAAGACCTAAACTAACACACCTATGTCTACTAAAACAACTACACCCGCAACCGCACGGGGTCGTGTCGTAGTATAGGAAGGTGGCAAGTATAGGGTCGATCCATAGGGAAAAGAGGGGGCACTAGAGCTAGGTTAGTTTTGCTGGGTTCCTACTGCGGAGACTAGGGTTAAGGGTTTAAAGGTGATTTGATTGTTAAACTAAGGATGAACAAGCAAGCAATTAAAGGCGAGAATGAAATCTATGTTAACCCTAGGTTAGATTAAGACTAAGCAGGCAAGGAAAGACTAAGCTAGGTATGAAAAGGCAAGTTACACTAAGGCAAGCAAGAGAGAAACAAAAGAGCAATTAAAGAACTAAACTAGCATAAACAAGGCAAGAGCAAGGCAAGAAGCTAACTAAGTAAGAAAAGAACTAACTAAGCTAAGCAAGCACAAAACTAGGGTTTTAAGCAGTAAAGAGATGTGTGGGCTGTTTAGGGGTATGAACTTATCACTTAAGTTGGGGGTTGACACATGGACATTATGATTCCATTTAGATTATCCAAACCAAACAACAAATTAGAGTCTAATGAATTAACCTAAGCTACTAACTGGCCATGGATATGCTAGGTTGTACATAGGGGAACTAGTCCATAACACCCCTACTACCCTTACGAGGCTCAATTGGGTTAGGGATTAGGTACAATTCAATTAGAGTCTAATCAATTCTAGGTTTCTAGATTAGACATTCCTAGGGCAATTAGGGGCCGAGGGTAGTAATGGGGGGTGAAATTAGGGTTTTGGACCCCAATTCCCCCACATTCTAGCCTTGAGAAGGCTCCATGCTAATTGCCCTAGAATTACCTAATCTAGCTACTTAGATCTCTCACTTACGTTTAGGGAGATTGATTAGGATGTAGGAAGATGGGAGGCAACCTAGGGATCCAAGAATTGGACCTAGGGGCAAATCCCAAAATTCACACATATAAGCAATTTGCCTAAATTCCTAGGTGATTTCACACACAAACCAACAAGCAATCCATGGAGAAAGAGATGCAAATAGAATATAATCATTAAAAAATGGAATTACAAAGTTTACATGTCATTTCCCCCCAACATGGTATCAAAGTAACATGTTTCCCCCAAACAGCCCACCCAAGGGGCCTAGCTACTCATAACAAAGAAAAATACAAAAAGAGAGAAGAAAGAGGTAGAAGAATCCATGAAGCTCAGTGTAGATGAAGGACTTCTCCTCTCCAGTAGCTGAAAGGTCGTCCTCCTTCTTCTTCTTGGATTGGATGGAGTGGGATCATGGTGGGAAGTGGATGGAAGGCTTAGATATGGGAAGTTATGTGGTGGAAATGGTGAAATGGAGTGGATTTGAGGTGGAGGTGAAGGGGAATGGAGTGGAGGTGACACGGGAGTGAAAATGGGACTCTAAGCAGACAAACGCCGACCCTCAGCCGCCACTAGGGCTTATATAGGGATCTAGGGGGTCTAGGGTTAAGTTAGGGGCAAAATGGGGAAAGTAGTGAAAACTAGGTGGATTTTGTGAGTATCACGGCCATGGTGGGTCACCACGGTCATGGTGGATGGGCACGGTCGTGGGTTTATTAGAATGTGGAGATCACAGGGAGGTGTTCATGGATGGCCACGGCCATGGGGGGTCACCACGGTCATTGTGGGGACCTATGGCCACGATCGTGTTGATCACCACGGTCGTTTTGGCCATTTTCATCAATTTTTGGGAGTTTTACTGATTTTTTGTACTTGGGGCATGTCCACCATGACCGTGGGGACTCACCACGGTCGTGGTGGTGTCTCTCCCATGCATTTGAGCCTTGAACTTGATCATCCATGGAGGGTATTGCTTCAAAACTTTCTTTGACCACTTGGGGTAGGTTGGAAGTGGTTTTGGCCTCATTTTGAGCTCCTCCAAGCCTGAGGAAACCCTAGACTGGACCATCCTCTTTCCATGCCATCAAGTAGTGGACAAAGTACCTATAAAACATGCAAAAAGCCTCCATAAGTGCATTTGATATAAATAAGCATATTGGGGGAAATAACATGTAATCTAAGAAGTATAGATGTGGCTGAAATGCAAAATGACACAAGATAAAGCCCTAAAATAGGGCTGAATCACCACCCCAAACTTGAAACATACTTGTCCTCAAGTATGCTCCAACTCAATATCTCTACAAACTTTTCACATTCAAGACACGACAAATGCAATGTAAAAGATGATTATCGATGAATGGGATCAAAGATGACTAAGTGCATGCATTTCACCTCTCTCCTCTCCTGCTTTCACAAACCAATTATGAAAAGAGAACAAAGCATATGAACTTCAAATATAGCACATAAAATACACAAGTTATCCATATTTCTTCCATAAAGTTCTGGGTAAACCGTTTCGTGGTGGCGTTAATCTAGAATGACTAGGAGTGTTGTTTCACATTCATGCATTCAATCTTATATTTCAAATCACACCAAATGACCCACGTGGCTGTGGAAAAGGAAAAAATGAGCTAAGTTTGATGCTTCTTAGCTCAACGGGTATGAAAATGGAAGAAATGGTTGCGGTAAGATTTTGGAGTGTTTTTACACACTCATCTTTTCTTTATTTGAATGCTCTTAAATAGGAGCATCCTTTTATTTTGTTTTTGCTTTTCTTTTTCTTTTTTCTTTTTTTTTTCTTGCCCTTGGTGTAGATAAGGCATATGGTGGATAGAGTGATGTGGAGAGATGGAGATGTGGCCACCCCAAACTTTTAGAGGTGGCCACAGCTGATATGTGCACTTTGGCATCCTTTCATGAGGCAGAGGGGTAAGAAGATGGTGAGTGAAAAGTCGGGTCAAAGTGGGGTCATAGGTATGATTCTCCACATAAGACATCCTGCATGAAAATTCATCCAATACTTCATCCTAGATATCACACCACATGAATGAACAAGATGAAATTGATATATCAATCAAGTGATTCTACAAACACTAAGCGTTCAAAGCTTGCTCAACTTCACAATTCAGCCAAATCAATCACAACCATAAGAGAGGTGATGCAAATGTAAAAAGTCAAACATTGATACCACTTAGAAATAAATAATGATAAGTCACTTGCATTTGTCAACGATATTCATTTTTACTCAAAACAATAGAGATTGGGTCAAAACACACTTTTTAGACAAGAAATCTCAATTTGGGAAAAATTGGCCAAAATGGTGCCAAATTGCCTTCAATCACATCTAAGCCTATATTATTGAACTTAAAGAAGAAAACAAGAAACTCCTAGCTAAAACATGCAAAAGTCACCAAAAATTTGCATGATATGCAATGCATGGTAAGAATAGCAATTTTTTTTTGAAAATTATACAAAAATTACAAGAAAGTAAACTACATGACATGCAAGTATGAAAAGTAGTAAAGATGACTAAGATAGAAAGCAAAAACAAGAAAACAAAAGTGTATGTGGAAGGTGAAATGTAAAGTGAAACTAGGGCATACCTGCCCTACCACTTGAAACTTTTGAATCATGATGTCCTCAACATGATCCTAGAGTTTAGGATGATAGGGTAGACGATCATGGCTCTCTCGAGGATCTGGCGATGTTTCTCCCTATGGTGGAGGATATGCATAGTAGATGCCACACTAATCTACCTTCAGTGGTTGAAATTGGTCTGCAACACAGCCATGCTGAGTAGCACGACCGTGGTGGCTTCAAGTTGCACGGCCGTGCTGCCTGGCACGGCCGTGGTGCAGTCCTTTGGCAGCTTTTCTCAATTTTGCTTCTGAATATAGGGACTTGGTGTGTTTTTCATGCAAATGACCATGGTCGTATTGATGTGCCATGTCCGTGGTGGTCCCTGTAGCTGCTACTCTCAAAATGAGGAACATCAAACACTCAAAAACTTGACCCAAAGTGATTTTTCTTTGAATCCTTCTCTCAATTGTACTCAAATTTCCTTCATTTCACCCTGTTACCACCTGCACATCTTAAAACTAGACAAAAACTATTAAACACAAGTGTGTGTGTGTGTTTTCTTGGAAAGTGTAAAAATAAAGCAATTGTATCAAAACGTGAACGTTGGGTCCAAATTTCCCAAACCTATGTGGGTTGCCTCCCACAAGCGCTAAGTTTCTTGCCTTCAGCTAGGCTTCTTGTTCTTTCACCATCAACCATGGTCCAAAAACAAAATGATTTCACCCCCATCATAAGCAATCCTCTCAAATGCTTTCCTTGATTGATCTTCCTCCCAAGGGTCATGGGATCTTTGTAAGTCTTTTTTAGCAATTCTCTCTCCTTGGGGATCATCATCATAGATCTTAATCAGCCTTAAGACCCTCAGAAATCTCATGCCATAGGTTTTCTCTCTCTTGAGGAACGAGTTTTTATAGGCACCAAAGAGAGGGGTCTCAATCATATCCATTTGCTCATGGGAAGTAGGGGGAGCATGCGATAGTTGTGGTGGTGGCATCAGTGTTGATGGCCCTTGGACTTTAGGTGGAGGAGGGCATTGAGGTTGGAAGGTGAATTGGTGGGAGGGTTGTGGTGATGGAGGTGGTAGAATGAATTGAGGTTGGAAGGTGAATTGGTGGGAGGGTTGTGGCAATGGAGGTGGTGGTGGTGTGTAAGGCTTAGGATAGCCTTGGAGGTAGGGTAGTGGAGAAAATGGATGGGTTTGTGCATCTTGACCTTTCATCTTGTCTTCCTCGAATGGCTTGTCACATGCACAAAGCACAACCAAACAAAAGAGAAAAAGTTAGTAAACCAATATACACAAAGAATGCAGAGAATGACGAATAAAGAATAGCAATGATGAGGGCAGTAGGAAAAGTCAAAGCAAAACTAACTAGCTAGGCCGAGCGCCTCTAATCCCCGACAACGGCGCCAGAAAGCTTGGTGTGATTCAGCTAGAGGTGCTACACACTAGCCGATTTGACTCGACTAGATGCGCCCCACGAGGTCGGAACACACATGATGGGTTTTTGCTTTCAAAATTTATAAGACCTAAAATAACACACCTATGTCTACTAAAACAACTACACCCGCAAGCACACGAGGTCGTGCCGTAGTATAGGAAGGTGGCAAGTATAGGGTCGATCCACAGGGAAAAGAGGGGGCACTAGAGCTAGGTTAGTTTTTATGGGTTCCTACTACGGAGACTAGGGTTAAGGGTTTAAAGGTGATTTGATTGTTAAACTAAGGATGAACAAGCAAGCAATTAAAGGCGAGAATGAAATCTATGTTAACCCTAGGTTAGATTAAGACGAAGCAGGCAAGGAAAGACTAAGCTAGGTATGAAAAGGCAAGTTACACTAAGGAAAGAAAGAGAGAAGCAAAAGAGCAATTAAAGAACTAAACTAGCATAAACAAGGCAAGAGCAAGGCAAGAAGCTAACTAAGTAAGAAAAGAACTAACTAAGCTAAGCAAGCACAAAACTAGGGTTTTAAGCAGTAAAGAGATGTGTGGGCTGTTTAGGGGTATGAACTTATCACTTAAGTTGGGGGTTGACATATGAACATTATGATTCCATTTAGATTATCCAAATCAAACAACAAGTTAGAGTCTAATGAATTAACCTAAGCTACTAACTCTCCATGGATATGCTAGGTTGTGCATAGGGGAACTACTCCAAAACACCCCCTACTACCCTTACGAGGCTCAATTGGGTTAGGGATTAGGTACAATTCAATTAGAGTCTAATCAAGTCTAGGTTTCTAGATTAGACATTCCTAGGGAAATTAGGGGCCGAGGGTAGTAATGGGGGGTGAAATTAGGGTTTTGGACCCCAATTCCCCCACATTCTAGCCTTGAGAAGGCTCCATGCTAATTGCACTAGAATTACCTAATCTAGCTACTTAGATCTCTCACTTAGGTTTAGGGAGATTGATTAGGATGTAGGAAGATGGGAGGAAACCTAGGGATCCAAGAATTGGACCTAGGGGCAAATCCCAAAATTCACACATATAAGCAATTTGCCTAAATTCCTAGGTGATTTCACACACAAACCAACAAGCAATCCACGGAGAAAGAGATGAAAATAGAATATAATCATTAAAAAGTGGAATTACAAAGTTTACATGTCATTTTCCCCCAACATGGTATCAAGGTAACATTTTTTCCCCCAAACAACCCACCCAAGGGGCCTAGCTACTCATAACAAAGCAAAATACAAAAAGAGAGAAGAAAGAGGTAGAAGAAGCCATGGAGCTCAGTGTAGATGAAGGACTTCTCCTCTCCAGCAGCTTCAAGGTCATCCTCCTCCTTCTTCTTGAATGGAATGGAGTGGGATGATGGTGGGAAGTGGATGGAAGGCTTAGATATGGGGGATTATGTGGTGGAAATGGTGAAATGGAGTGGATTTGAGGTGGAGGTGAAGGGGAATGGAGTGGAGGTGACAAGGGAGTGAAAATGGGACTCTAAGCAGCCAACCCCCGATCCTCAACCACCACTAGGGCTTATATAGGGATCTAGGGGGTCTAGGGTTAAGTTAGGGGCAAAATGGGGAAAGTAGTGAAAACTAGGTGGATTTTGTGAGTATCACGGCCGTGGTGGGTCACCACAGTCGTGGTGGGTAGGGTAGACCACGACCGTGGTGGATGGGCACGGTCATGGATTGATTAGAATGTGCAGATCACAGGGATGGTGTGCATGGATGGCCACGACCGTGGGGGGTCACCACAGTTGTGGTGGGGACCTATGGCCACGGTCGTGTTGATCACCACGGTCGTTTTGGCTATTTTCATCAATTTTTGGGAGTTTTACTGATTTTTTGTACTTGGGGCATGTCCACCACGACCGTGGGGACCCACCACGGTCGTGGTGGTGTCTCTCCCATGCATTTGAGCCTTGAACTTGATCATCCATGGAGGGTATTGCTTCAAAACTTTCTTTGACCACTTGGGGTAGGTTGGAAGTGGTTTTGGCCTCATTTTGAGCTCCTCCAAGCCTGAGGAAACCCTAGACTGGACCATCCTCTTTGCATGCCATCAAGTAGTGGACAAAGTACCTATAAAACATGCAAAAAGACTCCATAAGTGCATTTGATATAAATAAGCATATTGGGGGAAATAACATGTAATCTAACAAGTATAGACGTGGCTGAAATGCAAAATGACACAAGATAAAGCCCTAAAATAGGACTGAATCAATGGGCTATATTTTGATGTGAATATGTGATGTTTTAGTATGATATCGACGACGTTGCAATAATTTTGATATGAGACATGTGTTATTTTAGTATGATATGTGTGATGTTGTAGTTGTGTTGAGATTTTCTTATTTCCAGACAATATTAATACTCTATTTTTGGTATTATTTTCTTGAATAAAAGCAAAAAAAGTTATACTATAATGTATAATTTTACATGATCATTGCCATATTTGGTAATTATTTTAGATAATAAAATTATTTACAATCGTGTAGGTAATTTTATCAAAAAATTTATTTTTCCAAAGAAATCATCTTTAAATCCAGGTTCGGGTTTAGTTTTGGGTTTAAAATTTTCAATCCGAGTTGGTTTCGGGTTGAGAGTTATTAATAAATCTGGGTCTGGGTTTGTGTTTGGATTTGACCGTCAAACAACTCAGACAAGATTTTTTGACCTAGAACATGCCTGAACCTGATATTTTGACACCCTACTTGTATATGCAGAACCATAGATTTTGTATACATGTGTGGCTGAGACCACTAGACATTCATGTAAATACTTGATATGGTATGTGTTAATATGCAAAGTTGTTGGACCTTAATGTAAATATATCTGAACATGATGATAATGTTTATATCAGTTTTGTTTATCCTCCTTTTTGGTTATGTGGTTAATTAGAAGTTGATCGTGTGTTTTGTTTTGAATAATCTCTTTTATCATGATGAGGCATCACAGTTTAGGTTGGTATCAGAGCTTTAGATTCACTGAGTCTATATGGACATAGACTTAGGCTTTGCATTTTTTCTTATGTTATCCAACATATCTAATCATACTTATGCTTATGTAGATATGTTTGGAGAATGTGAAGAGCATGCTGAGAGTAGTTTCGTCGTGCTAGGATGTGGCATTAGGATGTGCTAACATGATGGTAGAGTGCTTGAGATGGGGTCAGAACCGCCCTTGATGCCTCAGTTTGACCCTGAAGCCATGGAAAATCCTACTTTCCAGTCCATATTTGGACATCTCATGGTGACAATCATGCACTTAGTTGATAGAGAGTCTGGCAGATGTCCCTAATGTGGAATCTTAGGGTTCAGAGAAGAAGTTTGAGAGGTTGAGACGTGTTGGGGCTATCAAGTATGATTGTACGACAGACCCAAAAGATGTTGACAGAGCTTGAGAAGGCATTGAAGATCTTGAATATTTCAAAACACGACAAGGTGAAGCACATTGTTTACTTGTTGAAGGGCTGTGTTGGCCATTGGTGGGACATAGAAGAAGAGAAGAGACCGTGACTTGTGGTAGGTTAGGAAGAGTTTTGGCAAGAGATCATGAGCAAATACTATCTAGGGACGTATCTGGTTGAGAACACAACTCAATTTGAGAAGTTGTACCAGGGATCGGTGTCCATTAATGAGTATGACGTGAAGTTTGTGGAGATTTTGAGGTTCTGTCCTCATATGGCAACGAAGAATAAGGAGAGGATTCAAAGGTTTGAGAAGGGTCTGATATCTGAGTTGTCTACGATAGTGTCTACTTTGGAGATATGAGAGAGGTCCTCTACCTTTGTGGAGTTAGTGAGAAGGATTGAGAGGTATGCTATCGAGAAGCATTAAGCCAATGCCAGGAAGAGGCCAAATTAGTATCAAGGTCAGTCGTCTGGTGGCTTCAATAAGCCATCTCGTCACTACAGACACAATAGAGATCATATTTTTCTAAGTTGAGATCAGGAGTTCCATCACAATGGTCCCCAAGCAAGGACATATGTCACAACTTCTTGCCAGTAGGAGCATACAACATAAGATCTATGTCAGTGACAGGGCCATCTAGGTCGTAGTTTGAATCGAGGACTTGTCACAGGTGTGGACAAGTAGGGCATCTAAAGTGGTATTGCTCTATGAAGGATGAAGAAGTGACACAACAGCCAAGAAAGAGTCAGATAGGTTATCAGTAGCAGTAGTAGTACAACAATGGTGGTGGTAGAGGACACAGTTAGGCAACACAGGAAGGATCTTCTGCACCAATCGGAAGGGGTCGTGGATGATAACAGGAGATGACTAGATTCTATGCTATGAGTCAACTGGAGGGAGTGATCAATCCAGGGTCTGTGACAGGTCAGATGGAACTTTTCATTCTAAATTATCTGCTTCTTATTTTGTAATTGTTTTGGTTGACCCAAATGTGACACACTTATTTACACCAGAGAGGTGATAAATAGTTGTAATCTTCCTATTCTTGGTAGATCTGATAGTCTTCAGCTAGAAATCCCTCTTGTTGATTTTGCTGAGTTGCGGGAGGTGTGTCCATCATGTGTTCTTTATTTTTTCGGGATGTAGCATTCAAGTGGACCTTATTCCATTTAACATGTGTGGATTTGATGTGATACTAGGGATGTATACCTTGGAGAAGTACACGGTTGTTTTGGACTGTAGTACAACATGGTGACGTTTTGTGATTGAGATGTTTCTTGGATCTTCCAAGGAGATTGGAAGATTCTTCCTACATGTTTTGTGTTGGCGGTGATAGCTGAGAGGTTGATGAGACAAGGATGTGAATCTTTCCTGGCACATGTTATGGATACCATGGTGAGCGGTCCTAGTATCCAAGAGGTACATGTAGTGTGAGAGTTTGAGGATGTCTTTCCAGATGAGTTTCTTAGTGTTCCTCCTCCTAGAGAGATTGACTTTGGGATCAATCTTGTTCCTCGAACACAACCCATAACACAAGCACCTTATAGTATGGCACCGTTAGAGATGTAGGAGTTGAAGAAATAGTTACAAGAGTTGTTGGAGAAGGGATTCATAAAATTGAGAACTTCCCTTTGGGGTGCTCCTGTGTTGTTTGTAAATAAGAAGGATGGATCCATGAGGTTATGTATAGATTATCGACAATTGAAAAAGGTTACAATGAAGAACAAGTACTTGTTGTTGAGGATTGATGATCTGTTTAACCAGTTGAGAGGTGCTACAATGTTCTTGAAGATAGATCTACGGTCAGGTTACCACCAGCTTAGGATCAAGGTGAATGACATACCTAAGTCTGCTTTTAGGACTAGGTATGGTCAGTATGAGTCTTTGGTTATGCTGTCGGGCTAACTATCGTGCCAACATATTTCATGGATCTTATAGAAAGGGTGTTCAAACTGTATCTGGATCAGTTGGTGGTAGTGTTTATCAATGACATCTGGATATACTCCAAAGATAGTTGGCAGCAAGAGCAACACCTTTTTCAAGCTTTGATGTTTTTTAGGAAACACCAGTTGTATGTCATGTTCAACAAGTGTGAGTTCTGATTGACTAAGATGTCTTTTTTGGGTCATGTGATATCTTCTAAGGGTGTTTGTGTTGACCCTAAGAAGGTACAATCAGTGCTGGAGTGGGAGCAACCCAAGACGTTGATGGAGGTTCCAAGTTTTTGTGGTTTGGTTGCATACTGCAAGAGATTCATTAAGAATTTCAATACTATAGCGTTACCCCTGACAAAATTGACCAAGAAAGGTGTTCCTTTCACCTGGGATGACAAGTGTGTGCTTTCTTTCTAGTTTTGAAGGAGAAGCTAGCTAGTGTTCCAATGTTAGTGCTACTAGATCAAGGGAAAGGTTACATCGTCTTTTGTGATGCTTTGAAGAATGGCTTAGGATGTGTGGTGATGCAGGACAAGAACGTGATTTCTTATGCTTTGCGACAGTTTAAGAAATACAAGGATAACTACTAGACACACAATATAGAGATATCATTCGTGGTTCATGCCTTGAAAATTTGGAGGCACTATCTATATGAAAAAATGTTCAGATCTTCACCGACTACAAGAACCTTTAGAATATCTTCTCAAAGCAGGAGATGAACATGAGGCAAAGGAGATGGAAGGAACTAATCAAGGATGTAGATTGTATGATAGACTACCATCCTGGGAAGGAGAATTTGGTGGTTCATGCTTTGAGTAGGAAGTCATGTTCATCATCATCTGTAGACAAGACATAGTTACACTGCATGGTGTGTCACAAGTGGGACATGTTGGTGTCGTTGCGGCAGATGAATTCTCAGTTGGAGGTATCCTTGTTGGTAGGGTTATTGTATTAGTTGTAGGTGAATCCTACTATGATACAGTAGAGAAGAGATGCATAATTGAGTGATACTATGATATGAAATATCAAGTCAAAGTTTGGCAGCAGGAGCATAATGGCTTCCATGAGTCAGAGGATGGGATAATTTATTATCATAACAGGATGATGGTTCCATATGTTGGTGGCATGAGTAATCTCATACCTCGATGTACGCAATGCACCCCGATATTACCGAGATGTACCAAAATCTAAAGGATCTATATTGGTGGTCAGATCTGGAACGTGATGTGACAGAGTTTGTTTCTAAGTGTCCATTCTATCAAGAGGTCAAGGCAAAACATCATAAGCCTGTAGGAACTTTGCAACCTTTGCCAATTAGTAGTGGAAATGGAATTAATTCACTGTGGAATTTTTGGTTGGTCTTCCTAGGACAACCAAAGGTCATGATTCCATTTGGTAATAGTTGACAGGTTGACCAAGTCAACTCAGTTCTTTCCAGTCAAGATGATGTATATAATAGATAAGTTAACACATATATATGTGAATGAGATAGTCTGCTTGCATTGCATTCTAGTCACCATAGTATGTGATAGAGGCTCATAGTTCATGAGTCAGTTTTGGGAATGTCTGTGTATAGCTATAGGGATGCAACTGATGTTTAGCATAGTTTTCCACCCTCGAACAAATGGATAGTTTGAGAGGACCATCCCGACTTTAGAGGATCTTTTGAGAGCATGTGTTTAAGGGTTTCTTGGTAGTTGGGATATACATTTGATTTTGATAGAGTTCGCCTACAACAACAACTATCAGAGGAGTATAGATATGGCACCATATGAAGCTTTATATGGGAGGCATTTTTGGTCACCTCTTTGAAGATATGAGTATCAACTTTTGGGTCCTAAGTTGGTGCAACAGACAAAAAAAAAGATCAAGGTGATATAACAACAACTCAAGACAGCCCAGGACTAACAAAAGTTGTACATTGAACATCATCACAAACTATTAGAGTTCAATTTAGAGACTGTGTGTACCTCAAGGTTCTCCCTTGGAAGGGTGTGTTGAGGTTTAGCAAAAAGGGTAAGTTGGCTCTAAGGTATATGGGGCCTTACCCTGTTGTGGAATGTGTCAGGAAGGTGGTGTATAAGTTGGAATTACCACTAGAGTTGCACATGCTGCATAATGTCTTCCATGTATCCATGTTGAGGATGTGTCACCCTAATATAAATCAGATATTACAGCTGATACACAAAAACTGCACGATAAATGCAAGTGTGTGTATCAGTGTAATATAGGCCTTAAGAGGCCCATATGTCAAGCTCAGGCAAACGTAGCCCAGAAACTACTACTAACCGTAATGCAATCAACTAAGCCAAAGAAAACTTGAATGAGGGTTTAATTAACAAAAATGTAGAAAGTGAATCTAAGATTACCAGCTATTTAATATCAAGAGGAGTGAATTCCTTAATATTGTAGTTTCATCTCAGTTAACATTGCAATTTACAATAATGACAATTATAATTATCTCTCCTAAACCTGGAATAAGAGCATGTAGCAAGAATTACACACTCTCACGATGTAAATCACTACCTAATATAATACCAATCCCACTCTTGCATCAATTGTGTTATTAGTTAGGTTCTTTATCAAAATCTCTGGGTAATCCCTTCACATTTGTAAGCCACCTTTCTCAAAGGGTGATATAAAACATGTATTTCTATGATTATTCTAGCCATTAATTTCCTTTTTCAAAGCAATCAAAGGTCTAATTAACTACCTATGGTGATCAATCATGGATAGTTTATGAAAATATCATAGAAATAAGTCTAGAAATTGAAAGAAATTGCTATATTACTGCATAAAAATTAATTACAATGCATAACCGGTCTACTCCCAGGTCCTAAGGAATAAGGGGTTTAGCTTCACATGGTTTCCATTGTAAAAAACACAAGAGATAAGAAAAATGTGGAGAACATAGTAAAACTAAAGAACCCCTAAAGAACATGGTCCAAATGATTCCCTCTCACACACGCGCCAATTTGATATGTTCTGACTGCAAATCTATCCACATGAGGTGCCCAAATCATAAAAAATGTGGTCTTATTCTTTGCTTTCTCCTCTCCTCACTTCAGTTGTCATTCAACAAAATAGAATGCGATTCATAGGGTTGGCCGAAATCTTCTAAGTCATATAAGTGACTTAGGGCATAATTAATTGCCAATCCTTGGATTAGACTTGATTTTCATATCTAACTGATCCCACCATATCATTACTACTGACTGGGTGTCGGTAGTACAGACACCCTCGATAGTTGCGGCCGCTTGGGCATCCTTTGGTACTACTGAGTTGAGTGTCAATATTATCGAGATATCTTGATTAATTTTGAAACCATCTTTCTGATGTTTTTGGTGGTATCAACTTCTGGGCCGTGCTACTGAGTCTTCTCGATTTCTTTAAGTTCCAAAATGAGCATGTGTCGGCACCACTGACAACAAAGTTGGTAGTACCGAGCTGTGTAGATTCTTGTAAATTTACCTAAAATCCACAAAAACCAAACTTAAGCTCTTAAAATATAGTAAATCTTTCAGGGACATTAAAATTACATTTACTTGATGAAATTAAGTATCACAGGCTAATAAGAGTAAATAATGCACAATTTAATACGGAAATGAACAAATAGTGCAAAAAAAATCTATATTAAATAGCCTGTGAAAATGACATTTATCCGATGCATCAAACTCCCCTCAGCTTAAACGTTGCTCATCCTCAAACAACACACCCTCAGTTTTGTTTGAGATAAATCGGAAAAAGTACAACAACTATGAATTTTATTTCTAGACAATCCCCACTTGGCAATCCTAAACCGACCTTTACTTATCACTGAACAATCAATTACTGTCAAGCGACCAAAAATTTCCATAAAAGAATCCACCCTTAGATAAATGAACACTATCAAGAGAGTAGTTAATATCATAGACAATCAGACTTTTGCTTGGTGCATCATGTGATACCCTATTCTACATTGCTCTTTTCCTAGCTACCAATGACTTGGAAGAAGTTCTCCTTATAAGAATGAATGAGGAGAATAATCATTTAAGTGGCCTACTAATAAGAGCAATGAATGTGAATGAATTAGGTGTCTGTGAAGATTTACAAGTAACATCCAAATTATTTATGCAAAAATCAAACATGATGAACCTATTTGGTGAAGAGAATGAAAAATGCATGAATCCTGATGCTTAATATTATGGGAGAAATGATGCATGTATCAAAAATCTCATCAAATGAATGAGAATGAATTCAAGAAGAAACTACGTCACATGAATGCTTTCATCTCATTGTGAAGAGTTTCAGGCATCCTTTCTCCCTCTTTACTTCAAAACATCAAAAACAAATCTTTTTTTCATTGGCCCACTGTTTTAGCATGATGGAAAATTATGCTTGGGCTTCACTAACATATGGATGTGTATCCATGCACTCACATTTAGAATAAAAATGATACCCACATGATATAGAAATGAATGATAAGAAATGCATGTAATCTACATATAATTTTTATGCAACTAGAATGATATGCATAAAAAAATTATGCATAGCAACATTTGTTTTCATTTTGTAATGTAGTCAGAGAGAAACTAACTATCATGTTACCTATTATGTCATGCAATGCAAACAAGAGGAAATAATTTGGACTACTTGATCATCTTAAGGTGGTGGATCAAAATGAATGGAAAATGGATGGAAGCACATAATTAAGAGACAATGCCTTTCATGAACTATGATATGTCCCTCTCTAATGACCTATGAACATGGTGACCTTATGATTTCTTTCTTAAACTTCAATTTAATATCCCATTAATTGTTTGATCAATTTAGGCTCAAACCCCTTTTTCATCCACATTACATGAATAATTAATATGTACATTCATATTAATTGTCCTTAAGCTGACTAGCCCATACACTTCCTCTGGGTGGTGCAACTCAAATAATTTGCAACTAAGCAAGAATATTTCAATTTTTAATTTTTCCATTACAAAAAAATTAGAGCACACAATAATGACAGGAATCATGACTAAGCTCCACTTTTACACTAGATAGATCATGGATCCTACAACTTGAAAAAATAAAACTAAAAAGCAAAAAAAAAAACAAATAAACACTAAAGAAAAATAAAAACTAAGGATAGATACTGTTCCAACTACCCCTCTAAGCTTCAACTTGAGTATATCCCCATAGTTAAAATTCTAACTTAAGAGGTGGAATAGTGGTACCGATCAGAAGGGTGGTGGTGGTTGTGGCATGGTAGGATCAAAGGGGTAGAATGTCCCCTGAAAATTCAGTGGTTGTTGTGGCATTAGTGGAGGTTGTAGATAACCACCAAAGTATCTATGGTTCCAATAGTGGTCAAAGAATGTCTGCTGGTACCCTCCATCCTCTTGATCCTGCTATTCTTCCTCAACATTGTCTTCTTCCTCTTCCTCCTCTAAAGAGCTATCTACAAGCCATCTCATGAGGTGGAGTCCCTACAAGTCAAAGACCACATCGGAGAGTGCCCTCTCCTTGTACTGGCCACCTGTTGTACAACATGCGTACACTGTACCCTAACGTGTGTTGAGGAGGCTGGATCTCCTGAAGTGCTTTAGGTCTAACATGGGTGCAACCTTAAAGGATCTGGAGTTAGATAGATCAAGATTAAGGTGCAACACTATTGGTGTAATCAGTCCTCCAAAGGGGATAGGAGGAGCCCTCTACAATAGTCACATCACACCCATACTATGTTGGAGGAAGAAGAAACCAAAGTTCAAATACCTTCCCCCTTATTCCACCAACTTATAGAGGAAGTAGAGGTCAACCCATTGGGTTTTCCCCTGCCCCTGGCGTGACTTTGGTGTTGGTGGTGAGGCAAAGCAGAATATGAGCAAAAGGGTGCTCGATGTCAGTGATGGAGTTTTAGTCCCAGCTAATATGGAAGCCTTCTGGCACCTCTACTAGAAGCTCCCATGCATTCTTGAAGTCGAAGTTGCATGACACAAAACGTTCTTCTCCCATCGACCATCCATAGATGGCATTGAACTATTACAACGTCAGGTAAAAGTCAGTGTCGAACAAGTGAAAGTTGATGCGACCCTCCATCCATCAATCCCCATTCTCAGGGATGATGCAAATCTCCAATGATGCCAAGAACTCATAGACGAGGTCTTGAAAAGTGGGCCAATCACCAAAGAATGAGTGATCACCCATCAGCTCCTGACCCTCGCATACTTGGTGCATATTCTCGGTGAAGCCCAAGTAGGCGATGAAGGCACGATCACCATACTGTGTTGCCACCATGTCCCTCTTTAGTAGATCTTCATAGATCTTCCTCATGTCGACATTTGGATGGGAAATGTAGCTTGGATTTGGAATCATCTCAGTCTCCCCCACCGATGAAGAAGCATTCCTCCTGGATGCCATCATGGTGGTACAAGAAGGGGATGGAGAGAAAAGATGCTTAGAATAGACTTTAGATGCCTGGGGATGCTTTCTTACACTTTCTTAGAGGAGATGTGAAGAAATGTGAAAGCAGCTCCTCCTTATATAAGCCCCGACTAGCGTGCTGCCTGCACATCGGTAGTACCGATGGAAAATTGATAGTACTGACTTTTCTTCCATTATCAGTGTGACTCAGTACCATCTATTGATATCAACATTCATCAATCGCTGAAGTCAGTAGTATTGACATGGAGTCAATAGTACCGACTTGTGCCACAGATCGATAGTACCGACCATTAGATGTATTGATTCTTGATCATCGATGGTGCTCCCACAGATCTTGTATCTTCTAGTGTCGATACTACCAACTTTGTGTCAGTCGTAACGATTCATTCAAATTTGTCCGTGCTTCCGAATGAGAACCTAGTGTTTTGAAACTAGAGCATCTCGTCAGTACTACATACTTTTGGTCAGTAGTACCAAGGCCTCATTAGCAAACTCAGCTCCCTTTCTACAAAATGTCGGTGCTACAAAATGATAGGTCGGTAGTATCGAGTTTCGTTGAATTTTTTCTCAGCCTCCCTATGATGTCCTTGATATTTCCGACTAGGTGGTTGGTAGTACCGACTTGTTCAGTCAAAGTCGATCCTTTTCCCTGTGACTCCATTTGTAGTACCGAATTTAGGGTCGGTAGTAGCGACTGGTACTCAGCCAGCATGCCACACAAAATTCATCAAGGCACCCTTTTCACGTTTTAAAAAATTAAAACTATGAAACTAAAATTCTAAATGTAAAGAACAAAAATGATGGTTGGGTTGCCTCCCAACAAGCGCCCTTGTTTTATGCCCTAGGCTCAATGATCAAAGCACATAGATCATTGAAGCTCAATGAGCTTCAACTCCTCTTACTTCCTAACTACATCTCCCCTAAAGTAGTGTTTAAGTGACTGACCATTAACAAGGAACGACTCAGTCCCATTGCTTATCTCCACTACCCTGTGGGGGAAAGACCTGGCCACTTCAAAAGGCCCACTCCATCTAGACCTCAGCTTATCAAGATGTAATTTCAACCTCAAATTTAACAGAAGAACTTTCTATACTGGAGTGAAAACTCTATGTAGGATGTGGCAGTCATGGATTTTCTTGGTTCTCTCTTTATAGATCCTTGAGATTTCATAGACATCAAACCTCAACTCATATAACTCATTCAGTTCCAACATTCTTTTTCCCTCGCATTATCTAAATTGTAGTTGAATTTTCTCAAGGCCCATTTAGCCTTGTGCTCTAGCTCCATAAGAAAATGACAAGCTCTCCCATAAACCAACCTAAAATGATTGGTTCCTATAGGTGTCCTTTAGGCTGTCCTATATGCTCAAAGAGCATCATTAAGCAACATGCTCCAATTAGTCCTATTCGTTGAGACTGTCTTTTCTAAGATTTTCTTGATCTCTCTATTGGACACCTCAACATGTCCTTGGGTTTGGGGACAATATGGAGTACCTACCCAATGTCTCACTCCATATTTGCTCAATGGAGCACCAAATTTCCTATTGGTGAAATGGGATCCACCATCACTAATAATCAATTTGAGCACCCCAAACCTACAAATGATGTGTTCCTTCACAAACCTGATACAACTTGGGCATCATTTGTGTGGGTTGGAATTGCTTCCACTAACTTAGACACATAATCAACAATAAGTAAAATGTATACATTAGAATTTGAAGACACAAAAGGGCCCATGAAATCAATTACCCATAAGTCAAACACTTCAATTTCCTAAAAAACATTTAAGGGCATTTCATGTCTCTTTGAAATATTACCTGCACGTTGACAAGAATCACAACAAAGTACATAATTATATGCAACCTCAAAAAGCATAGGCTAATGGAACCACATTCTAAAACCTTGGTTACAGTCTTAGAACTAGCGTGATGACCCCTAATAGGTAGGGAGAGGCATTGGCCAATATTCTCTTGAACTCACAATATGACACATGTTTCCTCAAAATACCATCCCTACATTGCTTAAGCAAGATGGGATCATCCCAAATGTAAAACCTCAAGGAATGGAAGAATTTCTTCTTCTCTTAATACCCCCAATCTTTTGGCATCTCTCCACACACCAAGTAGTTTACAATATTTTCAAACCATAGATCTTTTCTTTTCATATCAAAGAGCTATTTGTCTGGGAATTTGTCCACTATAGGTATATTTATGTCCTTTTCATTCACCCTTTCAAGCCTAGACAAGTGATCTGCCACTACATTCTAAGTACCTGCTTTGTCTTTGATTTCAATATCAAATCCCTATATCAACAAGGTCCATTTAGTTAACCTAAACTTTGCATCCTTCTACATTAAATACTTGATTGTCGCATGATCCATCCAAACAATAACCTTACCCTCAATCAAATATTAGCAAAATTTCTAAAAAGCAAAAAAATCACCAATAACTTTTTTTTTCTGTTGTAGTGTGATTCAATTGGACATCATTAAGAGTTTTAGATGCATAGAAAATGACGATGAGAACCTTGTCTCGGCGTTGGCCTTAGACTACCCTTACCGTGTAATTTGATGTGTCACACATCAACTCAAAATGTTGGCTCCAACCTGGAGCCTGGAAAATAGGTACAGAGATCAATTTCTCCTTCAACACCTCAACCTCCTTCAAATATCATTTGTCAAAATTAAAATCAACATCCTTTTCCAACAATTTAGAGAGCGGTTTGGCAATCATTGATTTTTTTATTATAAATTGTC
This sequence comes from Alisma plantago-aquatica, assembly GCA_963693085.1. Taxonomy (NCBI): domain Eukaryota; kingdom Viridiplantae; phylum Streptophyta; class Magnoliopsida; order Alismatales; family Alismataceae; genus Alisma; species Alisma plantago-aquatica. The sequence goes on from OY856409.1 coordinate 1,982,251,748, forward strand.
GATAAAATCCAACATGTCCTAAAAAGCTCCTCATTCCCTTCACCAATGATAGTGGAGGTAATTTGGAGATGACTAATATTTTTACCGGATCGACCTCCATTCCTTTACTGGACACCTTGTGTCCCAAAACAATCCCCTCACTCACCATCATGTGACATTTTCCCAGTTCAAAACTAGGTGAGTGTCCTCGCATCTTTGCAAAACCTTATCTAGATTGTCAAGGCAATCATCGAATGACGTACCATACATTGAAAAATCATCCATGAATACCTCCAAACATCGCTCCACCATATTGGAAAATATGGTGAGAATGCATTGATGAAAGGTAGATGGTGTATTGCAAAGACTAAACGACATCTGACAATACACAAATGTTCCATAAGGGCAAGTGAAGGTTGATTTCTATTGATCTTGTGGCTAGATAGAAATCTAGTTATATCCAGAAAAAACATATAGAAAACAAAAGTGAGAGAGGTCGGCGAGCCGCTCAAGAGGATGATCGATAAGGGGAAGCAGGAAATGATCCTTCAAAGTAGCATAATTCAAACATCAATAATCAATACAAACTCACCACCCAGTCACCATCATAGTAGAAATTAATTCATCATTTGAATTAGTTGTGACCATTATCCCCCCTTTCTTAGGAACCACCTAGGTTGGAATAGCCGAGTTAGAGTCAGATATAGCATATATTATACATGTAGATAAAAGTTTTACTACCTCTTTCTTTACTACATCAGTCATGATGGGGTTGAGTTGCCACTGAGGTTGCATGATTGTCTTGGCTCCTTCTTCTAGTTTGATCTTGTGTTGGAAGAAACTAGGGGAGATTCCCTTTATGTCTGCCACAGACCATCCAAAAGTTGCACGGTGGTTTTTCAAAACCACAAGGAGATGCTCCTCTTCTTGAATGCTTATCAAAGATGAGATGATGACCAAAAACTTTTCTTCTGTTTCCAAGAAAGTATACTTCATGTGCGCTAATAATGGCCTCATCTCTGAATCCAGTGGGCTCTGGAGAGATGGGATCAATGGTGGAGGAGGTGGCCCTAGATCCTGAAAGTGTTTGGTGTAGTAACACATTAGTGACTTGAGAAATAAGACACACTCCTCCAAGGAACGAGATCAAATGCATTCATCCATCAAATTCATGAGACATGCCTCCAAAGGCAATTGTGGGCAAGCATGAGCATGGGTGGAAGAAGCCTCCTCATCAATTGTTGTCAAGAAATAATTCTCCACTTTATCATCTGGATATTGAACTGCCTTAGACAATGAAATCTCCTTTGTGTTGTCCATGACGTCCACTTCCAGTGTGCCCTTGTGAACTTTTGTCATCACATGAGACATATCTAAAAATGGCCTCCCAAGAAATAAAGACATTTGTCCATAGACCTGCTGCAACATGTGACATTATGCATTCTTCTCAGCTAATTATGCAGACTCGGGCATCTTGATTTTAAAATCTATCTTTTTTGATCCCTAGTGTCAATCTTCCTCTGCCCATCTCCAAGATCATATCCTATGTGGATTGGAATGGGCTCCCGAGAAGTAATTCATTGCTATTATCATCTTGCATCTCCACTACCATAAAGTCTGTTGGAAATACAAATCTGTCCACCTTGACAAGAACATCCTCACATATGCCATATGGATTGACCACTGAGTTATCTACTAGCTGTATGGTCATGTTGCTCCTTCTAGATTATATAAGACCCAACTTATTGAAGGTAATAGAGGGCATCAGATTGATGTTTGCCCCTAAATCACATAGAGCTTCTCCAAACCTTGTTTTCACAATGTAACATGATGATACATTGAAGCAACCCATATCTTGCCTTTTTGGTGGCAAAGTTCCTAAGATAAATACACTGACCTTCTCCTTCAACATTACTACATCATTGTCATCTATTATCCTCATTTTACTTATTACATCCTTCAAAAAATTTCCGTAAGAAGGAATCTGTTCAATTGCATCAATCAAGGGAATGTTGACATGGAGCTTCCTGAAACTATCTAAAAATTTCTAAAATTGCCAGTCCATTTTGTTTGACTTCAATCTATTTGAGAAGGGCACTGGTGTCACCTACTTTATCTCATGAAGTGGGACATATGCCTCCTTCTTTTTCACCATTGGTTCAACCATTTCCTCTTTAGTGGTCTTGTCCTCTGTTGCAGTATCTGAATCAACTATATCAGGAGTCACTATCGACCCAATGTCTTCAACTTTGTCCTCTAGATCTGGAACTGTCCTCTGCTCATTCGACAACTTCTTCCCACTGCGTAACATCATGACCTTCACCTGTTGGTTCTCAGCTGGTACATTTTTGTTTCTTATAAATCCTTGCTATCTCGACTTCTTCAAGGTTACAACCTCTGCCACAATCTGATAAATTTGAGACTCAATGCTGCGAATCTGTGCTCCTTGATTCTATATGTAACATCCCTAACCTGGGTTATGCTTTAACCATAGGTATTTTAATAAAGAAAGATGATTATACGCTTCATCTTATCTTGTGAAAAGTAATTAGGACTCATGAGGAACTTATGTTTCAATTTTGGTCCTGTTTGAACAATGTTGAAGCAATGTTTGCTTTTTTTGGGACTAAAGTGCAAATTAGCCAAGTTAAGGGGCTAACTTACAAATGTTACATAATAATATGTTCATCTGATGTTGAGACATCATAATAATGAATATGATGTAGTGGTATGGTTTCCACAAGCCTGGACACCAAGATAGAGCTTGTTGGACAATGTTTGTGCATTAAAACCTAGTTTTGGTGTAAAGTGCAATTTACGCAAAACCTAAGGTTCTATATGCAAATTATCACTTCAATAAGGTCCCTAATGTTTCTTGACATCATTTAGAGCAAAGAAAATGAGAGGGGCGCCTCATTTGAATTAAGTTGGAGGAGAGAGAATATTGATATTAAAATAATCAAGATTTAAGCCTAATTGGAACCCTAATTCAATTTAATACAAAAATAAATAAAATAATTGAAGGGGCCTTCAACCAAAATTAAAATGGTTGGATTCAGATGTGTGTGGACGAGCTTAATCCATGCAAAGGAACGAGCATATCCTAAGGAGGTGAAATTCCACTCACCATTATTATAAGAAAAAGAAATTCCACTAAAAATGGATATTAATATTATAAGGGTTAAGTGCTTAATTTATTTTCCCTTTATTCTTGGATAATGAAGAGGTTTTGCAATAACATGAATATGGATTCGTGGCCAATAAATGGAGGGGGATTTGGTGGAAATTATTTTGGGAATTAAAGGAAATAATCCCATTTTCTCTCTCCTTGGGATTTCCTTATACATATCCCTTTTTCCAGTCACTTAAGGACTTCTTTTCGGATTTCCTTTCTTTATTTGCCTTGGATGACCCCAATAGAAGCTCAGGAACAGGAGGAGGACGATCCCAACCTGTTGGTAAGGTTCTTGACCACTTTTCCCCTTGATTCCATGGTGGAAATTGAAAGTAAATCAGTGATGTCTTCTTAAATCGATCTCCTCTTCAACCCTAGCCAAACTTTTCAACCAAAAGCTTGAGGATGAGCCTAGGGGGAGTTGTAAGAGATTCATACACCATTGTTTCCGTGAGCTTGGAACTCAATTGGATGTGGGTTTTATAACTTGAACCCTTAATATTGTTATTTCAATTAATTCCTTATCACTTGGTGATCCTTGTTACATTCCCAAAATTTGTTTTGGTTGATTGATGCAATCACCATGGAAACCACAACAGGTTTCATGAGTTCAGAGCTTGAAGATGATAAACAAACACCTCTCCAAAATATACAAGGCAAATGGTTTACTTTTGTTGCTCAAACGATTTCCCAAACCGTTTGGGAGCAAACAGTTTCAAACCATTTAGAAGCAAACAGTTTCACCAAACCGCATGAGACCAAACAGTTTCAGACCGTTTGGTGGCGTTGACCTGGGTTGACCATTTGGAGATCTGTTGAAAATTATCTAGGTTAATGACCCATCAATTATGATTGATTAGTTCCAATTGGTTCATGAGTTGAAGGTCCAACAATTACCAAAACCCAAATCGGGGTAAGTGCTGATTTGTAATTTGATTAAGTTGGAAACTTGGGTTGATTGACCCAAATAGTTTCAAAACCAAACGGTCTCAAGACCATTTGGGGGTCACCCGAGACCATTTGGAGGTCTAGGGTTGACTATGGTTAAGTGTTTGAAGATCCAAAGATATGGTATGAACCCTAATTGGCTAAGTGCTGATTTTGTAAGTGATTGAGATGATGTTTTGGGTTGATTGACCCAGACGGTTTCAAAACCATTTGGGGATCACCCAAATGGTCTCAAGACCGTTTGATGATCACCCAAGACCATTTGGAGGTCTAGGGTTAAGTATGGTTGAGAAATTGAAGGTCCAAAGATATTAAGTTGATGTACAATCAATTGCTGATTTGGTGACCAATCCTAGGATCCAAACCTTAATTGAATGACATGGTTAATAATGATGTGATGGGAAAATGGTCTCAAGACCGTTTGGAGGTCATCCAAACGATCCCAAAACCATTTGGGGGTCACTCAAGACCGTTTGTAGGTCTAGGGTTGACTATGGTTAGGTGTTTGAAGATCTAAAGCTACTAAGTTGAAGTGCAATCAAATGCTGGTTTGGGGATCAATCCAATGATCCAAACCCTAATTGGATGACTTGGATTTGAGTGATGATATGGGAAAATGGTCTCAAGACCGTTTGGAGGTCATCCAAACGACATCAAGACCGTTTGGGGTCAGGTCATCTTCAATTTGGATGATGGTCCAATAGTTTTAAAGCAACTAGTTACACATTGATTAATGTTGAAGGATCATCGATTCCGAACCCTAATCCAATTGATTCAAACCTTAATTGATGACCGATTGGGGGTCAATTGAGAGTCAAATCAGTTGAAGGAAGACCTACTTAACTCAATCAAAGTATGGTGATAGGTCCAATTGATGATTAGTTACATGAATACAATAGTTGATGGAATCAACATTGAGAACCCTAAACCGATTGGAGTAGTTGAGATCATCTTTGGTCCATGCAGTTTTGAGGAGGTTTGGACCAAACGGTCTCAAGACCGTTTGAGTCCAAATGGTCTCAAGACCATTTGGGACCAAACGATCCCAAACCGGTTGAGTTCATGCGGTTTCAAAAAGGTACTTTAGCAAACGATCTTGAAGGTCACTTTTACCAAACGATTTTAAACCATTTGAACTTTGAAAGACCAAGACCGTTTGGGGCCCAAGTAATAAAAATTATTTGAGGATCAATATGCTTAATCCTTTTGGATACCTAATGTAATTGAGGACTCAATTGGTTAATCCACTTGGATACCTATTGTAATAGAAGATCCAATTGGTCAATTCACCTGGATACCTATTGTAATAGAAGATCCAATATGTCAATTCATTTGAATACCTATGTAATGGAAGTCCAATGTGATTGAATCTCTTGAGAATTAAGATGATGAATGATCCATTGATCCAATGATGATTATTAAGGCTAGGTACAAAGGTTGAAACCCTAAAGTACCTAGATGATCAATACCTTTAGATTAATTAACCCTAAAAGGTTATGAGAGTAATGTCTTAGTACACTATGTTAACCATAGTTGTATGTACTTGATTGAAGGGTTATTGTGACCTAATAAAGTTGGGAGGAAGATAGAGAGGAATTCATATATGAGTATTGATCATGTGATGATTAGGTTATGATCCTTAATAAAGAGATCATGAAACCCTAATCCATAAGGTTAATGAATCTTAACCCTAGTTCAGGGTAACATAATGTAAAACCCCAATTATGGGAATAAAGAGTGAAACCCTAATTGGGATGAGTATACCCCATTGATAGGAAAGGAGAAACCCTAATTGATCGTGATGCCATGAGAAACCCTAATTGATGGTGATGCCATCAGAAACCCTAATTGATGGTGATGCCATGAGAAACCCTAACTGAGGGTGATGTCATGAGAAACCCTAGTTGGGATGAATAGTAAGTGAAACCCCAGAGCCCTAATAAAGGGTAAAGATAGGTGAAATTCTAAATGGAGTTATAATATTTAAAGCCCTAACCTTGTGCAATATGATGACGAACCAGAACCCTGATAATAAAGCAGAGGGTGAAACCTTATAAAGGTGAAATACCTTAAAGGATTGAGTATAGGAAACCTTATTGTAGGCAATGCCTTAACCTAAAATGAGTCCATATCATTAAAGGTAGTTGGACCATTCTTGTGTGTGACCTATGCACTTCATGATGAGAGTGATAGATCAATGGATGAAAGTATTAAGATGCGAAGTTCCTTAATACAAGATAAGTTGATAACTCAAGGAAGATAGAGGTGATGAGGAAAGTGATATAACTTGATGCATTTCAAATCCAATCTATTTGAGTAAGAAATATATCAACTGTGTTATGTAAATTGTTACAATAAAATGTAATGAGTTTGATATACCTTGACAAGCATAGGCTAATATACCTTGAGAATAAGGGTAAGCCAAACTAATGAGTATGATGTAATCATACCATGATAAGGATGAGGAATGAACTCATACCTTGTACTGAGAATCATTTAATGATAAATGTTAAGAGTAATGAACATGCCTGAATTCTAAAGATGTGTAATGGCCTTATGATCCATATGGTTAGATGTTGCCTAGTGAGAGGGGACAAGGTGTTTTATGGGCCTTATGAGCTATGAGGATGGTTGTTGACTAGTGAGAGGTAACAAAATGTTTTAAAGGTTACACAGGATTGGCATAGTTCAATACCTGGAATAATATCACATGATTGATATAGTTCAATACCTGGAATAGATGCACAAGATTGACATAGTTCAATACCTGGAATAATAACACATGAGGTTAAATCCCAATACTTGGAATAATGTCATAGGATTGACATAGTTCAATACCTAGAATGATAACACAGGATTGGTAATAACCCAATACCTGGAATAATAACACATGATTGGTTAAATCCCAATACCTGGAATAATGTCACAGGATTGACATAGTTCAATACCTAGAATGATAACACATGATTGGTAATAACCCAATACCTAGAATAATAACACAGGGTTGGTTAAATCCCTATACCTAGAATAATGTCACAGGATTGACATAGTTCAATACCTGGAATAATAACACAGGATTGGTAATAACCCAATACCTAGAATAATAACACATGATTGGTTAAATCCCAATACCTAGAATAATGTCACATGATTGACATAGTTCAATACCTCGAATAATAACACAGGATTGGTAATAACCCAATACTTGGAATAATAACAGATGATTGGTAATAACCAAATACCTGGAATAGTTGCCCAATATTGACATAGTTCAATACTTGGAATGGTTACACAAGATTGACATAGTTCAATACTTGGAATGGTTATAATACTTAGAATGGTTACACATGATTGACATAGTTCAATACTTGGAATGGATACACATGAATAATACAAGTCTAATGCTTGTACTAGTTGCACATGATTGGTGTAATCCAATGCCTGAAATATTTATAAAGGATTGGTATAGACCAATGCTTGAATAAGACATGATGATGTACACTCTCATGTTCAATATAACCAAAAATCTGTTTAGCAGATTGGCCAAGGCCAATAGGTTGAATTAAGAATGTCTCATGGGTGACATATCAAGATAATGAGTGTCACAAGAGAAGTTTGACATGATGGTATAATATGAAGGATAAATGATATACATGTTCTTCCTATTCCTTATTAAGTGAATAGTTTATCTATTGTTCTATAATAAATAGTTACAATGCTTTAAGATGAGAATGCTTTAAACTGCATATCCTCGGTCCAATTTTATATATTTAATTGCAATAATGATGTTTTGGCGGAGAGTTATATCTCCCGCTGGGACAATTTACAATTGTCTCACCCCCCGTGGGATCCAATGTTTTTAGGTGGACGTGGACAAGGAGGCAGGAAAACTTTAGCAGAGAAAGAACAACAGCAGCATCAAGGACAGTAGTAATATCTCAGGTGGAGATACTGACTGTATAGTCTTATCGTTAGAAAGTCCTATGTGTCGTCTCTGTACTCTCAGGTCCTCGGAGTTAGTAGTCAGTGTTTTTATTTAATCGATCAGAGATTTTAGCTTGATGCCTCGAGGTTTTTATGTTGTTTGTATATAATGTTGAATAGGACAACTGATGTTGTAATCCTCGAGAAGAGATAGTACAGGTTGTGTACTTATGGAACAGAATGTAAATATTATACTTTGGATCTTGGTGAAAAAGATTTCCTATGTGTGGATCTCTTTGCAAAAAGTTTTAATTTTTAGTGATTTTTAGCAATCCGCTGCAAATGATTCACTTCCTCTTAGTTAATCTCATGTTTTATAAGTTGGATGCCACAATTTAGTGGTATCATAGCTCTAGGTTTGTTGAGTCTATAGAGACATAGGACTAAGGTATCGAGTATGTTCTAAGTGTACCTCAGTATATCTTATAGTGTCTTTTGCTTATGAAGAATAAGATATATAACTTAAAGATGTCTGAAGGATGTGAAGAATACATTGCTGAGAGTAATGTTGCTGCACCAGTGGGAAGTGCAAGGGACCAGGCAAGGGAGGAACCAGTGCCTGAAAATCTGCATGTTGATGAAGTCATGAGAGGAAACCCAAATATTCATAATCTTTTTGGGCAGCTCATGACCACACTAAGGTATATGGCAGATCGGATGCCGGCATCAACACCCAGGGCACCAACTCCCAATGAGGGATATGGGTCTAGTAAGACCTTTGATCGATTATGTCATGTCAGAGCCATTGAATATGCTGGAACATATGATCCAGCAGATGCTAATCTCTGGCTCACTGAGTTAGAAAAAGCCTTTAAGATCCTTAGTATCCCAGAGGCTGATAAAGTTAAACATGCAGTGTACCTTTTGAAAGGTAGTGCTGGACACTGGTGGGCTATAGAAGAAATAAAAAGGAATGATGAAGAGGTTGGCTGGGAAGAATTCCGTCGAGAATTCATCTAAGTATTTTCCAAAGACTTATTTAGTTGAAAAGATCTCACAGTTTGAGAAAATACGACAGGGAGCCATGTCAATAAGTGAATATGAGGTTAAGTTCATGGAACTTTTATGATTTTGCCCCCAGATGGCTGCTACTGAGGAGGAAAAGATTCGACGTTTTGAGAAAGGATTGAATGCTGAGATGTCCATTCCAGCATCTGCCCTAGAAAGTAGGGAGAGGTTTGCCACATTTGTGGAGTCTATACGGAGGATAGAAAGATCTATGATAAAGAAACATGAGACAAACCTCAAAAGAAAGTCTACACAGTCATAGGGACTAATGAGTAGTGGCAACAGACAACCAAAATCTTCGTGAGTCCAACCACAATATAGTGTACATATGCAAGGGTCATCAAGTTGGGGTCAATCTTGTCATAAATGTGGAAATCTAGGACATTTTAGACAACAATGTCCAAGGAGAAATAGTGAAATGACCCAGCAGTCAAGGCATAATATGCAAAACCCACAAGGACCTCAGTCCAGTGGAGCATATGATAGAGGAAAAAGACAAGTGTCACAGTTTAGTCCATCTACTTCTGGTAGTAAAGGACAAAGGCAATAACAAATAACAACTAAGTCCATGTTCTGGGTTAGATAAGATGCTAGTTATCTTGTAAAAGGTAGACTTGTCAAGATATAACTTTCTATTTTGAGTTACCTTCTGTTTCCTACTATAAGAAAAGTAGTTGTTGTTTAGTTCATATGTATAATCCTTTAAGGATATGAGGAAGAGATAGTAGTATGAAATTTGTGTTCAGTTTAATATTCTTTTATATGTTTTGAAGTTTCTCTTTCTCCATCAAGAAAGGGAAGAGATGAAAAAGGAACTCAGAAGAAATTTGAGATATTAAATATACTAAATCTAAAGAGATGAAAAACATAAAATAAAGTAAGTGCATACTACTTGATCTCAGTATTTATATACCCTGGCCAGGTATACAACTATTGATGATAAAGTGAGTATGGAGACTCTTAGATTGTTATCTTTTTGATTGCCCTGATCAAGCAGTCATTCTGATACAATCTAATGAGTATCATGAAATAAGAAGTATGGAATGACTAAATGTGTCCTGTCCTAAGCATAAGAAAGAGAAATCTGAGATAACCTCATATGAGCATGGTTGTATGAGGAATTAAAAGTATACTCCTCATAAGATAAGAATGAAAATAAGGGAGATGAATCTTATCCAATAAAGTTGTAAGTATTATAAAGATCCCTTCCATGATGTGGGAATGGAAAATGTGATGAGATCCTAAGATGATCATAAACATGTTAGATAATAATAAAGAAAATAATAATGTTATGTGATCATCCTTATAGATTCCCGAGCTTAGGGAAAGGAACTTAGGATGAGATGAAGAGTAAATGGTTCATGAATAGTTGAAAACACAGGAATAAATACGAGGAATATGAATCCTTGTTTTCTTTCCTTTCAAGGACATGGCAATCAAGTGGGTCATAGGACACTTGATTTGCATAATGCAGAGATGCTTATGTGATGGATACTTAGAAAGGTATCAGTTTATCTTGGGCTTTGGCTCCAAGATGAAGATATATGTAATAAGTAATGTTCCAAGATGAAAGGAAGATAAAGATGTCATGTGTCTTCAACACATGTGATAGGTACCAAGGTAAGAAATCCTGGTATCTAAAGATATATCAGATGATTCATGTTGACTACTTGGAATGGTCAACCATGAAATCAAATTAAATATGTAAAATAATATGAACATCACATGTTAGGGGTTTATGTTTTTCATAAACATAACAATTGAAGATATCCTTGAGAAAAGTTCTTGGTTGATATGTAACCTCTTCTTATGGTAAGAAAATGCACAACTAATGAGATAGTTAGTGTATGTAATAAGGAAATCTTGTGATGTGTCATCAGGTAAGGTGACACAATTAAAGCATAAAAAGACTTATAGTCCCAAGTGAATGACAGAATATGATGGTGAATCTTGTATGAGAAAGGCTGAATTAATTAAGGAACATGGGAGTATATGTTCCATGTGAATCATTACATGATAAACTTGTATGTAATAACTTTGTATTGATCAAAACTCTATGGTGTCTCCATAATAATGAGGTTTTATGTGAGTACATGATGATATGATGCATGAATAATAACTATTTTCCTTTATTTGGGATTTGGGGGACGAAATCCTTATGAGGGGTGGATAATTTGTAACATCCCTGACTTGGGTTATGCTTTAACCCTAGGTGTTTTAATAAAGAAAGATGATTATATGCTTAATCTTATCTTGTTAAAAGTAATTAGGGCTCATGAGGAACTTATGTTTCAATTTTGGTCCTGTTTGAACAATGTTGAAGCAATGTTTATTTTTTTTGGACTAAAGTGTAAATTAGCCAAGTTAAGGGGATAACTTACAAATGTTACATAATAATATGTTCCGCTGATGTTGAGACATCATAAGAATGAATATGATGTAGTGGTATGGTTTCCACAAGCCTGGACACCAAGATAGAGCTTGTTGGACAATGTTTGTGCATTAAAACCTAATTTTGGTGTAAAGTACAATTTACCCAAAACCTAAGGTTCTATATGCAAATTATCACTTCAATAATGTCCCTAATGTTTCTTGACATCATTTAGAGCAAAGAAATGAGAGGGGCGCCTCATTTGAATCAAGTTGTAGGAGAGAGAATCTTCATATTAAAATAATCAAGATTTAAGCCTAATTGGAACCCTAATTCAATTTAATACAAAAATAAATAAAATAATTGAAGGGGCCTTCAAACAAAATTAAAATGGTTGGATTAAGATGTGTGTGGACGAGATTAAGACTTGCAAAGGCACGAGCATATCCTAAGGAGGTGAAATTCCACTCACCATTATTATAAGAAAAAGAAATTCCACTAAAAATGGATATTAATATTATAAGGGTTAAGGTGCTTAATTTCTTTTCCCTTTATTCTTGGATAATGAAGAGGTTTTGCAAGAACATGAAGATGGATTCGTGGCCAAGAAATGGAGGGGGATTTGGTGGAAATTATTTTGGGATATTAAAGGAAATAATCCCATTTTCTCTCTCCTTGGGATTTCCTTATACATATCCCTTTTTCCACTCACTTAAGGACTTCTTTTCGGATTTCCTTTCTTTCTTTGCCTTGGACGACCCCAAGAGAAGCTCAGGAACAGGAGGAGGACGACCCCAACCTGTTGGTAAGGTTCTTGACCACTTTTCCCCTTGATTCCATGATGGAAATTGAAAGTAAATCATTAATTTCTTCTTAATTCGATCTCCTCTTCAACCCTAGCGAAACTTTTCAACCAAAAGCTTGAGGACGAGCCTAGGGGGAGTTGCAAGAGCTTCATCCACCATTGTTTCCATGATCTTGAAGCTTTGGATCTTAATTGGAGGTGGGTTTTATAACTTGAACCCTTAATATTGTTATTTCAATTAATTCCTTATCACTTGGTGATCCTTTTTACATTCCCGAAATTTGTTTTGGTTGATTGATGCAATCACCATGGAAACCACAATAGGTTTCGTGAGTTCAGAGCTTGGAGATGATAATCACACACCTCTCCAAAATATCCAAGGCAAACGTTTTACTTTTATTTCTCAAACGGTTTCCCAAATCGTTTGGGAGCAAACGGTTTCACCAAACCGCATGAGACCAAACAGTTTCAGACCGATTAGTGGTGTTGACCAGGGTTGACCATTGATTAGTTCCAATTGGTTCATGAGTTGAAGGTCCATCAATCACCAAAACCCTAATCGGGTTAAGTGCTAATTTGTAATTTGATTAAGTTGGAAACTTGGGTTGATTGACCCAAACGGTTTCAAAACCAAATGGTCTCAAGACCGTTTGGGGGTCACCCAAGTCGTTTGGAGGTCTTGGGTTGAGTATGGTTAAGTATTTGAAGATCCAAAGATATGGTATGAACCCTAATCGGCTAAGTGCCGATTTTGCAAGTGATTGAGATGATGTTTTGGGTTGATTGACCCAAACGGTTTCAAAACCATTTGGGGATCACCCAAACGGTCTCAAGACCGTTTGGTGATCACCCAAGACCATTTGGAGGTCTAGGGTTAAGTATGGTTGAGCAATTAAAGGTCCAAATATATTAAGTTGATGTGCAATCAATTGCTGATTTGGTGACCAATCCTAGGATCCAAACCTTAATTGAATGACATTGTTAATGATGATGTGATGGGAAAACGGTCTCAAGACCATTTGGAGGTCATCCAAACGATCCCAAGACCTTTTGGGGGTCACCCAAGACCGTTTGGAGTTCTAGGGTTGACTATGGTTAGGTGTTTGAAGATCTAAATATACTAAGTTGAAGTGCAATCAAATGCTGGTTTGGTGATCAATCCAATGATCCAAACCCTAATTGGATGACTTGGATTTGAGTGATGAGATGGGAAAACGGTCTCAAGACCATTTGGAGGTCATCCAAACGACCTCAAGACCGTTTGGGGTCAGGTCATGTTCAATTTGGATGATGGTCCAATAGTTTTAAAGCAACTAGTTACACATTGATTAATGTTGAAGGATCATCGATTCCAAACCCTAATCCAATTGATTCAAACCCTAATTGATGACCAATTGAGGGTCAATTGAGAGTCAAATCAGTTGAAGGATGACCTACTTAACTCAATCAAAGTATGGTGATAGGTCCAATTGATGATTAGTTACATGCATACAATGGTTGATGGAATCAACATTGAGAACCCTAAACTGATTGGAGTAGTTGAGACCATCTTTGGTCCATGCGCTGTTGAGGAGGTTTGGACCAAACGGTCTCAAGACCGTTTGGGACCAAACGATCCCAAACCGGTTTAGTTCATGTGGTTTCAAAAAGGTATTTTAGCAAATGATCTTGAAGGTCACTTTTACCAAATAGTTTTAAACCGTTTGAACTTTGAAAGACCAAGACCGTTTGGGGCCAAAGTAATCAAAATTGTTTGAGGATAAATATGGTTAATCCTTTTGGATACCTAATGTAATTTAGGACTCAATTGGATAATCCACTTGGATACCTATTGTAATAGAAGATCCAATCGGTCAATTCACTTGGATACGTATTGTAATAGAAGATCCAATTGGTCAATTCATTTGGATACCTTATGTAATGGAAGTCCAATGTGATTGAATCTCTTGAGAATTAAGATGATGAATGATCCATTGATCCAATGATGATTATTAAGGCTAGGTACAAAGGTTGAAACCCTAAAGTACCTAGATGATCAATACCTTTAAATTAATTAACCCTAAAAGGTTATGAGAGTAATGTCTTAGTACACTATGTTAACCATAGTTGTATGTACTTGATTGAAGGGTTGATGTGACCTAATCAAGTTGGGAGGAAGATAGAGAGGAATTCATATATGAGTATTGATCATGTGATGATTAGGTTATGATCCTTAATAAAGAGATCATGAAACCCTAATCTATAAGGTTAATGAATCTTAACCCTAGTTCAGGGTAACATAATGTAAAACCCCAATTATGGGAATAAAGAGTGAAACCCTAATTGGGATGAGTATCCCCCATTGATAGGAAAGGAGAAACCCTAATTGATGGTGATGCCATGTAAAACCCTAATTGATGGTGATGCCATGAGAAACCCTAATTGAGGGTGATGTCATGAGAAACCCTAGTTGGGATGAATAGTAAGTGAAACCCCAAAGCCCTAATAAAGGGTAAAGGTAGGTGAAATTCTAAATGGAGTTATAATATTTAAAGCCCTAACCTTGTGCAATATGATGACAAACTAGAACCCTGGTAATAAAGAAGAGGGTGAAACCTTATAAATGTGAAATACCTTAAAGGATTGAGTATAGGCAACCTTATTGTAGGCAATGCATTAACCTAAAACGAGTCCATATCATTAAAGGTAGTTGGAGCATTCTTGTGTGTGACCTATGCACTTCATGATGAGAGTGATAGATCAATGGATGAAAGTATTAAGATGGGAAGTGCCTTAATACAAGATAAGTTGATAACTCAAGGAAGCTAGAGGTGATGAGGAAAGTGATATACCTTGATGCATTTCAAATCCAATCTATTTGAGTGAGAAATATATGAATTGTGTTATGTAAATTGTTACAATAAAATGTAATGAGTTTGATATACCTTGACAAGCATAGGCTAATATACCTTGAGAATAAGGGTAAGCCAAACTAATAAGTATGATGTAATCATACCATGATAAGGATGAGGAATGAACTCATACCTTGTACTGAGAATCATTTAATGTTAAATGTTAAGAGTAATGAACATGCCTGAATTCTAAAGATGTGTAATGGACTTATGAGCCATACGGTTAGATGTTTCCTAGTGAGAGGTGACAAGGTGTTTTATGGGCCTTATGAGCTATGAGGATGGTTGTTGACTAGTGAGAGGTAACAAAATGTTTTAAAGGTTACACAGGATTGACATAGTTCAATACCTGGAATAATATCGCATGATTGATATAGTTCAATACCTGGAATAGATGCATAGGATTGACATAGTTCAATACCTAGAATAATAACACATGATTGGTTAAATCCCAATACCTGGAATAATGTCACAGGATTGACATAGTTCAATACCTAGAATGATAACACATGATTGGTAATAACCCAATACTTGGAATAATAACACAAGATTGGTTAAATCCCAATACCTGGAATAATGCCACAGGATTGACATAGTTCAATACCTAGAATGATAACACAGGATTGGTAATAACCCAATACCTGGAATAATAACACAGGGCTGGTTAAATCCTAATACCTAGAATAATGTCATAGGATTGACATAGTTCAATACCTAGAGTAATAACATAGGATTGGTAATAACCCAATACCTGGAATAATAACACATGATTGGTTAAATCCCAATACTTGGATTAATGTCACATGATTGACATAGTTCAATACCTGGAATAATAACACAAGATTGGTAACAACCCAATACCTGGAATAATAACACAGGATTGGAAATAACCCAATACCTGGAATAGTTGCACAAGATTGACATAGTTCAATACTTGGAATGGTTACACAAGATTGACATAGTTCAATAATTGGAATGGTTACACAAGATTGACATAGTTCAATACTTGGAATGGTTACACAAGATTGGCATAGTTCAATACTTAGAATGGTTACACAGGATTGACATATTTCAATACTTGGAATGGATACACATGAATAATACAAGTCTAATGCTTGTACTAGTTGCACAGGATTGGTGTAATTCAATGCCTGAAATATTTATAAAGGATTGGTATAGACCAATGCCTGAATAAGACATGATGGTGTACACTCTCATGTCCAATATAACAAAAAATTTGTTTAGCAAATTGGCCAAGGCCAATAAGTTGAATTAAGAATGTCTCATGGGTGACATATCAAGATAATGAGTGTCACAAGAGAAGTTTGACATATCAAGATAAATGATATGCATGTTCTTCCTATTCCTTATTAAGTGAATAGTTGATCTATTGTTCTATCATAAATAGTTACAATGCTTTAAGAAGAGAATGCTTTAAACTGCATATCCTCGGTCCAATTTTATATATTTAATTGCAATCATGATGTTTTGGCGGAGAGTTATATCTCCCGCTGGGACAATTTACAATTGTCTCACCCCCGTGGGATCCAATGTTTTTAGGTGGACGTGGACAAGGAGGCAGGAAAACTTTAGCAGAGAAAGAACAACAGCAGAATCGAGGACAGTAGTAATATCTCAGGTGGAGATACTGCCTATCTAGTCTTATAGTTAGAAAGTCCTATGTGTCATCTCTGTACTCTCAGGTCCTCGGAGTTAGTAGTTAGTGTTTTTATTTAATAGATCTGAGATTTTGGCTTGATGCCTTGAGGTTTTTATGTTGTCTGTATATAATGTTGAATAGGATAGATGATGTTGTAATCCTCGAGAAGAGATAGTACAAGTTGTGTACTTATGGAGCAGAATGTAAATATTATACTTTGTATCTTGATGAAAAAGATTTCCTATGTGTGGATCTCTTTGCAAAAAGTTTTAATTTTTAGTGATTTTTAGAAATCCACTGCAAATGATTTTCTTCTGCTTAGTTAATCTCGTGTTTTATAAGTTGGATGCCACACTATAGTTCCCTCAGTGTCTGGCCAATGAGTACTTCATTCTAGATGACTAGCTTACCAAGCATGTGCTCGATGTGATCAATCTTGCTAGGTCCCCTTTTGTGATGTTGTGGATTTTCTTAATGTTGTGCTTGTGATGGGTCATGCTAAAAGTTATTTGGACACTTCCATAAGAACTTGGCATCTTTCCCCCAAGAATAGACATTACACCTATAGTTTTGTTTCCATGCAAACATGCACGTCTGGTCTTCTCCTCCATAAGTGCTTCCATCCTTCTGACATAACTTCCCGGAAATGAGGTCAAGCTTCCCATTTAGTGCACTGATGACCTTTGATTCTCCAACACTTTTAAGGGTTACTGGATGCTCTCTTTCTTCTCGCTAGGACTGATTATTGGCCATGTTTTTCATAATCTCATGGCACCTAGATGGCTTATTGCTGAGGAAAAAATCTTGAGCTGGCACTATCAAGCATAGTTCTTTCTACCTTGTGCAACCCATAGTGAAAAGTATTTTCCTGGCCATATATATCTATTACATGATGTGGGACCTTCCTAAGCATATTCTGGAACCTCTCCCATGCTTCAGAGTAAGATTCTTTTGCCTGTTGTTTGAAGTCATATATTTTTCTGACTAACTCATTCATCTTTTGAGGCAGGAAGTAACACTCAAAGAATACATCTATCATCCCCTCCCATGTTTTTATTGACTCAGGTGGTAAGTCAAGAAACCAAGACTTTGCATTGTCTGCCAGAGATGAAGAAAACAACTTTAAATATATGACTGTGGCTGGAACCCTATCAATTTTCACCATATCACTGCATTCGATGAAATTATTGATGTGTTCCATCAGATCCTCCATGTTGTGACCATGAAATTGTTGTGACTTGACTAATCCCACTAGGTCGGGATCAATCTTGTAGCTGCCTACATTTATTGAATGCCTCTTAATTGGGCCCAACTACGTTGTTACAAATGAAGCCTTGATCTTCTCCCAAATTTTTTGCTCTTCTTCCAGCTAGGCCATCTCAGCAGGCTTTGGTTATTCAGGTGACAATGTCTCAGGTTGTGGAGTCTGAATTAATCAAGGTACAAATCCACTATATTGTGCTCTATGTAGGAAATCCTCTTGAAAGACACTTTGTGGCGATGATGCTCCATAATCAGTGCTTCTAGTTTGCACCATACACTAGTACCTAAAATAAGTAAAACTGATGTGAGAACGGGTACTAATGTTTGAGTAGATTATATTTGAAATTCAGCTTTTAAAAGAATAAAAAGAAAATAACAAGTGTGGCCTAGAGTGGCAGATCACATCACTCGTAGTACTAGACTTGTTGTTTCCCCGACAACGGCGCCAAAAACATGGTACGTGAAAGCTGCATGATAAACGCAAGTGTACGTATCGGTACAATATAGGTCTTAAGAGGCCTAAATGTTGAACTCAGGGAAATGTAGTCCAAAAACTATTACTAACTGTAATGCAATCAGCTAAGCTGAAGAAAACTTGATGTTAATTAACTAAAATGTAGGAAGTGCATCTAAGATTACTAGTTGTTTAATCTCAATCAGAGTGAATTCCTTAGGATTACAATTTCACCTCAGTTAGCATTGCAATTAACAATCATAACAGTAATAATTATCTCTCCTAAATCTCAACTAAAAGCATGTAGAAAGAAATTGTCCACTCTCACGACATAATTCACTACCTAATCTAATACCAATCCCACTCTCGTATCAATTGTGTTATTAGTTAGGTGCTTTATTAAAAACTCTGGGTAATCTCTTCACATTTGTAAGCCACCTTTCTCAAAGGGTGATATAAAATGTGTAGTTCTATGATTTTTCCAACTGCTAATTTCCTTTTTCAAAGAAATTAAAGGCCTAATTAACTACTTATGGTGATCAAACATGGATAGTTCATAACAAGCTCATAGAAACAAGTCCATAAATTGAGAGAAATTGCTATATTACTCTATAAAAGTCCATTACAATGCATAACCCATCTACTCCTAGGTCCTAAGGAATAAGGGGTTTAGCCCCACATGGTTTCCATTGTTAAAAACATAAGAGAGAAGAATAAAAATGTGGAGAACATTAGTAAAATTAAAGAACCCCTGAAGAAGATGGACAAAATGATCCCCTTTTGCGCATGTGCCGATTTTCTCCCTTTCAACTGTAAATCTGTCCACAGGAGGTGCCCAGACCATCCATACCATGTTTTTTCTTCTTTGCTTTCTCCTCTCCTTGCTCTTGGCTTCTGTCCAATAGAATAGAATGAGATTCATAGGGTTGTCCAAAATCCCTCTAAGTCATATAAGTGACTTAGGGCGTAATTAATTGCCAAACTTTGGATTAGACTTGATTTTTAGATCTGCCTGGTCCTGCCATGTCGGTACTACTGATTGGGTGTCAATAGTATTGACACCTTCGATAGTTGTAGCTACAGGGGCATCCATCGGTACTATCGAGTTGAGTTCCAGTAGTATCGAGATATCTCTATTAATTTTGAAACCATCGATGTGTGTTGGTAGTATAGACTTCTGGGTCAATACTACCACATCTTCTTAAATTCTTTATGTTCCAAATTGAGCATGTGTCGGTACCACTGACAACAAAGTTGGTAGTACCGAGCTGTCTAGATTCTTGTAAATTTATCTAAAATCCCCAAACACCAAAGATAAGCTCTTAAAATATAGTAAATCTTATGGGAACATTAAAATTACATTTACTTGATGCAATTAAGTATCACATGCTAATAAGAGTAAGTAATGCACAATTTAATATGAAAATGAACATATTATGCTAAAAAATTCATATTAAATAGCATTTGAAAATGACATTTATCCGGTGCATCAGCAGCCAGTGGGGGTTGAGTTGGAGAAGGACGTGTCATATGTTGATCCTAGTTATGAGGGGTGAAGAAGCTGAAGAAGAAGGATATAGTCTTTGTAAAGGTTTTGTGACATAACTGTAGTGTGGAGGAAGCCACATGGGAGTTATAGGAGAATATGCATAGGAAGTAGCTATCTTTGTTCATGTAGGATTTTGGGGGAGAAATCCTTATTAGTGGTTTATGGTTGTAAGACCCCTGCCATTGCTTATTGGTTAAACACATTTTCTTATCATAATTGGATGGTTAAACCTTAATTAAACATTAAGATGTGCTTTGATATCATGTGACAATCTTAACTTTCAAGTTTGGTCCAGCTTGGACACTGTTTGAGCAAGTTATGCATATATATTCTTGTCTTGGGCTTTCATGCAATTTACCAACATCTAGGATTTTTCTTGCAATTTGTCACATTATTGGTGTGCCTCACATGTTTTCACATCATTTTGATGTATTTTTTCTATAGGGCACCTTGATTTCATCTTGATCTGAGTGGTGACATCTTGTGTTGAGATTAGGGTTTGCTCTCTTTGATGCCCTAATACATGATTGACCTTGAGTGTTGGGCCACCTAGTGGTCGCCAAGGATGTGATCTCTAGTGTTTTCAGCCATCAAGGTTTTCTAGTGACCTCTAGTATTGGAGTCTCTAAGATTCCTTGAGCCTTCTAGGGTTGGCGATCGATGTGATTTAAATTCATCTCGGTTGCCAACATCATCTAGGGTTGGCAGTCATTTGGTATTCTGGCCACCTTGTCACCAAAAACCTAAGTGGTCAATGAAACTTCTTGTTTTGGCCGCCATGTTCTGATCTATATGGTCAATCTAGTTGCTTGGATGAGAGGCTTGCATGAACAAGATGATTTGACCTCAGACACATGACAAACTTGGCTAGAAACATATACCTTCTCTTCTCTCTCACCCATAGCCATATATACCTCCCTCTTCTCTTGCAAACAAACCCTTTGAACCCTCTTTCTCTCTTCTTGCTTTTGGATCTCGTCCCCCTCTTTCTTGGTGATGAAGGAGGAGCTCGAAGTTTAAGAAGGAGGTTGATCTTGCTTGCATGTGCACCTAGGGATTTGATCTACGCTAGTTGAGGTCGTTTGGTGCTTCGTTGTTTGGTTTCTTGACCTAGGTGAGTGAGATATCCCTCTTTTACTTCGTTTTCCTTATTGTACTACCTTTATCTCTCTTCTCCTTGGCTGAATCAATGGTGGAGATTGAGCTAGTGATTGAAGATGCCTTCTTTCTTGTCTTTTCAATCTAGGGTTTGCTTCCTTTTAGGAGAAGGAACTAGCTTGGCCGAGGAGAGTGCTCAAGCTGAGGTTTCTACCTTCTATCTTCAAGCTACCTTGATGTTTGGAGTTTCTTCATCATCTCTAAGGTGATTTATATAACTTCCTTCATGGTTATTGCTTACTCTATCTTGCATGTTCATAATTTGCCTTTAAACATTATTCCAAGTAGAAAGACGTACCTTTACCTAGGGTTTGATGTTGTATGATAGTTCTTGAGTAGTTATCTTCTTGGATGAACCCTAAACCTTGTGCATGATTTTCTTGATGGAAGTGATAATCCTAGACTTTAATGCATGTTCCTTCCTTAAATACAGTGAACCCTAGCTCTTGCACATATGTGTGATTCCATGATGGTCACTACATTTTGTTTCAATATGTGATCATGAATGATTTTCAACTTCATGGTTGGTAACCAAGATTCTAACTCTATATAGTTGATGATATTTTTGAATCTATGCGGTCTCCAAGATTTCACCTATGTGGTCGTTGAGGTTTTGAACTCTTATGTGGTTGCCAATGATTTTGAACCATGTCAGTTTCTAGGATTTTAGTTTCTTGATGGTTGCCAAAGTTTTTATCTTAAGTGGTCACCAAGATTTTTCACTCTAAGTGGTTGATGAGATTTGGTAACCCTATTAGTCACTGATGGATCCTAACCCTATGTGATCGATGAAAATTTTTGACTCTATGGTCTTGGGTGAGGTTTGTTCTTGAACCTAAGTAAGTACATGAGTAAGTACATGAACCAATAGTTAGTTGATTGCTGATTTGTAACATCAACTTAATCTTCCTTGTTGAAACCTAACCCTAAAGCAATTAAATGATGGTGATTAATCATGCCTAATTTCCTTGTATGTTGATATGATGAAGGAATACTCTTTTAATGATTGATGTAACCATAATATGTCACCATGTGAACATCATAGTTCTTGTAGTACAATGATTATGTCAAAATTGTATATCACATGTGTAGTGATGGTTTTTTAAGCCCTTGGTAAGACATGGAAAGATAATGATGTTCTTTCAAGGATTGATGTGATGGGCCTATTAACCCTTGGGCACGGTTGAGCCCTAGTGGAGGTGTGATTCTCTTTCTTATGTGACTTGGATTGGTATCCTATGGTAATGTGAAAAGAATTATATCTCATACGTTTTATATCTTCTAAAGTTGCAACTTACCATGTTTTTCTATATAACTCTTTTAGAGTTTTTATGTAAATTGGTTGATGCAAACTTAAATCACCCAATTGATATTAACTAATCAAGTGAAAACCTAATCATGTAGTGCCTTGTGCCGTAGATCTATTCTAGTGTTAGAACTTGATGGAGGTGTTCCTCTAATGGAAGCTCAGAGTCATATATTCTTGAGTATATGCATGTTTTTGAGAGTGTCTGCGGTCATACCTCGGCAGGAGAACGGTTAAGGTTGCATCTAGTATGATTATGATTCAGTATATGTGATGTAATTGAGGAAAACTGTATTTGTACCTCAGATGATATGGTTTTGCATACGCTGGTTACTAGTTTCGTGACCTATATACCAGGGGCGGACTAGGTTGTTTTGCAATTGGACTATATATGTTGCTACAGATGACTTGTACTAACTGAGGGCATATGATATCTTAGGATTCCAACTCTCCTAGATCTTGTATGGAACTGATTTTGACTTAACATTGGTCGGTTGGAATTTGAGTGGTATGCCTCAAATTCCCCAGGGCTTAACAAAAGACATAATCTAGCCATGTTGCATATCTATTTAGGGTTAAACATGATTCATATTGGATGTCAACCCTTGCCTTGTTACTTATAATACTAGTTGTTATATAATGCAGTAAGAGTAGTCAAATATTTAGTAGATGATATATTTATCTATTCCCATATATACTTGGTAACCATACATGTTGTCATGCCTACTTGAATATGTTTAATCTATTTAACTTGCTTAATAATATAACTTGATGTAATCAATAATCGCTGTTGAGAGTTATATCTCTTGCTGGGATGTTGGTCTCACCCCGTGGGTCGTCACATCTTTTTAGGTGATCAGCAGTGACATCCTCAGGATCATGGCGGTGAGGAAGAGTAGTTTGGAGAGCAGTAGGAGCAGAAGGTTGTCTAGTAGTTAGTAGTATCCTAGAGTCATCCATGTACTTTTAGGTCTAGGTAGGGGATGTTTTGTAGATGATATGTACATCGACTCGAGTTTGTGATAGTATGCTGATGTTGTATATGACATGTATATGTGGAACCATATCTTTTGTGTACATGTTGTGGATGAGACCACTGAACATACATGTAAATACTTGATATCGGTATGTGTTGATATGGAAAGTTGTTAAACCTTTATGTAAATATCTCTGAACATGATGATAATGTGTATATCAGTTTCAATTCACCCTCCTTTCTAGTTATGTGGTTAATTAGCAGTTGATCATGTGTTTTGTTTTGAGTAATGTCATTTACTATGATGTGGCTTATCCTTGGAAATATTGTCAAGCCTTAATGCATTGACAAGAATCAAAGAAAAAATTGTCTCTATTTTTAATTGTAGAGCAACTTGACATATCTCTTATATAATGTGGTGATAGGAAGACTCAAACTAATACAATGACACTCCTTAGAAAAAAATTTGTGACGACATGAGAAACCTTCTTCCAACTTCTTCATCTCTCTCACCTTACAAAAGAAAAATCAAAACCACCTTATGCCAAACCCCAAGTCTGGGGTGTCATGATCACCCCCACTCACCTCTTCTTCCATACCCCTTATAAATCTAATAGGGGCGCACTATCAAAATATGCCAAAGTGCACATAAAAAATGTGGTCAATTTAATTGTAGTACATAAATAAAAAGATCCCAAGTTGAATAGAGGAGATATCATATTCTTTCATACCCCATTCACCCCTTTTATCACTTAAATCCCAATTCTTGTGCAAAACTTACAACAAAATATGGGAGTGCCAAAGTAAAAGGGAGATAAAACATGTTTATTTGCAAACTCTTAATATAGAAACAAGCTACCAAACATGTCTTAATAGGTGATAAACCCTAAGATAGTGCTTCCACAAGTGGAGGAACATATCCAAAGGTGAATGAGGCTTGTAAATTTATAATGTGAAACCTTCAAGGACCCCCACAACTCAATACGGGGCCGAAGTAGATATATAGGGTCAAACACAGTGATGTGGGGACATTTAGGACACCTAAGATCTCTCTCTTATGTCAGTTAAGCAAAATCGATAGTTGATATTTGTAATGAACACAAATGAGTCTAGCAAAATGATACAGAAGAAAAAACAAAGTAAGAAAATAGAGTCTGTGGAATCCTACTAATCCGGGAAAGGAATTCCTAACTATGTAACCACAAGTTGAGTAGTTTGTTCACCTGCTCTTGGGCATATACAACCTTCAAACGCCCTAGCAAGTGTCTAACCTCCAAACATAGCATGTATCATGGTAATTGATCCTATGGGTATCATCTCACTCGCTCTCGCACAACATGACTAAAACCCCATCAATTATCTAAAACCTCTCTCAAGGATAACGGGTCAACACTCCTAAATATTCTAGATACCCTCTCAGGTCCAAAGTATTTAGGGATGTTAATAGTAGAAGATCTGCACAGAACACAAACTGTGAACCCGAGCGGCTTGACATGACCCCAATCAGGTTTAAGGCTCAGGTAGGATCTCTCTGACATGTGTTCTAAGTTGGTCCTCCCTTGGACATCCTCTTTTCAGATTTTAATCCAAAATACCTTCTCCTACCCATTTCTACAACCAATCTCTTGATCTTGGTAGAAATGGAAGTTCAAGCGAGAAAAAGATAAACCAATCCAACAATCATAAGCGAAAAGAGAAGATTGAATAGAAAACATATTATTATCTAGAATAAAACTACTTTCATAAGGTAAAAGTACATAAACATCCCCATGACGGGCTAGATAGGCAAGAAGGAGCTTAACTAGCCATGGACATGCATAGTTGGCATTGAAAAAAGATGGAAGAACATCACTTGTACATAACCAAGGGATAAAAGTAAAAAAAGGAGGTCAAAGAAGAGATTTATCCCATAGAGGAGAGGTGGCTCTTGCTCCTTAGCCCCCAAAAGGACTAGATCTTATCCTTGGGTTGTACTCCTTAATCTTCTAGACTCTGTGGCCTCCTTCTTCCTTGATTCTACCCGAACAACAACTTTGGTAGATGTATGGTGGCTGGGAATGGCTGGAAGTGGGTGTATGATTGCGGAAAATGGCAGTGGATGGACGCAAATCGGAGGGATGGATGTACGATGTGCTCTTCAACCCTTTTGGACCTTGGTGCTTTCCCATGAAGCTATGAGAACCGATGGTCGCTGGAACTCCAGATCAGACTAAATGGTTAGAATGGAAAAGAATTGAACCAAAAGTAGAACCCCTGTCTAGGTAGAAGGGGGTGGGTATTTATAGTGATCTTAGGCGGTCACTGACTTCATGAGTCCCAACAGTTGTTGATGGATGTGGATCCATCATTTGGAGGTCACCAGATGTGGAATCTCAGTAGTCATTGTTGGTGCAGGTGCAACAGTCATTGAGATGTAGGTTCAACAGTAGTTGATGATGAAAGTTCTCAACGGTATCTGGGGTCGATGATCGTTGGTTTTTGAGATTTATCAGTGGTTGTTGAAATTGTTGATTCTCAGTGGTTACTAAGATTGCTGATTCTCATCTATTGCTGAGGTTGTTGATTCTTAACTATCACTGAGTTTTGTCTTGGCGGTCGACAATGATGCTTCCTAGGAACAAACCCACCTGGGAGGGGTATTACTATAAGTCGATGAACATGCATTGATGAAACTTCTGACCGATGAGGATGATCTCTGATGAAGGGGATGGCCATCAAAATTTGGGTCTAAAATATCAAAAGTTTCTTGGGGCGCATAACACAATGCTTGATGGAGGAAATTTGGAGAATCAATGTCTTCTTGAGTTCGGTGCATGCAAGTCCCAAAATTGGCTAGTTGAGCAACTTTATCTTTGAAAAGATATATATGACTAAAAGATAAGTATCTAGAGTGATTACTAGAATATTAAGACTACAATGACATGAAACTATAGATAAATACTTAGCATGAATGCCTAAATTTGGGTGTTATCAATAGGGAATGTGGAATTTGTGTTTCGTGATTCTAGGAGATTGGGTCACTTGGCCAAGAAAGGAGGTAAGAAACAATGTAATGTTATGAGGGTTAGGAAAGCCATGTTGTTAGTACAAATTGTAATAATTTGTGATTCATTGTTTCTTGAGGAAAACAAGCATTCAAGTCTAGGGTATTTTGATGAATGCATATTCATCCCTTTACAAATTTCATCTTTTAAGTCTTTGCCTAGGATTCTATCTTACTTTTGCCAAATTTTTAGAAATAATTGCAATTCACTTACTTTTGACCCATTAATTAGTATTCTTATCATTAGCGTTCATAATTTGTGGATTCCAACCTCATTCAGATCTTCTCAACTTCAAAAGATAAGAGCCTACTTCACTACTTGGAAATCAAAAGACTGAAGACTTCAATTACAAATTTCCAAGCATCTCTGTACTTGAATTGAGTGATTCAATCAGTGAACTAATTGATTCACTTACCCAAAGTGCTCCACTCTAGAACTCCAATCAGCCATTTCATGGTGTCTGTCCATCGAATTGACATTCCACTCATCATCTAAATTGACCATTTTAGAATCCGAATAAGGTCACTCATACCACGAATCGGTCGACTTAGAACTCCGAACCAAGTGTTTCAAAGTACCAAGTTCCCGACTTAATTCCGTGGAGACCAAGTCTTGGTCAACAACACACCACCACCCATTTTAGGGTTTTACCTGCTTCTCTAGGCTACACACCCACTACTTGAGTGACCTAGGGCCCAGTCCATGCCCTTCATCAGGGGAGTCTCATCTATGCAACTGAGGATGACTTCAACATCCAGGGTTCAACCCTATTTGAGTGATCTACATCATGGATTGATCGAATCATAGTCCAAAAGACAGACTTCTACAATATTCACCATTTAGATTTTTGTCTTATCCTTAGGGTTTCCACCCCTCCTACTCCCTCTAAAAGGGGGGGGGGGAACTCCACAAAGAAAGGCATCCAAATTTTTGTATCTTGCTCTTAGTTTTTGGCTCTTATTTACTTTCTTGATTTTGAATTCTTACATCTTGTATTCTTCTTTCTTCAATAAAATTTCTAGTTCAATTCTGGTTCTTGGTCTTCTTGCTTTGAATAAGGAATCAAGAAAGGCAGTCATTTTATTGTCACTAGACCAGAGTTTCTTCCAGATAATCTTTCCTCTTTACTAGTCTATGGCTCCCATTCCTCCTTCCTTTGTTCCATCATTAATTTCCATAGATCATGAGTAGTTCTTCATATCGGGGCATGGGATGTATCCCCATGTCCATAGCTGACTAGATCGATTTATATATAATATAACTTGTTAGATGGTGTTTGTTTGGATTGTTGCACGACTTAAATGACTTGATCTCTTATTTTTGTTGAATGTTAATCTAGGGTGGTGAGATCTCGGACCCCAAGGATCAAAACAACCAAACAAATGCATAAAGCTTGGGATGAGATTTTAGAAGGAGGTTTGTTGAAATGATCGAGCAAGGATCCAAAAATACCAAGATAATTAGGTTTATGAAAGTTGGAGTTTTGCAAATGTATTTAAGAATGTTTTTCACATGCCTTCATAAAACTGGTTTTCTTTTCATAGATTTCATTGATCTATTTTTGCACAGGCTATGGTTTAGAACCCATAAGCTTGATATCCTTTATCGTTGAATCAATCTCAGTTTTCAAATCACTCACTTTCAAATCACCCTTTTCGTTCTTATATTTTAATTCTGCTCATAGATAATCCTTATTTACCTGTTCTTAGTGTAACTCTCTATTATATTGTTCTTAGTGCAACTTTTTATTACCTTGTTCTCGATGTAATCTTTCTTTACTTGTTCTAGCATAATCAAACCTACAACTTACAAACTTTAATTTGTATACAAGTAATTATTTAAAGGAGTTCGGTTCAAACTTAATTTTAATTACATAGTCTAGTGGAATCGACCCTTTCTATGCTAATAAATTAACCTTAATTGGTTGTTTTTCCATTAACAAAGTTTAAACTCTAGGAATCAACCCATGGTGAATTGTTGTGTTAATTGATAGGCATCACATTCAATACAACAGAGCTACAATTATAGAAATAAAAAATTACATTATAAAGTCCTAAAAATATAAAAAAGTAAACATGGATAGATGAAATGAAAAATAAAGATACAAGAGATAGATGGGTGTACTTTCGTACCGCCTCAAGCTTAATTTTTTTATCATCCATGAGAAAATCCTAAACTTAGGATAGTAGGAATGGTGTGCCTTGTAGTCATCCGATCATCTATCCCCCAAAGGCAAGTGGGTATCCCAATGATACTGACACCTGTATCCTAAATCCTTATCTTTGCAAGTAAGGTCACTTGTGTCTTGAAAATTGGATCCACCATGTATGAGTAGAATGTAAAGAGTGGTGGACTTTGCCAAGTCTAAAATAGGACAATAACATTAAATGACTTGGTGACTTCATCTTCATACTGATCTAGCATAACATCATCAAAATATCCTTTAAAGTACGGATCTACATAGTTAGACCATAGGATGTTAACACATGAAATGATGGTAGTAAGAGGTTTCAAGTCTAAAAAATAATTATGTTCTTCACCCTCCATCTCAAAATCTAATATTGGATGGTTTTCCATATACCCAAGTTGAATATGGGTCATCCAATCATCTCTATACATGGGGTAATCTTAGATGAATCAAGTTGTGAATCCTTCACCACAAGCTTGTCACCGAGCCAGGGGGTAGGATATTTTCATTATTTGCAATAGTGTTCTAAAAGATTGTAAAAATGGATCCCCCATATTGTCATCACCCTTCAAGGGGGTGAAGTGAAAGTAGAATCATGTAAGGTTAATTGGTGGTCATCATAGTTAAGTTCACATTCTCCAAATGTGTAGTAATCATCATCCTCATCATCATATAAACTATTCCAACCCAACGTAGATGGTATGTTAGTAACAAAATGACAATCCTCAACATGTGGAATGCCGATATGGGTTGGGACAAAAAATAAAATGAACCGGTCAAGCAAGTCATCAAACTAATATTTAGGTTGATACATAGATTCTTGGTTGTCTAAGGGTATGTGAAGATCTTTATCATCATCTTCTACATAAAGGTATCGTAAATTTTTTGCTAGTGGCAACATTGGATCAAATAGGTGGAATGAAGGACCCTCTTGGATAGAGGTATCTCCACTAAAAAATTTGATTGAGTCCAATGGAGGATCTGAATAGGAAAGCAAAGTGAATTCCTTATCGACATGGTGGATTGGACGTGATGACTAAAGTCTTTATGCATGCAAACTGAGTTTGGTCTACTTTATAGACTAAAATAAAGATTTGTTCACCAATGTATACGAGGCTTCTATTACGGGCATGAACCTCTGTCAATTCTTGGATCATGTTGTTTTGCATCTCGATTGTAGATGAATACATATCAAAAAAATCTTAGAAGTAGGGAAACATGGATAACTTGAGTGCATAAACATTTTCTCTTGCATCAAAATTTTCTTTCATAATATCTTGGGTCAAAAACCCAACATGGGATGTCAGAGAAATATAGTCAAGAGTGGAAAATGACAAAGTAAAAATTGGTGGGGGTTGATGCAAGGCTACCAACTAGAGTGGTTGATGCAAGGATACTGACATGGATATTATTTCACCAAAAAAATCACTAGGGTGAAATACCTAGACTTTACCTTTAACAATGTACAATAATCAACACCTGCAAGTAGACGAGTCTTATCGTAGTACAGATAAGGATCAAACCCAAAAGACAACATTTTCAAGAATTGAAGATTGATTTAACCTTGACTAGGAATAATATTTAACACAAAAAGGGATTCAACTGATTACAACTAATGTGCAAGAGGTAAATAATGAAATAAAAGCTGAAGTTATCATATGAATGGATATACTAGGGTGAGAGAGTTTCATCAACACTACCTACGTTTATTATCTCATTGCATCACAAACACACATAAATAATATCATGGAGGTCAGGTGAATCCCCCTTTTGGCATTAGGATTAGATCTGGACATATATCACCCTAGTCTTGATGTCATGTTACCTAGAGATCTTGTATCTATTACCCAACAAACACCTATCGAATTTCTCATGAAGGGTTTAACAAAAACCAATCGATATCCTATATCTTGGGTTTGAAGTTCTCTACACCTAGATCATGGCAAACATCTAAACATGATGGCCGAACAAGCATACAAGCATAAAATGATTTATTAAACATGCATTAAGGTCCATACAGATATGGATGAATTAAAAGACGAAAGCAAATAGTGAGGATATTCCCTATGACCTAGCATAAGGAACTACTCACAGCTCATAGCGAGATCAAAACAAACAATAACAAAAAGGAACGACATAGCTAACATCTCAGCTGGTAGAAGAGATGCAACAACATCCACCCAGGATTGTCATTGGGTGACCCTTCTTCTTTGTCAACCTCCTAACTTGGATCAGATCTTTGGATGAGAAACTAGTAGGTGGATGGATGGTGTGGATGCATCAATGACCTTCCTCCTTCAAAGATAGGAGGTCAAGACTTGGTGGATATGTAGTTATTGGGTCTCAACAATGGAACCACCAATGAGGATCATCTTCTAATGGTTGGGTTTTGAATCTGGCAGCATGGCAGATGGAGAAGAGATGCCCCCTGACGGAGGCTAATGTCTTGTATTTGTAGGTTTCCGATAGGATTTGGAACCACCCAATCATTTTACAATTAATCTTGGTAGCTACAGATGCAAAGAGGCAACAACATGAAGTAGACAAAAGGTCTACTGAAGTTCTAACCTTCCATCAATAGATGAAGGGGCATAAGGATCACCAGAAGGGACACACACAACCTACATTGAAAGGTTGTGCAAAGATTTCATTGGGTGTGAGGGTGCATGTCATCCATCAGAAGGGGTTTCCAGGTCAACCATCAGAAGGCAGACATAGAATATCCATTAGAAGATGCAAGCTGCTCGACCATTGGTAGGTGGGGTTAGGCTGTCCATCAGAAGGTGGATCAAGAAAACCATCAAAAGGTTGAGTCTGATCATCTATCAGAAGGCAGACTATGAACATCCATTGATTGTCAACTGATGGTTGGATAGAGCAGCCAAACTGATGGTTGGGCAAATTGATGCAAACCCACCCCGAGGGGGGACTATTGTTGTGAGGTCGATGGCATGTGCTGAGGGGGCATCAACCTAGGGAATGGAAACTAATGGTAGGCCAGATACATAGAAACCAACGACATGGTAGAATTAATGCAAACTGATGGTTTCAACAACTGATGGAGGAACCATATCATTGGAAACATGGTCCATTTCTTCAAAAGTTTTTGGGCCCACTAATTTGTTAGTAGGACCACCTCCTCCTACATGTCTACTATGGAATGAAGCCCAAGTATTCCATGGAAACATATAATTCATATAAAAACCTTACAAATTATCATAAAATAAAGACAACCTAAATGCAAGCTAATTCTAGAGTAAAATGATGGAAATGAACGTAAAAATGAGAAATGCAACTAAAATTAGGATGAATATGCACTCATCAGATACCAACTCATGTGCATGGTTCTTTGTGAACTGCCAGCAGTCTGGAGTGCTGAAAAAGTCAGGGGAGCAAGTGGTAAAGATGGTTTGCCTTATTGTGGCTAGATCCATGACTGCAACCAAAACAAAGAAAATAAAAAGGGAAATAAAATGTTTAATCAAGTCTATTATTGAACTTTATAAATATAATTAAATCTAAGAATATGCAAGTTCTTAGTGGTTTCCCATTGCCTTATCCTGAATAGTGGTGTCAAAGGTGGATCTCTCTTTTTTGTGGGTTGAAAGTATAAACACATTTGTCCAATCAAGATATTGGAATTTATATTTTTACCTGACTTCAAGGGACATCCACAACTCAATACAAACTCTATTATAGTAATATGGGGTTGAACACATGGACAAGGAGAACAAGACACTAAGAACATGAAGTCTTGTCTTAGTTTAGCCAAATTGAAAGGAGTGAATTTGGTATTCCAGTTAAGGAATGAATTAATTCTGAATTAAGGCAATAAATCTTAGTTATGAATGATCAAACAAAACCTAGATAATAATAATAAAAGGAAACTTGAATTGAGTTTTACCAACCAAAATCAGACTCAACCATGAAAAACCTTATCTATAAATTTATGTATGTTCTTGAGATATTCTGTAGACAGTTGTAAATGATATCTACTCCATCCTTCTTTTGAGAGCTGGTATATTTCTATCTAAAGGTATCTCTCTCAATATCATAACTAATAAATAAAGAATAAAAGTACAAACTTTTCCATAACAACTCCACACTCTATTTCTCATTACTAATCTATACTCCATATCTTACTAAAATCATTCTCTCAAATAAATCCACATCAGATATCATAACAAGGTACCTAATGAAACAAGACATACATTAAAACAAGAGTATAGAAATAAAATTGTAAGGACATGTGTATTACACAAGAAATACTACATGGTTGCGAGGGCCTAACGACAACTTCCAACCAAAGTTATGAGTTTAACCACTCATGATACAAGAAGGAGTCAGACTACAACTTGAACATGCCATTCTAACAAGAGAAAATAGAAGAGTTGACTGGAGGCCAAGTCCAGAGATCGATGGTCTCACTAGGTCCATGATACTGGACATGTCGATGGTCTCTACACTTCGGCTTTGATATTGGAAAAAACCTTTTGGTTTGCTTGTCTCTAAAATCTGAGATGCCTATGGTTGGTGGCAGCTTCTTCGTATTTATAGGAATAGATGATAAGCCTTAGAGTTGGTCTTGAGATTTTACAAGTTGTAACCAAAAAAATTAAGGTAGATGGGACCCAACCCCTATTTGATTGATCGGGCATCAAGATATGTCTTTGGAGGGGTCGTTGGTCTTTCCATGTTGAGAGCTTGTCACTCAATTACTTATTGTTAGTTGGAGATCGATGAGTGTTGCTCGATAGACCTTGAATGGAGTAGGTCGATACTTTTGGGGTCGATGGCTTGTCTAAAGTCGATGTCTTGGTTATATGTCAAGCCTCTAGCTCGATGGTTGCATTGAAAGACCATTGACTTTGGAATTCGGTGGGTGACCCAACCTAATTACTGGTAGATTTATGGTCTGTGGTTGATGGATACTACTATGGCATGTCAAGAAATTTTCAGTTGTCAACCATTGGTGGTTCTGAGACTTGCACGGTAGATCAATTATTGAAGGCACTTTGTTCATTGAGTGGGTGTGTAAAGCTTGGGGCTGCTAGTCAATAGCTAAGTAGGTTGACATGCTTATTTTCCTCATTGCAGTTGTCAACTATGAACATATTGGCGCAATCACATAAAAGAAACCAACATAGGAGGAGTCGGACTTTGACATGATTTTACCGTGCGTATAGTGCAAGTGCACGCGTCAATGTAGTATAGGCCCTTGTGAGGCCCGAGTCGAACTCAGGGACACTAAATTATCGGTAGACTACTACTAACTGCTCGCAATCAGCTAGACCAATAAAAAGGTTATGAGAGTTGTTGTGAAATAAAAGAAAATAAAATAAAACAAATCAATCGATTAAGTGTTTAGTTTAATCAATTCAAATAGAAATCTTTAGGATTGCGGTTTCACCGTGGGTTTTCATTGTATGAATTTCCATATAGTTACTCAGGTTCATCTCTCAATCCGGGTAGTGGCATGTAGTCAGAATTGTCCACTGTCGTGGTACAATTCACTACCTAAGTCTAGGTCGGTTCCACCGTCGTAGTAACCTATACCCTAAACTAGGTGCATTAGAATCGACCTCTGGGTTTCCACCATTAACCGTACATCACCTTGTTCAAGGGATTTGTTAATTAATGTGAGTTTCGTCTCTTTTCAACCATTAATTCTTCTTTCAAAGTAATTAAAGGCATTAGATTATCATTATGGTGATCAAGCATAATAATGTAATTGATAAAACGAAACCATACCACATATTTAAGAGACAAATGATGAATTACTATGATAAAAACATCATACAATGCTTCCCCGGGCTACTCCCGGTCCTAAAGATAAAAGGGATTAGCCCCGCATGTTCATTTGAGAGCAAGACATGATTGAAGAAAGGGTAAACATGGATGAAAATGTGGATAAAATAATGAAACCCCTGAACGGAGAAGATCCAATCGTTCCTCGGCATAGAGTGTGCGATCTACAGCCTTTCAGCGGTGGAAAATGTCTTCTTCATCTTCCGGAATGGTCAGGGCGTGCTTCTGGGCTCTGTTCTTCTCTCCACACCTTCTCGAGACGTGTGCAACGGATAATGACATGATACCCTGCTCTTGGCCACCATCATTAGGTATAATCATCGAGTTAGGTTGCAAAAATATCACAGCCGTTGGATTAGAGCCGATCTGAAGCAAACTTTGATCTGACGGTGTCGATACCATCGACGCGGGTTGATGGTATCGACCCCTCGCGATATCGGCAGACCTTCTTTCTTTTCCGTCATTGCACCTGATCCTGGATCGATACCATCGACAGGGGTCGATGGTATCGACACCCTTAGGCGTCGATTTTATCCCTTTTCCGTCGCTGAAGCTGAAAGCATCGATAGTAGCGACTGACTGGTCGCCAGCAACCTGATGGTATGTCGCTACCATCGAATTCCCAGTCGATGGTATCGACTCTACGCTGTTCCTTGCGTCTGCCTGCCTGTGGCTATGTCGATAGTATCGATTGCTGTCGATGGTATCGACAGCTGCAGATATGTGTTTTTCCTGAAATTGCAAAACAAAACCACATCAGCCGAGATAAAACCTATTATTGTAATCATTTATGCTCAAAACAATAAAATAAGAGAGATTTGACACTGAGAAGGATCATAGACTAAAGTAAGTGAATTATGCAATATTAACCACCAAAATGACCAATAAACGCACAAATCGCAAGTAAAATAAGTCTATAAATGCGACTCAAAATCATCACATCAAACTCCCCTAAGCTTGAACATTGCTCATCCTCGAGCAATAAAACTCTAGATAGAATTGCGAAGATCAACTAAAGAACATATTATCACAACAGGCTGCGCCATATGATCCCCGCCATACATTCACATTCTGGCCCTCACTAACCACAGAATGATAATTACCCTAAAGGTGACAATAATCATCCATAAAAGATATCTACCTCAAAATTGATGAACACTATCACATAAGGCGGTTAACATAATAAAATCCTCCAGTCCAGACTCAGTGCATCTTGTGATCTCCTATCTACGTTGCTCGCCCTAACTACTATCTACATGGAAGCAACTCTCCTGGTATTAACAAGTGAGGAGAAGATCACGGTGGCCTACCAATTCGAGCAACGGGTGGATGGAATGGGTGGCTTGTGGAAGAAATGGAAGCATTATACGGCTTTAAAATGCACAAAAACAATAATGACCTAAATGATGCATATGCAAGTGAAAATGCCCTAATACCTACATTTGGGTGGAATGATGCATGCACTATCATTCCGTCTCATGGTGAGATGGAATATCTAAGAGAACTTCATCATGCACTTATTCTTCTTAAAATGCAGTGAGAACATGTTCCTTTCTCCCTCTCATTCTTACTTCTCAATATATATTTTTTCTTTTATTTTTCAATTTTTTTTTCAATTTTTTTTCAAGCCCTTATTTTCATATATGACAATGAATTATTTGCCGGGCTCACTTATTGCTGCATAACTTATACACTTGAAGCATTCAGAAGGTATGGAACAAGTTCACCACCTTTAATGTTTCAGAAGACATAAGATGCATGATGTACTATATGCACAAAAAATGTGAATACAGCTACAAAATGATAGTTATGCAACTAAATGACATGCACGTAAAGATAATGTGCATGTATAACTATTCTTTCTTCTTTTTTCCATTTTCATGCAAAAATATGTGAAAATAGTTGCAATGCAGGACCTATCTACTTGGGATGCAATCAAAGAGATGAAAATCGTAATGTACTTCCAGTTCTTATGGTGGAATATGAAAACAAAGGGGTGGATAGATCACAAGATTAATTGTCTGAATCTTTGGAAAATATTATGTGTCCCTCCTTACTGACCTGTGTAGTAATTAAGAGGTTTCTCTCTCTTTTTTAAAATTAAGGTTCATTATCATTTGGTCAGTTTAGGCTCAAACAACCAGTTCCATCCACTTTTCATGAATCATAAGAATGTACAGTTGTGATTTCCTATTTTAGAGTTGACAAACCCAATTATTTTCTTAAGTTATGTGCTCAAAGTTAAACAACACAAGCTTGCAAATTAAAAATTTTCAAATTTTCCCCTGATTCCCATGTACAAGCAATGAGATGACATATGACATTAGACATCCACAATTACACTAGATAGAGTGTGGATCCTACAAACAAACTAAAAACTAAGAGAAATAAAAGATAGAAACTGTTCCAACTCTCCCCTCCAAGCTTGAATTCGACTATGGCCTCATAGTCAAAAACAACCTTAAAGGGAAGAACAGTGATACCGATCATTCTGCAGGTGGAGGTGGGTACTGCGGGGCTGTGGGGTCCCATGATGGGTACTGCCCCTAGAAGCTCGGATCATACTGGGGCATTGGTGGAGGTTGTGGATACCCCCCAAAATAATTCTGGCTCTAGTAATTGTCATAAAAGGGTTGCTGCTGCATCTCCATCCTATGCAACCTGTCATGGATGTTTTGTTGGTTGTCGAGGAGGAGGCGCTCATTCTGGAAAATGGCCCTCTGGTCATCTAACGGCCGATTCGTTGTATCCTGAATATCGAAGTATGAAGCTATATGCTGCTGTTGGGTCTGATGAATCTCCTGCAGCATCGAGTACATCCCTTGCATGGAGTAGACATCCTCTCCTTGATGAGAGGGCTGCGGTGGCGGAGGCTGCGAAGAAGATGATGCACCCGAATGCATGCGAGAACACTTCCGGGATGCTACTCGTGCCCGAAGAGGAGTGAAAGCCTCCTCGTCCTCTTCATGCTCGTCACCGTCATTATCATTGTCGTCATGACCGCCGTCTTCATCAGAGTCGTCGATGGCGATGACAGGCCATCGGAAATGCTGAGCGCCCTCGATGTTGAAGACGGGGTCTGGAAGAGAACACTCTTGATATGCGTGATTGACATGGCAATGTGCATATGCCAAGCCATCACGGAGAAGGAGGAGGTTGGAGTGGTGTAGATGATGGAGGTTGACCTTGCTCCTGCTGGAAAGGGGAGTAAGCTGGGAGATATCCAACCCAAGATAGACGACCAATGGTGTGATTAGCCCTCCAAAATGGATAGGAGCTTTCCTCATACTCCTTTTCACGGCCCCCACACACGTCAAGAAGAACACGCCCCAATTGCACCCCTCGCGCTTCAGCAGTTTGTGCAGGAAGAACAAATACGTCTTTTGAAATTTTCTAAGAGACAAGTCGCCGCGAGCAAATAGCATGGTGCAGAGCATGCGGTGAAGAATCCGTACAAACGGATGCTCGAAGTCGGCTACTGTAGTGTTGTGGTAGCTCACGGATTTGCCCGGAGGTGCAGTCACCAGCTGGGCGAAGATGGCATCGTAGTCCGTCCGGTTGTCTGGCCTCCGGTGCTGGTAATCGTCGTGATACCAGTTGTACACCGAATTGAACTGGGCAAGGGTAATGGTGTAGTTGTTATTGAAGAGTCTGAACGACACCCGCCCTTTCCTCCACACTCTGTCAGTGGCGATCAAGTCATTGGGCACCACATTGATATCCAATGACGCCATGAACTCCACCACGAGTTCCTTGTAAGTCGGCCACTCGTTGAAGAATGGCTGGCCATCGGCGTGGTACTCCAACTCATCCGGTCTCTTAGTTGTGTGTCTCGCCTGCCCCTTCAAGACGTAGGTGAGATTTTCATTGAACCCCAGGTCATGGACCATCGTCCGATCGACGTAGCACGTGGGCTAAATCTTTCTCTTCAAAAGCTCCTCGTAGACCTTCCGGATCTCCGGGGAAGGGTGGACTATCCTCGGATGAGGAATCAATGTGGGTCGTGGGGGAATGAACTCGGGAATCTCATTGGGTACCGCCCGTGAAGAAGATGCACCGTCTGTACGCACCATCGTT
This sequence comes from Alisma plantago-aquatica, assembly GCA_963693085.1. NCBI lineage: Eukaryota > Viridiplantae > Streptophyta > Magnoliopsida > Alismatales > Alismataceae > Alisma > Alisma plantago-aquatica. The sequence continues at coordinate 1,982,290,392 of OY856409.1, forward strand.
GCCGAGAAAGAGGAACAGAAGATGGAGCTTGGTGAAGAAGATCTCGGAGAAGACAATCTCCGCTTGGTGAAGACTCGGTGAAGATCACGCTCCTTGTATGCTCATAGCCGGGCTCCGATCGCACAACAATACACAAGGCAAAAGTGGATGAAAAAGGCTCTGAAGGTGTGAATCAATTTGACAACAAAACCTCTCATTTATAACTGCGGCCGTCACTGCTGTGGACCCGTTGATACCATCGACGCGGGTCGATGGTATCGACACTTGTAGCACAATCCAGTCTTTTGCTAGTATCGACGGTTGTCGATAGCCTGATGTGGGGGCCCAGATCGATGACGCATCGATACCATCGATGGGTGTCAATGGTATCGACTCATCCCAAAGATCATTTCTATTGATGTAGCGATCATCGTTGATTCCTTCTCATGGATCGGTTACATGTCGCGTCGATACCATCGATGCAAGTCGATAGTATCGACTCTTCTTAGGGCAAAAACCCTCGTGAGGCCCAGCCACCGCTTTCTGCTTGTAACCGGGTCGATACCATCGACAGGCCCGTCGATGGTATCGACTTCCCTGAGACAAATTTCCTCTGAAAATCTTCAGGGATCTCATTAGTATCGACAACCATGTCGATACTATCGACCCCGTTCTGGCGATTTCCTCGGCGTTACTAATGGTAGGTCGATACCATCGACGAGGCCGTCGATAGTATTGACTCAGAGAAATTTTTGCAGCCGCCTAACTGTGCCCATGTCGATACCATCAACACAATGGTCGATGGTATCGACCCTGCCTTAGACCTGCATGCTAAACAAACGATCAAGGTATCATTTTTACACTAAAAACAAAATTAAACCAAACTAACTTACAAGTGTGAAAGAAACTAAACGAAACTACCAATGGCTGGGTTGCCTCCCAACAAGCGCCCTTATTTAACGTCTTAGGCTAGACGAAATCAAGCTCCTCATGCATCTGTAAGTGCAATGAGTTTGACCTCATGCACTTTCCTCGTGTCATCCTCACCAAAGTACAACTTCAATCACTGTCCATTAACCGAAAATGTTGTCTCGCCATCACGCACCATGATTGCTCCATGTGGCCTGACCTCCTCTATAGTGAAAGGTCCACTCCATTGGGATTTCAATTTCCTAGGATGCATCTTCAACCTTGAGTTGAACAAGAGCACACGATCTCCCTTCTTGAAGACACACATCTAAATGTGTCGATCGTGAATCAACTTTGTTCGCTCTTTGTAAATCCGCGATCTTTTATATGCATTCATCCTCAGCTCTTCGAGTTCATTTAGCTCTAGCAAGTGTTTCTTCCCTACATCATCATAGTTCAAATTCAGCTTCCTTAGCGCCCAGTGCGCCTTATGCTCCAATTCTACCAGCAAATAGCAAACCCACCCATAAGCCAACCTAAAAGGCGCAGTGCCTATAGGTGTCTTAAATGCCGTCCTATACGCCCATAAAGCGTCTGGTAGCAAGGTGCTCCAGTTCTTCCGTGTCAAATCTACTATACGCTCCAGGATTTTCTTAATTTCCCTATTGGAGACTTCAACTTGCCCCTGTGTCTTCGGGTGGTACGGGGTACCAATGTTGTGCTTTACCCCATACTTTCTCAACAATGCAGCGAACTTTTGATTTCTGAAATGGGTACCTCCATAAATGATAATCATTCTTGGTACGCCAAATCTGCAGAAAATATGGTCCTTGACAAACGTGCACACTACAACAACATCATTAGTCCTAGTGGGTATTGCCTCTATCCACTTCGATACATAGTCAACAGAATAAAATGTACAAGTTAGAATTTGAGGACACAAAGGGTCCCATGAAATCAATACCCCACAAATCAAACACCTCGACCTCTTGAAATACATTGAGGGGCATCTCCTGTCGCTTTTAATGTTACTTGCCCGTTGGCAGGAATCACATCACCGCACATAATCATATGCATCCCAGAATAATGTAGGCCAGTAAAGACCACTCTCAAGTACCTTGGCTGTGGTTCTGGAACTTGCATGATGGCCACCCATTGGTAAAGTATGACAATGACGAAGTACACTCTCATACTCAACCTCCGGTACGCACCTGCGCAACACGCCATCCATGCATTGCTTCAACAGAATGGGGTCATCCCAGAAATAATATCACAAAGAATGGAAAATTTTCTTTTTCTCTTGATATGTCCAATCATCTGGGAGAATTTTGCAGGAAAGATAATCAACAATATAAGAGAACCATGGATCTTTAGATTTAACATATAGAAGTTCCTCATCAGGGAACATCTCGGTAATGGGTATATGAATGTCCTTCTCATCTACCCTTTCCAACCTAGACAAGTGGTCCGCAACCACATTTTCTATGCCCGCCTTATCTTTAATTTCAATATCAAATTCTTGTAATAGTAAGATCCACCTAATCAGTCTAGGTTTGGCATCTTTCTTTTCCATCAAGTACTTTATGGAGGCATGGTCCGTCAATACCACGACTTTAGATCCTACAAGATATTGCCGGAATTTTTAAAAAGCAAAAACAACAGCGAGAAGCTCTTTTTTAGTTGTCGTGTAATTCAATTGTTCTTCATTTAAAGTTTTGGATGCATAGAAAATCACAACGGGTTTGTTGTCAACTCGTCCTAAAACAGCCCCTATTGCGAAATCCGATGCATCACACATCAATTCAAATGGCTTTGTCCAGTCCGGTGTTTGCACAACCGGTGTAGAAATTAATTTCTCTTTAAGCACATTAAATGCATGCAAACATTTTTCATTAAAATCAAAGATCACATCTTTCTCCAACAGCTCAGATAATGGTTTAGCTATTTTTGAGAATTTTTTTATAAAGCGGCGATAAAAACCGGCGTGACCTAGAAAACTCCGTACCCCTTTTACCGAATTTGGTGGGGGTAATTTGGAAATAACTTCAATCTTCACCAGATCTACCTCCAACCCCTTGCTAGACACTTTATGTCCAAGCACGATCCCTTCACTAACCATCATATGACATTTCTCCCAATTGAGAACTAAGTGCGTGTCCTCACATCGTTGCAAAACTTTTTCCAAATTGTATAAACATTCATCGAAAGACGCACCATGGATGGAGAAATTGTCCATAAAAACTTCCAAACAACGCTCAACCATATCGGAGAAAATGGCAAGCATGCAACGCTGAAAGGTTGTTGGTGTGTTACACAAACCAAAGGGCATACAGCGGTATGTAAATGTTCCATAAGGACAAGTGAAGGTGGACTTCTCTTGGTCCTTAGGATCAATGGAAATCTGATTATAGCCTGAATAACCATGTAGAAAACAAAAATGAGATCGACCTGCTAATCGCTCTAAAATATGATCAATGAATGGAAGCGGAAAATGATCCTTCAACGTAGAAGCATTCAATCTACGGTAATCGATACACACACGCCACCCAGTTACCAGACGGGTTGTGACCGGATCATTTAACAGATTATGAGTAACAATAATTCCCCCCTTTTTAGGGACTACCTGTGTAGGACTCACCCACCTCGAGTCGGATATAGCATAGATGATACATGCAGAAAGGAGCTTGATCACCTCCTTCTTGACGACCTCCATCATGCTTGGATTTAGTCGGAGTTGTGGCTAAATTACAGGTTTATCTCCCTCCTCGAGCCAGATCTTGTGCTGGAATAGTGTAGGGGAGATCCCCTTGATGTCCGCAACCGACCGCCCGAATGCACGTCGGTGGTTCTTTAGCATGATCAACAGTTGGCCCTCCTCCTCGACACTCAGATATGCCGATATAATCACTGGTAGCTTTGCACCCTCGGCTAGAAATGCATATATCAAGTGAGGCAGCAGTGGCTTCAAGTCTAACTCTGGCGGAACGATCAAGGATGATTGAAGTGGTGGTGGGAGTTCTCCAAGATCTTCATTGTACCTAGCATAAAAGCACAGAAGCACATGAAGCATCTTGACACACTCTTATAGTGACTTGCTTCTCATCCAGTCATGCATTATATTAATTAGGCAGGCTTCAAGAGGTAGTTCTTGATATGCATTGAAGACAAAACTTGCTATGGCCTCATCTTCAGTAGAAGGCGAGATGTCCTCCTCTTCGTCATTGGGAAAACCCACAGTCTTGGTAAGAGAAACGACTTCTGTTTATTCCATAATATCTACATCCAGTGTGCCCTTCTCCACCTTGGTCATTACATGAGCCATATCTAGAAATGGCTTCCCTAGACAAATAGAAATATTCCGATCAAAGTGCTTCACCATGCGGAATTGCTCCTTTGCTTTAGATTGTGTTGTGCTTGAGGGCATGGCCATTTCAAATCGATCATCAGCGATACCCAAGGTCAAACGGCCTCTTCCCATCTCAAGTATCATATCTGTAGTGGCTTGGAAGGGTCGCCCAAGGAGTAACTCATTTCCTTGCCCATCCTGCATTTCCATTACAACAAAGTCTGCTGGAAATACAAACCGATCAACTTTATCCAACACGTCCTCACAAATGTCGTATGGCTTCACCACGGAATTGTCCACTAACTGAATTGTCATATTGCTCGGCCTTGATTCTTTCAGTCCCAGCTTCTTGAACGTAGAGAGAGGCATCATATTTATACTTGCCTCGGAATCACACAGTGCTTCGCCGAATTTCACTTTACCAATGTAACATGAAATGTTGAAGCAGCCCGGATCCTGCCTTTTAGGTGGCAATGTTCCCATGATGAAAGCACTCACCTATTCCTTAAGAACCACGACCTCGGTATCTGGGATTTTCCTCTTCTTTGTGATTATGTCTTTCAGAAACTTGTCGTAAGAGGGAATCTGCTCTATTGCCTCTAACAATGGAATCTTGTCAGAAAGCTTTCTAAAGCTATCTAGAAACTTCTTGAACTGAGCGTCCACTTTCTTGGCTTTCACGCTATTGGGATATGGGACCGGGACAGTCCGTGCCATTTGATGTGGTGGCAGATATGGTGTCTTCTTCAATGTCTCCTCCTCAGTAATGACAGGTTCTATTGTGACATCCTCTGCCACATCCTCTATCGGCTCTGTGATTGGAATCAGAACCTCCTCTGCGACCTCACTTGTGGTTTCTGACTGGGGTTTGCTTGGTTCATCAGCCCTGGGGTTTAAAATATTCTTACCGCTCCGTAGAAGAATTGCCTTAGCTTGTTGGTTTCCTTCTGGATTGTTTGTATTTCTCGAAAAACCTTGCTGCGCTGGCTTTTTCAAATTTGCTATTTCAGCTGCCATCTGTGCCAAAGATGTCTCTATTGTCCTCATCTGAGCCCCATGACTTTGTAAGGTCTTCCCAAATTGGTTCATAAATTCTCCTTGTTGCTTAATCTGCTGACCAAACGTGCTCATTAGTTATTGATTCTGCTTGTTCACTTGGTTGAGCAACTCATTGCTCTTATTCTATGGCGTTGGTTGGGGTTTTGCGTCAGGGTCCTGCAAGAAATTATTTGGGTCCTTCCAGGAGAATTTCTTGTCTTTCCTCCACAAGTAGTCATTGTTTCTGTACCCCTGTTGTTGACGCATAAATTTCACTTGAGCTTCATCCTCAGATTCTGTATCTTCTTTTGCAAGTAGTTTCTTGGCAAGAAGGTCCATCTTTTCATTTAGCTCTTTGATGGCCTTTGACTCTCCTGCAGCCCGAACATGTTCTACTACATCTCTGTCACCCTAAGATTGCTTTTTTGCCATGTTCTTAAAAATTTCCCAACACCTCGTGCCTGTGTTGTTTAAGAAGAAACCTGAACCTGCGGAATCTAAGTTACTTCTATCATGCTCGGAAAGAGCAAAATAGAAGATTTTAACTTGTTTCTCCTTGTCAAGCCCATGATGTGGGCACCTCCTCAGCATGATATGAAACCGTTCCCAGGTCTCGGAATAAGTCTTTCCTGGCTTCTGACTGAAATTATGGATCTTCTGGACCAAATCATTGGTCTTCTCGGGCAGAAAGAATCTCTCAAAGAACACCTCGACCATATGATCCCACGATTCCATATACTCATCATCAAGATTATGTAGCCATTCTCATGCATTTCCCGCTAGAGAGCTGGGGAATAACTTCAAGTACAATGTCTCATGTGGAAACCTATCTATCTTGATCATGTCACAGTTCTCCATGAACTAGCTAATGTGAGTCAATGGATCTTCATTTTTAAGCCCGTGAAATGCATTTGATTTGACCCAATTTATTAGGCCTGGATCGATCTTATAGTTGGGAATGTTGATAGCCTACCTCTTGATCGGCCCTTTAGATGCAGATGCAGAAGATGCCTTGATCTTCTCCCAAATTGTCTGTTCATCAGCCATGGCTTCTGGTTCAGAGTCTGAATCTATATCTTCAGGTCAGTGTTGAATGTGGTTCTCCTCGTCGTCTGGTCCCAACAATGGAACCTCTGGTGATAGCTGTGTGTAGTCTATGCTACGCGTCCTCACCATGCACTAGTACATGTAAAATAATAATTTAGGTTCAGTACCGTGCTAAATGATTTCTATATATGAAAGATAAACGATGAATTTCAAAAATGATAATTAAATAGTAAAAAAAATGTGGCCTAGAGTGGCCGCTTGCAGCACTCATAGTGCCAAAAATTTGCCGTGTCCTCGGCAACGATGCCAAAAACTTGACACAATTTTACCGTGCGTATAGCGCAAGTGCACGCGTCAATGTAGTATAGGCCCTTGTGAGGCCCGAGTCGAACTCAGGGACACTAAATTATCGGTAGACTACTACTAACTACTTGCAATCAGTTAGACCAATAAAAAGGTTATGAGAGTTGTTGTGAAATAAAAGAAAATAAAATAAAACAAAGCAATCGATTAGGTGTTTAGTTTAATCAATTCAAATCGAGATCTGTAGGATTGTGGTTTCACCGCGGGTTTTCATTGTATGAATTTCCATATAGTTACTTAGGTTCATCTCTCAATCTGGGTAGTGGCCTGTAGTCAGAATTGTCCACTGTTGTGGTGCAATTCACTACCTAAGTCTAGGTTGGTTCCACCGTTGTAGTAACCTATACCCTAAACTAGGTGCATTAGAATCAATCTTTGGGTTTCCACCATTAACCATACATCACCTTGTTCAAGGGATTTGTTAATTAATGTGAATTTTATCTCTTTTCAACCATTAGTTCTTCTTTCAAAGTAATTAAAGGCATTAGATTATCATTATGGTGATCAAGCATAATAATGTAATTGAGAAAACGAAACCATACCACAGATTTAAGAGACAAATGATGAATTACTATGATAAAAACATCATACAATGCTTCCTCGGGCTACTCCCGGTCCTAAAGATAAAGGGGATTAGCCCCAGATGTTCATTTCAGAGCAAGACATGGTTGAAGAAAGGGGAAACATGGATGAAAACGTGGATAAAATAATGAAACCCCTGAACGGAGAAGATCAAATCATTCCTCGGTGTAGAGTGCGCGATCTACAACCTTTCGGCGGTGGAAAACGTCTTCTTCGGCTTCCGAAATGGTCGGGGCGTGCTTCTGGGCTCTGTTCTTCTCTCCACACCTTCTCGAGATATGTGCAGCAGCTAATGACGTGATACCCTGCTCTTGGCTGCCGTCATTAGGTATAATCACCGAGTTAGGTTGCAAAAATATCACAGCCATTGGATTAGAGCCGATATGAAGCAAACTCTGATCTGACGGCGGTCGATGGTATCGACCCCTCATGATATCGGCATACCTTCTTTCTTTTCCGTCGTTGTGCCTGATCCTGGCTCGATACCATCGACAGGGGTCGATGGTATCGACACCCTTAGGCATCGATTTTATCCCTTTTCCGTCGCTGAAGCTGAAAGCATCGATAGTATCGACTGTGGTGTCGATAGTATCGACTGTGGTGTCGATAGTATCGACTGACTGGTCGCCAGCAACCTGATGGTATGTCGCTACCATCGACTTCCCATTCGATGGTTTCGAATCTGCGCTGCTCCTTGCGGCTACCTGTCTGTGGATATGTCGATAGTATCGACTGCTTTCGATGGTATCGACAACTACAGATATGTGTTTTTCCTGAAATTGCAAAAGAAAACCACATCAATCGAGATAAAACCTATTATTGTAATCATTTATGCTCAAAACAATAAAATAAGAGAGATTTGACACTGAGAAGGATCATAGACTAAAGTAAGTGAATTATGAAATATTAGTCACCAAAATGACCAATAAATGCACAAATCGCAAGTAAAACAAGTCTATAAATGCGACTCAAAATCATTGCATCAAGCTTCTTTTCCAAATTCGTCAATCCAAGAGTCAAAGGTTTCCTTGTTTGCTTAATTTATTTATTATGGAAATGCTTTTAAACAAACCCAACAAATATATCACTTTCCTTCAAACATGGTCAACAACAATTAATTGGTCGTTCATCTTCTATGGCTATATCTAATCTTGGTCAGATAGCTCAGTAATATATTCCAATTTTGTTTGAGAACCAGTCGTCATTCCTTTAGTGGGTTAAATAAAACAAACCAATTATAGAAAGAACTTTGAAGCCTTTCTCCAATAGCAATGTGACCATGGAAACACTTTATAGTTTTGGAAAAGAAGCCTTTGATAGGAGTATTACATGGGACATGATGTAATTTAGTCATATAAACGGATTCCATATGGTATGTTTGGACTCTTCTTAAATTATGTTGCATTTTCCATTATGGTGAATTAGCAATATATTGATGACTCTCCATGATTTCCAAACAATATAAAATTGATGTCTTGTTTCCTTCAACTGTAAGTAAGATAAATACATTAATTAAGCATCAAAACTGTAAAAAGGGAAAAATTACAAAATAGTAAGAAGTAAAAAACTAAAGGCATATTGTGGCTAACAAAAGTACAAAAGATAAGGTAAAAGACATAGTAACATTGCATGAATTTGGGTGTTATCAAAGTCCAAAAAGAGTAGTTTCAAAAGATTTAACAAGTCATGTGGATGAGGCATTTAATAATAGAGTATGTTATCAAAAGCTAATTGTATAATATAAATTCACATCAATAATATCACAAAGATAAGTAGTGCATGTCCAAAACAATTATACTAACATCATTAAAGCAGGGTTCAGGCCCATAAAATGTCAATCATAAAGTATTGAGTGTAAAAAGCACATCATGGGCAGAAAATGTGTGTCCTATATAGATATATGAGTGAAAAACACACTAAAAATTGCAAACACACGTCTAAGTGTTATGGTGGTACAAGGGTACCACTATTATACATAAGTTTAGTCTAATGTACCTGCACAAATCTAGAGGCAAGAAATATGTTTATTCAATATCAAAGTAGCTCAATTAGAGAGGATGCATGTATGTATATAAGTAGCTAATTTAGGTCATAGGACCATCAATGATATAATCATATAATTTCAATAACAATTTAGGGAAATAATCCCAAAAGAATGGATTCTTGAGTGGATTTGTTAGTGATTAAGGAGCATTTAAGAGATGCTCATATGGAAAATAGTTTACTAGTCATGACAATAATGCCCAAAAAAATCGAGAGGATGCACATACCTTACTTGAATGTATGAATAAAAAACAAATGTGTACCCTCCTCGACTAGAGTTTTTCATGAGCCTATGAATAATATTTCTACACATATTTGGGTTGAAGTATACCTTTTATCATAAAACCCTAGAAATGAAACCTTAGAAAATCCTAGATTAAATATTGGTATATGTCTAGTTTAGAGGGTCACATGCTCCTGATTAAAAATGGATTCGTCTCTATTTTCTTGATTCATAATTTGTTTATTATAATTTTCTCAATTTTTGATAAGAAAGAGATGAATCATCAAAATCAATCCTTCAAATAGACTCATGTAAGGAAAAGCATACCATTATATAGAGGAAACATCACAATTTTGGAACAATGTTTTCCATGATTTTTTTGGAGCTGCAAGTAATTAGTTATGGATTTTTTAAATTTATAACATATAATGATTTAAATGTGAAAATAATGTACAAACGACCATGTTAACCTTATATTATTATTTTGAACCATATAACATGATAGGGAAATATTGTGACAACTATATGCGAGAAATCATTCATCTAAAAAGAATAAAAAGTCTTTTTTACCCATGCGAGTAAAACAACTACATATAGAAATAAGAGGGGTAAACGGGGGAAATCACAAACTAGAGTCTCCTTTACCTTTGTCTACACCATTGTAGAAGGTGTGAAACATGTAAGGTGTGGAATTTAGGGAAACTAACATCATGAGATAAAAATATATTGTGGCAAGAAAAATTTGATGAAGGGAAGTGAAGGTGCTTACACCAAAAGGAATTTGACAAGAGTGAAGAGAAGAACCAATGAAGAAGCCAGAAGCTGAAGTGTAAATCTTGATATATAGGTGGAAAAGGGCATGACTTGGAACATAATTGGCTATAGGATTTGATTGTAGGAGGCACAAAGGAAGCAAAAGAAGGGTTAGTAATTTATAGTGTGGGGTAATAGAATTTCCTCAGGTAGAGGGTTTGAGAAGACTCAAAACAAATCTATGAAAATTATGTATATTCAAAGATAGGTTATATCTAGGGCTAGGAAGATGTGGTTTTGTATTTTATATTTAATGGGATAAGTTTCTAGAAGTTTCGTGGAGTGTGGAGACAAAAAACACCAAAGGAAAACTTGGTCCACTAGATGCACTCTTCATGACGATTGTCGTCTCCTATCCAATATAGGAGATGAGTTGGGAGTTGTTAGACTTGAATCTAACATCTCAATCTCAATGGCATAACAAAAGTAATTGAAAATCAATGTGACAACATTAAATGATTGGAGAACATTAGTCTAGACACATTTACTTCTTTCCTTATTCAATTAAGGGTGTATATGTTATCCAATTAAGTCCAAACTTGGTAGGTTATCCAATTGAGGGGCCAGGGATCTAACTTTATCATTATTTTAACTTTTAAGACTCCTAAAACTATAAAATCATGACTTGATGGTTAAACAAACTATTGATATATTTATTAATTATGTCATCCTTAAATTCTTAAATTTCATTTATGACTCTTCCTTCCCCATACTTAACCATAGGAAAATTCTAGAAAAATAATCTTAAACTTAATTCTAGTAATGTAGAAACATTGTATAGTTAGGCCCAACTTAGGACATTATCCCAATTTCTTGCATAACAGTCTGAAATGGTTGGTTTATTGATTGAAGCTTTATAGTAATAGATTCATAACATCCTAATACATTCTAAATGAAAAAAAGGGTACAAAACTAAAATATTATAAGGTGAGTAGGAAATTATATGTATAGATAGGCTTGCATATGTTACAACACTCCACCCCTTAAAAAGATTTTGTCCCTAAAATATCAAACAAAAAGAGAGCGGTGAGTTCATAACATTTCCTCCTTGAGCTCCCAAGTTGTCTCCTTCAAGCCATGATATTTACATAGAACTTTCACTGGTTCAATCTCTTTGTGCTTTAGTTGTTTGACTTAGAATTCAAGGGTTTTCACATGATACTCCTCATTAGTTTGTCTTATCTCTATAGTCTATATTGAAAGCATATGTGAAGGGTTGTTTCATATACTTCTTCAACACCGTTACATGAATCACATTGTGGTTTTTATCATAAGCAAGAGGTAGTACCAAGTGTTATGAACATTCTCTATCTTTATCCTAAACCTCAAACATTCTCACATATGAGGGGCTAATCTTGCCCTTAACTTTGTATCTAGTGATGGATTGAATTAGTTTTATATTCAAGAAAACGTCATCACCAACCAGAAAGATCACATACATATTTCTCTTGTTGGCATACATCTTCTGTCAACCCTGAGCAGCTTTCATCAATTTCTTTATCAAATCAATATTGTACTTCATCAATTACATATCCTTGGTCTTCACAAGTGTGCATTCACCTGCATCATCCTAATGCAAAGGTGAATGACATGGCCACCCATATAGAGTTTTGAAGGGTGGCATACCAATTCTAGCTTGGTAGTTGTTACTATAAGCAAACTCAGACAAAAGATGATACTTATCCTTGATACCTCTCCAATCCCTCACACAAGATCATAAAAGAGATTCCAAAATATGAACAATCCTCTCATATTGGACATCAATATAAGGGAGGTAGGTTGTATTAAGATGCAGATCTAAACCCATTTCTTCCTAGATCTGCCTCCACAAGCAAGATGATAACTTTGGGTGTCGACCAGATACTACAAACTTCAATACTTCATACAAATGAACTATCTAGTCAGCATATAACTATGCCATGTCATAAACCATATAGGTGGTTTTAAAAGGTAAGAAATTAGTACATTTGGTAAGACAATCTACTACAACCTAGACTACGTCAAATCCACCTCTTGACTTTGAGAACCCAATCATGAAGTCATTGTAATATTTTCCCATTTCCATCTCTAAGATCTGAATAGATTGAATAAGTACATAAGGTCATTGATGCTCTATGTTTACTTATTGGTAGGTGAAACATTTCACAAAAAAAGAAGCAATTTCCTTCTTCATGTTTCACCACCAAAAACTTCTCTACAAATCCTTGTACATCTTTGTGGTGTCAGGGTGGATTGCTTACTTGTATCCATGAGACTCACTTAGCACCTTCTTCCTCAAGTCATCAGTATAAAGAATCCACAATCAATGAAAACAACAAAATGCACCATCAACTTACACAAAAAAAGTAATTACGGATTCTCAGTAAATGCTTCATCTCACCAAGGTCAGGACTAGTCATTTTTGCAACAATGACTTTAAAAATCCAAGATGAGGTGAGGGGAAGACTAGCCATATGCACTTTTAGTTTCACCACAATAGAATCATCAACACCATCCTTCATTCTAGGTCTACAACTTGAAACATGCTCTAGGATTCTCCATACAAAACAACCAAGAGAGGCACAAACTGTATCCTTCTTTCATCTCAGGGCATCCGTAATAATGTTTGCTTTCCCATGATGGTATTGTTGGCTCATGGTCAATTAGGTCAATATTGACTCACGTCTAAATTGACTAAACCTGTGTTTTGATGATGACTAACCATTCCACATATTTGTGTCTAATGTCTCTACTTGAGTGATTTCAGATTAGGTATAGACACACTCCAAATGCCCTAACTTGCACATATCAAATTGGAGAAAAGACAAGTCAAAGTCAATACAAGTGCACATTTTTGTAATATGATGTAAATCCATTAGAATCATGTTGTAAATAACTTGTAATGATTGTATGACTTGTAATTAAGCTTAGACTAAATTAGGAGCACTTAGATCGAATATTTAAGCACTCAAAATCCATTTTCCAAAATTCACATCAGGTTGTTCATCGGTCGAGTTGCAAACTCGACCAATCCTGATTGGATCTTGAAAATGATTTTTGATCGGTCGAGTTTACACTTCACATAACTCAACCGATGGAGTACCTGACCAATTCGATTTTCATTGGTCGGTCGAGTTTCCCCAGGACAAACTCGACCGATGGTCTGAATATCAGCTTTGCCTTTTACTCTATCAATCGAGTTACCCTTATAGAAACTCGACTGATTGCATTGTACGGAAAAGTGCTTCTAGCTGTAGTGGAGTTGCAACAAGTGAAAACATATCTATTGCAAGCCACAAAATGGTTAGTTTTCGGCCCCAAGTGTTCCCAAAGGCTTCTAGGCATCCTCAACTATAAATAGGAACCCTTGGGCTTCATCCCATGGTTAGCCAAGCACTATGAAGGTCCCTATTCTATAGTTGAGTGATCCTACAACCTCTCTCTCTCTCTAAGCTTCATCACTTACTACATCCATTAGAGTGAGTAGGAGATTTGTAAGAGAGCTAATCCTACATGTATATCTTGTGAGGCTCTCACTTCCACCACCTCCCTATCTCTCATTTCAACCATGAAGACGAAGGCTCTCTCTCTTGGCTAAGAGAGGTGCAGAAGAATAGGGGAAGGAGTCCCTTGGTGAAGATCAAGGATGAAGACTTGGAGAAAGAGTGGGTAAGCCCTTGGTGAAGGAAAAAGACTCGTTTCTCAAGTGGGTAAGTCCTTGGTGGAAGCTTCTCCAAGTGAAGGTGAAGTCAAAGGCGGAAGATCCAAGAAGAGTGGGTAATTCCTTGAAGGCTGAAGACTTATGCAAGAGTAGGTAAGTCCTTGGAAGAAGGAAGAAGACTCTCGCAAAGTGGGTAAGTCCTTGGTAAGGTTGAAGACTCTTTGTATTGGATAGGTAAGTCCTTTGATGGTCTATATTGTTTCTCTCATAATGAATATAATGAATGTGCAAGGATAAGAAATCCTAGAGGTTGACCTCTCTAGGTAGTGGACTGACTCACTTCTACTTTGAAGGGTGGAACCACTCTAAATAGCTTGTCAATTAGTGTATGTTCAATCTCTCTCTCCCTTTCTATGCATGTTTTAGTTGCACTCAAATTTCCTATTTAGCAACCTTATATTGTGATATATCTTGATGGTCTAATGAATTTTGTTTAAGTGCATTGAACTCTATTCACCCCCCTCTAGAGCATCCAATCACCCATCTAGGATCCAACAATTGGTATCAGAGTGGGATTCTCCAAGATACTTCAACAAGTAGGAGAAGATGGGAGATTTGGTACTTGGATCCCTCAACCTAGAAGGGAACTTCTCCATGCGACCTCCGGTCTTCGACGACACCAACTTCCTATATTGGAAAAGAAGAATGCAGTTCTACCTTCAAGGTGTGAGCTACGAGATGTGGAAGGTGGTGCACCTCAAGTATGAAGACCCAAAGGGGGAAATCTCCACTTGGACTGAAGCACAAATGAAGCAAGCTCAACTCAATGCAAGAGCAGTGAGCATCATCTACGCATCCCACACTCCATCCGAGTTCAACTGGATATCTTCTTGGGACACCGCACATGAAATTTGGAACAAGCTATGTTCCACCTATGAAGGTACGAAGCAAGTAAAGGAAGCCAAGATCTACATGCTCGGTGGGCTACTTGAGAACTTCAAGATGGGTAAGAATGAGAGAGTGGCTGATATGTATACTAGGCTCAATGTGATCATCAATGGATTGGCAGCCCTTGGGAGTGTCATGGATAAAGGCCTATCAACTCCAAGATATTGAGATCTCTTCCAAAAAGATGGGAGCCCAAGGTTACATCCATTGAAGAGGTGTACAAGCTAAGTGAGTTGTCAACCGAGGAGCTGGTTGGTAACCTTCAAGCCCATGAACCTAGGTTTGATAAGCAGGAAGAGGAAGAGAAAATAGAAGAGAAGGAGTCCAAGAAGATAAAGGACACAACCTTCAAAGCACAAATAGAAGAGATGATGCAGCAACAACAACTAGCTCTAAAGTCTCCTTCCCCTTCGTCAAGTGAAGATGAAGGCCCAAATGAGCATGAAGTAAACTACTCCAAGGGCAAGCACTATGAGGGGAAGCCTTCTTCATCAACTCCGAGATGCTATGAGTGTGGCCAAAAAGGCCATTTCAAGAGTGACTGCTCAAAGGCCAAGCATAGTCATCACAAGAGCAGCCACAAGAAAGACAAGGAGTACAAGTGAGAAGGCAAGTACAAGAGGAAAGAAAAGAAAGAAAGAAGATCCAAAGATGCAACTCATGCAGCTTGGGAGGAGTCCTCCTCTAGCTCTTCAAGCTCTAAAGATGGAGAATGCCACCTTGCTCTCATGGCCTCTACATGTGAAGATGTAGGTGAGGTAAGTGAAGTCAATTTGCATGAGTTATCTAAGAAAACTTATATTGATATGCTTAATGATTTCCAGTCAACTTTTACTAAATATAAATCTAAAAGGAAAATATTAGGTAAGATAGTAGATGATCTTTATGCTAAAATTGAGATTCTTGATAACAATGAAAAATTGCTCCTTGATAGCATAGATTCTTTGCAAGGGAAATTTCTTAACCTTGAACTTCAACATAATGGAGTAGAGGTTGAGAATGGGGTCTATCTTAAGACTATTGCATATCTTAAGGAGGACAACCAAAAGTGCCAAGACAAGTTAGATGTTCTTAAAACTGAAAATGTAGAACTAACTCTCATTGATGATGCTAGGAAGAAAGAGATTCATGTTTATCAAAAGGAAATTTTGTTGCTTAAATCTGAAAATGCCAAATTACTTGCTCAAGTTAATGATTTATGTTCTAGAATTATTTTGCAAAGCAATGAAGTTGCTAGCATAGCTTTAGAATGAGATTCCTTTCATACTAAAGCCCTCTATTTAGAGGCCGACCTATTTCATGCTAGAGATGATCTTGCTAGTCTTTGTACTACTGTCATTAACCATAGTGATAATAATGCCAAGTTAAGATCTTCTTTACAAAGATTCTTAGTTGGTAAGAAGAGCCTTAATGATATCCTACACCATACTACCAAACAAATTGGTAGACATGGTTTGGGGTTTGATAGTAGTCAAAGGAACAACAAAGGTAAAGGACCTCCAATCTTCCATGGAGAATCCTCTAGTTCCAAGACTATGGGCACATGCAAATATTGCAATGAAATTGGTCATTATTCTACTTGTTGTCCTTTTAGGAAAGCACCCAAGAGCAATAGGACTTGGGTTTCTAAGCTAACCCCTCTGGACTCAAAAACATGATTGGGGACCATTTCATCTTTCTTCTTACAGGTACGTGCAAATAGATTGACTTGAACTATTGAATTGCAAATTGACTTCTGAATCCACATGAACGAAGAAAGGTGAGATGTGTATGAGGTGAAAACAAGTGGAAAAGCAATGGTAAGCACAAAGGTAATGTTTCTCTTGCTTATAACCAATCCTAACTTATTTTTGTCAAGATAGTGTGCACTATACATATGGTTTTTGAGTCAAAATTGTTATTTTGTGTTTCTCTTCACACTCTTGCTCAAAAACTATTTCTAATGCTTTCATAGTGCATTACTAACTTGCTTACACATGTTTGGATATGGCTTATATCTTTAGCATGCCTCTAAATATGTTTTTATGAAATATATGTGCATTTTGACAGTAGCTCTGTCGGTCGAGTTTGTCTTGTTTGAAACTCGACCGATAGGCACCAATGGGTGTTGCCAACAGCTGTCACCAATAGAGTTGTCAATAGATAGAACTCGACCGAAAACACTATGCACATAATAAACAATTGGCTTATTGAATGAAAATTTCCCTCTCAACTAGATTTTATCAACCAATAGCCTTAACCTTTGGCACTCTCATTTGGTACCTTTATATATGCATATTTCCATTCTTTAAATTGCCTATCTTACTTACAACTCAATCTCTCTAATTGCTCTAAATTGGTATATCTATATCTTGTAATTACTTGCTTTGAGTTGTTTTGCAGGTTTTGATGATGATCTCTTTGGATCTCTTGGTTGTGTCTAAAATTGCTTCCATTGTACTCTAACTTGCTACATCTATCTAGGTGTATATCTTGTTTTGATACAACCTTGAGGTTCTTAGTGGTAATCATCCTTTGGTAATGATGCATACTTGTTAGTGAGTTATATCCTTACTTGCTTCTAAAATTACATATCTTTGTTTGGATATATCTCTACATCTACTCATAGCTTGATCTATCTTGTGTATCTTTTAGTATCTCTTGCTATGATCTAGATCCTACTAGTAGTCCTAAAATGTGATAACATCTACTAGTAGTTCACATACATGTAGTTCTAACCTTGTTTATAATTGGCATCTTTGCTCATCTAGTGGTATTTCACTATATGATATGCTTGTATCTTGTCTCATACATGCTCAAACTTGTTCCTTGAATTGCATATCGATTATCTTGAGTTGCTTGCATAACATTGTGATGCAGGGCACACAAATCTACATTATATGTAGAAATTGGAGTATTTTTGGACTTTATGCAGATTTTGCTCCAATTTTAGTTTTTGCTGCAAGAGTACTATTTTTTTTTGCAGAAATGACCTTCTGAGCAAGGCTTATTGCTCCACCATGAGCCCTGAAACTTTTTGGGCAAATTCTATCATCTTGATGGTTAAAATTGTGATTTATAATTTTTCTACAACACTTTATCTTTCCCTTTGGGTTGTTCAAGTGCATGCTTTAACTTGCTTTTATTTCTATGATTGGACAAGCCCCTATATGTGCACTTCTACTCTCCCTATATAACCTTTTGTTATCTCCTTTCTCTTAACAAGTGGTGTTTCTTATTTCTTCATACCTCCACTTTTTGAAATGACAAAGAGGGAGAAAGGTATGTCTTCTTTTATCAAAAGAGGAAGAAGGCATGTCTTACATGAAGAGGAGAAGCATGTCCATGTAAAGGGAGAAGGTAAAGGGGAGAAGACATATATGTGTAGAACATATACGAGTAGAAGACATAGTTTCTATAAATGTTATGAAAGCTAACCATGCAGGAGAAATAGCATCAATTGAGGGGGAGTATGAGAACTCCATGCACATCAAGTGAGGGGGAGCATATGAGCTCAATCCTATTGAAACCCCAAGTTTTCTTCAAAGGTATGATTTTACTTAAAAGCTTTCAATACATTTATGGAATGGTTTGTCATATTAAAAAAGGGGGAGAATGTTGACTCAAGGTCAATTAGGTCAATGTTGACTCACATCTAAATTGACTAAACTCGTATATTGATGATGACTAACCATTCCACATATTTGTGTCTAATGTCTCAACTTGAGTGATTTCAGATTTGGTATAGACACACTCCAAATGCCCTAACTTGCACATATCGAATGGGAGAAAAGACAAGTCAAAGTCAATACAAGTGCATATTTTTGTAATATGATGTAAATCCATTAGAATCATGTTGTAAATCACTTGTAATGATTGTATAACTTGTAATTAAGCTTAGAAAAAATTAGGAGCACTTAGATCAAATATTTAAACACTCAAAAGCCATTTTCCAAAATTCACATCTGGTTGTTCATCGTTCGAGTTGCAAACTCGACCGATCCTGATTGGATCTTGAAAATAACTTTTGATCGGTCAAGTTTACACTTCACACAACTTGACCTATGGAGTACCTAACCAATTTGATTTTCATTGGTTGGTCGAGTTTCTCCAGGACAAACTCGACCGATGGTCTGAATATCAGCTTTGTCTTTTACTCTATCGACTGAGTTACCCTTATAGAAACTCGACCGATTGCACTGTACGAAAAAGTACAGAAAAGTTCCTCTAGCCATTATGGAGTTGCAACAAGTGAAAATATATCCGTTGCAAGCCACAAAATGGCTAGTTTTTGGCCCCAAGTGTTCCTAAAGGCTTCTAGGCATCCTCAACTATAAATAGGACCTCTTGGGCTTCATCCCATGGTTAGCCAAGCACTATGAAGATCCCTATTCTATAGTTGAGTGATCCTACAACCTCCTCTCTCTTTCTAAGCTTAATCACTTGCTACATCCATTAGGGTGAGTAGGAGTTTTGTAAGAGAGCTCATCCTACATGTATATATTGTGAGGCTCTCACTTCCACCACCTTCCTATCTCTCATTTCAACCATGAAGATGAAGGCTCTGTCTCTTGGCTAAGAGAGGTGAAGAAGAACAAGGGAAGGAGTCCCTTAGTGAAGATCAAGGCTGAAGACTTGGAACAAGAGTGGGTAAGCCCTTGGTGAAGGAAAAAGTCTCCTTGCTCAAGTGGGTAAGTCCTTGGTGGAATCTTCTTCGAGTGAAAGTGAAGTCAAAGGCAGAAGATCCAAGAAGAGTGGGTAATTCCTTGAAGGCTGAAGACTTGTGCAAGAGTAGGTAAGTCCTTGGAAGAAGGCGGAAGACTCTTGCAAAGTGGGTAATTCCTTGGTAAGGCTGAAGACTCTTTGTATTGGATAGGTAAGTCATTTGGTGGTCATGTATTATATCTCTCATAATGAATATAATGAAGGTGCAAGGTTAAGAAATCCTAGAGGTTGACCTCTCTAGGTAGTGGACTGACTCACTTCTAGTTTGAAGTGTGGAACCATTCTAAACATCTTGTCAATTGGTGTATGTTCAATCTCTCTCTCCCTTGCTATGCATGTTTTTGTTGCACTCAAATTTCCTATTTAGCAACCTTATCTTGTGATATATCTTGAAGGTCGAATGAATTTTGTTTAAGTGCATTCAGCTCTATTCACCCCCCCTCTAGAGCATCCAATCACCCATCTAGGATCCAACAAGTATGTGACTATAAAGTCATGATCTTTCAAATACTCCATCCAACACCTTTGTTGCATATTCAAATCCTTTTGTGCTATGAGGTAATGAAGGCGCTTATGGTTAGAGAAGACCTCAAACTACACTCCATATAGATAAAGGCCTCCAAATTTTGAGAGCATGAACAATGGTCTCAAGTTATAGATCATGAGTCATCTAGTTTTCTTCATTCAATATCAATTGTCATGAGTCATAAGATACAACCCGCCCTCCTTGTGTCAGGACACAAACCAAATGTATTTTGAAGCATAGGTGGGAATGACAAAAGGTTTTTCTTCAACAAGTAGGTATAGAATAAGAGAAAAAATCAAACAATACTTCATCTCTAAAAAACCTTTCTCACACTCATGAATCTATACAAACCTAGCATCCTTGCGAGTCAACTTATTCCTAGGAAGGTTCAGTTTAGTAAATTTGTTGGTAACTTGTTTGTAATAACTACAAAGCCCAAGAAACATGGTTTCTTAGAAGCATTCCTTGGAGATTTCCACTTACTCACAACTTCAAATTTTGTTGGACCCACAACAATATGACCAGAAGAAACACATGGCATAAAACATAACCTCCTTTATTCATGGCTTAAAACATAACCTCCTTTATCCACAATTCACACTTTAAAACTTGGCATAAATTTGGTTCTCACAGAGATATAGTAGGATGACTCATAGATGTTTGTGGTGTTGTTCCATCAACTCGAAGTAGATAAACACATCATTGATATATACCACCACAAATAATCAAGATAAGGGCAAAAAACCCAGTTCAATATCTATGAAGGTGGAAAGGGGAATTAGTCTAAATGAAAGGCATAAACAAGAATTCATAACGGTATAGACAATTAGTTTGACCTCACGAGTCAGAAGAATGATAGGGTGCTCACCAAGAAAACATTAGGGAAATCTCAAACACGGTCCATGTCATTCAAGTGAGGTGGTGAAAGCCATGTAAGCTCTGCATCCATGGACAATAATCTTCTTAGATTTGATGAATGAGATGATGAATTTCCTATCACCAAACTTCCTACTCTTTATACAAATTTGCTCACCATCAGGGTGTAGTAAGTTAACCTTTTTTTCACAAAAAAATAGATCCACAATGATCTTTTTCAACCATATAATCCCTACATTGATGCCAATGGTCATCATGTCTAAGAGGTTGAACCTTGTTACAAACATATTACCATATATGCAATGGTTAGCGAGTTTCATATTCATGAAAGAAGAGCATACCCTACCCCTAGGGTTAAAAACATTAAAAAAAATCCATATATGTATGTTCTAGATCTAACATCTCAACAAGTTTAGAGGAAACAAAGGTATATGAAGATCCAAAGTCAAACAAATCTTTGATGGGATGCAAATTTAAATGTATAATACCTTCAATTACTTTGTTATCACCAAAAACATCCCCAAGATCCATGGATAAGACTCGATCAACACACCTCTCAACTGGTGGGCACCAACCAAGAAGGTTGTTATTATTGTTCCTCATAGATCAATTATGATAAAGTTGTGGTTGTTGGGTCGACTATTGGGCCAAAGCTGGGAATTACTAAAGTTGGGGACACTCAGGCCTGAAGGTACAACCCAACCAAAATGATGATAGATCACCAACCAGTCACTCCCTGCTATTGTATTATTCCCTTGGGGGCAATTTTCAAGGATGGTGATGGTAGTAACATATGTTGCACTTGTCACATCACCAATCATCACCAATTCACTTCCTCTTATGGTTGTTTGATTAACTTGAATGCCATGGTAGGACTCAATTGATAGGACTTTACCAACCATATATTGGAAGGTGAGGGAACTTTTGGAACCAGAGAGCATCCCACATGGTAATTTAGTCCTTTTAAAAATAGAGTAGCCCTACGATTCTCTCCCAAACCAATATCATAAATCTTAAGGAAGAGGAACTTTTTCACATAGGTAGGGACAATTAGAGAACCTTGGTTCAAAATGTAAAACTCCACTTCCTTAAATACAATAGTGAAAGAACAGATGTACTTCTCATGATAAAGTGTAAATAATGGTTCCCAAGACAAGTTGAAAGTATCACAAAAGTTGGGCTATCCCATCCCAACAAATTCGTGTTGGCCCATCCAACGAACAGGAAGCAAACTGATCCTTCTGGTGAGAGGACATGTCATGTCCTCAGAGGTCCATTCCAAGGCTAAAACCCAATCTTCTGCCTTATCAACCATCATTGACCCACCTTCACCCTTGAAGTATGGTCTTTACATCTTCATAAAGTCGATCAGGAATCACTCATTTGTCTTGTCAACAACATGAGGGGTGTTTAGCTTTCCCATTTTTGTTGTAAGGAGAAACTATTGTAGCAAGGCCAACTCATAATTGAGAGAAATACCACCTGGAGTAGAGGAGGTGGGGTTGACAACAACCTAAGTTGGAGGCATAGCCTGAGAGATTGAATTGTTTAATGGATGGGGGTTTAATGGCAGCATGTCATATCGGGGTTCCTTGTGTGGTGTACCCTTATATGAGGACGGATTCATAAGTAGAATTGGTATCCTCAAACATGTTGTTTCTATTGAAATGTAGGTATAACTTATGAGGCAAAATTACTAAGGAAAAATGAGAAGATAGTTAGTTTACCAATTGAAAATGCACTCTAGTACCATATCATAAGGAGTGGGATGGAGAGGGGATTCACTCCTTAATTTAAGAAAATAAAGCATATAAATCCATCCATAAAAAACACAAAATAAAAATACTCAATTAAAGATACATGATATTTCCTAAAATAGATTGGTAAATAAAATGTGTTGTAGCAGCAAAAAGGTAAACCTACGTATTATAAAATTTGTATCCATGTTCGACAATGGATCCTTAAAGGGACAACTAACAAGATACAAAGGTATTAGCTGCAATGGGAAACATGTACATCTTGGAAGTTTTCATGAATCTAGTTCTGGGTAGAAACTCCCATTCTCGATCCTCGGTCTACTCAACCTCTGGGTCAGTTTACCGCAACACCCATGAGAGGGAACAAACAAAAGAAAGTACATTAATTAAAACTGAGTATGTGTAGAGTAATAACAACTTGGCATAATTTAAGACAAAGAAACATTAATTAAAGATATAAAATAGAGAAAAGTCTAAAAATATCACTCTAAAAATATTTAACATGTCAAGTAGATGAGACATTTAATAAAAGAACATGATTATCAAAAGGGATTATTATTTCCATATTACTTTGACTTATTTATACCACAACGATAAGTGCATGTTCAATCAGACTAACACTTTAAGTAGGCCTGAGACCCAAAAAAATAGCAAGCCTAAAGTATTGGATGGAAAACACACATCTTAGGTGGAATACACGTAGCATTTGAGAATATCATGGAAAAAGCATTAGAATCACTATGAAGGGGAAAAAACCACATCAGTGTATATAGAGACATACTCACAATTGAGGAACTCATTCCAATTCTACACCATCTCACTCTACACTAGAGATGTTCTCACATCATAATATCTAGACACAATCCTAGAGGAAACACCATCTCCAATATCACAATTCTAAGAGATTGGTGGTACCTATTATGGATTCAGGAGTGATCACCATGATGTCTAGAAATAGAGCTTTCTATATCCAAGACATCAAAGACAAGCACTCTGAATCACATCCATAGTTGGCTGGATGGAGGTGATAATCCAGACAAGACTAGTAAAAAAGTGAATCATCCACTTACGACTAGTTGATCACAACACTATTAAGATATGGATATCTAACTATCATATGGAAACGTTGACACACCATACCCCATACTACCACAAGCTAGGTGACTATGATCTCCTTGGAATAGAATCATTAGATGATCACTTGGTCACTAGAGACATCTACCAAGACCCCTTGTTATAGAGGTCAATCCTTTACAACTTGATTCATCCATAAATGAAGAGTCAAAATCATCTCTACAAGACACAACTACATCATAATGTCATCACCACATGACTAGAAGAAATGGATAAAACTGAATCCATCCTTCAGGTATGCCACTCTGAACTCTCTTATGGATTCATATATGCCATATAATCTACATCTTCCTCATCCATATGATTACCTATAAATAAACAATACCATAATCTATCCACTTTAGACAAACCACAAACTATCCAACATATATCTCATCACTCTTATGATCGTCCCCTTCCATCTAAAGAGTTTTTCTCATCCTCCTTTCCTCCCTTGAGTTCAATATTCACACCCTAGAACTCACTTCATCTTGTGGATCGGTTCATCTCAACATTAGTAGCCTCCTCTGTATGGAACTTAGTCACCCATAGACACAAGCATACTCACAAACCATACATATGCACCCAATGTCTATGTTTAGTATATGAAAAACATCACCGCACTTCTCATGCCCTCTACTTTTCATGCAAAAGTTTTGGTTACTACTCCTTCATGTGTGATGCATTGATTTTTAGTCATTTTTCATAGGCTATTTTCTAGGCTTATTTAGCATATATGTTTACTTTGAGATATGTGTTGGTATATATGCCCATAGAGCCATCCCAAGCGATTGCTTAGAGTCAGATATTAATCAATCAATTAATATGATTATTTGGTTAGTTAATTAATTACATAATATTCTAATTAATCCATGAGCATTTTAATTAATGCAGTCTTTTTGTTTACCGATGGGTTTAGGAAACCCTGCTTCCTTTCGTCTCCTATTTAAAGGGGCTTGATGAATGATATGTTTAAAAGATATTGAGAGAGGCTTTTCATTTTACACTCATGTACGTAAACCCTAGCCCTCACCGTCCTTAGGAGAGAAAGAAGAGCACCACAATGCTAGTACGTCATCACACAAATACTACTCCTTCCTGCCGACTTAGGAAGCATGACGTGGAGTTCCAGTCCATCCGTGTGGACAAAGTAGAGACGTAGACACTAAGATGCCTATGTTCAGAGGATGTCAATTACCGTCCATACGCTCTATGAGCGGCGTACATCACCGTAGGAAAGGATTGCCTCCATATTTTCTCGTGACACGATCAGAATATGGGAGAGGAGTACTGTCTGTATAAGACAATAGCATTGCACACCATTGTGTAGTGGGAAGTCACCAGACTTCCTCGACGACAAGGTATATCCCACAAACACTCTTTCTAAATATGCTATTGTCGATGAGATCCTGTTGCGGGTTGTGTGAAAAAAATATTGCTTTCGCCGTGCATGTTTCCTCTACAAAACCCAACAATATGTTCAAGTGTTGTTTTCCATTATGATCTTGTGAATCAATGTAGCATCGAGATTTCATTAATTTTACCTAATCATGTTAGTTTATGACCCATATCTCAGATTTATGTGGTTTTTCTAATTTTTTCATGTATTTGAGAACTGAATGGATAGCTCAATGCTACAAACATGAGAGTTGATGGTACTGACACATCACAATATAAGTAGAAAAGGAGGACAAAGCCAGTGCTATGGAGATGAAACTCGATGCTACCAACATAGACCTTGGTACTGAAGCCAGTGGTTGGTGCTACCAATTGATGCAGGGATTTTGAGTCATATTTATACGCTGGTTTCATTTTTGTTTTGTGTCATTATTTGTCATTTTGTGACTATAATGGCATGATTCATTTCCTTTATCCTATAATAATTGTATGCATCAAATTTATCTTATTTTATCCTATTTTGAATGAATTTCTAAATTCCATGGATTAACTTGTGGTTTTCTCTCTATTTTAGGTACTTTATATTCCAGAACCTGTCGATATCATCGAAAGGTCCGTCAATACTATCAACATGGCAACAGTACCCAAGCCAGAGGGAAAGCATCCAAGTCGATACCATCGACCAGACTGTTGATGGTCTCTAGATTAGCTCAGTCGGAAGAAAATCAGACCGTCGATACTATCAACAATCTGGTCGATAGTATCGAGATGTCACCAGGTTGATCCCAATTTTTAGAGATGGAAGTGCACCCTAAGGTGTCGATAGCATCGACACCCCGTCGATGGTATCGATGCCGTTAGATCAGGATTTTGTCCAGAATTGCCACAATCGAATGACTGTGATCTTTTGGTGGCCATAAGTCATACCTATACCTAAGAAAAGATGGCCCAGACCCAAGGATCATGTTGCACTCAGCCGCACAAGTCCCGAACGAAGGAGAGTGAAGAACGGAGCCAAATGCTATGCCCCGAGAGATTCCAAAGCCGCAGACGGATGATTCTACCGCTGGAAGGCTGCAGAATGTGCATCTCACACTAAGGATCATCTGGATCTTCTCTATTTCAGGGGTTACATCATATTCTCATTTGTTTCCCCATGTTTCCTCTTTCTTCTCCATGTGTATCGTTGAGATGAACATGTAGGGCTAATCCCCATTATCCTTAGGACCAGGAGTAGCATGGGGAATCACTGTATGACAATTTTCCATTGATTATCATAATTTAGCTCAATTCTCCCTGATATGTTATCATGTTTCCATCAAAATTTTCTATGCTTGATCACCATAGTTGATTTTTAATACCATTAATTGCTTTTGAAAGAGGATTAGTGGTTTAAAAGCACGATTAACACATTAACCAATAAATTTCTTAGATGAGGTAATGTACTATTAATATTGGATTCCAAGAGATTTATTATAGCACTTAGATCTAGGGTATGAGTTACTACTGGCATGGAACTGACCTAGAACTAGGTAGAGAATTGTATTGCGGAAGCAAGCAATTTTAACTATAGGACATAATCAAGGATAAGGCACAAATTATGTTAGCTGTGTAGAATTGCATGCAACGTGACCTCGTGGTGAAACCGTAACCCTAAGGACTCCCATTCCATTTGATTAAACTAAACATTTAATCATCGCTCGCTTTTGTATTCTCTTTGTTTCATTTTTATTTTGTTTCAAAACCAACAATCTACTTTTCCGATTGGTCTAGCTGATCGCAACCAGTTAGTAGTAGTCTACTAAAATTTATGTTTCCCTGAGTTCGACTTCGGCCTCACAAGGCCTATATTACTTAGATACGTACACTTGCGTTTAACACACGGATCAAGCGTGTCACCAATCATGATCCATCGAGCATCAGAACTCCAGACTAATTGTCTCCATACCACATATTCTCATGTTGGTGATAACAACTCCAACACCCATATACCTCTATGAGAAACAACTCGATGCTATCAACATGCATGTGGGTAGGGATTATAGTGGTGTGGATATGGTGCAGATATGGTGTAGTTTATGTCAAAACCATAATGAAACCACAATTAAAAATAAAAAAACCCATGTTCGCACCATATCTAATGTTTGATATGCAAAACCATATCCACACCGCTAAAAACTATGGTTAACTGCACCACAGTGCACTGCATTGGGAATAAATTGTTAATTTCTCTTAATAACATTATATAAAAAAAGAAATAAGACATTATACGTAATAAATAAAATAAAAACATAGAAATACAAACAAACAATGTCATGTTCATATTACAAAATAAACAAAACACTAAGTTCTTTTATTCATGTGAATGTAAATTCTAGTTTTTCTTTTTAAAACTAATAAAACCAAATATTATCTTTTCCAACTACACATATAGATATATTTTTTCATTCAAATTTCAAACATCATCCTCTTCTAAAATGTATTTAGTCCCCCCACTAGTATACGTTGTGTTTTTTTCTTCAAATGACACCATCTTTTAAAATGGTTCCTGAAGTCTCTTTTCCCTATTAAGTCTTTATCTTCATTTCAAGCATGTAATATATAATTTTTCTCTATATATTTATTTGTTTTTATATAAGTTCAGATAGATAGATAATGTTTATAAAAAAAAGGTCTATAAACACCAGTGTACATGATAATAACACATGAAAACAACAACTAACGTTTGTTGCCTGTGTAACGGTGAAAGATAAAAACATACTGGAAAAAAGTCCACACTAGAATGAAGAAAAAGAGTTCTACGGGGAGGCACCCCTTAGATAATAAGCCTCATGAACTAGTCTAGGGACAAAAATGATAGTAAAAAACCATGGTGAGGTGTCTTAGAAGCCATTGTCATCTATGAGAATCTCCTCCAAGGTGTAATGTCCTTGTGCATTATGATCTCTGAAGATTGCCATCTAGGCATCTTCATCGTTCATCACATGTGTTGATGTTGATTTCAGTCCCGCAATGCAAGATAATAGATAAAGAATGTTCAATCTCCTTCTTTATCTGTAGTAAGAGATAATAATTGTTATTGTGTTTTCTATTATTTATCTCAATATAGATATTCCACAAGATGACGATGATCAAGTTGTTTGGTGTATGATATGAGTTAATGGGTTTGAAGCATTTGATCAGAGTGGCTGATTCTATGAAATTTGTGAGGGAGAAATGTTGAAAAAATGGTGAAGTAGTTGTGTTGTGGTATGACAAAAAATGAAGACACGGTATGTAGTTTCTTTAGTTGCATGTCAGAGATAGCATCTAGTAGGTCCTTGGAAGCCTCTTTTAGTAAAGTTATAGTTGATAAGGATTTTGCGATGATCCAAAAGAAAATTTTATACTTTTGTGGCCATTTCATCTTCTAAAAGGGTGCACAATTTGAGATATGCGCTCTGTACGTGAGCTAATAATAGGATTTCTTTAGAGCATAATTGTCTCCCCATTTCCATGATATAGTGCTAGTGGTAATGTATTCAAGGTTATGAATGATGTCTAGCAAAGTGTCATAGCTGAGGTGAAGTGAGAGGTGGGTTTTAAGGGTGCTTCATTTGTTGCTGGTAAGAAATTGAAGTGCACTAACTATATTTGTATGTTTCAGGCTATGGGGTATGGTAAGGTTATTTGTGAGATTTTGGATCGTGTTGTTGTAAAACCATGGGTTAGATCAGAAGCTTATGTTTGAAATCATGTGGTGGAGTGTTGATCACGTTGGCAATGATATCCAAGATTTTGTTGATGTACTTCCAACGTGGTGAGAATATATGTTTGTTTGTTTTATTCCATAGATTAGTTTTTTTTGTATTTTTTTTTGAAGAATGAAAGGTTTCCAAAATTTTGATGTGTTGGTGGTGAGAACTTGTATGATTTTTGTGATGAGGAAGATAACATGCATTTAATGTTGATGATGCCCCATCCCCCATAGTCTATAGGGGCACATATGGTGTCCCAGTTGACCAAGTGGTTCCACATAAATGTTTTCCAATGAGAAATAATATGTTGTTGTGTTTTGACTAGTATGGGAATGCAACTAAGATAGTGAGTGGTGATGAGTGTAATGGTGTTGTTAAGGAGAGTAAAACTACCAGCCAAGCTAAGGAACTTGTTAGTCTAGGATGAGAGCTTGTGGTGGATTTTTTTAATTTAGAACTAAAAATAATATTTACAATTAAGTGTAATGATATATTTTTTGATATATAGGGGAAAGTCAAAACTTTCTTGTATAAGGATGGTAAAATGTTTGAATAATTATGAAGAAAGATGAATAGTAATAATGGATATGATCATCTTTTCTTGACTCTCTCTTTCTAGCTTTTATGTCTTTTTATTTGATTTTCACCCTTCTTTCTTAACTTTATGTTATCTCAACCAATAACTACATCTATCACTCAATGAATAGTATTTCACTTGTAGTAATAAATCAAATTCTCATATTAATTATTTATCTCCAATTTTCTCATTGTTGGATTATTTATTTGAGATTTGCATCAAATAATTCATAAATTCTACACATGATACACATTATTATTTCACCAATGACAACAATTATCTACCACCATTATAGATATGCCTCTATAGATTCATAAAAATACATATAAATATGAACTACAATATATATATAGAGAGAGAGAAGTAAAACATGAATAGTAATATTTTCATGTGATAGGATACATGTATGTTTAGTAATTTTATAAAGAGGACAAAATACATGTAGTAATTGTCAAAAATGGAAGTTCCTACTTATTTATACATTAAATGCAATTTATAAATAGAGATCTAGTAAGCGTATCTGAACAACAATAAATAATATGATGTTAATTTAATTCTACATATACGTATACAAATTTATAATAAATAAATTTGCAGTGCCATTTTTATCTATTGTTATTTTCTCTAAAACCACAACCACACCATACTACTACAGTTTTGAAATTTAAAACATATCCATACCACAACCTTTGGGTGCGGTTATGTGGTGTAAAATGTGGTACAACTATCTACAAATATGATTTTTTACAACACCATTGCAATCCCTAGATATGAATAGTACCGATGCAGTTTGAGGAGACACAAATTGGTTGATCTCTTGGTGCCACTAACACCCCATTGATGGTATCAAGATGTGATCAGAGCAGATATGAGACTAAGTCAGATCCAATGATCATGACTTTAATGAGGGCCAAAGTAGCCCTTATGACTTACGGAGTGGGACCATAAATGATTATCAAGAATTAGCACAAAGCAAATCCAAGAGAGGAGAAGATGAAGGAGATAGTCGTTGACTGGAGGCTCTTGCCACTTCTGGAGGATAGATTTACAGCCTTAAAGCTATTGATTAGAGTGTTCATCAGAGGGGATTGTTGAGACAACTTCTCCAAGGGATTTCATATCAATTTATTGATGTTTAGCATGTTTTCCTCTTCTTCCTCTTGCTTTACAATGATGACAGTCAAGTGAGGCTAAACCCCTTATTGTTTAGAACTCAAGAGTAGTTTGACATTTCATTATATTTGAATTATTTGAGTTAATAATACATTTCCTTTGTCTTAGATGTAATTCTAGGATCTCTTCATTGATTTGTTTATGCTTCATCATCATAATTGAAATAATAGATAACTAATTACTTTGGGAGATGGATTAGGAGTCGGACAAGTTATAAATTCATGTAGCCTAAACTGCGTTTTGGGATAAGGCTTACACCTATGAAAGAATAACCTAGAGATTTCGATCATGCATCTAAATAAATTCTTAAACTACTATAGAATTGGGGGTTGTTGTAGTTTAGGTAGTGCATTATGTTGTAGGAGTAGATAATGCTTTCTACGAGTCTTTAGTCCAGAGTAAAGGGTAAATAATCATTAATAAAAAAGAATTTAAATACATCGTATGTCATGGTGAAACCATAAGTCCTAAGAAATCCATCCATTTCTGATCATCACCATCTTAAATTAGGTTTCAATCTCATTTCTTAGTTAATTTAACAACTAATCACTCTTTATTAGGCCTAGTTGATTCCATTTTAGTAAATAGTAGTCTTTGATGAATACTTTCCTAAGTTTGACACTCGGGCCTCATATGCATGTACTACTACACACATACTTGTGTTTTGCATGTATAGTTCACATGTGTCAAGATTTTGGCACTGCTACCGAGGGAACAAAAAACACTAGCACTACGAGTGGTATGATTAGTCACTCTAGGCCATTTTAATTTTATTTTATTTGTTTATTTGCTATTGAAATAAGTGTTAGATCTTTTTTTTGCTATATTCCTAGTATTTTGAGTTCTCATAGTTCCTTTTTGCATTCACAAGTAGTAGTGCATGGTTCACACTCATACTATAGACTATGGAGTTTCCACTCTATCATGTGTGGATCAAGAAAAGGTTGTACACAAGGTGCACGAGTTTGGGACTTGATCTGAGAAGCTCATTCAAACTCCCATACCACATGAAGAGAAAGAATAAGTAGAAGATATGGCGCAAAATGATGAAGGTAATGTAGAGGACGTAAATGAGGAACAAATAATTTAGGAGAAAGTAAAAGCATCATTCGATACAACTTAACTAGGACCAATCAAACATAATGTTGGTAGCTACAAATGGATCTGGGACTGATGGTGCTAATCAAGTCACAATCATTTCATGGGTACAATATAGAAGACCCATTGGCACACATCAATAGCTTTGTGGAGAGTTGACATGCTTAAACTCATTAGGGTCCCAGCCACAATGATTTATTGGAACTTTTTTCCATATTCCCTATTAGGCAAGGCAATGCATGGTTTCTCATTTTACCTCTAGAGTCAATAGAGTCATGGGATAAGATGCTTGATGCATTTTTTGAGAGATACTTTCCACCATAGAGGATAAATGAATTGGTGGTAAAGATCTATACTTCAAGCAGCATGATGATGAATCCTACTCTGAGGAGTGGAAAAAATTACAAAAATGCTCAGAAAAGTCCCACATCATGGTATTTATTTTTTTGGTCAAGAGAAGACATTTTATTATGGTTTGTATAAAGGCTAAAGGACTACTCTTTAAAACATAGGGGTAGGATTCTTCCTAAATAACAAGGTGACAATATGTCACGAGATCCTAAATTATGTAGCCAAGAATCAAACATAGAGAGAGGAGTGAGAAGTACCAACAACCAGAAATGCAACATGGAGAAAGCATCCACTAAAGTCTTAGAGTTGAAGGTTCAGATGGTACAACCCACAAGGAATCTCTATCAAAAAAATCAGACACCTCATGTGGAGGTGAAGAAGAAGAGTGTATGATCAACAAAATAATAGGGGCAACAATGAATATTCATGGCAGAGGGATCCTAAATTTTCTTAGAAAGACCCAAAGAATTTTTTGTAGGACCCATCACAAGCACAACAGTTTAAGAAACAGTAAGGAAACACCTCACAATAATAGTAACATGATAGGGATCCTAGTAATATGAATATGATAGAACGCATGCTTGGCAAACTCATAAGTCAGAATGAGGCTTACATGGATCACTCCAAATGGGAGCAGTAGAACCAATGAGCTCAAATCAGCAGTGCTAGTATAATGTATTAGTTGGGCTTAAGCCCATTGTATTTTTCCCATTTTTTTACTATTTTTCTCTTATATGTAGGAGACTCAATTATCCTATTTTACTTACTAATTGTATAGTTACATATATTTACATGGTATCAGACGCAATATCCCAACCCCAGTCCTCCCTACTTTTCCCTCTACCCTCCCTCCTTCCCTCCATTTGTCTTTTCCCCTTCATGGTGACGACTACTATGACAACGACTATGCTTGAGACTTGAGATCCAAAGCATGGCGTAACTTGGACAGAGAGTACATCAAGAAGCAGTCTGACTGACAATGTGAAGGAGCTATTCCAGTTCATTTGTTGCTAGTAGATCATTCATGCGATAGTAGAAGTGGCTTCTTTCTCCACATATTTTGTCTTCATAATTGCAAAAGTGTATTCATCACATCATATCTTGGTTCCTGATTGTAAGAGTGGATGCTTTCTCCATGTTTCTATCTCTCAAAGTAATAGTCAATGTAACAATAGATTTCCAATTTTTTTTGGTTCATGACTTTGTTTCCAGGTCTTAATAGTCTACTGCTGAGTTTGTTTTCCATTAGCAGTACATCGTTCGAATATCTACAATAATAACAACAAAAAAGATAAAAACAAAGACCCCGTGTTAATTTATAAAGCACCAAAATAAGTAAAAGGGGCAAAATATTACATTTTTCTTCCTCTCCATGTAGTTACTCTAATCTACATGGTTGAATACTTTTCTTAGAAGTTGAGAATTTTCCATTCATCTATTCTACCATGCAATCAATCCAGTAGAGCTTTATATTTCCCAACAGTGCAACTAATCTAATAGCACTTTTCTTTTCTTTCTGCCAAGATCTATTCTAGTAGGTCACTCCTCTTTTTACCAAGTTTCATTCTGATATTACTAATTTTTTCCAATTGAGTTCCATTCTGGTACTGCTACTCCTTTTTATACTAAATTTCCATTCTGGTAGTATTCTATTTTGTTCTTTGTATCATTCTATGTTGCGGTACCCTTACTCTCTACTTGTAATGTGCTCCTTATTCCAATACAATTATTGTTATAGTGTTAGTTACTCTTCCAAGCCACTGCCTACTATTAACTTTTTTTTTTTGAGGAAAGGTAATGTTATATATTAAAAAAAACATCAAGCAAGAGAAAACCTGCTTATGTGGAACACCTACAGAATGTTTTGAAAAACTACAGCGGAAAGAAAAAGCTGAAAAGAAAATAAGCGAAAGAAAGCATTGTTCAGCTAACTTGGGGGAGGCACGCCTTAAACAAGCCCCTAGCAAAAAATGTTTTGCATCCTTGAGATTTTCCTGATTTGAGCTGCCCTTGAATCATAATGAATTGTCACATTTTTTGTTGTACTAAGCTGACTCCAACCTCATCGTCCACCATAGCTTTAAGATCACAGAAAAAAGCGGCTTATGATTCTCCTTTCTCTGATTCATCCAACCTCCCTTCTGCTAATTTTCCTGCAGTTTAGTAAGGATGTGAAGATCAACATCTATTTGAGTTATAACATTTCTTGCCAATTTTTTGTTGTTGTTGAAAGTTCTATTGTTCCTTTCTTTCCAAAGGTTCCAGCAGATTGTGGTGAAAAGATCACTGCTTTTGAAATGCCTGTAATGTCTTAAAGGTGTTATTTGGATGGGGAAAGTGACTTCCTGGAGATCAGGAAGGCAATTTCTCATGAAATGTGAAAAGATTTTTTGAGAGAAAGAGCATATAAAGAAGATGTAGCTGACTGAGGCACTGTTATTTTCACAGAGGGCACATCTAAATGGGCCAATGAAACCCTTTTTAGTGATGTTTTCACCTGTAAGAAGTTTATTATGTAAAAGAAGCCATAAGAAAGTTTTGTATTTTGTGGCCATTTTTATTTCCAAATCTTTAATGATGAAGGGGAGATACCTCTAAAAGAGAGAAAATTGTAAGCAAGTTTGACCGAAAACTTTTTCCCCCATTTCCAAGTGATGTTATTTGAGGTGTTGTTTTCCATAGAACTTGAGAGATGTCTGAATTCATTTTGACTTACCTGGGAAAGGATACATCTTTTAAAGGAGTTTGATCTGTTACTGGTGATTAGCGAAAGGGCTTTATCAATCCTTAGGTTGAGGAGATTATTTGGGATAGACCATGATGGTTTGAGATTTAAAACAGAGTTGTTTTCGTACCATGGATCAGACCAGACGGAGATGATTTTGTGAGAATGAGGAGGTGTATTTAAGATTTGTGAAATCATATGTATATTTTTATTAATGAATTTCCAAATTGGGGAGGTTGTTTTCCGATGGATTTGGTGCCAAGGAGGTGAGTTCTGGTAATATTTGTTTTTGATGAGATTTGTCCAGATTTTCTTTTTATTTTGGATAAGACAGTCAATGATTTTGGTAATGAGGCAGAGAGAGTGCGTTTCAATGTTTATTATTCCCCAGCCTCCTTGATCAAGAGGAGCAAAAATCAATTTCCAATTAACTAGATGGTAATGTTTCCCAGGTTTTTCTAGTTTTTGGAAATTGTTCCAAAGGAAATTTCTTCGGATTTTATCTAGAATGGATTTAGTTTTAGAGGGTAAGGGGATGCAGCTCAAGAAGTGGGTTGTTATGGGTGTGATGACACTATTAAGCAGGGTGAGCCTTCCCTAGAGGTTTAGGAAGTTGTTTGCCCAGCTGGAGAGTTTAGAGTTTATTTTTGAAATTATGGGGTTCCAAATAGCATTTGTGATGTTATAAGGAGTGATGGGGAGACCCAGGTATTTGATTGGGAATTCTTCAGTTTTGCATTTTAGGAAGACCTTGAGTTTCTCCAAAGAATATTGATGAATTTTTACCCCCAAAGATGGAGGATTTTTGTATATTTATTTTTAGCCCAGAGATATAGGAGAAGATACCTATGATCCTAAAAATATTCTGAACAGAGGATTTTTTAGGAGAGGAGAAGATGATGGTCTCATATGTGAATTGAATAATGTTCTCCTTGCAGACATCAGGAGCCAAGAAGAGCCCATTTTGATTTCCCATTTGAATCATGTGAGAGAGAATAGTAGTTAAAATGATGAAGAGGAAAGCAGAGAGAGGGTCCCCTTGTCTAAGTCCATTTGAATTATGGAAATAGCCAAAAGGAACACCATTGATTATGGTGGAGAAATGATTTGTAGAAATACATGCTTGGATCCAAGAGATCCATTTGTTAGGAAAATCAAATCCCTTGAGAGTCTGCAACAGGCATTGCCAATTTACAAAGTTGAAAGCTTTTTCGAAGTCCAGTTTGATGGCTAGGAGAGGGATTTTTTTTGTGACAGAGGTGGATTGTTTCGTTGACCATTAAAAAGGCATCTTGTATGCTTCTGTTCTTTAGAAAGGTGGATTGGTTATGACATGCCTACTATTAACTATAATGACATGCCCCATATTATATTGTCAAACTCAATGACAACAATTTTCTATTATAGATGAATGATGTTCAAACATTTCTAGAATCACAAGGTAAACTCAAGTTTATCAATGAGGATGCCTTTTCATGCTTAATACCACATGGACTACAAGAAAAAACTAAGCTCTATCCTATATCTAGGGGTTCATGAAGCCTGAAGTTATAGTCAAGTACATGTCACCTAAATGTGCCAAAATAGTGTGGGTTGAAATCAAGTAGTTCTTCACTCATGAGGACAATGGCTCACACATCTACAACGCCATGGATGAGATCATCTATGAGTTTCAAGGGGATCATCGTCTGTCAAAGTACTATGGTGCAATGATGGTTCTGTCAAACCGACTAAACTTCTTATTTCCAATTATCTCTATTGTGGTTATCAAAGAGAGAGAAACTCTCCTCACTGGCTATTTTTTCAATGGACTTCATCCTTGTTTTGTTGTTGTTTGACAACTCCTCCTGGTTGGTGCAACCCTTCCATCTATGGACCCAATCATATGCATGTTTGGCCTAGTCTGAGATTCTTTCTCCTTGCATCTCTACCACTATTGCATCTAAACTTCCATCTGCATGGTTGTGGCAGTCAAAGGTCGTGTTCATGGATGAGATCAACGATCAAAGTGAACTTATTGTAGCAAGTTAGGCCACACTGAAGACGTATGTCACTCAAAGCATGGCTATCCAGCCCACTACAGGAGAGGATGTGGTAGGGGCTCTGGCCATATTATCGAATCACCTCCTCACATTGGTCAACCGTCTACCCCGCCACCTGGTTGTACACCTACTCAACCATAGGCATCATCTCAAACTTCTCATTCTCATTGTCAAATGGGGATTATGTACGCCTTCTCCAAGGTGCACAATATTATGGGGATCCTCCCCTCCACAACAACATACCATATGAAGGGTATGTCCAATCTTCTTACTACCGCTGAATCTTTTATTCCACACCCCTCAGTTACTATGGCAGATGGGTCGGTAAAATGATTCAGTCGCTATGGTACAATTCTTCTTTCTTCGACACTTAAATTTTCTGCTTGTTCACTTTGTGCCCAACTTCCCATATAATCTCATGTTAGTTGCTAAAATTATTGATTCTCTTTGATGCTGAATGACATTTGGTCCTTCTGGTTTTGTTTTATAGGATTGGAGAAACTTGAATATGATGGGGTAGGAAGTGTACATTGGTGATCTCTATAGCTTCTCCACCCCACCACCCAGTCTGACACATTCCCTTCTTGCTTCCACTCCCCTACAACTACAATCTATCTTGGACATATGCCCTTAAAAAAACTTAAACTCTCATATAATTCTATTTCTTCTTGTTCATCTATTTTATTTAATTTTTTTCCATTAGGGAAACACCATCGTGTGTCCTTCCTAGATCGTATAAATAAACAATCATCCAAAATAATACATATTGATGTTTATGAACCCTTTTAGACTACCAATTATAATGGACTAAAATATTTTCTTATGTATTTGGATAAATTTTCTAGAATGACCTAGATATACCTCCTTCAAACTCCTTAAGGCACAAATTCTAACTAGATTGTGGAATCAGGGATGACACAACATATGACGGGTATGTCCAATCTTCTTACTACCGCTGAATCTTTTATTCCACACCCCTCAGGTACTATGGCAGATGGGTCGGTAAAATGATTCAGTCGCTATGGTACAATTCTTCTTTCTTCGACACTTAAATTTTCTGCTTGTTCACGTTGTGCCCAACTTCCCATATAATCTCATGTTAGTTGCTAAAATTATTGATTCTCTTTGATGCTGAATGACATTTGGTCCTTCTGGTTTTGTTTTATAGGATTGGAGAAACTTGAATATGATTGGGTAGGAAGTGTACATTGGTGATCTCTATTGCTTCTCCACCCCACCACCCAGTCTGACACATTCCCTTCTTGCTTCCACTCCCCTACAACTACAATCTATCTTGGACATATGCCCTTAAAAAAACTTAAACTCTCATATAATTCTATTTCTTCCTGTTCATCTATTTTATGTAATTTTTTTCCATTAGGGAAACACCATCGTGTGTCCTTCCTAGATCGTATAAATAAACAATCATCCAAAATAATACATATTGATGTTTATGAACCCTTTTAGACTACCAATTATAATGGACTAAAATATTTTCTTATGTATTTGGATAAATTTTCTAGAATGACCTAGATATACCTCCTTCAAACTTGTGATGAAACTAATTCACACATTTCACACAATGATTTTTGTGCAATTTTCTTCATCCATTAAAATCCTTTATACCAACAATGCTCTTGAACATGAAAATATATGTCCTTTTTATACCAAGATGTTGGGATGATTCATAAAAGGTCTTGTTCTTATTCTCCGCAACAAAATGGCATTGCTTAGCATAAAATCATCATCTTCTTGACATTATAGACTTTCTTTTCATTCATGCTAGTGTCCCAAAACACTTATAGTCAAATGCAAGTCTCACTCCTTATTTTCTCATCAATCGCCAACCTTCTCCCATTCTTAAAGAACAAACTCCCTTTCCCCTTGTTTTTATACAATTTACACTATTTTATTTACCTCCTTGGGTTTTCGGCTGCATAACCTTCATACATAATTTCAACCCCAAGGCTGGAAAACTATCACCCTGAGATATTCAAACTGTATTTCTTGACTACCCCTTCTCTCACAAAGGGTA
Organism: Alisma plantago-aquatica; assembly: GCA_963693085.1. NCBI lineage: Eukaryota > Viridiplantae > Streptophyta > Magnoliopsida > Alismatales > Alismataceae > Alisma > Alisma plantago-aquatica. Next base: position 1,982,329,435 of record OY856409.1, read on the forward strand.
CAAGTGTCTTGACCCTACCTCAGGTTGAGTTTATATTTGTACAAATGTCACTCTCGATGAAGGTGATCTCTTTTTCTCATCATCATGTTCATCCTTAACTCGTTGTGACACAATGATCTTGCTTATTGATCCCTTCATCCACTCACATCCACCCTTAATAGAACCTTTAAACCAATACATAGAGGAAGAATCCTAGGAGTCTCCTTCCCCTTCATCATCAGTTACAGATCAATCTGGTCTACTAGTGGCATTGAGAAAAGGTACATGCTCCTGGACTATCAATTACCCTATTGCAATACATGTTGTCTACCATGTCTCTCTTATATCACCTTAAAGTTTACCATTACCCTGGACACAACATATATTCCAAAAAATCTAGCTAATGCCCTATGACATCCTGGTAGGAGATCAACTAGGATGGAGGGGATGAAGTCTCTCCATGCCAATCATACATGGGATCTTGTCACACCATATCCCGACAAGAACATTATCATGTGCTGATAGGTATTTTCTATCAAGCATCACTCTGATGGTTTTATTGAGCAGCTCAAGTCAGGGCTAGTCACCAAAGGATTCATCCAAACTTTTGTTGTGAATTACTTTGAGACATTTTCTCGAGTCACAATGATATCCTATGTTTGCATTCTAGTCTCTTTGGAGGCTCATTTTGATTTACCCCCTTCTTTAGCTTGATATAAAGAATGCCTTTCTTCATGAAGATCTACTAGAAGAAGTTTATATGCACCCCTATCTCAGCGTTGTTGTTGAAGGGGAGTATGTTCACAAATTTTGTCGCCTTAGATGTTTAATATATGACCTTAAGAAATCTCTGTGGACCTGGTTCAATAAATTAAGCACCATTATTGAGAAACTTGGTTTCCAGAGACTAGCTACAGACCACTCTATTTTTTTTCGAAATCATCCAAAGGACATATCCTGCTTGCTATTTATATTGATGATATAGTGATCACTAACAATGAGAAAGTGGGCATTTCTCAAATAAAACGTTCCTTACAAACACACTTCTACACAAAGGACTTAAGCACTCTATGATATTTCTTGGCATAGAAATCTTTCAATCAGATACAAGAATCAGCATGTCTTGGAGATGTTATGTCTTGCACTTACTTCAAGAGGCTGGCATGATAAATCCAAACTCGTCTCCACTCCAGTGGAATATCACACCAGGATCTTGCATGAGGGGAAACTCTTTGGTGACACAAAAAGATATATTCGTCTTGTTGGGAAGCTAATCTACTTCATAATAACCCAACCAAACATTGCCTATGTTGTGAGGATAGTAAGTCAGCATAAGGTGCACCACTCGAGGCTCATTGGAATAGTGTTTAACGCATCCTTCGATATCTCAAAGGTGCTCCAGGAAGAGTATTTTTCTAAAAACATCCTAGTACCAAGTCAAATTCTAATTTTGGGTTTATTGTTGCAGATTGGCCAAGTGATTCTCTAGATCGTCGATCCACCTCTAGTTTTTGCATCATAATTGTCACTCATCCTATTATTTGGCAGAGTAAAAAATAAGTTGTTGTGGCTCACTCCAACATTGAGGACAAATATCAGGCTATAGCCCTTGCATATTGAGACCTAAAGTGGGTCCGATCAATTTTGACTGAGTTTGGAATCTCTTTTTAGACTCCAACCACTCTATATTATGATAACCGGCTAGCTATACACATAGATAATAATCCTTTTTTTCATGAACATAGTAAACACACTAAAAATGTCACTTTCCCTGAGACTTTGTTAAAGATAAGAAGATTATTGCCCATCATATACACATAGGAGATCAAATTGTATATATTCTCACCAAACCGCTTACTCTTGATTTATTCAAGTATATGGGCACCAAGATGGGACTTCACAATGTTTACTCTCCAACTTGAGGTATCATGTTAGTATAATTAATTAGTTGGGCTTAGACCCATTGTATTTTCCTATGTTTCTATTTATCCCATGTACTCCCTTGATCCTATATATAGGAGACCCAATTCTCTTGTATTACTTACTGAATACTTGGTTACATCTATTTATACACAATAATAAAAATCAAGCTTCAAAACTAGAAATGGAGATGGCAACCATGAAGAAGCCCAAATGCAAGGACTTCCAAGAAACATTGATGTAACACCTAATAACCCACAAGTAAAGGAATTGATTCTTTGTAGTGGTAAAGTGTTGGTGAATGAAAAGCAAGTGATTCAAAGTAGAGTACAACACCATCTGACATTGGGGCAGTGGCATATGCATGAACCTACACCTCAGGAGGAAGCTATAAAAGAGGAAATCATTAGACAAAAAAAACTAAAAAGAAGTCTTACATTCCATCTCATCAGTGAAAAAATATGACTCCAGTGGCGTTCCCTAATATCTTGAAGGCCAAAAAGGTCGATCAACAATTCAAAATTTTCTAAATACTTTCAGGAAGCTTCACATCAACCTACAACTACTAGATGTCATTGAACATATTCCCTTCAATGGTAAGTTCTTAAAAAACATCATCAACAAGAAGAGGAGGATAGAAGATTTAGATGTTGTAGTACTATGGGAAGAAACAAGTACTTTAATACAAAGGAAATTTCCACATAAGAGACAAGATTTAGGGTACTTCAACATACCATGTTTCATAGGCATGGTTAAGTTTGAAGAATCAGTATGTGATGTAGGGGAAAGCATTAATATCATGCCATTGATCATGTAGGGACTGGGACCCAAGAGGGAATCCACTCTACACTCAATTTGACGAATAAATCCATCTAATCCAAACACACTAAAAAGGTATGTTGGAATATGTGTATTTTTTCCATTTCTCAAATAGTGGTATATAAGACCAAAGTATAGAAGCAAAAATAAATGCTCATGACTATATTTTATTCAAGAGATTACATAATTTAATATCCCACTAGGGGATTAAATGAAAGTTACAACATCAGGATCTAAGTAGAGGGAAACCAAGCTATTCCAAGTTTATCTCCCAAGAGTAATCTTCACAAGCCAAGTCCAGGTTATCATGGCAGGTCTTCTATGCCTTCCACGTAGGGGTTGAAAGCATACCCCATAAGAGAAGACAAAGGTAAAAAGGACACAATGTAATTATCAAGGCTTCCCAAATCAAGAGCGATAAAGGAAATCCAAATGAATATCAAAGAGAATATTTAAAGAAAATAAATAGTAAGAGTTTTCTTGCCTTAAAACAATGTCACAACAATAATATCATAATTCATGAAGTGCATGTAAACAACATTAGACTAAGTTTATTTCAAGCAAGTTTGGGACACCATAAGATATTTGGAAAAAATGTGGGTGGAATAGTGCACCCCGGGAAAAATAAGTGATATATATATATATATATAGGATTAAGAGAGGCATTCTCTCTCCCCGTGTGTGTATAGTGAGTGGAAAAGCACACTCAGGGTGAAAAAGTGTGCCATGTGTATGGTTGTACTCATGTACCACTAGGGGTGGGCATGGTCTAGTCAAGTTTCTTTTGACCCCAACACCACAAACCAAACTATACGCAATGGTCAAAAATAATTTCATACCAAACATAGTCGCTGGGAGGATCCAGAACAAACCTAACTTGACCACAAAAATATGGTCAAGTTTGGTTAAGTCCACTCCCAAAACCAATACTAGTTTGTAGGTCCTTCAAATACACAATTGTACATTGTCAGAAAAATTAAGGCTATAATAGTCCATCGTGTAGTGAAGATGAGGAAGTGGGAACACATCTATGTAGATGAAAACTACCAACATCAAAGTCTACTTTTCCTCAATAGAATGAAATGATTGGGGTGGTGTTTCCATTAGTTTACTAAACAATTCGGTATGTGTTTTTATACTTTGTTTTGTTAATACATACTAAAAAATTGGTTCATATATACATATTTTAGTATAATGATTTATATATACTAAATTATATTTATCATTGTCATAATAAATATATGGATCATTTCATATGATCATTTCATATAGTTGGTCAAGCTTGATTTGATAGGCTAACCACTCACCCAAACTTCAACCATACTACATAAGATTGGTTTGTAGAATTTATAGACCAAACTTCATCACACTATCTATATATACCAGATGAGAGTGTATGGTTTGGTCAAGTCTAGTACGGTCCAGTGGTCAAATTTGATTTTATGCCCAGCCCTATGTACTACTAGTAGAAATAAAGTTAGTCTAAATCCATGCACAATGTAGAGGAAAGAATAAGTTTAGCCAATTTGAAGTAACAAGTGAGAGCATCCAACAGTAATAATCGGGGGTCATAGGACACAAACAAATATTCAATCATGTCCATAAACAAGATACATCATAGTACCACAAGAGGCCATCACATAAGAATCCATTTAGCTCAATGTCTCAAAATAGGGTTTCCACATGGAATAAAATGAACAAGATATATATATAAGAGTCCAACAAGAATATCTAAAAAAGTAAGATGATCACAAGATCCATATCAATGCATGAATTCTCAGATAAGTCAACCTCTCAAAAGAGAGAAAATTTTGTAGGGTAAAATATCCCAGAGGACCAAGAGAGAGAAATAAATATGGGTGATTGCTCAATATAGTATTTAGGAGATGCAACATATCTCAGATAGAGTCCATACATTTCACCTTCTTTTTCACTAATCATTCATACATGCTTACAAGATACTTGGAACACCCTCATTCTACAACACCTCTGACTATAGCAGAGAACTCACCTCCACCTGCTAGAGCAACACCTTTATTCTACTCATCTGACAAACCCTAGTGGATCAACCACCTCCTGCATCAACAGAGATCACACCACAACTCGCAATACTACACCCTCCCTCCTAGAACAGCCTTAGTGCCACCCCTACATCACTTCCTATAGCAGTGACGACACTTTTGTTCTAGGATAGGAAAACAAAATCTACTACTCTACTCTACTCCAACAACAAATAGAGATACACATGATTCACCACCTATAGGGAAAAATCACTATATTTACACTTAATACGGTGTCTCACCATCTAACCACCGATGGGTTGCATTTGTGTGCCACCTTTAGTACAGATAGGCATCACCTCTTCTTCCTCCTCATTTCCACCCCTACTAGGCATTCTGTCTCCCACCATGAGAACATGAGGCCACATCAGTGCCACCTTGAGCGGAAAACTATCTCACCAGAACAACACACTGTTACATATCAGTCATGCCTAAAGGAACAAGAATGAAACAACCAAAAAACCCACACAGAAGACTACTAGCCATACTAGAAAAAACCTTAACATGACCACCAAATTCCCTTTCATGAACTACCCAGTTGATGCCCAGATAACCACACCAATGTCCAGCTTTGTAGAGCGTGGAAATATCACTAGTTCAATCTACCACCGGGTAAGAATAAGGTGCAAATGGAGAACAAGGAATTAGAGATCATTATTGACTACGAAAACAAATCCAACATATACATCGTTCATGGGTGGACGGAGATTATCACATCACTCAACTCAAGAGAGAATGGACAGTCTTCCTCCATCCCATAGATGATTTAACCCTAATGGCATGGATCACTGATTTCTACAATGAAACTCAGGCGAAGCTGTACTCACTCTTTAAGACACTTAGAGACTCAAATTCCATGAAAACATACTCAATAGATCAGATCTTTATCCTAGAGAAACATCAGACCAAGCTAGGATCGAGAGTCAATCCAATAGAGATCTCCTCAACACCTACATCACCAACACATACTAAAGAGGAGGATACAACAACATCAGAGTTGTCTCACAACTCTATAGCAAAAAGGTATGACAATACAAACTCATTTGTTTCATTACTAATACCAACACACCATAATTCAAATAACCATTTTGAACAACATCATCAACTCTACAACCACTACCCCTCGCCTAGTTATGATACAAACTCCCCCCCTATAGAAGCTCTCAACAACTGAACTTGCTATAGCAACTTTTGAAAGGGATCATAACCCTACTGCTTGGACCCTCGTCACCCACAAACATAAACCACAATTTTGGGCATTGCGATGCAATCACAGAGGGCACTCTAAGTCTCGATGCGCATCGCCTCCTCATTATTTCAGCCATTTTGGATAGCTTTCCTACAGATGTCCACAAAATAGGTACTTCCTTAGGTCTTCACAACCCACTTTACAATAGTAAGAGCACCTTTTGTGCAAACCATGTGATTATCAATACATCTCGTCCCTCCAGAGGATTTGTCAAATTATAAAAGTATCCAAAACCCAATGAGCTATCAACTGCATATACTAGCCCCTTCTCTTCTCTCTACATCCCTGATCGAGATACATCTAAAACATCTCCTTCATTCAAACATGTTAACCAAGTTAACGATGAACTTCCAACACATTGCTCCACACCTTCTATAAATACTATGTCCTATCTTGCACAACCTTTATCAAATACCACACACACTCTTGCACCAAACACAGATCACCTTTCTTTATGGCTCGTGCTATTCACCAGGAACGGGAATTCCCCATTGACCTACCTGCAAACTCCATGTGTCTCCTGAAAGTTTTCATCGGCTGCATCATTCTTGTCTCCATCACCAACAATGTTGATAACCACACTGTCAACATCCTCGATGCCACCCGAGCTATATCTCTCTTCCTCCTAGGACACACTATCCTTAAACCTAAGATCCTTTCACCATCTCAACTTATCTATTTTTTACCTGAAGGAACTAAACTCGATCACCTGTTCGGGAAAGATATGATCATCCCTTACGGTACTAGCTTTGTGCAAGCTAATATTACCAAGTGGATTTTGAAAGAAGGGTCCTCTCTTGCTGGCTCCAGTGGCTCATGATGGGTTGCCATTTCAGATCTTCCACCTCACTTATGGGAAGTGGAGGTTGTTAGAACCATTGCACACTCCATTGGAGCCACCCTTCAATTTATTAGTCATGTCACTCTCCATCCTATCCAATACATCAAGGCTTTCTACATATTCTCTATTAAACAAGTCATCACCTTACTCACCTCCATCAAAATCAGGCTTGGAGAAAAGATCTATAAGATAAAACTCACTACAAAGAACTTCACTGCAGTCTCCACCACCTTCTCTAACATTGGTAACCACCCACCATCATGGTTATTCTTGGAAAACTCCAAAAAACATTCACTTCAATGAGAAAGCCTAATGAGAGGAACATGGTCTAGTAAAGGAAAATTTCTACTACCAGTTCACAGACTGACACCAACCAATCCACCCAAAACAAGAGACCTCAAATTTCTACCCCATCAGTGGATAGAAATAACCTTGCACTTCATGAAACTTTCAAACCCTTTCCATTTCACAATAAAAACACAGATAACACAACCAGATTAGATCTGATATTGTTCAAAAACTGAAAACTTCCATTATTGATGAGATTCAATCTTCACAAAGTCCTAAGAAGAAGAGCAAAGGGAAGGCGCATGTCACGGTCTCAGCCATCAACTCTCTATCAATAACACCAGAGGGTTTAACAAAGAGGAACTACTTCAACACCAAAGAACCATGTATATCATCTTTACATCATAACAACACAATTCATATTACTTTCCAATCATTACTCTGAACTCAGCTACTACATCTGATTGTGATAACCAAATAGATAATATAGAAGATATTGCTTCATGGCCAGACATTCAATCCTTCATGCTTTTTGCTGATAAGCTAGGTATCACTTTTGATGATGAGACACTTTCTCATAACACCCTATATGACATAGACATATTCATGCACTGGAGAAAATACATGCAGATTCATAGCACATACACCACACTAGAAAATCTTCATGTAAATCGATCAACACATTTGATATCAACAACCTTACACTCACACAGTGAAGATATCATCTTGGAATGTATGTGGTGCATCTAGCATTTATAGGAGAAAAGAAATTAGAAAACATATTCATAAGAATAATATAAACATTGTTGCCATCCAGGAAACAAAAACTTCTCTCACACCTTTTGCCTTAAAACAATAAGGGAAAAACACATTAACTCTTGGTACCGCATTCCACCGATAGGTTTCAAAGGGGGTATAGCAATGGGCATAAACAAAAAAAATTTCACCATCACACATGTCGAGATTCTAAATTTATCCATCACTCTTCGCATCACAAACACTACAAATGCACTAGAATGGTACTTCACAGGGGTCTATGGGGAACCCAGCTCAAATAAAACCACATACATGGAATAGATTAAACATATCATGAGAAGGTTCACTTGCAAACCATGTCTCCTAGGAGGAGACTTTAACCTCATCGTGCAATCTTCTAATAGAATCAACCTTGCCAACCAGACTGACTATATGCTCTCATCTGACAGAATTTTCAGCCAACTCATTCCCCAACACAACTTGATTGATATCCCTCCTTCGAATGCACATTTCACTTAGCATTGAAACCAATCATGGGACAGTATAGACTACTTAATTTTCTCAACATCATGGGAAGGCCTTTATCCCCACTCTTACGTCTCCATTTCACACCAAGCTACGTCTGACCACTTTCCCATTGTCATTAATACAAAACTAGTAACATGGGGCCACAAACCATTCCTTTTGTAAAACTTTTAGATTCTCAACCCTCTTTGTTTGGATTTATGCAAACAAACCTAGTCTGCATCTGGTTCCTCCACTTTGGAACCAGGTTGTCGTATACACAAAAATACCAAAAGAATCAGAGTTGCCCTTAAGTCCTGGCAAATATAGAAGTATGGGAACATTAAACACAAACGGACTGACCTGGAACAACAACATCTCTTTGTAGATAGTAACCCTACTTCCGATCATGCCCTCACTCTCACCATCAAAGTGAAAATAGAACATATCCAAAATTGTATTAATACAATATGGAAACAATGTGCTAAGATCATATGGGCTATGGAAGGAGACAAAAATACTAATTTTTTACAAAAAATCTGTGTAAAGAGGCGAGATCACCTCCTTACTAAAATTTAAAGAAAGTACAAAACATCCATCTGTTTAGAAAGACAAAAGATATTGAGGGATGCATGTATAATATTCCAAGTAAATAAGCATGCACCAAATACACTATAAAATGTCAATAGCAGTGGAAATAAAAGTACTAAGCCTATTACATGGTTTTCATTGTTCATTACATGATTGTTCCCAAAAGAAAAAGATAAGAGAAAAGGATCTAGCTATAGCAACCTAGACATCCTTTCAGATAGCTTGAGATCTACTCCTGAGATGACTTCCTTCAAACTTCTCCTTACTCAGCACCAACACATGGGTGGTTGGGAAAGCACCCAGCAAAAGGGAAAAGAAAACAAGTTATGTGTCACAAAACTAGTATGGGATAACAAGATAAGTAAAGCAAATAAGAACAGACTAGGGTTCATCATAAGATGTAGATAACAAGAGTATGAGGATGTATTCAAAAGAAACTTGCCATTAACAATTATATTAAAAATGATTTGCATGTAAGATAATTATGTCTACCTAACTAAGTAGGGTTGAGGCACCAATTGGACCTCTAACCTATAGGTGAGGGGAGAATAAGACATTCCCAGTCACCTACACAATTATATAGGGGAGAATAAAAACATTCCCTACGGCGATTAAATACACGCCCTCTGTGGGTGGTTGTACATAAGTACCACTACTTCAAATTAAATAGAACATAAATATACATGTTAGAAAAGTATTCATGGCAAGTGTAGTCATAATATTCAATAAGAATGACAGTGGGGTATAAGACCCAAGCAAGAATAAATTATAATCTGATTTGAGGCATGAACAACATTAGGATTCAAAAATAGAAGATTTAGGGTTCATTTAAGATTCATTAGGGAAATATAGGGTTTGGCTGTAATTATCCCAACATAGGGTGTAAGGAATGCACATACCTCTCTTACTGATATCAATTACTAACTTTCACCACTTTAATTGAGTCCGAGTTCCACTTTGCCTATTTTCAATGTATTAACATGTATTAGAGTACATAGTGCACATTAATGTATAGAAACCCTAATTTCAGAACTTTTTAGAAAAATTCGGATTTAGCTTTTGAAAATATCACCAATTAACTTATTAGGTTCTCCTGATCAAGAAAATATATTTTTATGTTAATTTTGGAGTCATGAGGATTAAGATGTACTTTTTATGGGTTTTATGCATTAAATTCCTTTTACAAAAATCACCCTTCGTCAAACCATGAAATAAGATCTTGAAAATATTTTTATTAGATAAAGATTAATTTTATAATTCCAAAACATATTTATTTGTCAAATTTGGATAAGCGGGTTAGAAGATATGAATTTTTCAATACTGACCAATATGAAATTGCCACATCATCAAACTGATCGAGATAATTGAAGAGATAGGGAGAGGGAGAAAACACCATTTGACCCAAGATCAGGTTTGAAGTTGCATAGGTAACCAAACTAGAGCTTATGGAGAAGGTAAAACAGCAAGAAACCAAAACCCTAGAAGAACATGGTAAAAAGAGATGGAGATCATTGATTTTAAACATAGAAGCATGAGTTTTAAGCATGTAGTAAGCAATATATGAGAAGGGGGTTAACAAAACTCACCTCTAGGAAGGTAAGAAGGTCCAAACAGCAAGGATCCCAAGATTAGAAGGTCTGATTTCTCAAAACCAAGCTCCTTTCTTGAGCAAAGATCACCTTCTCTACATTAGAGGTGCAAACCCTAGCAAAAGAGCATGGAGATGAGATGTTTTAGGGTTCTAGGTGAAGCTTTACCATGGAAGGTCATGATTCTAACCTAGAATAAGGAGGAAGGAATATTAAAAGCATGAAAATAGGGAATGAAAGGAGGATACTTACTAGTTTTGGTCAAAATCACCAAGGAGGATCTTAAGAAATCCTAAATAGAGAAATTTGAAAACCTAGGAGCCTTCTTCACCAAGGTAGGCACCCTCTTTTACCTTGGGACAAAACCTTCGTGGACAAACATAGAAGGTATGATGCTCTAATCTGGGGGAAAGAGAAGGAGAGGATTGCTTCTTGGATTGGGAGGTGGGAAGGGTTAGGCATGGCTTTATAAAGAAGGGGGCAAGCATGAGGTGTCTATGGGACTTTCCATGTGTCCTTAGGCTAAGGCTTCATGGACATGCAAAAGGACAGATCATAGAGGCTTTTTATATATCCAAGGTCGGTCCTAAAAGCCCATGGAGTCTTCTAGGCCATCCCCACGGTCCTCCAATCAAAGAAATAGCCCCATTGGTTGATAGCTTTTAAAGATGAGCTCATTTATAAAGAAGGTAATCCCTATAATGCCCTTGGAGAAAAACACCTTCAAACCAAGGTGCAACCAGGTGCCCCATGGTTCAAAATCTCAATAATGGTAAGGGAATATCTAAGAAGGATTAAAATTCAGGTGATAATTTACAAAGAAAACCTCCCAATTGGGTAAATTGCATAAAAGTCCAGAATGTACCTAAAATTGCATAACTTGCACAAACAACATCCAAATCAAACCAAATTTGAAACTTAGGCTCATTTTATATTTTAAAATCATATAAAAAAGTTATATTAAGGTTTAGTGCACTTAATTATGGTAATTAATCTTGTTTAATACATTTAATCAAGGTTTAGGGCCTTGCACTTCTAGGACAAATTAACATACCATTGTTCTACTAAAGTGTGATCTTGAATTTTGGATCCTTAAATAATCTTTCACTGAGGTATTTATGCATAAACCTTATATTGGTACAATTAGTGAATAAATGTTCACTAAACCACTATAAATTCCACTAATTAAACATGAATGACATAAAGGACAAAAATGAAAGGGAAACCTGGGGAAAAGGTTTACATGAAGATTACATCTAAGATTCATTATGTTACATAACTCCATCCATTTAAAAGGATTTCATCCTCAAAATATCAAGCAAAAAGAGAAGGGTGCTTACGTAACATTTCATCTCTCAACTCCAAAGTGGTTTCTTCCAAGCCATGATATTTCCATAAAACTTTTACCAGCTCAATCTCTTTGTTCTTCAGCTGATTTACTCAGGAGTTAAGGATCTTCACAAGTAGTTCTTCATAGGTCACATTCTCATTTATCTCTAAAGGCTCAATAGTAAGCACATGAGAAGAGTCATTCACATACTTCTTCAGCACAGAGACATGGAACACATTATGAATCTTATCATAGGAAGGAGGTAAAGCTAAGCGGTATGCACATTCTCCAACCTTATCTAAATTTTTTAAATGGTCCAACATAGTGGGGACTCAACTTTCCTTTAACTTTAGATCTAGCAATAGAACAGATAGGCTTGATCTTCCGAAATGCATAGTCACCCGCTAGGAAGTTAACATCGAACCTTTTCTTGTCAGTATACATCTTCTGTCGGTCTTGAGCAGCTTTCATGTGTTTCTTTATCAACTATACCTTTTATGTCATCATTTGCATGTCATCGGTCTTCACTAGAGAACGTTCATTGACATCATCCCAATGCAAAGGTGAACGCCATGGTCTACCATAGAGAGCTTCAAAAGGTGGCATACCAATACTAGCTTGGTAGCTATTGTTGTAGGCAAACTCAGCTAATGGTAGATACCAATCCCATGCACCACCCAAATCCATCACACAAGCACAAAGCAAGTCCTCCAGAATCTGAACTGTTCTCTCAGATTGACCATTAGTCTGCAGGTGGTAAGTAGTAATGAAACGCAAGTCAATACCCATCTTCTCCTGAATCTGACCCCGTAAACAAGAAGTAAACTTTAGGTTACGATCAGAAACTATCACCTCAGGTACTCCATGTAGGCGTACGATCCACTCAGCATACAACTGAGCCATATCCGAAACTTTGTAATTGGTTTTCAAAGGCAAGAAATGAGAAGATTTTGTAAGCCAATCAATAAACACCCAAACAACATCATAACCTTTCTTGGACTTGGGGAAACCAGTAACAAAGTACATTGTGATCTTCTCCCACTTCCATTCTAGAATTTCAAGAGGGTGAAGAAGACCACCAGGTCATTGATGTTTGATCTTGACTTGGTGACATGTCAAGCACTTCACGATGAACAGATCTATATCATTCTTCATGTTCTTCCACCAGACGCTTCGCTGTAAGTCCTTGTACATTTTTGTTGTGCTAGGATGAATAGTGTACTTGGACCCATGTGCTTCACTCAACACCTTCTATCTCAGATCACCCATGTCAGGAATTCACAATCTTTGTCTAAAGTGAACAACATTATCTACTCCAACAGAGAAGTCAGATTGTGGTTTCTCGATCAAGTCCTTCATCTCTTCCATCTCAGAGCTTTCCAACTGTGCATCAATGACTTCTGAGATCCAATTCGATGTAACACTCAAACTAGCCATATGGACACACTACTTGCCTTCATCCACTGAATCGACAGGTTGAGGCCGCCAACTAGTCACAAATTTGAGATTTTCCCACACCGAACATCTCAAAGCAGCACAAACGACATCCTTCTTGTGACTTAAAGAATCAACTATGATGTTTGCTTTACTGGGATGATAAGTGATGGTGAAGTCATAATCTTTGAGATAGTCCATCCGCCTTCGATTTCATAGATTTAGATCCTTTTGTTTTAACAGGTACCTCAAGCTTTTATGGTCATAGAAAAATTCAAACTTCACACCATAGAGATAGTGTCACCAGATTTTCAGAGCACGAATGATGGCAGCAAGCTCTAAATCATGTGTAGGGCAATTAGCTTCATTCGGTTTCAATTGGCGGGAAGCATAGGTGATCATCTTTCCTTCTTGCATCAAAACACACCCTAAGCCTTGTTTAGAAGCATCAATGTAGATGACATAGGGTATGCCTTCAATAGGCAAGGCAAGATCGGGAGAAGAAGTCAAACACTCCTTCAGCTTTTGGAAACTGTTCTCACATTTTGGTGTCCAAGAGAACTTGACCTCCTTTTGTGTCAGCTTGGTTAAAGGCAAGGTCAACTCAGAGAATCTCTTGATAAACCTTCGATAGTAACCTGCTAAGCCGAGGAAACTATGGATCTCTGAGGGATTCTTTGGTGTTTTGCATTTGGTCACAACTTCTACCTTTGTAGATCAACATCTATATGTCTGGCAGAAATCACATGACCTAGAAACATAACTTCCTTTATCTAGAAATCACACTTTGAGAATTTTGCATAGAGTTGATTTTATCGTAGTGTGTTGAGTACAATCCACATATGCTTGCGATGTTTTTCTAACATCTTGGAATAAACCAAAACATCATCCATAAACACCACTACGAACTTGTCAAGGTATGGGCAGAACACTCGGTTCATCAAGTCCATGAAGGCAGCAGGGGCATTTATCAAGCTAAAAGGCATGACCATGAATTTGTAATGCCCATAGCGAGTTCTGAACACCATCTTCGGGACATCATAATCCTTCACGCGCATCTGGTAGTAGCCACTTCGTAGATCCATCTTAGAGAATACAGTGGATGACTTCAGCTGGTCGAACAAGTCATCAATGTGAGGCAAAGGATAATGGTTCCTCACTGTCACTTAGTTAAGCATGTGGTAGTCCATACACATCCACATCAAATCATCCTTCTTCTTCACAAATAGGACAAGGGCTCCCCAAGGTGAAACATTGGGGCAGATGAAGTCCATGTCGAGAAGCTCTTCTAGCTGCTTCTTCAGTTCGGCAAGCTTGGCAGGGGCCAAGCGGTAAGGCGGCTTTGATATTGATGAAGTTCTGGGTACAAGATCGATGGAGAACTCCACCTCACGAGTTGGTGGCAAATCGGGTAAGTCCTCTGGAAAGACATCTGGGAAGTCCTTCACCACATCTATGTAGTCGAGAGAAGGAGGTGTAGCCTCAAGGATTATAGAGGCTAAGAAAGCTCTACACCCTTGTAAGAGTATCTTTTCAGCTTTGATGGCGGAGATAACAAATTGCCGATCCTCTCGCTTCCTACCCTTGACACACAATTTTCCCTCAACAGGATGTGACAAACTAACCTTTTATTCTTCACAAAATAAAATAACTTTGTAACTCTTCAACCAATCCATTCTTGGGATGACATCAAAGGCGATCATGTCAAACAAGATGAAATCTGAGGGAAACATTATACCAGATATACAGAGGTCTTGGTCAGAGTTTGGAGATATGAAGAGCATATATTACCACTAGGGTTTTTTTACATCTAATATATGATCCATATACTCATGTTCTGTTTTTAACATAGAATCAACATGAAAGGATATAAAGGTATTGGATGAGCCAGAATCAAATAATGCTTTTATAGGATGCATATTAAGATGCAAGTTACCTTCAATAACTTCATTATCTTCGTCTGCTTCCTTAGCATTGAGATCAAACACTCTCCCATTCTGCCTCTCCACTAGAAGTCATCTCAACTTCTGGTTGTTGTTGTTATTATTATTTTGTGGAGGCAGATTCTGCCTTGGCTGCTATGACTATTTTGCATTATTCTATCCCTACTGGAAACGGGGGTAGAGTGGTCAGATATGCCCAACTTGTCCAGACTCATGGTAGGTCGGAGGAGGCCGATTGTCTCTATGAGCAGGTGCATTGTTGTCAGGACATCTCCCTAGAGGATGGTGGTGATAGCACCTATTGCACTGATCACATTCGAGATTCTCATTCTGGGTAGGGTTCTTCCTCTTATTGTTGTTGTAGCCATTACTATGTCCATAGGATTGAAATCCTGGGTAGGACTCGATGACTAGGGCCTTATCTACCATCTGTTGGAAGGTGAGTGGAATCTACAAAACAAGACTTTGATCCACTTGGTAGTTCAGGCCCTCCAAGAACAATGTTGCCCTTCTCTCAGATCCAAGGTCGGTGGCGTAGCATTCCAGAAGTAGGAACTATTAGATGTAGTTGACCACACACATGCTTTCCTGCATGAGGCTATAGAACTTGGCTTCCTTCTTCCTCAGGAAGGTGGGGTAGATGTACTTCTCACTAGAGAGCTTCAGGAATTGGTCCCACTCTGTGGTAGAGGTGTCTCGAGTGTGCGCGACACCATTCCACCAGACACGTACCAGTTAGTTCAGCTCATATGTCACGAACCGAACCTTCTGGTGAGGAGGACATGCCATACCCTTGAAGGTATGATCCAAATCCAACACCCAATCATCGGCTTTATCCACCATATTGTGTTCACTTTCATCCTTGAAGTAGGGTGGCTAGATCTTTATGAAGTCGGTGAGGGTGAACTCCCTCGACTTGTTGGCATTGAAAACCACTGTGTCGAGCTGCCCCATAATGGTGGAGAGCAACGGGCACAACATTGCCAGCTCTTGCTCTAGTGTGAAGGTGGGGGTGCCAGGAGTAGTAGGGTTGACCACACTATGGCCGGAAAGAGTCATAGGAGTGTTTCCCACATTGGAGTCATCAGGATTCGACTCCTTTACCTTGTTCCTACTGTCGAACAAGTCACCTATCATGAAATGTAGGGTTAACATATTGAGTTCCCAAGAGTATTTGAATCATAGATGAGAAAAGAATAGAAGCATAGATGAGAAAAGAATATCTAGAATTCTATTTCCTAAAAGCATACCATTTTGGGCAATTCTTATCAGCTCAGGCCAAGCCGGTATCATATGGGCACGGGAGTCCTCGTAAACCAAGCTAGTGATGTGGAGGAAAATATTTCCAGCCCCCGAAACCCTGATCCATTCTAGACACCTTTGCTTCAACTTCATATCCTAATAGTTGCCTAAAGGCTCTGATATCATGTTGTAAAGAGGTGAGATCACCTCCTTACTAAAATTTAAAGAAAGTACAAAACACCCATCTTTTTAGAAAGACAAAAGATATTGAGGTATGCATGTATAATATTCCAAGTAAATAAGCATGCACCAGATACACTATAAAATGTTAATAGCAGCAGAAATAAAAGTACTAAGCCTATTACATGGTTTTCATTGTTCATTACATGATTGTTCCCAAAAGAAAAAGATAAGAGAACAAGATATATCTATAGCAACCTAGACATCCTTTCAGATAGCTTGAGATCTACTCCTGATATGACTTCCTTCAAACTTGTTCTTCTCCTTGCTCTGCACCAGCACCTGGGTGGTTGGGAAAGCACCCAACAAAAGGGGAAAGAAGACAAGTTATGTGTCACAAAACTAGTCTGGGATAACAAGATAAGTAAAGAAAATAAGAACGGACTAGGGTTCATCATAAGATAAAGATAACAAGAGTATGATGATGTATTCAAAAGAAACTTGCCATTAACAATTACATTAAAAAGGATTTGCATCTAAGAAAATTGTCTACCTAACTAAGTAGGGTTGAGGCACCTACCGGACCTCTAACCTATAGGTGAGGGGAGAGTAAGACATTCCCAGTCACCTACACAATTATATATGGGAGAATAAAAACATTCCCCATGGTGATTAAATGCATGTCCTCTATGGTTGGTTGTACATAAGTACCACAACTTTAAATTAAATAGAACATAAATATACATGCTAGAAAAGTAGTCATGGAAAGAGTAGTCATAATATTCAATAAGCATGGCAGTGGGGTATAAGACCCACACAAGAAGAAATTATAATCTGATTTGAGGCATGAACAACATTAGGATTCAAAAATAGAAGATTTAGGGTTCATTTAAGCCTCATTAGGGAAATATAGGTTTTGGCTGTAATTATCCCAACATAGGGTGTAAGGAATCCACATACCTCTCTTACTGATATTAATTACTAACTTTCACCACTTTAAGTCCAAGTTCCACTTTGCCTATTTTCAATGTATTAACATGTATTAGAGTACATAGTGCACATTAATGTATGGAAACCCTAATTTCAGAATTTTTTAGAAAAAGTTGTATTTAGCTTTTGAAAATATCACCAATGAACTTATTAGGTTTTCCTGATCATGAAAACATATTTTTATGTTAATTTTGGAGTTATGAGGATTAAGATGTACTTTTATGGGTTGTATGCATTAAATTCATTTTACAAAAATCACCCTTCGACAAACCATGAAATCAGACCTTGAAAATATTTTTATCAGATAGAGATTAATTTTAGAATTCCAAAACATATTTATTTGTCAAATTTGGATAAGAGGATTAGAAGATATGAATTTTTAATACTGACCAATAGGAAATTTCCACATCATCAAACTGATCGAGATAATTGAAGAGATAGGGAGAGGGAGAAAACACCATTTTACCCAAGATCAGGTTTGAAGTTGCATAGGTAACCAAACTAGATCTTCTAGAGAAGGTAAAATACCAAGAAACCAAAACCCTAGTAGAACATGGTAAAAAGAGATGGAGATCATTGATTTTAAACATAGAAGCATGAGGTTTAAGCATGTAGTAAGCAATATATGAGAAGGGGTTAACAAAACTCACCTCTAGGAAGGTAAGAAGGTCCAAACAGCAAGGTTCCTGAGAATTAGAAGGTCTGGTTGCTCCAAGACAAGATCCTTTCTTGAGCAAAGATCACCTTCTCTACTTTAGAGGTGCAAACCCTAGCAAAAGAGCATGGAGATGAGATGTTTTAGGGTTCTAGGTGGAGTTTTACCATGGAAGGTCATGATTACGACCTGGAAGAAGGTGGGAGGAATACTAATAGGATGAAAACAGGGAAGGAAAGGAGGATACTTACTAGTTTTGGTCAAAATCACCAAGGAGGAGCTTAAGAAATCCTAAATAGAAAATTTCGGAACCCTAGGAGCCTTCTTCACCAAGGTAGGCACCCTCTTTTACCTTGAGACAACAAGTTCATGGCCAAACATAAAAGGGATGATGCTCTAATCTGGGGGAAAGATAAGGAGAGGATTGCTTCTTGGATTGGGAGGTGGGAAGGGGTAGGCGTGGCTTTATAAAGAAGGGGGCAAGCATGAGGTGTCTATGCGACTTTCCATGTGTCCTTAGGCTAAGGCTTCATGGCCATGCAAGAGGACAGCTCATAGAGACTTTTTGTATACCCAAGGTTGGTCCTAAAAGCCCATGGAGGCTTCTAGGCAATCCCCACCGTCCTCCAATCAAAGAAATAACCACATTGGTTGATAGCTTTTAAAGATATGTTCATTTATAAAGAGGGTAATCCCTATAATGCCCTTGGAGAGAAACACCTTCAAACCAAGGTGAAACTAGGTGCCCCATGGTTCAAAATCTCGATAATCGTAGAATTCAGGCAATTGTTTGCAAAGAAAACCTCCCAATTTGGTAAATTGCAAAAAAGTCCAGAATGTACCTAAAATTGCATAACTTGTACAAACAACATCCAAATCGAACCAAATTTGAAACTTAGGCTCATTTTATGTTTTCAAATCATAGAAAAAAGTTAGATTAATGTTTAGAGCACTTAATTATGGTAATTAAACTTGTTTGATATATTTAATCAAGGTTTAGGGCCTTGCACTTCTATATTGGTACAATTAGTGAAGAAATGTTTGCTAAACTACTATAAATTCCACTAATTAAACATGAACGACATAAAGGACATAAATGAAAGGGATACTTGGGGAAAATGTTTACATGGAGATTAAATCTAAGATTCATTATGTTACAACCTGCAATATCAATGCTTACAAAAACATGATTCCTAGACTCAACATTAATGACACTATCACCTCCAAAAAATAAGTGATTATACAACATATTTTCCAACATTTTGAGCATATCTTTGATACGGGACACGAACCCACATTCCTTCACTCCATCAACCGGAAATATATTTGTAATAAAACCATCCCATCTCCCAACACCATCAAAGACTTCGACTTAGAGGAACTGAATGATGCAATCTCGTCCCTAGGTAGGAACAAATCACCTGAACCTGATGGTCTAAACATTGAATTTTACCTAGCTAATTGGAACCATATCAAAGGTGACTTCATATCACTTCACAAATCCTTCCAAAATATCACAAATGTACACAAACACATCAAAACCCTCAACCATACCAACATAGCCCTTATAAAAAAAGTGAACCATCCTGATCTGATCACAGAATTCCTACCTATCAGTCTCATCAATACATCCTACAAAATCATTGCAAAAATCCTCGGTAATCACATCAAACTACAGCTTGAAGAAGTTATTACACATAACCAAAATGCTTTACCCAAAAATCATAGCATCCACGATGCCTTCAATATGGTCAACGAAACCCTTCACATGTTTTACAAAAATAAGACACCAATTATAGCGATCAAACTAGATTTTGAAGAAGTGTTTGACTTTGTTAATTGGAACTTTCTAATCAATACTATGACTGGATATGGTTTCCCAAACCAATGGATCACTTAGATTCATGATTGCATCTCCACATCATCAATGGTGTGCCATTTGGACACTTCCACAATACCAATGATCTTAGACGAGGAGACCCACTCTCCCCATATCTCTTCATCCTGATCACATCCATCATCACCAACATGATCAAGCTTGGGACCACACATGGGCTCATTACATCACCTACTAAATGTTTTGAGAACATTATCCAATTTGTTGATGACACCATGATCCTAGTTATAAGACATTATCATCAACACCATCCATATCACTGAACTATTTTCTTACATCTCGGGTCTCAAAATTAACCTTACAAAATGTTCCATCATAGGAATCAACATGCCCACTGTATTCATCAATAGATATTGAACTCTACTCCAATGCAAGATTGAAAATTCTCTGATTATGTTGCTTGGCCTTCCTATCACCCCCACCCCCCTACACAGAGTATGTGGGTCCCTATCATTAAAAAAACAAAAACAAACTTCATATGTGGACTAATAGCTTCCTCAAACTAGCTGGATAACTCACCCTCCTTAATAGTATCATTACACCCATCACCACACACTACCTCAGCTGCATCCCCTTACCAGCAAAATCCTTGAAACTAATAGACTCTTTCAGGTAAAAGTTTCTATGGAATCATTATGACGAACATCATGAAAAGAATAGGATGCATTTGGTGAAGTGGGGTACCATACATGCACCCATTGAGTATAGAGGATGGGGTAGCATAAACATTAAGGTACACTCCTTATGTCTTATCACTAAGATCATCAACACCCTCACGCCCAACATAGATAAAATTTGGAAACCACTCATTTCCTATAAATACTACAAGCACTCCACCCCATGACATAATACCAGAAGACGTATTTCTTCACCACTCTAGTGATATATCAACAAAAATTTAGATATCATCAATAATCTGATAAACTATCCTCCCCATGCCTACATGAACATAAACTTTTGGAGGGACCCTTGGCATCATAACAACACGATAGAAAACCTAATATGCCATTTCAACATACTACCTTCCATGAGGAGCATCAACACAGCTAGAGCACTGCAAATTCTGACAAGTAATCGACAAAACATCCTCAAAGTACACCTCATAAACTACCTCAACCCCGACTATATTCTGGACATTATCCAAGACCTTGAATACAACATAGTTAACATGATCTCTTGGAAATGGGGGTCAACCTATACACCAAAAAGAACATATCTACATCTAACATATATAGGGCACATTTCAGATAGGACTACTATTTGGAAGATGAAATGGCCACAAAAATATATAATTTTCTTCTAGATTATTTCAAAAAATAAGATCCCCACATACCATTTTCTAAATATTAAAGGATTTTAGGGGCCCACTAGATGTTATATGTGTCATATTGCTAAAGAAACTATGCATCATCTCTTCACCTCATGCCCATACGCTTTGCTCTTCCTACATAAATACTTATCACCACACTCACTCACAAATTTCATGAACTCTTTAAAACATATGCTACACATGCATCCATATAACACAAACCATTCAACATCTGACTTAATTATAACCATCCTTTGAAACATTTGGATACAAAAACTTTTGAAAATATCATAATGTTGTCCGTTCACAACAACAGACACAGACTAAGATTGAATACCCTTATATATTAATTTGCATTGTAGGTCTGACATCCACATCAACACATGTGATGGAAGATGAATAGGACTATGTGATTGTCTTTGGAGACCACAATGGAGAAGGTTGCTACTCCTTAGAGGAAACGATGGCTGGTGACACTAGTTTTTTATTTGGATATTGGCACTAATATCAGGATTGGGACCACCTTTATCTTGTATTCTACAT
Source organism: Alisma plantago-aquatica (assembly GCA_963693085.1). Taxonomy (NCBI): domain Eukaryota; kingdom Viridiplantae; phylum Streptophyta; class Magnoliopsida; order Alismatales; family Alismataceae; genus Alisma; species Alisma plantago-aquatica. Next base: position 1,982,351,554 of record OY856409.1, read on the forward strand.
GTTGAGGCTCATTGTTAAGGCGTGCCTCCCCTGGAACATTGTATCCTAGGTTCTTACTTTCTATCATCATGTTTTCTTTCATCATCTAACCATGGAACACATCCTTAGGATGTATTATCCCTGGTGGTACATCTTGTCTCATCATGTTTACAGGTGTACGGTTTGTAAACATTTTTATTAATACATGAATTACATTATCAAGAAAAAGTCCAAACATATCTAGGGTCAATTTTAGATCCACATCCAAGTCAGGATCCACCTATTGCATGCATATATGGAATTAGGGTTAACTTCACATTAATTGCATAAACCCTATAAGTCATTTTATATCACCATTGAATTAGGTTATGAAATCCATATCATATTATGGATTATCTTTTGCTAAATTCATAGCATATTTTATTTTATTTTTCTAAGTTATAAATTATTAGATATGAATTTTTACACATTTTATCTAGTTAAGAAAATCTATAAAAATCATATATTTGATAGATTGGAATTTGAAAATGAAAGTGGTAACATTATATAAGAAAAATGTCATGATTCCCAAACATATTTTTTCCCTAAGATGTAAATAATTTTATGAGTCTTGGAAAAACCAACCAATTAGAAAGATCCTTAAAGCCACGATTTGGCATTTATCCATTTGCAAAATCCCAAATGAGATGGCCCAATCAGTGATGGAAAACTAGACGGATTCAAGTGCATGACTCAGTGTGTAGAAAGTCTGGATAGACAACAAAAAGACCAAATTTCCATGGCAGGAAAACAAATGGAAAAGAGAGATGATGAATAGAGAGGAGAGCGTCTACTCCGTAGGGAACGGGGAGATTTTAGGTTTCTCCGTGCGGTGACTGGCTCGGGGGAGGGGCTAAGGCCCTCTGGTGAGCACCATCCACTCCCCCCAGGCCTTTTCTCGCCCGATCCACGACCTCTAATCTTGGTGGCAAGAGGAGATGGGTCCTACCACGTCTCCTCTCCCCGTTGGGTGTCGGTCTCTGGATCTCAGATCTAGGTTCCCTGGCGACGACCGTGGGTGTGGAGGCTAGCTTTCCATGGTGGTCGTTGTGGTCCTCCCCAGTGGCTAATATCCTTAAAGCCACGATTTGGCATTTATCCATTTGCAAAATCCCAAATGAGATGGCCCAATCAGTGATGGAAAACTAGACGGATTCAAGTGCATGACTCAGTGTGTAGAAAGTCTGGATAGACAACAAAAAGACCAAATTTCCATGGCAGGAAAACAAATGGAAAAGAGAGATGATGAATAGAGAGGAGAGCGTCTACTCCGTAGGGAACGGGGAGATTTTAGGTTTCTCCGTGCGGTGACTGGCTCGGGGGAGGGGCTACGGCCCTCTGGTGAGCACCAGCCACTCCCCCCAGGCCTTTTCTCGCCCGATCCACGGCCTCTGATCTTGGTGGCAAGAGGAGATGGGTCCTACCATGTCTCCTCTCCCCGTTGGGTGTCGGTCTCTGGATCTCAGATCTAGGTTCCCTTGCGATGCCTTTGAGGTGAACCTGGCTTTTCTTCCCGCTGATCAAGTTGCTCGAGCTCCCCATCTCCTTCTGGTTTATTAAGTTGTGTCATGTTTGATTTTTTCTTTCTCGTGTCTTTTCTTGTTAGTTGTAGGGTGTTAGTGGTTGGTTCTCATCTTGCTTTGTCACCGTGAATTGGTGTTTATCAGTCCGCTTTCTGCGATCTCTAACGGTTGTTTGCTCGCTGCTTGTCAGCGTTTGTTTGCTTGTGCCTCCATGTTTTTGTGGCTTGTTTTGTTACTTAGTTATATGGCTTCCTTTGAGATGATGATTCATCAGAGCACCACACAGATCTATGATCTCTATCACTACTACATGCTCAAGTCGAAGGAATTCTTCATGGAAAGCTGCTTAAGACATCATCAAGGAAGAAGAATCAATAAAGAAGCATTTTACACTCTTTCTGATATGGGTTGCAGTGATGTTAACTTGATCTTTATTTGCTCGTGCTGTATTTTTTACTCAAATTGTAGATGTCGTATGGCTTACAAGTAATGAATCGATCCATTTGCCCTCAAAAAGGAATAGAGAGGAGAAATCATATAGGGGATTCATCCCCGTTCCCCCTCCATGACATGGCTGTGAAGCAACTCCAAGCCAAGTAGCCAAAGGATGTACCGGTCCCTTATGCACTCTGAAACACATCCATAGGGCTTCACAAAAACCAGGTGGATCCTAGGACCGTATAATCAACTTTCATGGTTGTGAGAAACAAAAAAATTGTGTTGGTCATGGAAGGCAACAAATGGGAGAATCATAGGAAAAAGAACAATCCCATACGTGAGGAAAAGAGAAGATGAAAATGCTAGGATGATTCGGTCAGATGTGTAGGGGATTGAAGAAAGTTATTGGAGACTGAAAAATGACCAAGAACCCTCGTCAACACCTTAAAAACCCAGTGCAACACCCATGACTACTTGAATGAAAATAAGTCTTAAACACACAATCAAAGGGGATCCCCAGGAAGCTTGCCACTCCTTCAATTTTGGTTTTGGTGGTTGGAGATTCCATGTAGGTGACAAAGTAGTCAGAAACATAGTTGAAGCTTGCAGGGGAAATACACATTAATCTAGATTCAATTTAGGGAGGAGGATAGATGTTAAAGGTGTTGTGAAGGTTTCTGGGAGCTCGAGAATTGGTAGAAGGTGGTGAAGGGGAATCTATAACTCGGGGGTTAGATGGTTGGTTGAGGAAGATTTGGGCTTTTCTTATATAGTAAGACTTAGGGTTTCATCTAGGGATCATTATGTCTGAGATTGGATGAGCATCTTAAAAGAAAATAAATTCAGTGAAAGGGGGTTGGGAGTGGGAGAAAATAGGAGGGAAAAGCTTGTGACATTGTTGAACATAAAGAACTCAGGCTTGCCTAAACAAGCAGAGGTAGAAAACAAGATACACACCATCTAATCTACTATGAGTGTATAGATAGTTCTAAGGGACATCAGGTCGAGAAAGGGAAATAAATAAGATTGGTGTGACAACACATTAGATGCATTAGACTCCAAGTAAAGTGAAATTGTTGTTATTCAAATATTATTCTCCTTTCTTTCCAAACTAAATTTGATGTGCAATTAACACCCAAATCAGATGAAAATTGATTAGCAGACTAATTAAGACATTTAGATTCCAATTTTTCCATTATTTTCTACTTGGAATTGTTCATTGTCATATTTAATATTATAGGTTTTAAGTTGTTTTTTATTTCCTAAATGAAATTAAGGCATCAATGATTACTCATTTAATCTCAAACTTGGTACCCAAGATATCCAGGAACCAAAGAACACAATTTTGTGATTAGAATCAGGTTTTTAGGTTTCCTTTTATGAGTTATAGTATAATTAGCATTTTGGTTTATTACCATTATATATTATAGTATTTCATCATTACCATCATTATTTATTATTTGGAGTCTAATTATCTTCACATTGTGACAAAAGAGTTTACTTATATAATTATGCATGGTTTCCATATTTTTCTTATTTATTATATTTAGTCCATTAATTCAATATTTGTTTAGATAATGGCACATTATTCATATTTATGGATATGAAAACACCAATTGTTATCGCAATTCACGTATTAATCACATTATACTTTTTATTAAACATATTTTAGCCATTGTGTGAACACTAGTTAGTAAAGGAAGCATAATTGACATATTTCATGTACTTACTTACATGTTAACACATATATGAGTTATTATGTTAATATGTGACATTGATCATAGACTTTTGCCTCCTAATATGTTATATCTTTTTTCAAGCTTAAATATGGTATGGGTCACCGTTCTGTTATTCATGCAATATGCATTAACGATATACATTAAGGTATAACTTTATTCTTTTTTGGTCAAATTTAAGGGAGCAAGCTTACTAACCTCCTAATCATGTAATCATGTAAGGTTCTATATTTTCATGTTTTACAACAATCTACCTCTTAAAAGGATTTCATCCTCAAAATCTAATCACCCATACATTATCAACCAACTACTCTCCATCCCTTAATAGGGTTCAACCTAGTAAGCCCTATTAAATAGCTCTTAAAGACATTTGGGTTACATATACATCTTTTTGTCAAGAAAACTATGGGTGTTTGTGTTTTTCATAGGTCATACATCCAACTAACATCTCACAATCACCCAGTGTTGAAATTTTAGGTCCTTGTGTTACTAACCTAACAAACCTAAGTTTCACATCAACATCCAAAAAAGCCTTAGGGCACAAAATGATAGACAAAATAAACCTTTAGCACAAGTCTTACTTTTGTATTCACCACTTCCACTAAAAAATAGGGTATATTATTTCTACTCTCACTAATTCTAGGGTTTCTCTATGAAACTTGACGCATCTCCTTTGTTGTGACTTAGTTCAAGAAAGCATCGATAAAATTAGACAAAATTGTTGTACATATAGTGGTATAATAGAAAATTAGTTTCTTTTTGAAATATCATGTGTTAAGAAACAAAGATGAACTCAAAATCAATGTCAAAACTGAGTCACATTCCATATATGATCTCTTTATCAACTATTTTCCCATTCTCATGTCGAAAACCAATAAAAAGTTAAATCTTCACACCAAAAGAGATACATCACCACCAACCTATATTGTATGGTAAGAGTACCTAAATCCTCATCTCATTAGGGTTTACTAACCATGATTCTTATGAGTACCTCATATGATTCTAAATTTACCTTTCATAATCTCATGAATAACATAGGTCAATTATAGGGTAATCATCTTACTTAGATGGTGAGTATGTAAGGCAAGGGTCCTAATTAGGGAGACAAAATTGAAATAGTCAAAATTCGACTAGTATGGATCTGATACCATCTGTAAGGAGTGGAACCTGAGAGGGGATCCACTACTCACCAAAATTTGAGGAATAATTCCATCTAATCCAGACACACTAAAAGGGTATGCTGGAATAGGTGTATTTTTCATTTCTCAAATAATGGTATATAATACCAAAGTATAACAATAGAAATAATGCTCATGACTATATTCAATTCAAAAGATTATATAAGTCGATCTCCCACTAGGGACTTACATTAAAATAACAAAATCATGGTCTAAGTAGAGGGAAACCAAGCTATTCCAAGTCTATCTCCCAAGATTCAGCTCCACAAGCAAGGTCTACATCATCATGTCAAGTCTTCTATGCTTTTCACCTAGGGTTTGGAAGCAAACCCCACAAGAGAATACAAAGTGTATGTTGTCAGCATAAAAGGTGGTATGTGTTCAAAATATGGATTGAGCAATATAAGGTAAAAAGGAGACAATGTAACTATCAAGGCTTCCCATGTCGAGAGGAATAAAGAACATCCAAATGGATATTTTAGAGAACATTTAAAGAATATAAATAGTAAGATATTTCTTTCCTTAAAACAATGTCACAATAATAATATCACAATCCATAAGAAGTGCATGTAAACAACATTAGATTATGGCTATTTCAAGCAGGGTTGGGACACCGTAGGATCTCAATAAAAAATATTGGAGGGAAAGCACACTCTAGGCAAAATAAGCATACCATATATATATATATATATATATATATATATATGTGTGTGTGTGTGTGTGTGTGTGTATGTGTGTGTGTAGACAGAGATATATACACACAAGACCATAGACACACACACACATACACACACATGCACACACACATACACACACACACAGAGAGAGAAAGTTAGGCTAGAATACACTACAGTGTATCTGGAGTCGAATACACTCAAGTGGTTTTTCATGATGCAATATTTTTTTTAAATCTAATCCATTGATCTTCTTAGACATCTTGTGAATAGCACACATATAAAATTTGAGCCCATTTCGACATTTGTATGTCATGTTATAAAGACCACAAAAATAATGCATTTCCAATTAATTTCGTGCGTCGATTTTATTGCCCATGGATGAGTGACTTAAACCATTTCAAAGGTGCTCAAAATTTGTACGCAGCCTAATTATAGTATGAAAATGAAGATTGATGGTTTACATTTTGCAAAAAACTAGTTTTGATAAGAAAACACCACTTGAGTGTACCATGCGACCTAAACACTCGAGTGTATTCTAGCCTGACTCTCTCTCTCTCTCTCTCTCTCTATATATATATATATATATATATATATATATATATATATATATTCGTTACCCAAGTTGGGTAACTAACTTTAGTTACTATGTGGACCCAGTTTTGTAACAAGAAGGCACCAAACTATAATGAGATGATTGAATTTTTAATGCAAAGATTCTTTTTATAAAAACAACATCAATTTTGGATTTTGTTCTGTTAATATATTAAAAAAGACTGTTCTGGGAAAAAAACTCTGCCTCGAACTATAACCAGGAGCGAAGTTTGTAACCAGAATGGAAAAATTGTAGCCAGAACACTCAGATTGTAACCATAATAACTAGGTAACTGTTTTATTCTACCCATCTGGGTAATGAATACATCCCCTATATATAAACCACACTCGGGGCGAAAAAAGCATACCCTATGTATGGTTGTACTCATATACCACTACTAGAAATAAAATTTAGTCTAAGCCACACACAATGTAGAGGTAAAAATCAGTTTAGCCAATCTGAAGTAACAAGATGAGAATATCCAACAATTATAATCTGGGGTTAGACGACCCATAAACAAATATCCAATCATGTCCATAATCAAGATACATAATAAGACCACAAGAGGCCATCACATAAGATTCCATTTATCTTGATGTCTCAAAATAGGGTTACCACGGGAATAAAATGAACAAGATATATACAAAAGTCCAACAAGTATATCCAATAAAGTAAGATCATCACCAGATCCCTATCAATTCATAATTTCTCACATAAGTCAAACCTCTCAGAAGAGAGAAAAGTGTGTAGAATAAAATGTATTAGAGGACCAAAAGAGAGAGAGAGAGAGAGAGATAAATATGGGTGATTCCTCAATATATAATTTAGGAGATGCAACATACCTCATATAGAGTCCATACATATCCATGGTTAGTTCTAGTTCCACATCAAAGTCGCAAGCCACCTACTAAATGCATATATGAGATTAAAGTTAACTTCACATTACTTGTATAAACCCTAAAAGATGTTTTATGTATTTATTGAATTAGATTATGAAAACCATATCATATTATGGATTTTTTTGTGAATTCATAGCATATTTAATTTAATTTTATTGACTTATAGATTATTAGATATGATTTTTTTGACATTTTATCTAACAAAGAAAGTCCATGAAATCATATATTTACTAGATTGGAATTTGGCAATGAATGGGATACCATTATATAGAAAAAAAATATCAAGATTACAAAACATATTTGATTTAATTTTTCTGAGTTGGAAATAATTTATTATGAATTATATAAAATGGACCAATCTAGAAAAATCATTAAAGCCATGTATTTAGCATTTATCCATTTGCGAATTCAGAATTGACAAAAATTATGAACATTTTACATGTTGTTTATGATTTAGTTTTAGATATCCATTTAAAATTTTAGATCATTTGGAGTTACCAATAAATAATTAAAAATAAAACACTACACTGCTGAAAAGCACTCTATCAGCATTTTGGTCGAAGTATAGTTCGACCAAGAACCACAATCAAAGAACACTCAAATATTCTGAAATTTCTCTCCAATTTGCATGATTGAGTTATAAATATCATATCCAAAATTAAATTAAATTAAAAATTTGTAGAAAATATGAAAAATTATTTACCACATTGCTATCCTGATCAAATTCCATACTCATGTACCATCAAAACCCTAATTTCAGCCAACTAGGGTTTATATTTCTCAAACCCTAATTTCTCAAACAATAGAACACTTAATGTTCTTATTAGTTTTAAAACATCATAATTGAATTATGATCATTAATTATATTTAAGAAATGATCAATCCAATTAAGCATATAATCATCTAGGTAAACCCTAGTTTACCAATTAAGCTCAAATGCGGTCATAACACTAAACTTACTTGATTTCATCATATACCAGATGGTGAAACCCTGGGCCAACATCTCTACCACTTTCTCCTCTCAAAACCCTAGCTCTCCTCTCTCTATAGGCTTTCATTTCTTTAGAATTGATCACAAAATATGAGAGCTTCTTGGATGTTAGGTTGCTCATATAGATCAATTAAGGCGATTGGGTCAATTGCAAATTGTCCCAATTTACACTTTCTTCTATTTCAATAGATTTTTTTGTCATAAAACATGTTACTAAAAATCATCAATTGTTCAATCAAAACTTTCTTCAACAATTATGAAAATTTAATATGTTGTGGGATACATAATTTTAGAGTTTCATTTAAAATTACATATAATTTAAAGTTACCATAAATAAATAAAAATCAAATATTGCACTACTATATTATAGTCTGCAACATGGTCGGTCAAGTTTGTCCTGCGGAAACTCAACTGACACCCCTCTCTTTAGAGACCAAACATCATCCAAAAATTATGTAAATTTAACATTATTTTTAAAATAGAGTTTCCGAACTACAATTAAAATTTGACATAAATTGTACGTACTAATAAAAAGATAGAACTCAAATACTAGAGTGCTATATTTCAAATGTAAATACATGGTTGACTGAGTTTGTCATAGGAAAACTCGGATAGGTCAGAAAATTCTTCAATAATTTTGATATTTTACGATAGTACTAAGAATTGAGTTCTCCAAACTATATCCAAATTTCAACTAAATTAGAGTAGTATATAATATAATATAAATATTTTAGTGCACCACTATACTTATCAAATTTTGTATTCATATACTACCAAAACCTTAATTTTAGCTAATTAGGGTTTTCAATTATCAAACCCTGATTATTTGAAATAAAATAATACTTAGAATTTCTCATTAGGTTTAAATAATCTCGATTAGAGTACCATCACTAATCAAACTTTAAACAATGATCAATCCAGTTAAGCATGCAATCGTCCAAGTAAACCCTAATTAGATGGTTAATATGAAAATGGGTGTTACAAATTCTCCCCTCCTTTTAGTATTTCATCCCAAAATCCATAAAAAGATATGGAAGAATGTCATAGAATCTAATCATTCATATCTCTCAGCATCAAGTTAGAATGATTTCCATATTATCTTTCTTTCATACGACCTCATTTCTTGCTTCTTGGATCTTTTACATTGGAAGTCTGTGTTTCTTAGTAGATGGATAATCCATCTCTATCATTGTCATTTATCTCTTTGATTATCTGAAACACTTACTTCATCAATCTTAGCACATCATTTACCAAGATGTGATTCACATCACCTTTCATATTCTTTTAAAATTTGATTATGTATCTCATGGATCAAGATTATAACTCATTCTATATTATTCTCTGCATACATCATTTTTCTTCATAAAGAAGATCATATAGTGTGCATCTCTTAGCTTTTCCTTACAATTTTAGATGTCATACTCAGATTCAAACTCATTATAGATCATCTTCATAATCCATTAGCCTTTCATCTTTTTTATTTGAAATTTCTTACTTGCCATAGGTTCCATATTTAATTATAAAATCCTTTTCTATTTTTGTTGGTATGTATCCCCAAAGAGCCAATCGTATGATGATTGTAATGGCATATGTTGTAAACAATTTGATCAATAATAAAGGCAATCTTCTAGTTTATTCTGTTATATGAGATAATGATAAACATAATAAATGTCTAGAGAATGATATTACTCAATGATGTTTGTCTTTGGGTTTAGGAACTTGAACGATAAGATCATACGGATGTCAAGAGTATATGCATTTTTGCTATGTCCCTAGTAGGATGTTGTTGTGGAAGGCCAATAGACGATAATAACACTCAAGACTAGAATGTGCATTGGTTGATGATAGAATCTCATTAGTCATGATATGTGATATCAAACTAAGCACATTGATACTTGTTAGAAAATAGTGTACCGGACAGACCCACCATGAGAGTGAGACATGGAAACCATGAATGGTAGTCAGAGTCATCTCTCATAGTGATGGATCTGATTGTGGTTCCTAGACCTAAAGTCACTGCACTCATCACACGTTGTTCGGTGTGCTTTGAAGCCATCCACCATAATCCTAAATAAGTGTTGCCATAAAGGTGGTGCTCAGGTACATTGTGACACATGGGGATGGTTGTGAGTGATGTAGATGGGATTTGTCCCTCCTATAGGAGTTTGATATCCTAACCACTTGATAAGAGAGACTGAGAAATGAATGGCCATGCTAATGTGAGACAATATGTGATATTGAGCTTACACATATCTCAGACATTCTGCTCTAGTTCAAGGAACATGGATTTAATTTTGAAGAGGATGATGATTCCAAACCTTGAATTCAATCTGGATATTAGAGACAAAGGAACTATATATTCACTGTAACACCGGTCACAAATGATAAGTTAAGTTGTTCTCCTACTTCTCCAATTACTTGGGTAGCAATGAAGTCTTGCTAGATACCAATCATTTTTTGTGAAATCATAATGTGATTATGAATATCACTACCAACATAATGTGGAGCCTATCGGGTCATACACATAGGATGTGATTGGAATAAGAGTATAATTGTGGTCATGATTGGAAATGTTCTGAATCAAATTGATTATTAAAACATTTAGGTAATCTACTATAATAATAATGGAATATAATCTGAGTTAATTTGTTAAAGTGTTTAAGCCAAATAATTAGATTTTATTGTTAAGTCGACTGGTTGATCCATAGCAATTAACTAGAGATGAATAATTCAAATTAGTTAATCAATTAATGTGATTAATTGATTAATTTAGTGATTCTTGGATATTCTTTTAATGATCCATGAGTAGCTTGTTTTGATGTAGTCTTTTGTTATCCCAAGGGCTTTGTGAAATTTTGCTTCCTTTCTCTACTATTAATAGGTGCATGATGATTGACTTTTGTTAATGATAATATGCTCACGCTAAGGTTATGCTATTGTACGTGAACCCTACCCCTCATCGTCCCCAAGCGAGAGAGAAGGAGAGTGACCAACACTAGCATGTCGTCAAGCAGAAGGCTACTCCTTCCCGTCGGCTTAAGGAAGTGTGACATGGTGTTCCAGTCCATTTGCATGGATAAAGTAGAGAAGCAGACGTTGAATTTCCAACGTTCAGAGGATGGATGAGGATCGTTTGTACACGCTAGGAGCGACACACGTCACTGGGTGAAGGAACGTCACCGGACCTACTCTACGATGAGGTATATTCCTGCACCCTCTTTTTGAATATGTTGTTGTTGATGAGATCCTCTATTAGGGTATGTGTGGAGAAAAAAATTTATTGCTTCTGTTGCACCTGTTGCCTCCATAAAACCCAACAATTTCACCATTTTATCACCATTCTTTTTTAACATCATGCATCTTATTATACTCTCAAACTATAGTCATCTGGATTCTTGGTTAGGGTAGCCAGAAGAAGTACAGTCGGTAGTTTCATACTAGTTTATCTCAACACCCAAATACTTGACAAGAGTATCTCAATACTGAGTTCAGTCAATGTGCACATCATTTAGGCTATATTCAACATCCACATTATCATTTACTCCTAGATCCTATTGTCCTTGTAGACTCAAATAACCTAGGCTTTGATACCATGTTGTGGGGACATCTCACTTAATTAGCCTAACTATCAACCATTATAGAAAAACCCTAAACATAAACCCATATTATGAAACAAACAACTTCATTGTCAACGAAGTTGACAAAAATGATATACAAAAAAACACCAATGAATTTTTCCTTCTTCTTTCTTCACAATTTTCACAAACCAATGTTGCATCAAGGACCTCACAATAATATAACACAAATCTAATTCAACTCCATTAAAACCAAAATCAAATCTTATGGCTCATGTGCAATTCGGTTTATAATAGATGCATGTACATGAATCAACAAACTTTGTATACTACCCATGCTAGGAAAGATAGTTTACAAGGACAATCTAATCTATCTAGATTATTCAATTTATATGTTTTTATCACGACCTCTCCACTGGATAGCATTATACCTAAAACTTTTTGAAACAACCGCATTAGATTCATATAGAGCCCCAGTGAATGGATACCTCCCATTCAAGCTAGGTGCATGCATCAACATCAGATTAAGTACAACAAACTCAAAATAAACTTGCAGATATTGAAGGGTCTAGTAGATAGTTCTAGCATAAGTCAAATCTAGTTTACAATGATAATATAATCAAACCAGATAAGGTAATCACTTAAATCAATTATAACTTTAAAATATTTTTAGAGCATATCTATGAACAAATCAATAGATGCATCTTATTTCAGATTAACAATCCTTCTACATGAGTATTAAGTCAATATATAAGCATTTTGAATCAATACATAACAATAAAATTATCTTTTTGACACTCCACAAGCCGTACTAGGAACACATCCTACAGTGATGAAGTTGAAGTACACATAAACCATGTCTACCAAACAATACTTATTAAGTAGCAAGCAATCAAAATCATATTCAGAGTGGATATTTAAATCCTAACATTTACTACTTGCCAACAAGATAGATCAAAATATGGAATAGATAATCTCTATAACAACCTGATTACTTTCCACAACAAGAACATAATCAACAATGGTAAATCATCAACTATCAGTACAAGTAGTGTAACAAACATTCAAATCATGCTCTACATGGCTTGTCATCTTTTATTCATTTGCCCCAAAACTACTTGGCTTGTACGTCATCAAGTAGAAGTCACAACGCATGATTATCGTGTCAATTACTCACTGTCACTATCTTAGGGTTTAGTCGGCCACCCTAAGATACAAACAACAGACCCTGGCCACCTCAGGGTTTCCTAAGGAGGCTCATGTCCTCATCTCGAATGCACAAGATAGGAACGAACATAATACTATATACCATACCACAACATTTCTCATATTTTCACATCTCATGTATTTCATTTCATTAGAGTCTATTTCTCGTAGGAATAGACTTTCAAAATAAGGATTTAGGGTCAGATCCACTCTAGATGACTCACTCTTAAACCTTGGTGGTCTAACCTTTAAGGTCTCGATCCACACTCTAGAAATCCTTCTCATGATTTATCGTTTTCTATAAGGAGATCCATTTGTTTCCCCAGTGTGGTCCTCAGGGGAACTCACGATGTTCAGGGCACCTAGCTAGATGTTTCATCATTCCACTTGTTATTATCTCTTTTACCCATCTTAAAAGAATTCAAAACATCATATATCATATGTGTATTCTTGCTTAACTATAATAGCATGAAATAAATAAGGCTTAATAAAAAAGACAATTATTAAAATAAGAAGCACTACAAATATGTAGTTTGCATACATATGATTCTTTCTAATTTCTACATCATCTCATAGCAATCATCATCAATGGGCTTTCATTCTGAGACATAATCTCATTCTCTAGCATTTACTCCATCAGGGTTTTTTCATCATCAATGGGCTTTCATCCTGAGACATAATCTTATTGCCCAACTTTTACCCCATTAGGGTTTTCTCAAATGTAATCAATGTATGTTAAATTTGATCTCAACATATTTCTTATCAGTTCATTCTATATCACATTTCTCAACAAATATTTGTAAAGGCATTAGAACTAGAAACAGTAAAAGCATAAAGATATTGTGTATCATTCATCATACTCAAAATAGATTTGTCATACAACATATACTTATTCCATCCCAACTTCAATATATACAAATAAATTCCATGCATAAACATGCAACACACTTAGTTCTCTTCTTCTTTTATTTCACATTCTTCAGTTAGGGTTAGTAAACAACACATGTTGAATGTCATTTGAAGTCCATCAAAATAGTCCATTCTCAAAGTACAAGTATTCTATCAGACATTCAAAATCCAAGAATACATTCTTGTAAATCAATTCAAATGCTCAAACCTCATATTTTCATCGAATTCAACTACAGTTATGGGCATTCTTTAATCCCTCATTTGAGATCGTTATTCATTACAATCATATAACTCATCATTTTAGGGTTAGACTTATGTTCTTAGATTCATATGCTAATACTCATCTTTTTCCTTCATTTTATATTCATTTGTCTCAACTTCTTTCATTTCACGTTCATTGCATTATTGGAACCAATCATTATTAATTCACTTGATATACAATGCTTCTCTTCTCATTGACATTCATCAAAGTCCAATTATAGTATATGTCATTCAATTTGGGTTAAGCCACATTAATTAAAACTAAAAGATCAAATACTTCATCATAATAACTTCATTACTTTCATATTTAACTTACCATCACCATTCAATACATTTTTGTTCATATCATTTCTTATATTTAGATAAGGGCACCATGTCACCAACTTTTAATGTCGTTCCCATATTCAACAATGATCAATCCTTAATATACTACTCACTTTAGGTAAAAGGAAGGAATTCGGGTTACATCTTCTTACACCATAATCTCTAATCATCATTCACTATTCATGGTTATGTAAATTGTATAAAAGGACCCACATTCATGTGAGGGTTACTCATTATTCCATAAATTATACTAAAAATAGATTGTTTAGGATTATATCATATTAGTAAGGCTCATTATCTTCAACTAAAGTAATAATACTTACACTTCAACATTTCATCACATCTACAACATTATATACAAGTTCTGGATTTATTACTCATACTCATCTTAATACTAATTTCTAGGGTTTTTAAGAAGTCATATTTAGTTCAACGCATCATAAGAATCATATCATTCAATAATATCATCATGGTGCACAAGGATTCATTAGGGCAATTCACACACATGGAAACCCTAGTTTCCATGTCCACATATTTCATCCATCAGTCATAAGTATACATTCAGTAATCGATCCTTTTGATTCAATCCCTCAACACAAACATTAAATAGGGGAAATCACCACCTCATACTGATCTATACGTATATATCATATTTAATTTTAATAATATTCAACAATACACTTATCTCATTCATTCTAATACATTTCAAATATGATTCCAGACATGTCATTTCAATTTGCAAGCATATCACACATTGGGCTGATTTTTAGGCAATATTCACATGAAATAGCATAGTAATCTATCCATAGAGTTCCATGTAAAATCATTGAATATATCAGGAACTTAGCAAGTTCCATTCAATGAGTAATAATTGAAATCACTAGAATTTGATTCCCCAATACTTCTTCAAATTAATACACAACCACATACAAATACAAGCAATGTTTCTGATTATTCTAGCCGGATAGAATTAGGTTTTCAACACGAATACAAATCTTAAGAGGAAGAAAAACACTCACCTAAGTTGACAAGCACCTTAAAAACGTAGTTCAAACTCTAAATTTCTAGAAATCCAATCAAACTCTAGCAATTGAATCCATTTCTTCCTCCTCTCAACTCAGAAACCCTAGAATTGGAGATTGGGATAGAAAGAGTTAGAAAAGAGGGATATTTGATATCATTTCAAATCAAATCAAAGAAGGGACAAATATTGACATGTGAGAGAAGATTCACCATGAAAGATTATGCAAAGAAACTAAACTTACTTGATTTCATCATATATCAGATAGTGAAACCCTAGGTCAACATCTCCACCACTTTCTCCTCTCAAAACCCTAGCTCTCTTCTCTCTCTAGGATTTAATTTCTCTGGAATTTATCATGAAATATGAGATCTTCTTGGGTGCCATGTTGCTCATATAGATCAAGGTGTTGGGTTAATTGCAAGTTGATCCAATTTATAGTTTCTTTTATTTCAACATATTTTTCTATCATAAAACATGTTATTTAAAACGTTTACTTAATAGGTCAAAATTCCTCAATAAATTATGAAACTTTTGGGAGAAATAATTTAAGATATCCATTTAAAATTTCATATCATTCAAAGTTACCAATAAATAAGTAAAAATTAAATACTACACTGATATATTAGAGTATGCAACATGGTCAGCCTAGTTTATCTTGTGAAAACTCGACCGACACCCCTCACTGTAGAGATAAAACATCATCCAAAAAATATTTAAATTTAACAGGTGTCTAAAATAGAGTTTCACAACTATATTTAAAATTTGATATCAATTGGAAGTAATAATAAAAAATATAAAATTCAAATACCAGATTGCTATATTTCAATCTAAATACATGGTCAATTGAATTTGTCCTGGGGAAACTCAGTTGAGAAACACATCAAAAAAATCTTCAAATTTCTAATATTTTACAAGAGAACTAATGATTGAGTTCTCCAAACCATATCCAAATTTCAACTAAATTAGAGTTGTATATAATATAATAAAAAGCATTTAGTACACAGCTATACTTATCAAATTTTGTATTAATATACTACCAAAACTTAATTTTAGTCTATTAACATTTTCAATTATCAACCCCTGGTTATTTGAAATAAAAGTATATTTTGAGCTTCTCATTAGGTTTAAATAATCATGATTAGAGTACCATCATTAATCAAACTTTAAACAATGATTGGTCTGGTTAAGCATACAATCATCCAAGTAAATCCTAATTAGATTGGTCTTGGTTATTGAGTCCTTCAATAACCAAGAAAGAAAAACTTTACAGCTTGAGGGGACAACTTGTCATGTTGAAATGAGTGGATAAAAAAATACAACCAAAAACTCTTGGTGGAACTGGGAAAAGAGAATTTCTTGGTAAAAGGACATTATAGGGAATACCATAGCCTAGAAATGTCTCATTAAAACCCTGGAAGACTATGGCTTTCTAGAATCCTAGATAGACTAGATACATGCTTGCATTTCCACAAACCATTTTTCCACAATCATCAATGGCTCACCTTTTGGATACCTTAAAATACAAATGGGCGCAGGCAAGGTGACCCCCTTTCTCCATACTTGTTCATTATTGTAACCTCGATCCTCACCAAGATGATAAAACTTGGTACTGCTCAAGGTCTTATCACTTTCCCCACTGAATGTTAGGAGAACATCATCCAGTTCGCATACGATACCATCATCCTGGTTTCACCAAAGGATGACACCATCATCAATACCATCAAAATCATATGTATCTTCTCATACATCTCGGGACTAAAACTTAACCTCCAAAAGTCTTCTATCTTTGGTGTACACACTGATCATCACATCATCAATAGATACAAAACTCTCCTCAAATGCAAGCATGAAGATTTCTCAATCAACTATCTTATATTACCCATTACCCCGCTAAACATTACTCATTCGATATGGGTCCCCATCATAGATAAGATCAACACCAAACTAAACTCATGGACAAATAATTTCCTCAACCTTGCTGGCCACTACTAAATAGTGTCATCACTCCCATTACAACACACTACCTCAGTTGCATTCCCCTACCTACCAAAACAAAACAAAAAATATAATTGACAAAATCAGAAGAAGTTTCCTTTGGAATAATCACAATCCTCCACATTCTAAAGGAAAACATACCCACCTTGTAAAGTGGAACACCATCACAGCTCCTACTGGCTATGGAGGATGGGGAATCATCGACTTAGAAACTCATGCTCTTTGCCTAGTGGTCAAAATCATCAACATATAGGCAAATAGCAAAAACAAGATATGGAGAAACCTGGTCCAGCAAAAATATTACAAAAAAATCCCACCATGGCAAAAAACTTATAAATGCACAGCCTCACCTCTCTGGAAATATATCAACATACACATATCCCTGATTAAAAATATCATTCATACCCCTCCACATGCCCACTGCAACACAAATTTCTGGAAGGATCCTTGGTTCCATCAAAATACCATCAAAAACATGCACCCACAATGTTCTATCCCAAAAACAATTATCATATGTTTCAACAGCCAAAGCCCTCAACCTCCTAACTAGCAACAAAACAAATGCACTCAAGTGACTACTTCACACATACCTAGACAATTTGAAAATTAACAATATCATCCATGAGTTGGAATACAACACAAATAACAAGATCTCCTAGAGATGGGGTGCGGAATACACCCCCAAGGCAGCATACACCTTTCTCACCTAGAGAGGCATCACCCCCAAATTACTCCCTCATCTGGAAAAAAAATGGTCTCAGAAGCACAAAATATTTTTCTGGATCCTATAAAACAACAAACTTCTCACCGACCAAAACATCACCAAGAGAGGATTCTTTGGGCCTACCAGATGCTATCTATGCCTAGTAGAATTGGAAACAACAGAACATACTTTCAAAAATTGTTCTTTTTCTAAACTCATCATCAAAAACTTTTTTGACATAAGATTTGATAATCAGAATGTTGTCTCTATACCTTTTTCTATCAAACCTCTTCATAGAGTAGCACATTTCTTCCCTGAAGACATCATGATCACCATTTTATGCCACATTTGGATAGAAAGAAACCACAAAAAATTCAATAACTCCAAAAATCATTTACATATCGTCTTCTTAAAGATATTGTTACAACCCTAAATTTTGGGTTCCTTTGGTGAGAAATGTAATTTCTCATATTAAAGATATTTGGACAAATAATGATATAATTTGTTGTGAATAAATGGTTTTCATTTAAAATAGCCTTGTTGTTTGATTTGTGGGCTTTATTGGCTATTGGGCCCAATAATAAGGAAATTCAATTAAGTAATGAATAATTGAGTTGTTGAGAAAAGAGAGATGAGGTAGAAACCTCTAGAAGGCAAAAGAATGTGATCCAAGGATGGATTTCATGCCTCTTGGGTTCCTTGGGTTCCAAGGAGTCCCAAGTTGCAAAAAGAAAGCAATAAGAAAAGAAAAAGTTTATTAAGTATTTCTTTAGTAAGAAAGAAATTGAAAATAATGGTATTATGTGGGAAATAAGCAAAAAGAGGTATAATCAAGTTATCCTTAGTGGAATTTCGTATCCCAAGGATTCCTAATAATAAAAGGAATACCAATGAGGAAAATAAAAGAGAAATCCTAAAAATAGATATTTTAATGAAGATTAAACAAGATAATGTGAAATAATGCATATGGAAGCATTTAAGGATAATAAGTATTCCTTACAAAGGAATTTCGAATTCTTTGAGTTTCTTGGGGTCCAAGGAGCCCCAATAAAGAGGAAAGAAAGAGAAAATACCAAGATTGCAAATAATAGCATGATGTGATATGTTATTGATGAATTTTTTAATATAGATAAAAGGGAATATTTTCTATTAAAAGAAAACATGACTTCGTGATAAATAATTAAGAGGCAAGTAATAAGAAGATAAAGGAAGAGATTTTCGTAATACTAATATCCCAAGGAAAAGGAATATCAAAGGGATGAAGGAGAAAGAGAAGATTTGCTTCTTAATTAAGGAAAGTCATTTCCTTTTAGGAAAGGGACTTGTTCCCTCTTATATGAACGCCTTGGGGCTTCGTACTCTTCCCTATAAAAGGGGTAGAACCCCTGGTTCGAAGTTAAAAGAGATCCCACGCTTATCTCTCTCTTCTCCTTCTTCATGACATGCAAACCCTAGCCAAGTGTTTTGTGCAACCCCGGAGTAAGGAACAGCGGTTTTGGTCGTCGCGATAGAGGCAGGAGGACTCCACGATAACCCTGGACTAGTGAGCTAACTACCTCCACCCTGGTCTTCGCGCAACACCTTCCGTAGGTCTGCAAAATGGCTGCAATACGGCAACAACCATGGGGGGACCTCGCGCAAGGAACGGCCACACTGGCCACGATCTGGTGGTGCACCACGTGCGCAAGGGGGCGGCGCAGCTGGGGAGGCGGCAGGCATCGAATTTCGCAGCCCAACAAGGGAGAACCAGTCCACGCGAGGACTACTGTCGGTGGCCAGGAAGGTTGTCCGAAGCTTGAAGATGATCGAAATCGATTGGACGGTTTTACCCCCGGCTTAACAAAGGACGCTCGAGTTAAGTGGAGGGTAACCTGGTAATTTGGTTATGTTTCCCAAAGGGCGCATTGCATGGCTATGCTGACGTGTCAGCATGCTATTGGCCAAGTAAGTAGATCTTTGCAAAATTCATATCTCATAAACCGTAGCTCGGATAAATGCGA
This sequence comes from Alisma plantago-aquatica, assembly GCA_963693085.1. Classification (NCBI taxonomy): domain Eukaryota; kingdom Viridiplantae; phylum Streptophyta; class Magnoliopsida; order Alismatales; family Alismataceae; genus Alisma; species Alisma plantago-aquatica. Next base: position 1,982,371,603 of record OY856409.1, read on the forward strand.
ATAATATATGAATCTTGCTCATAAAAATGAGAGGAATGCAATAAAAATATAACTGAAGCCTGATTCTGATTACAATTCGAAAAGTAATGGAAGTTATTAACTTTAATATAATGATGATTAAGAAACCCTATTTTGATATGATTAAAGTGATTAGTAGGGTTTAATAGATGATTAAAGTTGATAATAGTTTGTTAATGATGAAAAGGAACACTAAGATCGAAAAAGATGAACTTTGCATATAATTAGTTAATTTAGAGTTTCATATGCATGAATATACTTTAATGGGCCTTGAAACCCTAATGTTGACTAATTCGACTATTAATGGCTTTAATTCATTGATTTCATGATTAAAGTTGGAATATGCTATTTTGAGCATTAAAATCCCTAATTTGTGGATACATCACCTTAATATTGAAATTAGGGTTTTCGATTGAATTAAGGTAGAATTAATAATAAATAGAGTTCATATGGGAATTATACCATCATGATTATGAGTTGTTAATCCGAAAGAAACTAAAGGTGATAATTGAGTATAATGACCTTGAAATAACTTAAAAGGATAAAGAAGGTAGTTTTGGTATAAAAGATAAATAATCGACTTTAATTGGGCTTATGATGTTGAAATTAGGGTTTATGAACTAAGAGAGCATTTAATATGATAAAAGTGTTTTGAAGGCAAAATTCCTAATAAAACCCTAATGTGGTCTAGAAAGCCTAAGGTGGAATCCAAGTCTAGCTTTAGAATGTTCTGGATAAACTATAACACTTGGATCCCATGCATTTATTTCAGGATATTGTTGATTGCTTGTTGCTTGTTCTTTATCCTTATTTCTTGGACAATCAAGTTGCTCTGGATCAGGTATGTGGTTAATTATGAATAATCGCCTTAGTTTCCCGAGGATTTTTCAGATGGTTAATCACATTGAATGCAAATTATCTGTTGGATGTTCATATTTTTAAATCATAAAGTCACTATGATTATCACATTAAAAAATAGGAGTATGTGTTCTCGCACCTACATGCCACCCTGATGGATGATGCCAAAGGTCAGGCCCAGATGGGTAGACCAATGGACACCTTGAGTGGTGACCCCAGGCACCAAGCTCGGGAATGAGAAGGTGGCCTATGATATTGCATGACTAGTGGGCACCATGAGTGGTGATCCCCTGGCACCAAGCTCGGGATTGAGAAGGTGGCCTTAAGTCATTGGCAAAGGGCACCCTAAGGTGGGTACGCCAGGGTTAGGGAAAAAGTGGTGGAGAATATCATACTGAAAAGTGTAAATTGGCTTGTTATTTAATTTGATTTTGATTATTAAATTGTTAGCCATATTTGCAAGATTTTGGTTTTTCTCACATACCAGTAAATTTTGATATACTGACCGACATTTTGTTTGTCGGCGTTTTAGGAACAACAATTGAAAGAACAAACAGAAAAGTGACACATTACGGAAAAAGAAATAAAGTGCAAGGAGGATTAGATAGAATAATTCAAGACCAGGATAGATAGATTTCCAAGGTTTTCAAAGGTAAGTAATGTTTTAATTTTATACCAAATTCTAGTTAGTTAGTAGAATTTCATAATTGTTATTGATTATTTGTCGAACCTTTGATCCTGTTATTTGAATAACGGCTCTGGCCTTCGAGTCTCCCTTAATTGGGGGTTACCGGAAGGCGGGGTCGTTACAATTGGTATCAGATCATGGGTTCCTCAATTAATCTTTAATAATTATTAAATTTTACAAATTTTGTTGAACCCAAGGGAGTTATTAGAGGATTATCCGAAAGACAGAGGTGTCTAGAAAAGGATCACGTCCGGGGACTGGCAATATTTTCCTCCACACCGCTAGTCAGAATACGAGGACTCCCGAATTGTGTGACTGCCTGGCCAAAGTCTTAGGGTATGAATCGAAATAAGATACATTTAGGACTCTCTCTCTTCTTGTTCATCCCTTCGCAACTCAAATTCTGATAAGGACCTTAAGGATTATGGTTTCCTCTCTTCTCCTCACCCTCTTGAGGTATGGGTAAGGTTGATAAGGATTAAGGGATCCTCCACTAAATTAATAAAAAGCATGTAAATATGATGTCATGGACATAAGCTTAATAGAGTAAGTGTAAAAGGATAGATACATGCTTATGTTGTATGACATAAGTTGTCATTGCCCTCAGGAGAGACCTGAGGCTAGATCTCCTTAGTAGGAGAATAAGTAGAGAGGGTTAGTCTTGGAGGTAGAAACCTCCATTAAAAATAGAGACCTAGCACATCCTTTGAGGATGATGTTAACCCTAACCCTAAGTGAAGATTGGGGAGAGAGAGAGATGACATGATGTTTGGATTGTCATATGAGCCGTGTGAGGTTGGGTGACCTAGCACCTTTGGCAAGTAAGGGATAGCATGCCCCCCAGAATACGTCAGTGGTACGGTAGTAGGTTGAAACCCTGGCCAGAAGGGCATGATGGATGGCTTATGAGATAAGCATAAAGAGATATGAATAATCTTGAGCCAAACATGAGTTGAGCATAGGCTTCAACCACATAGGGGTTTGCTTGAGAATATGAGCCTTCATGGAGAAGGGACCTCTAGTAGGTATGGTTGGAGGTGGTCTTAGCTCTAGAGAGAGGAAGCAGGACCCCAACAAGGAGGTTGGAAGTCTAAAACCCCGAAACTTGAGGAATAGAGGGGAGTTAAGGATGATGCGACCTACGTGGATGATAATGGTTGCCTTATGCTTGATTCCTAGAGGTGTATGATATCCTGGTTGCCTTTAGAGGAACCACACCCTAGAGAGAGGATGATGCTTCTAGTACCCATGGTATAGGTGGTTACCTGCTGGATGAGATAAAGAGTGCTTTAGACCCTAAGGAGGTTTAAGTAACCAGTTGTGAGGCTTTATACCTAGTTGGTTGCCCTGGAAGAGGACTCAACTCCGAAGTGTTGCTCGATTAGAAAGATCATGGAGGTACATGACATACCTTGGACATGCTTGATTCGTGGTTAAGAGGTGGGGCATGTGGTTGGATATCCAAAGGAGAACCTAGGGTTCCTAGGCCTAAGAGGGGAAGCAGTGTATCTGATGCTCATGATGAGATTTGAGTCTCTATAGTTTCGAGCATGGTACTCCTCATGTGTAGAGGTAAAGGAAATCCCTTACATTAAGGGTATGTTTGATGAACCCCTCACAACTAAGTTGATGTAATGTTGAGGATGAGAACAAGTACGACCTAACATGGTTTTGTAGGTACGCTTGTGCCTTAGTAGTTGTTGGTTTAAGCATGCTCATATGGATGTAAACCCTAAGAATGCTTGTGACCTTTGTTATAAAGGTGTAGTTTCCTCCCATCCTGGGAGAGTGACCCTTTGGTAGGAAGTTTACCAGTTTGGTTGGTTTTGAGGTAACCTAAGGAGGTTTCATAGGATCTTGAGAAGCTAAGTACATGGCATGAGAATGAACCTATAGACCCATAGATAGCCATCTCTATGTGCATGTGGATGTGTTACCATGGAGGTAACCGGTATGGGGCTCGACCAAGGTAGGCAGGTCGCCATGACCCTTATCAAAGGATGAAAGTCAGCCCATGAATGTAAGAAGAGAGATGATGAATGTTTGGGTAAGGTTCTATGTTGAACATGTACTATGTTAGAATCCTAAGTCTATCCAAGGGTCAGGTAGGGATAAGACCGATGGAAGAAGGAGTTGCCTAATTCCCTAGTTGCACATGACCATAGGGTCGGGAGGTAACAGCTATCATTGTCTGAGGGCCATGGGTTAGGAGATTGATCACCTTCATGAACTCATGGGACCCAAAGGGCAGATGAGTAGGGCACTCTCTGGATGCATAAGGGAAGAGGGATGACCCCAAAAGTGTCGACACCCTATAGACCTAGATGAGATGACCAAGGATTGTGTGGTGACCTAAGTAGGTTTCGGATCAGTTTTCCATGGAAGTAATTTTTGATATCATGATGTTTGTGATGTGGAGACATGAGTTGCACGTTTCAACTTAGATTTGAAGGTGCACTGGCAAAGTGGGATGTACCGTCTCTACTCCTGGAATGGGAAGAACTCTGTATTTGGACGGCTGCCAAATGCTTATTTCTTCTTGTTATAGGAGTGAGAGATAGGACAATACGCATGCCTTACACCAAGGATAAAGATGATAACATACCTTTGTGGAAAGAATAATACATGGATTACAAACACTAAGAGAAATACAGTAGTCATCTTATAAGGATGTTTTTAGCATGAGCTCTGTGGAATTTGCAAGTGAAACAAGGTTGAGTTTGATCACCATTAGGATGAGCTCAGAGTTTCTTAATGAAGACAAGCTTAGAGGTTGGGATGAGATGATAATACATGGATGTGTATGTTACCTAACACCTAAGAAGTGGTAATGAATGCTCTGGTTGAGATATAGTGCCTAGTTTAGCTGGAAGCTAGAAGAAGTTGAGGTTGTTAGGCTAACCCTAAGTTTTTTATAATAATAAAAAAGAGATAAGTATGGTTAACACTCAGATGTAACGATTGATCATGTTAGTAGTTGTTTGGTTAACCAGCCTAGTCTGTGGTATAATGAAAGGATGGTTGTAGAACCTTAGATGTACTTCTTTGGAAAGGAAAGTGATGAAACCCTGATGAGAGAGGTTTAGGGATTCTGAGGTATCAAGCTTGAGGAATCATGACATACAGGAGGTCATGGTTTTGAGATCACCAAACACTGTGATACTATAAAGATAGTAAGTAATAGTAGCACTTCGGTTGCTTGATGTGGAGTTGCATGTGACAGGTGGCCATGCAAGCCAGGGGTGAAGGACGAACACCAGTAACCCAGTGTATCAATATAGAGGATAAAAGAGTTCTGGAGAGGGAATCGGAGTTCATCACTATGAATGTTGTGGTAAGTCTCCCTTTGACCTAGAAGGTCAAGATGCAATATGGGTTATGGTAGATCGCCTTACCTAGATGACATGAGAAAGGAGTACTGTCAAGGGATAGATTCGGTTGAACTACTTAAGAGGAAAAGATGGCTCAACCACCTCATGATGCGAGTTCAAAAAGTTCTTGGGTATGACTAAGGTTCACTTCCATGAAGTGGAAGTGGCTACATGAAGAACTCGATGATAGTATAGTTTATCACCTCATACTAATGGACAGTATGATCCAGACTAGTGGGTCTGATGAGAGCATGTGTGCTCATTCAGGGTGATACATAGAGACAGTTCTTAAGAAGTGATGTTAACCACCCTAACCTTTATCGGGATGCAAGAAGTCTTATAGAGAGGTTGTGTCGGTCACCACTTCATTAAGATGATGTTGGTGAAGGAGGCCTCACGAAGGTCAGAAGAGAACCATAGTGTGTGTAGATGAAGTCGCTTTGATCATGCAATGGCAGAGAGAGCCTAGTGGTGACATGAGTCACGAGCTGATGCAAAGCAGACTGACATGCAGTTCACTATGGGAGAATATGTGATGTGAAAATCCGACCCCTCTAAGCTACAACTGAGAAAGCTGAGTCCCCGATATATGGGTCCATTTGAGATGGATGGGTGGAGATGGTTGTGTAAGCTTACCCCTCAGGATAAAATGATGTGTTGTATGAGTCCGATCTAGAGAACTATGTGAGGTACCCAAGCCAGGTGTTGAGCCCTGAACCTATTCAACTTTTGAAAGGCTGAAAAGTCTTGAGTCACCTATGAGGGTATGATATACCAAGGTAAGAAAGAACTCAGATGGAAGAAAATGAGATAATGAAGGTTCTTGGGAAACACCATGGAAAGGGTGAAGCCACATGGGAGCCCTGATGGATGTAAGAAGACTTATCCTGTTTGTTTGCTTGCTTGATGGAATTTTGAGGGCAAAATTCTCATAAGAGGGGAAGGATGTTACAACCCCAAATTTTGGATTCCTTTGGTGAGAAATGTAATTTCTCATATTAAATATATTTGGACAAATAATGATATAATTTGTTGTGAATAAATGGTTTTCATTTAAAATAGCCTTGTTGTTTGATTTGTGGGCTTTATTGGCTATTGGGCCCAATCACAAGGAAATCCAATTAAGTAATGAATAATTGAGTTGTTGAGAAAAGAGAGATGAGGTAGAAACCTCTAGAAGGCAAAAGAATGTGATCCAAGGATGGATTTCATGCCTCTTGGGTTCCTTGGGTTCCAAGGAGTCCCAAGTTGCAAAAAGAAAGCAATAAGAAAAGAAAAAGTTAATTAAGTATTTCTTTAGTAAGAAAGAAATTGAAAATAATGGTATTATGTGGGAAATAAGCAAAAAGAGGTATAATCAAGTTATCCTTAGTGGAATTTCGTATCCCAAGGATTCCTAATAATAAAAAGAATACCAATGAGGAAAATAAAAGAGAAATAAAGAGAAATCCTCAAAAAGAGATATTTTAATGAAGATTAAACAAGATAATGTGAAATAATGCATATGGAAGCATTTAAGGATAATAAGTATTCCTTAAAAAGGAATTTCGAATTCTTTGATTTTATTGGGGTCCAAGGAGCCCCAATAAAGAGGAAAGAAAGAGAAAATACCAAGATTGCAAATAATAGCATGATGTGATATGTTATTGATGAATTTTGTAATATGGATAAAAGGGAATATTTTCTATTAAAAGAAAACATGACTTCATGATAAATAATTAAGAGGAAAGTAATAAGAAGATAAAGGAAGAGATATTCGTAATACTAATATCCCAAGGAAAAGGAATATCAAAGGGATGAAGGAGAAAGAGAAGATTTGCTTCTTAATTAAGGAAAGGGACTTGTTCCCTCTTATATGAACGCCTTAGGGCTTCGTACTCTTCCCTATAAAAGGGGTAGAACCCCTGGTTCGAAGTTAAAAGAGATCCCACGCTTATCCCTCTCTTCTCCTTCTTCATGATGTGCAAACCCTAGCCAAGTGTTTGGTGCAACCCCGGAGCAAGGAACAGCGGTTTTGGTCATCGCGATAGAGGTAGGAGGACTCCACGATAACCCTGGACTAGTGGGCTAACTACCTCCGCCCTGGTCTTTGCGCAGCACCTTCCGTAGGTCTGCAAAATGGCTACAATACGGAAGCAACCATGGGGGGACCTCGTGCAAGGAACGGCCACACTGGCCACGATCTGGTGGTGCACCACGTGCGCAAGGGGGCGGCGCAGCTGGGGAGGCGGCGAGCATCGAATTCCGCATCCCAACAAGGGAGAACCAGCCCATGCGAGGACTGCTGTCGGCGGCCAGGAAGGTTGTCCGAAGCTTGAAGATGATCAAAATTGATTGGACAGTTTTACCCCCATCTTAACAAAGGACGCTCGAGTTAAGTGGAGGGTAACCTGGTAATTTGGATATGTTTCCCAAAGGGCACATTGCATGGCTATGCTGACATGTCAGCATGCTATTGGCCAAGTAAGTAGATCTTTGCAAAATTCATATCTCATAAACCGTAGCTCGGATAAATGTGAATAATATATGAATCTTACTCAGAAAAATGAGAGGAATGCAATAAAAATATCGAAAATAGTTTCATCACACGTGGTAGCTGCAAGCGCAGCTCACGCGCGGGGCAGAGGTGGTTTTGTTAGGGAAAAGTTGATTTGGGGGTGCTGACGTGGCAGATTTTAATTGGATGGATTGGTAGAGGTTGGGTAATATGCAAATAAATTTGTTTTGCTTATAACTTTGGAACTGTGATGAATTTTTTGATGAAACAAAAACCATTAGATTCGTTATGAAAAATGCATTCCAACAAGACTAATATTGATATATTTTTAACAAAAAAAATATAAAAATGATATGAATCGGTTATTCTTGATGTCAATGAATTATTTTACACGTCAATTAATCATTTTTGAGTGTCATTAGCCATTTATGGGTGTCAATAAGTTATTTGGGTGTCATTATGTTATTTTGATTTTTGATACCTTATTTGGGCGTCATTTTAAATTTATGGTTATCAATGAACCATTTTGAGCGTCAATTATCTTATTTGGGTGTCGTTAGCTATTTGTGGGTGTCATTATAATTTTAGGTGTCAGTGAACCATTTTAGGCGTCAAATAACCATATTTGGGTGTCATTTATTATTTATGGGTGTCATTAGCCATTTGTGGGCGTCGTTATAATTTTATGTGTCAGTAAACCATTTTAGACGTCAAATAACCATATTTGGGTGCCATTAGCCATTTATGGGTGTCATTAGCCATTTGTGAGCGTCGTTATAATTTTAGGTGTCATTGAGCCATTTTAGGTGTCAAATAACTATATTTGGGTGTCATTAGCCATTTATGGGTATCATTAGTCATTTGTGGGCGTTGTTATAATTTTAGGTGTCAGTGAACTATTTTAGGCGTCAAATAACCATATTGGGTGTCATTAGCCATTTATGGGTGTCATTGGCTTATGTGGACACCATCTTTATACTTTTGGGTGTAAATGTATTATTTTGGACGTCAATTAACCATTTTTGGGTGTTAATATCAATTTATGGGTATGAGCACCATAGTTGGTTGTCAATTAACCTATATATATCATTTTTTATTTTTTATCTCAAAAATATGTCAATATTAGGTTTGTTAGATTGCATTTTTCATAACCAAACCAACGGTTTTTGTTTCATTAAAAAATTCATTACGGTTTAAAAGGTATAAGCGAAAAAAATTTATTTGCCTTTTACATAATTCCAAAACAATGGCCCAATCACCAACTGCCACGTGGTGGCAAGTTGGGCAGCGGTTTCACCCGCGTGTTAGCCTGCGCGTGATGCCGCGTGAGCTTGATAGAATATTAGTCCTAAAAATATAGTTGAAGCCTGATTCTGATTGCAATTCAAAAAGTAATTGAAGTTATTAACTTTAATGTAATGATGATTGAGAAACCCTATTTTGATATGATTAAAGTGATTAGTAGGGTTTAATAGATGATTAAAGTTGATAATAGCCTGTTAATGATGAAAAGGAACACTAAGAACGAAAAAGATGAACTTTGCATATAATTAGTTAATTTAGAGTTTCATATGCATGAATATACTTTAATGGGCCTTAAAACCCTAATGTTGACTAATTCGACTATTAATGGCTTTAATTGATTGATTTCATGATTAAAGTTGGAATATGCTATTTTGAGCATTAAAATCCCTAATTTGTGGATAAATCACCTTAATATTAAAATTAGGGTTTTCGATTGAATTAAGGTAGAATTAATAATAAATAGAGTTCATATGGGAATTAGACCATCATGATTATGAGTTGTTAATCCGAAAGAAACTAAAGGTGATAATTGAGTATAATGACCTTGAAATAACTTAAAAGGATAAAGACAGTAGTTTTGGTATAAAAGAGAAATAATTGACTTTAATTGGGCTTATGATGTTGAAATTAGGGTTTATGAACTAAGAGAGCATTTAATATGATAAAAGTGTTATGAAGGCAAAAACCCTAATAAAACCCTAATGTGGTCTAGAAAGCCTAAGGTGGAATCCAAGTCTAGCTTTAGAATGTTCTGGATAAACTATAATGAAAACTACTAGAGGGGGGGTGAATAGAGTTTTATAACAATTTTAACAATCATTTAACTCAAACAAACAACCACAAAGATATTGGACAAGAAGACAAGAGTTTAGAGTGGTTCCAACCTTAGCAAACACTAAGGAAGTTAGTCCACTACCCGGTTGCTTACCCAACCGGGATTTGAAAAGAAATTTATTTTATTACCTCGCAAGGATTTTACATAAAATACAATTTCTTTTCCTAAACCCTTCAAGCAGCCTTCACCTAGAAGTAATCGCCCAACCTTGAAGCAGCCTTCACCTAGAAGTAATTGCACCACCTTGAAGCAGCCTTCCTCTTGAAGTAGCTTCCCGTTGCAATAGCCTTCTTGAAGTAGCTTCTCGTGCGATAGCCTTCTTGAAGTAGCTTGAAGTCCCCTTCTCCACCTGAGAAGTCAAACTCTCTCCAATCCGCAGCCTCCAACCCTAGGAGTAGCAAGGAGAATACAAAGGATAAAAAGGAACAAGAAAGGAAATAGAAATTACAACTTATCCTTTTAAGCACAAGGCTTGATTTTCCTATATCAAGCGTATTGATCTCCTAACCAATGAGTGTAGAAGTGTAAGTGCTGTAGTAAGGAGATGCTAGCCTATAGGACACGAATTTGAGCTAAGGAGAAAGTAGGCCAATGATCACAATGCTCAAATTGCTTGCAACAGATTGCTCAAGTATGCTCAAGTATTTCTCAAGTGTAAAAAGTGTATTTTGAGTGTCCTATGGCTTGTCCTATTTATAGGAATGGCCTAAGGATGCTTAAGCACGTTCTAGACAACTTCTAGGGGTTTCTAAGTGCTTAACTAGCCGTTAGGTACAAAGTTGTTGCTTTAACAACGGCTAATTAATTTATTCTGCAGTTGCTGTCAGAGACCATCTCGGTCGACAAATGGTCGACCGAGACACCTACTCGGTCGAACTTTTGTCGACCGACAGGCTCTCTGGAACAAGTGATTTGCAACGTCTTTCTTCAACTGCCAACTAACTTGTCTGTTGTGTCTAACGGCTACTTTGGATCTTTCTCGGTCGAGAAGATTGTCGACCGAGAGTGTCTCGGTCGAGGGGTTTGTCGACCGAGATTGATCCTGTTTCAAGGTTTCAATTTAGGCACTAATTATGTGTGTGAGTGTGCAAAAATAATCCTATTTGAATGGGATGACTTGTCTAACTGTGGTGTTTAGCTAGGGAGAATCTAACGCTTGATTTACATGCAATTCTAAGTACTTGTACATTATATTTTTGTACAAGTTTTTACAATAGTGATTACATTGCATGAAAATGTAAATATGTAAGCTTGTAGATTTTCCCTTGTTGCTTTGTCATCTTGCACACTCAAGTAGCTCGTTAGATTAATAAGAATGAAATGTTTGTCATAATCAAAACAAAGGGATTTTATAGATGTCCATTTAGCCAACAATCTCCCCCTTTTTGAAGATGACAAACATTTCCAAAATATAAATAAAGGAAATATAAAACATATGAGTTTCATACCTTTAGATTACCTTTTGTAGCTTTTTCTCTTGTGTATAAAATGTGTGCTTATTATTCCCCATGAATTATGGAACATGAAATCCAGATCATTTGGGAATATAGCAACTTTCAATGTAAAGCCAAGAGTTTATTTATGAAACTCATTAATTGAGTTTGACATAATTACTAAATGTTAATTTTATATTTATCTCTCCCCCTTTGTCATTTCAAAAAGATAACTGTTAAGAATAAAAACTCCCCCTTAATTAGATATCCCATCAAATCTAATGAAAAAGATGTCCATTTAAAAGCCAAAAATGTAAACAAGAGTTTTTGTTTAAGTAGCACAAATATCAAAGAAAACATCCTCCAAAGGAGTGATAAGCAATTGCTTCCTAATGTTGTTAAATTGATCTAGTGGAAGCGGTTTTGTAAAAATATCAGCCAATTGATCTTCCGTATCAACATGATGAAGGGAAACATGATTTTTGGAGATGTGATCCCTTAAAAAATGATGACGGATTTCAATATGTTTAGCTCGGCTGTGTAAAATAGGATTGTGTGCTAAGTTTATGGCGCTTGTGTTGTCACAAAAAATAGGCATAGATGAAAGATTAAAACCATAATCACTTAACACTTGTTGCATATAAAGCACTTGAGCACAACAAGACCCAGCTGCCATATATTCAGCATCAGTTGTAGATAGGGCAACCGTATTTTGTTTCTTGCTAAACCAAGATACTAAAGCTCTCCCTAATAAGAAACAGCCACCACTAGTACTCTTGCGATCAAGTCGACAACCGGCATAATCCGCATCAGTATAAGCTTTGAAATCCAAGGATTGTCCTTTTGGATACCATAAACCAAAGCAGGTAGTACCGGCTAGGTAACGAAGAATTCGTTTAACCGCTAGAAAATGAGAATGCATAGGTTGTGATTGAAATCGAGCACACGGACCAACAGAAAACATAATGTCCAGTCTAGAAGCCGTTAAGTAAAGCAAACTACCAATCATGGCTCTATATAAGGAATCATCAATAGGTTCCCCATTTTCATCCTTATCAATTTTGACAGAAGTAGCCATAGGAGTAGTAGCATGTTTGCATTGATCCATTCCAAAACGTTTTAAGAGTTCTTTAGTATATTTTTCTTGGCTTATGAAAATTCCTGCAGGTGTTTGCTTAATTTGAAAACCAAGAAAGAAAGTTAGTTCACCCATGAGGCTCATTTCAAATTCTTTTTGCATAATATCACTAAATTGTGTGCACAATGAATCATTTGAAGCTCCAAAAATAATGTCATCAACATATATTTGCACAACTAGGAAATCAGATGTATATGTTTTGAAAAATAAAGTAGAATCTGAATTTCCAATAGAAAAACCATTGTCAAAAAGATATGTTTTGAGCCTTTCATACCAATTTCTAGGTGCTTGTTTTAAACCATAAAGTGCTTTCTTAAGTTTATAAACATAGTCACCTTTTTCCGGTATTTCAAAGCCAGGTGGTTGGGCAACATAAACTTCTTCTTGAATAATGCCATTTAGAAATGCACTTTTGACATCCATTTGATAGAGCTTAATGTTTTTATGGGCAGCAATAGCTAGTAACATCCTAATAGCTTCAAGTCTAGATACGGGTGCATATGTTTCATCAAAATCTATTCCTTCTTGTTGATTATATCCTTGTGCTACTAACCGAGCTTTATTCCTTATTACTTCTCCTGACTCATTTAGCTAGTTCCTAAAAACCCATTTAGTTCCTATTATGGTTTTATCTTGTGGTTTAGGAACTAAATCCCATACATCATTTTTAGTGAATTGATTCAATTCTTCTTGCATGGCTATTATCCAATAATCATCCTTAAGAGCTTTGGATATATTTTTAGGTTCAATGATAGAAACAAAGGCCATGTTTGCTACATCTTTGAAGGAAGACCTAGTTTTGACTTTATCATTTGGATCTCCAATAATCAGTTCTTGGGGATGATCCTTGATAAGCCTAGGTGTAGGTTGTGTTTCAACTTGGGGATTGGATGTAGTAGCTTTTTCATTATCATTTGGTATGGTTAAATTTTCGAATTGATTAGTGAGATCAGTAATTTCTAGATTTTTAGATTTTGACTCCTCATGAAAAGAAACATGAATGGATTCCTCAACTTTTCTAGAGATAGTGTTATATACTCTAAAAGCTTTGCTAGAAGTGGAATATCCCAAAAAGAATGATTTGTGTGATTTAGAGTCAAATTTGTCTCTATCATCTTTGGTATTTAAAATGTAGCATGTGGAGCCAAAGGTATGAAAGTAGTCAACTCTAGGTTTCTTAGAATGTATTATTTCATATGGAGTTTTCTTCAAATGAGAGTGAACAGTTACTCTATTTAGCACATAACATGCAGTGTTTACAGCTTCAGCCCAAAAGGTTTTAGGTGTGTTGTGTTCAAGCATCATGGTTCTAGCCATTTCTTGTAGGGATCGGTTTTTCCTTTCAACTATACCATTTTGTTGTGGGGTACGTGGAGCCGAGAAATTATGAGTATACCCTTGAGATGTACAAAAGGCCTCAAATGTATGATTTTCAAATTCCCCACCATGATCACTTCTAATGGTACATATTTTATTTTGTAAGAGATTTTCAATCTTGGAACAAAATTGCATAAAAACATGAATAGTATCATCTTTAGTTGCAATAAAATGTACCCATGTATATCTACTATAATCATCAATGATAACAAAACAGTATCTCTTACCACCGATTGATTGTGTCCTCATTGGTCCAAATAAATCCATATGAATTAATTCTAATGATCTACTGGTGCTAAGTACATGTTTTGATTTGAAAGATGTTTTGGTTTGCTTTCCCATTGTGCATGGTTCACAGTTTTCAACTTGATCAAAAGATAAAGTAGGCAATCCACGAACAAGATCATATTTCACTAACTTTTTGATAACATGTGAACTAGCATGTCCTAGCTTTTTATGCCATATTTGTAAGGTATTGTCATTTGCAAGCAAGCATTTTCCCACTACTGTTTTCATAGAGTTAGGTTTAAGAATATAAAGATTTCCAACTCTATTTCCTTCATAAACAACATTTGTAGTATTTTCTATTAATAATTTGCAACAGGTTTTGTTAAATAACACATCATAACCACTATCGCATAATTGACTAACACTTATCAAGTTATGGTGCAAACCATCAACAAGTAGAACATTCTTAATTTCGAGGTTTGTACCAACATCACCTATTCCAACGATTTTTCCCTTACCATTGTCTCCAAAAGTGACTGTTCTACTTTTCTTTTCTTCAAAAGTTTGGAATGCATCCTTGTTTCCGGTCATATGTTTGGAACATCCACTGTCAACCACCCATTCCTGCATTAGAATGTAGATTTTGGTACCCATGTGATGGTCCGATATGGTTAGAATCATTTAAATATATATTTGTATAAAAGTTCTGAATCAGAAGTCCAGTCAGTCGACAATTTTTCGACCGACATCTGTCTCGGTCGACAATTTATCGATCGAGAAGGATACTGTATTACAAGCAAAGAAACGCAGAAATTTTCTCGGTTGACCAATTTTCGACCGAAATAGGTGCTGTAAATTTTGATTTGTTAAAGACATCTAGTCGGTCGACAATACTTCGACCGATCCAAAGCTCGGTCGACAATACTTCGACCGACAAGGTTTCTGTTTCAGTACAATAAAAAATAACAATATGCATGATACCTTTTGTTTAGTTGAGATAAGACAATATAAATAGCAAAATAAAGCATTTGGTCATATCTCAACTACATTCCACTCTACTAAGTTTGGGGTTTTGGGATCCAAACTAAGTCGGACTCCTTAGTCTTGTAGGGGCATGAAAAGGAATAGTGTCCAAGACGTAAGCAGAAATGGCAAGTAATAGAATCAACTTCATTTCTCTTTCTAGCCATTGTATTCTTAGGTACAAACCTAGTTTGAGTTCTTTTGGGTTGATTTTTCTTTGGAGCATATCCCAAACCTTTTCTTCCATTGAAAACAGTGCCAACTCTTAGTATGTTATCAAGTATATCTTTTCTTCTTAACTCATAAAGTTCTCTTTGCAACATAGCAATGTCATTCATTTTTTTGTGTAGATCTTTTCTTGCTTGATCTAAATCAGAAAACAATGAGTCCTTTTCCTTTACAAGATTATCATAGTCGGAATGGTTACACAAAATAGGCTGAGTTTGAAAATCTTGTAGTTTAGCTAACAAATCAGTCTTTTCTTTAGAAAGAAAATCAACATTTGTTTCTAAAGTGAGTAGCTTTCTAGTACAATCATCTAAAGATGTTTTTAAAGATAAATTCTCAAGATCAGTGTTGTTCTTTTCAGAAGCAAGTTTATCTAATTTGGCAATGAGCTCATCATTTGATTTTATAGCCTTTTTTAGTTTCTTCTTGGCATCAATATATTTATCATGAGTTTCTTGTAAATTAGTAACTAACTCCTCTTTAGGAAGATCAATTAGGCTTACCTCTTGAGAGTCTTCATTGTCTTCTCTTGCCATTAAACATTCCACCTCTTCTCCACTTTCACTCTCACTTGACTCATCCCATGCAGCTTTATAGGCTTTTTCTCCTTTCTTCTTGTGTGAGCTTTTCTTCCCCTTCTTTGTTTTGGGACATTCATTTTTGAGATGCCCTTTCTTCCCACATTCAAAACACCTGGGAGGGGTAGAAGAACTAGAAATTTTGTTAGATTTAAACCTTTTATATTTCTTACCGTTGACAATCAAGGCTTCTTCTCCTTCTTCTTCACTTGACTCCTCACTTTCTTGTGTGACGATTTTTGAAGCTTTGAGAGCCACATCCTTCTTCTTCCCACTTTGATGTTCACGTTCTCTTCTTTCTTCCTCTTCTAGATCTGCCTCATGAGCTTCTAAATTGCCGATGAGTTGCTCCATTTTGAGTCGAGTGAGGTCGTTTGCTTCTTCAATGGCTGTCACCTTTGGCTTGTATTTTGGAGGAAGTGATCGAAGGATTTTTGATACCTGATCTTCCTCAAGGATAGGTTTTCCTAGAGCACTTAAACCATTAATAATGGTAGAGAATTTTGAAAACATTTCACTAATAGATTCATTAGGATCCATACGAAAATGTTCAAGCTTCGTTTTAAGCAAGCTAATTTTGGAATTTTTGACTTGGACTGTACCTTCATAGGTTATGGACAGTCTATGCCAAATATCATAAGCTGTATCACAATTTGATATTCTATTGAATTCTCCTACCGAAATAGAACAATATAAGATACTTACAGCTTTTGCATTCATTTGGGCCAGTTTTACCGTGTTTGCATCCCATTCCGCAAATTCATTTTGAGGGAGCATATATGGAGTAGACACCATTCTCCATAGATCCCAGTTGATTCCTTGGAAGTAGAATTGCATCCTTCTCTTCCAATATTGGTAGTTTGTTCCATCGAACGCTGGAGGCCTAGCAACAAGTGTCCCTTCAATGTTGAGGTTGTTGAGCACTCCGTCACCCATTTCTTCAAGACCTTGTTAGGGTTCCTTGAAGCCTCGCTCTGATACCAAATGAAAACTACTAGAGGGGGGGTGAATAGAGTTTTATAACAATTTTAACAATTATTTAACTCAAACAAACAACCACAAAGATATTGGACAAGAAGACAAGAGTTTAGAGTGGTTCCAACCTTAGCAAACACTAAGGAAGTCAGTCCACTACCCAGTTGCTTACCCAACCGGGATTTGAAAAGAAATTTATTTTATTACCTCGCAAGGATTTTACATAAATACAATTTCTTTTCCTAAACCCTTCAAGCAGCCTTCACCTAGAAGTAATCGCCCAACCTTGAAGCAGCCTTCACCTAGAAGTAATTGCACCACCTTGAAGCAGTCTTCCTCTTGAAGTAGCTTCCCGTTGCAATAGCCTTCTTGAAGTAGCTTCCCGTGCGATAGCCTTCTTGAAGTAGCTTGAAGTCCCCTTCTCCACCTGAGAAGTCAAACTCTCTCCAATCCGCAGCCTCCAACCCTAGGAGTAGCAAGGAGAATACAAAGGATAAAAAGGAACAAGAAAGGAAATAGAAATTACAACTTATCCTTTTAAGCACAAGGCTTGATTTGCCTATATCAAGCGTATTGATCTCCTAACCAATGAGTGTAGAAGTGTAAGTGCTGTAGTAAGGAGATGCTAGCCTATAGGACACGAATTTGAGCTAAGGAGAAAGTAGGCCAATGATCACAATGCTCAAATTGCTTGCAACATATTGCTCAAGTATGCTCAAGTATTTCTCAAGTGTAAAAAGTGTATTTTGAGTGTCCTATGGCTTGTCCTATTTATAGGAATGGCCTAAGGATGCTTAAGGACGTTCTAGACAACTTCTAGGGGTTTCTAAGTGCTTAACTAGCCGTTAGGTACAAAGTTGTTGCTTTAACAACGGCTAATTAATTTATTCTGCAGTTGCTGTCAGAGACCATCTCGGTCGACAAATGGTCGACCGAGACACCTACTCGGTCGAACTTTTGTCGACCGACAGGCTCTCTGGAACAAGTGATTTGCAACGTCTTTCTTCAACTACCAACTAACTTGTCTGTTGTGTCTAACGGCTACTTTGGATCTTTCTCGGTCGAGAAGATTGTCGACCGAGAGTGTCTCGGTCGAGGGGTTTGTCGACCGAGATTGATCCTGTTTCAAATTTTCAATTTAGGCACTAATTATGTGTGTGAGTGTGCAAAAATAATCCTATTTGAATGGGATGACTTGTCTAACTGTGGTGTTTAGCTAGGGAGAATCTAACGCTTGATTTACATGCAATTCTAAGTACTTGTACATTATATTTTTGTACAAGTTTTTACAATAGTGATTACATTGCATGAAAATGTAAATATGTAAGCTTGTAGATTTTCCCTTGTTGCTTTGTCCTCCTGCACACTCAAGTAGCTCGTTAGATTAATAAGAATGAAATGTTTGTCATAATCAAAACAAAGGGATTTTATAGATGTCCATTTAGCCAACATATAACACTTGGATCCCATGCATTTATTTTAGGATATTGTTGATTACTTGTTGCTTGTTCTTTATCCTTATTTCTTGGACAATCAAGTTGCTCTGGATCAGGTATGTGGTTAATTATGAATAACCGCCTTAGTTTCCCGAGGATTTTCCGGATGGTTAATCGCATTGAATGCAAATTATCTGTTGGATGTTCATATTTGCAAATCATAAAGTCACTATGATTATCACATTAAAAAAATAGGAGTATGTGTTCTCGCACCTACATGCCACCCTGATGGATGATGCCAAAGGTCAAGCCCAGATGGGTTGACCAATGGACACCTTGAGTGGTGACCCCAGGCACCAAGCTCGAGAATGAGAAGGTGGCCTATGATATTGCATGACTAGTGGGCACCATGAGTGGTGACCCCCTGGCATCAAGCTCGGGATTGAGAAGGTGGCCTTAAGTCATTGGCAAAGGGCACCCTAAGGTGGGTACGCCAGGGTTAGGGAAAAAGTGGTGGAGAATATCATACTGAAAAGTGTAAATTGGCTTGTTATTTAAATTGATTGTGATTATTAAATTGTTAGCCATATTTGTAAGATTTTGGTTGTTCCCACATACCAGTATATTTTGATATACTGACCGGTGTTTTGTTTGTCGGCATTTTAGGAATAACAATTGAAAGAACAAACAGAAAAGTGACACATTACGGAAAAAGAAATAAAGTGCAAGGAGGATTAGATAGAATAATTCAAGACCAGGATAGATAGATTTCCAAGGTTTTCAAAGGTAAGTAAAGTTTTAATTTTATACCAAATTCTAGTTAGTTAGTAGAATTTCATAATTGTTATTGATTATTTGTCGAACCTTTGATCCTGTTATTTGAATAACGGCTCTGACCTTCGGGTCTCCCTTAATTGGGGGTTACTGGAAGGCGGGGTCATTACAGATATCATCAGATCTTTCTATCCAAGATGCTTGCAGGACAGGCGTCGACATCCATCAAAGATGACTCCAACAGAAGGTAGCCCGGAAAACAACACAACAGCAGGCAATGTCTTCTACACTTTGGAGGAGATCTTGGAGGAAGAATCAGACTTTTGATCGTATGCTTTGGCAGGCCCAATAGACCGAGTTCTTTTCAATCTTGATTTTCATATTTTAGAGGCTTTTTATAGAGGTGCCTCCCCCTTGAAATATTTCCATCATAGTTTTTATTTCATCATATCCTTAGTTTCTATTTGTACCAAACTAAATACCTCGCAGGTGCTAACCTGAATATCTGTAATTTTGTTTTTTTTCTTAGAAATGCATGACCTTTTACTCAAAAAAAGGGAATACCCCTGACAATAGAAAATGAGATTCTATTGATAAAGAAAAAAATAGTTCGAACAACATCTGACCACTAAGACGAAGGAACATAAATTTGAAACATTAGAGTACCCACAATATCCAACACACAACATAATTTCCTTTTATCAAAGTCATTTCATTGAGATGTTTTGACAAATGAAGTTTGATCAATTGTCCCCACATACTTCAAGAAGGCTACTAATTCACTATTAGCACACTCAAAACAAATTGGTTATTAAGAGACCACACACTTTATTAGTTCAAAGATAGCCCCCAAATTTAGTGGTATGGGTTTACTCTCAACATCCCACCTATGTGTTGCTACATTATTTGTATGCTTGCACATATTATCATTTTTTGATAGTGTGTGAAATTTCCTCACGCTTGTTTTGTGGGGATTTCTTTGATACCATCTTCAGAATAATAAAAGAAAGCTCATACATATTTTATTTGTCAAAACCCTGTCCTATATATAGGTGAGAGGACTTTTACAAACTCAGGAATAAGCATGTTTGGGGATCAAACATACTTGGGTCTCAAGCATGCTAAAGACTTAAGCAAACTTGTATGGGCCAAGGTTCTTAAGCCCATTTACATAATAAACTAAATGATATTTCTAACAATTATGACATGTATTTAGTTCATCCGTTGGTAAAAATATGTCATCAAATGGCATAAATGATAAAATATAGATACCTGATGTGTAATGTTGCGATATATAATTGAATCAAATTATTGAGATTATTACTAATATGTTTTTTTTTTAATTGGGGTTTATCATATTCATCATGTCCCCTCAAGAAGACCAAAACAAGATCAATCAAAGCCTTACATCAACATCACACAAGACATGAGATCTATTCAATATGTGATCTAAACTAGCACTATTTAATGAAAACTATCAAATAGAAAAGATCAAAGTCTGACCACCCTACCACCCAAGCAGAAGAGATGATGTGCCTCTGAAAGCCACATTGCATCGATAATGCATCATTCAACCAAACGATCATCCTCTCCATAACATCATCCATCTCATCATACAAAACTGCCAATAGGCAAGCAAAACACTTCAAATTAGGAAATCAAAGAAGAAGGACCACACGAACATCAGCAAACTTGAAAATCCATCCACATCAAAGATCAAAAACTATAGTTCTTCTTCTTTGGGCCTCGAATCACACTCCTAGTGGAGTTTGAGTATTCACCAAACTTGATGTCATTGTCCACATACATGTTGGACCTCTCATCCTGTGAGGACCTTTCGTCATTGCTTGACCTGCCTCAGCTCTTGTATTGTGTTCATCTCTCTTCTTCCTGCCAAAATTGATTCATCCTATCTTCCATCAAAGTCTTGCTATTAGATCTAGTGGCATGGCGGGTGGATGAGCTCTTGCTCAGAATAAAGTCCCAAAGATGAAATTGAGTGAGGATGTGTTTACAACCTGTTTTATCTAGAACCAATTGTTTGGAGGACTAATCATTCACTGGGAGGGACCCACCAGGCATATTGTAGTGGTTTCAATCAGTCATGGACCCAACTGTCTCATCTAGAGCGACCATGGAAGGAGGGTCGGAAATATGATTTCTAAAAACATCTAGTGGGAACTACATGGAAGTCCCAAACTCTGTAAGAAGAGGTGCATCTTGACCCTCAATTAAGTCTTCCACCTCAGAATGAGAGATCATGCATCTGATCTATTTGTATTCAACTCTAATCTTCCCTGGTACATCTTCCTCGAAAGCCTTGGTCTGAGCAAACAAACCTACCACATCATATTACTAAGATGGGTGTTAGAGACATTTCCATTATTCCATAAAGTATTCAATGGCATGTTCACATAAGTGACAAAGTCTTTATATGACATTTATACATTCACATGTTGGTGTGTATGTTAGGAACGTGCAATGTTTTGTTATGATGTGTTATATCTTATCTTATGATTGTAGTACTTTCCTTATGCTTTGCCTTTTTGGGGATAGTATTTTTGAGATTAGTGTTCAATTGATTAATAATATTAGTTAAATGTATGGAATAAATTTAAACAATTGACCTTTCATCACAAAGACTGTAATCAGATTTTTGAAATGATTATAGGACCTTAGATCATCAAATATACATTTGGTATGTGTTTTCTATGTATACAGTGTGATTTCGTTGCTAAACTTATCAAATGATGCTATGATAGTAAAAAAATTGAATATATTTTGTCTTGGTGTAAAGAAACATGTGCTAGATCATGTTTTAGGTGTAACATTTTGCAAACAACTGGACAATTCACATGTATTAGTTATATGTTCAATTCATTTGATGCATGTTCGAAGTTTGTTATGGGATGGTTGAATAGTGTTGCATATATCATTTTATACTCTTTGTTAATTTGTTACCTCATTCAAACTCGATGATCTATTGGCTTAAATTATTGCAAACCAAATTTTTAGTATTGTGATAAACATTTTCATCAAGTTGATGGAATGATAACAAGGATGTGTATTAGAGACATTTCCATAAAGGATTTATGCCCACCTAAATTATTAAAGGTTGACTGACATTTTGCATACATTGGCTTAGTAGGCGTATATGTTATAATATGCATGAATTTCATTATGGTGTATTATATGTTATGCTATGTTTGTAATGTTTTAGTTACACTTGACAATTTTTGGGTGAGTGTTTTCAAGATTAGTGCTTGGGTTGGTTGCGAATATTAGTTGAAAGCATGGTATAAATTTAACTGATTGACATTTCAATGTAAAGATTGTAATCAAATTGTAAACTCTAATGTATATCATATAGTGTGTATATTTGGTATATATTGTAATGTTGAGGATATATGGTGTTCTTCGTCATCAATGTTATTGTGTATGGTGTTTAGTTTTGTAAATTTAAATAGAATTCAAGACTTATAATACCAAAACTGTAAAATTAACTAAGTGTAATTAGCATTCAGACTTATAATCCCAATCATGTTATAATATCTATACATGTTGTTATGATAAATTATTTTTTGTTGTTTTATGTGATAAATTTTGATCCAATTAATACCTATTTGTTAAACATCAAACATGGAAATTTGACTAAGTTTGTACAAAAAAATTTGTTAAGATAGATAAGGAAATGTTTAGGTGTAGTACATGTGTATATTATCAGGGGGCACCACACAATGTGATGCTCTAAATATGATCATTTTTTATGTAAAAAAAGTTTACAATCCTAAAATCGATATGAATAGATATAAAACAATGATTAAAATGATGTTTAAAAAGTGAAAAATTAGAACAACTATAATAGAGACATTAGAGTTGTCCTCCATGATGAAACATTCTTTGAAAATGCTTTTTGTGAACACTAAAAAGTTACCAACATATCTCTCCAATCCTTTTTTATCTTTCCAATTCATGTGCCCTCTGCTAACAAATGTCAGATCATGGCCAGTCTGGAGGGGGGTAACAAAAAACAAAAAATGCAACATTTTTATCTATACTATATTCCTACTTGTTAGGATACTCAATTAACTATGATGATTTACACTAATGAGATTTTTTCCCAAATTTATTAGATGGGAATTTATGAGCTTTCGATCGATAAGAATCAACAAATATTATAACATCAAAACTTGATATATTTGGCCTCAACCCCGGATCAAATATTATTTCTTTTAAGTTCAACTCTATCTTTTGTATCTATAAAGAAATTGATGCATGCACATCATAGTTGTTAGTAGAATTCTCAATTAGTTGGTTTTTGTGAGGAGACTTTCTCTTATAAAATCTTCTCATGATAAACTCAAAATACTACAATGATAAGAAAATAACTTTGAGGACATTGATCATATGATGAACATTGTAAGAAATAAGAAAATAACATACACACTAAAAAACCTTTAGTTATCATTTTACATTTAAAATATATGATGACTTAATGTTTTCTATACAACACTTTACGGTACAATAGTATCCAGAACTACTAACTTCAACCAATTTTAAGCATAGAGAAAAAAAATAGAAAAGTGGTTACCGTGTAAGAACTTTGTGCACTGCTCGAACAAACAAAAATAATTCCAGCACACATTGTTTAGATGCTACCAGATATTTTTTACAACTGAATCATTGTAGTTGCAATCATTCTTCTATATTAAGTCTTTGAATAATCATGTTTAAAGTCTGAAAGAAACATACGTTTTATTACTCCAACAATGCCTACATATTTCAAACAATGTACAAGTATGTGTTGGGGATGTTGTACTGATACAGTCCCAGACGTGACGAAAAGTTGTTACGAAAACATTACCGACAAGTGTATAAACCCAAAGAAGAAACACCATATTTAATGTGGAAAACTCTCCCCAAGATAGAGAGAGAAAAACCACAGGGCAATCCCGCCAATAAGCACTATGTAATAAAGATTACAACTCACACCTCCCAGATCTAATTACCCTTAAATCCAGGTAGCTACCGCCAACTGCTACTTTGCTCCAAGGCAAAGTTGTGGCCCTCTCTTATCAATCAAGAGAGTTGCTCTGTCAGTACACCCTATGTGTACACTGACTGTCAGTCGCTACTTCACTTCAAGGCGAAGTCACTGACCCTCTCTTATTTACCAAGAGAGATCCTCCAGTTGTTCTTGTTCTCTGGTACCCTCTACCACAGAAGGCACCAACAAGAAACTAGAGGGATCACACCTAAACTGGTGGATGGTAGGATGATCTCAATGGCCTCCCCAAAGACCTCCATGCATGTGGTTGCAACCATGGATCCTTGTCCAAATCCTAGACTCACTCCTAGTCCAACTCCATGATGCACATAGGGAACCATCCTCTTTCCTTCTTGGATTTGACTCTTATTAGGATTGGTAGCACAAACCAACCCTCTCCCAAATCCAAATACCACTAGGACATGGGCTGGATTATATTCCTAATCCCAACAATATCCCCCTCCAGCTGCCTCTGAAGTTGAATCACTCATCTTTGCATCTGGAACTGGACCACTCGATGTGCTATCACTCTACTGCTCAGGGTGATTATGTTACTCTTCTTTGTCATTGGAAGACTATACTTGTGAAGAAGCCAAAGCATCCTCATACTCATCATCCAAAGAACTATCACCTGATCCCGCAGCCTCTGCATCATCAACCTCATGCTCTGTCACTATTGACTCTCATAGAAAGTCACATCTCTGTGTCTGGTCATGGTCTTTTTCATAGGATCCCATAACTTGTACCCAAATTGCTGATCTCCATAGCCAAGAAAGATACATGGCACCGCATTATCATCCAACTTTTACCTCTTTTCCTTTGGAACATGTGCATAAGCCTTACACCCAAATACTCATAGATGAGCATAAGAGGCATCCTTTCTTGTCCATACCTTCTCAGGTATATCAAACCCCAAAGGAACTGATGGAGATCTATTTATTAGATAGTAGGCAGTACTCACTGCCTCACCCCAGAATGTCTTTGGCAACTGTGCAGTCTTCAACATGCATATGACATTCTCCACAATAGTACGGTTCATCCTTTCAGCTGTACCATTTTGTTGTGGTGTGTCGGGCTCTGTCCTGTCATGACATATGCCACACTGCATACAGTGTACTCTCCTCCATTGTCCGTCTGGAGACACTTTAACTTTACACCGGTCTCCCGCTCTACCATGGCATGGAACTTCTAGAAACATTGAAAAATCTGATCATTGATCTTTAGTAAGTAGACCCACACCTTCCTAGATGCATCATCAATGTATGTGACAAAATACTTATTGCCACCCAGTGAAGCCACCTCAAACGGACCGCAGACATCTAAATGAACCAACTGTAAAAGCTTTGACTTCACCGCAGACCTTGTCTTGAAAGAAACTTGCCGATGCTTTCCTGTATAACATGCGTCAAATGAATTGAAACCACTATCCTTGCCACAAGGAATCAACCTCTTCTTGGATAGAAGATTCAAGCCCTTCTAACTCATGTGTCCTAACCGTCTGTACCATAGATCTGTCTGGTTATCTTCAACTGCATGCTAAGCACTTTAGGCTTGGTCTTTTACAATGTATGAGATAGTTTGCCCCGTACAATAACCAAAGCCCCCTTGGTGATCTTACATTTGCCACCACCAAAATCAAGATGACAACCTTCTCTATCAAAGAAAGAACCAGAAATCAAACTCAGCTGTAGATCTGGAACGTGACAAACATTCTTCAGCGTGAGCATGCAACTGACACTTGTCTGAACACAAATGTCTCCAATCCAGACAATTCTAGAGAAGCTGGAATTTCCCATGTTCACTCTATTGAAGTCCCCCTTCCTATATGAAGTAAAGAACTCCTCACATGGTGAAGCATGGTAAGAAGTTGTAGTATCCACCACCCACTCTGAATCATCCTCATTATCATGCAAACACTGCTCATGGACTATTAAGCCCACATCGTCCTCATCGTTCCTGTCATCTGATATTGTCACTACAGTGTTCTTGTCATCATCTTGTTTGTCTTTGGCTTCAGACCCGTATTTATTTTTCCAAACCTTACATTCCCTTTTGAAATGACCTGGCTTGCCACAATGGAAGCACCCTCTACTACTATTCGACTTGGATCTACCACGAGACTTCTCGTGGTCCTAGGACTCACCGTGACTCTGAGATCTGCCACGGTCTCTCACTCTGTCAGTTCTCCTGCCCTCTGTGAACTTTAACTCTGATCTACTGTCACCTGAGGCTTGTTGTCGAGTCTCTTCATTCAGCAGACTGCTCTTCACCTTGTCAAGTGTCAACTTGCCTTCCTGTGTAGAATTACTAACTGTCAATATGAGTGTCTCCCAACTGTCCAGTAGCGATCCTAGAAGAAGTAGAGCCTGGAGTTCAACATCAAGAACCATCTTCATAGACCCCAGTTGATTTACAAGGCTTTGGAATTCATTCATATGCTCGGTGATGCTTGTACCATCCAAGTACTTAAGGTTCACCAACTTTTGGATCTAGAAAGCTTTATTTATGATACTCTTCCGCTCATATAACTTCTTGAGCTTTTTCCACAGATCTTTGGCATTGGTCTCTTCTGAGACGTGATGGAACACGGAGATGTCGAGCCACTTCCGCACTGTTCTGATGGTTTTTCTATTTAGCTTCTTCCAATCTTCATCAGACGTGGTCTCTGGCTTTTGTGCCTCTATTGGATCATATAGATCTTTTTAGTAGATAATGCCCTCCAACTTGGGTTTCCAAATCTGCCAATTTGAGCTTGTCAAATTTATCATCATCGCATCTTCATCCTTCCCCATCTGGACTTGTATCTACAGCCAAAGCTCTGATACCACTTGTTGGGGATGTTGTACCGATATAGTCCCGGACGTGATGAAAATTTGTTACGGAAGCGTTACTGACAAGCGTATAAACCCAAAGAAGAAACAGCAGATTTAACGTGGAAAACTCTCCCCAAGACAAGGAGAGAAAAACCACGGGACAATCCCTCCAATAAGCACTATGTAATAAAGATTACAACTCACACCTCCCATATCTAATTACCTCTAAATACAGGTAGCTACCGCCAACTGCTACTTTGCTCTAAGGCAAAGTCGTTGGCCCTCTCTTATCAACCAAGAGAGTTGCTCTGTCAGTACACCCTATGTATACATCGACTGTCTGCCGCTACTTCACTTCAAGGCAAAGTCACTGACCCTCTCTTATTTACCAAGAGAGCTCCTCCAGTTGTTCTTGTTCTCTGGCACCCTCTACCACAGAAGGCACCAACAAGAAACTAGAGGGATCACACCTAAATTGGTAGATGGTGGGATGATCTCAATGGCCTCCCCCAAGGCCTCTATTTATAGGCCTCCATTCATTTTGTGGTTGCAACCAGGAATCTTTGTCCAAATCCTAGACCCACTCCTAGTCCAACTCCATGATTCACATAGGGAACCATCCTCTTTCCTTCTTGAATTTGACTTTTATTAGGATTGGTAGCACAAACCAACCCTCTCCCAAGTCCAGATACCACTAGGACATGGGATGAATTATATTCCTGATCATAACAATCTCCCCCTCCAGCCCATGAGGGAGACATGGTCTTCAGCGATCATCTGGAGTAGTGTGTGGATCCCATCATCACAAGTGATGGGTCCATTCTCATTACACATTGTAGTATCCTGTTATTTCCATCCGTCTTCTTGAAGTAATGCCTTGACTTCACATTGTTCCCAGACAACTGAGAAAAAGTATACTAGCCTCACCGCTTCTCTCTCCATGTCTACACTTGGAACTTTGTTGGCTCCCCTCGATTGGTCAGTCGAGCCCTCCTGGATGAAAACTATGTTTTTGACCTTCTGTACCAAGGTTCAAAAACTCTTTGATGATGCTCCTCCTGTCGATGTAACTCAACATCAAGATCCTCTAGTTTGGGTTTAGCAACTACATGTCCAATGTATTGTCCTTCTTCTTCACATGTGTGTTGTCTCGAAGAAGTCTTTGGAGCGACCTTCTCTAACTGGGAGTCATCATGTTATACATCTCTCTTCATCCTGTAGACCCACTTATTCTTTAGTGGTCTCCAGCCCTTGGGAAGTGCCACAATATCATAGGTGTCATTATTCTACAAAGAATTCATGTCATCCTGCATCGTCCGATGCCACTGTACTCTGTCTCTATGAGTTTGTGCCTCTTGAAAAGTCTCTGGCTCCCCCTAATTAGTAAGTAAGATATATTGAGATGTCAGATATTTGGATGAAGGATGACGAACTCTGTCAGACCTCCTCAACTGTTGCTCTGAGGACTATGCATGATCCTGATCCTACTCCCCCTGCCCAGAAGTCGCTGCATGTGAAGTTGAATCACTCATATTTGCATCTAGAACTGGACCACTCGATGTGCTATCACTTTGCTACTCAGGGTGATTATGTTGCTATTCTTCATCATCAGAAGACTGCACCTATGAAGAATCCAAAGCATCCTCATACTCATCGTCTGAAGAATTGTCACCTAATCCTGCAACCTCTGCATCATCAACCTCAGGCTCTATCGCTGTTTGACTCTCACAAAAAGTCACATCTTTGTATCTGGTCATTGTCTTTTTCACAGGATCCCATAACCTGTACCCAAATTGTTGATCTCCATAGCCAAGAAAGTTACATTTCACCGCTTTATCATCCAACTTTTACCTCTTTTCCTTTGGAATGTGTGCATAAGCCTTGCACCCAAATACTCATAGATGGGCATAATAGGCATCCTTGCCTATCCATACCTTCTCAGGTATATCAAACCCCAAAGGAACTGATGGGGATCTATTTATTAGATAGCAGGCAGTACTCACTGCCTCACCCTAGAATGTCTTTGGCAACTGTGCAGTCTTCAACATACATCTGACTTTCTCCATAATAGTATGGTTCATCCTTTTAGTTGTACCATTGTGTTGTGGTGTGTCGAGATCTGTCCTGTCATGTCATACGCCACACTACGGGAAGTACGCCTGGAACTCCCTGGAGGTGTACTCTCCTCAATTGTCTGTCCGAAGACACTTCAACTTTTCACTGGTCTCCCGCTCTACCATGGCATGGAACTTCTGGAAGCACTAAAAAATATGATCCTTGGTCTTCAGTAAGTAGACCCACACCTTCCTAGATGCATCAACAATGCATGTGACAAAATACTTATTGCCACCCAGTGAAACCACCTCAAATGGACCACAGACATCCGAATGAACCAACTGTATAAGCTTTGACTTCACTGTTAGACCTTGTCTTGAAAGAAACTCATTGATGCTTTCCAATCAGACATGTGTCACATGAATTGAAACCACTTTCCTTGCCACAAGGAATCAACCTCTTCTTGGATAGAAGATTCAAGCCCTTCTCACTCATGTTTCCTAATCGTCTGTGACATAGATCTGTGTGGTTATCCTCAACTACATGTATACTACCATCTTTGAGCACTATAAGCTTGGTCTTGTACAATGTGTGAGACGGTTTGCCCCGTACAATAATTAAAACCCCCTTGGTGATCTTACATTTTCCACCTCCAAAATCAAGATGAAAACCTTCTCTATCAAAGAAAGAACCAAAAATCAAACTCAGCTGTAGATCTAGAATGTGACGAACATCCTTCAGCATGAGCATGCAATCGACACTTGTCTGAACACAAATGTCTCCAGTCCTAACAATTCTAGAGAAGCTAGAATTTCCCATGTTCACTCTGCCAAAGTCCCCCTTACTGTATGAAGTAAAGAACTCCTCACATGGTGAAGCATGGTAAGAAGCTACAGTATCCACCACCCACTCTAACTCGTCCTCATTAGCATGAAAACACTACTCCTATACTGTTAAGACCACATCATCCTCATCGTTCCTATCATCTGATATTGTCACTACGGTGTTCTTATCATCATCTTGTTTGTCTTTGGCTTCAGACCCATATTTCTTTTTTCATACCTTGCAATCCCTTTTGAAATGACCTGGATTGCCACGATGGAAGCACCCTCTACTACTCTTTGACTTGAATCTACCACGAGACTTCTCGTGGTCCTGAGACTCACCGTGACTCTAAGATCTGCCACGATCTCTCGCTCTGTCAGCTCTCCTACCCTTTGTGAAGTGTAACTCTGAAATGCTGTCACCTGAGGCTCGTCGTCGAGTCTCTTCATTCAGCAGACTGCTCTTCACCTGGTCAAGTGTCAACTTGCCTTCTTATGCAGAATTACTTACTGTCACTACGAGTGTCTCCCAGCAATCTGATAGTGATCCTAGAAGAAGTAGAGCCTGGAGTTCAACATCAAGAACCATCTTCATGGATCCCAATTGATTTACAAGGCTTTGGAATTCATTCATATACTCAGTGTTGCTTGTACCATCCAAGTACTTGAGGTTCACCAACTTTTGGATCAAGAAAGCTTTATTTGTGGCAGTCTTCCGCTCATATAACTTCTTGAGCTTTTTCCACAGATCTTTGGCATTGGTCTCTTCTGAAACGTGATGGAACACGGAGATGTCAAGCCACTTCTGTATTGTTCTGATGATTTTTCTATTTAGCTTCTTCCAATCTACATCAAACGTAGTCTCTAGCTTTTGTCCCTCTATTGGATTGTATAGATCTTTGCAATAGAGAATGCCCTCCATCTTGGGTTTCCATATCTACCAATTTAATCTTGTCAACTTTATCATCGTCGCATCTTCATCCTTCCCCATCTGGACTTGTATCTACAGCCAAAGTTATGATACCACTTGTTGGGGATGTTGTACCGATACAATCTCGTACGTGATGAAAATTTATTACGGAAGCATTACCGACAAGGGTATAAACCCAAAGAAGAAACACCAGATTTAATGTGGAAAACTCTCCCCAAGACAAGGAGAGAAAAACTATGGGGTAATCCCGCCAATAAGCACTATGTAATAAAGATTACAACTCACATCTCCTAGATCTAATTACCCCTAAATCCAGGTAGCTACCGCCAACCACTACTTTGCTCCAAGGCAAAGTCGCTGGCCCTCTCTTATCAACCAAGAGAGTTGCTCTGTTAGTACACCCTATGTGTACACCGACTGTCAACCGCTACTTCGCTTCAAGGCAAAGTCACTGACCCTCTCTTATTTACCAAGAGATCTCCTCCAGTTGTTCTTGTTCTTTGGCACCCTCTACCACATAAGGCACCAACAAGCAACTGGAGGGATCACACCTAAATCGGTGGATGGTGTAATGATCTCAATGGCCTCCCCCAAAGCCTCTATTTATAGGCCTCCATACATGTGGTTGCAACCAGGAATCCTTGTCCAAATCCTAGACCCACTCCTAGTCCAACTCCATAATGCACATAGGGAACCATCCTCTTTCCTTCTTGGATTTGACTCTTATTAGGATTGGTAGCACATATCAAACCTCTCCCAAGTCCAAATACCACTAGGACATGGGCTGGATTATATTCCTAATCCCAACAGTATGTAAAAGAAGGGGATACATGTGTGTATATATATATATATATATATATATATATATATATATATATATATATATATATAGAGAGAGAGAGAGAGAGAGAGAGAGTCAGGCTAGAATACAATCAAGTGTATAGATCGCACGGATACATTCATGTGTGTTTGCATGTCAAGACTATTTTTTTACAAAATGTAAACCATTGATCTTCATTGTCATACAATAATTAGGCTACATACAAATTTTGAGCCCATTTAGATGAGAGTAAGTCATTCATCCAAGGGCAATAAAATCAACGCACGAAACTAATTTGAAATGCATAATTTTTGTGGTCTTTATAACATGACCTATAAATGTCTAAATATGCTCAAATTTTTCGTATGAGCTATTCACAAGATGATTAAGAAGATCAACGGATTAGATTAAAAAAAATAGTACATCATGAAAAACTACTTGGGTGTATTCTGCTCTGAATACACTCGAGTGTATTCTAGCCTGACTCTCTCTCTCTCTCTCTCTCTCTCTCTCTCTCTCTCTCTATATATATATATATATATATATATATATATATATATATATATATATATATATATATATATATATATATGTGTGGTGTGTGTGTGTGTGTGTGTGTGTGTGTGTGTGTGTGTATGTATGTATATATCATCTAAGTCTCATTCTCAACTATGTTGGGGTCGGCTACATGGATCCTTCGTTTCCATTCAGCTCTATCATGGGCCATATTCTGGTTGAGATGTAGAGATTCAAAATATCTCTTCATAAGCACATCCCGTGTTAAAAAAAATTGGTGTGGTCGGCAGGATTATTTCTGAAACATTGTAAAAATGTATCGACACAAATGACTAAAGTATGGAGAAGAATTGTGGGTTCTTGACATCTTGTCCAGTTGGGGAGAGATATGTGTCATACATTGTTGCTACTCCTATAAGAATAAGCGACACATCTCCATAGTCTCCCATATCTACATTGGAGCGAAACACAACTGTAGAAATAGTTATGGAAAACTAAGGATTAGACGATATGAGTCACAATAAAGTTGTTATAGCAAAATAGTAGTATCATATTTATAATAATGAGAAAGCAATTTTGTAGATATTATAATTATAATTTTTTTATTCAAAAGAAAATATATGCACGATTTCTAGTTGGTAAAAGTTACAGGAAAGTATTATCGGGAGAAACATAGCACGATACATATTGATATTATGCATACTTATTATATTAGAAACCACAAAAAGAAAGTTATTTTGTACTGTCCTAGTTAGTCAATAGTTAGCATTTAATTAGGGGAAACGGAAATTTCTTTTTATTATAAAGATAAAGTGAATGCGTGATGGTGAGAAAGTGTTTGTGAGAAACAAATAAGATACAACGATCACTTAGAAACGGAGAAAGAAAAGGCAAGCATACAGGAGAAGCTAAGAATGACGAGGCAACTAGATACATATACTTTAGTGGGGTAGGGCACCGGTTTATCTAAATTAACTGAGACCGATTATGTAGTTGCAAAGTATGGACATTTGGTAAAAATGGGTCGGGCACTTGCCTATGTATGCTTGACCGTGACTACATCACTATATATATGTGAGTTTGATTTGTTTTCTTTCATCATATGTAGAATAGTTGTTTGAAAACTAACATGTTACACGTACATGGATTGACATTCTTAGCAATGGTGGATCTTGATTAGAAATTTTAGGGGCCAAAAATATTCTATATAGTTAGATTATATTAAGTCAGATTAAGCACATAATTGATGTACTTTCTCTTTTGTCTTAGAATAAAAATATATTTACTATATATTTTTTACCCTTAAAATATGACATTTATTTCATTAGATCCTAGAATCAACCGCCAATCAAGTCAGTTTTAAATGTTTGAATCATTATCTCTCTCAAAATGAATAATCATAATTTAGAAAATAATTTTTATTTTCATAAATATCTCTATACCTATAAATAAATGTAGGTGACGTGCCTATGTGTCTGCTTTTCATGTGCATATGTGCTTTGCTTCTCCAGTAGCTAGAGTGTCTGATTGACACGTAATTTAGATTTTTTTTTCTTTTTCTAATAAGGCAGCTGACATGCTTGTGTTCTTACTTTTTTCGGCAACTGGGGTGTCTACTTGGCTCGCAGTTCACATTTTTTTTACATTTTTAATTTATATAAAAATTGTCACCTATTTCATTATTTTAATTATTTATTTGGAAATAGTAGGTTGAGGGTAGGGGTGAGCATTCGGTTAATTCAGTCAGTTACGGTTAATTCGGTTCGGTTAAATAGTTAATTTGTGGTTTGAGATTTTAACCATTAACCTAACCGAATTGCGTCGGTTAATTTGGTTATTGTCCAATCAGTTAACGGTTAATTCGGTTGGTTAATTTGGTTAACCAAATAACACATGTGCAATAATGTTATTTGAAATACTCATTGAATTTTGAAAAATTGTTATATTATAGTGGTATTTCTGGAAATACAATGTTGTATGGCTCGTGAAAACTTGATTACTATGTATATGAGGAAGTTTTTTGAAATAAAAGTACAACTATATATGTATATATACGTGTGTAGGATATTATTTAAGAATAAATTATAACTATTCGGTTAATTTGGTTAACCATACCAAAAATATCTTTAACCATGAAATTAACCATTTAACTGATTAACCGAATTAAATTAACCAAATTAACCAAATAGTCTAAAAAAATTAACCATTCGGTTAATCGGTTATTAACCAAATTCTGCTCACCCCTAGCTGAGGGAGCATTAGTTGACAGACAATTGAGTGTGCTATGTCAGAAATGTGATGTATCACCATATATACTATATTAGAAAAAAATTATTATTTTTAAAAATTACAAATTGGTCTGTGTGTTTGTACACTACACTTTTATCTTTTTCTATTAAATTTACATTATATAATGAGGATCATTAATACTATATAAGAAAGGTCTTGGGGACAAAATGAAATTTTAACCATTATTTTTTAGAATTATAGACCGGACTGTGTGTGTACACTATATTTTTGTCTTTTCATTTCAAAATTTTATATTATATAAGGAGGCTCATCTACAATATATAAGAAGCCCATAGAGGAGGCTATGAATTATTGTCTATTATTTTTTAGAGTTACAAATAGGTCCATGAATGTGTATAATACACTTTTGTCTTTTTTTTAATGTTTATATTATGTAAGAAGACTCATCTACTATATAAGAATGCCTAAAGAGGACGATGAATGTAAATGCAATTTTCTCCATTGTTTTTTGTACTTACAAATAAGTCCATGTATGTGTACACCACACTTTTGTCTTTCTTTTTAAAATTATATAATGTATAAGATGACACATCTATACTATATAAGAAGGCCAACAAACGGGACGGAATACAATTTTTTCATTGTTTTCTAGGAATTACAAACCGATTCCTATGTGTGTACACTACACTTTTGTCTTTTCTTTTCAAAAGTTTATGTTGTGTAAGGAGACTCATATACACTATATGAGAAAGTCCCTGGTGGGACTGAATGCAATCTTCTTCATTATTTTTTAGGATTACAAATTGTCCCCTCTTTTAGCAAGTAATATGTATCTTATTTTGAATATTAACTACATATTAGTCATCAACTTACACAAAAATCATAATTCAAACTCACAAGAAAAACTTATCTAACAAATATACGATAGAGAACAAGAATAGATGTCGACCAAATTATGCCATAATTATTGTATGTTCATATATTATATTGATTCAATTGTATAACATGTGGCTGACAAAAAAAATGTATAACACATGTGTAGCACATGTCTTCCGTCATTATTTTTTAGAATTATGAATTGGTCTCTATGTGTGTACATTATGCTTTT
The DNA here is from genome assembly GCA_963693085.1 of Alisma plantago-aquatica. NCBI lineage: Eukaryota > Viridiplantae > Streptophyta > Magnoliopsida > Alismatales > Alismataceae > Alisma > Alisma plantago-aquatica. The sequence continues at coordinate 1,982,406,729 of OY856409.1, forward strand.
GTTTTTACTTTTTAAAATGTTACATTGTGTAAGGAGACTCATCTACAGTATATGAGAAAGTCCCTAGAGGAGGTTGAATGTAATTTTCTTCATTATTTTTTGGAATTACAAACTGATTCTTCTTCTTTTAGAGGGTAGTATGTATCTTAAACTGATTCTTCTTTTAGAGGGTAGTATAAGGGTATAAACTGCGATCGAAGGCATAAATGTAAAAGAGTATACTAGAGATGTGTTGAGGCATGCGAGATGCACTGTTCTTAAGAGTATTTCCGCGGTACTTGACAGTATACGTTAGTGCAGTAGTCTCCGATAGTGGCTGCCCTCCCAGTATCCAACAGCGTTTTCCGGCGTAAAGCGTGCACGTACAGTCATGGCGATGAGCAAAAGGACTGACTATTCTTCTAGTCACAGACCGCAGGCGGAGAAGAGAGAAGAAGAGAAAAATGATAGAAGGTTTTCATTTGTTCCGAACGATAGCAGAGAATAAACATAAATAACAAGGAAAAGGCGTGTGAAAGGGTGTGTCTGGTTGCAAAACGTGATGCATCTTGGAACTGCCAAACGAACAGGTGCATTATGGCCCATGTTAAGAAATGGTTTAGTAAACTAAAGGGCAAAACGAAGTTGGGGTTACGCCCACGCAAGGGGCTCTGGGAGGCCAGATTTGCATCCCCCCCCCCCGCGTGCGGGATGCGACGTGCACCGACACGCCCGATTAAAGAGTTTTCGGACCGGCTCAGCCCAAACGCCATTTTCTAGGCCCACCATGCACGTGCGTACAACTTGTGTCCTTTTTCTCCTCAATTATTCTATGGATAAGAATCCATATATAAGGAGGGAAGTCTCCAACACAAGGAGTATGAGACTAAACATTTTGCCTTTTGGTTTGAAATACAACAGAAAGCACAACAATCCCCCACTATTTCAAAACAAAACAAAATTGAAATTCAATTTGACCACTGGAAGAAGTTAAATAAATGGCATGCATAAACTTTAGTAAAACTGAGTTCTTTGAACCAAAGCATAGAGTAGATGTACATAATCTGTAGAATATTGGTAGAACTATGTTCTTGAACCAGTTCCTCCTTTATCTGACTAGAGGTACATTACTCACATGACATTCATAAACTCAATTACCTTTCTTACAGATATTGACACCTTTAGGCCATGTGCCTACTGGGAAAATTCATGAATGCTCTAGAGATCTGCCCAAATCTCAACATGAGCGGCCCACTCCACACTCATATAGTTGGACTTTTATCAAGTATATATTGCAGTATATACACCAGCATCAAAGGCTATGAAATCCATTAAGAAATATATTCAAATGAATCATTACAAATTGTTATTTACATCATAAGAATGAGATACATTTATTACAACACATTGAGTCATCTAGTGACTTAGTTTTTTACCATTGAACCTTCTTCCCGGGATCACCGCTCATGAAACTTGGGTATCCATCACTTCAACATCTGGTATGGGCATAATCCCATTCTCCTCGATGTATCGCTCACTAGCCTTTGACTTAATGGCTTTGTCAGAGGATCGACCAAGTTTAATTCTGACTTTACATAATCTATTGAGATTATGCTATCACATACACGCTACCTCACAATATTGTGACGTAGACGAATATGTCTACTCTTCCCATTGTAAACTTTGTTTTTAGCTCTTACTATGGCAGCTTGATTATCACAGTGTATAAACACTAGTAGAGAAGGTTTCTCCCAAATGGGAAGATCCATTAGAACATGTCTTAACCATTCGGCTTTAGTTCTAGCTTTTTCTAAGGCAATAAACTCAAATTCCATAGTGGAACGAGCTATACATGTTTGCTTGGAAGATTTCCAAGACACATCACCTCCACCCATAATGAAGATGTAGCCACTTGTAGATTTCAATTCATCTGAATCAGAAATCCAATTGGCATCACAATATCCTTCTAGCACAGTTGGAGATCCACAAAAAATCAATCCATGATTAATTGTGCCTTTTAGGTATCTTAAAACCCTATGTAGAGCATCCCAATGATCTTTGTTAGGATTTCGAGTATATCTACTTAATCTCCCCATTGCATATGCTAGATCCAGACGAGTGCAATTCATTAAGTACATTAGGCTTCCAATTACTTGTGCATATTTGACTTGTTGAACACTAGTACTTTTATTTTTCTTAAGATTGCAATTAGAAATAAAAGGTGTACTTGATGGTTTACAATCAAACATTAAAAACCTTTTGAGGATATACTCAACATGGTGTTCTTGGGATAGCATGATGCAATCATCATTTTTAAGGAGTTTAATTCCTAAAATTACATCTGCCTCACCCATATCTTTCATGTCAAAATTAGAAGCCAAGAAGCCTTTTGTATTATTTATTATATCAATATTAGTGCCAAAAATAAGCATGTCATCTACATAGAGACATATAATAACACAACCTTGGTTTTCCACTTTAGAATATATACATTTTCCTCCTTCATTTATATGGAATCCATACGATTCAACGACCTTATCAAATTTCTCATGCCATGTTTAGGTGCTTGTTTCAAGATATAGAGAGATTTGATCAGCCTCCATACCATATGTTCTTTTCCTGGAACTATATAACCTTCGGGTTGATCCATATAAATTTCTTCATCTAAATCTCCATTCAAGAAAGTAGTTTTAACATCCATTTGGTGCATAACTAATTTCTTAATAGATGCCAAAGCAATTAAAATCCTGATTGAAGATATTCTAGTAATAGGAGAAAAGGTATCAAACTTGTTACAACCTCAATTTTGCATGTATTTTCATAATTGAAATGTAATGATTTTATGAATTTTGGACTTAACTGAAAAGGTTGTATGCTTTGCTTCAAAGAAGGGACTTCTTTCCAAATCTCCCTTTTGATAGGAATTTCGTGGTTCCTATTATTATATTAATCCAATAATGGATATAAAAGAGAAGAAAAGAAGAAAAGTCCAAATAATAGAAAAAGATACAAGATAATGGATATTAAGCAAAATATTTATGAAAAATATTTGGAAATCTCTAGAAAGTGGCATTAATGGCCACAGTTGAATAAATTTCATTTATATGTGAATTCTAATGAAGGAAATAGGAAAAGAAGAAAGGAAATAAAAGATAAAGAGAAAATCCTTGAAAAGAAATCTTTTAATAAAGAAATAAGTAAGATAATGAGAAATAATGGATGTGGATGCATCTAGAAGGATAACAAGCATCCTTAAAAAGGAATTTCGAAATATTAGAATTTCTTGGGGTCCAAGGAGTCCCAATGGAGAAGAAGAAAGAGAAAATACAAATAATACAAAAATATGAGGATAATGTGCTACATAGTTAATGACTTTTTGGTATTATCAAAAAGAGATATTATTTGCTTTAAGAAAGTAAAATTTCGTGGCCAATGGATTAAAAGCCAAGAACAAAGGAGATAAGAGAGATAATTTTCAAATTCCTAATAACTAAAGAATATAGATTATCAATAAGATGATTAAGAGAGAGAGATTACTTCTTAATTAAGGAAAATAGGTTTCCTAGTGGGAAAGGGGCTTGTTTCCTTGTGGATAGGCATACTAGGGCATTGCTACCTTCCCCTATATAAGGGTAGACCCCTTGACCTGAGTCTAAGAGGATCCCAAGTATCTCTCTCTCTCCATATTCTTTGTTTTCATTCAAACCCTAGCCAAGTGAGGGTAGAGCAATCATAGAGTAACGAGGAGTTGTGGTGTGGTCTTGATGGAGGCATGAAGCTCCCACTACAACCCAAGAAGGATCGACCATCATCTCCCTTCTCTTGCCTTCGCGCAGCACCTGCAGGAGGTATGCATCACGACTGTGAGTTGCAGGCCCAGCGCCCTCACACCCGGCCATCTTGGCCATGGGTCGAGGCTTGGGCGAGCACAACGGAGGGTAGCGGAGGCAGGGCAGCAGTCGCCCGTGCCCCTCGAACCCTGGGGAGGAGGGGGCGGCCCCACGATCAGACACAAGTTGACGGAAGCTAGGGCGTCGCGAGGTAGAAGACGACCAAGCTGACATTGGACAGTTTTGCCCCTCTGGGAATTGCAGAACCAAGAAGTTGTACAGGGGTATATTGGTCATTGCGTTATGTTTCCAAATTGGCTGAGTGTGTTGCATGGGAAAGGCTGACGTGGCAGCCTTCCACTGGTCCAAGTAAGTGAATTCTTGTAAAATTTGTATATTTTTATTGATAGCTCGGATCGATACATATAATATATGAAATTTGCTCAAAAAATGCAAGAAATCCATTAAAAATAGTTTTAGAGCTTAATTCGTCTTGTAATTCGAAAAGTAGTTGAAGTTATCAAGTTTAGTGCATTATTGATTAAGAAACCCTAATTTAAGATGATTAATGTATTGAGAAGGGTTATATGGTTGATTAAAGTTGATATTAACCTGTTGATTATAAAAGATGCATTAGATCTAAAAGGATGAACTTTATGCGTAATTTGATTAATTTAGGGTTCCATGTACATAAATAAGCTTTAATGGGTCTTGAAACCCTAATGTTAGTAATTGTGTTTCTCAATGGCTTTAATTGGTCAAATTCATGTATAAAGCTTAGATTTGATGGTTCTAAGCTATTTTGAGTATAAAAGTTCCTAATTGTGGATGAATACCCTTAATTTCGTAATTAGGGTTTTCTAGTAGATTAATGTGGAATTCATGATAAATAGAGTTCATATATGAATTAGGCTATAATGAAATATGAGTTGTTAATTTGAAAGAAACTGAATGTGATAATTGGGTCCAATGATCTTGAAATAACTTAAAAGGATAAAGATGGTGATTTTTAGTATAAAAGAGAAATAATAGGCTTTAATGGGGCTTATGATGTTGAAATTGGTGTTTGTGAACTAAAAGAGTGTTAAACGAGATAAAAGTATTATGGAGGCTAAAACCCTAATGTGGCCTAGAAAGCCTAAGGTGGAATCCAAGTCTATCTTGAGAATGTTTTAGATAAACATAACACTTGGATGTATTTCATTAATTTTAGGATGTTGTTGATTGCTTGTTTGATTGTTCTTTATCATTATTACTTGGACATCAAGTTGCTTTAGATCATGTATGTGGTTAATTATGGTTAATCGCATTAGTTTCCCGAAGGTTTTCTGGATGATTGATTGCATTGAATGCAACCTATCAGTTTGTATGTTCATACTTGCAAATCATAAAGTCACTATGATTATCACAATTATGATATAAGTGTGTATTCTCGCACATACATGCCACCCCGATGGATGATGCAATGAGGTCAAGCCCACGAGGAAAGACCCATGGGCACCATGAGTGGTGACCCCAGGCACCAAGCTCAGGATAGAGAAGGTGGCCTTTATTGCATGACTAATGGGCACCATGAGAGGTGACCCCAGGCACCAAGCCCAGGATAGAGAAGGTGGCCTTAAGTCAATGGCTAAATAGAAACCCTAAAAAGGCTATTCCAGGGTTAGGGCAAAAGCGGTGGAGTCTGACATATTGAAAACTTAAATTGAATTATTAATTACCTTGATTGTGATAAATAGGTTGTTAGCCTTATGTGTGATATTTTATTTGTCCCCACATACTGGCATATTCATTTATGTTGACCGACATTTTGTTTGTCGGCGTTTTAGGTACAAATTGAAAAGGACAAACAGTGAAGTGGCATATTGTGAAATTAAGAAATAAAGTGCAAGGAGGATTAGTTAGAATAGAGTCCAGATGTGGATAGAAGTTAGAAATCTAAGTTTTTGAAAAAGGCATGCAAAGTTTTATTTTATTCCAGCTTTCAATATAGTCATGGTAGAATTTAATAATTATTACTGATTATTTGTCGAACCTTTGATCTGGAAAATTGGGATAATGGATTTGACCTCTTGGTCTCCCTTAATTGGGGGTTATCGGGAGGTGGGTGTCACGCCCCAATCTCACATTAACCACAAACTACGAGATTAAGACGCGACAGGATGGGATTAACACATAAGCCAAACAGTCTTCACTTTTTAAAACCCTTTAAAGATATTAATAGGAAAATCGGATTTATACTGTAAAATGAAACTAAACAAACTGCAGAAGCATCTTTATTAACTGACTAGCAAGATAAACAGAGTTTACAGCATATTACATTGTTTGACATAAAATAAAACATAACAGTTAATTTGAATCTTAATACACATTCACTCTCTCACTCACGCCTTGTCCCAAAGATCGAGGGGAATGGACTAAGAGACCTCTAACTACTAACTACGAACCTTCTCTTGACTAGACGTAAGGATAAATCGATCCTTCTGATTTCCTGTTGTTGATGATAACCTGAAAATGTTTTGAGTAGAGGTATGAGCCTACTCGCTCAGTGAATAGTATTTCACTTAGCTATCACTAAACAACTCATCAGGCTTATAAATTGAAATTAAACATAAATGCAGAACTAAGTAAGGCAATTCTAATAACATAACAGATTTGCAGCATATAATCACATTTCCATGCATTAACAGATAATTTGAACAGATAAACAGATATAAAGAAATAGCACAAAAGTTCGAATACTTTAATTTACTGTGATCCTATATGAGTACCAATTTATATTATTATTAAGCCCTAATCATATACAGTGTACTCTGCATATGAAGATCCGCAGCAAGTTCATGCTACGGTCCCACCGTACAAGACTTAGCGACACACCCGGGAAATGCTAAGTCTGACTGCTGTCCTGGTCTGCTACAGGACTCTCAGGCTCACACGGCCTCACTGCACTCTCAAAAGAGTGTACTCTAGACTCCTCCTTGAACCTGAGCACACAGGCGGAGAGTCGGGGTTACCACCGTGACACACGCACGGATTATTGTTGAATAACCCCCATATACACCAGTGCCACCGTGACACACGCACGGATTATTGTTGAACACTGCCTTTCTGCCCTCGTGCCACCGTGACACACGCACGGATTATTGTTGAACACGAGTCACCGACCATCTAGACACACGCTAGGTAGGTCGTTTCACCCCAAGGTGCAGACCTCACGAGGGGTTCTACGGCGTTAGGGCACCTAAGTCTATTAACTTAATATTCTAGGAAAGCTCATACAATAATTCAATCTCTCTCTTACTGTATGGTGTCTTTTTCTCATTTATACTTGACTTTAGTACCGCTATGGTATCTCTTCAATTTAGTTGAAGCTTATCACATTACACGAATATCATACTAAACTGATCAAGCTGTATACTCAGGTATTTCAAATATCACGAGATTCAACATAGTAAACATGTAGGCAGATTTCAAGTTCTTGAATAATCTAAATGCATGTCCACTTGACATTTCTAAAATATCAACTTTTATAAGCATGCAGGCAGACTAGAAATTCTCAAATAATAATATTCATGTCACTTGGCATATTTACATTGAAATCATACAATAAATCATTGTAACAAGCTAATAAAACAATTTAATCTATTTATATGCAACCATCAACAACATTTGCCAATCAACTAAAATTCCTCAAAATATGTGCACATCAACCCTAATTCTGAGTCGTGCATCATTTAACTCAACTAATTTATTAAAAATCATACAACCCGAGTTTATGCCCAAACTGTCCAGTTTCTGGTCGTGTGCTACTGGTTAACATTTAGTCGAACAAGTTAAGTTTCGATAAATCATTCAATTTTACTAATTTACCTCGCGCATATTGATTAACTAACTAATGTTGAGCAGAAATTAACAATTGAAACGCGCAACCTAAAAATTGAGCGATGCCGGCACTGCCTGGCACCCGGGTACATGACGTTACCCGCAACTAATGTCGATTCAACCAAAACATCCTGTTTTGAGTTAAAAGTGATAAATGAGTGAGATACTACTCACCGGGGTTCGAAACGTCTGGATTCGTCTAGAAATGCGTCCAAGGACCAGTTTCCGGGCGTCACGGGTCGTCTTCAACCTCCTAACACTCCGGGTTCAAACATTCAACAAGCAGATTGTTGTTTCCTCACGCACGCACAGGTTGGGAGAAACTTGGCTAGGTGTTGCTCGAGGCAAGTTGGCAACAGATTCTTGCACGGATCTCTTGGCCAAGCTCCAGGCGACTGATTCCAAGTATTGCTTACGCCCAGGAAGGCTCCCAGCCGCCGGCCCTAGCTACGACCATTGCTGTGGCTGCTGCTCTGTGCAGCAGGTCGGCGCCCAAGCTGGCTGTGGTGCCGCGCTCCTAGGGCGAAGAAGAAGGAAGAGGGTAGAGGAAGGATGGACGGAGCAAGAGCTGTTGCTGGTCAAAGGTTTGGAGCTCAAGATCACCCCATGGATCGTCGTCCGCCTCCTGCTGCAGGTCAAGCGCCGCTCGATGCAGAAGGTCAGGCTATAGATGGGGCGCCGCCCTGGAGCAAGATGAGGAGGAAAGGTGGTGGAAGGAGGGCGGAGGTGGAGTGCGGCTGGTCAGAGCCAAGGCCATAAATCCGCCCCCGATTCCTGCCTTTGCCTGGTCGGCCGACCTGACTTCGTGTGCGCCGCCTCCGCAGGTCCTGTTCTATCGGGAATGAATAAGGGAGAAGAGGAGGGTAGCCGACCCTCATAAAGAAAGAAGGAAAATAAAATAAAATCAATTACTGGGAAAATTGCAGCCAGGTCCAAGGAAAACAAAAGTGTTATAACTTTCGCCTCGAGAGTCCAAATCGACTGATTCTTTTTGCAATGTTTCAAGCATGGGATTCTCTATAACCTCAAAGCACAAAACATGCTAAAAAGACTATTTCACTGGATCAAAACTCTAATTACAACTGTGATTACTTGATTCAACTTAATGTATTAAATAATCAACATTGATATCATTAATTGCCTCAGATGATTAAATCTTGACTATTGATTCACATGTTGTCTTATCTTGATTATTCATGATGTTTAACAAAAACTTAGCACTAATTGAGGTGTTTTACGTAATTCAAGGTATTTATTGACTAACCCTGATATGGGTCGTAACAATCTCCCTCCCTTATAAGAATTTCGTCCCGAAATTCCTAAAAGAGAAAAGGAAACTTGTTACGCATATCTAACCCAAAACTTCCCATGTGGCTTCCTCTAGGTTAAGATTTTTCCACACAACTATCTCTAATGGTATCTCACAATTCGTGAGTTTCTTGATCCTCTGATCAACCCTCTGTATTGGTCTCTCAACATAGGACACATCAGATCTAATTCCAGATCAACCCACAAAACATTGTCTTATAAAACTGTTATAACAGTATCTCAAATTATAATAATTATTGAGAAATTATTATACTATACATGCAAACGAACTAAAATTCTTAAATAAATAGAATGCATGTCAACTTGGTACTAAAATTAAATCATGCAATCTAACTGTTAAATATCACTACATCTGATACTGAGAATTGATATCAAAATGCTTGATTCATCGTACACCCTATCCTCAGGGTTTCATTTGCCTTGTTCATTCATCACATGCCAACACCCTACTCTTAGGGTTTCCTCATTCAGTAATCACATGGCAACACCCTACTCTTAGGGTTTCCATTATCTCATCGTTTTGATTGCAATTCAAATCACATTACAGTATCATTCTACAACTGGCAGAACAGTATATTTCAAATCATTGTAATTATCGAGTAATGTTTATATCATGCATGCAGACAGATTAAAAATTCATAAATATTTCAAACTCGAATCAATTTTGGCATATACATACTGAATTCATGTAACTGAACATCTTATTACATTAATAAGAGTAATCTACTTCACCTATAAGAAACCATCTGTAAATTTTTTTTTTTTTTTTCAATTGTCTGAAATTTCTCGAAGTACGTGCATGTCAACCAAATTTCTGGTTTGTGCATCACATAGCTCAATTAAGAGTTGCTTACGTATCATGTCACAAATATTTAATAGTACTTGAGAATTTCTGATAATATCTCAGAGAAATGCGCTAATTCATGCAGATGTTAAGTCATACACATTACCATAACAGGAAGCATGCAACAAGATTTATTTGCATATTTTATTACTATCTCATTATCTTGAAATCATGCACCTAATGGTTTACCAAATTTGCATTGCCTGGGTTTATATTCAAACCGAACCCTTATCAGTTGTGTATTTCTAAACTCAACATTCACACTAGCAAATTCTATCAGACTTAAATGTTCTTCCCATTTCCACTGAAAAGCAAAACACATGCTCTCAACATGTTCTCAAGAGTCTGAATGGTTCTCTCAAACTAACCATCCGTCTGCGGATGAAAAGGTTGTATCGAATCTTAACTTTGTGCCCAAAGCACGATGCAACTGTTTCCACAACCTAGATGTGAACTTAGGATCTCAAAATGACATGATTGGAACTGAATTATCAAGCAACCTAATTATTTCATCCATGTATATCTTAGTCAAGTTTTGAGACATCAAAGGTTGACTTAATATGAAGAAAGTGAGCAGACTAAATTAATCTGTCCACAATCATTCATATCGAATCACCACCTCTAAGTGTCCTGGGAAATCTTACCACAAAATCCATTGTGATAAATTCCCATTCTCATTCAGGCATAGAAAAAGATTACAAGATAGCTATAGGTCTCTAGGGTTTAGCTTTAACCTACTGGTACACACTACTTCTAACCACGTACTCAGTTACATCCTTCTGCATATCTGACCATCCATTTCAACTTCTTGGATTTCATATACATCTTAGTGTCTTCCTAAAAGCATAGCATACATCAATACATACACTTCCATAGGAATCTTTTCTTTCAGTCTTTTCCCCTTAAAAGAATTTTACACTATCTTGAGATACACACAACATGTCATGTTAATATAACACCTTATCATCATAAAAACTTAAACTGTAGTCTCTTTTTCTCCTATCAGGTCATGCATGGTATGGCTTAAGTCACTATCACTCTTTTATAGTTTCTTGATCTGATCATAAGAAGTAAGCTTAACTTACATCTATACAATCAAATCACTCTGTGTTATTACCCCTAAGCTTATGTTCAACTTCCATATTTCTATTAGCAGGTCTCTATTGAAACCTGTCATAGAGAATGCATTGGCTGTTGAACTTGACTTTCTGCTAGAAACATCATCCACCACATTCTCTTTACCAGGGTGATAATCTATTGTCACATCATAAAGATAGTGACACCATGTCTTTAAAACATGAACTACATCAACTATCTTTGGATCATAATCGGATAATACTCCGATTTCTATGCTACTTACTTATCGTTACATTTTAGGTTTATGTCTTACTCATTCCTCTAAATCATCTCATGTTGTTCATGTACCGATCAGGTTATCTTCTTCAAAACCCTAGATCGTTATCAAAACCAGTTTACTTTTCATAGAACAAATCCCAAGATCTTTATTTAACAAAGATATTGGCATACAAGGTTACATCACTAATGATACCCTTTAAACTACTTCAACCCTAATCATCCTAGGGTTTTGGTCTAAATCAATATCATAGCATTATTGTGTGTGGTCGATTATATAGATCAAATTGATTTGCTTGAATCAATAGCATATTAATCCAATACTCAATTTTAATCACATTCAGCTGAAAATTCAGTTTTATAATAATTTCTGTAATTCGTTTATTAAACTGTAAACAGAAACTCCAAAAATTTTGAAAATTTTATATGTTGTACTTAATGAAGTTTTAGACCTACAGTAAAAATTTCAGGTCATTTCAAGTTACCAATAATTAATTAAAAATCAAATAGTGCGCTGCTATATAGCAGTCTGCAGCAGATTCGGTCGAGTTGCAACTCGACCGACACCTTACTGAAGAGATCAAAAGTCATCCAAAAATTACGCCAAATTAATAGAATGTCTAAAATTTGTGATTTTCAAACATAGTTAAAATTTGAGATCAATTGGATATACCAAATAAAAGATAAAATTCAATTACAACACTGCTATATAAATCTGAAAATGTGATCGGTCGAGTTTAAGACTCAGCCGATGAACAGGTCAGAACATTATTCAAAAATTCTAATATCTTCCAATGTTGTTCACATTTTATATATCCAACTCATATCCCAATTGGAGCTAAATCAAAGTTACACATAAAATACTAAAAATCATCTAGTGAGACATTCTATTTATCAAATTCTGTATTCATGTGTTATTTGAATCCTAATTTGGGCCAATTAGGGTCTATGCTTCTTAAACCCTAATTTTCAAGATAAAAGAACTTTTATACTTCTAGTCTTATGTTACTTGTTAATAGGAGTCATTAGATCCCAGTAACGCATCCTGCCAGCCGGTCCAGGCCGAACCTGTAGTCCTGAAGCCAAGAGCTACTCGGGATTAATCAACCCCTATTAATCTTAAACATGTGGAATGAACATCCACTCAAAGCAAACTCATTTAAACATAAATTTGGGTCTACTTTAATACAAGGAAAACCAACATTAAACAATTCACTTCATGTCACAACATTATAAAAGAATCATACTTATTGTACAAACTAAAAGTCTAAATTCATGCATGTAAGAGCGTTTCTAATGATCTTTAATCAATAAGCAATGTAAGGTAGGAGTTATATCACATCCTTTATTTAATCTCTTACTCCTACATTATTTTCTTATTTCTTAACCCTAAGATTTCTAGGGTTTTCTCTCTAGCCTATCCTTCCTCTGCATACCTGGCCAGGGCATCCAGAGAAGAACAGACAGAGTAGCTTGATACTGGTCGATCTAAGTATTCAGACACCTGGCCAGGGTATCTAAACACTCAGATCTTCCAGAGCTAAAACACATCATTCGTTATTCGCCTTACTTATAACCTTATCTTTGACCCTAATGATTCTTAATAACTCAATCTTAGCTCATTACTTGATTCTCGTGACCACATCTTCTTCCTGCTATCTGCAATAGTATAACGGAACACTTCCTATTAGAAAATTACAGATAGAAGAAAGACACCTAAACCTTAATCCTATTGGTCTCTTATCGTCCCCTGACCTTGAGTAACTACGTACTTAAACCAAAGCTCTGATACCAAAATGTCACGCCCCAATCTCACATTAACCACAAACTACGAGATTAAGACGCGACAGGATGGGATTAACACATAAGCCAAACAGTCTTCACTTTTTAAAACCCTTTAAAGATATTAATAGGAAAATCGGATTTATACTGTAAAATGAAACTAAACAAACTGCAGAAGCATCTTTATTAACTGACTAGCAAGATAAACAGAGTTTACAGCATATTACATTGTTTGACATAAAATAAAACATAACAGTTAATTTGAATCTTAATACACATTCACTCTCTCACTCACGCCTTGTCCCAAAGATCGAGGGGAATGGACTAAGAGACCTCTAACTACTAACTACGAACCTTCTCTTGACTAGACGTAAGGATAAATCGATCCTTCTGATTTCCTGTTGTTGATGATAACCTGAAAATGTTTTGAGTAGAGGTATGAGCCTACTCGCTCAGTGAATAGTATTTCACTTAGCTATCACTAAACAACTCATCAGGCTTATAAATTGAAATTAAACATAAATGCAGAACTAAGTAAGGCAATTCTAATAACATAACAGATTTGCAGCATATAATCACATTTCCATGCATTAACAGATAATTTGAACAGATAAACAGATATAAAGAAATAGCACAAAAGTTCGAATACTTTAATTTACTGTGATCCTATATGAGTACCAATTTATATTATTATTAAGCCCTAATCATATACAGTGTACTCTGCATATGAAGATCCGCAGCAAGTTCATGCTACGGTCCCACCGTACAAGACTTAGCGACACACCCGGGAAATGCTAAGTCTGACTGCTGTCCTGGTCTGCTACAGGACTCTCAGGCTCACACGGCCTCACTGCACTCTCAAAAGAGTGTACTCTAGACTCCTCCTTGAACCTGAGCACACAGGCGGAGAGTCGGGGTTACCACCGTGACACACGCACGGATTATTGTTGAATAACCCCCATATACACCAGTGCCACCGTGACACACGCACGGATTATTGTTGAACACTGCCTTTCTGCCCTCGTGCCACCGTGACACACGCACGGATTATTGTTGAACACGAGTCACCGACCATCTAGACACACGCTAGGTAGGTCGTTTCACCCCAAGGTGCAGACCTCACGAGGGGTTCTACGGCGTTAGGGCACCTAAGTCTATTAACTTAATATTCTAGGAAAGCTCATACAATAATTCAATCTCTCTCTTACTGTATGGTGTCTTTTTCTCATTTATACTTGACTTTAGTACCGCTATGGTATCTCTTCAATTTAGTTGAAGCTTATCACATTACACGAATATCATACTAAACTGAGCAAGCTGTATACTCAGGTATTTCAAATATCACAAGATTCAACATAGTAAACATGTAGGCAGATTTCAAGTTCTTGAATAATCTAAATGCATGTCCACTTGACATTTCTAAAATATCAACTTTTATAAGCATGCAGGCAGACTAGAAATTCTCAAATAATAATATTCATGTCACTTGGCATATTTACATTGAAATCATACAATAAATCATTGTAACAAGCTAATAAAACAATTTAATCTATTTATATGCAACCATCAACAACATTTGCCAATCAACTAAAATTCCTCAAAATATGTGCACATCAACCCTAATTCTGAGTCGTGCATCATTTAACTCAACTAATTTATTAAAAATCATACAACCCGAGTTTATGCCCAAACTGTCCAGTTTCTGGTCGTGTGCTACTGGTTAACATTTAGTCGAACAAGTTAAGTTTCGATAAATCATTCAATTTTACTAATTTACCTCGCGCATATTGATTAACTAACTAATGTTGAGCAGAAATTAACAATTGAAACGCGCAACCTAAAAATTGAGCGATGCCGGCACTGCCTGGCACCCGGGTACATGACGTTACCCGCAACTAATGTCGATTCAACCAAAACATCCTGTTTTGAGTTAAAAGTGATAAATGAGTGAGATACTACTCACCGGGGTTCGAAACGTCTGGATTCGTCTAGAAATGCGTCCAAGGACCAGTTTCCGGGCGTCACGGGTCGTCTTCAACCTCCTAACACTCCGGGTTCAAACATTCAACAAGCAGATTGTTGTTTCCTCACGCACGCACAGGTTGGGAGAAACTTGGCTAGGTGTTGCTCGAGGCAAGTTGGCAACAGATTCTTGCACGGATCTCTTGGCCAAGCTCCAGGCGACTGATTCCAAGTATTGCTTACGCCCAGGAAGGCTCCCAGCCGCCGGCCCTAGCTACGACCATTGCTGTGGCTGCTGCTCTGTGCAGCAGGTCGGCGCCCAAGCTGGCTGTGGTGCCGCGCTCCTAGGGCGAAGAAGAAGGAAGAGGGTAGAGGAAGGATGGACGGAGCAAGAGCTGTTGCTGGTCAAAGGTTTGGAGCTCAAGATCACCCCATGGATCGTCGTCCGCCTCCTGCTGCAGGTCAAGCGCCGCTCGATGCAGAAGGTCAGGCTATAGATGGGGCGCCGCCCTGGAGCAAGATGAGGAGGAAAGGTGGTGGAAGGAGGGCGGAGGTGGAGTGCGGCTGGTCAGAGCCAAGGCCATAAATCCGCCCCCGATTCCTGCCTTTGCCTGGTCGGCCGACCTGACTTCGTGTGCGCCGCCTCCGCAGGTCCTGTTCTATCGGGAATGAATAAGGGAGAAGAGGAGGGTAGCCGACCCTCATAAAGAAAGAAGGAAAATAAAATAAAATCAATTACTGGGAAAATTGCAGCCAGGTCCAAGGAAAACAAAAGTGTTATAACTTTCGCCTCGAGAGTCCAAATCGACTGATTCTTTTTGCAATGTTTCAAGCATGGGATTCTCTATAACCTCAAAGCACAAAACATGCTAAAAAGACTATTTCACTGGATCAAAACTCTAATTACAACTGTGATTACTTGATTCAACTTAATGTATTAAATAATCAACATTGATATCATTAATTGCCTCAGATGATTAAATCTTGACTATTGATTCACATGTTGTCTTATCTTGATTATTCATGATGTTTAACAAAAACTTAGCACTAATTGAGGTGTTTTACGTAATTCAAGGTATTTATTGACTAACCCTGATATGGGTCGTAACAATCTCCCTCCCTTATAAGAATTTCGTCCCGAAATTCCTAAAAGAGAAAAGGAAACTTGTTACGCATATCTAACCCAAAACTTCCCATGTGGCTTCCTCTAGGTTAAGATTTTTCCACACAACTATCTCTAATGGTATCTCACAATTCGTGAGTTTCTTGATCCTCTGATCAACCCTCTGTATTGGTCTCTCAACATAGGACACATCAGATCTAATTCCAGATCAACCCACAAAACATTGTCTTATAAAACTGTTATAACAGTATCTCAAATTATAATAATTATTGAGAAATTATTATACTATACATGCAAACGAACTAAAATTCTTAAATAAATAGAATGCATGTCAACTTGGTACTAAAATTAAATCATGCAATCTAACTGTTAAATATCACTACATCTGATACTGAGAATTGATATCAAAATGCTTGATTCATCGTACACCCTATCCTCAGGGTTTCATTTGCCTTGTTCATTCATCACATGCCAACACCCTACTCTTAGGGTTTCCTCATTCAGTAATCACATGGCAACACCCTACTCTTAGGGTTTCCATTATCTCATCGTTTTGATTGCAATTCAAATCACATTACAGTATCATTCTACAACTGGCAGAACAGTATATTTCAAATCATTGTAATTATCGAGTAATGTTTATATCATGCATGCAGACAGATTAAAAATTCATAAATATTTCAAACTCGAATCAATTTTGGCATATACATACTGAATTCATGTAACTGAACATCTTATTACATTAATAAGAGTAATCTACTTCACCTATAAGAAACCATCTGTAAATTTTTTTTTTTTTTTTTTCAATTGTCTGAAATTTCTCGAAGTACGTGCATGTCAACCAAATTTCTGGTTTGTGCATCACATAGCTCAATTAAGAGTTGCTTACGTATCATGTCACAAATATTTAATAGTACTTGAGAATTTCTGATAATATCTCAGAGAAATGCGCTAATTCATGCAGATGTTAAGTCATACACATTACCATAACAGGAAGCATGCAACAAGATTTATTTGCATATTTTATTACTATCTCATTATCTTGAAATCATGCACCTAATGGTTTACCAAATTTGCATTGCCTGGGTTTATATTCAAACCGAACCCTTATCAGTTGTGTATTTCTAAACTCAACATTCACACTAGCAAATTCTATCAGACTTAAATGTTCTTCCCATTTCCACTGAAAAGCAAAACACATGCTCTCAACATGTTCTCAAGAGTCTGAATGGTTCTCTCAAACTAACCATCCGTCTGCGGATGAAAAGGTTGTATCGAATCTTAACTTTGTGCCCAAAGCACGATGCAACTGTTTCCACAACCTAGATGTGAACTTAGGATCTCAAAATGACATGATTGGAACTGAATTATCAAGCAACCTAATTATTTCATCCATGTATATCTTAGTCAAGTTTTGAGACATCAAAGGTTGACTTAATATGAAGAAAGTGAGCAGACTAAATTAATCTGTCCACAATCATTCATATCGAATCACCACCTCTAAGTGTCCTGGGAAATCTTACCACAAAATCCATTGTGATAAATTCCCATTCTCATTCAGGCATAGAAAAAGATTACAAGATAGCTATAGGTCTCTAGGGTTTAGCTTTAACCTACTGGTACACACTACTTCTAACCACGTACTCAGTTACATCCTTCTGCATATCTGACCATCCATTTCAACTTCTTGGATTTCATATACATCTTAGTGTCTTCCTAAAAGCATAGCATACATCAATACATACACTTCCATAGGAATCTTTTCTTTCAGTCTTTTCCCCTTAAAAGAATTTTACACTATCTTGAGATACACACAACATGTCATGTTAATATAACACCTTATCATCATAAAAACTTAAACTGTAGTCTCTTTTTCTCCTATCAGGTCATGCATGGTATGGCTTAAGTCACTATCACTCTTTTATAGTTTCTTGATCTGATCATAAGAAGTAAGCTTAACTTACATCTATACAATCAAATCACTCTGTGTTATTACCCCTAAGCTTATGTTCAACTTCCATATTTCTATTAGCAGGTCTCTATTGAAACCTGTCATAGAGAATGCATTGGCTGTTGAACTTGACTTTCTGCTAGAAACATCATCCACCACATTCTCTTTACCAGGGTGATAATCTATTGTCACATCATAAAGATAGTGACACCATGTCTTTAAAACATGAACTACATCAACTATCTTTGGATCATAATCGGATAATACTCCGATTTCTATGCTACTTACTTATCGTTACATTTTAGGTTTATGTCTTACTCATTCCTCTAAATCATCTCATGTTGTTCATGTACCGATCAGGTTATCTTCTTCAAAACCCTAGATCGTTATCAAAACCAGTTTACTTTTCATAGAACAAATCCCAAGATCTTTATTTAACAAAGATATTGGCATACAAGGTTACATCACTAATGATACCCTTTAAACTACTTCAACCCTAATCATCCTAGGGTTTTGGTCTAAATCAATATCATAGCATTATTGTGTGTGGTCGATTATATAGATCAAATTGATTTGCTTGAATCAATAGCATATTAATCCAATACTCAATTTTAATCACATTCAGCTGAAAATTCAGTTTTATAATAATTTCTGTAATTCGTTTATTAAACTGTAAACAGAAACTCCAAAAATTTTGAAAATTTTATATGTTGTACTTAATGAAGTTTTAGACCTACAGTAAAAATTTCAGGTCATTTCAAGTTACCAATAATTAATTAAAAATCAAATAGTGCGCTGCTATATAGCAGTCTGCAGCAGATTCGGTCGAGTTGCAACTCGACCGACACCTTACTGAAGAGATCAAAAGTCATCCAAAAATTACGCCAAATTAATAGAATGTCTAAAATTTGTGATTTTCAAACATAGTTAAAATTTGAGATCAATTGGATATACCAAATAAAAGATAAAATTCAATTACAACACTGCTATATAAATCTGAAAATGTGATCGGTCGAGTTTAAGACTCAGCCGATGAACAGGTCAGAACATTATTCAAAAATTCTAATATCTTCCAATGTTGTTCACATTTTATATATCCAACTCATATCCCAATTGGAGCTAAATCAAAGTTACACATAAAATACTAAAAATCATCTAGTGAGACATTCTATTTATCAAATTCTGTATTCATGTGTTATTTGAATCCTAATTTGGGCCAATTAGGGTCTATGCTTCTTAAACCCTAATTTTCAAGATAAAAGAACTTTTATACTTCTAGTCTTATGTTACTTGTTAATAGGAGTCATTAGATCCCAGTAACGCATCCTGCCAGCCGGTCCAGGCCGAACCTGTAGTCCTGAAGCCAAGAGCTACTCGGGATTAATCAACCCCTATTAATCTTAAACATGTGGAATGAACATCCACTCAAAGCAAACTCATTTAAACATAAATTTGGGTCTACTTTAATACAAGGAAAACCAACATTAAACAATTCACTTCATGTCACAACATTATAAAAGAATCATACTTATTGTACAAACTAAAAGTCTAAATTCATGCATGTAAGAGCGTTTCTAATGATCTTTAATCAATAAGCAATGTAAGGTAGGAGTTATATCACATCCTTTATTTAATCTCTTACTCCTACATTATTTTCTTATTTCTTAACCCTAAGATTTCTAGGGTTTTCTCTCTAGCCTATCCTTCCTCTGCATACCTGGCCAGGGCATCCAGAGAAGAACAGACAGAGTAGCTTGATACTGGTCGATCTAAGTATTCAGACACCTGGCCAGGGTATCTAAACACTCAGATCTTCCAGAGCTAAAACACATCATTCGTTATTCGCCTTACTTATAACCTTATCTTTGACCCTAATGATTCTTAATAACTCAATCTTAGCTCATTACTTGATTCTCGTGACCACATCTTCTTCCTGCTATCTGCAATAGTATAACGGAACACTTCCTATTAGAAAATTACAGATAGAAGAAAGACACCTAAACCTTAATCCTATTGGTCTCTTATCGTCCCCTGACCTTGAGTAACTACGTACTTAAACCAAAGCTCTGATACCAAAATGTCACGCCCCAATCTCACATTAACCACAAACTACGAGATTAAGACGCGACAGGATGGGATTAACACATAAGCCAAACAGTCTTCACTTTTTAAAACCCTTTAAAGATATTAATAGGAAAATCGGATTTATACTGTAAAATGAAACTAAACAAACTGCAGAAGCATCTTTATTAACTGACTAGCAAGATAAACAGAGTTTACAGCATATTACATTGTTTGACATAAAATAAAACATAACAGTTAATTTGAATCTTAATACACATTCACTCTCTCACTCACGCCTTGTCCCAAAGATCGAGGGGAATGGACTAAGAGACCTCTAACTACTAACTACGAACCTTCTCTTGACTAGACGTAAGGATAAATCGATCCTTCTGATTTCCTGTTGTTGATGATAACCTGAAAATGTTTTGAGTAGAGGTATGAGCCTACTCGCTCAGTGAATAGTATTTCACTTAGCTATCACTAAACAACTCATCAGGCTTATAAATTGAAATTAAACATAAATGCAGAACTAAGTAAGGCAATTCTAATAACATAACAGATTTGCAGCATATAATCACATTTCCATGCATTAACAGATAATTTGAACAGATAAACAGATATAAAGAAATAGCACAAAAGTTCGAATACTTTAATTTACTGTGATCCTATATGAGTACCAATTTATATTATTATTAAGCCCTAATCATATACAGTGTACTCTGCATATGAAGATCCGCAGCAAGTTCATGCTACGGTCCCACCGTACAAGACTTAGCGACACACCCGGGAAATGCTAAGTCTGACTGCTGTCCTGGTCTGCTACAGGACTCTCAGGCTCACACGGCCTCACTGCACTCTCAAAAGAGTGTACTCTAGACTCCTCCTTGAACCTGAGCACACAGGCGGAGAGTCGGGGTTACCACCGTGACACACGCACGGATTATTGTTGAATAACCCCCATATACACCAGTGCCACCGTGACACACGCACGGATTATTGTTGAACACTGCCTTTCTGCCCTCGTGCCACCGTGACACACGCACGGATTATTGTTGAACACGAGTCACCGACCATCTAGACACACGCTAGGTAGGTCGTTTCACCCCAAGGTGCAGACCTCACGAGGGGTTCTACGGCGTTAGGGCACCTAAGTCTATTAACTTAATATTCTAGGAAAGCTCATACAATAATTCAATCTCTCTCTTACTGTATGGTGTCTTTTTCTCATTTATACTTGACTTTAGTACCGCTATGGTATCTCTTCAATTTAGTTGAAGCTTATCACATTACACGAATATCATACTAAACTGAGCAAGCTGTATACTCAGGTATTTCAAATATCACGAGATTCAACATAGTAAACATGTAGGCAGATTTCAAGTTCTTGAATAATCTAAATGCATGTCCACTTGACATTTCTAAAATATCAACTTTTATAAGCATGCAGGCAGACTAGAAATTCTCAAATAATAATATTCATGTCACTTGGCATATTTACATTGAAATCATACAATAAATCATTGTAACAAGCTAATAAAACAATTTAATCTATTTATATGCAACCATCAACAACATTTGCCAATCAACTAAAATTCCTCAAAATATGTGCACATCAACCCTAATTCTGAGTCGTGCATCATTTAACTCAACTAATTTATTAAAAATCATACAACCCGAGTTTATGCCCAAACTGTCCAGTTTCTGGTCGTGTGCTACTGGTTAACATTTAGTCGAACAAGTTAAGTTTCGATAAATCATTCAATTTTACTAATTTACCTCGCGCATATTGATTAACTAACTAATGTTGAGCAGAAATTAACAATTGAAACGCGCAACCTAAAAATTGAGCGATGCCGGCACTGCCTGGCACCCGGGTACATGACGTTACCCGCAACTAATGTCGATTCAACCAAAACATCCTGTTTTGAGTTAAAAGTGATAAATGAGTGAGATACTACTCACCGGGGTTCGAAACGTCTGGATTCGTCTAGAAATGCGTCCAAGGACCAGTTTCCGGGCGTCACGGGTCGTCTTCAACCTCCTAACACTCCGGGTTCAAACATTCAACAAGCAGATTGTTGTTTCCTCACGCACGCACAGGTTGGGAGAAACTTGGCTAGGTGTTGCTCGAGGCAAGTTGGCAACAGATTCTTGCACGGATCTCTTGGCCAAGCTCCAGGCGACTGATTCCAAGTATTGCTTACGCCCAGGAAGGCTCCCAGCCGCCGGCCCTAGCTACGACCATTGCTGTGGCTGCTGCTCTGTGCAGCAGGTCGGCGCCCAAGCTGGCTGTGGTGCCGCGCTCCTAGGGCGAAGAAGAAGGAAGAGGGTAGAGGAAGGATGGACGGAGCAAGAGCTGTTGCTGGTCAAAGG
This sequence comes from Alisma plantago-aquatica, assembly GCA_963693085.1. Taxonomy (NCBI): domain Eukaryota; kingdom Viridiplantae; phylum Streptophyta; class Magnoliopsida; order Alismatales; family Alismataceae; genus Alisma; species Alisma plantago-aquatica. Next base: position 1,982,429,201 of record OY856409.1, read on the forward strand.
TTTGGAGCTCAAGATCACCCCATGGATCGTCGTCCGCCTCCTGCTGCAGGTCAAGCGCCGCTCGATGCAGAAGGTCAGGCTATAGATGGGGCGCCGCCCTGGAGCAAGATGAGGAGGAAAGGTGGTGGAAGGAGGGCGGAGGTGGAGTGCGGCTGGTCAGAGCCAAGGCCATAAATCCGCCCCCGATTCCTGCCTTTGCCTGGTCGGCCGACCTGACTTCGTGTGCGCCGCCTCCGCAGGTCCTGTTCTATCGGGAATGAATAAGGGAGAAGAGGAGGGTAGCCGACCCTCATAAAGAAAGAAGGAAAATAAAATAAAATCAATTACTGGGAAAATTGCAGCCAGGTCCAAGGAAAACAAAAGTGTTATAACTTTCGCCTCGAGAGTCCAAATCGACTGATTCTTTTTGCAATGTTTCAAGCATGGGATTCTCTATAACCTCAAAGCACAAAACATGCTAAAAAGACTATTTCACTGGATCAAAACTCTAATTACAACTGTGATTACTTGATTCAACTTAATGTATTAAATAATCAACATTGATATCATTAATTGCCTCAGATGATTAAATCTTGACTATTGATTCACATGTTGTCTTATCTTGATTATTCATGATGTTTAACAAAAACTTAGCACTAATTGAGGTGTTTTACGTAATTCAAGGTATTTATTGACTAACCCTGATATGGGTCGTAACAGTGGGGTTGTTACATTTGGTATTAGAGCACTGGTTCCTCATCTAATCTTTAGTAATTATTAAATTTTACAAACTCTGTAGAACCCAAGGGAGTTATTAGAGGATTTTCCAAAGACTGGGGTGTTTAGAAAAGGATCATGGTCTCGGGGTTGGCAAAATTTTCCTCTGTACCGCTAGTCAGAATACGAGGACTCTCGGATCTATGTGACTTCCTGGCCAATGTCTTAGGATCTAACTCGAAATAAGATACCTTTCAGACTCTCTCATCTATTTTCGTCCCTTCTCAACCCTAATTCTGTTAAGATTCTGAGATTTAGGGTTTTTGTCTCTCTTCCTCACCCTCTTGAGGATATGGTGTGCATGATAAGGTTAAGGAATCCTCCATCAAATTCATAAAAAGTATGTAAACAAGATGTCACAGACATAAGCTTAATAGTTTAAGTGTAAACTAAAGAATAGCTACATGCTTAGGTCATAAAACATGTGTTGTCATGTCCTCAGGAGAGACCTGAGGTTAGACCCTCTGGTTAGGAGGATGAGTAGAGAGTTGGTCTTAGAGGCAGAGATCTCTATTAAAGGTAGAGACATGGCACATCCTCTGTGGATGATGCTAACCCTAACCCTAAGTGGTGGTTAGAGAGGGATGACACTATGAGTTATATGTCATGGTAGACCAGGTGTGTGGGTGGACATGCTTTTGGTTTGGATACCCATGATGATATGAGCCATGTGAGGTTGGATGACCTAGTACCTTTGGGGACCCAACCCTGGGAAGGGTCGTGCATGGTAGAGTGAAGGATGTCTCCTTAATTGATGAGGTTAGTGATGACCATATAGAAACCCTATGGGCTTATATGAGCATGGCATAGTATGCACCCATAGTACGTCAGTAGTGTTGACAGTAGGCTAAAACCCTGGCCAAGAGAGTATGATGGATAGCTTATGAGATGAGCATAAAGAGCTATAGATAATCTGGAGCAAACATAGGTTTCACCCACGTAGGTGTATGCTGGTAAGCTTGATCCACCTTCGATAGAGGACCTATAGTAATACAGTTGTTTGTAGGGTTAAGCTCTAGAGAGAGAGAGAGAGAGCAGGACCTGAGCTAGCATGTTGGAAGTTTAGACTCAAGGATATGAGGAACCCTGAGAAGTCAGGTTTGATGCGACCTAAGTGGATGGTTGGGGTTGCCTCGTACATGGTATCTGGGTTGCCTTTAAAGGAACCAAACCCTAAGAAGAAGGATGAAGCTTTTGGTACCTATGAGCAGAGGACGTAAGTGTTAGCCTTCTAAGGATAGGAAGAAGAGTTCCTTAGACCAAGAAGAGGTTTAGTAACAAGTGGTGAGGCCTTATACTTAGTTGGTTGTCCTTGAGGAGGACTCAACTCTGAGGTGTTACTTGAGTAGAAGGATAATAGGAAATGCATGCCATACCTTGAACATGCTTGGTACATAGTCACAGGGTTGAGCATGCAGTTGGACATTAGAAAGGTGAACCTAGAGTTCCTAGACCTAAGAGGGGAAGTAGTAGTGCTGGGTGTACCTAATGCTCATGACGAGATTTGAGTTTCCATAGATTTGACCATTGCACTCCTCATGTTTAGAGGAATGGTGAATCCCTTGGACTAAGGTACATGTTTGATGAACCCCTCATATGTAGGTTGGTGACCTATGTATGTATGATGTTGGCCCAATGTTAAGGAATGAAAACAATTAGGACCTATCATGGAGACCTAGCATGGTTTAGTAAGTGGTCCGCTTGCTATCTGTGTGCCTTAGTAGTTTGACAGGGTTAAGCATACTCATCTTTATGTAAACCCTAGGATGTTTGTAACCTTTGTTTCTATCAAGAGATAGTTCCCTCCCATCCTGGGAGAGGACCCTTTTGTAGGGTATGAATTATCTTTTGTTGGGTTTGAGGAAACCCTAAGAGGTCTCATAGAATCTTGAGAAGCTAAGTGGAGAGTACATAGTAAGAGAATGAACCTACAGACCCATAGATAACCATCTCTAAGTGCATGTGGATGAGTTACCATGGAGGTAACCAGAATGGGGCCTGACCAAGGTAGGTAGGTCGCCATGATCCCTATGAAAGGATGTAAATAAGACCACAAATGCCATGAGAGATGATGGAGACTTGGGTAAGGTTTCAAGTTGGATATGTACTATGTTAGAATCCTAAGTCTATCCTAGGGTCAGGTAGGGATAAGACCGATGGAAGTAGGAGTTGCCTAATTCCCTAGTTGCACATGACCATAGGGTCAGGAGGTAACAGCTATCATTGTCTGAGGGTCATGGGTTGGGAGATTGATCACCTTCATGAACTCATGGGACCCAAGGGGCAATTGAAGGAGGGCACTCACTGATGCATAAGGGAAGAGGGATGACCCAAAAGTGTCGACACCCTATAGACCTAGAGGAGATGACCAAGGATGGTGTGATGACCCAAGTGGGTTTGAGACCAGTTTTCCATGGAAGTAACCTTGACATTGAGATGTTCGTGATATAGAGACATGTGATGCACGTTTCAAGCTAGATTTGAAGGTGTACTAGCAATATGGGATGTACCATCTCTACTTTTGGAACAGGAAGAACTTTGTGTTTGGACGGCCGCCAAATGCTTATTTCCTCTTGTTATGAGAGTGAGAGATAAGACAGTATGCATGCCCTACACCAAGAATAAAGATTATGTGAGTGGAAACGTTGCTATTAGGTATGAGGATAGAGATAATAATGTACCCTTGAGGAGTGTACGAGGTGTGGATGGTATACAAACACCAAGAGAACTAAGGCAGTCGTCTTATGAGGATGTTTTTATCATGAGTTATGTGGAACTTATGAACTATACAAGGTAGAGTTCGATAACCAAGAGAATGAGCTCTGAGTTCCCTTGATGAAGATAGGCTTAGAGTCCAAGATGAGATAATGAGTGGAATACATGGAGGTGCATGTCTTAACTTTACCTATCACATAAAGATGAAAGGTGGTAATGGATGCTCTTATGGAGACGCAACTGCCTAGTCTAGCTAGTGGAAAGGATAGAAGAGGTGGTCAGGTGAACCCTAAGTTTGTGAGATATGTTTGGCTAATACTCAGATGTAATGATATCATTGATCGAGTTAGTGGTTGCTTAGTTAGCCAGCCTAGGACTTCTCATGATGGAAGGATGGTTGTAGAACCTCAGATGCACTTCTATGGAAAATAAGGTGATGAAACCCCGACTAGAGTGTTTTAGGGTTTCTGAGGAATCAACCTTAAGGAATCATGACATACATGAGATCATGATTTTAAGTTCAGCATACAACATGGTACTACTAAGATAGTAAGTGGCAGTAGTACTTTGGATACCTAAGATGAAGTTGCATGAGGCTTGTCACCATGCATGTTAGGAGGTGAAGGACGAACACCAGTGACCTAGTGAGTTGATATAGAGGATAAAGAGTCCCCGAGAGGGAATGGGAGTTCATCACTATGGATGTCATGGTAAGTCTCCCATGGACCGAAGAAGGTCAAGGTGCAATATGGTTATGGTAGATCACCTTGCCTAGATGACATAGCCTAAAGAGAAAGAGAGAGTACAGTCAAGGGATAGATCTGGTTGAACTATATGTAAGAGAGAGAGAGAGATGGTTCAACTGCACCATGATGCGAGTTCAAAGGTTCTTGAGCATGACCTAAAGATTCACTTCCATGTGGTGGAAGTAAGTACATGATGAACTCGATGCTAGTACAGCTTATCACCCCTAACTGATGGTTAGTATGATCCAAACTAGAGGGTCTGATGAGAGCGTGTGTGCTTGTTCAGGGTGATACATGGAGACAGTTCTTGTCTTATGAAAGTTGTGATGTTAGCCACCATAGCCAGTATCAGGATGTAAGAAGCTCTATAAGGGAAGATGTATCGGTCACTGCTTCATTAAGATGATGTGGATGAAGGGACCTCGCCTATATAAGGGTATACCCCTTGACCCGAGTCCAAGAGGATTCCAAGCATCTCTCTCTCTCCATCTTCTTTATTTTCATTCAAACCCTAGCCAAGAGAGGGTAGAGCAATCATAGAGCAACGAGGAGTTATGGTGTGGTCTCGATGGAGGCATGAAGCTCCCACGGCAACCCAAGAAGAATCGACCATCATCTCCCTGCTCTTGCCTTTGCGCAGCACCTATAAGAGGTATGCATCATGACTGCGAGTTGCAGGCCTAGCGTCCTCGCACCCAGCCATCTTGGCCATGGGTCGAGGCTTGGGCGGGCACAGCGGAGGGTGGCGGAGGTAGGGCAGCGATCGTTGGTGCCCCTAGAACCCTGGGGAGGAGGGGGCGGCCCCGCGATCAGACGCAAGTTGATGGCAGCTAGGGCGTCGCGAGGTAGAAGACGACCAAGCTGACATTGGACAGTTTTGCCCCTCCAGGAATTGTAGAACCAAGAAGTCATGCAGGGGTATATTGGTCATTGTGTAATGTTTCCAAATCGGTTGAGTGCGTGTTGCATGGGAAAGGCTGACGTGGCAGCCTCCCATTGGTCCAAGTAAATGAATTCTTGCAAAATTCGTATATTTTTATTAGTAGCTCGGATCAATACATATAAAATATGAAACTTGCTCAGAAAAATGCAAGGAATCTATTAAAAATAGTTTTAAATACTAATTCCTCTTTCAATTCGAAAAGTAATTGAAGTTATCAACTTTAGTGCATTAATGATTAAGAAACCCTAATTTAAGATGATTAATGTATTGAGAAGGGTTATATGGATGATTAAAGTTGATATTAACATGTTGATTATAAAAAGATGCATTAGATCTAAAAGGATGAAATTTATGTGTAATTTGATTAATTTAGGGTTCCATGTACATAAATAAGCTTTAATGGGCCTTGAAACCCTAAGGTTTGTAATTATGTTTCTTAATGGCTTTGATTGGTCAAATTCATGTATAAAGCTGAGATTTGATGGTTCTAAGCTATTTTGAGTATAAAAGTTCCTAATTTTGGATGAATACCCTTAATTTAGTAATTAGGGTTTTCTAGTGGATTAATGTGGAATTAATGATATTTAGAGTTCATATATGAATTAGGCTATAATGAAATATGAGTTGTTAATTTGAAAGAAACTGAATGTGATAATTGGGTCCAATGATCTTGAAATAACTTAAAAGGATAAAGATGGTGATTTTAGTATAAAAGAGAAATAATAGACTTTAATTGGGCTTATGATGTTGAAATTGGGGTTTGTGAACTAAGAGAGTGTTAAACGAGATAAAATTATTATGGAGGCTAAAACCCCAATAAACCCCTAAAGTGGCCTAGAAATCCTAAGGTGGAATCCAAGTCTATCTTGAGAATGCTTTGGATAAACTATAACACTTGGATGTATAGCATTAATTTTAGGATGTTGTTGATTGCTTGTTTGATCGTTCTTTATCATTATTGCTTGGACATCAAGTTGCTTTGGATCAGGTATGTGGTTAATTATGGCTAATCGCATTAGTTTCCTGAAGGTTTTCTGGATGATTGATCGCATTGAATGCAACCTATCAGTTTGGATGTTCATACTTGCAAATCATAAAGTCACTATGATTATCACAATTATGATATAAGTGTGTATTCTCGCACCTACATGCCACCCTGATGGATGATGCAATGAGGTCAAACCCAAAAGGGAAGACCCATGGGCACTATGAGTGGTGACCCCAGGAACCAAGCTCAGGATAGAGAAGGTTGCCTTTATTGCATGACTAATGGGCACCATGAGAGGTGATGAATGCATATTCATCATGAAACTCAATCGCCATCTTGGGCTCAAGTCGACTCGATGCATCTGATTTCATCTCCTAAATATCATAATATGCAAAATTGCTTAATTGGTTCAATTGTCAAGATTACTAACTGAGTTTATGTCAATTGTATGGAGAGCATGATGAGGTTCAAAAAACAACTAGATCTCACCTTCTCTCAAGCCTCTCAGCCTCGGTCCTGATCAATCGATTTTAACCAAATAGTTTGCCCATTCGATCTGTCCAATCGGTCTTGACTCTAATGGTCTTGGACAATCGGTTTCACCCAAACAATCAGGTCCTTACATTCTCGCACCCTTCCCCTCACTACGATCTGGTCTCTGCCCTCCAAACGGTCTTCAAGACCGTATCGCGGCAAACGATCTTCAAGACTAGTTGGCTAGCAGGAACCCTCAAGACCGTTTGGATGATCGATACTCACCAGCAAGATGCTGAGACCATGACGAGATCAAAACCATGACCAGTAGCATCACCCAACACGCACTTGACTCCGCCTTCATCTACTTCCATCATCTTCAACCACAGAAACCCTACCTCTACCTGCAAACCCTTGGCCCCCATCGCCCAGGCAGGCTGTTGTAATCGCCGCCCGCTCTATGACATAGTAGTGCCGCCGCCAACTTGCAACCCCAGATCTCTGTGCCACTCCATGCCTCCATCCATCTTCTATAGCACAACCATGGTGCTATCACCCGCAACACCCGCAACCTCACCGATACCACCGCAAGCCACCATCGCGCACCATCTGCCCTCTAAACCGATCAGAGGTAAAATGGTCCTCGAGACCGCAGGGCTGTAAACGGTCTTGCGGGCCATTCGAGAGCAAACCGTTTGGCGGCGATCTCTACCAGGGCCACAGTCAGTCTTACAAACCATTTGGATCCAGCACAAGTGAATATCAATGGGTGCCTATCGACTTCATAAAACTATTTGGAGGAAAAGTCCCAAACTGATAGGTCTAAAGACCATTTGAGCATAGAACTCCAAACCGTTTGGATGTCTAAGCATTCCAAACTGTTTGGATGTCTAAGCATTCCAAACCGTTTGGATGAAAGCACGTAAGACCAGTTGGACTTAGAAAACTATTTGGGCAACAAAATTGATCAGTATACAAGACCGTTTGGCCATCAAACAGTCTCCAAGACCGTTTGGACATCAAACGATCTCCAAGACATTTGGACATCAAACAGTCTCCAAGACCGTTTGGACATCAAACGGTCTCCAAGACCATTTGGAGGGTACTAATCAAGATCGTTTGGATGAGAAACTCCAAACCCTCTAAAGAGTTCATAGAAAAAACGTGAGGACCGAACCCAATCCTATAAATAGGACCAAAGGGGTCCTCATTGGGGCATCGATCCGGGACGCCACCAAGTTGCCCAATGCAAGGCTCGATCTAGATACATCCACATCCACATCCACACCATTGCTACTCCACCTGCTTCTCCTTTTGTTGTAAGAAAGAAGGCAAGACAAGAAAAGAAGGAGGAGAAGAAGGGCTGCCTGGTCTGCCTTGGTGGTTCATCCTTCTCATCCAAATATGCTCTGACACGGCGTAGGAGACCGCATCATCTTCACCGAGCTGTGACTACCTTTTACATCATGATCATGGTAGAATCTTCCCTCTCTCTTATTCTTCTTGTTTCTCGCATCATGAGTGAGTAGTTCCTTTTCGATGGGGTGTGGGGACTAGCCATGCTTCCCATGCAAGCATGTTCTCTTGTTAAACATTCCATGGAAATGTATATAACTTTTCATTTCGTTGTTAATCATTAAAGTTTGTAGATTGATTACCTACTTGTTTTCATCTTATTCTTCCCTATGTAGCGAGAACTTCTATATGTAGGGTAGAATGATGATTAATGAGGTTGACTCCCAAACTAGAAATAGAATGGGATTCCCTGAGGTCGTAAGTGTATGATCCGTGCGGGGACAAGCCATCAATCCCACAGTGATGCTTCTACATGCCTAACGCCCGCAAGGGGGTGTTGGCTAAATTGGACATTATTATAATCCCTTTGTTTTGATGATGACAAACATTTCATGGATCTAACGTGCTACTTGAGTGTTGCAGGAATTAGGTGGATGACAAACTACTTGGAAGATCTATATGCTCTAATGGCTTTAATTCATGATTGTAATCAAATGTAAAAACGTGTACAAGATATATAATGTATAAGTACTTAGACATCACGTAAATCAAGCGTTAGATCTTCCCTAGCCAATCACAACACTTAGATAGGTCATCTCCTAAAATAGTGTCACAACTGCACACTCATACACACACTAAGTACTTAGTTTAAAAACATTTAAACAGGGTTAATCTCGGTCGACAAAATTCTCGACCGAGGCACTCTCGGTCGACAAACTCTTCGACCGAGAATGACCCAGGTAGCCGTGAGACACAGTAGACAAGGTAGTTAGGAGTTAGATTGGAACATTATATACACTTGCTCCAGACAGTCCCTCGGTCGACAAGTCCTCGACCGAGAAGGACTCTCAGTCGACAATTCCTCGACCGAGATGAGTTTTGTATGCACTTTTCAGAGTTAATTAACTAGTTGTTGCTCAAGCAACTAATGGTTACCTAATGTCTAGTTAAGCACTAAGAACCCCCTAGAAAGTATCTAGAACGTCCATAAGCATCCATAGGCCATTCATATAAATAGGACAAGCCATAGGACACCCAAAGTACACTTGTGCAATACTTGAGCTTCCATACTTGCAATTGACAATCTGTTTTGAGAAATTGAGAAACACTAGTACTTGCTACTCATTTCCTTTGCTCCAAATTTGTGTCCTATAGGTTAGCATCTCCTATCCACTAAACCTACACTTCCATATTCATTGGTTAGGAGATCAATACGCTTGATATAGGAAATCAAGCCTTGTGCTTCAAGTGGTAATTGTAATTTCTATTTCCTTTCTTGTTCTTTCTTATTGCTTGTACTCTCCTTGCTACTCCTAGGGTTGGAGGCTGCAGATTTGAGAGAGTTTTATCTTCTTGGTGAAGAAGGAGATCTTTGGACTACTTCTAGAAGGTTGTCTCAATGGGAAGCTAATTCAAGAGGAAGGCTACTTCAAGGGGGATCTTGAAGTTACTTCAAGGAAGGCTGCTTCAAGGTTGGTGAGACTACTTCAAGGTGAAGGCTGTCCAAAGGGTGTTTGAAAGTGTTGTAATTTTATGTAATATCCTTGTGAGGTAATAAAATTAAATACTTTCAAAATCCCGATTGAGTAAGCAATTGGGTAGTGGATTGACTGCCTTAGTATTTGCTAAGGTTGGAACCACTCTAAATACCTTGTCTCCTTCTTATTATCTCAATTGTGGTTTTTGAGTTATATTATTTTAAAATATCCATAAAACCCTATTCACCCCTCTCTAATAGTTTTTCAATTGGTATCAGAGCAGGGCTTCAAGGAACCCTAACAAAGTCTTAAAGAATGGGTGACGGGGTACTCAACAACCTCAACTTGGAAGGAACACTCGTGGCTAGACCTCTAGCTTTTGATGGCACTAACTACACCTACTGGAAGAGGAGGATGTAGTTCTACTTCCAAGGAATCAACTGGCACTTATGGAGAATGGTGTCAACTCCATATGAACTTTCTCAAACGGAGTATGCAAATCGGGATGCTAATACGGTAAAATCAGCCCAAATGAATGTAAAAGTTGTAAGTATACTCTATTGTTCAATTTTCGTTGGTGAGTTTAATAGAATATCAAATTGTGAAACGGCATATGAGATATGGCATAGACTTTCTATAACATATGAAGGAATTGTTCAAGTTAAGAATTCTAAAATCGGAATGCTTAAACAGAAATTTGAACAATTTCGTATGGATCAAAATGAATCTATTAGTGAAATGTATGCAAAATTTTCTTCTATTGTGAATGGTTTTAATTCTTTAGGCAAAGTAATAAGTGAGGAAGACCAAGTGTCAAAGATTCTTAGATCTCTCCCTCCCAAGTACAAGCCCAAAGTGACTGCCATTGAAGAAGCAAATGATCTCACCCGACTAAGGATGGAGCAACTCATTGGTAACTTAGAAGCACATGAAGCAACCTTGGAGGAAGAAGAACGACGAGAACCTGAACTGCAACAAGGAAGAAAGAAAGATATGGCTTTAAAAGCTTCAAACATCATCACACAAGAAAATGATGAAACAAGTGAAGGAGAAGGAGAAGAAGCCCTAATTGTTAATGGTAAGAAATATAGAAGATTTAGATCTAACAAAATTACTAGTTCTTCTTCTTCCCCTCCTAGGTGTTTTGAATGTGTAAAGAAAGGACATCTCAAAAATGAATGTCCTAAAGCAAAGAAAGGAAAGAAAATCTCACACAAAAAGAAGGGATAAAAAGCTTATAAAGTTGTGTGGGATGAGTCAAGTGAGAGTGAAAGTGGAGAAGAGAATGTGGAGTGTCTCATGGAAAAAGAAGATGATAATGACGATTCCCAAGAGGTAAGCCTTCTTGATTTTCCAAAAGAAGACTTAATTGTTAGTCTACAAGAAACTCATGATAAGTATATTGACTGCAAAAAGAAACTAAAGAAGTCTACTAAAAAAATGAGGATCTATATGCTAAATTGAATGATCTTTCTTCTGAAAAGAACAATATTGCTTCTGAAAATTTGACCTTAAAATCATCTTTAGATGATTGCAATATAAAGTTACTTGATTTAGAAATGAATCATGATCTTCTTTCTCAAGAAAATGTTGATTTTCTTGCTAAACTAAACAATTTTCAGACTCAACCTATTCTATGTAATCATTTTGATTATGATAATTTTGTTAAGGAAAAAAAACTCTTTATTGTCTGATTTAGATCAAGCAAGGATAGACATTAATAAGAAAATGAATGAGATTGCTAAGCTACAAAGAGAAATTAATGGCTTAAGGGGGAATGACGTTCTTAATAATATTCTAAAATATTCTTCTAGCTATAATGGAAGAAAAGGCTTAGGTTATGTTCCAAAAAGAAATCAACATAAAAGAGCATCCAAGACTAAAATCATGTTTGTACCAAAGAACACAATTCCTAGAAAAAGAAATGAAATTGATTCTATTTCTTGTCACTTTTGCCTACGTCTTGGACATTATTCTTTTTCATGCCCTTATAAGAAGAATGATTCTGAGTTAGTTTGGGTCCCCAAACCTCAAACTTAGAAGACTTGAATGTAATTTAGTTGAGATATGATCTAATGCTTAGTTTTGACAATCAAAATGGCTTATCTCAAATAAACAAATAGCTTCATGTGTTATTTTAAATTCAGAACTGATATAAACAAATTACTGAGACAAACAAAAACATTTTCGGTCGACAAATAGTTCGACTGAGATACTCTTGGTCGAGAAAAACTTCGACTGAGCAAATTCCTGTGACAAACCAAAATCTACAGCAGAAATCTTAGTGAAACAGCAACTATTCCGGTCGAGAAATGATCGATCGAAGCAAAAATTGATCGAAAAATGGTCGACCGAACAGACTTCTGTTTCTATTCAGTTTTAATCTGTAAAACAGCAACTTTCTCGATCGACAAATTGGTCGACCGAGACACCGGTCGGTCGAACTTTTGTCGACCGAATGAAGATCTGTTCAGTTTTCTTTATTAAAACATGTTCAGTTTGTCATTAAATGTACCTAACCATAACGGACCATCACATGGGTACCAAAACCTACATCTTAATGCAGGATTGGGTGGTCGACAGTGGATGTTCCAAACACATGACCAGAAACAAGGAGGCATTTCAAACTTTTGAGGAAAAGAAAAGTGGAACAGTCACTTTTGGAGACAATGGTAAAGGTAAAATTGTTGGAATATGTAATATTAGTACAAACCTTGAAATAAAGAATGTGTTACTTGTATATGTCTTGCACCATAATTTAATAAGTGTTAGTCAATTATGTGATAGTGGATATGATGTTTTATTCAACAAAAATTGCTGCAAGTTACTAATAAAAAATATTACAAATGTTGTTTATGAAGGAAAAAGAGTTGGAAATATTTATATTATTATACCTAACTCTATGAAATATATAGTTGGAAAATGCTTACTTGCAAATGAAAATTCTTTACAACTATGGCATAGAAAATTGGGCCATGCTAGTTCACGTGTTATCAAAAAGCTAGTTAAATATGATCTTGTTTGTGGTTTGCCCAAATTATCTTTTGATCAAACTAAAATTTGTGAACCATGTACTTTGGGTAAACAAACTAAAACATCTTTTAAACCCAAAAATGTACTTCGCACCTGTAGATCACTAGAACTCATTGATATTGACTTATTTGGACCTATGCGGACACAATCTATTGGTGGCAAAAGATATTACTTTGTAATTGTTGATGATTATAGTAGATATACATGGGTACACTTTCTTGCAAACAAAGATGATACTATTCAAGTTTTTATAAAATTTTGTTCCAAGATTGAAAATCTACTACAAAACAAAATATGTACCATTAGGAGTGATCATGGTGGAGAATTTGAGAACCATTTATTTGAAGAATTTTGCACATCTCAAAGGTACACTCACAATTTTTCTGCTCCATGCACTCCACAACAAAATGGCATAGTTGAAAGGAAGAATCGATCACTACAAGAAATGGCTAGGACCATGGTTGTCAAGGCGTCTAGGCGGTGGGTTTCATCTAAGGGGCGCCTAGCCCACCTAGGCGCCTAGGCGGGCGCCTAGGCTTTTCTGGGCGTTTTTGTTTTTACTTTTTTTTCAGTTACATATTTAAATGTTCACACACATGATACTATATGTGATAATGTATTATTTATTCATTAAATGTTATTGTAAGTCTAATTTGAATTGATAACTATAGGAGAATCAGGGACAACAAAATTAACATGAAGAAAATGAAACAACAGTAAGAGGAAGACAAGTACGAATTGGTGAGAAAAAATGGGATAAAAAGAGCATGCAAATGGTAGAAGTTCTGTAGGAAGAAGTCAGAATAAGACAAACCAAGGGCAGTAAAAGGAGATTGAAAGAGGAAGAATCAACAAAACAAAATAAAAAACAGCAGTAGCAGGTGCTGAATTAGAAAATATAGAGGAAGGAATAGGTCAGTGAAATTAAATGGAAACATGCAAACAACAGTGGCTAAGAGAGGAGATTTAGGAGGAAGAAATCAGAAAAAGAAAATTAGATATGTAAATAGTAGTAGTGGATTTCGTAGCAGGATGTATATGACAAATTTGAAAAAGAAAATATGCACATGCTTGCATAGTAGTAGGAGGGAATATAGGATGAATAACTCAGAAAAAACATAGCAGCAGGACTCAGGAATAAGATGCAGGAGAATGGATAAAAAAAGAAAAGAGAAAGAAGCAAGAACAATAAAAATATGAAAAAGTAGAAAAAACTTAACAAACAGCGCTATGAGGACATACCAATTTGGCCCAAATCAATCCTCATTTCCCCAAATCAGACCTGATTTTCCTCAGACCAGACCTAATTTGCCAAAATTTGACCTGATTTACTCTAAATCAGACCTATATCAACCATGCAATGACTGAAGGTGATCTAATTTGACCAAATCTAGACTCGATTCATGCTAGTTTAGCCTTTAAATTGCATAATTTGGGCCTAAAACGCCTAAAACGCCCACTTAATGCATTTAATAGGCTGGGCGCCTAGTTTGAGGCGCCTGGCTTAACGCCTAGAGCGCCTAGGCGGGCGCCTTGATAACACTGGCTAGGACTATGATGCTCGAACATAATACACCTAAAACATTTTGGGCTGAAGCGGTAAACATAGGTTGTTATGTGTTAAATAGAGTAACTGTTCATTCTTATTTGAAGAAAACACCATATGAAGTCATATATACTAAGAAACCTAGGGTTGACTATTTTCATACTTTCGGATCAACATGCTATATCTTAAACACAAAAGATGATAGAGACAAGTTTGACTCTAAATCACATAAAGCCTTTTTCTTGGGATATTCCACCTCTAGCAAAGCATTTAGAGTTTACAACACTATTTCTAGAAAAGTTGAGGAATCCATTCACATTACTTTTCATGAAGAGCTACAATCTCAAAATCTTGAAATAGTTGATCTCACTCATCAATTAGAAAATTTATCCATACCAAATGATACTACTACTAATAATCACCAAGTTGAGACACAACCTATTTCTAGACTCATTAAGGATCATCCTCAAGAATTGATCATTGGAAATCCAAATGATAGAGTCAAAACCCATTCTTCTTTTAAAGATGTTGTAAATATGGCATTTGTTTCTATTATTGAACCTAAGAAGGTGACTGAATCTCTCAAAGATGACTATTGGATAATGGCAATGCAAGAAGAATTAAACCAATTCACTAAAAATGATGTATGTGACTTAGTTCCTAAACCACAAGATAAAACCATCATTGGAACAAAATGGGTTTTTAGGAATAAGTTAAATGAAGCAGGGGAAGTGGTAAGAAATAAATCTAGGTTAGTAGCACAAGGATATAATCAACAAGAAGGGATAGACTTTGATGAAACCTATGCACCAGTAGCAAGACTTGAAGCCATTAGAATGCTACTAGCTATAGTTGCACACAAAAACATCAAACTTTTCCAAATGGATGTAAAAAGTGCATTTCTAAATGGAATAATCCAAGAAGAAGTATACGTTACCCAACCACCTGGTTTTGAAATACCGGAAAAAGGTGACTATGTATACAAACTTAAGAAAGCACTTTATGGTTTAAAACAAGCACCTAGGAATTGGTATGAAAGGCTCAAGAACTATCTATTTGATAATGATTTTTCTATTGGAAATTCATATTCTACTTTATTTTTCAAAACATATGCATCTAATTTTCTAGTTGTTCAAATATATGTTGATGACATTATCTTTGGTGCCTCAAATGAATCATTGTGTAAACAATTTAGTGATATTATGCAACAAGAATTTGAAATGAGCCTCATGGGTGAATTGACCTTCTTTCTTGGTTTTCAAATTAAACAAACGCCCGCTGGGATTTTTATAAGCCAAGAAAAGTATACCAATGAACTCTTAAAATGCTTTGGGATGGACCAGTGCAAACATGCTACCACTCCAATGGCTACCTCTACTAAAATTGATAAGGATGAAAATGGGGAACCTATTGATGATTCCTTATATAGAGCAATGATTGGTAGCTTACTTTACTTAACCACTTCTAGACCGGACATCATGTTTTCAGTTGGTCTTTGCGCTCGATTTCAATCACAACCTATGCAAACCCATTTTCAAGCCGTCAAACGGATTTTAAAATATTTAGCCGGCACCACATGTTATGGTCTATGGTATCCTAAAGGTAAATCCTTGGATTTTAAAGCTTATTCTGATGTCGACTACGTTGGTTGTCGAATTGATCGCAAGAGCACAAGTGGTAGTTGTTTCTTGTTAGGAAGAGCCCTAGTATCTTAGTTAAGCAAGAAACAAAATATGGTTGCCCTCTCTACAACTGAAGTTGAATATATGGCAGTCGGATCTTGTTGTGCTCAAGTACTCTATATGCAAAAAGTGTTAAATGATTATGGCTTTACTTTTTCATCCACGCCTATCTACTGTGACAACACAAGCGCTATAAACTTAGCACATAATCCTATTTTACACAGTCGAGCCAAACATATTAAAATCTGTCATCATTTTTTAAGGGATCATATCTCTAAAAATCATGTATCCCTTCATCATGTTGATACGGAAGATCAATTGGATGATATTTACACAAAACCACTTCCACTAGACCAATTTAACAAAATAAGGAAGCAACTACTCATCACTCCCTTAGAGGATGTTTTCTTTGATATTTGTGCTTCTTAAAAACGGTTTTGCTCGAATGGACATCCTTTTCGACAGATTTGATGGTTATCCTTTTAAGGGGGGAAACAAATTAAGGGAATTTTTTAACGGATATCTTTTTGAAATGACAAAGGGGGAGAAATAAATGTAATTCTTAAAATGGTAAATTTGAAAAACTCAATCAATGAGTTTCATAATCTCTTGGCTTTACATTAAAAGTTGATATATTCCCTAATAATTATATTTTATGTTCCATACTTCTTTGGGAATAATAAGCACACATTTCATAAACAAGAGAAGGAATTCACAAAGTAAATCTCAGGTATGAAACTCAACTCATTTTAAAGACTAGTTGATTTAAATTTTGGAAATATTTGTCATCTTCAAAAAGGGGGAGATTGTTGGCTAAATTGGACATTATTATAATCCCTTTGTTTTGATGATGACAAACATTTCATGGATCTAACGTGCTACTTGAGTGTTGTAGGAATTAGGTGGATGACAAACTACTTGGAAGATCTATATGCTCTAATGGCTTTAATTCATGATTGTAATCAAATGTAAAAACTTGTACAAGATATATAATGTACAAGTACTTAGACATCATGTAAATCAAGCGTTAGATCTTCCCTAGCCAATCACAACACTTAGATAGGTCATCTCCTAAAATAGTGTCACAACTGCACACTCATACACACACTAAGTACTTAGTTTAAAAACATTTAAACAGGGTTAATCTCGATCGACAAAATTCTCGATCGAGACACTCTCGGTCGACAAACTCTTCGACCGAGAATGACCCAGGTAGCCATTAGACACAGCAGACAAGGTAGTTGGGAGTTAGATTAGAACGTTATATACACTTGCTCCAGACAATCCCTCGGTCGACAAGTCCTCGACCGAGAAGGACTCTCGGTCAACAATTCCTCGACCGAGATGAGTTCTGTCTGCACTTTTTAGAGTTAATTAACTAGCCGTTGCTAAAGCAACTAATGGTTACCTAACGGCTAGTTAAGCACTAAGAACCCCCTAAAAGTATCTAGAACGTCCTTAAGAATGCATAGGCCATTCCTATAAATAGGACAAGCCATAGGACACCCAAAGTACACTTGTGCAATACTTGAGCTTCCATACTTGCAATTAACAATCTATTTTGAGAAATTACGCAACACTAGTACTTGCTACTCATTTCCTTTGCTCCAAATTTGTGTCCTATAGGCTAGAATCTCCTATCCACTAAACCTACACTTCCATACTCATTGGTTAGGAGATCAATACGCTTGATATAGGAAATCAAGCCTTGTGCTTCAAGTGGTAATTGTAATTTCTATTTCCTTTCTTGTTCTTTCTTATTGCTTGTACTCTCCTTACTACTCCTAGGGTTGGAGGCTGCAGATTGGAGAGAGTTTGATCTTTTTGGTGAAGAAGGAGATCTTTGGACTACTTCTAGAAGGTTGTCTCAATGGGAAGCTACTTCAAGAGGAAGGCTACTTCAAGGGGGAGCTTGAAGTTACTTCAAGGAAGGCTGCTTCAAGGTTGGTGAGACTACTTCAAGGTGAATGTTGTCCAAAGGGTGTTGAAAGTATTGTAATTTTATGTAATATCCTTGCGAGCTAATAAAATTAAATACTTTCAAAATCCTGGTTGGGTAAGCAACCGGGTAGTGGATTGACTGACTTAGTATTTGCTAAGGTTGGAACCACTCTAAACACCTTGTCTCCTTCTTATTATCTCAATTGTGGTTGTTTGAGTTAAATTATTTTAAAATATCCATAAAACCCTATTCACCCCCCTCTAGTGGTTTTTCAGGGGGGTCCACAACTTCAGTTGGATATCTGTATCATCGTCGTTAATCGTCGATGTTTGCTTGTAGATTAATTGCCTACTTGCTTGTCAATTAGCATGGTTGACTCCCAAACTAGAAATAGAATGGGATTCCTTGAGGTCATAAGTGTATGATCCATGCAGGGACGAGCCATCTAGCCCACAGTGACGCTTCTGCATTCCTGACGCCTGCAAGGGGGGTCTGCAACTTCAGTTGAACTTATGTATCTTCGAAGAAATAAGTGAGTGATCTGGAGGGTGATGAGAAATTTGATGCCTAAGTTGACGCTTACTTGAGCCTATCCTAGAGGAGGGTTCACAACAACTCCATTTGGATAGTTATATCTTGCCTGGATGTTATATGTTTGGATGTGTTTGCATGTGTAGTGGTGGTGAAACCCGGGACCATCCCAGTGATTTCATATCATTATTCTAGATCAACTTTAGTTTTGCTCTTTACTTTCTTGCAATTAGTTTAATTAACATCAAATCAACCAATCGTTCTAAATATTAGTCTTGCTTGAGCTAGATTCGACTAACAACGATTCTTAAAAATGTTGTCTCTTGGGATTCGATCCTCAACTATACTGTGATAAGACCAGTCCGCTTGCGGGTGGTATTATTGCACAAGGTTTTGGTAAAAGCTCAGGGATTTCAACCCTGAGTGAATTTGTTAGTGCGATAATATTTCATGTCAAATTCTGGCGCCGTTGCCGGGGACAATGAAATCAGTTAGTCAAATCTAGTTCTTTTAAGGCTAATCTAGGTTTTTGTTTTTCTTCTGATACAATTGATCATTCATTTGACTTTGACTCTACTCGGTGGATCTCACTTTCGAAACTTTTCCATTTCAGGTACATCGAAAAGACTAGTGTATGCACCGTTTGAACAGTCTCAGACTCTCTACTAGCTTTGATCAAGAGATAGATAGGACCTTTCATCGTCAAAATAGAGAGAATCAAGCAAGAATGGCTCAAGAGGAAGAAATAGCCCAAAGGGTAGCTCAATCCATTAATGCACAAAGAGAAAGCCTCATGCAAGAAGCCAGAGCTGCGGTTCAAGAAGAAATCCTAGCAGTACAAGCAGCAGCGCAAGCAGCAAAATTGTAAAAGGATCTTAGGGAGTTCTCAATCCCTAAAGTTGTTGATGTTCATCACCCAGTTCAACCTCCTCCCATCAATGCTCCCAACTTTGAGATACTAGCACATTGGATTACCTTGCTTTAAAACAGCCCATTATATGGTAAAGAAGGAGAAGATAGTCAAGAACATCTTTTGAGGTTTATTGATCTATGTGCCATGACAAAGAAAAATGGGGTGTCCGACGATGCCATTAGACTCTGTCTTTTCAAGTATTCACTTGTTGATAGAGCTATGAGTTGGTATAACTCCTTGGAATGCAAGCCCATCACTACATGGGAACAACTGCAAAATGTTTTTCTGGAAAAAATTTACCCTCCTTCTCTCACCTATGAAATTAGGGGTCGAATAACAATGTTCACTCAAGACCCTAGAGAAACCCTAGCAGAAGCATGAGAAAGATATAAAGAGATTCTACGCAAGTGTCCACACCATAGCATTCCCAAGAATCAACTCATCGAGATCTTCTATAGGGGTGTGGATGATGATATCAAGAGATTCTTAGATTCCTCATCTGGAGGGAACTTCATGCGTCAAAGTTATGATAGTGCATGGAAGGTTGTCATCCTTGGAGCTAAAAATCAAACAAATTGGGGTAGATCTATAGGTAAGGGAGTGTTGAAGGTGGCTATGGCTGAAGTTATTCCAGAATACAAGTCTATTACTAAAACCCTCAAACTCTTGGTTGCTAAGCAAGACCATATCGAATCGTCCCTTACTGCATTTGGAAGAGGACGTTCACCCCCTCAACAACAAGTCGGCTTCACTATTTTGTGAAGCATGTAAAGGCATTGATCATTCCACATTAGCATGCAATGTTCTCTACGATGTTGTTCTAAGCAATGCTTATGGATAAGGAGATAATGGTCAAATGGAAAATCTCAATGTTGTCAACACCATCCCTGGTCAAGGATATTACAATCCGAATCAGAATAGGAACCATCCTGGTTTTCAATATGGAAATCCTTCACGAGCGGAAAACTCATGACAACTTGGTTCAAACAATCGACAACGTGGCCCACCAGGAATCCAATATAACCAACAACAAAATTTTGGGAATCGAGGAAACTTTAGGGGTAACCTTTAGAACAGGAACTACAACCAGTATCAGAGTAATTCTCAATTTCAAAATCTCAACCAGGTCCCCTATCAACCACAAGGACAGCAAGCCAATCCTATCTCTCCGGATGACAAACTAACAGCCATTGAGAAGATGTTGTAGTCACAGCAGACTATGATAGCTAACCAGCAAGCTCATCAGAAGGCTATTGAATCTTAACTAGCTCAATTTGCAGCTAGCATGAAGCCACCTGCTGGAGCCTTTGTTGGCCAACCAGAAAATAATCCTAAGCACCCCGAGCAACTGAAGGTTGTCACCACAAGGTCTAGAAAAGACTATTTTGATCCTCCTGTCAAGACACATGTGGTTATTACAGACAAGGATGAACTGATGATTGTTCAAGACTCTAAAATACATGAGTCTCAACCAAAAGGGCCAGTAACAACTGATAAGACAAAAGAGGAAAGTTCTAAAAAAACTTACTGGTACCGAAAAAGAAATACCAGAGCTGGATGTACTAGTGTACAAGCCTCGTATACCTTTCCCTGCTCGTTTCAGGCAAACCAAGCTTGATACTCATTTCATTAAGTTCAAGGAAGCCATGAAAAAGCTTCATGTTGATATACCTTTTCTAGATGCGCTGGCTGAGATACCAGCCTGGACAAAGTACTTGAAGTCACTTCTCACTAAGAAATATATAACTGAAGAATATGAGACAGTCAAGTTAGCAACAACTACTTCAGACATCATCCAGAGTAAGATGCCCAAGAAGCAGAAAGATCCAGGATATTTTGGGATCACCTGCCGTGCTACCTTGCACGGTCGTGCTACAGAAGATCACCACGACCATTATACACCACCACGGCTGCCATCATCCAACCCCTTTAGCTTAATTAAGAATAGTATTCTCCATATTTATAATTTTGAGGATTCACATAGAATATTCCATACATTTATGGATTTCACATAGTAATTCTCTTCAATAGAGTTTCATATAATCATCCTTCTATATCAAGGATTCACCTAGTATTCTATGAAATTAAGATTTCACAACACATCACCCAGTGCTAGGTCTTCACATAGGAGTAGTGGCACTACCCTATATTAGGGTTTCATGCACCTTACCCCATTTTAGGGATTAAGGTTTTCTATTCACATCCAAGTAAGGTTTCTCTTACCTCATACCCAAATTAGGGTTAGGATGTACAATTCCCATTAAATTAGGGTTTCCTTCATTGTTATACTCAGTTAGGGTTACATCATCACCATGGATTTATGACAACACTCAGCTTTGCCCTAGATTAGGGTTTCACACATAGCTTTGTTCTAATTAGGGTTTCACACATAGCATTGCTCTAATTAGGGTTTCACACATAGTATTGCTCTAATTAGGGTTTCACACATAGCATTGCTCTAATTAGGGTTTCACACATAGCATTGCTCTAATTAGGGTTTCACACATAGCATTGCTCTAATTAGAGTTTCACAAATAGCATTTCTCTAATTAAGGTTTCACACATAGCATTGCTCTAATTAGGGTTTCACACATAGCATTGCTCTAATTAGAGTTTCACACATAGCATTGCTCTAATTAGGGTTTCACACATAGCATTGCTCTAATTAGGGTTTCACACATAGCATTGCTCTAATTAGAGTTTCACACATAGCATTGCTCTAATTAGGGTTTCACACATAGCATTTCTCTAATTAGAGTTTCACACATAGCATTGCTCTAATTAGGGTTTCACACATAGCATTGCTCTAATTAGGGTTTCACACATAGCATTGCTCTAATTAGGGTTAGGGCTCATTGATTAGGGTTTCATGATCTCATTATTATGGATCAACCCTTATCACATAGTTTACTCATAATGAGAGAATTAGGGCTTAATTATATAAGCATTCATCTCTCTCATCCTCTTTAGGATGTTAACTAATCCAAGATTAATCTAGGTCAACTCTTCCCTTGAGCACACATAGCTACGGTTAACCTTCACAATCATCATGGGTCTACATCTTTAATAATCACATAGCTGATTGACCTTTGTTCATATTAGATGTCCAAATGGTCTAATCAATTAAGCCATCAATTATATAAGGGATTCAAAAGAATTGACCAATTAAACTTTCAATTCTACAAAGTGATCAATTGGGTTAACCATTGAAATCTTCAATTGCATTAAGTATCTAAATAGGTTCACCATATTGGACCTTTAATTACATGAGATATTCAAATGGATTAACCATGTTGATCTTCACAAAGTTAATTACTTAGACCCTCAATGATCTTGGTCCTCATACATCAATTGGTTGAAAACCAATTGAACAAGTTATACTTGAAACCAATTGGACAAAGTAGGCATTGAAACCGTTTGCACTTTGGCTCTCCAAAAGGTCTTGAGACCGTTTGGACCAAACCTTCTCAAAACCGCATGGACCAAAAAGGTACTTCAACACTCAATCGACTCAATGTTTCAATCCATGGACCAATTATAAATTGGACCACTAAAGTATTCATCAATTGGACCACTGAATCATCATTCAATTAGACCTTCAATTTAGGGTTTTGAACCCAATTGAACTAGGTTTGATAATCAAGAAACCATCACTTAGGGTTTGAAATCGAGGATCCATCAATGGTTTACATTGTGGAATCAAATCAATTGAAACCAATGAACTATCATCATCACATGATGTGACCTGACCTCAAAAGGTCTTGGATGACCACCAAACGGTCTTGAGACCGTTTGGTTGATCTCCAAAAGGTCTTGAGACCGTTTGCCCATTCCATCATCAAAAACCATGACATCCAATTAGGATTTTGGACCATTGAATTGATTATCAAATCAGCACTTAGTTGTAATTCAATTTGGTACCTTTGGACCTTCAAACACTTAGCCATACTTAACCCTAAACCTCCAAACAGTCTTGGGTGACCCCCAAACGGTCTTGAGACCGTTTGGGTGATCCCCAAACGGTTTTGAAACCGTTTGGGTCAATCAACCCAAAACATCATCTCAATCAATTTCAAAATCAACACTTAGCCGATTAGGGTTTGCAATTAAGGAATCATTTACAATTGAAACCTTCAAGATCAACCAATTGAAACCATTGGATCAAGATCCAATTACCACATCATATATCTGCAAACGGTCAACCATCCCAAACGGTTTGGTGAAACCGTTTGGTCCCAACATTGAAACCGTTTGCCCTAGATATTTGGGGAGGTATGTTCTTATGATGATGTCATCATCAACTCACGAAATCTACTGTGATTTCATGGAAATTGCATCAATCAACCAAACTTAATTTCGGAAATGTAGAAATGATCTCCAATTGATAAGGAATTGATTGCAATAATAAAATTAAGGGTTCAAGTTATAAAACCCGCCTCCAATTGAGCTCCAAAGCTCCAATCTCACGGAAACAATGGTGGATGCAACTCCTTTCATTATTCCAAGGGTCGTACTCAAGCTTTGAGTGAAAATAATTGGTTAGAATTGAAGAGGGGATCGAGATATGAAGAATTTATGCATTGATTTTCGATTTTCACCATGGATTCAAGGTGAAAGGAGGTCAAGAACCTTACCAACAGGTTGGGGGTCGTCATCCTACTCCTCCACAGCTCCTTGTTCGTTTTCCAAGCAAGGGGAAAGAAAGTAATCCGAAAACGCCTTTGTTTTGGCTTGGAAAAGGTACTTTTATAAGAAAATTGATGAGAGAGCAAATTCTTTATAAAAGTCTTTTAATTCCAAAATTGTTGTCACCACTTCCCCCTTGGTTTATTGCATGCAAGGGCATCTCTATCCCCACCGAGTTCCCTTCCATTATCCATGAATTAAGGGAAAAGAAATTAAGCACCTTAACCCTTATAATAAGAATATCCATATTTGAGTGGAAATTCTTTTTCTTATTATAATGGTGAGTGGAATTTCACCTCCTTAGGATATGATCGTGCCTTTTCAAGGCCTTAAGCTCATCCACGCACATATGAATTAAACCATTTTAATTTTGGTTGAAATCCCTTTAATTAATACATTCATTTTTGCCCTAAATTGAATTAGGGTTTCACTTAGGATTAAATCTTGATTATTTAATATCAAGATTCTCTCTCCTACAAATTATTTCAAATGAGGCGCCCCTCTCATTTTCTTTACTCTACATGATGATAAGAAACATTAGGGACCTTATTGAAGTGGTAATTTGCACATTGAACCCTAGGTTTTGGGTAATTTGCACATTACACCAAAACTAGGTTTTAATGAACAAAGATTGCTTTACAAGCTTAATCTTGGTGCCCAGGCTTGTGAAAACCATACCACTACATCATATTCATTCTTATGATGTCTCAACATCAGAGGAAAATCTTATCATGCAACATTTGCAATTTAACCCCTCAACTTGGGTAATTTGCACTTTAGTCCAAAATAAGCAAATATTACTTCAACATTGTTCAAACATGACCAAAATTGAAACATAAGTTTCTCATGAGCCCTAATTACTTTTCCCAAGATAAGATTAATCATTTAATCAACCTTATTAGGAAAAACATCTAGGGTTAACACATAACCCAGGTCAGGGATGTTACAAATTATAAACCCCTAACAAGGATTTCGTCCCCGAAATCCAAAGAAAAGGAGAGACAGATTATTCAGTTGTCATACCCTCAAGTCTCCACATAATATCTTAATATCATGGAGATGTCATGGATTCTGTAATCCACACAAAGTTCCTTTCATTAATTTAACCTTATCAATGTTTATGTTTATGCAAAACATAAACCCCTAACATATGATGTCCATATTATTGAAAGGAAGAAGCATAAAAGAACATACTTCAATCATCACTCAAGAATATTTATCAAAAGGGAAAACATATATATCTAACAGAGATAATTCACTCAGCAATCCTTTATTCATTTAGGAAAGTTCACTTAGAAAACTCTATTTAATTGGGAATGTTCACATAGCTTTTCCTTTTTGTTGGGAATGTTCACATAGCTTTTCCTTTTTGTTGGGAATGTTCACATAGCTCTTCCTTTTAGTTGGGAATGTTCACATAGCTTTTCCTTTTAGTTGGGAATGTTCACATAGCTCTTCCTTTTAGTTGGGAATGTTCACATAGCTCTTCCTTTTAGTTGGGAATGTTCACATAGCTCTTCCTTTTAGTTGGGAATGTTCACATAGCTCTTCCTTTTAGTTGGGAATGTTCATATAGCTCTTCCTTTTAGTTGGGAATGTTCACATAGCTCTTCATTTTAGTTGGGAATGTTCACACAACTCTTCCTATTAGTTGGGAATGTTCACATAGCTTTTCCTTTTAGTTGGGAATGTTCACATAACTCTTCCTTTTAATTGGGAATGTTCACATAGCTCTTCCTTTTGGTTGGGAATGTTCACATAACTTTTCCTTTTAGTTGGGAATGTTCACATAGCTCTTCCTTTTAGTTTGGAATGTTCACATAGCTCTTCCTTTTTAGTTGGGAATGTTCACATAGTTTTTCTTTTTTGTTTACATTATACTCTCTAGATTGTTTCAGAATGACTACTTGATCAGAGTAATAAAAAAGATAACAATCTAAGAGTTTCATACTTGCCTTATCTTCAATAATCATATACCTGGCCAGGGTATATAAGTATGGATATTAGGTAGTATGCACTTTATTTGCTATTATATTCCTCACTTTTCATATTATTATACACACAGGGTTTTCCATTCCTAGATTTTCTCCAGGCATCACTTCTATATCTCATCTTGTATCACAAAGATAAGAGAGATTATAAAGCATTTTAAGAAATACTGAATAATATGTAGATTCTCATCTTCCTTGTGTCCCTATAGGACTAGTCAAAGGAAGTTCAAAAACAACTACTTTTATATCTTTAACACATAGAATTAGGAAATGAAATATCAGAATGAATTTATTTCATCTGACCTGTCTGGGACGTCTGTCCATGTCCTCCATTGTTACTAGAAAACTGCCTCCTTTGTGGTCCTTGCTGAATCTGCCCCTGAGGTTGAGTCATTATTGGATTCCCGCCTGGACAATCCTTTACTAGATGTCATGGTAGTCTACATTGATAACAGATCCTAGGT
Organism: Alisma plantago-aquatica; assembly: GCA_963693085.1. NCBI lineage: Eukaryota > Viridiplantae > Streptophyta > Magnoliopsida > Alismatales > Alismataceae > Alisma > Alisma plantago-aquatica. The sequence goes on from OY856409.1 coordinate 1,982,455,604, forward strand.
GTAAAATAGGGTTTGTGAGGTCCAGTTACTGATGTCGATGCCATGTTGGAGGCTCTATTTGGAACATTACTACGATCCCTATCCCTACTTGACATCCATTGTGTCTAGGTATGGAATCTTGATGATGCTGCCGATGTAGAAAATCTCAGCTTCTTAAAACTTTTGGACCTTTGTTTTTTAGTATGAGTGTACACCTTCTTGCCACTAGTCTGGCGTTTCTCGATTTCAAACCTCTCTATCCTCCTTACTGACTCCACAAAGGTAGCAAACCTCTCCCTGTTCTCTAAAGCAGACACATGAGTGGTTAGTTCAGCGTTCAATCCCTTTTCAAAATGTTGAATTCTTTCCTCATCACTAACTGCCATTTGCGGACAAAACCGCAACAACTCCATGAACTTAGCTTCATATTCGCTAACGTTCATCTGTCCTTGTTTGATCTTCTCAAATTGAGAGATCTTCTCATCTAGATACGTCTTAGGGAAGTATCTACTGATGAATTCTGATCGGAAAACCTCCCATCCAATTTCTTCACCTGGTCTCTTATCTTCCTCTATCATCCACCAATGACCAGCACTCCCTTTTAGGAGGTACACAGCATGTCTTACCTTTTCAGCTTCAGGGATATCAAGGATCCTGAAAGCCTTTTCCAGTTATGTCAGCCACAAATCAACATCTGCTGGATCAGATGTACCAGCATAATCTATGGCTCCAACCCGGCGAAGTCTCTCAAAAGTCTTGCCGGCTCCATAGCCCTCATGGTGAGATGATGCCCTAGGTGCAGGTATTTGCATCCTATCTGTCATGTGAGTCATGGCATCCATAAACTGCCCAAACATGGCTTGGAGAGCTGGGTTCCCCATGTCAGCTGATTGAACTGGGGCTGTTCAGGTACGGGCTCCTCTCTATTATGGTCTCCTGCACCTCCTCCTGGTGCAGCAGTGCTGCCCTCAGCAGTATATTCTTCATGTGGTCCAGACATATTCAAGTTCTTCTTCTCCTATGTGAGCAGAAAAAACTATCAGATAAACCAGAAGACACTTAGAACAAACTCTACAACCTTAGTCCTATGTCTCTGTAGACTCAGCGAACCTAGAGCTCTGATACCACTTAATTTTGGCATACAACTCTCAAAAACATAATTAACTAATGCAGAAGTGTTCACTAAGCAGCGGATTACCAAAAATCACTAAAAATTAAAACCTTTTTATCAAAGATCAATCAAAGGAAAACTTTCTCACATAGAATCAAAGTAACATAATTACATTCTTGTTCACAGGTACATATTATGTATCATCTCCTTTTGAGAATTACAAGCATTAACTGTCCTGTCAAGCTAAACACAGGCAGTATAAAATCTCGAGGCACTGAGCCAAAATCTCGAAAGCACTAACTACTACTCCGAGGACCTGAGAGTACAAAGATGACACATAGGACTCTATCTATACAAGGCATGACAGCCAGTGTCTCCACCTGAGACTTCACTACTGTCCCTGTTGCTGCTGCTGTTGTCCTTCTCTTACTGAAGAATTTTTGTCTCCTCATCTGTGTCCACCTAAAAATGTGGTTCCCACGGGGGTGAGACAATTGTAAATGGCCCCAACGAGAGATATAACTCTCTGTCAGAAACATTATTATTGTAGCTTAAGAAGATAAATATACACAAAGGAATTATATTTGTTTGGTAGCATATATTTTAATGTCTAACCGATTAGAACATTATTCTTATCAAAAGCATTATAGCTATAATTTGATAGAACAACGTGTCACTTATCCTTTAAGGAAAATGAAGAACATGTATAACATTTATTCACTATAGAATCATTACCACAACATTAACTCTCTTTAGGCTTAGATCATATATCTAATGCCTAGCATTATCATTGGGGAGTCATGGCCTGTAGCCATACTCTTTTCACAAAGTGTTGGGATCTTAGTCCCTCATCTCATCAAGTACATTTCCACTTCTTAACAAGTTCATTATCATGATTATAGAATCTGGGTATTTGAACCCATAACTCACCATAGAACACTTATTTCCACTATTAGGTAACTTCATACCTTCATATCATCTGACCCAAGGACATTATAATTCTTTCTACACAAAGCATTGCACATAGTTCACAAAGCTCATAAACAATCTAAGATAATTAGCACATCATGTGACACACATGACTTATTAATTGTAGGTTACCTCTCACTAAGCAACAAAGCATATGAAGGCTTATAAGGCCTATAGAACATTTTCAGTATACAGAACATCATAGCTCATACCTGGCTATGCTCATCATCTCAACATATCTGCATGATTAGTAATCATGATACCATTACATATCAGTACTATGCAAATAAGGGTTATCTTATTACATTCATAACCCATTAGTCTGTATTTGAGCTTCACATAGGATTACTCTGTGTTAGGACTTCACATAGCATCATCTCAACATATATGCATGATTAGTAATCATGATACCATTACATATCAGTACTATGCAAATAAGGGTTATCTTATTACATTCATAACCCATTAGTCTGTATTTGAGCTTCACATATGATTACTCTGTGTTAGGTTTTCACATAGCATTACCCTGTATTAGGGTTTCACATAGCATTACCCTATATTAGGGTTCGCATAGCAAGGAATCAATATGGATAACATAAGTATTCAATCATACTTATTTATTCTCATCATTCATCATTGAATGTATTATCAATCACAAAGTATGAGTTTCTCTCTCATCTATGCCAGAATATGATTGCATCATAGTTTATAGGTTTGGATTAACCTTTTCATAAGGCATGTTAGCCTACATTCAACAAAGTACATTGCATATCAATGTAACCATTGATACGCCACATCTCATGTGTCATTCATCCAATTATATTGGACTTATAACACATCAAGGTATACCAGTATTGGGGTGTTGGATGTGATATCTATCATACCTTGATGTAACATTTTCCTCAACACCTTCATCTTACTTGAGTTTATTCACTTAGCTTGTATTAGGGTATTCCTCATCCTAATACTTATGCACTATATCATCACATTCATCATGCAAGGTAGTGGTCATTAGTCACTTCACTTAGAATATACAACCATTGCCAAAACTAAGGACTCATCCTTAAGTTAGGAACTAACAAAACGGCCATACTAGGTCACTTACAAATCAACTTCAAGTTGAGCATAGAGCACCACGGCCGTGTAGTCAAGAACGGCCGTGCAAGGGAAAGCCACCACAGCCGTGCTACCTTGCACGGTCGTGCTATAGAAGATCACCACGACCGTTATACACCACCACGGCTGCCATCATCCAACCCCTTTAGCTGAATTAAGAATAGTATTCTCCATATTTATAATTTGAGGATTCACATAGAATATTCCATACATTTATGGATTTCACATAGTAATACTCTTCAATAGAGTTTCATATAATCATCCTTCTATATCAAGGATTCACCTAGTATTATGTGAAATTAAGATTTCACAACACATCACCCAGTGCTAGGTCTTCACATAGGAGTAGTGGCACTACCCTATATTAGGGTTTCATGCACCTTACCCCATTTTAGGGATTAAGGTTTTCTATTCACATCCAAGTAAGGTTTCTCTTACCTCATACCCAAATTAGGGTTAGGATGTACAATTCCCATTAAATTAGGGTTTCCTTCATTGTTATACTCAGTTAGGGTTGCATCATCACCATGGATTTATGACAACACTCAGCTTTGCCCTAGATTAGGGTTTCACACATAGCTTTGTTCTAATTAGGGTTTCACACATAGCATTGCTCTAATTAGGGTTTCACACATAGTATTGCTCTAATTAGGGTTTCACACATAACATTGATCTAATTAGGGTTTCACACATAGCATTGCTCTAATTAGGGTTTCACACATAGCATTGCTCTAATTAGAGTTTCACACATAGCATTGCTCTAATTAGGTTTTCACACCTAACATTGCTCTAATTAGGGTTTCACACATATCATTACTCTAATTAGGGTTTCACACATAGCATTGCTCTAATTAGGATTTCACACATAGCATTGCTCTAATTAGAGTTTCACACATAGCATCACTCTAATTAGGGTTTCACACATAGCATTGCTCTAATTAGGGTTTCACACATAGCATTGTTCTAATTAGGGTTTCACACATAGCATTGCTCTAATTAGAGTTTCACACATATCATTGCTCTAATTAGGGTTTCACACATAGCATTGCTCTAATTAGAGTTTCACACATAGCATTTCTCTAATTAGGGTTTCACACATAGCAATTGCTCTAATTAGGGTTTCACACATAGCATTGCTCTAATTAGGGTTAGGGCTCATTGATTAGGGTTTCATGATCTCATTATTATGGATCAACCCTTATCACATAGTTTACTCATAATGAGAGAATTAGGGCTTAATTATATAAGCATTCATCTCTCTCATTCTCTCTCTCATCCTCTTTAGGATGTTAACTAATCCAAGATTAATCTAGGTCAACTCTTCCCTTTAGTACACATAGCTAGGGTTAACCTTCACAATCATCATGGGTCTACATCTTTAATAATCACATAGATGATTGACCTTTGTTCATATTAGATGTCCAAATGGTCTAATCAATTAAACCATCAATTATATAAGGGATTCAAAAGAATTGACCAATTAAACTTTCAATTCCACAAAGTGATCAATTGGGTTAACCATTGAAATCTTCAATTGCATTAAGTATCTAAATAGGTTCACCATATTGGACCTTTAATTACATGAGATATTCAAATGGGTTAACCATGTTGATCTTTACAAAGTTAATTACTTAGACCCTCAATGATCTTGGTTCTCATACATCAATTGTTTGAAAACCAATTGAACAAGTTATACTTGAAACCAATTGGACAAAGTAGGTATTGAAACCGTTTGCACTTTGGGTCTCCAAACGGTTTGAGATCGTTTGGTCCCAAACGGTCTTGAGACCGTTTAGACCCAAAATGTCTTGAGACTATTTGGATCCAAATGGTCTTGAGACCGTTTGGTTCAAACCTTCTCAAAACTGCATGGACCAAAAAGGTACTTCAACACTTAATCAACTCAATGTTTCAATCCATGGACCAATTATAAATTGGACCACTAAAGTATTCATCAATTGGACCATTGAATCATCATTTATTTAGACCTTCAATTTAGTGTTTTGAACCCAATTGAACTAGGTTTGATAATCAGGAAACCATCACTTAGGGTTTGAAATCGAGGATCCATCAATGGTTGACATTGTGGAATCAAATCAATTGAAACCAATGAACTATCATCATCACATGATGTGACCTGACCTGAAACGGTCTTGGATGACCACCAAACGGTCTTGAGACCGTTTGGTTGATCTCCAAATGGTCTTGAGACCGTTTTCACATTCCATCATAAAAAACCATGACATCCAATTAGGGTTTTGGACCATTGGATTGATTATCAAATCAGCACTTAGTTGCAATTCAATTTGGTACCTTTGGACCTTCAAACACTTATCCATACTTAACCCTAAACCTCCAAATGGTCTTGGGTGATCCCCAAATGGTTTTGAAACCGTTTGGGTCAATCAACCCAAAACATCATCTCAATCAATTTCAAAATCAGCACTTAGCTGATTAGGGTTTGCAATTAAGGAATCATTCACAATTGAAACCTTCAAGATCAACCAATTGAAACCATTGGATCAAGATCCAAGTACCACAGCATATATCTTCAAATGGTCAACCATTTCAAACGGTCAACCATCCCAAACGGTTTGGAACCCAAACCACCAAACGGTTTGGTGAAACTGTTTGGTCCCAACATTGAAACCGTTTTCCCTGGATATTTGGGGAGGTCTGTTATTATGATGATGTCATCATCATCAAGCTCCAAACTCACGAAATATACTATGATTTCATGGAAATTTCATCAATCAACCAAACTTAATTTCGGAAATGTAGAAATGATCTCCAATTGATAAGGAATTGATTGCAATAATAAAATTAAGGGTTCAAGTTATAAAACCTGCCTCCAATTGAGCTCCAAATCTCCAAGATCACGGAAACAATGGTGGATGCAACTCCTTTCACTATTCCAAGGGTCGTCCTCAAGCTTTGAGTGAAAATAATTGGTTAGAATTGAAGAAGGGATCGAGATATGAAGAATTTATGCATTGATTTTCGATTTTCACCATGGATTCAAGGTGAAAGGAGGTCAAGAACCTTACCAACATGTTGGGGGTCGTCCTCCTGCTCCTACACATCTCCTTGGTCGTTTTCCAAGCAAGGGGAAAGAAAGGAATCCGAAAAAGCCTTTGTTTTGGCTTGGAAAAGGTACTTTTATAAGAAAATTGATGAGAGAGAAAATTCTTCATAAAAGTCTTTTAATTCCAAAATTGTTGCCACCACTTCCCCCTTGGTTTCTTTCATGCAAGGGCATCTCTATCCCCACCGAGTTCCCTTCCATTATCCATGAATTAAGGGAAAAGAAATTAAGCACCTTAACCCTTATAATAAGAATATCCATATTTGAGTGGAAATTCTTTTTCTTATTATAATGGTGAGTGGAATTTCACCTCCTTAGGATATGCTCGTGCCTTTGCAAGGCCTTAAGCTTATCCACACACATCTGAATTCAACCATTTTAATTTTGGTTGAAAGCCCTTTAATTAATACATTCATTTTTGCCCTAAATTGAATTAGGGTTTCACTTAGGATTAAATCTTGATTATTTTAATATCAAGATACTCTCTCCTCCAAATTAATTCAAATGAGGCGCCCCTCTCATTTTATTTGCTCTACATGATGCCAAGAAACATTAGAGACCTTATTGAAGTGGTAATTTGCATATTGAACCCTAGGTTTTGGGTAATTTGCACATTACACCAAAACTAGGTTTTAATGCACAAAGATTGCTTTACAAGCTTAATCTTGGTGCCCAGGCTTGTGAAAACCATACCACTACATCATATTCATTCTTATGATGTCTCAAAATCAGAGTAACATCTTATCATGCAACATTTGCAATTTAACCCCTCAACTTGGGTAATTTGCACTTTAGTCCAAAATAAGCAAATATTACTTCAACATTGTTCAAACATGACCAAAATTGAAACATAAGTTTCTCATGAGCCCTAATTACTTTTCCCAAGATAATATTAAGCATTTACTCAACCTTATTAGGCAAAACATCTAGGGTTAACACATAACCCAGGTCAGGGATGTTACAGAGGCGGTCACACAGAACACCGGATCAGGAAGACGGAGTCAAACCAGGGATATCAGCCACGTGAAAGATAAACGAGTGGCATAGAAATGTAAATATAGATTTGAACCAAGAAACTTAGTCTATTTTGAACATTTGTCTATTTAATTGAATATAGGTGGCAAATGATGCTCAATTAATATGAAATTTTGCACGATAGCTAACTAAGGTGTTACAAATAGGATTATACAATCAATTTTGTCTTTTATGGTCTTTTAGGTGAGATTTAATCAATTTGTGTCGTAAATATGTTTTGTTTATTTACTCAGTTATAATGAATAATTTGAATCCTTGTTATTTCCCCAATCAACCCAATTAGGCATTTATTAGAGCTAATTAGGGTGAGGCTTCACAATATATGTATTTATGTGATTAATCTTTTTATTCAAGTTAATGTGTCATTTGTCATACTTACCCACATTAAAGGTTATTGATTACATCTCAATATCATGAATCTCCCTATTACTTTTTAACTTTTAATTCTTGAAAACAAAATTAAATTATGATGGAAGAAGTTAAGTGGGAAAGAGTGGGTTAAGTCATATGTCAAGGCTCGGGTATGTTACAACACTCCACCCCTTAAAAAGAATTTTGTCCCCGAAATCCATCTGTCACTAGCCATTACTAAGATATACTTCTAAACCAAATGAAGATTGTCTATTATACACAATGTAGTGGACTATTGCACATCACTTCATATTATACTTATACCCAAAAACCCCATGGCGAACCTACATTATTTCGTGCATTAAGGTCCCATAGCTCCTCATTTTCCATCACTTAAGAATGAATAATCAATCTTCATAACTAGATCTTTCAGTAGAGCCATTCAGATTGCAACCACTAAATTGGCAGACTAAACTAGTGTAGAAATATTAATCCTCTTACACCATGATTCTTATCATTATTACTGCTAAATAAATTTTGCTTTCAATATTAGGGTCATCCCTTAACTTATATTATTTCCCTATTTTTTCTAGGAAAGCTAATGAATTTGTGTCTGACTATCAAACCATTATCTACAAACTATTAGGCAGATAAGGGCAAAGGTATAAGATTAGGATTTTGTTCTGCACACTTATTTACCATCTGTAGTTGAGGATTATAGTGTATTGTACACAACTTATTGAATTTGTCATTCATGATTTGACCTTACACATTACATTACACATGCTTTGATTAATGTGTAATTAGTTTGGTTTCACTTTAGTGTATTATGATCACATGGGAAAATGTTTTAGAATTTCCATCTTACTTAGTGTATTCACCCTAGACTCTAGTGTAAACTCATCCTTACCATTTAATTGATAGCAAAACAGGGTATATGATATTAATTCAAGCTTTTAATTATAATTTTATTTTTACCCATATCTAACTTAAGTTTACCTTTTTAGGACAAGGCAAGATAAAAACTTTAAAATCTATTTTAATTATCAAAGTAACATCTAGATGATATAATTGGTAGGGCTCACTCGGAAGCCCACGTTAGGAGACCTCTACATCTATTTGACATTATTACTAGGATTTATCCAAGGTTTACATATTCTACTATTATTAATCTCATTTATTTCTTATGTTAAGCTACACTCCTAAGCGTATAGGCATACACCCCTTAAAAGGGTTAACCTATAACTTACGCACATGATAACATGGTGGATCTACTAGGTCTTATATATCCAAAACTTATTCTCTTTACTTAGTACATAACACATAGACTTAGAGTCTCATACTTGATTATACCAATCAAGGATTTCTCCACTAAAGGGTTTCTCTGGTACTCAGACTTTCTTATGGTGGTGTCTTGGTTCCAAAAATGTCGATAAAATTTGAAAACTTTTCTTATTATATATAACTCAATAATGAAAATAAATTTTACGATGAAAACTTTGCGAAGAAAATCCAAAATTGGCGCCAAAAATTGAGTCGAGAACCAAATCAACCACCATCCACCACACACCACATATACTAATATTCTATCAGCATTTCATTCCACTAAAGGGTCTAATTCCTCAAGCATACAAAGAGTACGAATAAATCACCTCAAGTCTTGTAGAATAGGAGAGAGAAGGGTTTCCTATTCCTTATAGACAACTTCTATCAAATCCTAATAAGGAACAATAACCATCATCCCCCCTGTCACCCTTAATCATAATTCACATTGCACCATCTCAAGACCCAAGGGTCATAAGATTATCCAATGTCATAGGGAGAGATTTAGGGGTTGTGTATCACTATATATCTTGTTTACATCCATAATTCCTTCACATATAAAGGTACCCTACATAGTCAAACTACTCCTTTGAATCACCACATAAACCAAGTACAGTATTGGAGATGAGAGAGGTGAATACTAAGGATATTTACCAAAACCTATAGCTTTCGACAACTAATTCTCATGTATGGGGCATAACAAGCGCAATGAATATGGCATCCAACTCTTAGATGAATTTAGGTAGAGCTATGTGGACATACTCCATGTTGAAGGAAAGACATGCCTAACTATAATATAGATAATTAATTCAATCACCTAGCATCCAGGGAATCAACACCATTCATCAACTTATGTCCCAGTTCTATGCTTATTCTCAGTACATGCTTAGTCCTCCTAGTAGTCATATCTAAGGCATGCTAGTGAAACAAAAGAAGGAAAGGGTCCAAATGGGAATTAGGTTGATCCTATGAGTGTTCAAGCCAACCTATATTTTAGTTGTGAACTATCCTCCCATAATATTGGGAAATAGAATCTAATGACTAGGATTATCAACCCCTATGTAAGAAAATTATGTACTCCATAAAGGGTGTAGTACTAACTAGGGTTCCCAAAAAATGAGTCTCAACCACACATGGTTTGGGGAGTGGAAATCACCAAAATAGATAGGGATTGAAACCCTATTTGCCATTCCACTACTCAGGATTAGGTATGACAACTATATGTAAAGGGTCACCTATGTATCTAATCAAGGAACAATGCAGGATAACTTGAAATAGTCAAGTTACCGACTGCTTTTCGCTCTGATACCATTTTGTAAAGAGTGGGACCCGATAGGGGATCCACTCTACTCAAATGATACAATACAAGAGCCATGCGGTAATAAAACAACATAAACAAAACTAGATCAAAGTTACATGATGTATATTTATACAATTGTTCCTCACCATAAAAGGTGGCATGACATAATAAAAAGTTAGAAATCTAAGGCCAGTTGCAAAGGGCAACCTGACTATCCCAAGCTATCCCTAACTCCACATCATGTTCATGATCTTCTTGAGTCCATGTCCTCTAATGTACCTACACCTGGGTGGAAAGGAACATCACCCAAAAAAATAGGAAACAAAGTATAGAGGTCAGCAAAGGCTGAGTATGTACATATATAAAACACTTTGGGCATTATAATGGGTTTTAAGTATAAAAGAGATGTTTCCACAACAAAGGGGGCTATTTGCAATTAGGTAAGTTCAAGAGAAATGTACCAAAAGAAATTAGGCATATTAAATTCAGATTACAAGCATGATAACAAAGAGTGTCTTTCCATATCAATCATCCACAGATTCATATTGAAACAACAAATATTTGCATGCATAACAATGTAGACTAAATATACCTAAAACATGGCCATAACAACATAGGATCATGGCCTAAAAGAAATAAGGGTGGAAATGCACACCCAGGCGGAAACACACGCCCTATATAAGTATGGTTGTACATAAGTACCACTATTCTAGATATTCTAATCAAACATGTAGCCTACATAAAATAGAGAGGCAAGACTAGCATTTCAGTCAATTTTTCATAAAAGGGAAATCATAGCAAGGGGGTCCAGAACCCATATAAACACATTAGTAAAAAAACTACATGGATATAATGAGTCAACATCAAGAAATATAAATTTCCAAAAAAAATGGATTTTCATTAGAAATAACAGTTCAAGAGATGCCTCATTAAAAAGAAAAGTTGGTATTAGTCAAATAATTCCCAAAATAAAATAGAGGATGTACATACTTGATTGTCATAGCTAATGCTTAACTCAGTCTATATACTTGGTCCATGAAGTCAAGTTTCTATCCTAGGAACATATTAGGTATGTTTGATAATCAATAGCAATTTGTGTATACATTCCTATTATATATTTTCATATTATTTTTACCCTAGTCCCAGTCACCTAATGACGTATTAGGGTTAATATTGTTCAGGGAATACATGATTAGATATATATTTCAGTAATAATATGCATCCTTAGTCACATAGATCTAAGGATGTCTATGCCAAAAATATGTGTGGGTAATAATATGCATTCTTTCAATTTATATCTTGTAATGCCATTCTCTCTCATTAGTTCATATTTCATCTAATATGCATAGATAAATCCAGATAAATGTATTTCCCAAGTCCATGTGCATTTTAAAGTATGTCATGTGTATACTAATACACACACACACACACATATATATGTATATATATATATATAATATGAATATATAATTCTTGGTCCTTAAAAGGAATGCTATCATAACTTTGATTTCCTCATCAATTGCTACTAAATTTATGATTCAAAACCTATCCACTTTCTAACTCATACCAACATCTATATACATTAGTGCTATATGAAAATACTTAGCATATATCAACTTAGGTTATACCATCTCTATCATGTTCCAATTATCACTTTATGGAGAGTACAATACAAACAATCATGCTATCTTATGGGTTTACATTCAATGACACGTGTATATGTAAACATGTACCATAGGGTTAAATGGTTAATGAACCTAGCTACTCATTAGGATGGTTAAAACATATTGATTACCTAATATTAGGTTATAGTTTCTTGAGTTAATACTCACTATTTAGATGAGACCCCTAACCTACTTATCTTCAATTATACTTGTAGCTGGATTCACATGTATTATGAAGTCTACTTGGATTAAGAAATCTTAATTATGGGATCAAGGAGACTTACCACAACTAGTTGAACCGGTCTTCAATGATCAACCTCCATCTTGGAATTGGGTGTTTGAGGCAGACGTTTGGAAGAAGAGTTGCACCTCTTCCATGGTGGTTTGGTTGTCCTTACAACCTTCACTAACCACAGTAGTTCCTGGCTGCCATGGCTTCTAGGAGCAAGGACATAGAGGCATTGGTGGCAAGGGTTCAAGTAGCGAGGAAGGAAAAAGGAAAAGGAGGTTGGCGGTGTTGTCGCCAGCAGTAGCAGTTGTCACCTTTGGTCGAGTTTAGGTGATGAATGTGAAGCAGCCAGGAGGAGTTGCAGAAGGATGGAACTTGTATCTTTTCATGTTGCGGCGGCCGGGTTTAGGGAAAAAAAGAGACAATGATGTATGTAGGAGGAGCTCTTTGTTTTGGGTGATGTATAGGTCTATCGACAACCATCTTGGTAGATGGCAAGGACTCTTCAATGACATGTAGTGCTAGGAAGGTGGAGGAGGCGCTGGTGCTCTCTCTCAGCTACTGTGGGGCTTGTTGCTTGTATACACAGGAATGAAGGAGATAGGGAATGTGATGGTGATATAAAAGATTGTGATTTCGTTGTAGCAGGTGGCCACTGGGTCTATCGATAACCACCTATAGTAGGCGGAAACATATGGCCTCTGCTAGCCATTACAAAAGGCGGCAACGAGGTCCTACTGTCATGGTCATTGGGTGTAGGGTGAGGGAAGAAGGAAAGGCTAGTGGATGTGGTGGCAAAGACGATGGAGGAGGTTGATGCAAGGTAGAAAGGGGCAGTGGTGTTCTGGTTGTGAGGAGATGAATTGGCTTTGGTCGGTGGGGAAGGGGATAACAGATTGTGACTAGGGTGCCTGTAGCTCATCGACCAACTATCGATGGGGTTCAGTCTCACAGTTAGGGCTGGTGGGCACAACCCACACAGGTGAGAGAGCCTCGGCATCCAGAATAAGCAAGGGAGAGAAGAGAGGATAAATAGCAGAAGTGTAGAGGGGAAGAATGAGGCCCGATGTCTATGGTTGTGCTCCCGACGCAAGACCCGTGAGAGGGAGGGAGGCGGTCACGCAGAACACCGGATCAGGAAGACAGAGACAAACCAAGGATACCGACCACGTGAAAGATAAACGAGTGGCATAGAAATGTAAATATAGATTTGAACCAAGAAACTTAGTCTATTTCGAACCTTTGTCTATCTAATTTAATAGAGGTGGCAAATGATGCTCAATTAATATGAAATTTTGCACGATAGCTAACTAAGGTGTTACAAATAGGATTATGTAATCAATTTTGTCTTTTGTGATCTTTTAGCTGAAATTTAATCAATTTGTGTAGTAAATATGTTTTGTTTATTTACTCAGTTATAATGCATAATTTGAATCCTTGTTATTTCCCCAATCAACCCAATTAGGCAATTATTAGAGAGCTAATTAGGGTTAGGCTTTACAATATATGTATTTACGTGATTAATCTTTTTATTCAAGTTAATGTGTCATTTGTCATACTTACCCACATTAAAGGTTATTGATTACATCTCAATATCATTAATCTCCCTATTACCTTTTAACTTTTAATTCTTGAAAAAATAAATAAATTATGATGGAAGAAGTTAAGTGGGAAAGAGTGGGTTAAGTCATATGTCAAGGCTCGGGTATGTTACACATATAATGCACAATCATGTGTTTATTCATAAGCATATTGATATATATATATATATATATATATATATATATATATATATATATATATATATATATATATATATATATATATATATATATATATATATATATATATATGAGTTTATCTTGGCTGCCCGCGCGAGTAACCATCTATTCTACCGGTGACTAAGTAGCGCTGACAGCTTTTGTAAATAACAAACTTTTGTTTTTTTAGTAGGATGAAGCGGTGGCACAAATATGTAATTATCAATAGCATTTCTAATTCATTTGTGGGGACGAGACGGTGGTGAGTGGATCTGTAAGGCTGAATAAATTATTATCATTTGTTCCTGATTCATTTGCATCATGGTTTGGCAAGTTAGGATGTATAAAGTTATTTTTATAGTAGCATCACATGTAATTAATGTGGGTGGAAGTATAAATAAAACCCCAACAACCTACTACTTCCATACATAGCAATTGCTATTTTTTAGTTGATGACATGTACAGACCGGAGTCTACATAATATGAATACAACATGTGATACAATAAGGTTGTATTACAAGACATCATCCTTGGTTATATTTTTCTCATTCTCATTACAAATTTTATATTCAAATTACATAAGGTTTCTTCCTATTATAAAATGCCTTCTCATTATAAATTTGTATTGAAATTCCAGAATGCTCCTTCTCATTATAAATGTGTTCATGTCTGTTATAGTTTTAGTTAGAGAGATTATCTATATATTGGATAACTGTATATTTCTTCTTCTTCTTGACAATGATTATTGGTGTCTTTGTGTATACGCTCAATTTTGGTAATTTGTACTATAATAAGCAAGTGTCGTCTGTAATATAGACAGTCACATTGTAATAGACAAGAGCCAACTGTAATGTATATGATAGTTTTGTAATATGGATAGTCATAATTTAATAAGCAAGTGTCATATGTAATATGGACAATCACATTATAATAGGCAAGTGTCAACCGTAATGTAGGTGACAGTTTTATAATATGGATACTCATATTGCAATAAGCAAGTGTCATCTGAAATATGGACAATCACATTGTAAGAGTCAACTATAATGTAAGTGACAATTTGTAATATAGATAGTCATATTGTAATATGGATAGTCAACCGTAATGTAGGTGACATTTTGTAATATGGATATTCATATTGTATATCCTCTACATACAATTTAAATTGAAACTACAAGTGCGTTTGTAAAATTTGTGTATGTAGTAACAAAATGTAATGGGGTTAGACATTCTGTAATAAGTATGAGCAAATTGTAATGATGGTAGATATTTTGTAAAATACCGACATAAATCGTAGAACATCAAAAAAGCATGATTGCACATGTTAAGAAGGGAAATAAAAAAATATTTTAAAAGTATTTCTACACGTTGACATTTACCAGAATTTTGTATCATGATTAGATAGACAATAGGTGAGAGTTATGGAGTCCAGATTCAAACTCTCACATATGGTTAATTCGCCAATAATATATGCATTACATTTTATAATAAAAAAATATGTGTGTGCCATCGGGTTCATGTGTGGATTTTTTCACGTTTGCTATTTACATTATCTGCCAGTGTCAGCTTAAAACATAATCGGTACTTTACTATTTACCGTGAATGCCACCGCTCAATTGAAAGTTAACCAACAATTTAATATTTACCATATGTGCCACCGCCTACTCAAGCCACGGGTAACAAAGACTCACTACCCGCGCGGGCAACGAGTGAATCTCCTGTATATATATTCATAGGGAAGTAAGACAACACCTTAAAGTAAACACATTAATAGAAAAAATACTAAATAGATAAAATAAATGAGACACATACCATAGAGACCCACACCTCATAGGGGTTCTTTATAAGATATAACAATAAAATAAAACACCAAACAAAAAATATAATTGTGCACACATACCGTACCGATATAATAGTTTATAAATAAATTAATCAAACACCCAAACTGTTGGAATAGCAGAGAGACACCCTGGTCACTTCCTTCTATTTAAGTGTTGGAATAGCAGAGAGACACCCTGGTCACTTCCTTCTATTTAAGGGCAGTAAGTCACATTATTTGCAACGGATTAAAGAAAAACTTATATTTCATGATTGCAGTATAACAACATAATTTGATATAAATAATTATATTTCTAACATCTTTGAAAGAGCCGTCTTCACATTATAGTGACTTTTACAAAATACAATATGACGTCAAGGTATTATTTTTTCTGGAAATTTTTTGGGGACCTAGTATCAACATATTATTTTTCCGCAAAATGTTAGGGGCCTTATACCACAATGATAGAAATACAAGCTTTTCTAATATAGCAACTTTTACAAAATACAATATGACGTCAACTTATTATTATTTTCTCAAATTTTATTGCGACCCTAGCATCAATGTATTATTTTTTCCGCAAAATTTTGGGGGCCTAACCACCGGACCTGCAAAATTTTCCCGTTCCGGAAACCCTGCTCGCCTTCTAGCTTTGCAAGAACGTTCTAGTAAGTTCCGGATGGATTACAGGTTACCGAAGAGTCAATTCTGTCTTCTCCTTTTCTCGTGTGGGCTCGTCAAGCAGATTCATACGCCTTCGTACGGCTTACATTACCATTCGCGACTTCCTTTCTTAACTATTCCTAGCAAACAGAGAGGTCGAGAAGCACCCGGGGGACGCCTCTGTCTTTAGGGTTTCGTAACGATGACTGGCGACGGGGTAAACTGGGACGGGTTGCTGAAGTGGAGCATCGCCAATTCTGATGGAACTCGCTCCGCCCGACAACTCACGTACGCTAATCGTTCTAGTCATTACTTATTTTCAATTGTTTTGACTGTTATTTTCGCGCTTGTTTCTACTGGTTTGGATTTTGACTCTGGAACTGGAGCTAATATGCGGTATGATTCTTGGTTCCCACTTTCATATTCTCAGTGAGGAGGACAGGAAGTGGTTCATGGAAGCAATGCAAGCACAGACGATTGACGTTGTAAAGAGGATGAAGGAAATCACTCAAGTGATGCAAACGCCTGACGATGTTTTGCAGTCTCAAGGGATCACACCGGACGATATCGAAGGTTATATAACCAAAAAATGCTTTATCCTTGATCTTCATTTTATTAAAAAAACGCTTATTCGTGGAATTTGTTCATTATGATTTAATAAAAATACATACCTTATTGCTGCTTGAAATATGATACTTTAATCATTCAAACCGGAAAAATCCTAGGAGAACTGTTGTGTGCTATTGTGGCCAGCTGAAATCCTATTTTAGGAAGGCTTAGTTAAAGGTTATATCAAAAGGATTCGTACTCCAAAGTGAAAACACTCGTATATTTTATAATCAAATTATGAATTTTAGGAATCTTTGTTAATGGAATTTAAGTATGATTGGACATTGTAAATGGACAACACAGAAGAAACATTTATGCTTGAGTGGTATTGATAATTCTATATTTGATTGGATTTGTGTTAAGAGTCTGGTAGCATGCCTGATGTCTTATTTTTTTTGCAAAGTTACAATAAGCATACCCTAGTGGCACCCTGTTATCAGAGGGCATGCAAGTATGTTCTGTAAATGTGTATGAATATGTAAATAATGCTACTGTTTAGGACTGGGAGGACAGCCTCTACCAAGATATAGATAAATTGGGCGGAGATTTTGTTTTCAGTTTGGCTCCATGTCTATCTAATTGTAAGCCATCTAACATTTTGCAATATGTTGAGTAATTCGCTAATGCTGATGCTTGTATTTGCAAACTTCCGTAACTATGGCGGTCTTCTCCTTTCTTATATGAAGCCACAATTCCACTTTTGTTGGACTTGTTTCACACTTTTGGTACCATCTTTACTAACCTCAGGACTTTAAAGGCAACACATTTCTGCATTGTTGTTTGTTGTTGCTGTGCATGTGACCAATGAAGTATCGATGAGTTTCCGACAAATATTTCCATCAGATAAAAGGGGCATCACTAAGGCGCAATAGGGTGTCACCTTTCATCAGTGGGTTGAGAGCTATGAAATGCGAGTTTCTATCAGATCCCCTTCTCAACAATATCTGATGAAAATCTTTTTAGTAGTTATGTGTACTACAATATTATCTAGCCCAGATACTTAAAGGCGTGAAGGTGCTCCGATGACCTTAGAAGGACACCTTGGGTTCCTTCATCATCATCATCATATCATCATCATCTACTCCGATGACCTTAGAAGGACACCTTGGTTTCCTTCATCATCATCATCATATTATCATCATCTAAGCCTTAGTCCCAACTATGTTGGCATACTTGTTAAAGCGGCAAGGCAACACGGCATTAGGGCTGGACGCCTTGCGCCAAGGCGCGACTAGGCGACCTTTAAAAAAAACAATTTATGTATATATTTTATGTATATATACATGTGTCATGGTTTTTCCCCACTCATATACACACATTGTATAGTTATATATGTAGTTATCTACATATTTATAGTTGATCTCCCCATATATATATATTTTATTGTATGAAAAAATAACCAATTACATTTCTAATAAATTATCATTGATAATAATGTCAAGAACACGAAAAGAATTAATGTAAAGAATGTAAGAGAGTGATCAACAAATAAATATATATTTATTGTCATGCATAGCTACAAGTATTAAGCAATGTAATCACTATCCGTCATAGCATAACTACTTAGTACAATCTGAATTGAAGGTGCAACCTAAGAAAAATCAAATGTGTACTAAGAGTATTAGATCCAGTCAAACAAAAAAAGAGTATTAGATCCAGTCAACCCCAAAAAAGAGTATTAGATCCAATTAAAAGTGATATTTGGCACATAAAATAGGCAACACTATTAATTTTGAACATTGGTGTAGCCATATCAAACATTAAAATAAGTGAATATACAACCATACCCACAAAACTAGGTCACTGTAGCATTATAAACAAAGCGTCCTCGCCTAGGCGCAGCCCTGGGGCGCCTTTCCTCTTAGGCAAGCGCCTTGACAAGTATGTATGTTGGGGACGGCTACATGGATCCTTTGTTTCCATCCTGCTCTATCATGGGCCATATTCTGGTTGAGATGTAGAGATTCAAAATCTCTCTTTATACGCTCATCCCATGTTAATTTAGGTCTTCCTCTTCTATTTATTGTGCTTGACTCAATAGCATTGCTTCGTATTGGCGCATTAGTTGGTCTGCGTTGTACATGCCTGTACCATCTGAGTCGTCCCTCGTGCAACTTGTCCTCAATGTTCGCTACCCCCACTTTATTCCTGATATAATCATTTCTCAAACGATCTTTTCTTGTATTCCCATACATCCATCTCAGTATACACATTTCAGCCACGTTCATCTTGTTGAGACCTTATTTCTTCACCGCCCAACATTCACTCCCATAGAGCATGGTAGGCCGTATAGTTGTTTTATAAAATTTACTTTTTTAACCCGAGAGGGATCTTCCGATCACATAATACTCCAGTTGCACTCCATTTCAACCATCATGCAGTGATCCTGTGACAAACGTCATTTTGGACATCTCCATTTATTTGAATAATAGAACCCAAGTAACGAAATTTATCACATTTTGGTATATCTACTCCGTTCAACTTGGCTCCATCATTCACACTGCGGGATTGGCTGAAATTGCAATGTATATACTCAGTTTTTCTCCTGCTAATCATCAATCCATTTGATTCTAATGCCTCTCTCCATCTTTCAACTTTATCATTATCCATCTTTAGTTTCGTCAATCAAAACAATATCATCAACAAATAACATACACCAAGGAATAATATCTTGAACATTCTTTGTTAGCTCATCCATAACAAGAACGAACATATATGGGTTGAGTGTGGATCCTTGGGTGTACCCTAACTGTGATAGGAAAAGTTGGTGTCTCTCCTCCAGGAGTCTTCACACTTGCAGTAGAGCTATCATACATGTCTTTGATTAAGTCAATGTATTGGATTGGGACACCCTTTTCTTTAAAACCATCCACAACACTTCTCTGGGTATTCGATCATAAGCCTTTTCCAAATCAATAAACACCATATGAAGATCTCTTTTGCTTTCTCTATACTTCTCCATAAGTCTCCTTATAAAAAAATAGCATATGTTGTTGATTTTCCAGGCATGAAACCAAATTGGTTGTTTGATATCTGTGTTATAGATCTTAGCCTCTGCTCAATAATCCTCTCCCAAAGCTTCATTGTGTGACTCATCAACCTGATACCTCTGTAGTTTGTGCAGCTCCAAACATCACCTTTGCTCTTGTAGATGGGGACTATAGGACTATTTCTCCACTCATCCGACATCTTCTTGGTCTTCATGATCTTGTTAAAGAGCTTTGTTAACCACATAACTCCTTCATCCCCCATACTCTTTCATACATCAATGGGAATACCGTTTGGTCCGCATGCCTTTCTTATTTTCATCTTCTTCAAGGCATTCTTGACCTCAAATGGTGAAACTCGTCGTGTGTAAATGATATCTCTTGTATTTATGTCACAGGAGTCTCTAACATTATTTGCAGTATCTCCATCGAAAAGCTTATGGAAGTAATTTCTCCATTAGTTCTTAATATCATCATCCTTCACCAACACCCTGCCATCTTCATTCTTGATGCATTTCACTTGACTCAAGTCTCTTCCTTTCCTTTCTCTTATACGAGCCATTTTATATATATCTTTTTCCCCTTCTCTTGTGTCTAGCTTCTTATAAATATCATCAAAGTATCTAGACCTTGCCTCGTGAACAATCTTTTTAGCTTTTTTCTTTGCTTGCTTGTATGTTTGGAACGTTGCATCATCTTGAGATTTGGGCAAGCTCCAATAGATCTTTTTTTTAATTTAATAGCTTTTTGTACTTCATCATTCCACCACCAAGTCTCTTTCTGTGGAGGCCCACAACCTTTGGACTCTCCGAAACCTATTTGGAAAATTTTGTTATGCCTTATAGTGTTAACATCAGACTCCAAGTTCCAAGTTCTCTCCTTGCTGAGTTTATCATGAAAAGCCAATTTCTTTTCTCCTTTAAGATTCCACCACTTGATCCTGCTATCTTGGTTTCTGTTTTGCTTGCCTTTATTGATCTTCATGTTAATATCTAAAACCACCAACCTATGCTGGGTCGTGAGTTCTTCGCCAGGAATCACTTTACAATCCTAGCATATATTATGATCCCCTTTGTAAGGAGATAATCAATTTGGCTACGATTGTGCCCACTCTTGAAAGTAATCTTGTGGGATTCTCTTTTCTTGAAATGGGTGTTTGCCAAAATCATATTATATGTAACTGCAAAGTCTAAAATCTTCTCACCTCTCCATTTCTGCTGCCATATCAAAAACCACCATGAACTCTCTCGTATCCAACATTGCTACTCTTCACATGACCATTTAAACCACTCCCAATAATAATCTTCTCCTCTGTAGGTATTCCCTGCATCAATTCATCAATGTCATTCCAAAAATCCTTCTTAGCCCCCTCGCTAAGACCAACTTGGGAGGCATAAACGCTAATTATGTTAAAAATATTTTCCCCAAGAACAACCTTGATAGCTATGATTCTATTGCCCATCATTGTGATTTTTACAACATCATCCTTCAACATCTTATCAACAATAATACCTACGCCATTTCTATGTTTATCAATACATGTATATCAGATTTTGTAACCTGTGTCTCCAATCTCTACAATGTTTCCTATCCACTTGGTTTCCTGCAAGCAAGCTATATTGATTTTTCTTCTCATCATGATTCACTATCTCCAAAGATTTCCATGTCAGAGAGCCAATATTTCAAGATCCAACTCTAATCCTTTTTTGTTGAACTTGCTTCTTTGTCTTCCTTCTTCGGAAATGTTGCCCTTGCAATTTTTTCACTACATCCGGGTAATGATGCGGCGGGACTAGCTTTTTTACCCACACCCGTCCAAGATGTGGGAACCCTTCATACATTTTTCGCTACATTCGGGCGATGATGCAGCAGGACTAGCTTCTTTGCCCACACCTGTTCAAGATGTGGAAACCCTTGTCTATCCTTCAACACAACCGGGCGTCGTCTGTCGAAACCCCTTGCATATTTATCACTGCACTTGGGTGCCGATGCAGCGTGTCACTAGGTAGGGACGTTCTAACGAAATTTTGTAAGGATCCATGTCATAGAAAGAGTGACAAAGTTTTTATGGCTGACTATCAACCTACCACCAACCCTCCTTTACCCGGGCTTGGGACCGGCTATATTTGCACAAAATGTACGAAAACATAGGCGGAGTTACACCTTGGGTGCCTTGCTAGCAAAAAAAAAGCTTCCGTACTGAAATTAGTTATGAATTTTGGCCATCTTTTTAGCTAATAAATATATATTTGCATTACATGCCAAGGGGGTTTCGAAAACCAAACAAAATTTGTTTACATAATATATTCTGCTGAATTAATTATGTGTCCATTACATATTGGAAGAAGGAAATATTGCTGTCTAAAGTTTAAACCACATCTGAGGAATTTGTGAAGCAGACTTTCTATAGCTAATAAACCTCATTGGAAGAAGGAAATATGTTGCCCAAGAGAGTTGACATTATAAGTGTAGATATATATAATGAGCTCAATTCATCCAACCATGTAGAGGAGCGTTGCCTTCCTAGTAGCCAAGTAGTATCTAAACTTATTTGGAGGAAGTAGGTGTTAATTTTTGGTTAGCCTACCAGTAGACAGAAGGAGACCCAAGTGTCAGTAACACGTGGATAGATTGTAGAGAAGCAGGCTGGACTCCCAAAAGTGTAAGTTAACCTGTGTAGCTTGATGGTTGAGGAACGACAAACTCTTCTTCAGATTAAGGACCTATTTGGCTCCACCAAAAACAAAAGCGAGACAAATGACTACCTTGTTCATTGATATCAAGGTGTTTGGTTCCGCCTACCATAAGAGACACTTTAAGAGATTGACGGGAAAACCATTTTCACATGATAATCAACCTACCTAGGTGATTAGGTACTTATAAGGTTGTCAGAACTAAATCGGTGAGGATTCCGATTCGCGCTTCACTGGTTCAAGCTGTGGTTGGACCAATTCACATCTATAGAAGAGGAGTTTATTTGATGTGTTTAAAAGACATACAATGCTCTCTCTTTTATAGGATAAGAGAGTAAGTCAGAAACGCAACTAGACAATATGGGATAAAAGAAAAGCTAAAGACAAGTCTAAAGCCTATAACAAAACAAATAACATAGCATAACGCTATAAAGCATATATACGTACCAATACCCCGCCTCAAGCTGGAGCATAGATATCAATCATGTCCAACTTGTCCATCGTGGTAGTGAATCTGGCGTTGGGAAGAAGCTTTGTGAGGATATCTGCTACTTGATCAGAAGTGTGAATGTGTGAGTATATGGAGTATAGATATTGCCAGATAAGACAACTTCTCAGATGAAATGGCAGTCCACCTCAGTATGCTTGGTGCGCTCATGAAATTTTGGATTGTTGGCATTGGCAATGAATATAACAACCTTATTGTCACAATACATAGGAATATGATTAGGGTTAGAAATCTAAACTCCTTTAGAAGACCACGGACCCCACAACAACTCACAAGTGGTATGAGCCGTAGCTCTATACTCAGCTTAAGCACTAGTGCGGGCGACTACAGTTTGTTTCTTGCTGCGCCAGGTAACAAGATTACCTCCCACCAAGGTACAATAACTAGAAGTAGATTTACCATATTATCCTGTTGCTCCTGTGATTTTACAATGCCCATGTCTTCTGTAGAATAAGCCTTTTCCTAGAGATCTTTTCAGATATTTCAGAATATGACACGCAACATCCTAGTGGCATTGTATGGGTTTATCCAGATTTCTACTGACTAAGCCACCTGCAGATATATCAACCCTTGTAACAGTCAGATATATAAGTTTACCAACTAATCTACGATATTGTTGGTTATCTGGGTATGGAGAAGAAGTATCATCATCCCAGTTGGTATTAGGATCTAAGGGAGTACTAGTAGGTTTTGCTCCAAGTATTCCTGTTTCCAACAAAAGATCCAGGACATATTTCCCTTGTGATAAACAAATACTTGAAGAAGAGCTAGAAACTTTAATACGCAAAAAATATCTTAATTTTCCCAGATCTCTGGTGGCAAAGATGCTTTTCTAAGTATTCTTCAGTAGCCTGGATGCCTTCTTAATCACTCCTAGATAAGATTATATCATCAACATAGACAATCGAAATTACAAGGCCAGAGGAAGTTTTCTTAATGAAAACTGAGTGATCAGAATGAGAGAGGCGGAAGTTGAATTTCTAAAGAATTACTTAGTTTTTCAGACTATGCACATGGACTTTGTTTTGATCCATAGATAGCTTTGCGCAACCTGTATGCTTTAGAGCACTTCCCCTCTGGAACAAACCCAAGGCGGTTGCTTTATGTATACCTCCTCGTGCAAGTCGCCATATAAAAGGCCCTTTTAACATCCAATTTAAACAGAGGCCAATCATATTTTACAACCACAGGGATAAGAACACGAACAAAACTTGGACGTGCAATGGGAGAAAAAGTCTCAAAATAATCAACTCCATATGTTTGGGTATAGCCTTTGGCAACAAGGCAATCCTTCAATCTTTCAATTGTGCCTTTCGACTGATACTTTATAGTAAAGATCCAGCGACAGCCTACAGGAGAGTAATCGATAGGTGCATCAACCATACATATGCAGATCAGTAAGAGCCTGCATTTCAGTCTCCATAGCTCGATGCCATGCATGATGCTGTAAAGCCTGAGTAGCATTCTTAGGAATACATACCTAGCTCGTGCCCATGTTAGATTTAAAACACAAATTTCCAATAGGATACAAAATGCAAGACCTGGTCCCGTTTCGTAGACCAATCAAAACATCTAAGTTAGAAAATACCTGATTAAAGGGGGGATCACCCAATGAGGATGTATGAATTGGTGGAGGGGCCATGGAGGGAGTTATAGCTTTCGGTCTTCGTTAATACACTTTCAGAGGTGGAGATGGTGCAACATCATTAGGAGGCAAGTCAATGTCAACAAACATATGCAATGGTGTATCAACCAATAAATCAAATGTTAGAGAAGAACCTGCTATAGAGTAGAATGGCTTATGCTAAAAGAAGACCACATCGACACTGACAAACCATTTCTTTGTAGGGCGATCATAGCATTTGTATCATTTCTGAGCCCGAGAGTAGCCCAAGAAAACACGTTTTGTGGACATCGGGTCAAGCTTAGTCAAACCAGGACGCAAGTTCTTGATAAAGCAAGTGCTTCCAAAAATCTGAGGCACAACAAAAAGGGGGGCATTAGGGTACAAGATTTGGTAAGCACCTGATTGCTAAGGATAGAGGGCATGCGGCTAATACGGAAATAGGCGGTAGAGATAGCTTCAGGCCAGAATGTTTTGAGTACATTATAGTGAAAAGAAGGGTGCAGGCAACTTCTAGGAGGTGTCGATTCTCGCGCTCAACAACCGCATTTAGTTGAGGTGTGTATGAACATGAAGTTTGATGAACAATACCCATCTTGCGACAAAATTGGCTGGAAGAAGTTTGCACAAACTCTAACGCATTTGCCGTGCGAAAAATCTTAATTGGTGTGTCAAATTAGGTACGAATTTCTGCAAACAAGGTGATAGTATCTAGCATGTGAGATCTATCTTTTAATAAAAACACCCATGTAGTTCTAGCGAAGTCGTCAATAAAGCTCATATAGTACTGAAACCAGAAGTACTTGCAACAGAATGTGGACTCCAAACATCAACATGCACAATATAAAAAAGTTTTTTTTGAACCAATACATGTTCTTTTTGAAAAATCATTATGAGTTTGTTTGCCCAACTGGTAGTTTCACAATGAAAAATAGAATTTGAAATAGTAGGAATTAAATGTGTCAATTTAGAAATAGATGGATGTCCCAGTCGATAATCCCATTATAGGCATGTCACAGACGTAGTCAGCAAAGTAGTAGTCTTCGACATATCCAAGTAGTATAACCCGTCTGGTCCCTCATGGCTCGAATCAATCCTCATCCTCGTGCACAAATCCTGAAAAATAACACCGTCTGGGTCATAAGTAACAGAGGTCCTAAAGCTCTTCACAATTCTACTAACAAATTACGAATTCAACAGAAATTTGGGAACATAAAGAGCTGAGCGTATCAAGAGTTTTTCAGGAGTACAAATATTTCCTATGCCAGAAGCTGAGAGCCATCAACAAGAGTAACAGGTGGAACAACAAAAGTTTTATGTAGTTCATAAAAAAGTATAGAATTGCCAGAAATATGGAAGGTGGGGCTAGAATCAATCACCCATTTATTTTTACCATAAGTTGCAATGAGGCAAGGAGAGTAGAACCTCCATCAGTGGAGGCATCAGTAGTAGGGGAAGTTAGATGGGCCTGAAACAACTTTTCGAACTCAGAGTGAATCCAATCTGCAGATGGTTGGGACGATGAGGATGGTGTAGTTACAGGTGCCCATGCATGCTTGCCATGCTTGATCCAACAACGATCTTCAATATGGTTTGTGCGTTTACAGAAGTGACATTAGCACTGTTCAGAAGATGGATGGGGACCAGATGAAGAAGAACCACGACCTCAACTTCAGCCACGAGAGAAGTCTCCTGAGCGGACAACTACAACAACAACATCGGAGTGGTCGAGTGACAAAGGAGAGACATACGGGAGTCGTTGGACTCTTTTCAGGACATCATGTAGGGTAGGCAGCGGTTCGCTCGACATGATCTGATCTATCACTCCAGAGAATGAGTGGGGCAAGCCCGCAAGAAATTGCACTAGTTGAAGTTCATTGTGCTGACACTATATTTGTGTAATATCAACAAAGAGGGGTTGATATACCTCAACCTCGTCCTAGAGAGCGCAACATTGATTATAGTAATCCTCCACAGATTCAGTAGTCTTCTGTGCGGATATCTAGAGCAATAACATCGGAGTGATTGGGTGACAAAAGAGAGACAGACGGGAGCCGTTGGACTCTTTTCAGGGCATCACGCAGCGTAGGCAGCCGGTCGCTCAACATTATGTGATCTACCACTCCAGGGAATGAATGAGACAAACCTGCAAGAAATTACACTAGTTGAAGTTCATTGTGTCGATGTTATTTCTGCAATGTTAGCAGAGAGGGGTAATATACCTCAAACTTGTCCCAGAGAGCGCAACATTGATTATAGTAACCCTCTACAGATTTAGTAATAGAATACACTTTTTTAGCCGGGTGTTCAAAAATTTCAAACACTTTCTTCGGGTTTTGCTGAGAGTAAACACGTGAGAGCTGGTCCCACATGGCTTTGGCAGTCCGCAAGCGAAGAAGTGACTGGCTGATTTTGTGCTCAACACTATTGACCAACTGGGTGATGACGCCGGAGTCCTCCATAGTCCATAGACCGCAGGCTTGTTTAGTTTATCATTGACATTGTACAGAGCATAAGAAGTAAGATGCGGGTAACGACCATGAGCTTTGACATAGAATTCGAAGGCCGCAGACCAAGCGTGATACTTGGAGCCGTCCAACTTGACAGTAATGACATAACGTCCGAAGTGTCTCACAAGAGGCCATCAGAAAGATATGTCAAATAACAGATACGTTGGCAAGAACGAACAGAAAAAAGGGACCCAACTCAGGGGCAACATCAGTAGTAGTAGGCAACAACAGTAGTCAGTAGGCAGCAACAGATGTAATAACCCAACTCATGGGCAGTAGAAGGTCTGGATCAATAGATCTAAAGAACCCGCAATATGGCAGTAGCAGTAGATATGAAAATTCGCATAGGGGCAGAAAGGTAGAGAAAGACCTACGTCACCATAGGGAGATAGTTATTCCACTACGAGGCGTAGGTAGGCAACAAACGTAGCCCTTTTTAGATCGTCAACATGCTATATTTAGAAAGTTCAGAAGCCACATAAGAGCAAGGAAGAAGATAGATGGGAGGCTAGAAGGGTGAGGCAAGGGAGGCGGGTGATGGAAGGGGAAGAGCGAAGAGGAGGGGCGGCAACAAGGGAAAGAGGGAAGAGGAGGGGTGGGTAGGGTGGCGGGCAACAACTAGGTGGGGAGGGGGAGGAGTTGCGGTAGGTGGGTGGGGTTGGTGGCAGTGGGTTGGTCGGTGGAGGGATAGGGGGATGGCAACGACGGGTTGGTGGCTAGGAGGAGAGGGGGCGGCGGCAACAGTAGTTGGGTAGGCTGTAGTGGTGGGGGTGGGGGTGGTGGAGGGGGGTATGAGAGGGGATGGAGAAGGGTGGTGTCTAGAGGAAGGCTAGGAAAGCATTACAATTGGAGGGGGTTATGGAGGATCGTAGTCGCTTTGATACCATATAGAAGAGAAAGAGTTTATTTGATGTGTCTAAAACAAATACAATGCTCTCTCTTTTATAGGATAAGAGAGTAAGTCAGAAACAAAGCTAGGCAATATGGGATAAAAGAAAAGTTAAAGACAAGTCTAAAGCCCATAACAAAATAAATAACATAGCATAACACAATGAAGCATATATACTAATAACGTCTACATGACATCTTAAGAATAGAATAACACTGTATATAATGATGTCTACATGACATCATAAATTTTTTTGTAGGTCATATAGCATATGAAAAATCGAGGAAAGGTAAACATATCAAGGAGAATACTATAAAATAGCATATAAATGGCTATAGTTCAATTGTGCACTACATTCTATGCCAAATTGTAGTGAAAGAACAAAGAGGGCCGAGAACGTGGAAGGAGAAACGTAAAGTTGGGTTCGAGGAGGGTCAAGGTATACACAAGGCCAATAACCGACGGGTTGGAGAAAACTAGGACCCATTCACTGGTTCAACCGGTTGAACCATTCAATTGACCGATTTTGAATGGTTTGAGGTTATTTTCGGATTTATGAGAGAACCAAACTGTTCAAGCCACCAGTTACTGGCTCAACCGGTTTAACTGGCGGGTTTGGTTTGGTTCTAACAAACATGGGTACTTGCAACTGTCTCCTTTGTGCGTGGTCGGTTTTCCTCATCCCTTTCTTATACCTACCGTGCAGCTTTCGTTTATGCATGCTTTGTCCCATATACTACATGCACATCCGGACAGCAATGGGGGAAGAACAGATCTCAAATTTGTGCTGAAGCAAACACAACAAGGAGAAGTCCAACTCCTCATAACAGAACAATTATTCCTGCTTTTTGTGTCCTATTTAAATGCAATCGATCTAAGTACAACCAAATAGAGCCTAAGCTTGAGGGCAGCAATCAAACTTTTGAAGAATGTCACTAATAGCGGCTGCAATTCCTTTCGACAAAAGAGATTGTCTGCAAATATAAGATGTAAAATAGAACCGTTGTCCATCTTAGGAGGCTATAATCTACACCCAAACTTTACTGTTTTAAACTTTTTAAGAGCGTAGCAAGACCTTTCATAGCAATCACAAACAGACAGTCAGACTCAAAGGGCTGAAAAACTTGGAATTTGGGAATTGTATGAAAACTTATAGTGAACTATCCCCAACTACATATGCACATTCACACGCATGCACAGGCACACAGATGAATGTATAAAACAGGGATAAATATGATTCATGGAGAATTCACAAGTGATACCTGAACAAAACGTTTTATTTTGGGGAAACAAGTTATTCGATGAATCACATACAGCTGGAGAAAAATCACAGTTGACCTATTAACAAATTGCCGATTAATGTGACATTGCAAACAGGCAGGGTACAATACCATTTACCAAGCAATATCTCGTTTGGGACCCAGTCATTTGTTAGCATATGACAAAACTTTAACATAAGTACACTGATTGGAGGTATAACTTCTGGCAAATTTGAGGAAAGCTGCTTCATAAGAATCTTTGTGACTTGTAGTAAACTTGTAGATCATGTTGCAAAGAGAAATAGGCCTCTACTCCACCTAATTGGGTTCTGACCAAGGTTTTTTAGGCGGTGCCCTCCACCTAATTTTTTAATTAAATACAATGTTTTAGAAAGCGGGAAGCAGGAGGCGTGCGGACAGCACCTGTGTCCGCTTGAGCACCAGGCGGGCGCTTTTTGAAAAAGTGGGTACTTGAATTCTTATATAAGTTAGTAGAAAATATACATATTTGTATATAAGTAATATATTTCTAAAGAAATTTTCTACTTATTCAGACACCCTACACAAATAAAGCACCCAAGATAGTTTTAGACATAGTTGTAATACCCAAATAGTATATTGTTACTACAGTAAATATATGTATAACTTTATTACTAAATTGCAGTAAGCCATAGACATATAATGTATTAATATACATTATGCAGTAAACAATAGAATATATAGGACATTTTAATATTTTATATAATTTATTATTATCCAGTAAAAAGTAGAATATACATCGTACTATAGAATGGGTTAATGCATTATATAAGTAGAAAGGTACATAAATACAATATGCAATAGGTAACTAGATATGTAATGTATGTATTAATGTACTATAGAATGTATCACGCAGTAATGTTTTATTTTACATTATACAATGTACAACAACAAAGTATTATACTACTAGAGATGTATAGTATTGTACATTCTATTACATGCATATATAGTAAGCCATACACATATAGAAAGTTGACATATAGTAACAACAAAAATATTTGACTATAAAAAAATGACAAAAGAAAGCAAAAGCACAAAAAACCAACACCAAAAAATTAGGCGGCCAAAAGCGGGCGGGTAGGCGGGTTGAGCCGGTGTGAGGTGGGCGCTTAATGGGCTGTTGCCTGAGTGGCCGCTCAATGCTCTTACCAGGCGGTTGGGGCTCTTGGGCGCTCAGGCGGCCGCCTGAGACGCTTTTTAAAACACTAATTAGATACTTGTTACATGGATTTGCATATAGATTTAGATATGTCCACACTTATATTAATAAGAATCATCTATATTGGTGCTCTACGCGTAATTAATCCTCATTGCAACAAAGCCACACCTCGACCTATATTAGGCTCAGATTAGCCCAAATGAGACATTATCATAAACGGGAACGTGATGATGCCATTCCAACTTTTTGAGATTTTGTCTTTAGATCACTAGGCTTTGCCATACAAAAACGATGGACAACCCAATTTTAAGCTTGGGCCTCTGCGAAGACATTTATTTAGTTTTGTGCTGAGAATTATTTCTGAATATCTCATTGATGAAAATAGACTTAATTATGATCTAAGGCCACATTTGATTGGATCGTGTTGGAATGTGTGCAGATTAAACCCATCGTTATTTCCATTTCCATATGTTTGGGTTTAAGTGGTTTGAACGCATGGTTAGAAAAGCAATTGCATGAGGATGCGTGTCATGCTGAAAAAACTGGAGAACATACTGCGCCGATTTTGCTTGCGGTTTGTTTTCTCTGCCGCTTCCCACCTTTTCCGCTTGATGAAGCAGGTGTGCTCATCAGGTCGGCTAGTTCACCAGACACACAAAACAACTGAAAATGTCATTATCAGATAGGTAAAGAAAACATGTTTTTAAGGTGGTAAGCTTACCATTCATGACCACAACAATAACCACCTGCAACCAAACAGAAACAGTCAAAGAAATTGAGTTCAGCTACATTCAACCAAACGAGCGGACATTCAGTTATAAATCATATTTTGCATTTCCTATTTCTGAAGTCATCTAGTGTGTTACAACTACTTGCAACCAAACTAGCCCTAAATTGAGCAAAAACATGCCTACATTCAACCAAAAGATCCGGCATTCAGTTGTAAATCATGTTTTGCATTTCCTGTTTCTGAAGTCATCTAGTTTGTTGCAACTACTTGCAACCAAACTACCCCAGATAGAGCAAAAACCAAAGCATGAAAATAAATCAGACCAAATTTGATCCAATTTAACCCTAACATGACCTATGTTGATAAAATCTAGACCTAAAATAAAGTTATTTCCTCCCCTTAAAATCACACACATATGGTCTAAAAGGCATGATTGAAGGGTCGTCTAGTGTGTTGCAACTACTTGCAATCAAACTAGCCCAGATAGAGCAAAAATCAAAGCATGAAAACAAATTAGACCAAATTTGATCCAATTCAACCCTAAAATGACCTAATTTGACCAAATCTAGACCTAAAATAAAGTTATTTCCTCCCCTTAAAATGGCTTACATATGGTCTAAAAGGCATGGTCAATCCCATTCAATTTTTATGGATTGCTATTTTCTGTAGCATGTTAATGTTTTATAATTGCTTGCCTATAGATATGAGTAGTGTTTTGAAGTGTTTCGTTTTATATATTTGTTTTGTTGATTCAAAAGTAATATGCTGGCTTTTTCTTTGCAGGCTTGTTGGATGAGCTCCAAGAACATGTAGAGTCGATTGACATGGCCAATGGTGAGTCCCCTGGTGTACTGTCTAAATAGTTGGTATTGCAACCCTTTGTATCTTGCATTGATTGATCTTAAACCTGATTTTCTTCTGTGGGATTTATATTTTACTGTCACTCTCTGAACTCTTAAATTAAAATTACATTTATAAAGTAGTAACCTTATGATTTCGTTTTGTCTATTGTATAGCATGTTGGAAACACTTTTCTTTTAAACTCTGCATGTTGTTTTTGTTTTTTAACAGATCTTCACACAATTGGCGGCTTTGGCCCTCTTCTTGGCTACCTGAAAAATTCCAATGCCGGAATACGAGCCAAGGCAGCAGACGTAGTAACAACAATTGTGCAGAATAATCCTAAAAGTCAGCAGCTTGTTATGGAAGCAAATGGCATGGAACCTCTCATGTCAAATTTTGTTTCTGATCCGGATGTAGCCGTTCGTGCCAAAGCTCTTGGTGCAATATCCTGTACGTCGAATTCACTTTAGAAATGCAATCTTAGTTAAGTGGATTACTGTGTTGATGATCATTTTTCTTTGTAATATTCAGCCTTGATTCGGCACAATAAACCAGGCATTGCTGCCTTTAGGCTAGCTAATGGCTATGCGGCGCTTAGGGATGCTCTGGCTTCCGAGAATATCAGATTTCAAAGGTTGGACCTCACTGTCTGTCACTTCTATTTTGTATTGAATTGCACACATGATTTTTATTGTTGCTTCTATGTAAGAAATGATACTTGCCCGCCTAATCATGCCGAATCCCTTTTGATTAAACAATCTTTGACCAAATACTTTCCAAAAAAAAACCTTTGACCATTTGTGTAATGCATCTGTCTATTGATATAAATGGTACTGAGTTACTGACACGAGGTATGTTGATAAAATGATCAGGAAAGCACTCAATTTAGTTCAGTATCTCCTCCATGAAAACAATTCAGATTCTGCCATTGTGAAAGAGCTGGGTTTCCCTCGTTTGATGGTGCATCTGGCTTCAAGTGATGACATTGACGTGCGAGAAGCGGCCCTACGTGGGCTTCTCGAGATCTCCAAGGACCGAACTGCTGTACCTGATGATACTGTACTGGCTGAAAATGATGATAAGCTGAAGCAAGTTCTCCAGAAGCGCATTGACAATATCAGCTTGATGGCTCCAGAGGACTTGGTGACCGTGAAGGAGGAGAGACAGCTTCTTGACAGCCTCTGGTCCTCTTGTTACAACGAGCCCTCCTCTCTTCGAGAAAAGGGTCTTGTTGTGCTTCCTGGGGAAGATGCGCCATCTCCACCACCTGACGTTGCTAGCAAACTATTTGAGCCTCCTCTTCGGGCAGCTGCGGCTGCCAGACAAGAAACAAAGACCAGTAATGAAAAGAAAGAGAGCCCACTTTTGCTGGGACCACCGCCTTCAGGATCTGGGTAGTATTGTGACATTACTGTAAGCGAGGGTAGGCCAAGCTCTTAAGTCGTTGGTTGTCAGTATTTTCTTTGTTCACTCGTGCTCGTCAGGACATACTGAAACGAGTCTAATTTTCATCTGAATAGTTGAATATAATATATGTTAAGCTCTTTGCCACGGTTTACTTATGTGAGGTTAAGAGGTATATACCGGTATATGTATTCTATCCAACTTCTTAATATTAATAGAAGATACATTTGACGATAAGCTTGTGCCTGTTTGGATGGATCATCATAAATCGTTCACGGTACATCAAATATTCAGCCAGAGACGTTCCAATATAAAGAGCTCAATATTGTCACTTTGCTGGGTATGATGGGATTATTGTCAAATATAAAATAGCTACTATGAGAGATGGCTAAGAAAGATGAAGAGATTCCCGTATGAATCAAAATTCAATAGATTAAGCGTTTAAAAAATCACGATCATACTGTGTATCATGAGATATAACAATATATCATGCAACAGTTTTTGTAATTTATGCAACTTATCGTTGATATATATTTTCTTTCATTCGATGATCTAGGAACATCAGTTTGAAATGATTTTTGATATACATGTTATCTAAGAGGTATGCATCACATCCATAAAGTTGGATTATTTTTAATAATTTTGTAATCATTGTATATGGAGGTAGATACATGTAAGCTAGCTACAAGTACTCATGTATATAATTCTTTCAACCTACTTTATATATATATATATATATATATATATATATATATATATATATATATATATATATATATATATATATATATATATATATGAACAACAATTCTGTATTAACATTAACGTGTTGAGTTTTATTAAAAAATATAGACAACTCTTAGAGGATCTTGTATATATATATGCATGTATACATGTATGCATTATATGTATTTATAACATTCAGGTTCCCACTATTTTGCCGAGGTTTTGGCGATATTGACCGCAACTGCTCACCAAGATGACAATGCTGGGATGCTGGTCAATGTCTAGTGTGTTGGGAGATATTTTGAAAATTGAAGCCCGGTATGAATTTTTTTTGTCCTTCAGGAGTATACATTATTCAATTGAGTACTCTCAATCGTGATTTTTTTATTTAAATTGAATGGTACAGGTAAACGCGTATTTGAAGTTTAGAAGCAGCAAAATAACCGTTTTAATCTGCATATCATTGAGGTGATATACTTAGATCTTTTACTCACACCAATCGTATCTCTTCGAGCATATTTTCTATGTTAGACTTCATTAGCAGAAACGGTATTTGGGTGAGCAAGTAGAAATATGTGTATCATTTTGATTAAATATGAAGTGACTAGTGATTATGAAATGTATGCATATTGAGTCTAATTAGGTACAAGCTTTTGGTACATTTTGTGTGCACTTTTTTCTGTCATTGACGATGAAACCTCATGGTTATTATATTCTTAAGGAGTCTGTGGCTTTTTATAAATAAATAACCTTGACGCTTTAATGGTATAATATGACAATGATGGTTAGTCCGTCTAGTCGGTAAAGTCTGTTGTTGGTTGTAGCGCGAGCTATTCAAAAGTCTGCAATACTCGGTAAGAGATATATAGTTATAATTAAAGATAATGTATCACAGTTATTGTGGGTTGTAAACCTCTTCTCCTAATACTATTAATGAGATATCATTTTTGTTTTCAGCCAAAGGACTGCTAGAGAATTCACTTACCGTTTGGGAGGTGTATTTCACGGTGGTATTGTAGTTCATTTCTGTATTTTAAATACTGTGTTTGTAAATACACCGTTTGGGTACACACACATGTAGTCGTCAAATCTCGGCAGTCCGAGCCCTGGTATTTCGGCTTAACATCCACGGTTTTTATCGAAGTCTGTCAAAATTGGCAGGTTTTAGAATACCACGGGCTGGCATCTCAACCCGACTCCTCCGAACCCTACCCCGATACCTCGTTCTACACGTTCGCTTCTCGGTCTCTCCTGGTCGGCTCGTCCACCCTCCCTGTCTCCTCCCTCTGTATGTGTCTTCTCGTTTCCAAATTAATGGGTTTCTACTCGTGGGAATTGCTAATTTCTCAATGAAACCATGCCATCTCCCCGAGATTCGTTGCTGCTCTATCCAGTATCCACTGGCCACAGTCCATCGATTGAGAAAGTACCTCTGATGACTGCTCTGTTCTGCCACCTCCACCATCTCTGTGTTGGGATTAGGAATATAATCCAGCCCATGTCTTAGTGGGATTTAGACTTGGGAGGGTTGGTTTGTGCTACCAATCCTAATAGGAGTCAAATCTTGAATAGTAGGAATATGACTTCCTATGTGCAACATGCAGTTAGACTAGGATTCGAACTAGGACTAGAATTCCTAGTTGCAATCACATGCATGGAGGCCTATAAATAGAGGCCCCTGGGGAGGCCTTTGGATTATCCACCGGTTGAGGTGTGAGTTCTCCAGTTGCTTGTTGGTGCCTTCTGGGGTAGAGGGTGCCAGAGAACAAGAACAACTGGTAGAGAATCTCTCTTGGTTTATAAGAGAGGGCCAGCGACTTTGCCTTGAAGCAAAGTAGCGGTTGGCGGTTGCTACCCGGATTTAGGGGTAATTAAATCTGGGAGGTGTGAGTTGTAATTTTATTACATAGTGCTTATTAGCGGGATTGCCCCGTGGTTTTTCTCTCCTTATTGAGGGGAGAGTTTTCCACGTTAAATCTGGTGTTTTTCTTCTTTGGGTTTTATACGCTTGTTGGTAGCGCTTCCGTGACAACTTTTCGTCACATCCGGGACTGTATCAGTACAACATCCCCAACAAGTGGTATCAGAGCCAGGTTACAGATACAAGTCCAGATGGGGAAAGATGAAGATGCGACGATGATAAAGTTGACAAGCACAAATTGGCAGATTTGGAAACCCAAGATGGAGGATATTCTCTATTGCAAAGATCTATACGATCCGATAGAGGGACAAAAACCAGAGACTACATGCGATGCAGATTGGAAGAAGCTAAACAGGAAAACCGTCGGAACAGTGCGGAAGTGGCTCGACATCTCCGTATTCCATCACGTCTCAGAAGAGACCAATGCCAAAGATCTGTGGGAAAAGCTCAAGAAGTTATATGAGCGGAAGACTGCCACAAATAAAGCTTTCTTGATCCGAAAGTTGGTGAACCTCAAGTACCGGGATGGTACAAACATCGCCGAGCATATGAATGAATTCCAAAGCCTTGTAAATCAGTTGGGGTCCATGAAGATGGTTCTTGATGATGAACTTCAGACTCTACTTCTTCTAGGATCGCTACCGGACAGTTGGGAGACACTCGTAGTGACAGTCAGCAATTCTGCACAGGAGGGCAAGTTGACACTTGACCAGGTGAAGAGCAGTGTACTGAATGAAGAGACTCGACGACGAGCCTCAGGCGACAGTGGATCAGAGGTGCACTTCACAGAGGGCAGAGGCGTTGATAGAGCGAGAGACCGTGGTAGATCTAAGAGCCGCGGTGAATCCCAAGACCGCGAGAAGTCTCGTGGTAGATCCAAGTCAAAGAATGGTAGAGGGTGCTTCCATTGCGGCAAGCCAGGTCACTTCAAAAGAGATTGCAAGATTTGGAAAAAGAAACATGGGTCTGAAGCCAAAGACAAGCAAGATGACGACAAGAATACTACAACGACGATCTCAGATGATAGGTGCGATGATGACGATGTGGTCTTAACAATCCAAGAACAGTGTTTGCATGCTGATGAGGATGATTCTGAGTGGGTGGTGGATACTGCAGCTTCTTATCATGCTTCACCAAGTAAGGAGTTCTTCACTTCATACAGGAGGGGAGACTTTGGGAGGGTGAACATGGGAAATTCCAGCTTCTCTAGAATTGTCGGGATTGGTGACATTTGTGTTCAGACAAGTGTTGGTTGCACGCTCACGCTGAAGGATGTTCGTCACGTTCCAGATTTGCGGCTGAGTTTGATCTCTGGTTCTTTCTTTGATAGAGAAGGTTGTCATCTTGATTTTGGTGGCGGCAAATGCAAGATCACCAAGGGGGCTTTGGTTATTGTACGTGGCAAACTGTCTCGCACATTATACAAGACCAAGCTCAAAGTACTTAGAGACGGCAGTATACATGCAGTTGAGGATAACCAGACAGATCTATGGCACAAACGGTTAGGACACATGAGTGAGAAGGGCTTGAATCTTCTATCCAAGAAGAGGTTGATTCCTTGTGGCAAGGATAGTGGTCTCAGTTCATGTGATGCATGTCAGACAGGAAAGAAACGACGAGTTTCTTTCAAGACAAGGTCTGCGGTGAAGTCAAAGCTTCTACAGTTGGTTCATTCGGATGTCTGCGGTCTGTTTGAGATGGCTTCACTGGGAGGCAATAAGTATTTTGTCACATTCATTGATGATGCATCTAGGAAGGTGTGGGTCTACTTGCTGAAGACCAAGGATCAGGTTTTTCAATGTTTCCAAAAGTTCCATGCCATGGTAGAGCGGGAGACCGGTGAAAAATTAAAGTGTCTCCGAACGGACAATGGAGGAGAATACACCTCCAGGGAGTTCCAGGCGTACTGCACACAGCATGGCCTACGGCATGAGAGGACAGAGCCCGGCACACCACAACACAATGGTACAGCTGAAAGGATGAACCGTACTATTGTCGAGAAAGTCAGATGCATGTTGAAGACTGCAAAGTTGCCAAAGACATTTTGGGGTGAGGCAGTGAGAACTGCCTACTATCTGATAAATCGATCTCCATCAGTTCCTTTGGGGTTTGATATACCTGAGCATGTATGGACAGGTAAGGATGCATCCTACTCACATCTCCGAGTATTTGGATGCAAGGCATATGCTCATGTTCCCAAGGAAAAGAGGCAAAAGCTGGATGATAAAGCAGTGCCATGTATCTTTCTTGGCTATGGAGATCAACAGTTTGGGTATAGGTTATGGGATCCAGTGAAAAAGACCATGACCAGACACAGAGATGTGACTTTCTGTGAGAGTCAGACAGTGACAGAGCCTGAGGTTGATGATGCAGAGGCTGCGGGATCAGGTGACAGTTCTTCAGACGATGAGTATGAGGATGATTCAGCTTCTTCACAGGTGCAGTCTTCTGATGATGAAGAAGAGCAACATAATCACCATGAGCAGCAGAGTGATAACACATCAAGTGGTCCAGTTCTAGACGCACAGACGAGTGATTCAACTTCACAGGAAGAGACTTCTGGGCAGGGGGAGCAGGATCAGGACCAGGCAGAGTCCTCAGAGCAGCAGCTGAGGAGGTCTGACAGAGTACGTCATCCTTCATCCAGATATCCAGCATCTCAGCATATCTTGCTTACTGATCAGGGGGAGCCAGAGACTTTTCAGGAGGCACAAACTCATAGAGACAGAGTACAGTGGCATTAGGCGATGCAGGAGGAGATGAATTCTTTGCAGAATAATGACACCTATGAGATTGTAGCACTTCCCAAGGGTCGGAGAGCACTAAAGAACAAGTGGGTCTATAGGATGAAGAATGACGACACTGGTAGTGATATTAGATACAAAGCCAGACTTGTTGTCAAGGGCTTTGGTCAAAGACCAGGAGTGGATTTTGATGAGATATTTTCTCCGGTTGTAAAGATGAGTTCTATCAGATTGGTTTTAGGCTTGGTTGCTAGTCTAGATTTGGAGCTTGAGCAGATGGATGTGAAGACAACTTTCCTTCACGGTGACCTTACAGAGGAGATCTACATGGAGCAGCCAGAAGGTTTTAAAGTCAAGGGGAAAGACCACTTAGTCTACAAATTAAAGATGAGTTTGTACGGGTTGAAACAGGCTCCTAGACAGTGGTACAAGAAGTTTGATTCTTTCATGCAGAGTCACGAGTACCAGAAGACAAGTGCAGATCCATGTGTCTACATCAGGAGGTTTCCCAATGACAGGTTCATTATTCTACTACTCTATGTGGATGACATGTTGATAGTGGGTCAGGATCTCAGTTTGATCAGAAAATTGAAGACAGAGCTTTCCAAAGCCTTTGAGATGAAGGATTTGGGACCATCACGACAGATTTTGGGGATGCAGATCACACGTGACAGGACACAACGCAAGTTGTGGTTGTCACAATAGAGTTATGTTGAACGGGTACTTGAGCGGTTTAACATGGGCAAAGCCAAAGTCGTGGGGACTCCACTTTCAGGTCACTTCAAGCTGAGTAAGAAGTCATGCCCATCTACTGATGAGGAAAAGGAGGAGATGGCAAGGATTCCCTATTCTTCTAGCTGTAGGGAGTTTGATGTACACAATGGTGTGTACCCGTCCTGATATTGCTCATGCAGTTGGCGTTGTGAGCAGGTTTCTCTCAAATCCTGGAAAAGATCACTGGGAGGCGGTCAAGTGGATCTTCAGATACTTACGAGGCACGAGCAACACGTGTTTGATGTTTGGTGGTTCGGAACCAGTTCTAAAGGGCTTCGTTGATGCTGACATGGCAGGTGATATAGATCACAGGAAATCTACTTCTGGGTATATCTTCACTTTTGCAGGGGGAGCCATATCTTGGCAGTCCAGGTTGCAGAAGTGTGTTGCACTTTCAACTACAGAGGCAGAATACATTGCAGCAGCGGAAGCAGGAAAAGAAATTCTCTAGGTGGTGAGATTTCTAAGGGAGCTGGGGATGATTCAGATTGACCAGACTATTTTCTGTGATAGTCAGAGTGCCATTGACTTGAGCAAGAGCACAATGCATCATGCACGGACAAAGCACATTGATGTGAGATATCACTGACTTCGTGATGTTATAGAGAAGAAGTTGTTGACTCTGAAAAAGATCCATACTGAGAAGAATGTTTCTGATATGATGACCAATGTGGTGACACGAGACAAGCTAGAGCTTTGTAAGAAGCTCTGCGGTGTACATTCCCAATGATGATCACTGAAGACCACATCTCCCTCATGGGCTGGAGGGGGAGATTGTTGGGATTAGGAATATAATCCAGCCCATGTCTTAGTGGGATTTAGACTTGGGAGGGTTGGTTTGTGCTACCAATCCTAATAGGAGTCAAATCTTGAATAGTAGGAATATGACTTCCTATGTGCAACATGCAGTTGGACTAGGATTCGAACTAGGACTAGAATTCTTGGTTGCAATCACATGCATGGA
Organism: Alisma plantago-aquatica; assembly: GCA_963693085.1. Taxonomy (NCBI): domain Eukaryota; kingdom Viridiplantae; phylum Streptophyta; class Magnoliopsida; order Alismatales; family Alismataceae; genus Alisma; species Alisma plantago-aquatica. Next base: position 1,982,496,388 of record OY856409.1, read on the forward strand.
GGCCTATAAATAGAGGCCCCTGGGGAGGCCTTTGGATTATCCACCGGTTGAGGTGTGAGTTCTTCAGATGCTTGTTGGTGCCTTCTGTGGTAGAGGGTGCCAGAGAACAAGAACAACTGGTAGAGAATCTCTCTTGGTTTATAAGAGAGGGCCAGCGACTTTGCCTTGAAGCAAAGTAGCGGTTGGCGGTTGCTACCCGGATTTAGGGGTAATTAAATCTGGGAGGTGTGAGTTGTAATTTTATTACATAGTGCTTATTAGCGGGATTGCCCCGTGGTTTTTCTCTCCTTATTGAGGGGAGAGTTTTCCACGTTAAATCTGGTGTTTTTCTTCTTTGGGTTTTATACGCTTGTTGGTAGCGCTTCCGTGACAACTTTTCATCACATCCGGGACTGTATCGGTACAACATCCTAACACTCTCTGGAGAGGAACGAGTGCTGCAGAAGGTCCTTACAGCTTACCTCTAAGCGTGATCCCTCTTCAGCCACTAGTCCCGGAAATCCTTGCCGACGGTCGACATTTCAACGCTACTCCATACCCGAACGCTATTTGGAACAAGGCGGCAGTAGGGCCACATGTCGGTAGGCTCTGTTCGCACCATGGAACCATCTACAATGCCATCTACAGAGGTGTCCCTTGGATCAAGCGTCATCCTTCTTCGCTTTTGATTTTGATTCTGGTGACGAAACCGATGTTGACGAGCTTGGCAGTGGCTACGTCGTGGCCGACAAGGGGATTCATGTCCTTGACGTCGCCGGGGACGAACTTGGCCGTGTGGAGATCGTAGATCCCCATAGTGGCACTTTGTCTATGCCCATTGCCCTTCCATTTTGCAGCCAAGTCCTTTATCCTGTCTCCAGTATAGCAGTTGCGGCCAAGGTATGGTGCGTCAGGTGCTGAGGATGTAACCTGGAGTCATCCAGACGATGTAATCTGGAGTCGTGTATTTTCCAATTGTTTGACTTGAAATCCCGAAATTGAAAACTACTGTTGTGATTAAGAAGTAATCACCCAAACGGCCTAACTTCAAATTTGTGAATTTTTTTTAGTGATTTGTCTTCTCGGTCTCACATCTGATCAATTTCTGGAAATAGTCTAAATTCGAACTTGAAGCTGTCGTTGTGTCAGACAGACGTAGTTCAGTCTATTTTTTTTCCATTGTCTGTTCCGCAGGTGAACGAAATCGGGATTAGGACGGTTTGCCTGTCTCAACAGAATCCCAAAATCTGCCCAAATCCAAACTGACACGTCCCTGCTTTGGGCATGTATAGAAGTGAAATCCCGCTAGCTGGCAGATATTTATTCCGTATGAGCTGTTGGCTGACGAGCATTTAATCAAATCAAATTCAACACAACGGATCAACTTAATTCAGTTAGGTCGATCCAGATCGTTTTCAAGCAGAGGCTCAAGGTCCGTACGACTAAAAAATTCTAAGGAGTCATCCTCCTAGTGTTGTTAAAAAAATAGGCACAAATAAAAGTCATACCTCGACAAGACACATCTGAATATCAATTAAGGAACCTTTTTGGTATAGACCTGAGAGTTATACATCCTTCATATTTTCACAATGACTTAACTATTTCATAATATGTCTACTTGAGATTGATTTCGAACATTCGGACATGATTGAAGCTTTAGTTCAATCAAATTCAAGTCTATGTAAATGTATTTTTGTAGAAAATACCTTAAAACTTTCAGGATGATTTTGTAACCATTTGTATTGATGCTATGACTTGTAACTAAGATGAGAAAAAATTAGGAACGTTTATTTCGAACGTTTAATCACTCTAATGATATTTTCTAGAGTACATCACAAAGTATTTTTCAGTCGAGTTTTCTTGTGACAAAATTCGACTGACGCCCTTGATGTATTTTGAACATCCAGGTCCAGTAGACTTTCCAACACACAGAACTTGATCGACATCATGCACTGACAAAACTAATTTAAACGATTGGTCAAGTTTTATCCAGAATAAATTCGACTGATGTTTCAAATTTGCTTTGTCATATGGTGCAATTGGTCGAGTTATCTTTATTGAAACTCAACCGATTGCACTGTTAGGAGTGTGTAGAAAAAGTAATTCTAGCCGCTAGAGTGTTGCAAAACTCGAGATTATATCTGCTGCAACTCTTAAAACGGTTAGAAAATATTCCTTAGTGCTCCTAGCCTTTAGTGGACACCCCCAACTATAAATGGGACCTCTTGGAGTTCATTCCAAGGTTGCTCCGTCATGTTATTCAAACTCTTAACTATAGTTGAGTGCATCCAGTCCACTTGAGACCCTTTCTCTCTCTTGTTTACAAATTCCAATGTCCATATGAGTAAGATAGGATGTGTGAGAGAGCTACTCTATTGTAGTATTGTAAAGCTCTCAAAGCTTCTCTTTTCCAACCCCTTTCTTTTAGATCAAGTTGGTGAAAATCTTCTCTAAGTGAAGGTGAAGGTACAAACTTCTTCAAGGTTGAAGAAGAGGGTGCTAAACCTTCTCCACGTGGAAGGAGAAGGTCAAGGCAGAAGATTCATATAGTAAAGTGGGTAAATCTTTCAAGGCAAAAGACTTGGTGCAAGAAGGGGATCTCCTTGGCAAAGGTATCCAACTGCTTGCAAGAGTGGGTAAGACTTTGTAGATGTAGAAGACTCTAGCTCAAAGGATAGGTAAGTCCTTGCTTAGTTTATTAGCTCATTTTGGTCCTTAAAAAGGAGGTTTGATATTCTTGTCCCAAAAAAGGAAGGTCATCTTGCATGTCTTATAATGGAATATAAATATACATTGGTTGCAAAATCCTAGAGCTTGACCTCTCCAGGTAGTGGATTGCCTTTCTTGTAATTTGGGGATTGGAACCACTTTACATGACTTATTCTTGTGTTTGATTCAATCTCTCTCATCCTTGCTATGTATGCTTAGTTGCACCACAAATTCAAATTTTACAATCCCATATCTTTAAGTAACTTGAAGGTCAAATTGTTTTTGTGTAAGTGATTTTAGCTCTATTCACCACCCTTAAAGACCTTTGATCCAACAAGTGGTATTAGAGCCACAGTCTTCTCCAACAAATATCCCACGAGACAAGAAGATGGACAACAACTTACTTGGGTCTCTCAACTTGGAAGGTTGTTTCTCCATGAGACCCCTAATTTTTGACGACACAAACTTCTTTTATTGGAAGAGGTGGATGTAGTTCCACCTTCAAGGAATGAGATACGACATGTGGAAGGTAGTCATCATCCCCTATAAGGAGCCATCATGAGATGTAGCTACTTGGGATGAAGGTACACTTAAGAAGACGCAACTCAATGCAAAGGCTATAAACATCATCTATGCTACCCTCACCCCTCCGAGCTCAACCGAATTTCCTCTTAGGACACAACCCATGAGATATGGAACAAGTTGTGCATCACCTACAAAGACACAAAACAAGTCAAGGAGTCCAAGATCTACATGCTCAAGGGTCTCCTTGAAAACTTCAAGATGGGCGAGAAGGAGAGTGGTCGAGATGTTCACAAGGCTCAACACCATCATTGACAAACTTACTTCCTTGGGCCATTATATGGATAGAGGGACTATCGACTCCAAGATTCTAATGTCTCTCCCCAAGAGATGATAGTCCAAGGTGACTTCAATTGAAGAAGTTAAAAGCCTTGATGACATTGTCACCTAAGAGCTCATTGACAACCTTCAAGTTCATGAGCCAAGACTTGATAATCCAGAGGAAGATGATAAGCAAGAAGAGAAGGAATCAAAGAATTGATCAAAGATAGTACATTCAAAGCTCAAGTGGAGGCTCTTGTTCTCCAATATCAACTTTCTTGCCGACCCTTTCCTCCTTCCTCAAGTGAAGATGAAGCCGCGAGTGACCATGAAGCTAACTACTCCAAGGACAAGCACTTCAAAGGAAAGCCATTCTCCTCCTCTACTCCAAGGTGCTATGAATGTGGGAAAAAGGGGCACTACAAGAATGATTGCCCCAAAGAAAAGAAGTCCCACTACAAGAACAACTACAAGAAAAGGGAGGACTACAAGAAGGACTACGAGTACAAGAAGAAGGACAAGAAGGATAGAAGAAGCAAGGATGCAACCCATGTTGTATGGGAAGAGTCTTTTTTAAGTGATTCAAGCTCCAATGAGAGAGAATGCCATCTTACACTCATGACATCTATTGGTGAAGACATAAGTGAGGTAAGCTTACATGAGTCATCCAAAGAAACTCTCATTAATATGCTTAATGCTACCCGATCTTCTTATTCCAATTGTAAATCTAAGAAGAAGAGGTTAGGGAAGATCATAGATGGTTTGTATGCTAAGATTTATATCCTTGATCAAAATGAAAGATTGCATCTTGACAATATTGATTCTTTGCAAGCCAATTTATTTATCTTGAGCTCTAATATAATGTAGTTGAAGTAGGGAATGATATCTACCTTAAGAATATCAATAGTCTTAAGGAAGAAAACCAAACCCGCCTTGATGAGCTTGTCTTGCTTAGAACTGAAAATGATGATCTAAGACATGCTTGTGATGCTATCAAATATGAGAATATGATTTATCTTGATGAGCCTGTTATGCTTAGAACTGAAAATTCTAGATTGCTTTCTCAAATTAATAATCTTCTTCTAGACATTTAGTTTCAAGTAATGAAGTAGCTAGTCTTATTTTAGAAAAAGATTCTTATTTTAGTAAAGCCTTTTGTTTATAGGTCAAATTACTTCACCCACAAGATGATCTTGCTAGCTTATCTTCTACTATCATTAATATTAGTGATGATAATCATAAAATTAGAGATTCCTTGCCGAAATTCCTAAAAGGGAAAAAGTCCCTCAATTAACTCCTAGATCACTCTTCCAAACAAGTTGGTTAGTGGTTTGCGATATGTAGGGGGATCTCCATAGAGTAAGAGAAAGGGTAATGGTAAGAAAAAGAGCAAGAAAACCTCATTTCTTTCATGGAGAATCTTCTGGCTCTAAGAACCCTATGGTTTGTGTGCATTGCAAGAGTGATGACTATTACTCTACTATTGTCCTTATAGAGAGAAGGGGACCAACCCAAAGATGAAATGGATCCCCAAGATAACTCCAGATCCCAAAGTTTGAGTTTGGGTACCAACATATTTCTTTCTTGTAGGTAAAAGGAAGTTGGATGGTTGATAATGGTTGCTCAAAGCATATGACATGTGAAATCAACCACTTCAACAAGTTCGCTAAAAAGAAAGGAGGATCGGTGACCTTTGGTGACAACAACAAAGGTAAAGTGATAGGTGAGGGTGATGTAGGTGATTCACTATTCATCAAGAATGTTCTTCTTGTAGATGGCCTACATCACAATTTAATTAGTTTTAGTCAGTTATGTGATAATGGCTATCTTGTTCTTTTTACCTTACTTGAATGCTTGCTTCTAGATTGCTCTCCTATAATGTTATATTTAAGGGAACTAGAAATGGTAATCCCTATGTTATTTTTCTTGACTCTATTCAGCCTATTGTTGGGAGATGCCTTCTTGTTAATTAGAATGAGATTTCTTTGTGGCACCGCATGCTTGGTCACATAAATATGCATCAGTTGAAGAAGTTGAACAAAAAGAAATTGGTAAAGGGCCTTCCTAAATTAGATTTTGAGAAGGACGAGGAATGCCAACCTTATACCCAAGGAAAGAAAACCAAATTCTCCATTAAATACAAAGGAGTCCTTAGTACCAAGAGAGCTCTAGAACTTCTTCACATAGATCTATCACTTTGTGGTAACACATATTACTTTGTGATTGTCGATGACATTTCTAGCTATACTTGGATCTTCTTTCTTGTTTCAAAAAGTGATATTCTAGATGTATCCTAAGATTTTTGAAAATGAATTGAAAACAAAGCTTCTTGTTGGATCGTCTTTGTCCATAGTGATCATGGGGGAGAATTTAAAAATGACTTGTTTGAACGATTTTGTGAGGAATCTAAGTATGCACATAACTTTTCTTCACCTTGAACACCTCAACAAAATGGGTTCATAGAGAGAAAGAATAGTTGGCTATAGGAAATGTCTAGGACCACACTTCTAGAGTATGACACTCTAAAGAAGGCTTTAGGATGAAACAATTAGCACTTCATATTATGTGCAAAATTGGGTCTTCACTCATCCATTGTTAAAGAAAACCCCCATGAGCTATTGCGTGGTAGAAAGTTTTCCATTGATTACTTTCATATTTTTGGTTGTCTTTGTTTTATTTTGAACACTAAGTATTCCTTCAAAAAGTTTGATGTGAAGTCTTAGAAGGCTTTCTTTCTTGGCTGTAGCACTACTAGTAGAGCTTATAGGGTATTTAACATTGAATTGTCTAAAGTATAAGAATCTATCAATGTTAAATTTGTTGAAACTAACCCCTCTATTCCCAAGAATGTTGTTAATGATGACGTTATAGATGAGGTGATCCCTCTCTTCAAAGAGCTCAACATTATTTAGAAAGGAAAAGAGGTAATAGTTTATGAAGAAGAGAAAGAAGAAGAAAAGAAGGATCCAACTCCTCGCTTTGCAAAGCATCATCCAAAAGAGCTCATCATAGGTAATCCCTTTGAAAGAATGAAGACGCGGGCCACATACAACAAGGAACAAGCTAACAATGCCTTCATATCACAACTTGAGCCCAAGAATGTGAAAGAAGCTCTTGGAGATGATGAATGAATACTAGCCATGCAAGAAGAGTTGGAGTAGTTTGAAAAGAACAAGGTGTGGACCCTAGTGTCAAGACCAAATGATAGGAAGATCATTGGCACCAAGTGGGTCTACTACAACAAGCTCGACAAAAGTGGAAAAGTGGCAAAGAACAAAGAAAGGTTCGTTGCTCAAGGATACAATCAACAAAAAGGTATTTATTTTGATGAAACTTATGCTCCTGTTGCTAGACTTGAGCCTGTTAGAATGTTACTTGCCTTTGCTAGCTATAAGAATGTCTTTCTTTATCAAATGGATGTTAAAAATATGTTTTTGAATGATACAATTGAGGAGGAAGTCTATGTGGCTCAACCTCCCAGATTTGAACATGATAAATTTCCTATCCATGTTTATTTGTTACAAAATCCTCTCTATGGACTCAAACAAGCCACTAGAGCTTGGTATGAGAAACTAAATAATTTTTTTTCCAGACAATGGCTATATCTTGGGTAATGTCAATTCTACTTTGTTTCTAAAACACACTTCTAGCAACCTTTTGATCATTCAAATTTATATTGATGATATTATTTTTGGTGGAACTGATCTTGATCTTTGTAAGAAGTTTAGTTCTCTTATACAAAGTGAGTTTGAGATGAACATGATGAGGGAGCTTACTTTCTTGCTCAGCTTCAAAATAAAGCAAACCAAGAAAAGTAACTTCATCAACCAAGGAAATCATACAAGTGAACTTCTTCAGCAATTTGGGATGGAGACAGTAAGACGATGGACACCCCCATGTCAAATACCACCAAGCTTGATAAAGATGAAGAAGGTGAGAAAGTCGATGAGAAGCTCTATAGAGATATGATTAAAAGTTTATTATATTTGAATATCTCTAGAACTGATATAATGTTTAGTGTTGGATTGTGTACTGGATTTCAATCAAGTCATAGGAAATCTCATCTTATAGACGTTAAGAGGATTTTGAGGTATCTAGCCAAAACTCAGAATTTTAGTCTATGATATCCCAAGAAAAGGGACTTCACTCTTACAACTTATAGTGATGTCGATTAAGTAGGGTGCCTGATTGATAGAAAGTGCACAAGTGGCACTTGCTTCTTCCTAGGACCATGCTTGGTTGCTTGGTTCTCTAAGAAACAAGGTGCATTAGATCTTTCAACTACCAAATTTGAATACATTGCAACTGGAAGTTGTTATGCCCAAGTCCTATGGATGAAGCAAATACTCCAAGACTTTAACATTAGTATGATGCTTCTCCCATTTATTATGATAATATTAGTACAATTAATCTTTCTTACAATCTTATATTGCATAGTATAGCTAAACATATAGAGGTACGTCATCATTTCCTCCGTGACCACATTGCCAAAAAAGATATTTATATCACACTTGTGGATACGCAAAATCAACTTGTGGACATTTTCACAAAATCTCTAGCTAGAGAGAAATTTACTTTTATTTGATCAAAACTTCTCATAACCACTCTTGATGATATTGGCATACAATCTAGCTAAATGTTATCAGTACCTATATGTTTCTTGCTTATAAGTGGTCATGTTTTACTTAAAAGTGCTTAATTGCCATGTTTTCATGCCTTGTTTTGCTTATTTTTGGTTATTTTTGCAAACACATATATTATCGCAAAATAGTACCCAATGAGAGTGGAATGTGACTCAATATGTTTAAAATACATGATAGGCTATAAAAATAATTTTATATAGCACTCTAGAGGCTTAGAATTAAATTTTATATGTTTTGGATAGACTGACCATTCAGTCAAGTTTAACTTGGTATAAACTCAAACGATCCGCGAATGAGGACCAAACTATAATGCAACATCAACAAGTTTCCTAATCACAGAACTCCACCGATACCCCGACTCAAGTTAAAACGAGCATCAACTGACTTTTCTCCCTCTCAACTAGAGAAAGCTGATTGATATCCAACCTCCAGTGTTTGTCCTTCAACCTTAGGCTAACCCAACCTCTCCTACACCCTTCCTAGCCTCCGACCAGTCCTCCTTGCCTGTCCCAACTGTAACCTAGGTGGTTTGGCAACCTACTGCTTGCGTTTTCCCTCTCATTTGGCGGCCATCTCCTCTCAATTTGACCTAAATGGCCTCCAACCATAGGAGAATTGGACCAGTTGGAGATCCATCATCCTCCACTTCTCCAAGGCATATCTCCTTTGATAGCACCTCTTTCATCTCAACTGTAGCCGTGAATCAGTACAAGGAAATCCTTCCTAGTACTCCCTTTTCTTTCCATGCTTTGTTTGAACCTCATTTTGCAACGATTGAGGTGATTAAAGAGGTTGATAGGGTATCCAAAGCACATCATATAGTACTTTGTGTGTAGAACGTTCATGCTTCTCAAATTCCATGTCTAGCACGAAGCCAGTCCAAGAGTTTTATGCCAATCTTAAGTGGAACTAAAACACCATTGTGACACCACCTAATACCCAGGTCATCTTGTCTTTGATGATAGCCGGTACCAAGATAACAATTTATGAGGATCCATTGAATACCTATTCTATGGTACTGACATTATCACTACATGGATGACTTCCTATCCTCAATACCATGACCTATTAGACCCTGAAGGTTTCTACAAAAGCTTTGACCTTGTGCTTACCCTTCTTGATATCCATAAGTATTTGAAGAAACCCAATGTCCCATACCATAAAAAGTCCACCCTACCCTCCTCTTCCCTTGATATCAAGACACGTATGATAATTTCAGTAGTCAATTGCAATAAACATCCCAAAAGGAATCAAATAGAGATCATAGAGAACACTGTAATGATCATGTATTATTTGTTGAATTATATTGAAGTCATGTGGGATCATTATATTCTTCCATCATATGGCCTTCTTCGACTCAGGGAAGAACACCAGTGGTACCCATCTCCCTTATCCTATCCTGATCTATGGTGTGTTTTCTCACCATGCTACAAAATCTCTCTTCCATGACCTTGGCTACAAACCAAGTTAGAAAGGAGTTTGCATTAGTGAGACTACCATAAATAAAACCTTTCTTCCTACCTCCTCTACCACACCAGGTGCCTCTACCTCCACCCAGCCCCTCCCCCTCCACCACCCAGACCAGACCGTGCCTTATTCTGTATTTCAAATGAAGCCTTCATGGGATATATGATACATCAATAGGTGTACAACCTTCAGGTTTAGAACCACATCTACCAAGACTTGGTTCATATCACGTCATACATGAAATAATCCTACAACCATCCCTACCCACACTACCAGGCTTACCCAAGTGGTGACTAATGTTCTTTTGCATATAGTCAATTCTACCTTGACCCACCACCTGATGCTTCTATTGTACCCCCTACCACATTTGATGGTGGAACTTCCACTGCCCCTAGTACTCTTCCACTTCTGGCTCTTCTGGTTGGCCCTTCTGCCACTATGCTTGTTGTCTATGATGGAGTCGCTACTCCCAATTTTGAGCAAGCAAATGCATTACATGCATGTCTTAGGCTACATAAAATGCTAGATGTCCTGGCACTCATGATTTTGGACCTCCTGTTGATGAGGAGATGCCTGACCAGGATGCTGAGGAAGATGTTGGAGATGGTGAGGATGCTGATGATGATGGTGATGTTGGTTCTTCCAATGGTGATGATGGTGAGGCTACATCTGCTGCCACTAATGCACCATCTGATGGAGATGAGGATTACCAGCCAGAGGACAAGGATGATGATGTAGACAACCTACCCATTTTGTTTTTTAGTCTATTAGGGTGCTCATACATATCTCTTTTTGTAGACTATCATGTACTAAACATTTAGGCACTGTGTCTGAGGCATACTAGTTTATTCTACCATCATTTTTTGTTGGCTTATACTTTTCATACCGAGAGGACATCTCTAGTGTTGTAATCTTAATCTTATGTACCTTAACTCTTTATTTGATTACATCTTATGAGTTTTTACTATGTGATTCCTATTCTGATTATGACTCTAGCTTGCTCGTTTCTCTTTGTTTTGTCTTTTTTTCGTGCTTACTTTAATGGTTGCTTGTGTAGTTTGTGCCTGTGACGAAGACCTGTGTTTTATAGCTCTTCTATCCCCTCCCTTTTTGATATGACAAAGGGGGAGAAATGAGCTCAACCATATTTAATTTACAACTTATGTGATCCTTTTCTAGTCAATTATCTGAAATATCATGTGACTTGCTAGAGGACCATGTAGTATATAGATGTGCTATGGTTGTTTTTGGAAAGACTAACCATGTAGAAAAAGTAATAATGAATTGAGGGGGATCAATTAACATTGTTCATCATGTATCCCCTTGCAATTCACAAGGAAATGGTTTGATTTTCATATCCTTTTCAATATGTTGAGGAATGGTTTGTTGTTGTCAAAAAGGGGAAGAATGTTGACCCGAGAGTTATACATTGTCTATATTTTGATAATGATGTAACCAATCCATTATATTTAATATGTCCACTTGAGATTGATTTCAGGAATTAGGTACATGAAAAGGATCAATTCAATCAAGCCCCATCTTGATCAAGTTCAAGTCAAAAGCTATGCAAATGCACTTTTGTAGTAAACACCTTAAAACCCTGATGATGATTTTTATAACCATTTGTATTAATGCTATGACTTGTAACTAAGATGAGAAAAAACCAAGAGCACTTAATTCAAACATTTAATCACTCTATTGGAATTTTCTGAAATACATCATAGATTGTTTTTTGGTCGAGTTTTCTTGTGAAAAAACTCGACTGACATCCTTGATGCATTTTGAGAATGTCCAAGTTTGGTTGAGTTTCCAATACACAGAACTCGATTGACAGCTTGCACTAGAAAAACTAATTTAAGTGATCGACTGAGTTTCATCCTAGATAAACTCGACTGATGCTTCAAATTTGCTTTGTCATATAGTACAATTAGTCGAGTAATATTTATCAAAACTCGACTGACTGCACTGTACAGAATGTGTAGAAAAAGTGATTCTAGCCACTAGAGAGTTACAAACCCAAAATTATATCCGTTGAAACCCTTAAAATGGCTATAAAATATTCCTTAGTGCTCCTAGCCTCTAGTAGACACCCAACTATAAATAGGACCTCTTGGAGTTCATTCCAAGGTTCTTCCTTCATGCTATTCAAGCTCCTAGCTATAGTTGAGTGCATCCAGTCCACTTGAGCTCATTTCTCTCTCTTGTTTCCAAATCAAATCATCCATATGAGTGAGTTAGGATATGTGTGAGAGAGATACTCTAATTTAGTATTGTAAAGCTCTCAAAGTTTCCCTTTCCCAACTCCGTTCTTCAAGATCATGTTGGTGAAAAGCTTCTCCAAGTGAAGGAGAAGGTGGAAGATTCTTCAAGGTTGAAGAAGAAGGTGCTAAAACTTCTCCAAGTAGAGGGAGAAGGTTAAGGCAGAAGATCTATGGAGTAGAGTGGGTAAATCCTTCAAGGCAAAAGACTCGATGCAAGAAGGGGATCTCCTTGGCGAAGGTGTTCACCTGCTTGTAAGAGTGGTTAAGACCTTGTATATGTAGAAGACTCTAGATCAAAGGACATGTAAGTCCTTGGTTGGTTTATTTGGTTCCTTTTAGTCCTTTAAAAGGAGGTCGGGTATCCTTTTCCCAGAAAAGGAAGGTCATCTTGTATGTCTTATAATGGAATATAAGTATACATTGGTTACAAAATCCTAGAGCTTGACCTCTCTAGGTAGTGGACTGACTTTCTCCTAGTTTAGGGATTGGAACCACTCTACATAACTTGTTCTTGTGTTTGATTCAATCTCTCTCACACTTGATATGTATACTTAGTTTCACTACAAATTTAGTTTTTACAATCCCATATCTTTAAGTAACTTGAAGGTCTAGTTGTTTTTGTGCAAGTGATTGTAGCTCTATTCACCCCTCTCTAGAGCCCTTTGATTCAATAGTTGGATGATGGGATATTTTCCTTTGTAAGGGTATTTGTGTATATCCACTAGTACATAAATGACATATAATGTCACCTTTGATGGCGTCAGTTATACAAAAAAACCCGATGCCATAGTACAACTACGTTGATTATATAAGACAACCATCACCATATGTGAAGTCCTGCCGATTTAGAAAAGACACAAGTACCAATTTTACTTCAATGTCGGTTTCATATAATAGAAACTGACGTCTAAAATTACCCGCAAAATATAATTTTCCAGGGAAATTTTTTTGCCTCCAAAATTTTCATTACGACGTCGGTTTTTCTCAAATCGACGACACATGTTTCGCGCCATGTCCCCACGGAATAATTTATCCCATCATTAATCATTGGCTATTCCAAAAAACCAATGACTAATCACCCTTTACGAGACAAACTTTTTTTAAGGGGATAGGTCTATAGTGTCAGTTTTTTACTAAAACCGACGACTAGGTGATTTCACACCTTCTCCCCGTGAATATATTTCCCTCCCAATTTTCTCCTTCGTCGTCGATTTTTATTGCACAATCGACAACTATGGCATAATATTAGACGTCAATTTTGCCGTTGGTAACCGAAAACTATGTCAGACTATTTTTTTTGGGTTAGGATTTATTCGTTGGTTTATCTCTAGCAACCGACGACTAAGTGTTTAATAGCACCCACGTGAAACAAACTTTTCCCCATTCTCTATTTCATCGCGATTTATACCTAGGTCTCTGGTGATTTTGGCGATTCCTCCGCTGCCACTATAGTTCTTCCTCTGCTCGCCGCTGCTCAACACTCACTGTGTATGTAACATCCCAGGATTTGAGGCCTCGGATAACATGATCTTAAAAGGAATGATTGAACTACCCATATCACCAAGGTGCACCTCCTTTTCAGGGAACCCATCTCTAAAGAACTCCATAGTTAAGCGTGCTCAGCTTGGAGTAGTACTAGGATGGGTGACCAGTCGGGAAGTTGATCCTGGCTTGCACGTCGGTGTGGACAAAGTGCGCAGTTAAGGCTAGTGGTGGTTTGTGGGGTCAGTCATCATTCCTAAAACCCTGCTAGAGCCTTGGGCAGTGGGCCCGGGCGTTACAGTGTAACAACCCTGACCTGGGTTATACTTTAACCCTAGGTGTTGTGATTAAGAAATGTGATTAAATGCTTAATATCATCTTATGAAATGTAATTAGGCCTCAAGAGGAACTTATGTTGCAATTCTAGTCCTTTTTGAACATTGTTGAAATCAATGTTTTGTTTGTTTTGGACTAATGTGCAAAATACCCAAGTTGAGGGGTTTAAGTGCAAATTGTGCATGATAAATGTTACTCATGTGTTTAAGCATCATGAGAGTGAAGATGATGCTGAGGTGTGGCTTATGGAAGCCTGAATACCAAGAAAGAGCTGATAAAGCAATGTATGTGAATGAAAACCCAGTTTTGGTGTAATGTGCAATTTACCCAAAACCTAGGGTGTAATATATAAATTACCACTTCAATAAGGTCCCTAATGTTTCTTGGAATCATGTAGAGCAAATAAAATGAGAGGGGCGCCTCATTTGAATTAAGTTGGAGGAGAGAGAATCTTGATATTAAAATAATCAAGATTTAATCCTAATTGAAACCCTAATTTGATTTAGGGCAAAAATAAATGTATTAATGAAAGGGCCTTCAACCAAAATTAAAATGGTTGGATTCAGATGTATGTGTGACATCCTTGAGCTTTGCAAGGACCACGAAAATATCCAAGGGAGTGGATAACTCACACACAATTTTATAAGAAAAAAAATATCCACTCACATATGGATATTAATATAATATGATTTAAGGTGCTTAATTTGCTTTTCTTTAAATCATGGATAATTGAGAGGGATAAAAGGCAAAAAATATAGCCTCGTACCTAAGGAAGATAAGGGGGAAGAGGCAGCCACAGTTTTGGGATTAAATGAATTTTTATAAGGAACTTTCTCTCTCCTTGAATTTCTTATAAAAAGACCCTTTACAAGTCAAATGGAAGGCTTTTTCGACCCCACTTCTTCTCCTTGCTTGGGAAACGACCAAGGGAGCTTGGGAGTATCAGGAGGACGACCCCCAACCTGTTGGTAAGGTTCTTGATCCATTTCACCTTGATTCCATGGTGGAAATAAAAAATAAATTATGGATTTCTTCCTATTTCGATCTCCTCTCCAATTCTAACCATTCCTTTTCACTCAAACCTTGAGGACGAGCCTTGGAATGGTGAAAGGAGTTGTATCCACCATTGTTGCCGTGGAAATGGAGCTTTGGAGCTCAATTGGAGGCGGGTTTTATAACTTGAACCCTTTTTCATTGTTATTCAACCATTAATCTTGCAATTTCATTGATTCCTTCATTATCTTGATTAATTGCTGGTTGAAATTGATTAATTCATGAAATCAGAAGTTGTTAGAACTTCAGGGACGAATGTAGATGATTATGACATCATATTGGATACTTTTCCCAAAGAAATCTTGTTCCAATCGGTTTCAACATGTTTGCTCATGCGGTTTCACCAAACCGTTTGAGAGCAAACAGTTTGAAACCATTTGAGAGCAAACGGTTTGAAAACCGTTTGAGAGGGTTGACCAAGGGTTGATCATTTGATATTACTGTTACTAATTATGTTGGTTAATACCCACCAAATTTGATGGGTTAACTCCCAAGGAATCGTGAATTGAAGGCTAATCAATTAGGCAAACCTAAATGGATTAAGTGCTGATTTTTTAGCTTGATTAATTTAACGTTTTGGGCAAACAGTTTCAAAACCGTTTGAGTGAGTTGACCAAGGGTTTACCGTTTGATATTAATGTTCCTAGTTATGTTGGTTAATGACTCACCAAATGTGATGGGTTAACTCCCAAGGAATCGTGATTTGAAGGCTAATCAATTAGGCAAACCTAATTGGATTAAGTGCTGATTTTTCAGCTTGATTAATTTAACTTTTTGGGCAAACAGTTTCAAAACCGTTTGAGTGAGTTGACCAAGGGTTGACCGTTTGATATTACTGTTACTAATTATTTTGGTTAATGACTCACCAACATTGATGGATTAATTCCCAAGGAATCATGAGATGAAGGCTAATCAATTGGGAAAACCCTAATTGAAATTAGTGCTGAAATTCCAATGAGTTGATTTGAGATTTTGGGTTGATTAGCCCAAACGGTTTCAAAACCATTTGGGAATCACCCAAACGGTCTCAAGACCGTTTGGGGATTACTCAAGACCGTTTGTAGGTCTGGGGTTAAGTATAGATGACCAATTGAAGGTCTAAAGGTACCAAATCACTTCACAATTAAGTGCTGATTTGATGATCAACTCAATAGCTCAAACCCTAATGATTTTTCACTAGAATCCAAGGGTTGGATGAGCCCAACGGTCTCAAGACCATTTGGAGCTCATACAAACGATCTCAAGACCGTTTGGAGGTCACACAAGACCGTTTGGAGGTCTAGGGTTGAGTATGGTTAAGCAATTGATGATCCAATGATACTAAGTTAAAGTGTAATCAATTGCTGATTTGGTGATCAATCCAATGATCCAAACCTTAATTGGTTGACTTGGATTTTGATTATATGATGGGAAAATGGTCTCAAGACCGTTTGGAGGTCATCCAAACGACCTCAAGACCATTTTGGGTCAGGTCATGTTCAATTTGGATGATGGTTCAATGGTTTCAAAGTAACTAATCTTGCATTGATTAGTGTTGAAGGATCATCGATTCCAAACCCTAATTCAATTGATTCAAACCCTAATTGAGGACTAATTGAGGGTTAATTGAGGGTCAAATCAGTTGAAGGTTGACCTATTTAACTCAATTGAAGTATGAGGATAGGTCCAATTGATGATTGGTTCCATGAATTCAATGATTGAAGGAATCAATATTGAGAACCCTAAACCGATTGGTGTAGTTGAGACCATCTTTGGTCCATGCGGTTTTGAGGAGGTTTGGACCAAACAGTCTCAAGACCGTTTGGGATCAAACGCTCTCAAGACCGTTTGGGACCAAACGATTCGAAACCGTTTGTACCCATGCGGTTTCAAAAGTCAAACTAGGGCAAACGGTCTTCACCTACTTGCTAGGGAAAACGGTCTCAAGCACCACCTTTACCAAACGGTTTCAAACCGTTTGAACCTTGAAGGACCAAGACCGTTTGGGGCTCAAGTAGTCAAAGTTGATTGAGGACTCAATTGGTTAATCCACTTAGACACTTGTTGTAATTGAGGACTCAATTGATGAATTAAATTGGATACCTTATGTAATGGAGGTCCAAGGTGATTGAATCTCTTGAGAATAGAGATGATGAATGATTCATTGATCCAATGATGATTAGTAATGTTGATCATTGATGGTACAAAGGTTGAAACCATAATAGTACCTAAGTGATTAATTCCAATTAAGGGATGAACCCTAATTGCCTATAAGATCAATGACTTGGTACACAATGTCATTCATAGTTGTATGTACTTGATTGAAGGGATGATATGACCTTATCAAGTTGAGATAATGTTAGCATGAATTCTTAAAATGAATATAATTCATGAGGTGATTAAGGGTATGATCCTTAAGTAGAGAGATCATGAAACCCTAATCATGAATATATACCCTAATTGACAGGGTTATTGAATTCTAACCCTAATTGAGGGTGAATCCATGAGAAACCCTAATTGAGGATGAATCCATGAGAAACCCTAATTGAGGGTGAATCCATGTGAAACCCTAGTTGAGGGTGATTCTATGAGAAACCCTGATTAAGAACTAACATCACATAATGTTCTGATGTTATGTTGTGATGAGAGGCCCTAAGAAGGGTGAAGGAATATGAGACTCTAATGTAAGTCATTATACATAAAGCCCTAATCCTGGGCAATATGACAATGGATCATAATTCTAATTTTAAATAAGGATGCAAGGAAATCCTAATGATGAGATAAAAAAAATGACCTTATAAAGGTGAAACATTTCATGTGGTTGATTATATATAACCTAATTGTAAACAATGTCTTTAGCATTAGACAAGTCCATATCATTAAAGATAGATGGACAATTCTAATGTGTGGCCTATGCATTATATGCTAAAGGTGAGAGTTTAGTGATGGAATGTATTAAGAGGGAAATACCTTAATACAAGATAATTTTGTTAACTCAAGAGAATATGATATAATGAGTAAGTGATATATCAAGATATGATAGTTATCACATTCAACACTTTAGGGTTTATATATCTTGATGTACTCCAATTCCAATATAATTGGGTAAGAAACATATGAAATGTGATATGCAACTATTACAATGAAATGTAATGAGTTGTTGCACTTGATGAGTGTTAATTAATGTACCTTGAGAATGGGGTTAAGACCAAATGATGTGTATGATATAATCATACCATGATGAGGATGAGAAATGAACTCATACCTTGAATTGATGATCATTAATGCTATATGATGAAAGTAATGTTCTTGAATAATCAAATATGATACCTTTGAATGCCCCAGAGGTATGGATTAATGAATTAAGGGTTGGATAGATTATATAATCATGAAATCCTAATTAATGAGAAAAGGGGAACCCTAACCCTGACTTGGGTAAAGGGAATGATAAGCCCTGTTTGATAGTAAACCCTAATTCATGGAAAAGGAATAATGGTGTTACTATTGTACCACATGATGTGATGAATATCTTGTATGACTGTTATCATGCCTAACAACCATGCAAGTATGATGAGATAATGAACATATCTAGATTTGAGCTATGACATTTATATAATAAATGTTGATTGGCATTATGAGCCTTAATGTTGATTGTTGCTTAGTAAAAGTAACAATGTGTAAGGATTCTATGAGTCATATGAGCAAGTTGTTGCCTAGAAAGAGGTGACAAGATATTTCATGGCCTTGTGAGCCAGGTATGATGCTTGTGTAACAAGTATCATGAATGCCTTGGTTAGATGACATGAAGGTGATAGTTACCTAAAAAAGGTGTAATAATGCTCAATGATGAGTTAAGGGTTTGAATACCCATAACCATATGATTATGGTGATGAGAAAGTGAATGGATGAGAATTCCCAGTTTTGAAATGAGGGACTGAGTTCCCAAGGTCTTTGAAAGACTGATAAATATCTGATGAAAGTAGTACATGTCTCTTTATAGCATTGTTGTAATAAGTTATGTTTGAGAACTTGACTGATGATAAAAGAATTCCATAATGTACTTAAATAATCAAGTATAATGATATCATGTAGAGCCCTGACCATAGATTCATCATTGTCAGAAGTTAAATGATGGTGAAACAGGTTTTCCTAAGGGAACTCCTGGAGAGCATACTTTTGAGTATGTTGGGGTTATGGACGCGAATATCCTTATGTCCTAATGTAGGATTTGATGTGAGATGTACTTTAATCTCTCATTCCTTCATTATATGTACCAGGATGGATGTATCACGAATCTCCTGATGATTGGGTTAGATGCCGTACACATCTCCTAATAATGTTAATACCGAATCGGTGGAGATAAACACGAAATATCATGATCGCGAAGAGAGTGCAGCACGCCATTGTAACTCTGATAGCGAAGTTGCCAGTATACTCTGGAAAGCTATATTTCGCAGAGACACAAGATGTCCTGCATGTGATCTCACACTGACCGAGATGTGGGAGGTCATGGGAATCCAGCTCTTCCATTGACCTTGTATGGTACCGATTTTGACTTCGCAGTGGTCGGTTGGAGCATGAGCGGTATATCTCATCTCCTCAGGGAATAAGTGTGTTTGTAAAATGAAATCAGCCGTATAGCATGTTTGCTTAAGGATTGAATACATAAATTCATTGGCTGATGTTACATTTCTGTTATATATCTGTAGTTCATTAATGTTGTTCATATCTATTGTATTAATTATAAGTATATGGATGAACTATGAGTCTACCATGAGTAGATGCAACGTTATCCTTGAAAAAGGAGATTACTTCACTTTGTTCATACAAGTGATTTACCTGCTGTTAATTATATATATATAAATCCTTCTGCTTAGTTTATTTTAATAAACTGCTATAACAATGTTTTGGCGGAGAGTTATATCTCCCGCTGGGGCAATTTACAATTGTCTCACCCTCATGGGATCCAACTTTTTAGGTGGACGCGGACAAAGAAGCAGAATCTCATTACAGGAAATAGACAACAGCAGTGACAACAAGGACATCAGTAATATCTCAGGTGGAGATACTGCCTGTCAAGTTATGTAGTTAGAAAGTCCTATGTGTCATCTATGTACTCTCAGGTCCTCGGAGTTTTTAGTCAGTGTTTTATGAATCAATTTGAGGTTTTGGCTTGATGCCTCGAGATTCATATACTGTCTGTATATAATGTTTATAAGACAGTTGATGATGTAATCTCTGAAAAGAGATGGTACAAGTTATGTATGTTTGAACCAGAATGTAAATGTTATGCAATGGTTCTTGTTGGAAAAGATTTCCTATGTGAGGATCTCTTTGCAAAAGTTTTAATTTTTAGTGATTTTCAGTAATCCACTGCAAATAATTCGCTTCCGCATTAGTTAATCCTATTTTCACGAGACGGTCACTACACACTGCCACTGTCGTTCTTCCTCTACTCGCCACTTCCATTCTTCCCCCACCGCCGGAGGAGCTGTTGCTGCTAGTTTGGGAGGGGGAGGATGTGAGTTAGTTTGGGCCTGAGCTATTCACCAACACCTAGTGAGCTTGGATCGGAACTTGTACTAGTGAGATTAGGTGCCTGCTTCCCCTACTGCTAGGTAAGAGAGCTCCCTTATGCCACCATGTCCCTCATGGCCAACTAATACAATGTGATTCACTTTCTACATTACTCCTTGTTGTTTTGTTTCATAGCTTAATTGTTGGATGTATGCTCATGAATATGACCCTTAAACATGGTTAAGGTTACATATCCCCCAAACAACCCAATATTGTAGTTACCTTGTTGAAATTGAATCACTTTTTTATGGTTAGTTACTTATTGATCTTGCATTGATTAGTGTTAATTAGGATTGCTATATCTTATTTAGTATAATTTTCCTTATTTCCTTAGTTTGTTAACCTTAATTTCTAGTTTACCTTAGGTCATCTCTCCCTCCCAAGGTCATGAATAATTTATGCCTTGACAATGAACATGTATGTACATTGGAGATGTTGAAATCAATGTTATCAAATATGGTACCTAGACTAAGGTATAATTAAGATTACCAGATGTTGTTGTTGTAAATCAACTCAAATAAAGGTGCCTAATCTAGTTCTCTAAATTAATATTAATGTTTTCTTTCTCTCTTGATTAACCAATCCAAATGGAACAATGAATTGAATTAAATTATGTTACATAAAACCTAGGATATGAACGATGAAACTAGGATCATAGGTATAGGAATGACACCATACATGTATTTTGTTGGTCTAGAAACCCGTCCGAGATTTACTCATTAGGAGTAAATCTTGGATAGTCCCCGGTTTGGTATTGTTCTTAAATACTTAATCTCACTTAGGATATAAGTGTATAATGTATATTCGGTTTTCATGATGTTTTGTCAGCACTTCCCCGTTTGTTCTCTAAGTACATATGTTGGTGGACATTTTCCCCATGTACATCAGTGTACTTGGAGAACTGTGGGGAAATGCTGTCAAAATTTTCTTGAAAACTGAATACACATTATACACTTACTAGTGAGATTAGGTGTTCAATAATGGGATAGGTGGTACACACATTCATTACTAAACCCTAAACCCTAATCTTTTAATCCTAAACCATAATCTTTAAATCCTTATCCCTAAATCTAAAACAATAAACCCTAATCTAATTATAAATCCTTAACTTAATATGTAAACCCTAAACCCTAATACTTATTTTCTCTT
The DNA here is from genome assembly GCA_963693085.1 of Alisma plantago-aquatica. Lineage (NCBI taxonomy): Eukaryota > Viridiplantae > Streptophyta > Magnoliopsida > Alismatales > Alismataceae > Alisma > Alisma plantago-aquatica. The sequence continues at coordinate 1,982,517,866 of OY856409.1, forward strand.
TGATCATAGAATGGATAGATCATGGATGTCCATTCCAAATCACTACACCCCAAAGTTTATTGTTGGTCTTGATAAATTTATTAGATTTGTGGAAGAACATAGGAAACAACATGGAGATAGGTTCTATTGTCCATGTAGGCATTGCGGTAACAATTTGAAATTAAGTACTGGTGATGAAATCAAAAGTTATGTCATGTGAAACAAGATTGTATAAGTCTATAAAGAATGGTACTAGCATGTAGAGATTTCAAACCTAAGAACAACATATGCCAATAGTAGTGCTTGTGTTGAATAAGAAATTGCCGCTGATGATGTAGATGTAGACGAACCAATTCTGATAGACATCATGAATGTGATGCTGGATAATTATGGGTTAGAGCACAGTGATCCACCTTCCTTGTTTAGGAACATTGTGCATTATGTTGAGAGACTATTATACATAGGTTGCAATAAGTTTATGAGGATAAGTGCTGTGTTAAGATTGTATAATTTGAAGGCTAACAATAGATGGAGCGAAAAAAGCTTCACGTCATTGTTGTCTTTGTTGAAAGAAATTTTTCTTGAAGGAAATGAGCTTCCAATCTCAACGTACGAGTTAATGAATATCTTATACCCAATGGGAATGGAGGCTAAGAAGATACATGCATGCCTGAATGATTGTGTATTATTTCAAAAGGACTATGTGGATTTGAAAGATTTTCCAGAATGTGGGGCATCAAGGTATAAAATGACGACTTCAGGAAAGTCTAAAACTAGCTCTCCTGCCAAGGTGATGTGGTATCTACCTATAGTAACATGGTTTCAACACTTGTTTCCCAATCCGATAGATGCAGAAAATTTAAGGTGGCATGTAGAGGTTAAGAAAAATAATGGTGAGATCATACGACATGAGGTCTGATTCCCCATAGTGGAAGAAGATTGATTTATTGTACCCTAAATTTGGTGAAGAAGTCAGGAATCTAAGATTTGGGCTTTGTACCTATGGGATGAATCTGTACGGCAAATTGAGAAGACAACATAGAACTTGTCCTATTATGATTGTTATATAAAATCTTCCTCCCTGGTTGTGTATGAAAAATAAGTATGTTATGCTGTCGTTGTTGATATCAATCCTTAAACAACCTGGAAATGATATTGACGTTTATCTTGAACCTCTGATTGATGATTAAATAAATTTTGGGGTGAAGGTGTGATGACCTATGATGCTTCACGTAGAGAGACATTTCGTTTGCATTCTATGTTGTTTTTCACTATTAATGACTTTCCAGCATATGGGAATTTGTTTAGATATAGTGTAAAACTATCCAAAGCTTGCCCTATATGTGAAGAGAACACTAATTCAATACGACTAGAACATGGTGGCAAGACTGTATATCTTGTTCATCGAAGGTTTCTTCCAAAATTCCATCCACATCAAAGGTTGCACAAATCAATCAATGGATGGAATGAGGAACGTAGTGCCCCTAAACCTATACCAAGGGAGGTTGTTTATGAAAGAGTAAAAGAATTTGTCAATGAATTTGGTAAAAGATCACAATGTACCATTCCCACACAAAGTGATAAATCTTTATTGAAGAAGAAGTCTATATTTTGGGATCTTCCTTATTGGATTTTTTTAACAGTTAGACATTGTATCGATATCATGCATGTTGAGAAAAATGTCTATGATGACATCATTGGTACTCTGTTGAATATACCAGGTATGACTAAAGATGGCATCAAATCCAGAATGGATCTACATGAAATGGGAATAAGGAGAAAATTAATAGAAGTAGTTAGTAGTGATTGGAGAACATAATTACCTCCTGCTTGTTACACGTTGTCTAGAAAGGAGAAGAAAGCTTTTTGTGAGTGCTTGGTTAATGTTAAGGTACCACATGGTTACTCTTCCTACATCTGTAGATTGGTATCAATGAAATATTTGAAGCTGATAGGTCTTAAATCTCACGATTTTCACACTCTAATGCAACAAATATTGCCCGTGGCAATTCGATCTATACTGCCGAAGCATGTAAGGATTGCAATCACCAGACTTTGTTTCTTGTTCAACAGTCTATGCAACAAAGTTATTGATCCTGAGAATCTTGATAAGTTGCAAAGAGAAGTGGTTGTTACCCTATGTCAGCTTGAGACATATTTTCCTTCTTCATTCTTTGATATCATGGTACATCTTGTTGTCCACTTGACTAGAGAAGTGAAAATATTGGGACATTGCATTGGATGTATCCTTTTGAAGATACATGAGCATTTTTAAGGGGGATGTTTGGAATCTTTATCGGCTTGAAGGGAGTATTATTGAGGGTTATGTGGTGAGAGAGGTTATGGATTTTTGCAATGACTTTCTGAGTGTTAATGACACTCCTGTAAATGACAAGAATATTGAGGACTATTCTAGCAAAGGGACTATAGGAGCACAGATGAATGTAGTTAGTCGTGAGATGTGGGAACAAGCTCACTTGTATATTTTACACAACATCGAAGAAGTGAGTGTTTATATCACGGAACATACCAATTTCATCAAAAAACAATATCCTTGAGTCAAGTCAATGTGTCTTGCTAGAGAGCATAACAAGAAATTTATTAAGTGGTTTGAAGATAAAGTCTTACATAAAATATCTCAAACACTAAATAATATTGCTGAAAATATCAAATGCCTCACCTTTAAACCAAAAAATGAATGTTATGTCTTATGAAGGGTTTGACATAAATGGGGTCTCATATTACACAAAGCGTCAAGATGATAAGAGCGTCGTCCAAAATAGTGGGGTCACTATTCAAGCATCTTCATTGATTTTTTTTTCTAGTGTGATAGATAAGAGTCCACGTGAAGCTGAAATGTCATATTACGATGTCATTGAAGACATATGGGAGTTTGACTACATAGATTTCAGAATTCCTCTCTTTAAGTGTGATTGGGTTGATAACACCGAAGGAGTTATAGTGGATGCATTGGGTTTCACATTAGTGAATTTTGAAATGATTGGCGAGAAGGGTGAACCATTCATATTGGCATCACATGCAAAATAAGTATTTTATATCGATGATATTGCAAATGAAAAATGGTCGGTTGTTCTTCATGGTAAAAGACAATTCATTGAAGATCCTATAGATGAAGAAGAGTACTATGATAAGTATGACGACTTTAGTCCATTCTCAGTTGGCTTTCCTACACCATTGAAGCTAATGATGACGTATAAGTGCATGGAGATCACACCAAAGGAATGTTAACTGATAAAAGATCTCAATATTAGAGGCATGTTTTTTTAAATGTTTATTTTTTTGAATGTTAGATCGATGTGAACTTTACAATGTTATATTAATTTCATTAAATGTTGAAAGTTTGATTTTTTTTTATATGACACTTTTAAAGATGGATGACCATGAGTATGATGATCGTGATGATGATTACCATGAGGGTGAGGCGCCACGTCACAATGTAAGTTTTACAATATATCTAGCTATATGCCCATTTATAAGTTATATCCTATATGTGTTTTTTGGTCAATTTTTAGGTTGAGGATGTACCCCCTGAAAACCTTGTGCCACTTGATGAACAACATAAAATTTTTTGAAAAAAATTAGGGGCAACACTATGATGAACAAGTTACTACAACAAAGGGGCAATGGATCAAAATTGGTTGTGGATTTTGATAATGCAGGAAATCTAGTTGGAATGAACCACAACTCGTTTGTTTCATATCTTGGGATTCTTACTCATAGAAATTGTAGTGTAAATGCAGAATCTTGGCATACAATTCTTAAAGAGAAGAAAGACTTAGTATGGAAAGAACTGTGTGAGATATTATCATTAAAGTTATTTACAATTCTATTTTTTAGAATACTCTATTAAATATATGAAATTTTACAGAGTATATTTGAACTGGATGAAAGCCTATATCATAAAAAGATGATGCAACACTGTGGGAGGATCCTAAGGAACTATACGTGTAATGACCCGTTTTCAAATTAGTCATCTGATTAGGGTTTACTTGGATAATTGTATGCTTAATTAAGTTGATCATTGCTTAAAGCTTGATTAGTGATGGTAGTTAAATTTTCATATTTTAAATATAATGAGAAGGTTTAATCATACTTTGATTCACATAATTAGGGTTAACATTTTAGAAACCCTAATCGGCCCAAATTAGGGTTTTAGTGATATATGAATACAGAATTTGATAAGTATAGTGTCTCACTAAATGATTTTTAGTATTTTCTGTGTAACTCTAATTTAATTCAAATTTGGATATGATTTGTATGTATAAAATTTTAAAACTCTTGAAAAATATCAGAATTTTTGAAGAATGTTATGACCTGTTTATCGGTCGAGTTTCAAACTCGACCGATTATATTTTCAGATTGAGATAGCAATGTGGTAATTGAATTTTATCTTTTTATTGGTATATCCGATTGACCTAAAATTTTAACTGTACTTGATAAACACAATTTTAGACACCCTGTTAAAGTGGCGTAATTTTTTTATGACTTTTGATCTCTACAGAGAGGGTGTCGGTCGAGTTCTATGCAGGAAAAACTCGACCGACCATGCTGCTGACTGCAGTATAGCAGTGTAGTATTTTATTTTTTATAATTTATTGGATTTTACAATTAATCTAAAATTTTAAATGAAGGATTGATACTCAGTTTTAAACAATATTAAATTTTCAGAATTTTTAGAATAATTTTTGTATCACAACAGAACCTTGATCGGTCGAGTTCTGAGAAAGACAAACTCGACCGACCAGATTTTTCTGGAAAAATAAAAAAGACTGAAAAATGTTTATAATTAATTATTCCAAGCACCTTAATGAGTATATAGGACTCTATTACGACCCAAGCACCTCTCATTTCCGTCCCACACTTCAGAGCTTCGTAATTCTTGAGAGAGGAGGGGATTTTAGGGTTTGGAGAATCTGAAGTGGAAATTTCAGATTTCTAGATTTTCTCTTTCCAAGGTTGGTAAATTCTATATAGATCATAAATCTTTACTAGGTTTATTTGCTTCTATTCTCTCCTATGTATAGAACTTGTCACTTCCCTGATTTGGATCAAAAGAATCCAAATTGATCTCTTCTTTCATTCTTTCTTCTTCAATTCTTCTTCTTCTAGGTTCTTGAGTGAAGAGGAGCAGGAAGATTCTGTTTTCTTGAAGCAAGGATTTGATTCAAGAATTAGCAGTAGTAGCTGGGCTACGAATTTTAGGTGTTTCAAACCTGAGGTGAGTGTTTTCTCCCTCCTAAGCTTTGTATCCATGTTGAAAGCCTAATTCAATGTGGCTAAAATAATCAGAAACCTTGTTTATATATGTATGTGATTGGATTTGATTTGGGAAAGATATTGGAGAATCCAATTTTACTATTTTTGATTATTTCTCATTGATTGAAATTTGATTAATTCCTATTATATTGATTGAGTATGCATGGGTATTCTTATGGGTAGATGACTATGGTATTTCATGTGAATTTTGCCTAAAAACCAGCCCAATGGCCGATATGCTTGGAATTGAATTGACATGTATACAGTCATATTTGAATTGTACTAGATTGTATTATATAAGTGTATTGTTGAATGTTAACCGAATTGAATGACCACATATCCTGATTAGGATTTGTGTTGAGTAAGTGAATCAAATGAGTCAATTAATCAATGTATACTTATGATTGATGGATGAAATGTGTGAAGATGGAAACTAGGGTTTCCATGTTTGTGAATAACCCTAATGAACCCTTGAGGCATGATTGGATTACTGAATGATATGATTCTTATGATATGTTGAACTAAGGAATGACTTCTTGAAAACCCTAAAGTTTATTACTAAGACAATTATGAGTGATAAAGATATAACTTGTATATGATGTTTGAAATGTGATCAAATGTTGAAGTTGAAAGTATTAATACTTCAATTGAATATGATGAGTCTTACTAATATCATGTAAGTCTAATGCATTTGTTAGTATAATAAAGAATGATCATTGTTGATTATGGGAATGACATTAGTAGTAAACATTAAGGTATACTTATATTAATATAAGAGACAATATGAACATGATGTACGTAATGGTGATTGCAAGATAAAGATGAAACTAATGAAGATAGTATGATGAAGTATTTTATCTTTTATTTTAATTACATGTGGCTTAACCCAAATTAAATAAAATATACTAAGAATTGTACTTTGATAAATGTTATGTAGAAGAGAAGCAATGTATGTAAAGTGAATCAAGAAAGATTGGTCCAGATAATGTAATGAACATGAAATGAAAGAACTTGAGACTACTGAGTATAAAATGATGGAAAAAGATAGGAATTAATAGATGATTCTAAGAATGTAACTTTTACCCTAAAATGATGAGTTTGACGATGTTAGTGAATGATAATATCAAATGGGGAATTAAGAGAGGCACATAACTGTAATCGAATTCAATGAAAAGATGAAAGTCAAGTATTTGAATTGATTTATAAGAATGTGTTCTTGAATTGTGAATTGTACTCTGAGAATGGACTAATAGTACAAACTTCAATTGATAGTGAACATGTGATGATTAGTAACCCCATATGAAGAATGTGAAATAAAAGAAGAAGAGAACTAAGTCTGGTATGCATGTATATGCATGAAATTTATTGGCATCTATTCAGATTGGATGGAACATGTATATGTTGTATGATAAATCCATTCTTAATATGAGGAATGATACATGATATCTATATGCTTTTACCGTTTCTAGTTTTAATGCCTTTGCTAATATTTGTTAAGAACTGTGATATACAATAAGATGATCAGATTTATGTTGAAATGGAATTTAATATGCACTCCTTACATTGAGAAACCCTGATAAGGGTAAATGTTGCATAATGAGATTATGTCTAGGGCTGAAGGCCCAATGATGATGATAAAACCCTGATGGGGTAAATGATGGACAATAAGATTCTGTCTTGGGTTGAAGGCCCACTATTGATGATTGCTATGAATTGATGTAGAAGATAGAAATAATCATATTTGTTGCAATCTATAGACTTATTGTGCTTCTTGCTTTGATCATTGCCCTTATTGATAAACTTAATATGTTTCATGTTATTATAGTTACACGAGAATACACAGATATGATGTATGATGTTTTGAATTCTTTTAAGACGACTAAAAGAGATTAATAACAAGTGAAGTGATTGAACATCTAGTTAGGTGCCCTGAACACCGTGAGTTTCCCCCGAGGACCACACTGGGGAAACAAAATGGATCTCCTTGTAGTAATCGATGAATTATGAGAAGGATTTTCGGAGTGTGGATCGAGACCTTAAAGGTTAGACCACCAAGATTTAGGAGTGAGTCATCTGGAGTGGCTCTGGCCCTAAATCCTTGCTGTGAAAGTCTATGTCCAGATGGAATAGACTCTGTTGAAATGAAACAAGTGAAATGTGAAATGAAAAATATGTGAAATACTTTGATATGTGATATACTATTTTGCTGGTTCCTATCTCGTGTACCCGAGATGAGGACGTGAGCATCTTTAGGCAACCCTGAGGTGGCCAGGGTATGTTGTTGATATCTTAGGGTGGGCGGATAAACCCTAAGATAGTGACGGTGAGTCGTTGACACAAGAATCATGCGTGGCGAATTCTACTTGGTAAGGTACAAGCCAAGTAGTTTCAGGGAAAATGAATAAAATATGATAAGCCATGTAGAACATGATTTGAATGATTATTACATTCCTTGTACTGCTAGTTGATGATTTGTCATTTATTAATTAAACTTCATGTAGTGGAAAGTAATCATGCTGCTATGGACATTTCCTATTTCATATTATGATCTGTCATGCTGACAAGTTATAAATGTTGGAATTTATATCTATTCTGAATATGAGTTGGATTGCTTGCTATTTGATATTATTGTTTGGTAGATATGTATTATGTGTACTTCAGCTTCAGGACTGCATGATGTGTTCCTGGTCTGGCTGGTGGAGTGTTACAAATATAATGTTATTGTTATGTATTGATTAAAAAATGCTTAGAACTTGTCTTATTTCACATGCAGTAGGGCTCTTAATCTGAACTGAGAAGTATCTGCTAATTTGTTCATAGACATGCTTTAATAGATGTTTCAAAGTTATAATTGGTTTAAGTGATTACCTTATATGTTGGATTAGATTACCATTGTAAGATAGATTTGACTCATGATAGAACTATATGCTAGACTTTTCAATATAAGGATGTTTCTGTGAAGTTTATTATACTTAATCTGATGCTGATGCATGTACCTAGCTTGAGTGGGAGGTATCCACTCACTGGGGCTCTATATGAGTCTCATGAGGTTGTTTCAAATGTTTTTAGGTATAATTCTATCCAGCGGAGAGGTCGTGAAAAAGAAGATATAAATAGTATAATCTAGATAGATTAGAATGTCCATGTACTCTCTCTTTCCCGGGATGGGTTGTAGATTTTGTTTGTTCATCAATGTACATGTATCTGATGTAAACTGAACCACATATGAGAACAAGATTTGATTCTGGATTTAATGGAGTTGAATATGATTTGTGATATCTGAATGTGATGTCCTTGATGTGACATTGATTTATGGTTTTGTGAAGAAAGAAAAAGGAAAAATTTATCTAACTTTTTCATATATTGTTTAATCGCCTTTGTCGAGAATTCATTGTTTTAGTTCGTAATCTGGGTTTAGGTTTGGGATTACCTCTAATGTTTGGTTTTTGTGCTGATCAAAAGAGTGGGTCCTGACAGACGTGGTATCAGAGCCTAGGTTAGATGAGTCTACAGGGACAATAGGATCTAGGACTAATTGATAATGTTGATGTTGAATATAACCTGAATGATGTGCATACTGACTGAACTCAGTATACAGATACCCTGGTCAAGTATTTGGGTATTGAGCTAAGCTAGTATGGAACTACCGACTATACTTCTTCTGGATGCCCTGACCAAGTATCCAGATGAACATAGTTTGGTAGTATAATAAGATGCATGATGAAAAAGAGAAGAATGGTGATAAAATGGTGAAAGAGAAAAGGATTTTATAATTCAATATGGAACCCATGGAAAACATGAAAATTTCATATAAGAAAGATGAAAGCTTAATGGATTATGAAGACAATCTATAATGAGTTTGAATTTGAGTATGAAATATGAAATTGTGTGAAAACTCTATGAACTAAGATGCATACTAGATGATCTTCTTTATAAAGGAAATTGATGAATGCAAATGATAATATCTGAATGAGTCATAATCTTAATCCATGAGATACACAATCGAAAGAAAAAAAAAGGATGTGAAAGGTGATGTGAATCAGATCTTGATAAATGATGTATTACTAATATCTTTGAAGTAAGTGTTTGTAATACTCAAGGAGAGATATGATGATGACATAGGATGAAATATCCATCTAATACAAAAAACAGATGTCATACGAAAGAAAGATAAAGTGGAATACTTTCTAACTGGATGTTGAGATAGATGAATGATTACATGATATGATATTCTTCCATATATTTTCTTGGATTTCAGGATGAAATCCTAAAAGGAGGGGAGAATTTGTAATGACCTATTTTCAAATTAGTCATCTAATTAGGGTTTACTTGGATAATTGTATGCTTAATTAAGTTGATCATTGTTTAAAGCTTGACTAGTGATGGTAGTTAAATTTTCATGTTTTAAATATAATGAGAAGGTTTAATCATACTTTGATTCACATAATTAGGGTTAACATTTCAGAAACCCTAATCGGCCCAAATTAGGGTTTTGGTGATATATGAATACATAATTTGATAAGTATAGTGACTCACTAAATGATTTTTAGTATTTTCTGTGTAAATCTGATTTAATTCAAATTCGGATATGATTTGTATGTATAACATGTGAACACTCTTGAAAAATATCCGAATTTTTGAAGAATGTTCTTACCTGTTTATCGGTCGAGTTTCAAACTAGACCGATCATATTTTCAGATTGAGATAGCAATGTGGTAATTGAATTTTATCTTTTTATTGGTATATCCAATTGATCTAAAATTTTAACTGTACTTGATAAACATAATTTTAGACATCCTATTAAATTGGTGTAACTTTTGGATGACTTTTCAACTCTATAGAGAGGGTGTCGGTCGAGTTCTGTGCAGGACAAACTCGACCGACCATGCGGCCGACTGCAGTATAGAAGTGTAGTATTTTATTTTTTATAATTTATTGGATTATACAATTAATCTCAAATTTTAACTGAAGGATTGATACTCAGTTTTCAACAACATATTAAATTTTTATAATTTTTAAAAGACGTTTTGTATCACAACAGAACCTTGATCGGTCAAGTTATGAGAGAGACAAACTCGACCGACCAGATTTTTCTGGAAAAATAAAAAAGACTGAAAAATGTTTATAATTAATTATTCCAAACACCTTAATGAGTATATAGGACTCTATTACGACCCAAGCACCTCTCATTTCCGTCCCACACTTTAGAGCTTCATAATTCTTGAGAGAGGAGGGGATTTTAGGGTTTGGAGAATCTGAAGTGGAAATTTCAGATTTCTGGATTTTCTCTTTCCAAGGTTGGTAAATTCTATATAGATCATAAATCTTTACTAGGTTTATTTGGTTCTATTCTCTCCTATGTACAGAACTCGTCACTTCCCTGATTTGGATCAAAAGAATCCAAATTGATCTCTTCTTTCATTCTTTCTTCTTCAATTCTTCTTCTTCTAGGTTCTTGAGTGAAGAGGAGCAGGAAGATTCTGTTTTCTTGAAGCAAGGATTTGATTCAAGAATTAGCAGTAGTAGCTGGGCTACGAATTTCAGGTGTTTCACACCTGAGGTGAGTGTTTTTCTCCCTCCTAATCTTTGTATCCATGTTGAAAGCCTAATTCAATGTGGCTAAAACAATCAGAAACCTTGTTTATATATGTATGTGATTGGATTTGATTTGGGAAAGATATTGGAGAATCCAATTTACTGTTTTTGATTATTTCTCATTGATTGAAAGTTGATTAATTCCTGTTATATTGATTGAGGATGCATGGGTATTCTTATGGGTAGATGACTATGGTATTTCCTGTGAATTTTTCCTAAAAATCAGCCCAATGGCCGATATGCTTGGAATTGAATTGACATGTATAAAGTCATATTTGAATTGTACTAGATTGTATTATACAAGTGTATTGTTGAATGTTAATGGAATTGAATGACCACATATCCTGATTAGGATTTGTGTTGAGGAAGTGAATCAAATGAGTCAATTAATCAATGTGCACTTATGATTGATGAATGAAATGTGTGAAGATGGAAACTAGGGTTTCCATGTTTGTGAATAACCCTAATGAACCCTTGAGGCATGATTGGATTACTGAATGATATGATTCTTATGATATGTTGAACTAAGGAATGACTTCTTGAAAACCCTAAAGTTTATTACTAAGACAATTATGAGTGATAAAGCTATAACTAGTATATGATGTTTGAAATGTGATCAAATGTTGAAGTTGAAAGTATTAATACTTCAATTGAATATGATGAGTCTTACTAATATCATCTAAGCCTAATGCATTTGTTAGTATAATAAAGAATGATCATTGTTGATTATGGGAATGACATTAGTAGTCAACATTAAGGTATACTTATCTGAAGATAAGAGACAATATGAACATAATGTACGTAATGGTGATTGCAAGATAAAGATGAAACTAATGAAGATAGTATGATGAAGTATTTTATCTTTTATTTTAATTACATGTGGCTTAACCCAAATTAAATGAAATATACTAAGAACTGTACTTTGATAAATGTTATGTAGAAGAGAAGCATTGTATGTAAAGTGAATCAAGAAAGATTGGTCCAGATAATGTAATGAACATGAAATGAAAGAAGTTGAGACTACTGAGTATAAAATGATGGAAAAGATAGGAATTAATAGATGATTCTAAGAATGTAACTCTTACCCTAAAATGATGAGTTTGATGATGCTAGTGAATGATAATATCTAATGGGGAATTAAGATATGCACATAACTATAATTGAATTCAACGAAAAGATGAAAGTCAAGTATTTGAATTGATTTATAAGAATGTGTTCTTGAATTGTGAATTGTACTCTGAGAATGGACTAATAGTACAAACTTCAATTGATAGTGAACATGTGATGATTAGTAACCCCATATGAAGAATGTGAAATAAAAGAAGAAGAGAACTAAGTTTGGTATGCATGTATATGCATGAAATTTATTGGCATCTATTCAGATTGGATGGAACATGCATATGTTGTATGATAAATCCATTCTTAGTATGAGGAATGATACATGATATCTATATGCTTTTATTGTTGCTAGTTTTAATGCCTCTGCTAATATTTGTTCAAAACTGTGATATACAATGAGCTGATAAGATTTATGTTGAAATGGAATTTAATATGCACTCCTTACATTGAGAAACCATGATAAGGGTAAATGTTACATAATGAGATTATGTCTAGGGCTGAAGGCCCAGTGATGATGATAAAACCCTGATGGGGTAAATGATGGACAATAAGATTATGTCTTGGGTTGAAGGCCCACTATTGATGATTGCTATGAATTGATGTAGAAGATAGAAATAATCATATTTGTTGCAATCTATAGACTTATTGTGCTTCTTGCTTTGATCATTGCCCTTATTGATAAACTTAATCTGTTTCATGTTATTATAGTTACACGAGAATACACAGATATGATGTATGATGTTTTGAATTCTTTTAAGACGACTGAAAGAGATTAGTAACAAGTGAAATGATTGAACATCTAGTTAGGTGCCCTGAACACCGTGAGTTTCCCCCGAGGACCACACTGGGGAAACAAAACAGATCTCCTTGTAGTAATCGATGAATTATGAGAAGGATTTCCAGAGTGTGGATGGAGACCTTAAAGGTCAGACTACCAAGATTTAGGAGTGAGTCATCTGGAGTGGATCTGGCCCTAAATCCTTGCTGTGAAAGTCTATGTCCAGATGGAATAGACTCTGTTGAAATGAAACAAGTGAAATGTGAAATGAAAAATATGTGAAATACTGTGATATGTGATATATTGTTTTGCTGGTTCCTATCTCGTGTACCCGAGATGAGGACGTGAGCCTCTTTAGGCAACCCTGAGGTGGCCAGGGTATGTTGTTGATATCTTAGGGTGGCCGGATAAACCCTAAGATAGTGACGGTGAGTCGTTGACACGAGAATCATGCGTGGAGACTTCTACTTGGTGAGGTACAAGCCAAGTAGTTTCAGGGAAAATGAATAAAAGATGATAAGCTGTGTAGAACATGATTTGAATGATTATTACATTCCTTGTTCTGCTAGTTGATGATTTGTCATTTATTAATTAAGCTTCATGTAGTGGAAAGTAATCATGCTGCTATGGACATTTCCTATTTCATATTATGATCTGTCATGCTGACAAGTTATAAATGTTGGAATTTATATCTATTCTGAATATGAGTTGGATTGCTTGCTATTTGATAGTATTGTTTGGTAGATATGTATTATGTGTACTTCAACTTCAGGACTGCAGGATGTGTTCCTTGTCCGACTGGTGGAGTGTTACAAATATAATGTTATTGTTATGTATTGATTAAAAAATGCTTAGAACTTGCCTTATTTCACATGCAGTAGGGCTCTTAGTCTGAACTGAGAAGTATCTGCTAATTTGTTCATAGACATGCTTTAATAGATGTTTCAAAGTTATAATTGGTTTAAGTGATTACCTTATCTGTTGGATTAGATTACCATTGTAAGATAGATTTGACTCATGATAGAACTATCTGCTAGACTTTTCAATATCAGCATGTTTCTGTGAAGTTTATTATACTTAATCTGATGCTGATGCATGTACCTAGCTTGAGTGGGAGGTATCCACTCACTGGGGCTCTATATGAGTCTCATGAGGTTGTTTCAAATGTTTTTAGGTATAATGCTATCCAGAGGAGAGGTCGTGACAAAGAAGATATAAATAGTATAATCTAGATAGATTAGAATGTCCCTGTACTCTCTCTTTCTCGGGATGGGTTGTAGATTTTGTTTGTTCATCAATGTACATGTATCTGATGTAAACTGAACCGCATATGAGAACAAGATTTGATTCTGGATTTAATGGAGTTGAATATGATTTGTGATATCTGAATGTGATGTCCTTGATGTGACATTGATTTATGGGTTTGTGAAGAAAGAAAAAGGAAACATTATCTGTCTTTTTCATATATTGTTTAATCACCTTTGTCGAGAATTCATTGTTTTATTTCATAATCTGGGTTTAGGTTTGGGATTACCTCTAATGGTTGGTTTTTGTGCTGATCAAAAGAGTGGGTCCTGACAGACGTGGTATCAGATCCTAGGTTAGATGAGTATATAGGGACAATAGGATCTAGGACTAATTGATAATGTTGATGTTGAATATAACCTGAATGATGTGCATACTGACTGAACTTAGTATCCAGATACTCTGGTCAAGTATTTGGGTATTGAGCTAAGCTAGTATGGAACTGTCGACTATACTTCTTCTGGATGCCCTGACCAAGTATCCAGATGAACATAGTTTGGTAGTATAATAAGATGCATGATGAAAAAGAGAAGAATGGCGATAAAATGATGAAAGAGAAAAGGATTTTATAATTCAATATGGAACCCATGGAAAACATGAAAATTTCATATAAGAAAGATGAAAGCTTAATGGATTATGAAGACAATCTCTATTGAGTTTGAATTTGAGTATGAAATATGAAATTGTGTGAAAACGCTATGAACTAAGATGCATACTAGATGATCTTCTTTATAAAGGAAATTGATGAATGCAAATGATAATATGTGAATGAGTCATAATCTTAATCCATGAGATACACAATCGAAAGAAAAAAAAGGATGTGAAAGGTGATGTGAATTAGATCTTGATAAATGATGTATTACTAATATCTTTGAAGTAAGTGTTTGTAATACTCAAGGAGAGATATGATGATGACATAGGATGAAATATCCATCTAATACAAAAAAAAGATGTTATATGAAAGAAAGATAAAATGGAATACTTTCTAACTGGATGTTGAGAGAGATAAATGATTAGATGATATGATATTCTTCCATATATTTTCTTGGATTTCAGGATGAAATCCTAAAAGGAGGGGAGAATTTGTAATGACCTATTTTCAAATTAGTCATCTGATTAGGGTTTACTTGGATAATTGTATGCTTAATTAAGTTGATCATTGTTTAAAGCTTGATTAGTGATGGTAGTTAAATTTTCATGTTTTAAATATAATGAGAAGGTTTAATCATACTTTGATTCACATAATTAGGGTTAACATTTCAAAAACCCTAATCGGCCCAAATTAGGGTTTTGGTGATATATGAATACAGAATTTGATAAGTATAGTGTCTCACTAAATTATTTTTAGTATTTTCTGTATAACTCTGATTTAATTCGAATTTGGATATGATTTGTATGTATAAAATGTAAACACTCTTGAAAAATATCAGAATTTTTGAAGAATGTTCTGACCTGTTTATCGGTCGAGTTTAAAACTCGACCGATCATATTTTCAGATTGAGATAGTAGTGTGGTAATTGAATTTTATATTTTTATTGGTATATCTAATTGATATCAAATTTTAAATGTACTTGATACACACAATTTTAGACACCCTGTTAAATTGGCGTAATTTTTGGGTGACTTTTGATCTCTACAGAGAGGGTGTCGGTCGAGTTCTGTGCAGGACAAACTCGACTGACCATGCTGCTGACTGCAGTACAGCAGTGTAGTATTTTATTTTTTATAATTTATTGGCTCAAATTTTAACTGAAGGATTGATACTCATTTTTCAACAACATATTAAATTTTCATAATTTTTAGAAGATGTTTTGTATCACAACAAAACCTTGATCGGTCGAGTTATGAGAGAGACAAACTCGACCGACTAGATTTTTCTGGAAAAATAAAAAAGATTGAAAAATGTTTCTAATTAATTATTCCAAGCACCTTAATGAGTATATAGGGCTGTATTACGACCCAAGCACCTCTCATTTCCATCCCACACTTCAGAGATTCATAATTCTTGAGAGAGGAGGGGATTTTAGGGTTTGGAGAATCTGAAGTGGAAATTTCAAATTTCTGGATTTTCTCTTTCCAAGGTTGGTAAATTTTATATAGATCATAAATCTTTACTAGGTTTATTTGCTTCTATTCTCTCCTATGTATAGAACTCGTCATTTCCCTGATTTGGATCAAAAGAATCCAAATTGATCTCTTCTTTCATTCTTTCTTCTTCAATTCTTCTTCTTCTAGGTTCTTGAGTGAAGAGGAGCAGGAAGATTCTATTTTCTTGAAGCAAGGATTTGATTCAAGAATTAGAAGTAGTAGTTGGGCTACGAATTTCAGGTGTTTCACACCTGAGGTGAGTGTTGTTCTCCCTCTTAAGCTTTGTATCCATGTTGAAAGCCTAATTCCATGCGGTTAAAACAATCAAAAACCTTGTTTATATATGTATATGATTGGATTTGATTTGGGAAAGATATTGGAGAATCCAATTTTACTATTTTTGATTATTTCTCATTGATTGAAAGTTGATTAATTCCTGTTATATTGATTGAGGATGCATGGGTATTCTTATGGGTAGATGACTATGGTATTTCCTGTGAATTTTTCCTAAAAATCAGCCCAATGGCCGATATGCTCGGAATTGAATTGACATGTATAAAGTCATATTTGAATTGTACTAGATTGTATTATACAAGTGTATTGTTGAATGTTAATGGAATTGAATGACCACATATCCTGATTAGGATTTGTGTTGACGAAGTGAATCAAATGAGTCAATTAATAAATATATACTTATGATTGATGAATGAAATTTGTGAAGATGGAAACTAGGGTTTCCATGTTTGTGAATAACCCTAATGAACCCTTGAGGCATGATTGGATTACTGAATGATATGATTCTTATGATATGTTGAACTAAGGAATGACTTCTTGAAAACCCTAAAGTTTATTACTAAGACAATTGTGAGTGATAAAGCTAGAACTTGTATATGATGTTTGAAATGTGATCAAATGTTGAAGTTGAAAGTATTAATACTTCAATTGAATATGATGAGTCTTACTAATATCATCTAAGTCTAATTCATTTGTTAGTATAATAAAGAATGATCATTGTTGATTATGGGAATGACATTAGTAGTCAACATTAAGGTATACTTATCTGAATATAAGGGACAATATGAACATGATGTACATAATGGTGATTGCAAGATAAAGATGAAACTAATGAAGATAATATGATGAAGTATTTTATCTTTTATTTTAATTACATGTGGCTTAACCCAAATTAAATGAAATATACTAAGAACTGTACTTTGATAAATTTTATGTAGAAGAGAAGCACTGTATGTAAAGTGAATCAAGAAAGATTGGTCCAGATAATGTAATGAACATGAAATGAAAGAAGTTGAGACTACTAAGTATAAAATGATGGAAAAAGATAGGAATTAATAGATGATTCTAAGAATATAACTCTTACCCTAAAATGATGAGTTTGATGATGCTAGTGAATGATAATATCAAATGGGGAATTAAGAGATGCACATAACTGTAATTGAGTTCAACGAAAAGATGAAAGTCAAGTATTTGAATTGATTTATAAAAATGTGTTCTTGAATTGTGAATTGTACTATTAGAATGGACTAATAGTACAAACTTCAATTGATAGTGAACATGTGATGATTAGTAACCCCATATGAAGAATGTGAAATAAAAGAAGAAGAGAACTAAGTCTGGTATGCATGTATATGCATGAAATTTATTGGCATCTATTCAGATTGGATGGAACAAGCATATGTTGTATGATAAATCCATTCTTAGTATGAGGAATGATACATGATATCTATATGCTTTTATTGTTGCTAGTTTTAATGCCTCTACTAATATTTGTTCAGAACTGTCATATACAATGAGCTGATAAGATTTATGTTGAAATGGAATTTAATATGCACTCCTTACATTGAGAAACCCTGATAAGGGTAAATGTTGCATAATGAGATTATGTCTAGGGCTGAAGGCCCAGTGATGATGATAAAACCCTGATGGGGTAAATGATGGACAATAAGATTATGTCTTGGGTTGAAGGCCCACTATTGATGATTGCTATGAATTGATGTAGAAGATAGAAATAATCATATTTGTTGCAATCTATAGACTTATTGTGCTTCTTGCTTTGATCATTGCCCTTATTGATAAACTTAATCTATTTCATGTTATTATAGTTACACGAGAATACACAGATATGATGTTTTGAATTCTTTTAATATGACTGAAAGAGATTAATAACAAGTGAAATGATTGAACATCTAGTTAGGTGCCCTGCACACCGTGAGTTTCCCCCGAGGACCACACTGGAGAAACAAAACGGATCTCCTTGTAGTAATCGATGAATTATGAGAAGGATTTCCAGAGTGTGGATTGAGACCTTAAAGGTCAGACTACCAAGATTTAGGAGTGAGTCATCTGGAGTGGATCTGGCCCTAAATCCTTGCTGTGAAAGTCTATGTCCAGATGGAATAGACTCTGTTGAAATGAAACAAGTGAAATGTGAAATGAAAAATATGTGAAATACTGTGATATGTGATATACCGTTTTGCTGGTTCCTATCTCGTGTACCCAAGATGAGGACGTGAGCCTCTTTAGGCAACCCTGAGGTGGCCAGGGTATGTTTTTGATATCTTAGGGTGGCCGACTAAACCCTAAGATAGTGACGGTGAGTCATTGACACGAGAATCAGGCGTGGCGACTTCTATTTGGTGAGGTACAAGCCAAGTAGTTTCAGGGCAAATGAATAAAAGATGATAAGCCGTGTAGAACATGATTTGAATGATTATTACATTCCTTGTACTGCTAGTTGATGATTTGTCATTTATTAATTAAGCTTCATGTAGTGCAAAGTAATCACGCTGCAATGGACATTTCCTATTTCATATTATGATCTGTCATGCTGATAAGTTATAAATGTTGGAATTTATATCTATTCTGAATATGAGTTGAATTGCTTGCTATTTGATAGTATTGTTTGGTAGATATGTATTATGTGTACTTCAGCTTCAGGACTGCAGGATGTGTTCCTGGTCCGGCTGGTGGAGTGTTACAAATATAATGTTATTGTTATGTATTGATTCAAAAATGCTTAGAACTTGTCTTATTTCACATGAAGTAGGGCTCTTAATCTGAACTGAGAAGTATCTGCTAATTTGTTCATAGACATGCTTTAACAGATGTTTCAAAGTTATAATTGGTTTAAGTGATTACCTTATCTGTTGGATTAGATTACCATTGTAAGATAGATTTGACTCATGATAGAACTATCTGCTAGACTTTTCAATATCAACATGTTTCTGTGAAGTTGATTATACTTAATATGATGCTGATGCATGCACCTAGTTTGAGTGGGAGGTATCCACTCACTGGGGCTCTATATGAGTCTCATGAGGTTGTTTCAAATGTTTTTAGGTATAATTCTATCCAGCGGAGAGGTCATGACAAAGAAGATATAAATAGTATAATCTAGATAGATTAGAATGTCCCTGTACTCTCTCTTTCCCAGGATGGGTTGTAGATTTTATTTGTTCATCAATGTACATGCATCTGATGTAAACTGAACCGCATATGAGAACAAGATTTGATTCTGGATTTAATGGAGTTGAATATGATTTGTGATATCTAAATGTGATGTCCTTGATGTGACATTGATTTATAGGTTTGTGAAGAAAGAAAAAGGAAAAATTTATCTATCTTTTTCATATATTGTTTAATCGCCTTTATCGAGAATTCATTGTTTTATTTCATAATCTGGATTTAGGTTTGGGATTACCTCTAATGGTTGGTTTTTGTGCTGATCAAAAGAGTGGGTCCTTACAATAGGACAACTCTCAACCAACAATACATACGAGAGGCTGATAAGAGGAAGAGGTCACACTTGAGCAATGGAACTACCTGGACCCGACTGAGTGGGAGACATTTGTTTCCAAGAGAAATTCTAATGAATTCAAGGTATTAAGCGTCACTCCCACTTTAATTAATATACATTCTTATGAATTCACCTATTCACGATTGACCTTGATTGTTACTAACCAATTCAATGTGCTTACTAACAAGGCTATCAGTGATGCTGAAAGAGCAAAGCGTGCACTGAATGTGCATGAACACATGATGGGTCTAGGTGGCTATGCATCCCTTCACCAAAAACTACAAACATTTTCCGTTCAACAACCTACTTCTCCTACTGCTGAGACTGCTGAGTCATCTACTGCTCCCACACTTCTGCATCACCATGATGTGTGGATAGCTGGGAGGGAAAATAAAAAAGGAGATATAACCAACCCCGCAACTTCTGAGGTTGCTGCAAAAATGGTAAAATTCAACTCTCAAAGCAATTAGTATTGATGATTGTTATGTTTACTTACCAATTTCTATTGATGATGGTTAGAGGGAGCTTCACAAGTGGAGAAGCAAGGCTCGTTCATCCCTGAGGGCACAAGGGATTAATTGACAGTTGCTCTCGATAACCCAAAGCATCCAGGACGTGTTAGGGCTGCATGCACTGGTGTGGACCTATGAGCGTTCTTTGGGCCATCATAGCACAAACATGTCCAAAAAGGGGATATTCAAAAGCTGAGGTAACCTATTCCTTTTTCAGAATGTTATTGCAAAGGGAATTCATGAATCAAAAAGTGATTCTTTTGGCCATGTATAGGTAGATGAGTTAATTGAAAAGAGAGTCTTGGAAGGAATGAGCAAGTGGCAGGCATCTCAGGATGCCACTCAAATAGTACATGTGGTGTGCCTATCTTCCCCTATGATAGAGGTAGTTGGGAGTGATCCTATAGAGGTGGTTGGGAGTAATCATGTAGACCCACCACCTAGAACATCCATTTTAAGTATTTTTATGACATAGTAGTTAGTCTTTTCAAGATGATATGTTTATGTATGTATATATAATTTGTAGGGGTTGAGGCCATGCCATCAAAATTGAAAGAATTCATTATTGCAGAGGATGAGGCTTACCCACACCTTCCAGGGCACACAATTCATGCCACTCCAGTACCCAATGGTGCGGTTTGTGTGAGCCCGAGGCTTGTCTTACCCACTTGGAGGCAACATCCATTGCCATATGCCCACTCAGATGTTGGAACACTTGGTGAAACAGAAGGCCTAGTGGTCTTGTGGCACGAAGCGGGAGTCATTTATATTGATCATGTATGGTACATTTACATTACATTAATTGGTATATGTATATACATGACAATTGATATGAAACTATATATGCATGACAAAGGGAAGAAACCTGCTACAACTCATCCTCCTCCACCTCCACCTCTTCCTCAAGTACCTAGTTGTTTCCAAAGGACCTATACAACTCGATAGGTCCTCAATGTATGGGTATGGCAACATGGATAGGTGAACATTCCGAAACTTCACCTATTATTGTTTCGATAGAGGAGGATGTTATAGGCCAATCATATAATAATAATATATTTCTATAAGATATTTTGGAGTTGTTTTGTTATGCTTGGATGAATTTATCTATGATAAAACTATGGATATGGTGAGATCTTATTTATATATCTATATACCTCCTTTCATATATGGTGATCTTTTTTTTAATATATTAATGCATACATAATATATGTTTTACAACTACTTACATAGTTTCTGTAAAGATTTTTAATGACTCTAGTGGGATTTCTAGTTCCATCCTTGATCAACCTTGTAAATGAAGACCCTAAATCAGTTACCTTATACTTATTTATCACTTTTAAATATTTTGGTGAAAAGAAAAAGAGCGTGATAATATTTCTATATAATGTTGGGTAAGTTTACTTTGCTTATATTTTTGACTTAAGAAAATTACATTTCATTGTGGATTTTGAGTTATATATTTTTTACTTTCTTATCACTAGAGGTAGGTATTGGGGTAACTGGTTGTTGTCCCTAAGACGATGACTGTTTATTATCTATATTCTAAGGGAAAAAAATTAGACCGTTTGGAACACGATCTGAAAAGGCCATTATACACGTGGGAATTTTTTTATATTTATATTTGTTAACATATATTATTACATGACTATTTACTAATGTAACTCAATGCATTACATTAACATATAGGGCTTTAAAAGATTTTAAAAATGTTGGAGGAAATGTGGACAAGAAAAAGAAAGCGATAGTTTGGAAGAATGTGGATGTAGTTTCCTGACTCCAATGCATATTTTATTTATGTGAACTATACTTATTTTATTTATTAACATTTTGTTTGTTGAAATTTATAGTGTGCTATACAAAACAACGGCTGGGAATGTGGGTACCATGTGATGCAGTACATGGACATGATTGTCAGATATGCTGCATAAGACATCACAAACATACATCATGTAATATATAATCTTTATCATCATAAGTATAGTCTCATTAGATAATATGAAAATATCAAACTTATTAATTATATATATACATAATTCTCTTTACATGTGTTTAAAACTAGTACTTCAATATACGAGAAAAGCTATTAGATGTACATATGCCCTATACGATAGAACAATTAAAAAAAGGATTTTTTCACTACCTTAGGCAGAGCCCACATCCTTTTTCCAGCCATAGCCCGGATAACTGGCGGGTGATAAATCTAGCACTCCACAGTGTGGTTTGAACCCAGCTCCCCCCAGAGGGGGACACCGTGCCTTACCAGCTGCGCTAATGCTGACCGGGTACGATAGAACAATTAGATGACATAAGAGAATAATGGGAAAAATCCTTTGAAAGAGAGGCAATTTATGATTATGATTGGGGTGCTGATGATAAAGAATGACATTTCTAAACTTTGGTGTCATTATTTCTGTATGTATGTGGTGCTTATATACATATGTGAATGACTTTTTTTTGAATTGTCTTATTGAAATTTGATCTTATACATGTGTGTGAATGTGAAGATGAATGAATGAATGTGCTTCTACATGTGTGTGAATGTGAAAATGAATGAAATGAATGGAACTATAGGTTTCTACATGTGAGGGAATATGAAAATGGATGAATGAAAGGAGCTGTAGGTTTCTACATGTGTGTGAATCATGTGAATAGATTTATTGATTTTCTACATCTTTGAATCACATGATGTATATATATAGTCTTGATCATCTTGTTATTGTAGGTTTGTGGACTGCTGTTTGGATAAAATCATAGGATGTTGTAAACCTATAGTTCACAACTGAACTATAGGTTCTGCATCCTGCTGACCAGCCAGACAGTAGGCCTACAAGCTGGTATTAAAAAACAACACTTAGTCATCAGGTATTTATAATAAGAATCAATGAAAGTATACGTCTTCAGTTTTCTTTAAGAAACTGACGACTATGTTTTGACATAGGTGTTGGTTTATGAACTAGAACCGACGATGATTTTTGTCTGTATTATCAGTTTTACACAAAACTGATGACTATGAACCAAACACTTTTTGTTTGGAAAGGGAGTTAGTCATCAATTTTACATAAATCACTGACGACAATATGCAGGGATAGGCATCAGTTTTATTTACATAATCGACAACTATGATTCCTACCAGTGTTGGTTCTTTTTTGGTTGCAATAGGGGCCGACTCTGCGTCTTCTGTTTTGGAACCAACACCGTAAGCTTCTACTTTTACTGTCACCCACTTGGGTGTCACTTTGAAACCGACGTTGAAAGGCCATTTTAATTGACATTAAAGGTAGTATCTATACTAATGATCGTTATACAGTCAATGGAGACATAATGAAAAAGATCACAAAAGCATTATAGATGACTTTATAAACTTAGAAATGAGTTACAAGCAAATGGAAGAGAGAACACAAAAAATTAATGTAGAAAATTCTGACATGACATGGAAAAGTCATAGGGTTAAGATAAAAAAATCCACTATAAAGTAAATATACAATATCCTTTTGGAATTGTTGATTCCAAATATGTGAAAATACAACCAGGTGAAGATACGAAAAATAGACTGGAGGAGAGAATTTCTATCAGCACAACTAAACTGCTTCCAGACTTTGTAGGATGCCATCTTCCATGAAGCACACAGTGATAAGCAACCCTTAGAAGAAGATCCATAATTCTTGACAACCTTGTCATACTTCCTCCATTCTTCTTCCCTTTCTTTTTTATGAAATATTTTATTTATTTATAAGTAAAATAGATTTTAAAATATAAGTGTAAGTTCAGATTACATACCGGATAGAAATTGTATTTGTTGTTACCAAAGGTATAGATAAACACAATTTGGAAAGTAGAAATATAGGTGCATTTTTGAGGGAGGAACCCTAGATAAGCCTCATAATAAAGATGTAAAATAAAAAATGTGGATGATAATCTATCACATAATAAAAAAGTCTGACTTTAAAATTTCATTTTGATCGTATAGATTTCCCCCATCGAGAATGTGTTGTGGCAGATAACATTATCCCTAAATTACAACATTTGTATTTGCTTCATTTTGTTGGATTCGTCATAGTTACAAAATATTGGTGAATAAAAAGTGTAAGAGGCGATAAAGGTGATACCTTTAAGCACTCTTTTTGTCCAATAAGTAGACATATATTTTTTGTTGAAGAACTTGACCCTCCATATCAAGACCAAAAACAACCTTCATTTCAATAGAATGCCAATAGATCTAGATTTTCCATCAAGTAGCAAGTTGTTGTCTTGTAGAACATGTTCTCAAAGCCTCCACACATATGCATCAACCTTTTCTTCACCGTCCACACAAATGAGAGAGAATGTTATGCACCACCTATAGGTAAATCGAGCATAGATATAGGCAGCAAAACAAAAAAAAATTAAATTCCCATTTCCCAAAACAACAAGATCACATAACAACAATGTATCTAGGAAGAAAGGTTTGAAAGGTTATACCTAGTTCTTGAGCAAGTCCAGAGACATTACCTTTGCAGTAGCATCGTTCTTCTTCTTCTTTAAGCAGCAACATGCTCCTTCAACAACATCATTACTCAAACAGTTGTCTCCACTAACCTCCTGGTGCAACACCACAGATAGCAGTTGACAATGTCCTCCAAGCGGCAGACAATGACCTCCCACCTCTAGAGTAGTCCACCTGGACCACTGAGAACTCCATGTTGCACTACCAGAGCCAACAAAAATGATTTATCCCTTTTTAATGTCAACATGTTAAAGTTGATACACTCTTCCGCAATTGTCTCTCCCTTTCTATCCCTCCCTTTATCACGTAGGACTTGCTCAGGCTCTCTATTGGTTACCACAACCAAAGAGGACAATAAATTGTTAGAGGAAATTGTCATGTCTAGGAATCCCTCAATACCCTTCTATTTATAGGAGAGTCTATGAAATGAACCCCTCCCCCTACTATCCCCTATTCAGGCGGACTGAGAGGGCAAGGGCCATTACCTCCATCACAGGATCAGAGGTTTAACAAATAACCAAAAATAATTGATAAATTTCAATAAAAAGGAATGAGTTTATATAAGATTAACTTTCCTCAACGGAATTACATAATGTGATTTTTTGAAGGTTGTAACATGAAATAAAATCTAACTAAATCCTCCATGATTTATTAATGTCTTCTTCATTGGGTGCCTTCTTTTTGAATGTTTACTTTCCATTAGACTTGTAGCAACAACAACATATTATCCTAAAATGCTTACAAACAAAACAACCACTATGTATAAAAAGTTATACTAGTATGTGGGGGAACCAAAATGTTCACATCTACTTGTAACAACATATCCACAATAACTATTGTTACAGAATCAAAATGATATACAAAATCAAAATTATCATTTTCTTCATAACTTCTCAACCCATTTTACTCAACCGATGGGATACCCTCTCTTAGGGTCTTATCCCTATAGTGGACTATAGGCCACCTCTCAATCTGGAGCCATGTTCCTATGTTGGCCACCTCTCAATTTGGAGTTAGGTATCATGTTGTTCTTCCCAATCTGGGGCCTAACCTCATATAACCTTCCCAATCTAGGGCATGGTCTGACCTTATATGACTTTCCCAATCTGGGGCCTGGTCTGACCTTCCCAATCTGGCCTTGACAATCTGGGGCCTGGTCTTAATCCCATCATCATGAATTCTCACTCCTTTACAAATTTCAAACCTCCAGAGTTGGTATGCGGGGTTTGAGCAAGTTATAAGCATAATTTTGTTATAGCCATCATGACTTTATAGTTTACAGAAAATAAATATCATCCAAGCATTTAATTTCATGAAATCTGGTATAACCTCAAAAACGCTGGGAAACTAAAGTGTTTAGTCATAGGAATAACCAAATACCTTGTTGGTGATCCATGCATATCATGCAATTCTACTTCATCACATTCAATCAATCCAATCAATAGAAAAGATTCCAAGCAATCACATTATATCTACATGTATGTAAAACCCAAAGTGCATCGTTCATGTTATTCAAATCAAACCCTACTTGGCCTTAATACATGGTTAGTGCTTAGTCTAGGAGTAAGAGTATAAGCCCTATTTCCTTCACATGTTAAGCATTAGGTGAAGACCCTAATTATTGGATCCATATTACTCTTTTCTTAGATCACATTAAATTCACTAGCAAAATGGCAAGTTAGGATCTTTAACCCTAATTATTCATATGCATGGTTATTCATTATAGAAACCCTAAATACCATCATCATGACCATAATCACTTTAAGTTACCATCATATTCCATATTATCAATTTGCATATTAGAGGATCGATTAACAACTTATTCATAAAAAACTAGGGTTTTATGCATTAATCCCCACTTTAACACCTATCACTGATTATGAAATCCTAATTTTAACAACATATGAACTTTTAACCCCAAAATAGGTCCAAGATGACCATTTTATCTAAAAATGTTAAGCTTCATCCTTTAATATCATTTACACAAGTCATGATTATTAAACTCATGAAATTAGGGTTTCTTTGCATATTTTACATTAATGATGGCATCTTTATGCATTTTTTGAAAAGAAAGAATAATCAAGTTCCAAATATAATTTTTTTGTGTTCCTCTCATTCTAAGGATCAATTTTCATATATAGCATGTCTTCATCCGATCATCTTAGCATTTACTATAATATTTACAAGTTAACTACTAATCAACCAATCAGGGCGTGCCATGTCGGCAAAAGGAATAATTACCTTAATTCCATGCGGGTCTACCCCACAAATAATATTTTACCATGTAGTAAGTGTGCTCCATGCAAGCAATTCTCTAAATCGAGGTGATTGTACACCTTTGCCCCTGTGCCTTTGTCTTGGGGCCACGTGCGCCTGGGGGCAAGGAGGTAGTTTCCTCTCCTTCAGGCACATGTGGCCCCAAGACAAAGGCAAAATTGTACAATCAAATCAGTTCATAGAGTTGCTCCAATGGAGCACACCGCCTATGTGGAGAAATATTATTCATGGGCCAGAACAGCATGGAATTAAGGTAATAATCCCTTTTTCCAACATGGCACGCCCTGATTGCTTGATTAGTTGTTAACTTGCAAATATTATGTAAATTCTAGGATGCTCAGATGAAAACATGATCTATATGAAAATTGAACTCAGAATGAGAGGAACACAAAGAAATTATACTTGGAACTTGATTATGCTTTCTTTTCAAAAAATGCATAAAAATACCATCTTTAATGTAAAATATGCAAAGAAACCCTAATTTCATGAGTTTAATAATCATGACACGTGTAAATGATATTAAAGGATAAAGCTTAATCTTTATAGATAAAAGGGTCATCTTGAACCTATTTTGGGGTTAAAAGTTCATATGTTGTTAAAATTAGGGTTTCATAATCAGTCATAGGTGTTAAAGTGGGGTTTAATGCACAAAACCCTAGTTTTTTTATGAATAAGTTGTTATTCATGACCCTCTAAGATGTAGACTGATAATATGGAATATGATGGTAACTTAACATGATTATAGCCATGATGGTATTTAGCATTTGTAAAATTAATAACCATGCATATTTAGAATTGTGGTTAAAGATCCTAACTTGCCATGTTGCTAGTGAACTTAATGTGATATAAGAAAAGAGTAATATGCATCCAATAATTAGGGTATCCACCTAATGTTTAAGATGTGAAGGAAATATGATTTATACTCTTACTCCTAGACCAAAACCTAACACTAGATTGAGAATGATTTTGCCTATGAATGGTGTTAGACAAGTTGATCCTATTGCCCCATATCTCTTTACCATTGCTATGCAGGGATTTTCAGAGTTGATTAAGAATGATCCTAACTATACTCCGACGTGGGCTTCTAAGAATGTGAGTTGTTCTCATCTCATCTTTGCTGACGACTTAATGATGTTCTCTAAGGCTGATAAAGATATGGCTACTAGTATGAAGTCTCATTTTGATTGCTTTGAGGCTATGTCTGGTTTGTGCATTAACAAGAACAAGAGTATGATTCTCATGAAACCTATGGAAGTTGTTGATGATATTTCTAATACGCTTAGTATTAAGATTGGGAAGTTAGAGGATGCTAAATACTTGGGGTTACCAATCTTCTCTGGAAAGTTGAACAAATCCCACTGTGAAAAGCTGATTGATAAAGTCAGGAGATGTATGGAAGGCTGGAAGTCTAAAGTGTTGTCGTTTGCTGGGAGAGTTGAACTTGTTAAATATACCATCTCTTCTATGCATATGTACTGGGCTCTTTCTTTTCCCTTACCCTGCTCCATCCTTGATGAGTTTGATAGGATTTGTCGGAACCTTATATGGGGAAAGACTGATAAGAAAAACAAAGTTCATCTTCTGAAATGGGATGTGGTTACTTTACCCAAAAGTGAAGGAGGGCTTGGTATTAGGAAATGTAAGGAGATTTCTGATGCATGTCTTATGTTGAATGCTTGGGATTTAACTAGAAAAAAATATACGCTATGGGTAAAGTGGATCCACGAGAAATACTTAAGAAAGGTCTCATTTTGGGGTATGGTGGACTCTTCAAATTTCTCCTGGATGTTTAATAGTCTAGTTCGTGTTAAGGAGAAACTTTTATGTTTTTTTGAAATCAAGATTGGTAATGGTAATAATGTGGATATTTGGCATGACCCTTGGCTTAATGGGAAATATTTTTATGACGTTGTGGATAAAAAATTGTCTATTAGAGTGGCTATCCTGAATGGTGCTAAGTTGAATATGATCATTAAAGATGGTTGCTGGAGCATTAAGGATTCAAGATGCACTGATTATTTACAGGATGTGTTGAGCAATGTGCATATTGAAAAAGGGAAGGAGGATAATTTTTATCTTAAAGGACAAAAAGATGTCAAGCTGAGCTTTGTGTGGAATCTCATTAGAGGTAAAGTAGAAGTGAAGAATATGTTTGTCTGGTTATGGGCAACGAAAGCTAGTATGAATGCTAAGATTCATACTTGGAAAGCTATGCACAATTAACTGTTAACTTCTGATTACTCTAGAAGATTAGGGATTTCCCTTCCTTCTATTAGTTATCTTTGTATGAACGGGTATGAGGATACTTATCATATCTATTTTGGATGTGTTTATGCTGCGTATATGTGGAACTTTGCTTTTAAGGATAAACTGATTGATATCATCCCTACACATTGGGAGAGTGTGAGTAGGATGAAAAGAAAGAAGGAGGGTATCTCTATTCCTACTATTTTGTATCATGTTTGGGATGAACGTAATAGGATAGTTAATGAGAATGTTTATAAGAGTTCGATTATCCTTTGGAAGATCATTGAAACTGATATTAAGCTTCTGCTTGATTGAGAGGTTGGCTCTTGTTGGTTGAGTATAACTCTCTATTTTGCTGTGTGAGCTTATGGTTCTGAACTGGAGAGATCCCCTTTTCTTCCTGTTCTGGTTTTCTTGGATGTGGAGGTATCTGTGTGTTGATTGGTCTTTGTATTTTGTAGTGTTTATATGGTTCCCTAGTTCCTCTTCTTCTGGTGTTGGTTCACCCTTTTCTTGGTGGTGGTGATCTCTGCTTTCTTTTAGTGAGTTCTATGGTTATGAGATATGGAGGTTCTCTGTTCTTTTTCTTTCTGGTTTTCTTTGACGAGGTGAAGTTTAGGCTGGCTGTGGATTTTTCTCTTTCTCTTGCTGTTGGTTTTCTAGTCTGCAGTGGATGTATCCTTTCTGAAATTTGGACCCGAGCTATGGAGGTTCTCTGTTTCCTTTTGGAGTGGGGTGTTTTGTTCCTATTATTCTTTGTATGAAGGTAATTTTCCCTGGTCATCTTTTTCTAGTGCTGGTTCATCTTTTCTTTGGTGGTTGGTGATGGTCGAGCCCCCATCCTGGTTGGATGTCGACGCTCCCCTCTCCCATTGTGCTGGTGATGTTTTTGTTGTGGAGTGGTTAAAGTTCTTTCTTGATGTGCCTTTTTTGGTTGTAAGAGTATATATACTTGATCTTTTTTGTCTGGTTGAGGTGCAGATGGTTTTAAGTTTGCTTCTGGCTGGATTTTTGTTCCTGGTCTAGTAGGTGTTGATCGAGTCTTCCACCCATGAGGAGCTACTAGTTGTTTGTTTATTTCTGAAGCTGCTCCCTGTCAGGAGGTTCTGAAATTCTGCTCTGAATGTCGATTTTTTGGATGAGCTACTGGATGTTTGCTTTTTTTTTTTTGAAGATGTTCCCTGCCATTTCCTTTTTTGGTCTCAGTTCCCCCCCCATTGTTCTGGTGGTTGGTGATGGTCGAGTCCCCGTCCTTCTTGGATGTCGACGCTCCCCTCTCCCATGGTCCTGATTGCTGCTTTGCTTCATCTGTCTCCTATGCTTGATCTGGATATATTTTTTCTTGGAGGCGGAATCTCTCTGATGTAGTTGTTTTTGAAGGCAATGAATCTATCTGACTTAATGGCTCAGCTGTGATCTGATGTATATATGCTTTTTTCTTTGGTGAATTCTTGCTCAGTAGGCTAGTTTTTTTATTAGCTATTTTTTCTCATATGAGAAATAGCAAGCACTGTACAGTCTTTTTTTCCAAAAAATACAAAAAAAGCCCCACGCATTTTGACCGACCAAAAAAAAAACCTAACACTAGATTAGGGTCGAGTAGGGTTTAATTTGAATAACATGAACAACGACAATTTAGGTTTTACACACATGCAGATATAATGTGATTGCTTGGAATCTTCTCTCTTGATTGGATTGATTGAATGTGATGAAGTATAATTGTATGATCTTCATGGCTCACCAACAAGGTATATGGTTACGCCTATGACTAACCATTTTAGTTTCCCAACATTTTTTGATATTTTACCAGATTTCTTTAAATTAAATACTTGGATGATATTTATTTCCTCCAAACTATAAAGTCACTATGGCTATCACAAAATTATGCTTATAACTTGCTCGAACCCTGCATACCAACTCTAGAGGTTTGAAATTTAGAAACATATGCGAAGTCATGCTTATGGCTTAAGACTAGGCCCTAGATTGGGAAGGTCATGCTAGGCCCCAGATTGGTAAGGCCACATAAGGTTAGACCAAGCCCTAGATTGGGAAGGTCATATGAGGTCAGGCCCCAGATTGGGAAGACCAACATGGCACCTAACTCCAGATTGAGAAGTGGCCAACATAGGCACCTGGCTCTAGATTGAGAGGTGGCCTACAGTACACTATAGGGACAAGACCCTAAGAGAGGTTATCCCAAAGATTGAGTAAAACAAGTTGAGGAGTTATGAAGAAGATGATAATTTTGATTATGTAACAATAATTGTTGTGGATATGTTGTTACAAGTTGATGCAAATCTTTTGGTTCCCCATGTATTGGTATAGATGGTTATACTGACTGACAATTTTGTTTGTTGACACTTTATGATAATATGCTGTTGTTGCTATAAGTCTAATGGAAAGAGTGTTGGTATGTATGCCCATAGAGCAAGTCATGTGATGATTGTAATGGGATACTTTGTAAATGATTTGAATAATAATAAAGGCAATTTCCGATCTATATGTTTTTACTGTTTCTGAGATGATAGTGTAACATGATAGATGTCTAAAGAATTATTTTACTCAATGACGTATGCTTTTAGGTTAAGGACCTAAATGATGAGATCATACAAATGTTAAGAGTATACATTCTTGTTTAGTACCTAGTCGGTTGTTATTGTGGAAATAACCATAGACATCAATAACACTAAAGACTAGATTTTGTATTGGTTGATGACAGAATCTCATTAGTCATGATATAGTGACATCAAACCAAGCACATAAGTACTTGTTAGAGAACAAGTGTACCGGACAGACCCACCATGAGAGTGACACATGGAACCATGATTTGGTAGCCACAGTTATCTCTCACATTGATGGTGGTGAATGTGATTCTTCAGCCTAAAATCACTACACTCAACACATGTCGTTGGGTACACTTTGACATCATCAAACACAGTCCTGAAATATGGGTTGTTATAAAGGTGATGATTGGGTGGCTTTGACACATGGGGCTTTTGAGGGGTGAGTGATAGATATGGGATTTGTCCCTCCTAAGGGAGTTTAATGTCCATGGCCACTTGATGAGTAGGATTGAGAAAGGCATGCACATGCATGGGTGAATCAATATGTGATATTGATTTCACACACATCTCACCCAATCTGCTCTGAGATCAAGGAAATGGATGAACGTTGAAAGGATGACTGTACCATGCCTTGAGTTCATTCAGGACATTAGTGACAAAGGAATTTTACAATCGCTGTAACACCATTCATGGATTGTAGGATTGAAAGTTGTTCTCCAACTTTCTATTTCACTTGGGTAGCACTGATGTGCGACTAGGCACCGCTCTTTGCTTGTGAAGTCATAAGTGTTATGGACCTTCACTGCCAATGTGAAATGGACCTGCAGGGTCACACACATAGGATTTAACCTGGAAGAGGAGTTTATCCACAAATGATGTTTAGATTGATTACTAAAGGAGTTTAGTAGTTTAATTAAACACTAAATAAATTGATAGCTCAATATCATAGCGTTCAAGGTGTTGGACCAATTGATTAGAGTATCAGATTGATTGAAACTGCAATTGACTGATTTTGAAAAAGTCTACACCCCAACCGATCGATCGGCTCATGTGATGAACTGATCGACTCAGGTTGGTGAACCGATCGGCTCAGTTGGTGAGTCAATCAGCTCATGTGTCATGAAACGATCAGCTCAATTGTTGAATCAGTCAATTCGTGGACCAACAGAGATCATTTTGCAAATACAATTTGTTTCACTTGTACAAATTCGATTTGAACAAGGATTAATATTTGATTAATCGGAAACAAATATGAAAGTCAATTTGAGTTGGACCAGGACCACGAACCGATTGGCTCAGAAGTGAACCGATCGACCCAGGTGTCCCAAACGATCAGTTCAGGTGTGAACCGATTGGTTGAGGTAACGAAACGATCGTTTCAGGGTTGAAACGACCGGTTCAGCTGGTGTAGTTGGTTGTTTTGTGGAAAATTTCGAACCCTTCTACTCCTGCTTTAATCCCGCATTGCCCGGGGTAGAGAACCTTGTCCCATGACCCTTCTATATATAGGGGTATTGGGGGATTCTCAAAGCACAACTAAGAACACCAGTTGCTCTGCAAAGTTGTCGTTCTTTCTGGTTTTGGTAACCGAGAGAGAGCCCGAGAAAGTGCTACCCGATAAGGGAGACACATCAAGGGAAATACAACTACAGAAAAGCAACTGGTTGCAGGAGAGTGTGTCGGTGACTAGTACGCCGACAGGAGGGTGCGACTCCTTCTAATTCCTTGTGGGACAAGGAGATCGGAGATCTAGGCAGTCCATGTGGACGACTGTAGAGGTGGGAGACTTCTGCCGCTCAGAGGACAGCTATCAATTGTGACAGTCCTGGTGAGACCAGGAGCTGCACAGACACCGTCCAAGACCAGAGGTGAAGACTGTGCAAGCCGTGAGGTAATGTCGCCGAGTAAGCCTTGGGACAAGGTACGCCTCTACAAACCATCCTTACTATTGTATAGACGTTGACATGATTCCTTTATTCTGGGTTTGGGAGAAATGTTTTTTTGTTTCCGCTGGCTTCTCTGTCTCCCCTAAAACCCAACAGTGGTATCAGAGCCACGTCAACTTCTCTATACTTTAGGATTATCGATGTGATCGATTTTGGTTTGTCACCTTTATTTATTGCATAGGACGTGAATAAAATTGGCTTTATGCATGTCCAATCCTAAATCCACAAATCCCTATACGCATATATGATATGTAATATGAATGCACTCGATACGCGTCGCCCTTAAACGAGTTTTGTGGTGGATGTACATCATGGTTATGGCCAATAAACCCTATGTATGTGTGCTTGGTTGAATGTGGTTGCTTGCATCTCAGTCTGCACACCAATTCCCTATCTCCTATTCCTGATGTAACTCGAGATAACTCGAGATTTCTTTCCTACCTTTGCTTCCCCCGAATGTAACTTGGGGTTTCCTTTTTCAAATATAAAATAGGATATATTTTATTTCCCATTATGTCAAAGAACGGCAGACATTTTGACGACTGGTTCGAGGAGCAAGATGAGCGGATGGCGGCCTGAGGAGATGTACGACGACCAGTGAACTGATCGGCTGGAGGCACTAGTCGATAGGCTGGTGGCACCCAATTGACCGGTCTGATGGCGAGTCGATCAATCATGGAGATGAGTTGATCAAACCCAGAAAGGAAAAGCATAAAGTTCATCTTGTACATGTTGCATGTGATGTGGACCTAGATGACCGTGATTCCTCTTAGCTTGAGGAATCACATTAGGATGGCCATAATCATTGATTTTATCATTTCACATGTTTTCTATGGGATATAGCATGTATATGATACTTACTATATTGTGGTGATTGGATATGTATATGTACCTATAAAAACCAAATACCTCATCTAAATATTAAGTCTTTTACGCCTTCCATTAGTGACACACATGAAAAACTCGATCGACCAAGCATAGGTTACACCAAAGCGTGGTGTGCCATCTATCTTGCGGAAGTGTGAAGGGTAAACATGTAGGTTCTGCCAAAGCAGGGTGCATGTTTACTGTGTTGGCTTTTGGGTTAGACTTAACTGGTGATTCTTAGAGCGTCTAAGCCCAGAGGCATGGAATGTTCATGGTAGGGTGTTGCACATGTTCATTCCTCAAGAGTTGCATATGATGCAATTGGCATGATGGCCTACCTAAATAGTTAAGTTGTGGGCGATCAACCAAAGCTGACTCATGACTTGATGAAATACAGATCTTGACCCACTAGGAGATTGTCCGCTGCAATCTTCTGAATTGATGGTGAGGGTTGTCAATTTGAATCAAAATAGTGGGAGCGGTAATTAATTAAAGGCCTAATTAACTACTGTCAAATTTTATTCAAATCAAATCAAAAGGAGTTTTGACACATGCAATTTTCTCTTGTAGAATGGCAAAAGAATCATATTTTAAAATGGGAAAATTAATTGAGAATAAATTCAATAACTGGTTGGGGATTGTGAGAAGTGTTCTGTACAATCTAGAAATACTGGTAGCCTTTGAATCCACTCTATGTGCGCTTAAGAAGAAGGATAGTTCATTTATGGAGATCAATGGAACAAAGTCTAAGGACAAAGGTGAGGGAGAGAAGGGTTCTCTCGCCAAAACCAATGTCAGAATCTTCTACGCTCAAAACATGGAGAGGATGGAAGGAACGATGGAAGAAGAAGCAAGAGATAGAGATATCTACTTCTGGTGTATACATGATAGAGATTAACTTTACTACTTCTTTGTCATGGGTACTTGATACCGGATGTGGATCTCACATTTGTTCAAATGTGAAGGATCTTAAAAGAAGTAGGCCTTTGGGGAAAGGCGAGGTTAAACTACGTGTTGCCAATGAGGCAAGAGTTTCCACCAGTGCCATAGGAACCTATGAGTTAACTCTACCTAGTGGGCTAATAATAGAGTTGAAGAACTACTATTATGTACCTGCCATAAATAGGAATATCATTTCTGTCTCTTTTTTGGACAAGGATGGTTTTGAATTTCTTATTAAGTATGAAAAGTGTTCCATTTCAAAAGATGGGATCTTTTACGGTAGTACCCCAATGTATTATAGTCTATACTTGATAGATCTAGAGACAAATGTATACAACATAAACACCAAAAGGCAAAAACTCAACAACTCAAACAAAGCATATCTTTGGCATTGTCATCTAGGGCACATAAATGAGAAGAGCATTTCTAGACTCTTTTGATTATGAATCAATAGAGACATGTGAATCTTGTTTGTTGGGAAAGATGACCAAGACTCTCTTTTCAGATAATGATGAGAGAGCTAGTGATCTATTAGGACTCATACATACTGATGTATGTGGGCCTTTTAGAACTAATGCCAGAAATGGGTATCAATACTTCATTACCGTCACTGATGACTTCAGTAGGTATGTCTATGTGTACCTGATGAAACATAAGTCAGAAACCCTTGAAAGGTTCAAGGATTTCATGAATGAAGTACATAACTAATTTGGTAAAAGTATTAAAGCACTTCGATCCGATCGAGGTGGAGAATACTTGAGCCAGGAGTTTGAGGACCTTCTGTGAGCCCATGGTATTGTATCATAGTGGACTCCGCCTGGAACACCACAACATAATGGTGTGTCTAAAAGAAGGAATCACACTTTAATGGATATGGTGTGATCAATGATGAGTTTTGCTGATCTTCCGATTTCCTTCTGGGTTCATGCTCTTGAAACTGCCGCGTTTACACCTAACCGAGTATCATCTAAATCGGTTCAAAAGACACCATATGAGATATGGACTGGGAAGCATCCCAATATGTCTTTTATGAGGATTTGGGGGTGTGAGGCATATGTCAATAAAATGTTTCCTGACAAGCTAGGCCCTAGGTATGATAAATGTTATTTTGTTGGATATCCTAAGGAAACCAAGGGATATTACTTATACCACCCAACTGAAAACAAAGTGTTTGTTGCTAGGGATGCTATGTTCCGAGAAAAGGAATTTATTTCCAGAGGAAGCAATGGGAGGAAAATAGAGCTTGAAGAGGTTCAAGCCCAACAAGAAAACATTGAACCAGTAGATGTACAAGAGGAACATAGAGATTCACAAGGTGTTGTGGAATCTCAGTCTCCTCAAGTAATATAAGGACCTCGTAGATCTAGTAGAACACCCCTTGAACCTGAGAGGTTTGGATACCTTGTGACTCAGGAAGGCGGTGAGTTGATCATAGATGATGATCCAACTACCAATCTAGAGGCTATGGAGGGACCAAGTTCTGAGAAATGGCTTGAGGCCATGAAATCCGAGATGGAATCCATGTACTCCAACAAAGTATGGACTTTGGTGGAACCACCTGAAGGGGTAAAACCCATAGGGTGCAAGTGGGTCTTCAAGAAGAAGACCGACATGGATGGAAATGTGCAAAATTATAAAGGCATATTGGTTGCAAAGGGTTTCCGACAAGTTCAAGGTGTTGACTATGATGAATTTTTTTCTCCAGTTGCCATGATTAAGTCCATCAGGATATAGGTTGCTATTGTGGCTTACTATGACTATGAGATTTGGCAAATGGATGTTAAAACTGCATTCCTTAATGGGAATATAAATGAGGATGTGTACATGACACAACCTGAAGGTTTTGTAGATCCAAAGAATGCCAATAAAGTTTGTAAGCTACAAAGGTCAATCTATGGATTGAAGCAAACATCTCGGAGTTGGAATCTTGGATTTGATGAGGAAGTCAAAGTGTTTGGCTTTATTCAAAATGAAGATGAACCTTGTGTGTTCAAGAAGGTTAGTGGGAGCACGAACACATTCCTCATATTGTATGTGGATGACATACTGTTGATGGGGAATGATGTCTCAACCTTAGAGAAGGTAAAGACATGGCTTGGGAATACTTTCTCAATGAAGGACTTAGGAGAAGCATCCTACATTCTAGGAATTAAGATCTATAGAGATATATCTAAAAGGCTTCTTGGACTAAGTCAAAACACGTACATTGACAAAGTGATGAAGCGGTTCATCATGGAGAACTCAAAGGGAGGCAACGTCCCCATGCTACACGGAGTCACCATCTTTAGAGCTCAATGTCCTCAATCTTGTGAAGATAGGGAGCATATGAATGGGATCACATATGCATCAGCCATCAGATCCATCATGTACGCTATGTTGTGCACACACCCAGATGTCTCGTATGCCCTTAGCATGATGAGCAGGTACCAGTCAGATCCTGGGGATGCTCACTGGACAACCGTAAAGAACATCCTCAAGTACTTGCAAAGGACTAAGGATCAATTCCTTGTATACGGCGGTGAGGAAGAACTGGTTGTAAAGGGTTACACTGATGCAAGCTTCTAAACTGACAAAGATGATTATAGATCGCAATCCAGATTTGTATTTTGCCTAAATAATGGAGCTGTGAGCTGGAAGAGTTCCAAGCAAGAAATAGTTGCTGATTCTACTATAGAAGCCGAGTGTATTGCTTCTTCACATGCAGCAAAGGAAGCTGTGTGGATCAGGAAGTTCATCTCTGAACTTGGTGTAGTTCCCGATATCTATGATGTAATTGAGATTTATTGTGACAATAATGGAGCTATTGCTCAAGCTAAGGATCCCAGATCACATCAGCGGTCTAAGCACATACTGCGGCGCTTCCATCTCATACGAGAGATCGTACAATGAGGAGATGTTAAGATTTGCAAAGTACCAACTGAAGACAACATAGCTGATCCACTAACTAAGGCCCTTTCTCAGCAAAATGATGATGGTCATGCTAGGTCACAAGGACTGAGGTTCCTAGGTGACTTGATCTAAGTGCAAGTGGGAGTCTGTTGGTATGTATGCCCATATGGAAAGTCATGTGATGATTGTAATGGGATACTTTGTAAATGATTTGAATAATAATAAAGGCAATTTCCGATCTATATGTTTTAACTATTTCTGAGATGATAGTGTAACACGATAGACGTCTAAAGAATTATTTTACTCAATGACGTATGCTTTTAGGTTAAGGACCTACATGATGAGATCATACGTATGTTAAGAGTATACATTCTTGTTTAGTCCCTAGTCGGTTGTTATTGTGGAAATAACCATAGACATCAATAACACTAAAGACTAGATTGTGTATTGGTTGATGACAGAATCTCATTAGTCATGATATAGTGATATCAAACCAAGCACATAGGTACTTGTTAGATAACAAGTGTACCGGACAGACCCACCGTGAGAGTGACACATGGAACCATGATTTGGTAGTCACAATTAGCTCTCACAGTCATGGTGGTGAATGTGATTCTTCGACCTGAAATCACTACACTCAACACGTGTCATTGGGTACACTTTGACATCATCAAACGCAGTCCTGAAACATGAGTTGTTATAAAGGTGATGATTGGGTGGCTTTGACACATGGGGCTTTTGAGGGGTGAGTGATAGATATGGGATTTGTCCCTCCTAAGGGAGTTTAATGTCCATGGCCACTTGATGAGTAGGATTGAGAAAGGCATGCGTATGCATGTGTTAATGAATATGTGATATTGATGTCACACACATCTCACCCAGTCTGCTCCGAGATCAAGGAAATGGATGAACATTGAAAGGATGACTGTACCATGCCTTGAGTTCATTTAGGACATTAGTGACAAAGGAATTTTACATTCGCTGTAACACCATTCATGGATTGTAGGATTGAAAGTTGTTCTCCAACTTTCTATTTCACTTGGGTAGCACTGATGTGCGACTAGGCACCACTCTTTGCTTGTGAATTCATAAGTGTTATGGACCTTCACTGCCAATGTGAAATGGACCTACAGGGTCACACACATAGGATTTAACCTGGAAGAGGAGTTTATCCACAAATGATGTTTAGATTGATTACTAAAGGAGTTTAGTAGTTTAATTAAACACTAAATAAATTGATAGCTCAATATCATAGCGTTCAAGGTGTTGGACCAATTGATTAGAGTATCAGATTGATTGAAACTGCAATTGACTGATTTTGAAAAAGTCTGCACCCCAACCGATCGACTCATGTGATGAACCGATCAACTCAGGTTGGTGAACCGATCGACTCAGTTGGTGAGTCGATCGGCTCATGTGTCATGAAACGATCGGCTCAATTGTTGAACCGGTCGATTCGTGGACCATATGAGATCATTTTGCAAATACAATTTTTTTCACTTGTACAAATTCAACTTGAACAAGGATTAATATTTGATTAATCAGAAATAAATATGAAAGTCAATTTGAGTTGGACCAGGACCACGAACCGATCGGTAAATATGAAAGTCAATTTGAGTTGGACTAGGACCACGAACCGAACAACTCAGAAGTGAACTGATCCGCTCAGGTGTCTCAAATGATCAGTTCAGGTGTGAACTGATCGGTTGAGGTCACCAAACGATTGTTTCAGGGTTGAAACGATCGGTTCAGCTGGCGTAGTTGGTTGTTTAGTGGAAAATTTTGAACCCTTCTACTCCTACTTTAATCCCGCATTGCCCGGGGTAGAGAACCTTATCTCATGACCCTCCTATATATAGGGGTATTGGGGGCTTCTCAAAGCATATCTCAGAACACCAGTTGCTCTGCAAAGTTGTCGTTCTCTCTAGTTTTTGTAACCAAGAGAGAGCCCGAGTAAGTGCTACCCGATAAGGGAGGCACAATAAGGGAAAGACAATTGTACAAAAGCAACTGATTGTAGGAGAGTGTGTCGGTGACTAGTACACCGACAGGAGGGTGTGACTCCTTCCGATTTCTTGTGGGACAAGGAGATTGGATTTCCAGGCAGTCTGTGTGGATGACTGTAGAGGCGGGAGACTTTTGTCGCTCGGAGGACAACTATCAATCCCGAAAGTCCTAGTGAGACCAGGAGCTGCACAAACATCGTCCAAGACCGGAGGTGAAGACCGCGCAAGCCGTGAGGTAACGTCGTCGAGAAAGGCTCGGGACAAGGTACGCCTCTACAAACTATCCTTCCTATTGTATAGACGTTGATGCGATTCCTTTATTCTAGGTTTGGGAGAAGATTTTTTTTTTGTTTCCGCTGCCTTCTCTGTCTCCCCTAAAACCCAACAAAGAGGACATTCAAAAAGAAGGCACCCAATGAAGAAGACATTAATGTAATCATGGAATATTTAGTTAGTTTTTATTTCATGTTGCAACCTTTAGAAAATCACATTATGTAATTCCTTTGAGGAAAGTTAATATTGTAAAAAATCATTACTTTTTATTGACATTTGTTAAATATTTTTGGTTATTTGCTTAACATTCGGTCCTATAACGGAGGTAATGGCCCTTGCCCTCTCCATATGCCTCATTAGGGGATAGAAGGGGGAGGGGGTCATTACAATTGGTATTAGAGCCAGTTTAACATTTAAGGTCTAATAATTATTAAATTTTAAAAGTTATATAGAGCCCAAAGGGAATTATTAGAGAGTTTTCCAAAGAAAATGGTGTCTAGAAAAGACCACAATATGGGGGTTGGTAATATTTTCCTCCGCACCGCTAGTTGGATTATGAGGACTCCCAGACCCGTTCTTCCTTCCTGGCAAAGTCATAGGACCTTACTCGAAATAACATACCTCTAGGACTTCTCATCTAATTTCATCACTTCTCTACCCTCTTCTCTCCCTAAACCCCATGTACATGTATATGCTCTC
Organism: Alisma plantago-aquatica; assembly: GCA_963693085.1. Classification (NCBI taxonomy): domain Eukaryota; kingdom Viridiplantae; phylum Streptophyta; class Magnoliopsida; order Alismatales; family Alismataceae; genus Alisma; species Alisma plantago-aquatica. The sequence continues at coordinate 1,982,559,526 of OY856409.1, forward strand.
TTTATCCCTTTGAGTACTAGGGTTATGGATATTAGAGATTAAGGCTTCCTCTGCCAAATAATAAAAGTGGACATAATGATAAAGAGAAAATGTTTCATGGGTTTCTCCCCTATAAAGCTAAACCCTAGATGGAACTAGGGATGGTTTGGGAAACAATCTTAGTAGGTCGAGAGAATCACAAAACCTAAGGTACAAGTTGTAAACCCTAACCTCAATGCAAACCCTTAATCCTATGGAATGAACAGATTAGAAGGAAAATAATAACCCCACCATAATAAACCTTAAGCAAGTGGATAGAGAAAGAGAAAGACACATAAGTTGGGATACCATAGTTAGTCCACGCATGCAAGTGCGTAGAATAAGGCATGCATGATACATGAGAAGGACTTGGATATACATGTGAAATATAGACAATAATTGGTTGCATGACTCCTAGTACAACTTTTGGTTTTGGTGACCCGACTTAGGGAGAGTCGTCCCTAAAAAGGAGAAAAGGTCTATGAAATAGATAACACCCTAAATCAAAAGGTTAGTTGTAACAAAAAAGTTTAAACTCCTCCATGTAGGAACCCTAACAAATATGTTCCCAGTCAGATACAAGTAGGGGAAAGGAATGCATCTATGTGAATTGAGAAACATGAAGGCTGGAAACATGATTAGTTCTAAGCTAGGGGGTAATGCCCGTTGGATTACGAGAAAGGCATACTAGAGGAAATGAATGAGGAGCTTCCTGTTACGCAATGAGATAATATGGTTTATGATAATCTCAGTTGTACATAAGATTTGATGGTGCGCTTCATCATATAAGGTAGGCCAGGTGAGAATAATATGTGAATATGTTGGAACCTCAACCTCATCTACAAAGAGGGGACCTCTAGTGCTAGGACCAAGTATAGGGTCTCAGGAGAGACTGAGACTCAAAAGGAATAGGTTGGGAACCTAGACTCCAATACCTGAGGAATTATGAGAAATATTTGAATGATATGTCCTAAACCAAATTGCCAATGGGTGAATGGGTTGAGTTACTGTATGCATGACCCCTAGACTTGTTGTACACTAGATGTCCTTGAAAGGACCAAACACTAGAGACAGAGAATGAGGCTTCTTATACAAATGTGTAGATAATATGAGTACCTACCCTTTAGGTGAGGGAAAGAGAGTCCCAAGATCTTAGAGATGTAAGGAATGGTAATATGATGTGAAGCCTCAAACTCAGATTGGTAGCCTTTGTGTAGGACTCAAAGGATTGTATACGTAGAAGAGAAAGTTGGGAGGAAAATGCCATATCATGTTTTGGTTTGGTACGTGTTTGAGCGGCTAAGTCATGCCGTTTAGATGGCTAATGCTAAGGAAGTAAACCTGAGGTTCGTAGACCAAAGGGGGCAAGTGGGGGTATCCGGTTCATATAATGCTCACAAGGCTGAGTGAGATCATAGAGGTTAAGCATGTCACCCCCTCAAATTTTGGGTGAAAGGAAACCCCAATAGGACTGTGATATATGGTTGATGATCCACTCACACAAGTTGGTTTAGTGCTACCATGATATAATGCGTATGCATGAAACTAGTCCAACCTAGAGAGATGACGAATGCATATGACATAACAACAAACTTAGAAATGGTTTGATAAGTCCTCTACTTGCTAGTCACACACATGGGTGGAATGATAGGAAATATGCCTACATGTGATGATATAAACTTTGGATTCAAGTATGATTTTTGTAACCTTGGTGCATCTAGGTATTAACTTTATATTATCCTAGGTAAAGGACCCTTCCTAAAAGTGTGAGTTCCAAAATTAGTTTAAGGACTGAGGTAACATTAAAGGTCACTTAAAAGAACTTGAGAGATTAAGTGCACGAAGCATAAAAAAGCACATAGATTGAGTATGATTCTTTATAACCAAGTATGACCATCTCTATGGGACATGTAAAAAAGCCACTATGAAAGTGACCAGTAGAATGGGTCCAAGCCCAGATGGATATGTCTCCATGTTTCTAATGAAGGGACATAAGAAAAACTATGTGTGCCCTAAGAGATGAAGGAAATTGTTAGAGAAACCACAAGCAAAATGTGGGTTGAAATAAACTAAAATTATGAAATCTCAATAGGACCCCAAGTCAATACTAAGGTCAAGAAGGGATGATACCGATTGTAGTAGGAGTTGATTGATCCATAGATGCACCAGACTATATGGTCAGGAGGTAACAACTATGTTTGCTTGAGGTCCATGTATTAGGAGGTTGGCCACCTTCATAAGTTCATGTGGCCCAAGGGGTAAATGTGAGAGGCACTCTTTAGATCCATAAGGATGAGATCACTCCAAAAGTACCGACACCCTAGAGACCTTGAGTAAATGACTAAGGATCATAAATAGGAGTGGTGATAAGGCTTGAAGGTTATGAAGAAAGTTTTTCCTATAAGTGTGCATAAAATGGTGGTATGAGGAGAGTGATTCAACCTAGTATGAAAATAATATGGTAATGCGTGATGCAACATCTCTACTATTGGAATGGGATGAGCTTTGTATTTGGACTGCATCCAAATGCTTATTTCATCTTGTTATGAGTGGGAAAGATGAGATAGACACATGCAATATTAGAAGTGGAAATGATATGAGGAATAAAAACTCAAGTTAAAACCCTTTAGGAGTTGAGCTATTACCACACCATTATGAGATATTGAATATACAGTTCAGAAACCCAGGTGAACAAGGTAATCACAAAATCAAGATTTCAAATAAGGATATATGTATTAAATGGAATTTGAGTTCTATAGGTATAAGTTTGAATCTAGTTATCAAAATAATGGGTGAAAGAGTTGAGGTACCAAATAAGGTACACTAAGTCTGACTTGCTGACCAAGCTTGAACAACCCATATAGATGATCCAGTATTAGTTGAGATGTAGGGGATAATAGGGGGAAGGGGTCGTTACATGCTGGGTCAGGGTTCCCAATCATTGCGGGAGTTGAAAAGGTCAAATTCATGAACTTTCTAGAACTTACACATGAAGAACCGGTCGTTTCACACACCCAATTGGTTGGTTAGTGCACGATCTGGTCATTCTCTAAGAGAACCGATCAATTCATGTTGTTTCCTATTCTGAATCAAATTGGTAATCAATGCACTATTAATACACAACATGACCTCAACACCAATCCTTGATCCAATCAAATTGGAATCCGCACCCCACAATTCATCTCATGAACTGGTCGGTTGGGATGCATAAACAATCAGTTCACTATGTGAACCAGATGTCTCACTCCCTATATCATCCACTGATCTGCCAATGTTGATTCCAATTGACCTGACACTACAACTGATCAGTTCAACACTTGAACCAGTCAGTTTAGAGTCCAGTCAATCAACTTTGAACCTCAGTTGTTTAAATGAATACCTAAAAACCTTTAGTAATCATATTAAACATCATTCATGAATATAATACTTTAATCCAAGTGCATTCCTATGTTGTGATCCTATAGGTCCAGAATTACGTTGGTAGTGAATGTCCATAAAAAACTTCTGACAACACAAGCAAAGAGTGGCATCTAGAAACACATCATTGCTACCCAAGTGATTTGGAAAGTTGGAGAACAAATTCAACCTACAATCAATGATTAGTGTTACCATGATTGCATAGTTCCTTTGTCTCTGATATCCAGATTGAACTCGAGGCATGGAATCGTCATCCTCTCAATGTTCAATCCATGTTCCTTGAACTAGAGTAGACTATTTGAGATGCACGTGATCTTCACATAGCACATATTAAGTCACATGAGTATAGTCATACATTTCTCAGTCTGACTTATCAACAGGCTTGGGTATCAATCTCCTATAGGAGGGAAAAATCCCATCTACATCACTCACACTCTATCCCCATGTGTCACAGTGCACCCAATCATCACCATTATGGCAACCCTTATCCAGGATCAAGTTGGATGATGTCAAAGTACATGAACAACATGTGATGAATGTAGTGACTTCAGTTCTAAGAACCAAATCACCAGTTATCACTATGAGAGATGATTTTGACTACCATTTCATGGTCTCCATGTATCACTCTCATGGTGCATCTGTCCGATACACTGTTTGTAACATGTATCTTTGTGTTTGACTTGATGTCACATATCATGACTAATGAGACTCTATCATCAGTCAACACACACTCCAGTCTTATGCATTACTGTTGTATATCTTTCTTACATAGTAATATCCAACTAGGGACATAACAAGAATGTATGTACTCTTAACATTCACACGATCTCATTGTTCAAGTCAAGTACTTGAAGACATACAACATCTATTAACATCATTCTTTAGACATCTACTATGTATGTGTCATCATCTCATGACTGAGACAAACATAATAGACATAGTTATCTTTATTATTATCAAGTTAGGTATCTAATGACACATTCCAATTATCATATGACTAGCTCTTTGGGCATACATACCAATATAATCCCACTTGCACTTAGAACCAATCACCTATGAATTTTTTCTAAGTGATATTAGCATGTCCATAATGTTTCTACTATGCAAGCACTTTTATAGCGGGTTAGCAACATTTGCTTCCAGTCATTATTTTGAATATTTCACATCTCTTTGTTGTACGACATCTCGTATGAGATGGAAGTGTCATAGTATGCTATCTGAGATCCCTTGCCTAACCAGTAGCTCAATTATTGTCACATTATTTCTACTATATCATCAATGGTTGGAATCTCACACAAGTTCACCCATATGAATTTCTTGATCCATGAAGTATCATCTGGTGTTCTCATAACACAGAGATACTCAGATTCTTCCATGGATATAAACAACTGTCTTTAGATCAGAACCCTTTCCAACTTATAGTTCTCATTTAAGAGCCAAACATAAATTTGGATTGCGACCATTAATTTTACTTGTCATTTCAGAAGCTTACATCGATGTAACCTTACCCAACTCTTCCTTATCACCATAAACAAGGAACCGATCCTTTTAGTGCTTCACAAGCACCCATGGATGTTCTTTTATGGTAATACAATGACTCTCATTGGCATCTAACATATACCCTCTCGTCATGTCGAATATATACAAGATTGCTATATATATATATGTAGAGAGAGAGAGAGTTTGTCTTTGTTGCCCGCATGGGTAAAGAGATTTCTGCTACCCGTCTCAAAGATGCGGTGGCACAGACCAGTAAATAAGCAAAAAAATCCCCAAATCGAGATTTCAAACCCTCGACTGTGCTCTATGCAGTTACTCCACTTTCCCTCAAACCACCGTCACCCTCCTCCTTTGTAGTTGCTCTGCTGAGATACTTCCATGCATTTTCTCTACTGCACTTGCTCAGTGGATTTTCGGCCTCTGTCTGCTTCTCCATCTCTATTCTTCAGGTTAGGTCTTCTGCTACCTCTCTCTTCTCCCGCGCAAGTTTTCCGCTCTTTAGACATGGTGAGGACAAAGAAATTGTTGGGAATGGCCATAGTAAAGCTGCCATGGAGAAGGTTCGTTCAAACTATAACTAATGACAAAGAGGACTTTGTGTTGAGGCACTAGGAAGCCGTCGAGCTGCTGGCCAACCAATCAGTTGAAGCGGAAGAAGCACCTACTCTGAAGGGGAAGGAACATGTAACTAAAACTCCTATGAGGAGAACACCTTCAAAGAAGAAAGGAAATAGCAGTAAGGTGACTGCTATTGGTGTGCAAGGCAATGAAGGTACTGGGGATGAGGAACAACCGCGTGATGAAGTGGATCATGAAGAAAGACAAGGTAAGTTCTGTTTGCATGTACATTACAAGAACATAAGTAAACATTTTCGAGTAAAAAGTTACAATGTAAGCTAAACGAGCAACTGTTAGAACAATAGAGTAACTATATGATGCCTTGAGTAACTATAGAAATGTTGAAGTAACTATGTCACAGCAAAAAGTATCTCATACACTCTAAATGTAGCAGTTAAACTGGAAAGTAGTTTTTGTTAAATTGAAAAGTAAAATTTTTGAGTAATAATCAATCTTTGTATGGAGAGGAGTATAGGCAAGGTTTTGATGACCAGACAAAAGAAAATCTGGAAGGGAATGGGGAAGAAAAAGCTGTTGGGGAGGAAGGAGAAGAGGAAAAAAGAAAAAGGAAAGAGAAGGGCAAGGGAAACACTGACGAAGGTATGGTTATATGCATTTATAATTGAGTAAACTTGCTACTAATTTTAGAGGAAAGTTAATAACACATATAGTTTAGTAAGTTTCTGTTATAGTTACAGTTAAATTTTAATGTGATCAACCTATTATGTAAAGTAAATTGTAAAAATGTAAGAGTAACTGAACTGACTAAAAAATAATAAGGAAACAAACCTAAGAGTTATGTTTTGATATGTTTGCAGGTGGACTTAAAAAGGTATACCATAGATGCTATATAAAATGTGACAACTGCATCAACAACATTGTGGTGTTTACCAAGAATCAAATTAAAATGATGAGGTCCACAACATTTGGAAACATGATCGAGATGCCCAATCTTACAGTAGATGAAGGACTTTTGGAAGATTTGATAGACATATATGTGGGACATTATAGGTTCTTGTTGGCCAATGGGGTAGAACGTAGAATGATAGTGGAGGATGTGGGGGTCATTCTAGGTCTCCCTAGTAAAGGTATGGATATCATACCTAGAAGGAACTCTAAAATAGTGAGATCCATATGGCGAGAGTTTTCTAGGGAAACAAGGAGAGATGGCAAGGAGGGTGAGACCTCAAAGAAGTTAAAGGAGAAGGAGGTACTACACAAGGACAACTTGGCAAAGCTTTGGCAAGAATATGCCAAAAGTGACAACTTTGCCGACTACCAGAACATGTGCCGTGCATGGATGTTGCACTTGCTGGCATCATTCCTACTTCCCGATACCATCTACTGTGCCCTGATTTACATAATGCACTACTTGGATGATGTAACTGCCATAGGGTAGTCAAATTGGCCAAAGCTGGTGCATGGGAGTATTTTGAAGAAGATGAAGGTGTTTAGGGAAAATGTTCAGATGAGGAGAAGAGGAGAGAAAGGAAAAACCACACTCTACACAACTGGGTGTGTCATGTGCCTTTGCGTAAGTAAATAATTTCATACTTTATTTTCATCTAGATTGTTACAAATTTACATAGGGAGAGTTACATATGAATTATATTTTCTCTATTAAATGCAGGTTTGGGCATATGAGATGATAAGAATGGCAAAGCCAACATTCCTTGATGCCAAGCCAAGGATAAAGAAGTGGGCTGCGCCTGTGAAGAAATTGATGGATATAGGGTGTGTAGACCCTAAAGATGTAAGAATCTTTATTGTTTGTTACAAAACTAATATACAACATAATCATATATGTAGCTTTGTGACACATTGTTTAATTTTTTGGATAAGTTTGTGAATGGATGAAGCTGGACCAGGGCGATGATTGGCAAGCTGCAAAGGCAGTAAAGGACTTGCCCTATTACCTTGCGGCAAATAGGGCAAAGAGCAAGCCAATGGAAGAGAAGGTGGAAACAAAGCTAATCATCGCCAAGGGAGTATCTACTGGGAACTCCAGCTTGGAAAGAAGAATCCACCACCTCAAGGAGGAGTTGAGGATGCAGAAGGAAATCTGCACAAGGATAGCGGTGAAAGCATTTAATGACCTCCAATAGGAGAAAAAGAGGCTAGAGAGAAGAATAGCTGAACTGGAGGAGGAGAACAGAATTCTGAGGAGGAAGGGGGGAGAGCAATGTGATAAAGCACAGTCACCTACAAGTGAGTTCACACACTTTACTGAGAGGTTTGCCTCAGTAAATTTCGATGAAATCAATGACAAGACTGAGGTGTTGTGTAAGAAGGTTATGTTAATGGAGGAAGAAGAAAAGAAAAGAGGTGTGGAGAAGGGAGACACACCAAGGACACCAGGAAAGCAGTGCCTGAAGAGAAAGTGTGTTGAAGAGAAAGGAGCATAGGAAGAGATGCCTGAGAAAGAAACTAATGCTGTAGAGTAGCATGATAAAGAAGAAGGTGTTGATGGTTCTGGCCAAGAAAAATCTGCACAAGATGAAGAAGAAAGAGGGCAGGAAAAAAGGGAACAATCAAACAAAGCAAGCAAAGAAGAAGGAGGAAAAGAAGAAGAGCCAAAGAAAAAGATGACAAAAAGAAAGTAGAGGACAAAGCATGTAATGGGCAGCATAGAAAAAAACATAAAGAAAAGAAGGGAGGAAAAGGTAAGGTCGCATTTACTTTTAAGTATAGCAGTCCTTAAAGTATTTGTGCGAACATAAGAGTAACTATGTTAATAGTAAAGTAACTACAAGAATATAAAAGTAACTACACGATTGATAGAGTAATTTTATAAAATGAAAAATTATTGATGTACCTAATAAACTAACTATTGGACATATAAGTATTGTGTAACTTGTTAATGAAGATGAATTCTAACATGAACTACACTTTATTGACAACAGAAGCTGTTCAATTTCATAGGTTTTGAACATTTTAAAAAAAAGGACACCAAGGAAATTGTCCATCACTTCATGGACAACATCGAAGAAGTGTAAGAATTGGTTATTTTAATATTCCATTTGTCAAGTGTACAAATACACATTACTTATTCAATATCTAACTCATATGTATCACATCTATAATGATTAGTAGGTCAAACAAAGAGTGGAGATTCAACAAGGATACTTGGTTCACGGGGAAGATGATGCAATCAGCTGTAAGAAACCAATGTATTATAACTGTTTGAAACAATAATTTGGATTACTAACATAAGCTTGTGGTTTTTTCAGGTTCTGGACTGCTTTGTGCAAATGATCAAGGAGAGAACAAGCAAGGGGAGGAAGAAGGGGTTGTCGTGGCACTGCTTGAGCACTTATGCTCTGGTAAGACAAGAAAACTTGTGATACAAAATTACATCAAATTATAAGAGATAAACACACTGAAACTTAGATTTGTCCACTTGTCAACGTTCCCTTGAAAGAGTGGGACACTATGGACTCTGTGTTCATGATACTAAACAATGACAACCACTGGCACTTGCATGAAGCAAGCTTCAGGGATGGCACACACATGTCATATAATTCAATGAGTGGAAGTGGCAAATCAAAGAAAGAATTCATTAGATGGGTAAGCAATGAAAAAAGTAACTCTGTTAATAATGGGTTGAAAGAAATAATGTTGGTTGATTGATAGTTAATAAAAGTTATGTTTTTTTTGCAGGTGGGTATTGCCCACAAATTCTTCAGGAGGGAACCATACAAGGGAAGCCAAATGTCACAGTGAGAATGGGAGTACCCACAATGCCCACAGTAGGAAGAAGACTCTGTTGACTGTGGGGTCTTTGTGATGAAGTATCTTGACTACCTAGTCAATGACAAGTAGATGGAATTCACTTACAAAGACATGCCATCAATAAGGGCTAACATTTTCCAAAGAATGCTGAGAAGGGGACAACTGCAGCCTGTCCAAGAAGATGAAAAAATGCCAATGATGATGCCAAAGAAGGTCTAGGGGAACAACATGAGGAAGAGGCAGATCAGGAACAGAACAATCAAGAAGAAGGGCAGAAACAAACCCAAGATGCAGATGTGCAAGAACAAAAAGACAAGTATGAAGAAGCTATTTCAAGCCTGGACAGATGGCTGAAGTCTAACTGAATACTCTTTTATTAAGTGAAATGTAACGAAAACAATTTGGTGCTGGAATTATGATCTATAACTGCTATAAGATACATTAACTGATGTGCTGGAAGTCTGAAATTACATTTACTCTAAATCAGTTTATAAGAGGAGTATTTCTGGATTTAATGGATAATGTTTTATGCTTTATATGTGGTATTCTTGCATGAATAGTTGTTGTGTGCTTGCATGAAGATATAGACTTGCTGTTAGCTTTGAATCAAGAGAGAAACATGTTGGAATCACAACACAGTTGGTTTGATGTGAGGGGGAAGTCATTGAAAATTTAGATGATAGATTATGCACTTTAATGGAGAAATTGCTGTTATATAGTTCAACATGTAATAAAAAAGCATGCCAAATAAACTCACTGAAAAAGAAGAGTGATCAGGTAATCCATAAAGCAATTATCTAAAAACTAAAGTAACTATGACAACAGAAAAGTAATCCTAGAAACCAAAAAGTAACTTTTATACTTTATAAAGTAACTCTAGAAGAGGAATGTAAATCAAAAATACAAAACCAATGTATGTGAATCATAGAGCAATAGTGGACATTTTGTAAGTAACTGTCTGAACATGAAAGTAACTATTCTAATCCAAAAGGTAACTATTTCAGAACAAAAGTATCCATTGGACACAAAGAGAAACAATATTGTTCAAAGACTAACATTTTATCATAAATAATTCTTTATAACATAATCAATTTCTACATATACCTGCTGGAGCTCAAGGGGTAACATATATAGATTCAAACACAAGTTAAATACAAGGAGGATTACAATTACTTATAAAAGACTACACATGAAAAGCCATTACAATTAATTCAAATTTGGATATGCCTCACTCACACACTAATCAACTACAACTCCACTAAAAACATGTAAACAAAACTAAGGATAGCCATCCATTAAGAGTAGTAGCAACAGTAGCTCCAACCGCATGAGATCAGAAGAAAGAACAACACAAGTAGCAGCACCAAGATGCTCCAACCAACAGCAGCAGAAGAAGGGTTAGCAGTAGTAACATCTCCAAGAATAGAAGTAGCAGCAACAAGTTAGGATCATGAAGAGACAAATCCAACATCAACAAAAACAGTAGCAACAAACATAATCGTTGAGCAGCAGGAAGCATGATTCCATATCAGAAACAACACAAGTAGCATATCAATCAACAACAACACAAGTCTAGAAAAAGTATCTATGAAGAATGAACTACTTCTTCAAAGGGCAGTTTCTACTATCATGATTGACTCCAAACTCTAAGAAATTCTTACACTGCTTCTCTCTTTTAGACTTAGCAATTTCAACTCCAAATTTAAACCTCACATCAGTCGATCTAGGTCTCCCTTTAGTTTTGCAAATACTAGGGATATGGACCTTGACAGCAGAAGAAGCTGTGTTAGAAGCAGTTACACCAGCATCAACATCAACAAGATCTAATTCTAAAAGCTCCTTTCACATAGCTAAGAGTTTTTCATGACAAAGATCCATAGCGTTGTTCCTACACGCTATGTTGACAATTGAATTGCAAGTAGAAACAAGCTGAAGTGTCCTCCCAGTGGATGGATGCGTAACTGATGCTTTGTCAAAAAGTAAAGGGTGTTCTCTATATCCTTTAGTCCACCTCTTTAATATGTATGGCTCAGGAAGAGTGCAAAAGTCATGACTCTTCATATAAGACAAAATGTGCCTACACAGAATACCTTTGAATTCCAACATGAAGAAATTGCATGAAACCATATCAATAGATGAGTCTTTCTTCAAGATACAAGGAGATCCAAAACCACCAAGATGATACACCTCAAAGACACCTTTGTCGGAGGTTTCCTTTACATTGTACACCATGCTTTCATGAACCTTAGACTGAAAGATCTTAAAAATGGACTTGGTGTATATACCTCTCATTTTCTCCTCCAGAGTCCACAATGATGACAAGGGAAGATTGCTATACTCGTCATCAAAATCTTTGAAATTTTCAATCTCCCGCACGTGAGATTAAGCAGTCTCTAACCAACATACAAGTTCAAACAGAGTCTTCCTACTGTTGACGTGGCTTATAATGAATGTATTCAAACTCTCACTTCTTTGAGTTGTCCTCATGCCAACAAAGAAAGAAGATTGCATATAACATGGAACCCAATCCCAACACATCGCATACATATCAGAAAGCCAACTAATGGAAAATAGATCGTTCTCTTCAACTACAGAATTCCAGCTCTCTTCAAAAATGTCGACACCATCTACGTTCCACACACAATCATTCAAAGAGATTATGATCTGATCCTTGTTAGGAATGGCACCAAGCTGAGAGGGAAGCTTTTGTAGGATGTGCCAGCTGTAGAAACGATGCTTACAAGTTGGAAAAATAGTAATGATAGCAGCATTCATAGCCGGGCCTTGATCAATTATGATGGAAATCAGATCTTTTCCAAAACAAAGCAAGTATTGCTTGAAAACCCAAACAAAGGAGTCATACTTCTCATCCGCTAACAGAGCTAAGGAAAAAACACTGTCTTGAGATGGTGATCCACACCACCAAACATTCCAAAAACCATGGAATACTTGTTGGTACGGTAAGTGGTGTCAAACACAATCACATCACCAAACAACCCGCAATCTTCGACAGAGATAGGATCAGACCAAAACAAATGTGTCAAGCAACAATCAGGATCATTTTGATAAGTATAAAAGAATTTTAAATCCAAAATCTTCAACCTAGCAAAACGATCCAACACCATGTCAACGTCGTACTTAGATGACTCTTTCCTCTTGCTACTGAGGTGTCCATGAGCTTGTCTACTTGTAAATGTCAAATTTTCATAACCGCCAGACTCGGTTGCTATCAATGCAAGTTGTCTCGAGATAGGTATGTTTGCTTGACTCATCACAATTGACATTAGCATTACCAACATCTATATCAAGACTAGGATCCATGACAATTGTGCGAGAGTAACTCTGTAGACAGAAGCATAACCCTGAGACACAAAATAGTAACTCTGTGAATCATCAATTAAACACATATCACAAAACATAACTACATGAAACATAGAGCACATATGACAGTTGTTGCTTTAAATGAAATCTAGACACATTTTGGATTTCCCACACAAAAATAGAGATGACTGTACAATGTGATGAAAAGGAAAGATCGGGGAGAATTGATGGAAGAGACAAAAGTATTGATATTTACCCAGTTGTAGCTTGGACAACTGCTGCTCCTAATGCAGTACAATCAAGAAATGCTCCTCCTATGACAAGAATTTCAGTCGGAGATCTGGAGCGTACTTATAGAAGAAGAGGAAGAAAATTTCTTTCATGTGACCTGGTAAAGATCAATACCTGATACTCATACTATGACGAACGTTAAAGGAGATCCAGACCTGGTCCATTCACCTTTGTCCTCCTCCAAACAACTGGGATATGTAGACATGTTCTTGTTGTTTGGGCTGTAATTGCAGATCGGGGGAATGAAATGCTAGATTGCAAATGTAGCTCGAAAAGTCCACGCGGTAGAAGGATGGAAAGAGTTTAGAGAACACAACATGGCGTCCGGCAGTGGGTGCATCCTAAAATATCGGAGATTGGAGCAGGTCAGCGGTGGAAGAAGGTAAGGAAGAAGGAGGAATCCACTCTTTTTGGATTTTAGTTTAACTATGACTTATGCCACCACATGATTCAACTGTTAATTAGTTCCAGGTATTTACAAATTATGCCACCACGCCACTTTGGGTGGGTAGCTAATTTATTGTACTTGCATGGGCATTGAATATATATATATATATATATATATATATATATATATATATATATATATATATATATATATATATGCTCTCATCATGTCTGATACATATAAGATGATTGGATATCCTCTCGTCATGAACAATACATATGAGATAACCAGATATCCTCTCACCATGTCCAATACATATGAGATAATAGGATAACTATAGAGCATTGCATTTAAAATAGATCCAATTGCGAATGCATATGACATCTATCCATGTGTTCCTATTCTTCACAAGAACTGGGATACTAGGCTCCTAAGAGACTAACTTCCATGGAACATGGACAAGTTTTCTCTCAACGATTCTTGCATGATGAACCCTTCAACATCTTTCCAATGTATGTGCTCTTTCTTAGGTCAAGAAGCTTTTCATATCTATCTCTATAGTTCTCAATCCGTATCACAAAGGATGCTTCACCTAAACCCTTCATATATAAGGTATTTTTATTTCTAGGTTTTAATATTTGTAGAATAAGGACATTATTCCACATCATTATGTGGAATATAAATATGCTCCCACTAAATATTTTGCAATCACAATTTTCATATTCATTTTGACTCAAGTCAAACTCTTTGATTGTCTTGTCAAATAGAAGATTCCAGCTTTGAGATGCTTGCTTCAATCCACAGATTGACCTTTGCGGCTTATAGACTTTATTTTCATTATTGGGTTTATAAAACCTTTAGGCCGTGTCACATACACATCCTCATAATTATTCCAATTAAGGAGTGTGGTTTTAACATCCATATGCCAAATCTCACAGTCATACTAGCATGCAACAACAAGCATGATCCAGATGGATTTAACCATGTTAATTGGTAAAAAAATCATCATGTTCAACACCTTGAACTAGTTTCAAATTCTTTGCAACCAATTTACCCTTCCATGTTGGTCTTATTACAAAGCCCCAAATACACCCTATGGGTTTTACCCCTTCAAGTGGATCCAACAAATACCTTATTGGTGTACACAGAGTGCATCTTGGATCTCATAGCCTCAAGCCATTTCTCAAACTCTGGTTCCTCAATAGCTTTCTAAGTAGGTTGTTGACTCATCATCTATGATCAACTTACCACCCATTTGAGTTATAAAATATCATAATCTTTCAAACTCAATGCGTGTTCTACTAGAACTATAAGGTTTTGTGTTACATAAGGAACTTGAGATTCCACAACACCTTGTGATTGTCCTTGTTCCTACTGGTACCTCTTTAGGTTCAATGTTTTCTTTTTTGTCTCAAACATTTTGAGTTCTACTTTTACTCCCAATGATTCCTTTAGAATAAGTTCCTCTTTGGGAATACAACCATCCAGACCAGCAAACACTTTGTTGTCAGATTGGGATAAGAGTAGTATTCAAAAAAATAACATTTATGTGATTTGTGGACAACAAAGCTTTTAAGAAACTATTTTCTTATTTAAGCTATCAATCCTAATCACTACAAAAGGCATATTGGGTTATATCCCATGCGATATCTCATATGGTGTCTTTTGAACCATTCTTGATGGTACATTGTTTTAGTGTAAATCATGTGCCCAAAAGAAATTTTAAGATCAACTAGATTTTATTGACAATCACACCATGACTTAACAGAGTGTGGTACCTTCTTTCTGACACATCATTATTTTTCAGGTGGAGTTCATTGCGATACACTATCACGATCTCTCCAGAAGGTCCTCAAACTCTTGGTTTTAAATATTTCAACATCAATCACATTGAAGCATCTTAATACTTTTACCAAGTCAGTTATGTACTTCATTAACAATCTCCTTGAGCACTTCAAGAGATTCATACTTGTATTTCATTAAATACAAATATCATACTTACTAATAGCATAAGTAAATATATGAGGTACCAGTAACTATCCTTATCAATTATTCTAAAAGGTCTATATACATCAAAATGTATGAGACCTAATAGAATAGTCTCTCTCTCACTACATCTAGTGGAGATGCTTTTTTCATATTGCACAACAAAGAAGACATGTATGTATTTATTGGTTCAATAACCAAAAGAGTCTATATAACCATCATATGGATTCTAGAAATGTATTTCTCATTTATGCTCTCTAGATGAAAATGTTATAGGTATCAATTGTTTAAGTCATCAAGTCATGTAGTATATGTGTCATACACATTTGTCTTTACAACTATGAAGTATAGTTTGTGAGACACAGGGCATTGCCATAAAAGTTCATATCTTTTTAAAATGAAACATAATGTTCTTGTCACACAAGACATATGAATGGCATGTACATAATAGCAATTTACTAATTCTATTATGTACCCATGAATGACAAATTCCAACTATACAGGCAACAACCCGTGCTCCATATATTTCTAGCTTACTTCTTCTCAAGTCCTAAAGTAGAGATCACTATCTCCATCTTCTTCATGTAATCCTCTATAAATAGGATAGTTCCTTTCCCATGTCCATACAGGTGACAACGGTGGCACATACTTTCCTTAATCCATTAAGTGAAAAGGACACATTTCTTTGACACTTACTCTTCTCTATATATTGAGTGCAGAACACTTAGACTTCAACTTAGCCTCAAAACTCTTCTTGGCCTTGCCTTTACGTTTGGACTCACTTCCGCTAATCACCATCACAAAATTGTCCTTCTTCTTCCGTGCTTTAATATAAATCAACATGATAAGAATTTGATAAACTGACTATACAATTCATGCAATGATTTGTAGTATCATATCCATGGTCAACTCCTGACCTAAGAGAAATCCCAATTAGTCCATATGTCCAATCATACTGAGCACATGGGGTCCTAATGTTCTGTTAGTTGCACTCAAATAACATTTTGGAGACATTATTCCTTTCATGCTTTACATAATTCTTTTAAGATGTGTTACGATCTTGAGAACGTCCATTTTATCATGTTTTTCATGCAACTCATGGTTCATACAACTAAGCATATGGTACTCAATGTATATGGCATTATTGGCATGCTTCAAGTAAGCACCCATTTCATCCTTAGGCACATTTGGAGTGAGTTGTTCTGGCTCTGGTCTTTCAAGGACATAGAGCTTTCCCTCATGATTGAGAACACTTCTAAATAATCCTTAACTAGACATGGAAGTCAATCCCATTTAGTTTTGTCCTTCTTAAGGACTGATCACAATAATAATGTGTTCATGTTTGTCCACAAAATATTTTTTTCAATTTTTCAAAACACTTTTGATTGTTTGATTTGATAGGTTTGATGATATTAGTTAGGCCTTTAATTAACTATTACTCCCACTATTTTTTTCAAATTGATAACCCTCATGTATCAATTCATAAGATTGCACCATACAATATTTTAGTGAGCCAAGATCCAAAATAATTCAACTATTACCTGATCAACGCCAACGTCCCCAGTCAATTGTTAAGATAGGCAACTTTATCCAATTGCATCATATGAAATTCCTAGATAGATGATATCACAACTCCTTTCCAAATTCATCTTCATGCCTCTGGTGCATAATCTCATTAAGGTCTACTGTTAAGCCTGGCCTAAAAGCCAACACAATAATAATGCACCCCGCTAGACAGGACCACACTTATTACCATCACACTTCAATGAGATAGACAACACACCACCCTTGGGGTTCCCATGCTTAGTCAATCAAGCTTTTCATGTGTGCTACTTAGGGAAAGCATCTAAGATTTAATATTATATTAAGGGATTTTATATATAAATACATATACATATCCAATCACCACATACTTATGGTACATATCATACACATGCTATAACCACAAAGAAAACATGCAATAATAAACACAAGCGATGGTTATGGACATACTACTGTAATTCCTTAGAGAAAAAAGGAATTACTACCACCTATGGTCCACATCATATGCAACTTGTTGTTGGTGAATATATATGCTCGAACCAATTTGGGTTGATCGGTTCAACTCTTGAACTGGTCGAATCGCCTCTTGGTGCTCGGTTGGGTCTTGAAATGGTTATCTGATTCTCAAGTCCAAGTGGTGCTTGGAAACCTCCAGCAGATCAGTTGGGCCACCAGTTGATCGGTTCATCATCCTATTGTCTGACCTCCTTGGTCCTCTAGTAGACCCGTTTGTATAACGATCCGTTCAATTCACCTTTGTGCATAACTTATTCTCATGAGATACATAAATTAAAATTATCCTATTTCTTCTTACATTGTAAAAAGAAAAACCTCGAGTCACATTCTAGGGGAAATAATAAGAAGAGCATTAATTTACATTTGGAAAAAATAGAGAGGCTCGGTACGCAGACAGAGTAACAACAAGAATAAATAACCACAACCATGCACACACAAATATAGGGTTATTGGAAATAACCATGCTAAACATCCACAATCAAAACCGATTTTAGGTGATGCATGTAAATTGCATATATATTGTATCATATCATATATATTAGTTTGTGGAGTTGTATGTGGAATTTAACCAGATATGCACATTAATTTTATTAATATTTGCATGGTATGAAATAAAATAATGAAAATTAAATCTAGTCATATTGACTTAAATCCCAAATACACCGTAAATTGACGTGGCTCTAAAACTACTGTAGGGAAATCGATCAGAGATTTAGGAAGTGAAAACAAAAAAATTTAAATGCTCGTTTCCAAAAATGACAAGATCACGTCAACACCAATGTATCTAGGAAGGAAGGTTTGAAAGGTTGTACCTGGTCCTAGAGCAAGTCCAGTGACATTACCCTTGTAGTAGCATCATGCTTCTTCTTCTTCAGGCAGCAACATGCTCTTTCAGTAGAAGCAACACTCAAACAATTGTCTCCACTGACCTACTGGTGCATCACCATAGCTAGCGGTTGACGACATCCTCCATGTGATAGACAACATCCTCCCACCTCTAGAGTAGTCCACTCGGACCATCGAGAACTCCATGTTGTGCTACCAGAGCCAACAAGAAAAAGTTGTCCCTTTCAAACTTCAACCTATTAAAGTTGATACACTCTACTGCAATTGTCTCTCCCTTCCTATCCCTCTCTTTATTGGGTAGGACTTTCTCACGATCTCTATTAGTTACCACAACCAGAGAGGACAAAAAAGTTTCAGAGGCAATTTTCATGTCGAGAAAGCTCCTAATACCCCTCTATTTATAGGATAGGATGGATTAGGGTTCCCAATAGTAGCGGGAGTCGAAAAGGTTGAATTCACAAATTTTCTAGAACATGCACACGACGAACCGGTCATTTCGCACTCCCAACCAGTCGATTGGTGTGTGAGCTAGTCAATTCACTAAGCAAACGGGTCGGTTTGTGCAGTTTCCTATTCTAAATCAAATTGGTAGTCAATGCACGATTAATGCATAACATGAATCAGCACCAATCCTTGATCAATCGAATTGACAAATTAGGCGGTTCATCTCATGAGCCGGTCAGTTGGGATGTGTTAACCTATAGGTTCACTACATGAACCAGACGTCTCACTCCCTAGTTCAACCATTGATCAGCCAATGTTTATTCCAATTGACCTGACACTCCAACTGATTGGTTCAACACTTGAATCAATCAGTTCTGAGTCCTGTTAGTCAACTTTGAACCTAAGTTTTTTAATTAAATACCTAAAAACCTTTAGTAGTCAAATTTAACATCATTCATGAATATACTCCTTTAATCTAAGTGCATTTCTATGTGTGTGGCCCTATAGGTATAAAATTACATTGGCAGTGAATGTCCATAAAAAACTTATGACATCACAAGTAAATAGTGGAATCTAGCAGCACATCATCTCTACCCAAGTAATTCAAAAAGTTAGAAAACAACTTCAACCTAAAATCTGTGATTAGTGTTACCGTGATCATATAGTTCCTTTGTCTCTGATATCCAGAATGAACTAAATGCATGGAATTGTCATCCTCTCAATTTCCAATCCATGTTCCTTGAAGTAGAGCAGACTATTTGATATGCACATGAGCTCACATATCACATATTGCATCACATGAGTATGGCCATACATTTCTCAATCTTGCTTATCAAGAGGCCTAGATATCAATCTCTTATAGGAGGGACAAATCCCATGTATATCACTCATACTCTATCCATATGTGTCATAGTGCACCCACTCATCACCATTATGGAAACCCTTATTCATGATCACGTTGGATGATGTCAAAGTACATGAACAAAATGTGATGAATGTAGTGACTTTAGGTCTAAGAACCACACTCACCACTTCTCACTATGAGATATGATTATGACTACCATTTCATGGTCTCCATGTATCACTCTCATGGTGGATCTGTCTGATACACCATTTTCTAACATGTATCTATGCACTTGACTTGATATCCCATATTATGACTAATGAGACTCTATCATCAGTCAACACACACTTCCGTCTTATGTATTACTATTGTCTATTTTTCTTCCACACTAATATCCGACTAGGGACATAACAAGAATGTATATACTCTTAACATTCATATGATCTCATTGTTCAAGTCACATACTTTAAGACATACAACATCAAGTAACATCATTCTTTATACATTTACTATGTATATGTCACCATATCATGACTTAGACAAACATAATAGATGGAATTACCTTTATTATTATCAAATTAGGTATCTAATGCCACATCTAATCATCTTATGATTGGCTCTCTTGGAATACATACCAACACCACCTTGGCCACCAAGTCGAAGAGGAACATAAGTTGTCGATGTACTAGTCATTTTAGAACTTCCTTTCTTATCCTAAATTGGATAGTGGTCCTTAGGGGTGGCTTTATCTCCAAAAGAGAGAAGTTTGATGGTCAACTTATCTATAAGTTATCTGATATCTGAAGAGTTGTCTCTCACCCTTTGGGATGTGCCCCTTTTATACAAGAGAGTCATGAGTTTGAAAAAATCTAATTTCAATCACTTTTTATTTGCAATTCAAAAATAGTTTAATAGTGAAAACTCGGATTGGATTCATGATTGCTTGATCATTTTCATGATCGCACGACCAGAGTCTCTGATCGTTGATAACATTAGATGATCTTTCGATCAGATAGTCCAGATCTAGATTTGAATTGTTTTTCTATTTTACACTTTCCTTATAATATTGTGATCTCTCAATCAGGTTGCCTAATTGCCCGATCATATGTGTCCAATGGAAATCTCAACCGATCAATTGATAATCAATTAATCTATTGAGACAATCAATATGATTGACCATCAGCCATTCTGGTCACCTAATCATAGGATAAATCAACGTATTTGTGATTCAAAACCATTATGATCATATATTTGATTGGGAATTTTCATTCCTTTATGCACCCTTATATGATCCACTTACATTGGCAGTGATGTTCAAAATAACACAAGTAATTGGTGTCTAGGCACACGTCATTTCCACTCAAGTAATATGAATGAGTAGGAGAACAATTACAACCTATAAAGTGAACAATATTACTATGGGTGTATAATCCTTTTTTATCAGATATCTGGATTGAAATTGAGGACCTTTTAATCATTCAATCTATTTTTCTTAAACTAGAGTAGACTATTTGAGTTATTGTGAACTCAATGTTATACATTGACTCACATGCGTATGACCATGCATTTAATAGTCTCGATTATCAAGTGGTTGGGGGTATCACTTCAAAGGAGGGACAAATTCCACCTAGGTCACTCATAGAATGCCCCATGTATCACAATGTACCTTATTACCACCTTTTTGGAAACTCATATTTTAGAGCACGTTGGGTTAGTGTCAAAGTACACATAACACGATGTGTTACTATAATGACTTCAAGTCTAAGTATCACAATCACCACTATCACATTGAGATGTCTCTGACATGTCATTACATGACTTTCATGTGTCAATCTCAAGGTGAGTCTGTCCAGTACAACATGTTCTCTAACAAGTACCCATGCATCTTAGGTGTTATCTAACATCATGACTAAAGAGACATAGTCATCATTCACTATACATGTTGGTCGTGTGTATTATTGTTGTCCTAACTATCCACAATATTAACCTACTAGGGATGTAATAAATGTGAGAATTGTTATTATAGATATGATCTCATGTTCAGGTCCTCAACTAAACCATATGTCATTGAGTTAAAACATTCTTAGGACATTCTTAAGTTTATTCATTATCTCAATACAAAAAAAACATAACAAATAGAGTTTCCTTTTATCCATAACCAAATCAAGTACAAATACCCCTTTTACAATCATCATATGCTGTTTCTCAGGGAATATAACCAATAGTCTCCCACTTGCACTAGAGTCAATCACTCATGAACCTAAGTCCAACAGATCTAACATGATCATCATGTTTTTACTATGAAAGTGCTTTAGTTAGATGACCATTAAAGTTCCTTTTAGTTGGTACTCTGCAAAGCTTTATATGACCTCTATGTAAGATCTCACGTACAAGATGGAAATGCCTAAGTATCTGCTTGAAATGGTCTTTCTACCTAGATTTCTTAGCATGTGTAATAGCTCCACTGTTGCCATAGTAAATCTGTACTACATCTTCAATGATTGAAATCACCTCAAATTCACTCATGAACTTATTGATCCAACTGCTCTGCTATAGGCAACAATATACTCGACCACTATTGTAGAATCAACCACAATCTCTAACTCAAAACTTTTCTAGCTTACAACTTCATCATTTATGTGACGAACATCGCAACACTAAATGAGGTTACTCAAAACAAAGCTGCAGAATTATCACTAATAACATTATAACCACAAAACATGGTATATTTTGAACCATTTGCAATTCAATTTTCTTGAGTAAAAGTATATCACAACCATCCTTCAACATAGGATATCTACCTTTAATATATACCAAAATATGTTACATATTATGTTAAAAAGCTATCGAGCCATAACTGATTCATGTTATAACCTATTTATATGTACAAGCCATTTCTATACATTCATGGCGATAAACTGAAATCTATGTGTCAATAAACAAAACATGAAATCTCCCAAAAGACCCAAGAGTACAGGGATGGCACATATGACTTTACAAGACACTAAACTAGTAGCATGCTTAACCTTCAGTCAACTACTATTCTCCTTGCTGCTCAGCTCCTACACCATAACCTTGACATCCTCATCCATGACCACCTAAAATGTTGTGGAGCCCGCATGGTGAGAGAAAATGTCCCACTGAGAGTTATAACTCTTCACCAACATCTGTTATAGGCATAGAACTATAAAAAGTAGTAAATAAAGTAGGTAATTCTACTTGAGTACTGTAAATAGTTACAACTTTGTAGTAGAACATTTTATACTATTAAAAGGAATATGAAGAACATGTATGACTGTTATAAACTAAATAGTATAAGAAATAAGGCATGGTGTGGTGCATTTTGGACTACCTAGGGTTACAACTAGCCAATTGGATTTGATTAGATGCAACTTAGGAAAACACACATGGATCTTTCAAATTTATAGTGGACCTAGTCCAACACACCTACTTAAACTAATCACATGTACCTGCAAGCACACGGGGTCATGTTGTAGTATAGGCAAGCGGTAAGAAAAGGATCGATCCTCAGGGAGAGAGGGGACACTAGAGCTAGGCTAGTGTGAGCTACATTCCTAAAGAAGAGTGTAGGGTTTTTAGAGCTGAAAGGTGATTTTGGTTGATTACTCTAATGTTGCAAGCAATTAAAGACAAGAAGAAAACTAGATTACCAAACCCCCTAAATTATCCTAAACAAGTTAAGTGTAAGAAGGTGGGCAAAACAATCAACTAAGCAAGAGAAAGGAATTACAACTAAGCTACACTAGACTAGTAATGAAAATTAACAACTAAGATATAAGTTCAACAATAGAGAAAGCAAGGATCTAGGTTATCACTAACTAATAAGAGTAACACTAGCAAGCCCAAAAGTGCACTAACTACCCAAGAAAGATCTAGCTATCAAGGACTAAGCAATTAACTAAGAAGAAATAAAGCACAAGAAACTAACTGACATTAACAAGCTAAATTAACAAGGAGGGTTTTGGCAATGATATGGATAGGTGGGCCATTTGGGAATGATACTTAGATTCCAATTGAGGGGGAAGATGGAACAAGTGAGATTAATCATCATTCTAGATTACTTAAACCAAACAATTAGTCAAATGATAAGAAATCACCCTACACTATTAGATAGCCTAAGGTATAGGTGGGATTTCACTAGGATTTGATAATCTAGGTTTCTAGCATAGGGGTTATCAATGTAATTGGGAGTCAAAGGTAGAATTGGGGAGTAGAGGTGAGGGTATTTCACCCCACATTACTCACCACCTAGTTTTTATCAAACTCCTAGGCAATTGCACCAACCAACCCTATACTAGATACTTAGATCATACACACCTAGGAGTAGGATAAGGACTATATGTAGGGGGAGATGGGGTGCTAGATAGGGATCCACTAATTGTATGTAAGAGCAAGTTCCAAGAAAGCCCCACATATGCTATCTTCCCCTAGACTTAGGTGGCTTCAAGCACACAAACATAAGCAATTCATATTTTTAGATAAAAACCACAAGTAGAGATATGGGAAATGAGATTTAAGTAAATAGAAATCATCATAGAGTTTACAAATTATTTCCCCTCAAAATAGTATCAAAGTATCATTTTTGCCCCCAAACAACCCACCTAAGGGGCTTAGCTCCACATGACTAAACAAAAGAGTAAATAAAAGAGAGGAAAGAGGTAGAAATCCATGGAGATCCTGGAAGCCCCTTTTTTCTTCACATCCTTACTGTAGCATATCATACACTTCCCTCTAAGGATGGAAATGTCATGAATGGAAGTGGTTTGGTGGCAAAAGCCCTAGAAACTAGGTTTTTTGGGAGGAAATTAAGTGGAAATGGAAGGTTGGAGGTAGGGGAATGGCTTGAATGTAAGGAAGTGGCTAAGGAGTAGCTAGAGTAGTTGTAGGGATGCTAACCTAGTGTTGTGGCCGCCACCCATGTATATATAGGTAGTGGTGGAAGCACTAGGGTAAGTGGGGGTATTGTTGGAAATTTAGTGTAGAAAAGTTAGGTTTTAGGTGGTAGAACAACCGTTCTGAGAAGAACGACCATGGTGGGTGGAGTTCAGAATGATTATGGTGGTAGAGAATGATTGTGCTGGGAAGTGAAAAAATGTCTGGTTGGAGGTGGTGAAATGAAGGCTGGCAGCACGGCCGTACTAGGAAGTACGACCATGGTGGGGGCTAGGTAGAATGACCGTGTTGGGTAGCATGACTGTGGTGGGTGAGGTGGAGTGGAGGTCGTTATCTTAAGTGTGCCCATTTTGGTATTTGGTAGCATGGTCGTGCTGGCTGGCACGACCATTTTGGTGGCTTCTTGGCATGACCGTTCTGGGTAGCATGGATATTTTGGTGGAGTTGTCGTAGCATGTCAAAAGTGGACATCAACATGTGATTTTGCATTGGCGAGCACAACCGTTCCTTGGCACCACGACTGTGCTGGGATCTTCAGTAGCACTTTGAGCTCCATTCTTTGAAATCCATGGAATTCTTTGCTTGTGTCGATTCTTGGCCACCAAATGTATTTTGGGGAAGCTTTTGGGTCTTCTGTGGACCCCTCTATCTCACTCATACATCCAACATGGTCCAAGTACCTGAAAAACATCCAAAGAACGTCCATATGTGCCTTTGGAAAAAATATGCATATTGAGGGAATTAACTTGCATTCTAACATGTTTAGATGTGATTGAGATGCAAAATACACAAGATGAAGCTCTAAAATAGGGCTTTATCACCATCCCAAACTTAAAACATACTTGTCCTCAAGTATGCTCCAACTTAATCTCTCTCTTCAGTTTCTTTCAATCAACCAAATATGATAAAATGCATTACAAAAGATGATTATTGATTAAATGGTCTTAGAAGTGACTATGTGCATGAGTTCCACCTCTCTCCTCTATAATTTCACAATCCAAACATGAAAAGAACACTTAACACACAAACTTTGAATATAAAGCATAGAATACACAAGCTTTGCATATGCCCTTCATGTAATTCTGGGTAAATTCTTTCATGCTGGTGTTAATCAATGATGACTAGGAGTGTTGTTTTCACTTTCATGCATTCAATGTTATGCTTCAAATCACACCAAACGACCCACATGGATATAGAAAAGGGTAAAGTGAGCTAGGTTTAATGTTTCCTAGCTCAATGGGTATGAAAATGGAAGAAAGGATTGCGGCAAGAGATTGGAGTGATTTTACACATTCAACTTTTCTTTATTTAGATGCTCTTAAATAGGAGCATCTTTTATTTTCTTTTTTCTTTTTCTTTTTGTCTTTTCTTTTTATTTTTTTCCCTTGGTGTTGATAGGGCATATGGCGGAGAGACTGAAGTGGGGAGATGTAGATATGGCCACTCCAAGCTTTTGGTGGTTACCAAGGCTAAATATGTGATCTAAGGTATCCTTTCATGCGATGGAGAGGTATGAAGATGGTGAAAGAAGAGTTGGGTCAAAGAGGGGTGATTAGTGTGGTCCTCAACACAAAATCTCCTGCATGAAAAGTAATCCAACACTTCATCAAGTAATATCACACCACATGATTGAATAACATGAGATTCATATTTTTATCAAGCAATTCCATAGGCTCTAACTGTTCATAGCTTCCTCAATTCACAATTCAACCAAAACATTCACAAACATGAGAGAGGTGATGCACATGTAAAAAGTCAACAATTAAGATCATTTAACAATAAACTCTAAGAATATGACATGCATTTGTCAATGATCAATACTTTTAGTTCAAAATTGGAGATTCAAGTTGAAATGTGCTTTTGGTCAAAGAGTTCCAAATTTGGGAAAAATTGGCCAAAATGGTGCCAAGTTGCACTCAATCACATCCAAACCTACTTTAGGGAAATTTAAGCATAAATCAGAAAATTCTAACTAAAACACACAAGAATTACCAAAAACTACATGAATATGCAATGCATGAAATGGAAAGGCAAAATGAGCAATTTGTTTTGAAAAATTATGCAAAAATGCATGAAATTAAACTACATGATATGCATGAATGCAACCAAAAGAAAATATACACTAGACAGAGTCAAGTTAGTCAATCAAATATTAGGTGAGATATGCGTGAACAAAAATAAGTCGAGAAAAGAGGGCATACCGTCCTACCACCCCAAACTTTTTAATCATGCTATCCTCAGATTGAAACTAAAGCTTATGATGATAGGGTAGATGTCACTGCTCTGCTGGTTGTGGATCCTGTGGTGGGCCAGCCTGTGGAGGAGGGTGTTGGTAGTAGTGGCCCCAATAGTCCTCCTATGGAAGCGGGAATGTCTCTTGATATCCAAAAAGGACTCCCCAGAAATCCTCCCCACATTGGGGGTTTTGCTGCACCTGCTCATGCTGATACTGGTAAATGTGGTTGATCTGATAGTGCATCTGCAATTGATCTAACCACATGGCCTGCTGTGTCTGCCGAATCACCTCCAATTTTGAATGAATGGCCAACATGTCATATGCTCGTTGTAGTATAGTGGTATGTATTCCCGCCTGTCACGCGTGTGACTCATAAAGTGTGGTGTGTTTTGGACTACCTTGGGTTACAACTAGCCAATTGGATTTGATTAGATGAAACTTAGGAAAACACACATGGATCTTTTGAATTTATAGTGTACCTAGTCTGACAGACCTACTTAAACTATTCACACGTACCCGCAAGCGCATGGGGTCATGTTGTAGTATAGGCAAGCGGTAAGAAAAGGGTCAATCCTTAGGGAGAGGGGACACTAGAGCTAGGTTAGTGTGAGCTACGTTCCTAAAGTAGAGTGTAGGGTTTTTAAGGTTTAAAGGTGATTTTGGTTGATTACTCTAATGTTACAAGCAATTAAAGACATGAACACAACTAGATTACCAAAAACCTTAAATTATCCTAAACAAATTATGTCTAAGAAGATATCAAAACAACCAACTAAGAAAGAGCAAGGAACTACAACTAAGATACACTATACTAGCAATGCAAATTAACAACGAAGAGACAAGTTAGGCACTAGAGAAAGCAAGGATCTAGGTTATCACTAACTAACAAAAGTAATACTAGCAAGCTAAAAAGATTACTAACCAGCCAAGCAAGATCTAGCTATCAAGAACTAAGCAATTAACTAAGAAGCAATTAAGCACAAACAAGTAATTAGCATTAACAAGCTAAATTAACAAGGAGGGTTTTATCAATGATATGGATAGGTGGGACATTTGGGAATGATACTAAGATTCTAATTGAGGGGAATGATGGAACAAGCAAGCATAACCATTCATTCTAGATTACTTAGACTAGACAATTAGTCAAATGCTAAGAAATCACCCTACACTATTAGTTAACCTAAGGTATAGGTCTGATTTCTCTAGTATATGACTAATATAAGATTCCAGCATATGGGCTCTTAGTGTAATTGGGATCCAAAGGTAGAATTGGGGAGTAGAGGTGAGGGTATTTCACCCCACATTACTCACCACCTAGCTTTGATCAAACTCCTAGGCAATTACACCAATCAATCCTATACTAGCTACTTAGATCACACACCTAGGAATAGGAGAAGGACTATATGTAGGGGGAGATGGGGTGCTAGCTAGGGATCCACTAATTAGACATAGAAACAAGTCCCAAGACAACCCCACATATGCTATATTCTCCTAGGCTTAGGTGGCTTCAAGCACACACACAAGTAATTCATATTTTTAGACACAAACCACAAGTATTTTTATGGGAAATGAGATATAAGTAGTAAGCAACCATAATAGAATGAAATCATAGAGTTTACAAATTATGTTCCCCCAACATGGTATCAAAGCCAAATAGCCCGCCACAAGGGGCTTAGCGACACATGACTAAATAAAAGAGCAAAGAAAAGAGAAGAAAGAGGTAGAAATCCATGGAGCTCGTGGAACTCCCTTACTTCTTCACCTCCTTACTGTAGCAACTCATAAACCTCCCTCTAAGAATAGAAATGGAATGAATGGAAGTGGTTTGGTGGTGAAAACCCTAGAAAACTAGGGTTTTTGGGTGGAAATGGAAGGTGGGAGGTAGGTGAATGACTTGAATGCAAGGAAGTGGCTAAGGGGTAGCTGTAGGGATGCTAACCTAGTGTTGTGACTTCCACCAATGTCTATATAGGTGGTGCTAGAAGCACTAGGGTAAGTGGGGGTATTGTTGGAAATTCTAAAAAAAAGTTAAGTTTTAGGTGGTAAAATGACTATTCTGGGTAGAATGACCATGGTGGGTGGAGGTCAGAATGGCTTTGGTGGTAGAGAACTGTTGTGGTGGGAAGTGAAAAATGTCAGTTTGGAGGTGGTGAAATGAAGGCTGACAACACGATCGTGGTGGGGGCTAGGTAGAACAGTCATGATGGGTAGCACGGTCATGGTGGGCAAGGTGGAGTGGAGGTCTTTCTCTTCAATATGCCCATTGTGATCTTTGGAAGCACGGACATGCTGGATGGCACGACCATTTTGGTGGCTTCTTAGTACGACCATGGTTGGTAGCATGACTATTTTGGTGGAGTTGTTATAGCATGTCAAAAGCAGACATCAACCTATGATTTTTGCATTGGCAAGCACGACTGTTCTGTGGCACCACATCTGTGTTGGGTTGTTCAATAGAACTTTGAGCTCCATTCTTTGAAATCCATGGACTTCTTTGCTTGGGTTGATTCTTAGCCACCAAAGGTAGGTTGGGGAATCTTTGGGGTCTTATTTGGACCTCTCTATCTCACTCATCCATCGAACGTGGTCCAAGTACCTGGAAAACATGCAAAGAACGTCCATAAGTGCCTTTGATAGAAATATGCATATTGAGGGAATTAACTTGCATTCTAACATGTTTAGATGTGATTGAGATAAAAAAAGACACAAGATGAAACTCTAAAATAGGGATGCATCACCACCCCAAACTTAAAACATATTTGTCCTCAAGTATGCTCCAACTTAATCTCTCTCTTTAGTTTATTTCAATCAACCAAGAATGATAATATGCATTGTAAAAGATGATTATTGACTAAATGGTCTTAGAAGTGACAAGTGCATGTGTTCCACCTCTCTCCTCTCCACTTTCAAAATCCAAACAGCACTAACCATACAAACTTTGAATATAGAGCATAGAATACACAAGCTTTCCATATGTCCTTCGTGTAATTTCTGGTAAATCGTTTCATGTTGGCGTTAATCAATGATGACTAGGGGTGTTGTTTCACTTTCATGCATTCAATCGTATGCTTCAAACCACACCAAATAACCCACATGGATGTAGAAAAGGGGAAAGTGAGATAGGTTTAGTGTTTCCTAGCTCAATGGGTATGAAAATGGAAGAAAGGATTGCGGTAAGAGATTGGAGTGCTTTTACACACTCATCTTCTCTTTATTTAGATGCTCTTAAATATGAGCATTTTTCATTTTATTTTTCTTTTTTCCCTTTTTGTAGATAGGGCATATGGTGGAGAGAGTGAAGTAGGGAGATGTAGATATGGCAAACCCAAGATTTTGGAGGTGGCCAGGGCTAAATGTGTGCACTAAAGTGGGGTCAAAAATTGGTCATTAGTGTGGTTCTCAACACAAGATCTCCTGCATGAAAACTAATCCAACACTAATCAAGTAATATCACACCACATGATTGAACAACATGAGATTCATATTTTTATCAAGAAAATGATAGGCTTACTCAATTCACAATTCAACCAAAACATTCATAAGCATGAGACAGGTGATGCACATGTAAAAAGTCAAAAATCAAGACTATTTAATAAAAAAAATCTAAGAATATAGCATGCATTTGTCAAAGATCAATACTTTTAGTTCAAAAATTGGAGATTCAAGTTGAAACATGCTTTTGGACAAAGAGTTCCAAATTTGGGCAAAATTGGCCAAAATGGTGCCAATTTGCTCTTAATCACATCCAAACCTACCTTAGGGAAATTCAAGAATAAAGCAAAAAATTATAACTAAAACACAGAAGAATTTCCAAAAACATGAAAATGCAATGCATGAAATGGAAAGGAAAAATGAGCAAAACTTTTAAAAAATTATGCAAAAATGCATCAAATTGAACTACATGATATGCATGAATGCAAGCAAAAGTAAATCTACACTAGATAGAGTGAAGTCAATCAATCAAAGATCAGGTGAGACTGGCATAAACAAATATAAGCTGAGAAAAGAGGGCATACCACCCTACCACCCCAAATTTTTTAATCATGTTGTCCTCAACATGAAACTAAAGCCTAGGAATGATAGGGTAGATGTCACTGCTCCGCTAGTGGTGGATCCTATGGTGGGACATCCTATAGAGGTGGGTGTTGGTAGTAGTGGCCCCAGAATTTCGCTTGTAGAGGTGGGTATGTCTCCTGATATCCAAAAAAGGACTCCCCAGAAATCCTCCCCCATTTGGGGTGTCTCTACACTTGCGCATGCTGATACTGGTACATGCAGTTGATCTGATAGTGTATTTGTTGTTGATCCAACCACATGGCCTGTTGTGTCTACTGAATCACCTCCAGCTGTGAATGAATGGATGACATTTCATATGCTCATTGTGGTATAGTGGTAAGTATTCCCTCCTGTCACGTGGGTGACCCGGAAAGCTTGGTGCATTTTGGACTGCCTTGGGTTACAACTAGCCAATTGGATTTGATTAAATGCAACTTAGGTAAACACACATGGATCTTTCAAATTTATGGTTGGCCTAATCTACACACCTACTTAAACTAATCACACGTACCCGCAAGGGTACATGGTCGTATTGTATTTTAGGCAAGCAGTAAGAAAAGGGTTGATCCTCATGGAGAGAGGGCACACAAGAGCTAGGTTAGTGTGAGCTACGTTCCTAAAGCAGAGTGTAGGGTTTTTAGGTTTAAAGGAGATTTTGGTTTATTACTCTAATGTTTCAAGAAATTAAATACAAGAAGAAAACTAGATTACCAAAAACCCTAAATTATCCTAAACAAGTTAAGTCTATGAAGCTAGGCAAAACAATCAACTAAGAAAGAGAAATGAATTACAACTAAGCTACACTAGTCTAGCAATGCCAATTAACAACTAAGAGACAAGTTAAGAACTAGTACAAGCAAGGATCTAGGTTGTCACTAACTAACAAGAGTAACACTAGCAATCTCAAAAGAGCACTGACTACCCAAGTAAGATCAAGCGATGAAGAACTAAACAATTAAGTAAGAAGTAATTAAGCATAAGTAACTAACTAGCATTAACAAGCTAAATTAACAAGGAGGGTTTTAGCAACGATAAGGATAAGTGGGCCATTTGGGAATGATATTAAGATTCCAGTTGAGGGGGAAGATGGAAGAAGCAAGCTTAATCATTAATTCTAGATTACTTAAACCAGACAATTAGTCAAATGCTATGAAATCACCCTACACTATTAGTTAGCCTAAGGTATAGGTGGGATTTCACTAGGATTTGACTAATCTAGGTTTATAGCATAGAGTTGCTTAGTATAATTGGGAGCCAAAGGTTGAATTGGGGAGTACAGGTGATGGTATTTCACCCCACATTATTCTCCACCTATCTTTTATCAAACTCCTAGGAAATTACACCAATCAACCCTATACTAGCTACTTAGATCACACACCTAGGAGTAGGAGAAGGACTATATGTAGGGAGAGATGGGGTGATAGCTAGAGATCCACTAATTGGACCTAGGAGCTAGTCCCAAGACATCTCCACGTATGCTATATTCTCCTAGACTTAGGTGGCTTCTAGGTCACAAACAAGCAATTCATATTTTTAGATAAAAACCACATGTAGAGATATGGGAAATGAGATTTAAGTAGCAAGCAATCATAATAGAATGAAATCATATAGTTACAATTATTTTTCCCCAAC
The DNA here is from genome assembly GCA_963693085.1 of Alisma plantago-aquatica. Taxonomy (NCBI): domain Eukaryota; kingdom Viridiplantae; phylum Streptophyta; class Magnoliopsida; order Alismatales; family Alismataceae; genus Alisma; species Alisma plantago-aquatica. Next base: position 1,982,591,827 of record OY856409.1, read on the forward strand.
ATGGTATCAAAGTATCATTTTTGCCCCAAACAGACCACCACAAGGGGCTTAGCTACAGATGACTAAACAAAAAAGCAAAGAAAAGAGAAGAAATAGGTATAAATCCATGGAGCTCATGGAAGTCCCTTTCTTCTTCACCTCCTTGCTGTAGCAACTTGTAGACCTCCCTCCAAGAATGGAAATGACATGAATGGAAGTGGTTTGATGGTGAAAACCCTAGAAAACTAGCTATTTAGATCACGCACCTAGGAGTAGGAGAAGGGCTTTATGTAGGGGGAGATGGAAATGGCATGAATGGAAGTGGTTTGGCGGTGAAAACCCTAGAAAGCTAGGGTTTTTGGGTGGAAATGAAGTGGAAAGGGAAGGTGGGAGGTAGATGAATGGCTTGAATGTAAGAAGTGGCTAAGTAGTATCTAAAGTAGCTATAGGGATGCTAATCTAGTGTTATGGATTCCACCCATGTATATATAGGTGGTGGTGGAAGCACAATGGGGGTATTGTTAGAAATTTAGTGAAGAAAAGTTAGGTTTTAGGTGGCAGAACGACCGTGGTGGGTGGAGGTGAAAATGTCCGTGGTGGCATAGAACAGTCATGGAGGGAAGTGAAAAATGTCTGGTTGGAGGTGGTGAAATGAAGGATGGCAGCACGATTGTGGTGGGGGACATGTAAAACGGTCGTGCTGGGTAGCACGATCGTGGTGGATGAGGTGGAGCGGAGGTCGTTCTGTTTAGTACACCCATTCTGGTCTTTGGTAGCATGACCGTGCTAGCTAGCATGGCTATTTTGGTGGCTTCTTAGCATGACTATGCTGGGTAGCATGACAGTTTTGGTGGTGGTGTTGTAGCATGTCAAAAGTGGACACCAACGTGTAATTTTCGCATTGGTGAGCACGACTGTTCCTTGGCGCCACGATTGTGCTGGGGTCTTCAATAACACTTTGAGTTCTGTTATTTGAAATCCATGGACTTCTTTGCTTGGGTTGATTCTTGTCCACCAAGGGTAGGTTGGGGAAGATATGGGGTCTTCTCTGGACCCCTCTATGTCACTCATCCATTCAACATGATCAAGTGCCTAAAAACATGAAAAGAACGTCCATAAGTGCTTTTTACAGAAATATGCATATTGAGGGAATTAATTTGCATTCTAACATGTTTAGATGTTATTGAAATGCAAAAGGACACAAGATAAATCCCTAAAACAGGGATGAAATACCACCCCAAACATAAAACATACTTGTCCTCAAGCATGCTCCAACCTAATCTCTCTCTTCAATTTCTTTCAATCAACCAAGAATGATAAAATGCATTGAGAAAGATGATTATTGATTAAATGGTCTTAGAAGTGACTAAGTACATGTGTTCCACCTCTCTCCTCTCCCCTTTCACAATCCAAACATGAAAAGAGCACTGATCATACAAACTTCAAATATGGAGCATAGAATACACAAGCTTTCCATATGTCCTTCATGTAATTCTGGGTAAATCGTTTCATGCTGGTGTTAAACAATGATGACTAGGAGTGTTGTTTCACTTTCACGCATTCAATCGTATGCTTCAAACTGCACCAAATGACTTACATGGCTGTAGAAAAGGGTAAAGTGTGCTAGGTTTAGTGTTTCCTAGCTCAATGGGTATAAAAACGGAATAAATGATTGTGGTAAGAGATTGGAGTGCTTTTACACACTCATCTTTTCTTTATTGAGATGATCTTAAACATGAAAATCTTTTATTTTATTTTTACTTTTTCTTTTCTTCCTTTCCCTTTATTTTTATTTTTCTTTTTGGCCTTGGTGTAGACAGGGAATATGGTGGACAGAGTGAAGCTGGGAGATGTAAGTATGGCCACCCCAAACTTTTGGAGGAGGCCAAGGCTAAATATATGAAATAGGCATCCTTTCATGAGGTGGAGAGGTATAAAGATGGTGAAAGAAGAGTCAGGTCAAAGAGGGATCATTAGTGTGGCTCTCAACACAAAATCTCCTACATGAAAACTATCCAACATTTCATCAAGTAATATCACACCATATGATTGAACAACATGGGATTCATATATTTATCAAGAGATTCCATAGGCTCTAAGAGTTCATAGATTGCTCAATTCACAATTCAACCAAAACATTCACAAACATGAGAGAGGTGATGTACATGTAAAAAGTCAAAGATAAAGACCATTTAACAATAAACTCTAAGAATATGTCATGCATTTGTCAAAGATCAATACTTTTAGTTCAAAAATTGGAAATTCTAGTTGAAACATGCTTTTGGACAAAGTGTTCTAAATTTGGGCAAGATTGGCCAAAATGGTGCCAATTTGCACTCAATCAGATCCAAGCCTACTTTAGGGAAATTTAAGCATAAAGCAGAAAATTCTAGCTAAAACACATAAGAATTGCCAAAACTACATGAAAATGCAATGCATGAGATGGAAAGGAAAAATGAGTAATTTTTTTTAAAAATTATGAAAAAATGCATGAAATTAAACTATATGATATGTATGAATGCAAGGAAAAGGAAATATACACTAGATAGAGTGAAGTTAATCAATCAAAGAGCATATGAGATAGGTGTAAACAAAAATAAGTTGAGAAAAGTGGACATACCACCTTACCACCCCAAACTTTTGAATCATGCTGTCCTCAACATGAAACTAAAGCTTAGGAATGATAATGTTGATATCACTACTCTGGTGGTGGTGGATCCTGTGGTGGGCCAACCTATAAAGGTGGGTGCTGGTAGTAGTATCCCCAGTAGTCTACCTATGGAGGCGAGTATGTCTCCTAATATCCAGAAAGGGCTCCCTAGAAATCTTCCCCCCATTGGGGGTTTCTCTGCACCTGCGCATGTTGATACTAGTACATGTGGTTGATCTGATAATGCATCTTCTATGGATCCAACTACACATCCTACTGTGTTTGTTGAATCACCTCCAGTTGTGAATGAATGGTTGACATGTCATATGCATTTGTTGGAGGTGGCTGCGCATCAAAGTCCTCGTGTCTCTGTCTCATGCGGTGGAGCTACTCGAGAGTGCACTACTACTCTATTAGATTACTCTCTTCTCCACCCTCAGGTAAGTCCACTGGCACGAGTCCATAGTCCTCGCTAGGATACTGGCTTTCCCAGTTCAAAATCCATGTTGAAAGATTGTCCAAGGGCATGATATCATCAAGAAGAGTAGCAGAATGGTAAGGTAACTCTAAAGTGGTGCCAGGGTACCTAGAGTTCATATTGTGTATTATCTTTTTGTATTTCATGGAGATCTTCTGGGACCTTGCAAGGTAATTCAGGCCAACCAACTGGTTCCCTTATGCCTTTTTGAGGTTCTGGAGATCACAATCAAGTGCCTTTGCTATGGTGTTCACAATCCCCCCATTACGAAAGGATTCTTGCTCTTGGAGGGGATTGTTTTTAGGTGATCAATCATCATCATACCCAGATTCACATGACCATGATGTACCAATATTGACATAAAAATAAGTCTTTTTATGAGCAGAAACCTTGGTTGTCCTACCAACCAAAGACAATGTTGGCTAGAACCTTCTACACACATCTCAAGGTGGGGTTGAATATTTTTCTTGGTTTTGACTTTCCCGCTACGAAGGTGCCTTGGCCAGTTAATGTTTCCCACATCTTAGAATAGTTGCATTTTTCATTCTTATCATACCTGCCCTCATCAAAATTTTGTGCCATCTCTAGTATTGGTTCTAATATCTTTTTGAGGTGGGAAGACTTTACGACATGTGTGGAGTGTTTGAGCTGAAGCAAATAACACCCTCCCCTTGGTATTGTACCTTCTGCAAAGATCCAAAAAATCATGGGTTGTCTCTAGGTATGTCTCTTCTATATTGGTTAGCAAATGATACAACCCACATGATGTTAAGAAATCCTTGATGACAATGTGCATCCCTAGGGCCTGCATGGTGTTGAGGCAATCATATCTTGTAGGGATCACCCTCCTGGTAGTGCACTCAGGGTGGAGGGGTCTTGTGAGCACTCTTGTTGATGTGCCTCTTCCATATGCAGCTTCCTTAGGCTACTTTCCCACCCACTTCATTATATCCTCCTCCAGTTTGGACAAGAAGTCCACGGGTTCATCCTCCATCTCCTCACTCTCAGTATCATCTACCTCCTTCTCCTTATAGGTATGTGACCCTGAACTCGTGTCCAAGTTCAAGGGCACCATCTCAATGGGTGCATAAACATCTTCTTCTTCAATCAACAACTAACATCTAGTGGGTTGTTGAGTGGCGTGAGGCTGGGATGATGAATTAGAATGCCTCACCAGATTTGATCGTGGAGGCATGCATGAAGATGACACAACAACTACTTTCTTGGCCCTTCTTTCTCAGACCAGAGCATCAACATCGATATAATCAACATTATTTTCCAATTCTTCCTCCTCCCAGGGGTTGTTGTAGCTCAGATCCAAGGTATGGTGACTTGAGTAGGATCAGAGATGGGAGCCACTTGTAGATGTCGACCTTTAGAGGGATGAGTCAGAGATGGAGTTTGATGAAGATGGAGTAGGGCTATTCGAAGATGGGTTGCCCTTTTTTGATCGACTTTTACCCCCAGTGATGGCCTTGATGGTGTTTGTGAATCCTTTCTTGATTGCCTTTCCCATGCTCTTCATTTTTTCAGCAAGAAAGGAGGGAAATGAAGAACCACAACAATTTTTGCACTTCTGGGAGGTAGGGGCGGAGTCTCCTTGGATATGGAGAAATGAAGGTTAGTGGAGGGTGGAAAGTGGAGCTAGAGGCAGGGGAAGGTGAGTGGGGGTGTAGGGAGCTTGAATCTAAAGTTTGGGAGCAAGGGGAGTCAATTTGGGGAATCTAGAGTTGCTCCCTAATCGCCCTCTCCACAGAATGGTCATTTTGCATCGCACAAATGAAGGGGAGGTTGTGATGTGGAATGAAAGATCGGGTCACTCAAGTTCTAGGCCCAGGCCAGAATGGTCGTCCTAGACCATACCCAACACTTAACTGACCCGGTATTTCATTCCATAGCACGACAAAAAACCGTATTGGTCAGAATGGTCGTGCTGACCGAGCCTAAAACTTGAGTTTTCCCTATTAAAAATGACCGTGCCAGCATGCCTATTCCATGCCAGCATGGCCGTACTGGTACTTTCAAGTTGACAAAACTTCAAAAATACTCCAATCACTCAATCATTCATAATCCAATCAAAAAATTCGATCCACTTGATGTTCCATCAACACTTTTCACTTAAATGTACCGAATTTCTCAAACTTTCACCTATCTCATCTTCAAAACTAAAATAAAATTGTTAAACACAAGTGTGTGTATTCTTGGAACCATGTAAAAATAAAGAAAAAGTATCAAAAAGTGAAGGGTGGGTGCAAAAGTTCCCAAACCTAGGTGGGTTGCCTCCCACTAACTCTAAATTTTATGCATTCAGTTAGGCTCATTGATTCTTGACTCAATCATCCTCGTGGAACCTTCAACGCATCTTTGTAGTAGATGTCCCTCTCATGTGCATTTAAGCATATCTCCTCATCAACCAGGTGTTCGTTAACTAGCATCACAATGTCAAAACTTTGGTTTGCTTTGTACGGACCCACTTCAACAATGACTTTCAACCTTTACCCATTGACAATGAACTCTTTTGCTCCATCCTTTTCAATATCACAATAGCCCCAGATGGAAATACATGTTTGATTAGATAAGGACCTTCCCATCTAGACCGAAGCTTTCTGGGAAAGAAATTCATCCTAGAATTGTACAACCATACCCATTGTCCTAGCTCAAAGTTCTTCTTCTTGATCAACTTATCATGCAAAAACTTGATCCTTTCATTATTACTTTTTGACATCTCATATGCCTCATGTCTCATCTCTTCTAGCTTATGCAACTACAATTTTCTTCTCACTTCGACAGTGTCTCCATCCATGTACATGGCTTTCAATGCCTATAGTGCCTTGTGTTGCATTTCAATTGCTAGAAGGCAACTCTTTCCATACACAAGTTTAAATGGTGTGGTGCCAATTGAGGCTTTGAATGTTGTTCTATATGCACATTGTTACACCCCAATCTCATAGTTTTCACTAATCATGTGATTAGGGCATAAATTGAGGATTTACCGTAATACAAAGACCACCTTTAACTTTTCTTTTCTTTCAAAACTCTTTGTTTTCTCGCACTGAAGCACATAAACGAACTTTACAAGGGAATCTAAACATTGATTTCTCTAATCTGATTTCAATAGTAAAAATGCATGTATGAATATTCATTATGTTCCTTATACTTTTAAGCACATAAGACTTGCTTATTCACACATATTGCTAAAAGAGGAATAATGTTATACATCATCATTTACAAATCTCTCTTATTTCTTTACAAGGACCTAGAGTGACAAGGACTGACTGAACTTAACTATACTCAGACTTAACTCTTATGGCAGATCTACTCTGTTGCAATGATATCTTCTTCAAGTCCATGTGATTTCCCTAAAAATTGTGAGAAGAGGGGTGAGCCTACTCATTCAGTGAATGAGTACTTCAAAGAAACAGCCTAAAGCACTGATATAACTACATATATACTTTTGAGCAATTGATATCAATTATAACAGTAGTAAGCTTTAAAGAGTCTAATAATTGACAATCATAAATATGGCAGGATACTCTAAATATCTATAAGAGTGAATCAATATATGAAATGCTTGATTGATCATAAAGAGAACTAATAATTCAGAAACATACAAAGAATAATTGAATAACTGTACACACTTGTTTGAACTCTCATTCATTTTATTATGCCATGATCATATGCAATGTACTCTACATATGAAGACTCATAGTGCACTACGATCACACCGTACAAGACTTAGCGGACACACCCGGGAAATGTTAAGTCTGACTACTCTCCTAGTCCGCAACAGGGAAATGGCTCTCAGGCCTAAACTGGACTCCTCCTCTAACCTGAGCACACAGGAGGAGAGTCAAGCGACCTCTTGGCTTTTCTATACTCTAGTGCCACCAGGACTTCTGGTTTATGTTGGACACTACAAACTATAATTAAGGAGACTTCCACTAGGGCTTCATCCCCCTGCCACCTGATAGCACGTTCTGACCCCCGTATACTGGACGCTACCAGGGTTAGGTCATTTCACCCCTAAGGCACAAACCTCACATAGGGGTTCTATGGTGTTCAGGGCTCCTAAGTCTATTATTCTATTATTCCTAGAAATCTCTTTTCTACATTGTACCCTTCTCTTACTTATACTTGACTCTGGTATCTCTATGGTGTCGTGTTTACTTATTTGAAGTTATAATACAACATGTATATCATTCTAAACTTGGCAGAAAAATATATTCAAAATACTATAATATACTGAGTAATCAAAATACTATACATGCAGGAAGACAAAAATTCTTAAATAAATAGATTACATGTCCACTTGGCACATACACACTAGAATCGTGCAATTTATTATCTTATTACACTAATAAGAGTTAATTACTTGACATATGAGTAATCTTCAATAGCACCTGCAACATATCTGTAATTTCTCAAAGAACGTGCATATCAACCCAAATATTGAGTTGTTCATCTCATAACTCTATTAAGAGTTAATTACTTATCATGACAAGAATTATTAATAATAACTGAGAACATTTATATCACAATACTTGATTCATTGAACACCCTACCCTTAGGGTTTCATTTAATCACAACAAATGATACAAAGAAAGGTGTAATACATCTATCACATACTTCTCAAATCTTTACAACACATGATACCTAGGATCTCAATCCCTTATCACATTACTGGGAATTCTCATCGCTTCACATCATTATCATAATTACTGGATCTGGGTAGTCAAACCCTTAGATCATCACATAGCATTGTTACCTCTGTAACATGCAACCATTACCTCTAGGTCCATAGATTAAGGTATTTATTTCCCTGGTTGTACAATTATTCTCATGGCTCACAAGGCCATCACACATCTTTTCACCTCTCACTAGGCAACAACTTATTCCCATGGCTCCCATAAAGATTTCATGTGACATAAACATTCATTGATTAAAGACTACTATCAACAAATCATATAAAATAAATATATGTATGAAACCTTGGAACTGAGGTGAATTTGGGTTTCCATGCCATTCACTGGGATGTCATGCATAAATAATAACATTGAATAAATAAAGTCTATCATGTCAAGAAAATACCTTCAACTGGATTTCACGATATCTATTCGCAAATATCCAACTTTCCTCGCATCTAGGGTTTCACCCTCTTCACTGAGATACCAAACAAACATTGCTCACTTTAAAAGAAATCCAAGATAGTGTTTGACATATATGTACTATGAATTTAGATAAACAATCATTCAAAACCAAGGGGATCTGGATAAGCAACTTTCTCTATTTACTTATACAACAAATTTCAGTCATAGACAAATTCCCTATATTTCAGTTTACTCTTATAACCTCTGTGAATACTTAGGGAATTCTCATTAGAATGCATTGTATCCATTTCTAATATGATTTTATCATCTGAAATTCATTCAAATAAAGGAAGAATCCATTTCATATCATTTTGCAACAACTTAGAACAAATAGACAATTCAGGATTTGTAGTCGCATACTAAGCAATTAAAGATTATGGTTGATTTAACCAATTTTCATGCAATATACTGTTTAAAGGAAGTTCCCACTCACCTTAAGGTGTGAAAATACCTTAAAAACGTATCCCATATCTGAAAATCTTGAATCCATATCAAATCCCTAGCAATTCATCTAGTTCTTCTTCCATTCAACTCGGAAACCCTAAAAATGAGGGATTATGAAGAAAGAGTGAGAAAAGGGGAAGTTTTGATACTATTTTGGATCAAATTAGAGGAGGTAAGGAATTTTGACATGTGATATAAGATTCACCATAAAACTATATCCAAAGAAGCTAAACTTACATGATTTCATCATTCCTCAGATCGCAAAACCCTAGGTCAGCATCTCCATCAATTTCTCCTCTCAAACCCTAACTCTCTCTATCTCTCTCTCTAGGATTTCATTTCTCTAGATTGAATTACAAATTATTAGAGCTCCTTGTGTGTTAGGTTGACCTTATAGAGCAATTGAGTTGCTTGGGTTAATTGCACATTGACCCCTCACTAAACATTTTCTTATTTCAGCATATTTTTCTGTGATAAAAAGGTTTCTTTGAATTCGTATATTTTAGAGATCAAACCTTCTCCAAAATTATGATAATTTATAATATTGTGTATAATTTATTTAAAAATATTTAGTAAAAATTTGAAATCATGCCATGCTTCTATTAAATAGTTAAAAATCGAACTATGGACTGCTATCTAGAATTCTATAGAAATGTTAGTTACTATAATTCGTCTACTGATAAGGTCTAAACACATCAAAAAATTAAGAAAATTTTACATGTTGTTTATGATTTCGTTTTGTATATCCACTTAAAATTTCAGATCATTTGGAGGTACCAATAAATAATTAAAAATAAAACACTGCACTGCTAAAAAGCACTTTGTCAACATTTTGGTCGAAGTATAGTTCGACCGAGAACCACATTCACAGAACACTCAAATATTCTAAAATTTTTCTCTAATATGTATGATTGAGTTATACATATCATAAACAAAATTAAATTAAATAAAAAATTTATATAAAATATGAAAAATCATTTACCACACTACTATCCTGATCAAATTCCATACTCATGTACCATCAAAACCCTAATTTCAGCCAACTAGGGTTTATATTTCTCAAACCCTAATTTCTCAAAAAATAGAACACTTAACGTTCTTATTAGGTTTTAAAACATCATAATTGAATTATCATCATTAATTAGATTTAATAAATGATCAATCCAATTAAGCATATAATCATCCAGGTAAATCCTAGTTTACCAATTAAGCTCATATGCGGTCATAACAATTCCCCCCCCCCCAAAAAAAAGGTTTCGTCCCTGAAATATAAATATGTAAGTAAAGTAAATTCAAGGTTTATTTTAATCTTATGAAATCTTACATGTCATTATATTCTTGTATTTCATACTTGAATGCAGTTTTCAACATTAAATCCTTTATTCCTTTACTAAATCACAACATGTTTGAAATAGTTCTCAATGATAACAAACAAATTCTCTATGCCACAATCAATCATAGGATGGATAAAGAAACAACCATTTCAATATTTTCATACTCTTGAGGTGTTACCTCAACATCGATAATCTGATCCAACTATCTCAATTCATATTGCTAAATATGTACTATTGTTATGCATTACCTCTACATCACGAAAGAGAGTTCACCATGTTCTTTTGAATTTTACTATTGTGCTACTCAAATAGCAAAATAGTCTTGAGTTAAAAGACTAGATTCAACAACAATTGTACATTACTACTCACGGCATCCCCATTGGATCATGGATGCATAAGGTGAAACATTACCGTCGCATTCCATACTATTCTCAAGTATGAACCCACACATAATTCAAGGTGTAACCATTGGATTATAGCATACTAGGGTTTCAACAACACTAATAGAGTACTCCATAATTGTATTAGTCATTCAAGGACTATTCATACCCAATTACCATCACTTAGTTATATTAAAGCTAGGTATAACAAGATACACCTCATTAGGGTTACATATTAATACAATATGGTTATCATCCCTTCTATTCATATGAGTGAATAGGTAAGATGACCTTATTCAGGGTAACCCTCCATTTGTTCTATCATCATTCAACCCATATCACCATACCACAATTGTACAATACTAAGATGTATTACTAGTATGAACGACTTCAACTATTAAACACCTTTAATTAACATATTGCTTGCACATGTACACTGAAATCATACGTAGATCCAATTTACATCCCTTAATATACCTTCAACAAATTATACTTCTAAAAACAAATTCACATATTACTAAAAGCCATTGTTTTCTCGTATCTCTCTCCTCATTCATTACTACTTACTTTTTGCTATTTATCCTTCTCATTATAATCATGTAGATTAAACATCCCTAAAATTGAAACATACAAGGTAAGAATAGATTATCCATCATTCTTGCTATTACTACAAGAATTTATTTCATATCACACTTCATTCATATTGTATTTCTCCTTTTGTTCAAAACACACCTCTTATATTTCAAATCTATTTCTTATCCTTTGCTATAAATCATTTCCATATTGTTTATCTACCTTTTAGATTAGCTAGGATTACTATCAGTGCTAGTTTACTTCTCATATTGCAAATTTCATGATCTTGTTTTATAGAGATGCCAGTATTTAAGGTCAAATCATAGTGACAACCCTTGAACTACTACAACTCTAAACATTCTAGGGTTTGGCCTTTATCAGTAGCATGACATTATTGTGGTGTGACTTTGCTCCCTTAATTTGAAATTCAAACTTTGGATCTCACAAATTTTACTAAAGTCTTCCTTATCTTATCAATTGAATTTCCTTCATATTAATTGGCCATTCAGATAGATGACATTCTCAATTTACCCTTCTAGGGTTTCATCATCATATTGTGTGTCATTATTACATTCACTAGATGCCTCTACCATGGTGTTTATGCATTAGATATGATTCATTTTCTTATCACTTCATTCCCACATTTCTCTCATTAAGTAATATATGGAAGAGAAGATGGTTCTGAGACTTAGAATTCTTATCTTCAAACATCCCATTAATACATTTGTCGTATGTAGGTTTAATTAGTTATCAACAAGGATACTTGACTAACTAGCACTTGATTGAATCTCCTAACCTCTTTCTTTTATATAATATATTCCTCCACCATGTTTCAAACCCTTCCTTACTTTCCATAATCCTCTTACCATATACTACACTTCCACTTGTTATCTTTAACTTCTACTTTTCTCTTATGATCATGTTGCTTATTCATGTGTATGATCATGTATACCATGTTGCACATATTTCTTTTTATCCTTCTACTAATGTGAAGTTCAAATTCTAAATCAATAATCTCTCTACTAGTTTCAACTCGTGTTTAATACATTACATATCCTTCATTTTAAATCAAACAACTCATGCATGGGTGAAACATTGTCTCTTATATCAAGTTTTTCCTTCCTGAGTATAGTCTACCTTTGTATAACTTATTCATTTTGTTAAGCTACACTTTTGTTCTTTTTTTTTGGAAACTAGTTTGTTGTTCTATAGAGACTTGGAATCCAAAGGTAGTAAGGATGGATGTATTGAACTTATTAATAAAGGTATACATTCCATGCTTTCAATTATATCATAACCCTCATTCCTTAATCAATCTCATCATTTCCAACATTTATCTTTATTTTAACTTAGTTTCTTATCCTAGTCTTATGATTTACATATTTATCTAATTCTCTTTACTTTAACTCTTCTAAAAACTCTTCAGTTATATTTACTTATCGTATACTTAACTCTTTTCTTCTATTTTTCCTTTGCTTTGGAGTACATAAAACATTGTACTCAGTTATATAATCCATTCCTCATGATTGATTCTTACTACCTTGGCCCTTACATACTTTTCTCATATATTTTCCATATTTCATATTTAGAGTTGATATAATATTAATCATTAAACTTAATCTGAACCTTATGTCGTGTTCCTTTATTCCCAATTAAGGATTTCTCATATGAGACCCCAAAGTTGTGTCTCAGATATCAGTTCCAACTGATTCTTAGCTATTCTAATATTTCCCATATGTTTCAACATCTTAGTGTATGTACATTCTCACTATGATGTGGGTCTAATTTATCCAGAGTCTACTCTTATCATATTGTTAATAGGAGTCATTAAATCCCAGTAATGCATCCTGCCAGCCGGACTAGGCCGAACATGCAGTCCTGAAGCCAAGAGCTACTTAAGATTAACCAACTCCTATTAATCTCAAACATGTGGAAAGAATATCCACTTAGGAAAGTTCATTCAAAGATCATTTCTAGTCTACTTGATACAAAGAATGTAATCAATAAATGCTACAACTACATAGTGTACAACAAATCTTAAAGACCCATATCTATTTCAAAATACTGAATATCTGAATTCAAACATATAAGAGCATTTCTATTCATCTCCAATAAAACAACAATATGAAATGAAAGTTCTATCTCATTTTATATTTATGCTCTTAATTCATGTTACTTATCTTATTTCTAGCCCTAATATTTCTAGGGTTCCTGTCTAGCCCATCCTTCCACTGTACACCTGGCTAGGGTATACATGAAAGAATAGACAAAGTAGCTTGATACTAGTTGATTTAAGTACTCAGATATCGGGCCAGGATATCCAAATACTCAAATCCCCAGAGCTAACATCATAACATCTCCTATCTGCCACACTTATGACTCTAACTTACTAACTTAATGGTCCATGACAACTCAGCCTAAGCTCTGATACCAAGTTGTTACACCCCAATCTCACAATTCCCACTAATCATGAGATTAGGGCATAAATTGAGGATTTAACGTAATACAAAGATCACCCTTAACTTTTCTTCTCTTTCAAAACTCTTTGTTTTCTCACATTGAACCACATAAACCAACATTATAAGGGAATCTAATCATTGATTTCTCTAATCTAATTTCAACAGTAAAAATGCATGTATGAACATTCATAATGTTCCTCATACTTTTAAGCACATAAGACTTGCTGATTTGCACATATTGCTAAAAGAGGAATAATGTTATACATCATCATTTACACTCTCTCTGATTTCTTTACAAGGACCTAGAGTGACAAGGACTGACTGAACTTAACTATACTCAGACTTAACACTTGTGGCAGATCTACTCTGATGCAATGATATCTTCTTCAAGTCCATGCGATTTCCCTAAAAATTGTGAGTAGAGGGGTGAGCCTACTCACTCAGTGAATGAGTACTTCAAAGAAACAATCTAAAGCACTGATATAATTATAGATATACTTTTGAGCAATTGATATCAATTATAACAGCAGTAAGCTTTAAAGAGTCTAATAATTGACAATCATAAATATGGTACGATACTCTAAATATCTATAAGAGTGAATCAATATATGAAATGCTTGATTGATCATAAAGAGAACTAATAATTCAGAAACATACAAAGAATAATTGAATAACTGTACACACTTTTTTGACCTCTCATTCATTTTATTATGCCCTGATCATATGTAGTGTACTCTACATATGAAGACTCGTAGTGCACTACGATCACACCGTACAAGACTTAGCGGACACACCCAGAAAATGCTAAGTCTGACTACTCTCCCGATCTACAACAGGGAAATGGCTCTCTGGCCTAAATTGGACTCCTCCTCTAACCTGAGCACACAGGAGGAGAGTCAAGCCACCTCTTGGCTTTTCTGTACTCTAGTGCCACCAGGACTTCTGGTTGATGTTGGACACTACAAACTATAATTTAAGGAGACTTCCACTAGGGCTTCATCCCCCCTGCCACCTGATAGCACATTCTGACCCCCATATATTGGATGTTGCAAGGGTTAGGTCGTTTCACCCCTAAGGCGCAGACCTCACATAGGGATTCTATGGTGTTCAGGGCTCCTAAGTCTATTATTTTATTATTCCTAGAAAGCTCATTTCTATATTGTACCCTTCTCTTACTTATACTTGACTTTGGTATTTCTATGGTGTCACATCTACTTATTTGAAGTTATAATACAACATGCATATCATTCTAAACTTGGCAAAACAGTATATTCAAAACACTATAATATACTGAGTAATCAACATACTATACATGCAGGCAGACTAAAATTCTTAAATAAATAGACTACATGTCCACTTGGCACATACACACTAGAATCGTGCAATTTATCATGTAATTACACTAATAAGAGTTAATTACTTGACATATGAGTAATCGTTAATAGCACCTACAAATTATCTGTAATTTCTCAAAGAACGTGCATATCAGCCCAAATCTTGAGTTGTGAATCTCATAACTCAATTAAGAGTTAATTACTTATCATGACAAGAATTATTAATAATAATTGAGAACATTGATATCACAGTACTTGATTTATTGAACACCCTACCCTTAGGGTTTCATTGAATCACAACAAATGCTACAAAGAAAGGTGTAATACATCTATCACGTACTTTTCAAATATTTACAACACATGATACTTGAGATCTCAATCCCTTATCAAATTACTAGGAATTCTCATCCCTTCACATCATTATCGTAATTACTGCATCTGGGTATTCAAACCCTTAGATCATCACATAGCATTGTTACCTCTAGGTCCTTAGACCAAGGTATTCATTTCACTAGTTGTACAAGCATTCTCATGGCTCATAAGGCCATCACACATCTTGTCACCTCTCACTAGGCAACAACTTATTCCCATGGCTCCCATAAAGATTTCATGCGACATAAACATTCACTGAATAAAGACTACTATCAACAAATCATATAAAATCAATAATGTATGAAACCTTGGAACAAAGCTGAATTTGGGTTTCCATGACATTCATTGGGATATCATGCATCAATAATAATATTGAATAAATAAAGTCTATCATTTCAAGAAAATTCCTTCAAATGGATTTCACGATATCTATTCGCAAATATCCAACTTTCCTCGCATATAGGGTTTCACCCTCTTCACTGAGATAACGAACAAACATTGCTCACTTTAAACAAAATACAAGATAGTATCTGACATATATGTACTATGCATTTAGACAAATAATCATTCAAAACCAAGGGGATCTAGATAAGCAACTTTCTCTATTTACTTATACAACAAATTTCAGTCATAGACAAATTCCCTATATTTCAGTTTACTCTTATAACCTTTGCGAATACTTAGGGAATTCTCATTAGAATGCATTGTATACATTTCTAATATGATTTTATCATCTGAAATTCATTCAAACAAAGGAAGAATCCATTTCATATCATTTTGCAACAACTTAGAACAAATAGACAATTCAGGGTTTGTAGTCACATACTAAGTAATTAAAGATTATGGTTGATTTAACCAATTTTCATGCAATATACTATTTAAAGGAAGTTCCCACTCACCCTAAGGTGTGAAAACACCTTAAAAACGCATCCCATATCTAAAAATCTCGAATCCATATCAAATCCCTAGCAATTCACCCAATTCTTCTTTCTTTCAACTCGGAAACCCTAAAAATGAGGGATTATTAAGAAAGAGTGAGAAAAGGGGAAGTTTTGATACCATTTTGGATCAAATCAGAGGAGGCACGGAATTTTGACATGTGAGAGAAGATTCACCATGAAACTATATCCAAAGAAGCTAAACTTACATGATTTCATCTTTCCTTGGACCGCAAAACCCTAGGTCAGCATCTCCATCAATTTCTCCTCTCAAACCCTAACTCCCTCTCTCTCTAGGATTTCATTTCTCTGGATTGAATCACGAATTATGAGAGCTCCTTGTTTGTTAGGTTGACCATATAGAGAAATAGAGCTGCTTGGGTTAATTGCACATTGACCCCTCACTAAACTTTTTCTTATTTCAGCAGATTTTTTTGTCATAAAAAGGTTTCTGTGAATTTGTGTATTTCAGAGATCAAACCTTATCCAAAAATTATGAGAATTTATCATCTTGTGTATAATTTATTTACAAAGAATTATTTAAAATTTGAGATTATTCTAAGTTTCCATTAAATAATTAAAAGTCGAATAGTGCACTGTTATCCAGAATTCTGTAGAAATGTTAGTTACTGTAATTCGTCTACTGATAAGGTCTAAACGCATCCAAAAATTATGAAAATTTTACATGTAGTTTATGACTAAGTTTCATATCTTAGTTTAAAATTTCAGTTCATATGAATTACCAATAAATAAATAAAAATAAAACACTACACTACAAAAAAGTACTCTATCAACATTTTGGTTGAAGTATAGTTCGACCAAGAACCACATTCAAAGAACACTAAAATATTCTGAAATTTTTCTCCAATATGGATTATTGAGTTATTCATATTATATCCAAAACTCAATTAAATATAAAATTTGTAGAAAATATGAAAAATAATTTACCACACTAATATCCTGATGAAATTCCATACTCATGTACCATCAAAACCCTAATTTCAGCCAACTAGGGTTTATATTTCTCAAACCCTAATTTCTCAAACAATAGAACACTTAACGTTCTATTAGGTTTAAAACATCATAATTGAATTATCATCATTAATTATATTTAAGCAATGATCAATCCAATTAAACACATAATCATCCAGGTAAATCCTAGTTTACCAACTAAGCTCAGAAGCGGTCATAACACCCACAAAGCTCCATTGAGATGTAAATACCAATCCTTATGGTCTGGCCTCACCATCTTATCAAGAATGAGATTTATCTCCCGATTAGATAACTCAACTTGACCACTCGTTTGAGGGTGGTAAGGAGTATCCACGCAATGATTCACACCATGCCTTTTTAGCAATTCTTCAAAGGTGCTATGGATGAAATGGCTTCTTCCATCAATAATCATTGCTCATGGTATACTGAAGCGGCTAGAGGTGTTTGACTTGACAAAGTCACAAACTACTTTGTGATCATTTGTTCTTGTGGCTATTGCTTCAATCCACTTGGACACATAATCAATGGCCACCAAGATGTACACATATTTGAAGGAGGGAGGCAACAATCCCATGAAGTCAATCCCCCAAAAATCAAAAACCTCAACCACTAGAATGGGAGATAGAGGAATCATGTCCCTCTTGGAGATAGTGCCCGCCTTTTGGCACTTCAAACAAAATTTACAATATGCATTATCATCTTTGAACAAGGTTGGCAAATAGAATCCACTTTGAGGAATTTTTGCAGCTGTGTGTTTTCCGTCGAAATGACCTCCACAAACTCTGGAGTGGCACATGGATATGATCTCTTGTTGCTCATTTTTAGGGAAACATCTTCTTATAAGTTGTTCAAGATAATACTTGAATAGATTTGAGTCATCCCAAACATAATTCTTCACCATCACAAACAACCTCTTGCTTTCTTCTGTAGTCCATGTGCTTGGCATCTCCTACTTGCCAGAAAATTGTCTACATGTTTATACCATGGTCTTTGAGTCGAGTCAAGAAAAAAAGTTCCTCATGGGGCATCATCTCCTTTATTTGGTTCACTTCATTATAAGTTGATTCAATGTAGGAGAGATGGCCAACTATAGAATTTTCCACTCCCTTCTAGTCAACAATCTCCAAATCAAATTCTTGGAAGCAACAAAATCCAATGGATCAACCTTGGCTTAGAATCTTTATTTTTCGTGAGATATTTCAAGGCTACATGATCCATGTATAAGACCACCTTGTTTTGCAAGAGATAAGAATGAAACTTGTCAAGAGCAAAGATGACAACAAGCAGCTCCTTCTCAGTAGTGGAGTAGTTTCTTTGTTCTTCATTTAGAGTTTTTCTTACATAATAGATGGCATGTGGAATCCGGCCAACCCTTTGGCCCAGAACAACCCCCACTACCATATCTGATGCATCAATCATGATTCTAAATGGCCAAGAGAAATTTGGGGGTTGCATAATAGGAGAAGAGACGAGCTTATTCTCTAATTGGTTGAAGGCTTCCACACTTAACATCAAAATTGAAGTCCACATCCTTCTCTAGAAAATGACAAAGTGGCCTCACAATTTTACTAAAGTCTTTGATGAATCTACGATAGAAGCATGCATTCCCCAAGAAATAAAGAACACGTCTGATGGTGGAAGGAATAGTAAGAGTGGAGATTATCCCCACTTTGGCCTTATCAACTTAAATTCTGTCCTTAAGAAACTTGGTGACCCAGAACAATACCTTCGGGCACCATAAAGTGACTCTTTTCCCAAGATAGCACCAAACAAACCTTGATGCATCTTTCAAGCATGACTACTAGATGAAGCAAACAATCATCAACAATCTTGTCAACCACTAAAAAATCATCATTGAAGACCTCTAGAGACGAATCAACCATGTCAACAAAGATGGATGTCACACATATTTGAAAGGTAGATGTATCATTACACAGCCCAAATCGCATCCTTACGTAAGCAAAAGTACCACTTGGGCAAGTGAATGTTGTCTTCTCTTGAACTACGGGATGAAATGCTACCTGGAAGTAGCCTGAGTAACCATCAAGTAAACAATAGAAGCTCTGCCCTGTAAGTCTTTCTAGGATCTGATTGATGAACGAGAGGGGAAAGTGGTACTTTTTTGTCTTCTAATTCAACTTTCTATAATCTACACACATCCTGCACTTTGATTGCTCTCTCATTGGCGTCAACTCTCCATCCTCATTCTCAGCTACTGTGATCCCACCCTTCTTGGGCACAACCTGGATGGGACTCACCCAAGGGCTATCAGAGATGGGGTAGATAATCCCAACATCTAGCAACTTCACTACATATTGTGACACAACCTATTTCAACTTCAGATTCAACCTTCTTTGCATTTTCCATTTGTATGTCATCATCTTCAAGGTAAATCCTATGAACACAAATGGATGGGTCAATGCCCCTCAAATCAGCAATGGGTTGAATGATTTTCTTCCATAAAGGCATCATCTTGTTCCAGAGAAAGGATAGAGGAAATGATCACTGGGAGGGTGTCATTGGAACCTAGGAAAGCATACTTCAACCCTTCAAGGATGAGACTTGATCTCAAGGACTGAAGGTTCTTCAAGGGAGTTCTTCAATAGTTTAGAAATGGACGGGAGGTCCTCACTTGTAGCCACTATGGATAGTTCCTCTTCCTCATCCTCCTCCTCCTCCTCATCATGATCGAGGAATTCCATAATAGACTATAGATCTCTACCATGAGTAGCAGTATGAACCCATGCATGGAGGCATTCCTCTACAATCTTGTCAAGACACTCAATAGGATAGAAATCTTCCTCTATAGCACCTATCACCTTGGTCTTAGAAGAAGACTTGAAAATGTTCAACCGAATCTTCATGTACATGAAGGTCACATACATGATACTGGTCCTCACATGAATCACGACATCAGTTGTAGCCACTAAGGGTTTCCACAAGATAATAGGCACCTTTCTTGAGTCTTTTTCCATATCCAACAAAATGAAGTCAACATGGAAGAATGCAGAGGTCTCATCATCAAGTCTCACCAACACATCATCAAAACGCCCTCTAAGTGTCTTCACAGATCGGTCAACTAATTGCAAAGTGCAATGAGATGAACCCAATTGTCCCATTTGTAGTTCAGAAAACACATCATACACCATAAGTCATGAAGAGCTTTGGCAATGCTGTGTGCTCTAATGTATCAAGAGATGATGGGATCCTTGGGATATTTCCTTTTTCTTGGCCTGATGTGTTGTAGAATTGAGCTCACTTGCTCAATGATCTTGACTTTCCTTGGTGTTCTTCCTATTGTTCTCCTCTTGAATGTGCAAAAATCTTTCAAGAATTTGGCATAAGACGGAATTTTCTTGATTGCATCAAGCAATGGAATATTGAACTTCACCAGCGTAAAAGTTTCCATGATGTCTCCAATGTGCTTCTTCTTCCTCTTTTTAGTGGATGGTTCTTCAAGTGCATCTTGACAAGGAGGGAGTTGTTCTCTCGATTGGCTCAAATCAACAGAATCATCAATCAATATCATAGGAGTCACAATATCATCTCTCTACATCACAATATCAACCTAGGTGCCTATCACAATATCCTCAACCAGAATCTTAGTATCACCTTCTCTGATCACAGTATCAACTCTATCATCACTGGTTGCACTATCAACAGAAGTGTCATGTGGTTGTTCTAAGGTCCTACCACTTCTAAAGACTGTCACCGCCTTCACATGCTCATGTGTGGTAGAAGAATAAGCTTGATGTGATGGTTGTGGCTATTGAGGTGGTGGTTTTGGGTGTGGCAGATTTGGGTTTTGGAGAATTAATTGTGGGTGAGATTGTGGTTGTGGTGGATTGGGGTGATACTGTAGAGGGGGTTGTTGGTATGAGTGAGGTGGAGGTGGAGTGTATTTGGTAGTTGAATGGGGGTTGTGGAGGTGGAGGAACATAAGGGTTGGGTCGCCCTTGGTACTGTGGTGGAACATAGGCACTTTGGGGGGTGCCCATAAAACCACCATCATTGTTTGGATTAGGCATAGGTTTAGAAGGGAGCTTTCCTTCTTCACGACGAGCAAGTGAAAGAGAAATCTGATCAAGCCTTTTCTCAATGCAGATAATTGTTTTCCCATGGGAGGACACATCTTTCTTCACTTCATCAAGGCTTCTTATCCTCCCAAGCACCTCATTTTCAAACTTTGAGTTGTACTTAGGTCCTTGATTTTCCTTGGCTATCCTCGCCTCTCTTCACTTTGTTGTTTCCAAGAGAAGTTAGGATGGTTCCTCCATTCTAGAGTATTAAGAGTTGGACATATGATCTTTATTGTTCTGGTTTCCAAAAGCATGCAAAGCATTCACTTCTTAATCACGATATCAACTGCCATGGTAGATTGGCTAGCAGAATCCCCAGATTGGTTCTTCATCATTCTCATCATATCATCTATAATCTTCATCATTTGGTGGTTGGCTTCTGTTCTGACTGGAGCTGTAGGAGGGGGAGGAGGAATGTAGTTTTGGTCACAATGATCCCCTTTACTTGAAGCTCGGTGGCAAGATTTCTCAGCTAGATGCTCAAATATGGGTCAAGACTCCTCTGGTGGCTTTGCCATGAATGTGCCTCCATAGGAGGAATCGATAATAGTCTGACTCAGCTCAACCGGTCCAGTGTAGAACGTTTGTACAAGCTACCATAGAGGTACTTCATGATGAGGGCAATCACATAGGAGCTTCTAAAATTGTTCCCAAGCTTCATGGAAGGGTTCATTCTCCCGTTAGGTGAAGGAGGTGATGCACCTTCATATCTGAGTCAACTTTGCTATCAGATATAACTTCTTGAGGAATTCATTCTTCATCGCCACTCACATCACCAAATCAAGCTTGGATATATACCACTCTTTTGATTTTTCCTTTAGGGATAAAGGAAAAAGGGTCCTCATTATAGAATCATCCATGGTGGCTGGGGTACGGTAGGTTGAGCAAGTTTCAAGAAAAGCATCTATGTGGTGGTAGGGATTCTCATTCTCCATCCTATAGTAAGTGGGAAGGAGTCTAAGAAGGGCCAATATAATGGAGAATTGTTGACCCGACATTTGGTCAACAAGGGTGGCGATTGGGGAGTTGTAGTTCCCCGAGGTGAAGTACTCATGGAGAGGGCGATTGGGATGTTGTGGAACTCCCCCAGGTGGGTTTTGTGGGACACCCCCAGGAGGGTTGTGAGAATTCAACCCATCCATTTTAGACTCTCAGTGTTGGTGACTTATTCTACCTATATTGAGGTCGAATGGCACCAGGGTGATAGATGTAGAGCGTCTACCAAGCATGCATAGTTGTCACCGGCACAATACACAAACAAACAACAAGAGCCAAGTTAGAAGGCAAGTATGCAAGAGTAAATAAAGAATAAAGAATAGGATTGGTGAGGGTAGTAAGAAAATCTAAGATACAGTAACTAGCTAGGCCGAGCACCTCTACTCCTCGACAATGGCGCCAGAAAACTTAGTGCGTTTTGGACTACCATGGGTTACAACTAGCCAATTGGATTTGATTAGATGCAACTTAGGCAAACACATGGATCTTTAGAATTTATAGTGGAACTAGTCTGACACACCTACTTAAACTAATCATACATACCAGTAAGCACACGGGGTCGTGTTGTAGTATAGGCAAGCGGTAAGAAAAGGCTCGATCCTCAGTGAGAGAGGGGGCACTAAATGTAGATTAGTGTGAGCTACGTTCCTAAAGCAGAGTGTAGGGTTTTTAGGATTTAAAGATGATTCTGGTTGATTACTCTAATTTTGCAAGAAATTAAAGACAAGAAGAAAACTAGATTACCAAAAACCCTAAATTATCCTAAACAAGGTAAGTCTAATAAGCTAGGCAAAACAATCAACTAAGAAAGAGCAAGGAATTACAACTAAGCTACACTAGACTAGCAACACAAATTAATAACTAAGAGATAAGTTAAGAACTAGAGCAAGCAAGGATCTAGGTTATCACTAACTAATAAGAGTAACACTAGCAAGCTCAAAAGAGCACAAACTACCCAAGAAAGATCTAGCTATCAAGAACTAAGCAATTAACTAAGAAGCAATTAAGCACAAGCAATTAACTAGCATTAACAAGATAAATTAACAAGGAGGCTTTTAGAAAAGATATGGATAGGTGGGCCATTTGATAATGATACTAAGATTCCAATTGAGGGGGAAGATGGAACAAACAAGCTTAATCAATCATTCTAGATTACTTAAACCAAACAATTAGTCAAATCCTAAGAAATCACCCTACAATATTAGCTAGCCTAAGGTATAGGTCGGATTTCACTAGAATTTGACAATATAGGTTTCTAGCATAGGGTTGCTTAGTGTAATTGGGAGCCAAGGTAGAATTGGGGAGTAGAGGTGAGGGTATTTCACCCCATATTACTCACCACCTAGCTTTTATCAAACTCCTAGGAAATTGCACAAATCAACCCTATACTAGCTACTTAGATCACACACCTAGGAGTAGGAGAAGGACTATATGTAGTGGGATATGGGATGCTAGATAGGAATCCACTAATTTGACCTAGGAGAAAGTTCCAAGATAGCCCCACATTTGCTATCTTCTCCTAGACTTAGGTGGATTCAAGCACACACACACAAGCAATTCATATTTTTAGATAAAAACCACAAGTACATATATGGGAAATGAGATCTAAGTAGCAAGAAATCATCATAGAATGAAATCATAGAGTTTACAAATTATGTTTCCCCAACTTGGTATCAAAGTATCATTTTGCCCCAAACATCCCACCACAAGGGGCTTAGCTACACAACTAAATAAAAGAGCAAAGAAAAGAGAAGAAAGAGGTAGAAATCCATGGAGTTCATGGAAGTCGCTTTTTTCTTCACCTCCTTGCTGTAGCAACTCATAAAAATCCCTCCAAGGTTAGAAATGGCATGAATGGAGGTGGTTTGGTGGTGAAAATCCTAGAAAACTAGGGTTTTTGGGTGGAAATGGAAGGTGGGAGGTAGGTGAATGTCTTGAATGGAAGGAAGTGTCTAAGGAGTAGCTAGAGTAGCTGTAGGAATGCTAACCTAATGTTATGGCTGCCACCCATGTATATATAGGTGGTGGTGGAAGCACTAGGGTAAGTGGGGGTATTGTTGGAAATTCAGTGCAAAAAAGCTAGGTTTTAGGTGGCAGAACGGTCATGGTGGAAAGTGAAAAATGTCAGGTTTGAGGTGGTGAAATGAAGGCTGGTAGCATGGCCGTACTGGGCAGCATGGCCGTGGTGGGGGCTAGGTAGAATGGTCATTCTGGGTAGCATGGTTGTGGTGGGTGAGGTGGAGTGAAGGTTGTTCTCTTCAGTATGCCCGTTCTGGTCTTTGCAGCACGCCTGTGTTGGCTGGCATGACCATTTTGGTGGCTTCTTGGCATGACCATGGTGGGTAGCATGAACATTTTGGTGGAGTTGTTATAGCATGTCAAAAGTGGACATCAACCTGTTATTTTTGCATTGGAGAGCATGACCATTCCTTGGCACCATGGTCATACTAGGGTCTTCAGTAGAACTTTGAGCTCCATTCTTTGAAATCCATGGACTTGTTTGCTTGAGTTGATTTGTGGCCACCAAGGGTAGGTTGGAGAATTTTTGGGGTCTTCTCTAGACCCCTCTATCTCACTCATCCACCCAACATGGTCCAAGTACCTAAAAAACATCCAAAAGAATATCCATAAGTGCCTTTAACATAAATATGTATATTGAAGGAATTAACTTGCATTCTAACATGTTTAGATGTGATTGAGATGCAAAAAGACAAAATATGGAACCCCAAAATAGGGCTACATCACCACCCAAAACTTAAAACGTACTTGTCCTCAAGTATGCTCCAACTTAATCTCTCTTTTCAGTTTCTTTCAATCAACCAAGAATGATAAAATGCATTACAAAAGATGATTATTGACTAAATGGTCTTAGAAGTGACTAAGTGCCTATGTTCCACCTCTCTCCTCTTCCCTTTCACATTACAAACGTGAAAAGAGCACTAAGCATACAAACTTAGAATATAAAGCATAGAATACACAAGCTTTCCATATGTCCTTCATGTAATTCTGGGTAAGCCATTTCATGTTGGCATTAATCAATGATGACTAGGAGTGTTGTTTCACTTTCACGCATTCAATTTTATGCTTCAAACCGCACCAAATGACCCACATGGCTATAGAAAAGGGTAAAGTGAGACAGGTTAATGTTTCCTAGCTCAATGGGTATGAAAATGGAAGAAAGGATTGTGGTAAGAGATTGGAGTGCTTTTATACACTCATCCTTTCCTTATTTAGATGATCTTAAACATGATCATATTTTATTTAATTTTTTTTCTCATTTTATTTTTCTTTTTTCTTTTTCTTTTTTTCCTTGGGGTAGATAGGGCATATGGTGGAGAGAATGAATATGAAGATGTAGATATGACCACCCCACACTTTTGGAGGTGGCCAAGGCTAAATATGTGCACTAAGACATCCTTTAATGAGACCGAGAGGTATGAAGATGATGAAAGAAGAGTCGGGTCAAAGAGGGATCATTAGTATGGTTCTCAACACAAAATCTCCTACATGAAAAATAATCCAACACTTCATCAAGTAATATCACACCACGTGATAGAAAAACATTAGATTCATGTTTTTATCAAGCAATTTGATTGGATCTAAGAGTTCATAGCTTGCTCAATTCACAATTCAACCAAAACATTCACAAACATGAGAGAGGTGATGCACATGTAAAAAGTATTTAATAATAAACTCTAAGAATATGGGATTCATTTGTCAAAGATCAATACTTTTAGTTCAAAAA
This sequence comes from Alisma plantago-aquatica, assembly GCA_963693085.1. Classification (NCBI taxonomy): domain Eukaryota; kingdom Viridiplantae; phylum Streptophyta; class Magnoliopsida; order Alismatales; family Alismataceae; genus Alisma; species Alisma plantago-aquatica. The sequence goes on from OY856409.1 coordinate 1,982,617,728, forward strand.
TTGGAGATTCAAGTTGAAACATGCTTTTGGACAAAGAGTTCCAACTTTGGGCAAAATTGACCAAAATGGTGCCAATTTGCACTCAATCACATCCAAATCTACTTTAGGGAAATTTAAGCATAAACCACCAAATTATAAATAAAACACACAAGAATTACCAAAAATACATGAAAATGCAATGCATGAGATGGAAAGGAAAAAATGAGCAATTTTTGTAAAAAACTACACAAAAATGCATGAAGTTAAACTACATGATATGCATGAATGCAATCAAAAGGAAATCTACACTAGATAGCGTGAAGTCAATCAATCAAAGATTAGGTGAGACAGGCGTAAACAAAAATAAGCTGAGAAAAGAGGGCATACCACCCTACCACCCCAAACTTTTGAATCATGTTGTCCTCAACATGAAATTAAATCTTAGGAATGATAGGGTAAATGTCATTGCTTTAGTGGGTGTGGATCATGTGGTGGGTAGCCTGTGTAGGTGGGTGATGGTAGTAGTGGCCCTAGTAGTTTTCCTGTGGAGGTGGGTATGTTGCTTGATATCCATAAAGGGCTCCCCAGAAATCCTCCCCCCACTGGGGGCTTCTCTGCACATACGCGTGGTGATACTTAGAGCTGGCAATCGGTCAGTTCAGGTCGGGTTTGGGTCAGGTCATTTTGGGTCGGGTCATTACAGTTCAGTGATAATTTGGGTTATTTTATTCTTTCAGGTCGGGTTGGGTTTGGGTCGAGTTAGTATCGAGTTGGGTCCCTTCGGGTCATTTTGTATTTTCGGGTCAGCTCGGGTTTAGGTCGGGTCAATTTTGGTATAGATTTTTTTAGGTTACATTATCGGGTCTGGTCGGGATCAAATCAAATCTTTTTGAGTTGTCATAATATCGGGTCAGGTCAATTTGCATTATTTCCTCGGGCTAATTCGACTTTGGGTCGAGTCATTTTCGGGTTGGGTAGTAATCATATTGGGTCTTCTTGGGTTTTGTATTTTGTTCGGGTCTAGTTGTTTTGGGTTGAATCTCAGTCTGTTTAGGGTGGAGAGTTGCCAATTAGGAGGGTCAGTTCGGGTTTGGCCAAGGTTATTATGGGTCAAAGATTATTGAGGTTATTTTATCCTTTCATGCCGAGTTGGTTAGTATCGATTTGGTCCCTTTGGTTCATTTTGCATTTTTGGGTCAACTCGTGTTCAGGTTGGGTCAATTTTGACACAAGTTTGGTTAGATTCATTTATTGGGTTGGTTTGAGTTCATCAAATCACTTCAGGTCATTTCAATTAACACTATTTCCTGGGGCTAACTCGAGTTTGAATTGAGTCATTTTGAATTTGGTAGTTATCAAGTTGGGGTTTCTTGGGTCGTATATTTGTATAATCAAGTTGTTTTGAGTTGGACCTCATTTAGGCCGCGTCATGACTTGCGATAATGAGTAATGACTATCAATTGCATTAATTAAAAAATAAAGATTTTTTTTTCTTTTTACTTGTTAATTTCTTCTTTTAGTATCCATTATCCCATATATTTCCCCTTCCTTTTCCTTACTATCAAATTATCAAGAAAACTACTTTTTTGTTAAAATAATATATCGATAAAGCCATACCAAAATCTATTCTAAAACTAAAAGTTGACTTCTCAGCTTCTCGCTAGTTGCTACTCGCTAGTACTCGGTCATGTTGACATTGGGTCAGGTTGGTGTTTGGTTGGATTGAGTTCGGGTCGGGTTGACATTGAGTCGATCGGTGTAGGGTCGGTTTGACGTCAAATCAGGTTGATATAGGGTCATGTTGGTGTTGGATCAGGTTGACATTGGGTTGGGTTGGTGTTGGATGGGTTGACGTCGGGTTTGGTCAATGTCAGGTCAGGTTGATATTGAGTCGGGTCAAGTCAGTTGTGATTATTTCAGGTTGATTCAGATCACGTGATATCACTGGCTCGGGTGTCGGGTTAGGTGTGGGTCTGACAATTTTGGGTCATATTGAGTTTTGGGTAAACATCTGGTCGGGTCGGGTCAGGTTTGGGTTTATATTTTTTCGAGTTTAATCTGGTCGGGTTGCGGATAGGGTGGGTCAGGTTTCTCGGGTGGGGTAAGCTTTTGGTAGCTCTACTAATACTGGTACATGTGGTTGATTTGATTGTGCATCTGCTACTGATCCAACCATATGGCCTGATGTGTCTGCTGAATCGCCTCCAGATGTGAATGAATGGATATCATGTCATATGCATTTGTTCATGATCATATCAACCTAAACCTAACATGTTAAGTTCATGGCATGACCTGAACAAGTGTCGTGACCTACATAATTGATCATATTGACCACAAAACTATTGATAACACCTCAAGTAGCAACACTGTGTCAGTTAACTAGATGTAAGGATACACACTATGTAGATCAGTTCTATAAGCAAGAACAAGAACAATTATTTCAAGTTAGAATTAGGGTAATCCTTTCTAGGATAATAGACAAATTAAACTTTAAACAAAATTATCTCTTCCATCATAAGAACAAGTTTTTGAAACTTAGAACAACAATATCTAATCTTAGAACAACAATATCTAATCAAGTTTAGGATGCGTGTAATAGATGAAGAGAAAAGTTATAAAACCTACCTGATATTGATGATAAACAATCTCCAAAGACTCCAAATCCAAAAGCTTCAACCAGGGTTCAAAAGGTTGGCCAAAGGTTAACCTCCAAGAAGAAGAAATCCATGATCAGAAGAGAGTTCAGGAAAGGGGAAAATAGATCTTGGCCAAACCAAAAACAAAAGGAAAAGAGAAAGAGAAGAAAGCATGACCTATAGGAGAAGATTACTTACCAAGATACGATTCTCTAAGAATCACCATCAAAGGTTAACCCTAGCACAAGATCTTCAACATGTGTCAAGGATCGACCACCTAAGAGCCAAGCTCTAATCCTCCTTGCTCATGAAGCTCCGAGAATAGTCTTAAGGTAGACGAAGGTGTATAGAGCCTAAAAGATTAGCTTACAAGGAAAGGAAGGGATTATATATCCAAAGGAGGAGGGAAGTAAGAGGTCTTGAGGTATCAACACATTAGATCACCAAGGGACACCTGTCTTTCAGGAAAAGAGCCATATTTCCTCTTGCATGCAAAAATAGAAATTTCCATGTTTATCCAGTAGATGTGTCGTGACCTCTAGGGTCGATTGGCCGCCTTGTCACAGTTGAGACACTCTCATGCACCCATTGTCTCGACCCAAACCCTAATCATCATAGCATGGTTGTGACACTTACACTAAGAGACAACTTTCACGACCATCCTATCTCTAGGGTGTCTCATTTGTGTCCATGCATCCAAGCATGTGTCTCGATCGCGACCCTCACCACAAGTGGTGAAATGGTCATACCCTAGGATAGTTACACTATCAACTAAGTAACCCTAAAACCCTAATATCACTTGATGATGTCATTTATTCAACTATGTTTTAATCAAGGCTCCCCATATCACCATATTCTCTCTCATGATGCTAAAACATAAGAAACACTCTCAACATGTGAAAATTGCAAAGTAACCCTCCCTTGGGTAATTTGTAAGATGATCCAAAGCATGTGCAATATGGCAAAGATAGCTCAAACAATATTCAAATTGGACCCAATTGAAGATACAAGCATGTCACATGATATTAAAACATCTCAAAAGATTAAATTAAGGTTTAAGCATCTTATCATAGAGGCAAATTACAATTGGGTACAAAGCTAGGTCAAGGGTCTTACAATTTAAGAAAAACATGAATCCATATTGTATCTATAATTGTCCTTGTCGATTTGGAAGCCTACATCTATGTAACCTTTTACATGTAACTCTTCCTCACCACCATACTTTAAGAATTGATCCTTAATTCATCAGATGTTCTTTACTACTATCTAGTGACCATCGCCTAGATTGGACTAGTACCTGCTCATCATGCTCAAAGTAAATGAGATAGTACATATCATTGCATACATGATATATCCAATTGCTAAGGCATATGAAATATTACTCATGTGTGACCCCTCTTATAAAGAACCGTGACATTAATTTCTAGAGAAACTTATTCCATGAGTCATGGGTAAGTTTCCTCTCTTATAATTATGTATGCTAAAACTCTTTAGTACTTTGTCAATGTATGTACTTTGGCTTAGGTTAAGTTTTCTAGATCTATCTCTATATATCTTGATTTCTAAAATATAAGATTCTTTGACTAGATACTTCATAGAGAAGGTATTTCCCATTCATGTTTTAACCAATTGTAGAGTAGGCATGTCATTTCCCATCAAGAATATGCCATACACATATAATATGAGAAATACAATTGTGCTCCCACTAACCTTAGTATAGACACAAGGTTCATCTTCATGTTGAGTAAAGCCAAATTGTTTGACATTTTCATCAAAATGGATATTTCAACTTGAGATGCCTGCTTCAATCCATAGATTGACCTTTGTATCTTATAGACTTCTATTGGATTCATTTGGATTGATAAAATCTTCGGGTTGTGTCATGTACACGTCTTCTACAAGATTCCCATTAAGGAAAGCAATTTTAACATGTATTTCCCAAATCTCATAGTCATGATAAGCTGCAACATCCGTCATGATACTGGTGAATTTAATCATGGTGATGAGTAAGAAATTTTCATCATAGTCAACATCTTGAACTTGTTTGAAACCTTTTGCAAACAATCTACCTTTGTATGTTTGTACATTACCATCTATGCCAACTTCTTCTTGAAGACCCATTTGCACCTTGCGTGGTTTACCTTTTTAGGTGGATCCACCCAGGTCCATATCTTGTTGGTATACATGATGTCCATCTTAGATCACATGGCTTCATGACATTTCTTAGAATCTAGTCCCTCAACAGCCTCATTGTAGGTAGTTGGCTCATCATGTGCAATGACCAACACATCATCTTCTTGAGTCACGAGGGATTCATATCTCGTTGGTTTAAGACCCCCTTATTAGGCCTTTATAGTTCTTGTGTTATAGTAGGTACTTGAGGTTCCAAAATAGTTTGTGGTTCATCTTGTTCCTTATCTACCTCCATTGTTCAATGTTATCTTGTTGATCTTGAACTTCTTCAAATTCTATATTCTTCCCACTATTTCCTCTAGATATAAATTCATTTTCAAGGAATATAAAAGTTTTAGAAACAAACACTTTGCTGTTAGATGGAATATTAAAGTAGTAACCCTTAGTTTCCTTAGGGTATCCAATAAAGTTATATTTATCGATATGGGTCCAAGATTTTCATAGAATAATTTCTTTTTTTTATAGATCACAGAATAATTTCTTTGCATAAGCTTCACATCAAAAAGTTTTCTGAAATACATATCTGCACATTTCCCAATCCATATCTCATATAATGTCTTTCAATGGATTTGGATGTACTCGGTTAAGTGCAAATGCGGTATTTCCTACAGGATATTCCAAAAGGAAGCAGAAGAGAAACTAAACTTATCACTGATCGTACCATACATAATGAGGTGTGATTCCTTCTTTTTGACACACCATTATGTTGATGTGTTCTAGATGGAGTCCATTGTGATAGAATACCACAATCCTCATAAGGGCCTCAAACTCTTAGATAAGATATTCACCACCTATTGATCTGATTGAAGTTCTTTAATTCTTTTACCAAGTTGATTTTGTACTTCATTTATGAATTCTTTGAACTTTTTAAATAATTTTGATTTTTGCTTTATAAGAGACACCTATCCAAATCTATTGAAGTCATCAGTGAAAGTAATGAAGTATAGATATCTACTTCTAGCACTTGTCCTAAAAGGTCCAGACATATTAGTATGTATGAGTCCTAATAAGTCACCCACCCTCTAATTGTTTCCAGTTAAAGGTACTTTTGTCATCTTGCCCAGTAAACATGATTCGCATGTCTCTGTTGATTTAAAATCAAAAGTTAAGATAAACATCTTATGGAGACTAGAAATGTGAAACTCATTTATGTGCCCAATATGACAATGCTAACCTATATTCTTTGTTTCTAAGTAAATGAAATGGAGTGTATTTGAAACACTATTATGGAAATTGTGATCTTGAAGTGAAAGTGATCAGTAGGGATATCCTTGTTTGGTATCTCATACATGATTCCCTATTTTTGACATTTATGTCACAAAACCTATCTCATGCACCTAAGATGAGGTCAATACGGTATAGAGGCTTTATGTTCTTACCTAGCCAGTGTTTGGCAACTCTGAGGAAGAATAGAGTCTATTTCTTATCTTAGGGTTTCCACTTAACCCTAAGATGTGGATAGTGAGTCATTGATACAAGAACCTGACATGGTGACTTTTACTTAATCAGATACATATAAAATAGACTTTTCATGATAAACTCATCAAGGAGGTAACTTGGAACTTGGAGTCTGATGTTAACACTATGTGGCATAACATGAGCTCCTACATAACAAAAATTTCCAAAGAGGTTTTGGGGGAGTCTAAAGGTTGTGGACCTCCACAGAAGGAGACTTGGTGGTGGAATGATGAAGTACAAAAGGCTATTAAACTGAAAAGGGAGATCTATAGGAGCTTGCCCAAATCTGGAGATGATGCAACGTTCCAAAGATACAAGCAAGCAAAGAAAGAAGCTAAAAAGGTGGCTCGGGAGGCAAGGTCTAGATACTTTGATGATATGTATAAGAAGATTGACACTAGAGAAGGGGAAAAAGATATATATAAAATGGCTCGTATAAGAGAAAGGAAAGGAAGAGACTTGAGTCAAGTAAAATGCATAAATAATGAAGATGGTAGAGTATTGGTGAAGGACGATGATATCAAAAACCAGTGGAGAAATTACTTCCATAAGCTTTTCAATGGAGATACTGCATATAATGTTAGCGACTCGTATGACATGAATACAAGAGATATCATTTACACACGACGAGTTTCACCATCTGAGGTCAAGAATGTTTTGAAAAAGATGAAAATGAGAAAGGCATGCGGAGCAAAAAATATTCACATTGATGTATGGAAGAGTATGGGGGATGAGGGAGTTACATGGTTAACAAAATTCTTTAACAAGATCATGAAGACCAAGAAGATGCCGGATGAGTGGAGAAATAGTATTATAGTCCCAATCTACAAGAACAAAGGTGACGTTCAGAGCTGTATAAACTATAGAGGTATCAAGATGATGAGTCACACGATGAAGCTTTGGGAGAGGATTATTGAGCAGAGGTTAAGATCTATAACACAGGTATCAAACAACCAATTTGGTTTCATGCCTGGAAGATCAACAACAGATGTTCTTTTTCTGATAAGGAGGCTTATGGAGAAGTATAGACAAAGCAAAAGAGATCTTCATATGGTGTTTATCGATCTAGAGAAGGCTTATGATCGAGTACCCAGAGAAGTGTTATGGATGGTTTTGAAGAAAAAGGGTGTGCCTATCCAATACATTGACTTGATCAAAGACATGTATGATAGCTCTACTACAAGTGTCAAGACTCCTGGAGGAGAGACACCAACTTTTCCTATTACAGTTGGGGTACACCAAGGATCCACACTCAGCCCATATCTATTCATTCTAGTTATGGATGAGTTAACAAAGAATGTTCAGGATGATATTCCTTGGTGTATGTTATTTGCTGATGATATTGTTTTGATTGACGAAACAAAAGATGGATTGAATGATAAAGTTGAATGTTGGAGAAAGACATTGGAATCAAATGGATTGATGATTAGCAGGAGCAAAACTGAGTATATGCATTGCAATTTCAGCCAATCTCACAGTGTAAATGATGGAGCCAAGTTGGACGGAGTAGATATACCAAAATGTGACAAATTTCATTACTTAGGTTCTATTATTCAAATAGATGGGGATGTACAAAATGATGTTTGTCACTGGATCACTGCAAGATGGTTGAAATGGAGGAGTGCAAATGGAGTTTTATGTGATCAGAAGATCCCTCTTAGGTTAAAAAGTAAGTTTTATAGAACAGCTATACGACCAGCCATGCTCTATGGGAGTGAATGTTGGGCGGTGAAGAAACAAGGTCTCAACAAGATGAACGTGGCTGAAATGCGTATGCTGAGATGGATGTGTGGGAAGACAAGAAAAGATCATTTGAGAAATGACTATATCAGGAATAAAGTGGGGGTGGTGAGCATTGAGGACAAGTTGCGTGAGGGCCGACTCAGACGGTACAGACATGTGCAATGCAGACCTACTAGTGCGCCTATACGAAGCAATGCTATTGAGCTAAACATTATAAATAGAAGAAGAGGAAGGCCTAAATTAACATGGGATGAGCTTATAAAGAGAGATTCTGAATCTCTACATCTGAATCAGAATATGGCCCATGATAGAGCTGAATGGAGATGAAGGATCCATGTAGCCAACCCCAACATAGTTGGGATTGAGGCTTAGATGATGATGATGATGATGAGGTACACATCAAATAATTTTAGGTAGAATTGAATGAATCTTGACAAGTTGAGATATATGATTTGATTATCTATCTTCAATTGGATGCCAGTTCTAGTTGTTATTTCATGTTCATTCTATGTAGTTTATATATGCTATTATTTGCATGATATTTAAAACTATTTGATATAATTTCAAATACACTCATTTTTTATTAGTTTAAAAATGATTAGTTCAATGCTAATTTTTTCTTGAACATGTTAAACTCACTAAATTTGTTGATAAGTGGTGGTTTTAAATTTTATGGGTAGTGATTTAACTTCTATTCACACCGAGTTACTCATCTATAGCGATATTTTCTTCACCATATGAGGCAAAGAGTTCTCTTCTTGTTGTAGGTTATATGTGTAGGTTGTCCCTGTACTAGGGAGTTCTAGGAGTGTGTGTGTGCATGTAGTGATGTAATTTATCTTGATCTAGGTCTCTTATGTGAATGTAATAGTATAACTTTCTACTTCATTTTCTACTAGAATTTTATCTGGAAGAATGCTTACATTTAGGGTTTGATTATATATGATCTGATGAAAATGAATTCAGTTTTAATTGCTTGTGCCAAATCTGAAAATGGAAAAAGTTATTTGTGTTTTTTTATATAATCACATGCTAAGATTCTAGAATTTATTTCTTAATGTGAGGATTAGTGTTGGAAGTTTGGATAATGTCATGGAGACTCATAGGTAGGGTCCCATAAACTGTGGTATTTGAACCTAGAGTTTTGGTAGTAAATATGTACAGGGACATTAGATGAGTCTAGGAGTTATTGGGTCCTTCACATTCTTAAATGATATATGGTATATTCTCTTTTCTTTCATATTATGGTTGCAAGAGGTGAAGAACATGCAAGTAGTTGTTATGTGGCACCTCCATTAGGTGGTGCTAGGGCTGAACCAGGGCAAGAAAAGCCTCCTATTGAAGTAATGGATCAACATCATATAGTGACTACCTTATCTACCACTGATCATCTCTATGTTATGGCATAGAGAATAGTTTTAGTGATGGCTCATGCAACAATCGGGGTTGTCCCTACACCACCTCCAAGTGTTCTTGATCCATTACGTGATATTAGCATGTCTTATTAGAGGCTGAGAAAGATGGGTGCCTACAACTTCTATGGCACTATTAATGTTGTAGAAGCAAATGCTTGGCTATATGAAACTAAAAAATTATTTAAAATAGCTCATGTATTGAATGTAGAGAAGGTGAACCATACTACTTATCTTCTAAAAGGTAGTACAAGTCATTGATGGAGCATGAGGAGACACACATGGCTGAGCAGATGACATGGGATGAATATGGGAAGAGGTTTGTGTTGGTAAGGTATGCCCATTTAGCCAATCATGTGATGATTTACATGGCATAAACCAGAAAGGATTTGATTAATACTTATAGAGGAAAGCTTCCAATTCATTATTTTTCACTCAGTTATGAGATAATGAGAAAATATTATGAATGTCTAAAGAATGATAATACTCAATGGTGTATGTATTCAAGTACTTGAATTGGAGGATGAGATCATACAAATGTTAAGAGTGTGTACATTCTTATTATGTCCCTAGTCGGTTGTTACTGTGGAAGGTAGATAGACACTGATAACACATAAGGCTAGAGACTAGGATGGTTGATGACAAAATCTCATTAGTCATGATATGGCAATATCAAACCAAGCACACATATACATGTTAGTGAATAGTGTATTGGATAGAGCCACCTTGGGAGTGACACATGGAAACCATCATTGGTGGTCATAGTCATCTCTCATAGTAAAGGTGGTGATTATGATTCTTAGACATGAAATCACTACACTTGTCATATGTCATTGGGTATGCTTTGACATCATCAAACATAGTCATAAAACATGGGTTGTTATAAAGGTGATGATTGGGTGACTTTTTCACATGGGGATAGAATGTGGGTGATAGATATGGGATTTTCCCCTCCCACTGGAGTATGATATCATGTTCACTTGATAAGTAGGACTAAGAAATGCATGCACATGCACATGTGAATCAATTTATGATATTGAGGTCACATTATCTCAAACAGTCTACTCTTGGTTCAAGAAACATGAGATGAACATTGAGAGGATGATGATTCCATGCCTCGAGTTCACTCTGGATATTAGAGACAAAGGAAATATTCAATCACTACAACACCTTACATTGAATGTAGGTTGAAGTTGTTCTCCAACTTTCCATTTACTTGGGTAGCACTGATGTGCGACTAGGCATCACTATTTTCTTGTGATGTCATAAGTTAGTTATCGACATTCAGTTCCAACATGATATGGGACCTATAGGGTCACACACATATGAACTAATCTAGAAGATAAGTTTATCTTGAATGATGATTGGATTGATTACTAAAGTGTTTAGGTATTCAATTCATGCAATAAATCAATTCATTGGTTGATTGCACTGCCAAACACCCATCTCACTGGGTGAAATGACTGTTTGGGCAGCCAGGAGGGCATCTCAAATGTTGAGATGGCCATTTGGGTTGTCATGAGTCAAATTGGCTAAGTTCTATCCAAATAGAGGAGTGAACCGACCAGTTCAATCTGTTGAACCGACCGACTCAACTTAGGTTCACCAAACAACCATCTCTATGAATGAGAAGGGTGTCTTGCATGAGTGAGATGGCTCATTTGGTTCGTACGAAGGTTCTAGATGTTTTCCGTACTTGTTTTGATTGCACATTACTTGGGGTGCAAGGAATTAATATGTGATATTAATTGGAATCAAAATTGCCAAATTTGTGTGCGATTGGGAAACTACTAGATGACCATCTCATAGTGTGAGACGACCATCTTATGCATCAAACAACCATCAGGGTGTACCATACGGCCGTTTGGAGTGTTGTAAGTTGTGAAAATTCAAGATTTGCTAGTCCTTTCCACTCCCATACAATCCCATACATACCGGGAACCCTGACCCTAACCCCTCCTATAAAAGGAGGGGTACAGGGGGCTTCCCAAAACACAACACAGACAATTGAGAATTAGTTCCTCTGACAACTATTGTCCTCTCTAGTTGTGGTGCTCGACAGAGCCCAATCAAGTCCTACCTGACAAGGGAGGGATAGCGACAGGAGAGAACAATAGAGGATCATTGTTGTGGGAGAGAAAGTTGGTGACTAGTATATCAATGGGAGGGACAACTCCTTCCTATCTGGTCTAGTTGAATGACAAGAGTTCTAGTTGGTCTATGTGGACTACTCTAGAGGAAAGAGTTGTTTGGATGCTACTCGAAGAGCAAAGTCAGTCTATAGTCAATGGTAAGGCTATAGAAGCACTACATAAATTGTTTGTGTTCGTTGTTCATGGTGAAGACCAGGAGCTGCACAAGCACCGTCGAAGAGCAACTAGTTGAAAGGTGCATTGAAGTGACTTGTTGTCACTGGACTTGCTCCAGGACCAAGTATAACTCACTAAACCATCCTTCCTATTTCATAGTAGTTGGCTCGATCATGCAATTATGGGAATATAGATAGATAAAAATTTTATTTCCGCTGCTATACTTTGTGCATGTATTTCCCAACAGTTTGAGTCCCACTATTATATTGCCACATACATAAAAAAAATTTCCAGTTTGAGACTCAGAGGTAGAGGCAGATGACAATGACTATATACAAGTTTCTTTTTCTATTGTGGCTTAGGTTTTTTTGTGAACTATGTGACTCAGATGAGGATAAGATCAAGCATTTTGAGCAAGGTTTGAATTATGATCTACATGAGAGGATAGTTGTGATAGAATACATTTCAGATTTTCATTTTTTTTATGGAGTTAGGCGTGTGGAGCATGTCATCCAAGAAAGGCAGGAGTTTGAGACCCGCAAGAGGGGAAGTTGTGAGTTGAGAAGACCAAGGCCTAGAACACAACCAAAGATGACTAGGATGCCTACCTATCCTTCTAGGAGGTCATATGCACCAACTAGTGTTGTAACACATATTCCATGTGGTAGGGGTACTACTATTTGTAGTTAGGGGACCAACACTATAGAGGACACATAGTACATGAACTATGATAGGACCTCATAGGTTGAGCTTTCACTCAACACCACCATAGTGTACAACTTGCAACATGTTCCATAAAGGTCCATTTTGGGACCTTGATTTCAAGGGTTGTTTTATATGTGGTCACCAAGGACATTCTATCAGGAATTGTCCATAGATAACTCAACAACAATCACTGACTAGAGTATAGAGACCGAAAACATCACATATTTCAGACATAGGGTATACATCACAAGCAAGTTCCAACACTCAGGGACCATAGTAATTAGGGAAGAGAATGGGGTTGAGGTAGGAAGTAGGCAACAAACTATGATTATTCTTTAACCCAGAAAGAGGGAGTGGTTTCTCCACATGTTGTGATAGGTTAGATTTGTTAGGTTACATCCAATCTTGTACATGTTATAGTGTTGATTTCCCCTATTCCTACATATTCTTTTGTGATTCGGGATGTCATATCCATAAGTCAACTTTCGATTAAGGAGCTACCTTGAGATTTCTTGTTAAATCTACCTACTATACAACCTTTAGTTGTGATGCAGGTTTGTCCTATATGTGTTCTGATATTCAATGGACAATGCATCCAAGTGGACTTATTACCACTTCAAGTACACAACTTTGATATTATTATAGGCATGAATTTCTTAAAGCAATATTGGGTGAAGCTAGATTGCTTTACCAAGGAAGTTATATTTTCTAATGAAGATTTTTATTGGATCAGGGGACAAGAAAGTACTACCTACATGTTTGATATTTGCTATAGCTACTGAGAAGATGATAATAGAGGGATGTGCATGTTATCTTGCACATGCAATGGATACTAGGGTTGAGAAGCCTACCTTATCTGATGAACCCATAGTAGAAGAGTATAATTATAATTTTCCTAATGAACTTCTAGGATTACCTCTAGTTAGAGAGATTTATTTTGATATCAATCCAACTCCAAGTACTCAACCTATTACACAAGGACCATATCACATGGCTCCGACTGGATTGACACAACTAAAGAAACAATTGCAAGAATTGCTCGATAAAGGCTTTATTTGACATAGCACATCTCCTTGGGGATCACTTGTGCTATTTGTGAAGAAGAAGGATGGAACAATGAATCTGTGTATTGGTTATAGGAAAATAAAAAAATTCACTATCAAGAATAAATATTCTTTTCCTAGGATCAATTATCTTTTTTATCAACTGAGAGGACTAAGTATGTTTTCTAATATTGATTTACAATCATGTTATCATCAGCTTAGGATCAAGGCTGAAGATGTTCCTAAGATAGCTTTTAGGACCAGATATGTCCAGTATGAGTTTTTGGTTGTGTTGTTTGGACTAATCAATGTGCCAAAAACTTTTGTAGACCTGATGAATAGAGTATTTTGTCTTGATCAATTGATTATTGTTTTCATTGATGATATCTTGATATATTTTGTAAATAGGGAGCAAAATGAAGAGAATTTATGATTGACTTTAAACATGCTGAGACAAAATAAGCTGTATGCCAAGTTTAGTAAATGTTAGTTAACCATCTGAGGTGGGATTTCTAGGCAATGTGATTTCCCTTGAAGGGATTTGTGTAGATCCCAAGAAGGTGGAATCTGTCCTCCAGTGGGAGCATCCCACCCACTTAAGCGAGGAGTTTTCTTGACTTAAGCAAGATATCACAAAAGGTTCATACAAGACTTTAGATTATTTCCATGCCTTTGACTCATTTGACATGGATAGAAGTCCAATTTGTATGGACAAATAAGTGAGATTTCAACAATTGAAGCAGCTATTGATATTTGTACCAATACTTATTCTTCTTGAGATAGGAAAAGGTTATTTTGTATATTTTGATGCTTCCAAGAAGGATTTGGGATGTGTTCTTATGTAGTATGGTAAGGCAGTCACATATGCTTCACAAAGAGATCTACCCTACGCATGACCTAGAACTTGTTGCCATAGTCTTAGCATTGAAGACTTGGTGACATTATCTATATGGAAAGCATTTCCATGTATATACTGATGTAAGAGCCTAAAATACATATTCACACAGAAATATATATATATATATATATATATATATATATATATATAGCAACATAGATGGCTTGAATAAATAAATACTATGATTGCACCATTGATTTCCATCCTAGAAATGCAAATGTGGTGGAAAATGCATTGAATAGGAAGTCATCATCTTATGTTCCTTCTATATATATGAATTCCAAGGATTGCATTTGAAGGGAAATGTTTTTTCTCCCGGAGACATGAATGTGCATATTAATTTGATATCTTTTGATAGTCTTATAGAAAAAATCCAAATAAAGCTTGTTTGGGCTAGTAGATTAAACATATGTAAGGCACTGATCGTTTATATGCAAACATTAATCAAAGACATGTGAGAAGGGAAGAAAGAAGGCTTATAATTTATTCATGAAGATATTTTATGTTTTCAAGGCAGGTTATGTATCCCAGATCAGGTGGAGTTGAGAAAGGTTGTGATTGAGGAAACATATTGTTATATGTATGCATGTAGTTCCAAAATGTATAAAAATATCAAGGAATTAAATTGGTGGCCTATAATGAAGAAAAATGTAACTAAATTTGTTGCAAGATGTGGTGTATGTCAGCAGTAAAGGTAGAACATCAAAGACCCGCTAGGTATTTGCATCCTCTGCCTATACTAGAGTGAAAATGGGATCATGTTATTGTCAATTTTGTAGTCATCTAACAACATCATTCTAAGGGACATGATTCCATATGGGTTGTTGTTGATACATTGAGAAAGAGAACTCATTTTTTCCCTATCAATATGACTTTTTTTATTGAACGACTACCTCATATATATGTCAATGAGATAATAGACTACATGGAATTCCATTTTCTATTGCATTAGATAGAAGTCCACAATTTATTTCTAGGTTTCAAGATAGACTGCATGAAGCAATGGGAACCCAGTTGAAGTTCGATATCACTTTTCATCCCCAGGTTGATGGACAGTTAAAGATGACAATACAAACCCTAGAAGACATGCTTATGTCATTTGTTCTATAGTTCCCAGGTAGTTGGGACTCACATGCTATTTTAATAGAATTTACATATAATAATGGTAACCAGTCTAGTCTTGGAACAACACCTTATGAATCTCTATATGGAAGGAAGTGTAGATTGCCAGCGTGCTTCTTTGAGACTGGTAAGCGACAGGTGTTGGGACCTAAGATAGTACAAAAAATTCTCAGAAGATATTTATGATAAGCCAACAACTGAAAATTGCACATGATAGACAAGAGAGATATGCAGATCACATCTAGTCCTACTGAGTTTAAAGTAGGGTATCTAGTATATTTAAAAGTTTCTCCATGGAAAGGAGTTCTCATGTTTGCAAAGCGGGGCAAGTTAGATCCTAGATATATGGGACTATACCCTATTCTGTAGCGGGTTGGAAAAGTGGCTTACTAACTTGAGTTATCATCCAAGTTAGAGAAGCTGCATGATTTATTACATGTATCTATGCTAAGGAAATGTCATTCTAAGATTGATAAGATCTTTTATCCATCTGACGTACAATTAGCAAATCATGTGACCTATGAGAAAGTCTCAGTTCACATTATGGATAGGAAGATCAAAAGGTTGCATAGATGAGAGATATCTATGGTGAAGGTCTTATGGAGACATCATTAAGTTGAAGAAGCAATATGAGAACTTGATGATGATATGTGAAGATGTCATTCCAACCTTTTCTAGAGATTTGAGACAAAAGTCTAAAAGGAGGGCAGATTTGTAAGGACCATTCATAAATTACATTAAATTTTAGATCTTCATAAGAGTCATCCATTTTATTTAAGTTTCTCTTAATTAGGTTGAATATTATCTAAAATCATAAATCTTGTTTGTTAGGTGATTTCCATGGATGATTAGGCTTGTAGGGTTAAAATTGAAAACCTAGTCGCATGAAATCATCAATAGAAAATGTGATGAAAATGTTAGTGTTCGGTATATCAATTGAGTAAATGGTTTTTATTATTTTTATGTAATTAATATTATCCTCAATTTTGAATATATATTAAACAAATCAAGTAGGAGTGTTAGTGAATTTTTTTTAGAATTTGAAGAGTTTCATAGGCCTATTGGCCGGTGAATTTTCCCATGACAAACTTAGCCAGCCATGATATATAGGTTGAAGTTAGCAACACAATATTTGATTTTTTCTAGTTTATTGAATTATCTAATTGATCTTAAAATTTAACCGTCCTTGTATACTTAATTTCAGATAACATACCAAATTTTTAAAAATTTTGGAGCTTTTTCATATCATACAAGAACCTTTTTTTGGTCAAGTTTCTTACCAGCAACAACTCGACGAACCAATTTTTTTGGAAAAATAAAAAGGAACGAAAATGTCTATAATTATATATACCAAGCACCTTAACGTATATAGGATATTATTATGATCCAATCACCTCCCATTTTCATCCTACACTTTTGAGCTTCGGATTTCTTGAGAGAGGAGTTTCCCAGGGTTGGAGAAGCTAAGGTTGAAATTTCATATTTCAGGGTTTCTCTTTCCAAGGTTGGTAAATTCTATATAGATAATCAATCTTTGGTAGGTTTATGTGTTTTTACTCTCTCCTATGTGTAGAACTCGTCACTCCACTGATTTGGATCAAAAGATACCAAATCAATCTCTTCTCTCATTCTTTTTCTTCATTTCTTCTTCTTCTAGGTTCATGAGCAAATACAAGCAAGAAAATTATGGTTTCTTTGAAGTTTGAATTTGACTCAAGTATATCTATAGTTGGACTACAAATTTAGGTGCTTCACACCTGAAGTGAGTAGTTTAGATTCATTTGGAAACTTTATTGAACTATAACTTCAAGTCCACTCTTAAAACTACAATTGACGGAAATTGAATAACTCCAACAACATATAGGATTGTTTTTCTTTCTTGATCTTGGATATGATTCTTGTATTGATCCTTACAAGCAAATCAAGTTGATGTTAGATTTTCTTGATTGTGAGTAATAAGAATTTTGTAAATTCAATTTTCACATTTTTACTACCTATACATTGCAAATGCTTCATATTGGTTAAATATGGGTACTATGCATAATATGTTAATTCTTGAGTTGTGATTGGTTCATTTGAATTTATGTGATGGAAATACATATATAAGGTATCTGTAATCTGAATTGAAACATAATGTATATCTAAAACTCTAATTCACATATTTCAAGGATAGAATGCAAAATCACTTATATGCCATATAATTTCCTTATATTATCATTAAAGTGAGTAAATACACTCAATATCATTATAACCCTAACTCATCTAGATAGGAACCCTAAAAATTGTGATTTTCCCCTGAGGTATGTGCTAGAGGAAATGAAATGGGATTCCTTACAATGGTCCATGGATTATGAAAAGGAATGCCAGAGTGTGATTCTAGACCTTGAAGGTTAGATTCAAATTTAGGAAACGTTTCAAGATGAGATGCTAGCCTAAATTCTTTTGTTGCTAAGTAAATGAAATAGATTGTATTTGAAGCATTATTAGGGAAATTGTGATCTTGATGTGAAAGGGATCAGTATGTATAGGTTTTCTTAGTATCTCATACATGCCATTTATGTCATTAAGCCTATCTCATGTACCTGAGATAAGATTTTTAAGGTAGAGATGCTGTATGCTCTTACCAACATAGTATTTGGCGACTCTGAGGCAAACCAGAGTTTGTTGCTTATCTTAAGGTTTTAGATCAATCCTAATCCATGGACAGTGAGTCATTGACATGAGAACCTGGTGTGGCAACTTTAACTTGATCAGATACAAATCAATTAATTTTAGGGCAAACCTAATAATGAATCTTGACAAGTCAAGATATACGACTTTATTATATATCTTCAATTACATGCTAGTTCTATTTGTTATTTAATGTTCATTCTATGAAGATTATATCTAAAATTATTTGCATAATATTTGTAGGCATTTGATTTAATTTGAAATACACTTTTTTTATCAATTTAAAAATGATTAGTTCAATGCAATTTTTGTATTGACCATATTCCACTCACTTAGTGTGTTGATAAGTGGTGGTTTAAGCCAACAAGGAGTGGCTCAAGTGGTCAAGCACAGTGTCTCCTAAAAATGGACCTGAGTTCAAATCCTAGTTGCTGCCTTGGCTTACCACCCTCTCAGGCGTTTGGCCTCCGCCACGGGCGTGGGAGACGGGGAGAGAATGCCTCGCTTTATCCCATAAGTGATGGTTTAAAATTTTATAGGTATTGATTTAGCTTGAGTTCACCCATGAGTTACTCATCCACAGTGATCTTCTTCACCATTTGAGGTGGAAAATTCTCTTTGTGTTGTAGGTTATATCTATAGGTTGTCCCTATAGTAGGGAGTTCAAGGAGGGTGTGTGTACATGTAGTGATGTACTTAATCTAGGATCTAGGTGTCTTATGTGAATTTAATAGTATAACTTTCTACTTCATGTTATACTAGAATATTATCTTAAACAAAGCTTACATCTAGGGTTTGGTTATATATGATTTGATGAAAATGAATACAACTTTAATTGCTTGTGCCAAATCTAAAAGTGGAAAAAGTGATTTGTGTTTTTTATGTAATCAACTATTTTGAGTTCAAATTTTATTTGTTAATGTGGGGACTAGTGTGGGTAGGTGGATAACTCCAAATCTCATGGGGTCTCATAGGTGGGGTTTCATAGGTGGGGTCCCACAGTCCTATAGCTAAGAGACTGTAAACAGACATCATACCACATTTATCACATTGCCATTCAAGATTAAGTACCATTGGATTCTAACTGTGACTGAACTTTATAAAAGGTGCATGTTCATCTATAACCCCTATGCCCATAAACTTAATCCATGACATAAAGCCACATAAATTTTAGAATATTCCAATATAGTTGGAATATACCATCAAGGGGGTTGTCAATCGACACAAAAGAAATTAGAGAATCTGTGTGATTAACACTAAAGTCCCCCAAGAAGAGCTACAATATGGGGACTATATTTTCATTGTGATAAGGCTAATGGATGTTATCAATATAGGGATCCCTTTAGAGAACCATTTCCAGGAGGAACTAAACAAGTTACAAGGTCTATATATGATGGAGATCATCTATAACATGCACTTCTTCCATGACCTTGTGATGCCTCCATATGTTGTACCACAAAGACTCCATACAGGAATCACTCTACTTGAGAAGTGTCCATGGAGAGAGATCAAAAAGAAATTATTGCTAGAACTAACTGAGAAAGAGAGGGCCTTGGAGTGGTAGAAATGATGGAATCTCATAGAATAGTAAATGCGGAAACAATAGCCACCAGAGAGACAACAATAGCAGATAAGTCAACATACCAAGAAAAGCAACAACAGACTAAGGAACATGAAGAAACACTCCCTCCAGAAAAACCTACTAACTATTTAGTCATCATGAATGCAGAAGTAGTTAATCCTACAACAAACAATCAACCATAGGAGGGGGAATCGAGAGATGAAGTCCCTACAGATGAAGTCCTGCCAACTCAACCAGAAGATACTGACTTCCTAGACTTTGAAGAAGCCATACTTTGAAGAAGCCATACTTTGTCCAAGCTACTTTCCCTAACTTTGACATGTGGGCATGTGAGAGTCTATCACAAGAAGACTTGAACCCACTCATAGATAAGAAAAAAGAAGATGATAACTTTGGAGATACTATTTTACAAACGGATGGAATTTATGTCTAAAGAGACAACCTTTATGATACACTAAAAGTTAATGGGTATATGTCTGTGAGTGTGATGTCAACTTACAAATCTATGATGGGGGATGTTTTTCCAAATGTGCCCATGGCATATTATCCTCTATAAGAGGACATATTTCAGAACAAGATCTCATGAGACAAAGAAAGACTAATAAATGCCTAAAAATCTGTATTCCAACCTTCATGTTCCTTCCCCTTCTGCATGGCAACCATTAGGCACTTTTGGCAATTAATATAAAAACAAAAATGGCGGTTATGTATAACATTTTTGGTGATGATTATGAACCAATATGGCACACACATATGACAATGCCACAAAGCATAACTGAAAAAAAAAAGCAACATCTTGTAAAGAGGATGTTATCAAGATTATCCATAGACATGGCAAGGGATATTAATATGTTCTAAGAAAAGATTTCAAGTAACCAAAATTTTGGCATAGAAGCCCTCAACAACTACATCAATCAAACACCTATAGTTTCCATTTCCTTAGGTAGATGCAAGCCCTGGCCTTGAGGGGCACTAGAATTGAAAATATGTACTATGAACACTATTACCCTCTTAACAAGATATACACTTCTCAGAGCTATGTTCCCACTGGGCAAATGAGAGACATCAAAACAATGAGTAAAGCCTGCAAGTTTACATTTAAAATCATTCTTTGACATTCTAGGATAGAGTGTAGG
Organism: Alisma plantago-aquatica; assembly: GCA_963693085.1. NCBI lineage: Eukaryota > Viridiplantae > Streptophyta > Magnoliopsida > Alismatales > Alismataceae > Alisma > Alisma plantago-aquatica. The sequence goes on from OY856409.1 coordinate 1,982,638,614, forward strand.
ATAAGTTTGGGGAGGGTGTAAACATGAGAGGGAGGTACTATCTCCTTCTCTCCACCCTAAATATGTTTCTCCTTATTTACCACTACAAATATACATTTTTTCTCTCAATTTTGAAAATTTTGAACTTTTTGGACAATTCTTGTTAAGTTTTCACTTACTCATAGTTGGGAAATTTTCTGAAATGAAGGATAAAGTATTGCTTTCGGTAATTTTAAAACCAATTTTCCTAGATGTCATTTTCACTCCTAAATTAGATATTTTTATCTCCAAGCTATATCTTAGTGTAATCATGTTGATGAGTGACTATTTTGGGCTATAAATTCACCTAAAAATTTGTTGAATGATTATGTTTTATGTCATCTTTATTTCAAGAAAGTGAAGATTGTCAGTGAAAGGTTGTTATACCTAGAGAAACTCTCTAAAATAAGGAGGACTTAGTATGACACACTCATGATAAATCATTTGAGCCTCCTAGTATAGGTTGAAAGTGCTTGCAAAAAGGAAAAATATACCCCATATAGTACTCAAAAGCCTATAAGGGATAAAAGAGGCTAGGAAGCCCATGCATCGTGAAAATCATATCAACCCTAAGCTATGTGGGCAAGACTAAAAGCTTGAGAGGTGATAAAATTATGAAAGTTGTTCTCAGTGATAGATGAAGGGTTCATGGCTGGTGTATATCAACACTCAAGAACATAGATATGTTGTGCTTGATAATGGAACCTAGGAGCCTAAAGTGTTTTCCCTTGTCTTTAAAAGGAAATCACATAACCAACTGACATTAAAATGGGACAACATTTTGAGTAACATTGTTATTACAATAGTACTCATGGTTAAGTGACCCTAAGAAGGACAAGATATGCAATGGCCTTAGCCACCTCTATGCACTCTCTTGACTATCTAAACAATAAAAGTTGGGAGTGAAAGCTAACTTCTGAAAGATCAATGTACATGTACTGCTAGGAATCGAGGCAACTAATCAAAATCACTAGGGAGAAACCTTTCCTTGGAATAAGGTAGATACATATAAAAGAGTCAAGAACTCTAAATCTCTAGTAAGGAAACTGGGGGTACAACAAGAAAGCTGAGAGGCCAAGTGGAAATCTAGAAAAAGGCATAAGAACATGATCAAAGATAGATAACTAGACTAAAAAATCCCTTTAATGTTTCTTGATGTTTTGATTCTGATTATTAGATTGAGAAAAACCTATATTCTAAATTTGGGGAGGGGTGATAACATCCAATTTTACAGATGATACACTCTTAGTTTATCCTCATTTCCCTTTTAACATTCTAGGTTTTACATTTATAGATCTCATTTTTTACTAGCACTCCACAATATTTTCCTCCTTACTTATATTTCCTATCTTTGCATAAAAAAGAATAAAAACTGACATTCTCATCAGCCACATCCAAATGACCCATCGAATGACCTAAAGTAGTGCCAATCAGATCAAATAAGAGAGTCCTGGACCATGCACCAATGGTGCACCCTACAAATACTCAACTCCAATGGGAAAGACCCATTCCAGACATTAGTTTTGCTGTGATGATAATTCCAATTTCATCTTATAAGTTGCTATTCGATCAGGACCTGACCAGACAATAACTTCATGCTTGGGAAAACACATGGATACTCCTACGATCGACATCAATGACCCCATTAGAACCTATTTGATGACCTAGAAATTCCTACACTCAGCCCTGATGGAGGACTAACCCATTGGCTCTCCTACATGGGCCTGATACTTGGGAAAGACATCACCTTGATGGTTAGGTTGATCATCTAAGCTTGATGAAGACTCTGTGGAACAACAGCCTGACAAGGTACAAGGAATGCCCTTTGTTGTTGTTAATTAAGCATGTGCACCTCGAGGCACGTTCTTTGAGGTTTGAGTTCAATTAAGGTTCTTTGTGCCTAGGTACCTTAGGAACACAAGGATTTCCTATAAATAGAGGTTCACAACCTCCATGGAAGACATCTTTGTCCAGTGATTCCATTTTATACGCTCACCAACGATCATCGAAGGTTGATGATGAGGGTCTATAAGTTTTTGTCGACCACCTTCTCTACCCAATACCTGGAGGACTATCTTAGAGATAATAAGGACTATTAGGCATCACCAACACTCCCACAGTGAAGAAGGAGGTCACCATCAATCACTAGTGACCTTTTAGCTATTGTTTGTTATATTTTCTTCCTTCTTCCCCATCTTGTTCATCTCCCTCCATCCATCCATCTTGTACTGGATTTTTTCATATGTAAATTTATATTATATCTCATTCCTATGAGTGGATAGACCTTTTTTTTGGGTTGGAAGTATCCATTAAGGCTCTCCCAACATGAAAATACTTATATCCATTGGTTATATATACTCTTAGCGATTTTTATCTCCATACTCTTGGTATTTAATGCTTCACTTGCATGATTAGCTACAATCTTGTGTTGTTCTATTGCTAATACTCTAAAAGAGTAGTGTTAGCCTATATCACAAGTTATGGAGTAGTATGAATGAATGAGAGTGTTAGGATACTAAAGCTAATGATCATATGGTTGTAAATTCAATTGTATGTTTGCCATCGAGAGAGATAGAGATTTATGATTGAGATCTGACCCGAACTTAAGAGAGGAGGGAATAGACACTAATGTTGAGTTCTTGTAAACTATTCTAAGGGTATAAAATGATTGAGAGTATTGTAAATTAGTGAGAAACCTTAATGGTGAAACCAAATCCAAGTTTTATCCATATTTTCAAAACATACCAAAATGTCTAAGTTCTATCTTGCCTTGTTGATATATATTTACTTTACTTTTGTGGCCTTATTTCTTGTTTGGTCATATTTGTTCCACAAGGGACACTTGTCTCTCATTTTGGTTAGGCGTAAAAATTCTAAGACTTTAATTCATGTACACTTGTCACCCCTTGTCACTGTATGCGACCCTTTTCACTACACATCGCCCTACATAATTATTGCGGGCATCTAAGTATCAGATGCAAATATAAAGTCTAATTACTCTAGATCCGCCTCCATTTTAGGCATGAGATCTTAGGCAATCAGTTTTTATATACATTTTATATGTTGGAAATCATATTATTTGAAATATCGAGTCTAAAAATTAAAGCAAGAATCGATATGATAGTTATAGAAAGGTACATAGATAAAGAATATTCTTGTTTAATACCAATTGTTCTTATGAAGTAACCAAAATGTAAATGATTAATAAAAATTGATGATTTATTTGTGTTGATACAATTCATCATCCATTAGAACCATTTTTAGTAAAGTTGTATCCTTTAACCATTTTTTAGTAACATTGTAGACTTTCATACATGTTTTTAGAAAATATCAATTAACATTGTCAAAAGATTTGTCAAAGTCCAATTTACACAAATATAAAGGGTCATTGTTTTTACGACTAAAAATAATAATTTTATTAACCATAGTGTAAATTGAATATGTCTACCTTTTAGGAAAATAATTTTCTCTACACTAATGATAACATTCATATATATATATATTGAGTTTTGAGATAAGAGATTTAGCAATTATTGTTGTAAGAGTTGTTGATAAGAATGATTGGTTGGTAGTGTCTGATATCATCTGGATAATAAATATTTTTTATGAGATCAATATTAATGTGGTTTATTTTAGCTAAATTGTAGTTAATAGATGCATGCATGTCATTGAAGATGGAAAGGAATAAGTCTTTCATTGTGTCCTACTTGTTTTGATAAAAAGACATCAAAATCATTAGGTCAATGGGGCTCATCAAGTCCAAAATTAAAAACCACTTTTCTCTCAGGAAGGGTAGAGAGTGATGATTAGTTTTTGGGACTAATGATATTCATGTTATGGAGCCAGTATCGATCAAAATATGTGTTGTGAGCAAGTTATATTGTAATTGTATGCTTTTGAAGTGGTATGTGATTAAGTATAGTATTTTTAAAACATGGGAAAACCTAGGGGGCATGGGGGATGTGGCGGCAGCAGAGGCGGTGCACAAGAGATCAATCCTCAGGTTGATCAGGGATATTAGGGAAATCATTGTGGTGGTGAGAACTCAAGAGAAGGGCATATGGAAAATGTGATAAATACTTTGGGAAGGGAGACATGCAAATGGAGGGTGGGTTTCTCAAATCCATAAGTCAGACTAGAGTTCATCTTATAGGGTTGCAAGGCACCATGGAGGACAAAACTAGTTCAAATCTGGTCCATAGCCAGCATGCGATGATCAAATAATAAAAGGATCAAAGAACGGGGATGACTCCATCTTATGAAGGCATGGCATCCACTACACCCTAATATGGAAAACCCAGATCAGTGGAAGACAACAACCTAGGTGAGCCCTCTATCTTTCAGTGGGTGCAGTTACTGAAGGACCTAGCACCAACAAGAATGACTATTTTCTAGAGGAGCTCTTCGAAGATGGACTTTCTTTTAAAGATGTAACATTAAGTGAAATCAAGGGCATGATGGAACTATCAATCATATTAGAGGAAAAAAACATTTTCATGAAACCCCATAAATATGTGGTTGTACTATGCCTACTAGAATTTTATATTGCTATATGACACTACAAGATTGTCTAAAGTTGTTGTGGAAAATAATAGGTTGGTTCAATATGTATGAGTTGGATATGGGGCATTTTTTAGTTTAGCTTTTGGGACAAAAATATTTCAAGGAGGTGTGAATAGGAGGACCATGGAAACTGTTTAGTCTTAACCTGATTGTACGGGAGTGGTATCCTACTTTCAATCCCAAGGAGCAATATTCAAAAGTAACTATATATCAGGTATGCATCATGAATCTACCAATTCATATATTTGTCCCTATGATGTTTGAGTACACAATGTTTCCTCTAGGAAGGCTCATCAAAGTGTATGCACATACGACAAGTAGAACTTCTAAGTAAATTTGCAAGGCTGACTTTGGAACTTAATCAGTGGTTTTGATTATGATGTAGTATATGAAGAATTTCCTTGGGCATGCAACATATATGGAATGTAATGGTATACCTTGAGAGAATGTAGAACTCAATAGTAGAAAGAGGTTGCTAAAATCATATCAGTGGGTGGATGTAATGGAGAAAAAACTAAAGAAATCAATATGCAAAATGAGGTATGGAAAACTCAAAGGTAGGGAGTAGGCAAAAGTAGGCATACTATGCAGCTGGAAAAATTACCCGACCCAAATGTCAACAATATGTTTTCCAATTTGGAAGAGGAGAAGGAACAAGCTACATAGGAGTAGGAAGGTCCTTGCTAAATGAAGACCAATGATACCCCACACATATCCAAACAGGCAAAAAAGGTGTGGAAGAGAAAGAAGAATACTAATCGTGGAGGGGTGTTGGATAATGGAATGATTCTATTGGGTGACATTTCAAATAACTCTATTGTCATCAAGGAGACACCCTATGCTTGGAAGGAGTCCCATGTAGAAATCAATCTAGATGTTGTTGAGGTCATTGATGTCATAGATATTGACAAAGAATAAGAGATGATCTCCAGTAGTGTTACTTTTGGGAAGGAAGTCGAGATAGAACTACATGAGCCTATAAATGACATCAATGAAGCCATTTCCACTACATTACCAGCATTGAGAGGCAATAAATATAAAGGTAGTGGAACGAAAATGAAATGAAATGTGAAGACTACAATCTATGCACCTACTGAACCAAGAAGACAAAGCCCAATAAGAGCCTTAGCTGATGCTGAGACCATTAGCCAACCAGAGGCAACTAACTCTAGTAAGATACAATGATGATACCAATGAAAGTCTTGAAGATAAGGAGAATGAGATTGCAACAACCAACTCTTAATTGTTCTTATCTATTAGAACACACTCATACCTCTACAATGTTAGAAGATTTATGTTGGATTGTGTGCACCATTGGAAAGCCTCAAACTAATCAAATTCTAAAAGAATTCATGAACTCTTATAAACTAAAACTTGTCACCATTCTAAACCATGGTTAAGTGGATCCATAGCTACTAACACTATCAAGAATTTGGGCTTCGTAGATCCTTCCACGTGGAAGATAGAGGCTTTGTGGGAGGGATATGGGTTTGCTGGAAAGATAACAAATGTCAGGTCAAAATCATTAATGATCACCGACAACTTCTAACGTGATTTGTAAATAATTCTTTCTTGGTGATCTTGTGTATTCTAATCCACATATTATGGTCATAAAACTACTTTGGAAAGACATTGTAAAGATGGGAGAAAATTTCACAAGCTTCAGATAGTAATTAGAGACTTTAACTCTACCACAAGCCCTTATGAACGGAGTGGTAGTACACACTACAATTAATCTGAAGTTGGAGTCTTCTAGGAAATGCTTTTGGAAGCAGTTCTCAGTGACATAGGATACTATGGACCTCACTTTATGTTTAAAAGAGAAGTCCAACAACATCTAGATTGTGAAGTGTCCAATGAAGATTTTATCCGAGCATACTCACAATTCATCATAGAACATCTGCCCAGATTAGGATTTGACCACAATCCACTTCTGGTCAGATCAACAATCAAAGTGGCAAGATAGATAAGATTTGTTTCCAAAGAAAGTTGGACTTATGATACTAAATTTTAAAAACTATTGGAATCTAATTGGGATAATGAAGTAGATTTCAACAGTGCACTACATAAATCCAAAAATGCTATAACTACATGGGAAAACAATAACTTGAATGTGACATGAATTAAAAAGAGATACTTTTGAAAAACATTAGTGCACTAAAGAAAGAACAAGCATCCACATACAATACCATTACACATGGTATCTACATTGACATGAAAGTGCAACTCAATAAAGTTATCAAAGAGGAAGATAAGGAATGGAAGCTTAAAGGCCACATCCATTGCTTGAAGAAAGGTGACATCAATAATAAGTTTTATAACACTTATATGAAATAGAGAAGGAGGGTCTACACCATTAACATGTTGAAAAATAAAGAGGGTGAGTGTGTCAATGAGGAAACTAAGCTAGAGATATTCTGCTCCCACTTTCAAGTTTTGCACTCTAAACTGACTATGAACAGTTTGAACATAAACATGCCTATCTCAGGCGAGTTCAAGAAGCTAACAAGATAGCAACCAAAATACTATTGCAGTAGTACCAACGGGACAAGAAGTGCTCAGTAACTTGAAAATTATGAATCACTACAAGGTCACAGGGCTAGATGGGATCAATCACATATTTATTGGAAGAAACTAGGATAAAATTAGTGGATTTGTTGTGAATATTGTTAAACATGCTCTCATAAGTGGCACTCTCACTAAAGATCTATGTAATTCTACCATTTTCCTTATCCACAAGGTGCCTAAACTGGAGTCTTATGACCAATTACGGTTGATATCATTAAACAATTTCTTTATGAAATTGATTTCCAGAGTTATTTTGGTATAGTTAAAGAAGTGTCTACTTGAATGGGTCTCTTTATCATAAAGTAGTTTTGTTCCTAGGAGAAAAATCACATACAACATTGCTATTGTTGAGTAAGAAATCCATACAATGAATAGAAGAAAGGGAGAATAATGCATGGTCGTTAAAGATGATATTTCAAAAGCCTATGATAGATTACCTTGGAGGTTCATTCTAGAAACTTTGTAGAGGATTAAACTATTGGATAACACCATTACTTACATAATGAACTCTATCATGACAAGCGAGTGTTCAATTCTATCCAATGGAAATAGCATATCACCTTTCAAAGCTAGTCGGGATCTACATCAAGGTGACTTGTTGTCATCCTATATCTTCATGCTTTGCATTGAGAGGCTAAGATAAATGATTCAAACTCTAGAGAATAATAGTGACTAGAAACCAGTAGCTCTAGGATGAAGTGGCATCCAAATTTCACATTTATGTTTTCTTGACAATCTTATACTCTCGGCCAAGCTACATGCAAACAAATGTGGAAAATTAAAGAGTGATTTACTTAATTTGAATGGGCTTCAAGAAAAGCCATATGTTTGGCCCAAACTCAAGTGTTCTATACATCCAACATTCCTTGCAGCATCAGGCACAAAGTGAATAAAATATATAAGTTCAAGAAAATCATGGACCACAACAAGTATCTCAAAGTTCCCATTATACACTCGAAATTCACTAAGAAGACTTTTTAGAGGTGCTTGAGAAGGTGAACTCCATGATTAGTGGTTGGGTAGCTAAATGTCTCTCATCAACAGTGGATTGATATCTTGCAAGATCCACAGTAGAATTTATATCGACCTATATAGTGCAAACTGTCTTTCTCCCTCTCTGTCTCTATGACACAATTTATGGAAGCATCGAGAGATTTTAATGGGGTGAAAACCATAAAGTATATCCTATGTCGCTAGCAATGTGGGAGAAAGTCACTTGTAGTGAGGAAAATGGTGGATTTGGCATCAAAATAGTGCGGGAATGGAACATAGCTCTTCTATCAAAGAATGCATGGGACATAGCTACTAACATGTTTTCCACTTTGTGTAAGTTTATGGGAAGCAAGTACCACAACTACAATGAAGGAAAGACAACCAACACCTCTCAACTGGCACGAGCTACTTTTGAAGTATAAGGACCTGATCCAAGAACACTCCTATATCCATCTTAAGAATGGTAGATCCACCTATTGTGGAGTGAGAAGTGGATATAGAAGGGGTTCAAATTGGAAAAGGTAGCATTAAGAAGCATTCTGAAAGATCTCAAAGAATTGCAGGTGGGCAGTGTAGTTCTTGATGAGGGCCACTGGGATGATACTTTTCTTTTGAATTGGCTTCCACATGATATAGTGAATAGCATCCTATAGCTGGAGTTTCCTTGCAACATTAATACTAGAGACAAGAAGGTATGGTATGCGATGGTACATGGACATTATACTACAAAGTCTGCATATCAAATAATGTGAAGATAGAGAGACGTACACATTGAAGGATATTGGAAAGTTTGTGGAAAGAGAAAGTGTCACTTAAAGTCAAATTATTTATGTGTCTCCTTCTACATGATGTGCTAATAACGGATAGTTGAAGGGTCCAACAACATTTGGTTATAGATAGAAAATGTGAGAGTCACAATCAACATGGAATAAGGAGTTTACATGTAGTAAGCGAATGTAAATATGCATCTAAGGTATAGAAAGGTTTCTTCAATGATAGAGTACCCACATAGTTCTTCATACTAAACACAAGTGGTTGGATAAAGATTCAGTTGAAGGAAGACGACCCTTATCGTAGCTGCTTCATGATAGCATACTGGAATATCTAGCATGCTAGAAATGTCCATGTCTTCAAACACTAAATCAAGCCAAAGATTCATCGAGTCCAATACATTCTAAAGGAGATGGAATATTTTACATAGTCCTGGAAGTTTGAAAATCAGGAAATTACATCACCAATTGAACACAAGTGGAGAAGACATGCAACTAGATATACCAAGATGAATATGGATGCATCTTGGTGCCAGAATAAGGTAGTTGGAGTAGTGGTAATCCAAGATGATGGAGGCAACTGGGTAGGAGGGCATGGATGGAGAATCAAAGCCAAATTGGCCAGTTATGCTGAAATAATTGTGTTTGACCTGGTGCTAGTGATTTCTCATAGGCATGGCATCCAAAAGGAGGAGATCGAGGCTGACTAGAAGGTGCTTGTTGAAATGATGCAAATAAGCTCGAGCTACAATCCAAAACATTCCAAGATGATCAAGAGGATACAAAGAAGGCTTACTGAGAATAATCAATGCATGATTAAGTTTGAAAATAGGACTTGTAACAAGGTCATTGATACCATGGCCAAGTACCACTTAAAAATGACCATGGTTGTTTTGATTACACTAGACCTCTGAATTGTGCTAGAGTTCATTTAGAGAAAGCCGAATGTAATGGTAGTACTACTACCAGATTTGACTTCATCTCCCATGTAGATGTTTGTAACATTTTTCCGTATTGTCTTGTAAGAGTAGGCCGAGATAAATAAAATAGCCTCTTGGATTCCCCAAAAAAAAGGTGATATGTGATTGTGTGGATAATATCAGCTCATCCAGAAGTGATAATGAAGAAGAGAACATATAGTAGACTTGTGTTTATGGTTTTAAACATCTAATGGGAAAACTGTATTTTTATCCCCTTCTTTAAGACAATTTTGCTTGGATCCTTGTTTCTACAGAATATGTTGATCAATAAGTATTTGATATGTTTGTTTTTGTGTGTTCAATTTCTAGTATGTCATTGTCATGTTTGTCATCCAAGTTTTATAGAATAATCTTCCTCTTCTCAATGTTGTTTTGTATACTACCATCAGAAGTTGTGTTTTTGGGTTGGTACTTCTTTTGAGTTTCATGCTTTTGGAGCATATTGGAAAACCATATCATTCTTGGCTATGGAGACATATTATGAAAATTAGTAAGGATGTCTAGAATAATATTTCCTTTATTCTTGGTAATGGTGAGAGTTTCATGCTTTAGAGAGACCCTTGGCTTGTGTATAACAAGTTCTTGGATGAGACAGTTAATCCAAACTTGTGTCTTTTCTTGAGGAAAGGAAAATATATTCGTGTAAACTCTATTATATGTAATGGTGCTTGGTCTATTGCTGATACTAGAAGATTGGGTCCTCTAAAATCCTTTCTAGAATCTAATGTGAGATTAACTGACAAGCCTGATTGGATCTTCCTGGATGGTAAAGTCCACGTTAGACTTATGGAGTCTTGGGAGAGTTGTAGGGTTAAGGGGGCTATTTTGACTTGGTCCAAATGGCTGTGGAGGCACAAAGGACCATAAAATTTCAAGATTCTTGTTTGGAAGGTTGCTACATACTGCATTTCTGTTATGAATAACCTAAGAAAGAGAGGAATTTGTTGCATATATTGTTTCTCACTATGTAGGGATTCTGATGAGTCTACTACCCACCTATGTTTTATTTTCCCTATGGATATATTTCTCTAGACAAAAGCAGTGGAATGTAAGTTCACTAACAGAAGCTCTAAGATGTTTGATGAGGTGTTGGGATTTGTGAGCAACAGATCCTTTGTTTCTTGTATTGGCATATTATACTACATTTTGTGGTTTAGAAACAAGGTGATTTCAAGGATTGGTCTCCTGATCCAATAGATGGTGGGGTATTATCCATTCAGATTTAAGTTTGTTACTGGAATGATTGGTATGTGGTTCCCTAAAATATGAAGGATAGTGGTTTCATCTATTGGTCTGAAGATGGTCCTTTTGTTTCCTTTTCCTGTGGGGTGTATAAGGTTTATGGTCTGATGTTTGCCCCTTGCTGGGGTCTGGCTAGTTTCTGCTACCTTGTTAAGTTTAGGCGTTTCAGCTCTCAAGTGTATACACTTTGGCCTAGTTTGCTTACCCTGCCAGATGCATGGTTGTGGTTCTTGTATATACATAAAGGGTAGTGGATGTGCTACTGGAGGGGTAGTGGGAGTTTTTGGGTGTTCTACCTCTGGGGAAGTGCTTCTTGATCCTATTGTATCTAATGCCTTTTAGGTGAAAGGAGGCTACTTCCAAGATATATGTATGCATGTCCTCCATTCTTTGTTTAGTTTTACTCTGAAGGTTTGGTATATCCATCATCTCTCTCTTTTTTGAAGGATAAGATGAAGTTTAGAGATTACCATATGGTGGCCTGAAGTTGGCCCTTATATTTCCTTTTCTTATGGAGTGGATGAAGTACATGGTTTGTTATCATTCCTTTGATGGGGGCTTGGATAGTTTTTGCTACCCTGTTTAGTTCATGGGTGTCTTCTTTCGAGTGTATATGGTGTGACCTGGTCTGATTATCTTTCCAATTGCATGGCTCTTTTAGTCTGTCTTCTTTGATTTTTCTTCCCCTGTATAGTTTCATTTCCTTTATTTTCCCTCTTTCTTGTCTTTGCTCCTGAATAGCCCTCTTCCCTAGCTATTATTCATATATAAGAACCGAACTTTTTCTTTTCTCAGGTGTGGTGTTTTGGGACCCACCTACTCACAAGGTAATAAAATAGGTAACAAGCTTATTTGACATAAAAATACTTTTTCTGAATTTCTTTCATATTAATGTACATATTCACCATGATATATATATAGGCTCTAAACACTCGAGGTCCCAAGCAATAAATCTTGTATTAAGAGTTATAGGACTATCACAGAGAAACCTATAGCACCCTCCAACAAGATACTAAGTGGAAAAATGTTCTCTCTCAAGAAGGAGCATAAGAAGCGGTGAATAATAACCTAATATTGTTCTTTACTCCAGGTATAGTCAATGTTGCAAATATTGTATTCGACCAAATTAGCACCATCAATAAATGTATTGAATGGTTCATGTTGTTGTAAAGATATTGAGTTGTGTCTGCATTATATGAGCAATCATAAGCATATATGGTGAAACTAAATAAACATCCATAAGACATGGAAGATTTTTATAGTCCAAATCTAAGTCATGAAGATCCCTAAAGAGAGGATCCTTTTTGGTCCCCGACTTCCCATAGATCCATGTGAATATCCAAGAAAGATTATCATCAATATTTTTGAAGTATATGGAAATATGATATTGTCCAATTTGAGTGTCAATACAAATATTTTTTGTGTTGTCTCATTGAATAAAAATGTCAACACTAAGATTCAAAAAACGTTTTTGAGCCCAACTTTGTGACAATGTTATAAGCCCTCCCCCGAAAGAATGTAGTTATTGATTCATTATAATGATTTTAGTTTCTTATATTTTAATAACACTCACCTGATTATCTCTGATGTGGTTACTAATAGATATATGCTTATTATAAAATAGCACCACAAAAATTCTAATATGGTATTGTCATAGTGAAGGAAATTTTTAATTGAAGACATCAAAACATCTAATAAAGTTGACACAAGAATAGTTCGAGTGTTAGTTTATCAATAGATTGCTAGCATATTGGGTTTATAGTTAGACTACCCAAATCTTTTTCACCATCAGTCATGGCTAGATAAGTGTTATGTGCATAAAGTATATTGGCACCCTCCGTGTTGCACAAGTTTGATAAGGTGGTAAAGTCATACTAAGATAGAATATTTTTATTCAGTCCATACAACATCTATTTTTGTTCAAAGTGGTAGAAATAGACTTGAGAGAAAGAAAGTTACCCATATATATCATTTTATTTTATTTTCAAGAGAGGGTGTCTAATTGATACCATATCACCATCATTCTGATTAGCATTTGAACTTTTATTTGTGGTGTCGGTCATAGATTTTTCTATTTTTGGCACCTATTTGTACTAAATCCCCAAATCTAATTTCTCAATGGATTCATTTATAGTATTACCCTTATTAAGGGACTCATATTTGTCAACACTGAAGTTTTTGGACCTATTTGGAGGATGAAAATGGCATTTGTCTTGCAAAGCTAAGTGGTTCTAGCTATTATTGCCTCTAATTTTGTTGGAGAAATGGAAGCATGCCTTTTTTAACATGTCAGGGTGTTTTTTGGTATTTTCTAATCCAAAACATGACCTTTGTTTTGTGATTTATCTGACTATATCTCTCTAAGGTGGAAACTACAGTTGTTGTAGTTATGGTGTTGGTTTTGACAATGAACTTTTGGTGCAATCGAGATGGTTGATTGGTCATATACATAGGGAGTAAAGATGAGTGATTGTTCTTCATCCAAGATACAAAACTTATAGATATGGTGACAAGCATGCACTTTGATTTTGTTAGGCATGATTATGTATTGACTGAGATTCGACAAAAAAAATTAATGAAGTTGGTAGGTTCAATGGTTTTTGGGGGGTATGTGATAAAGCTTGACTCCATGAGGGTTGAGATGACACTAAATAAATCAACTTCTCGTAATTCAGGTAGGAATCTAGTAAGGGACATCCACCCTATACCACCATAACTAACAAGAAAACCACCCCTTTCTAGACTACATTTTGTGATTTTACCTATCATAAAGCTTGCGTCTCCTACCACTGTTATGTTGATATCTACCAGATTGCCTATATTTATGCCCTATGGATGTGTATAATGGAGTTGTTTTGAGGATAGGATTTTCAATCTCATGATAGAAATATAAAGAATAAGGTTGTTGAAGGCCTTAATTACCCCAAGAGTTTTTATGGAAGTTTTGTCATGGCAGTTTGAAAAGATGATCATCAAGTTGCAGGAGGCCCATATTTTAGCAAGTCACATCATACTAATAGGGATATCAGTTTTCATATCTTTAGTCACACTCCATATAAAGGCATTCTCCAAGAAAGTCATGAGTTGTCTAGTTGAGGCACAGTGAGACAAGTTGGAAGGGTTTTGGGACTTGAAGGTGGTTGAAAGAGATGAAGCACTCGAGAATGTGTTGTAAGGTAAATAAGAACAATGTTGTTTCTTCTTAGATATTTGATCCTCTATTGTGTTGAATACCAAACTACCCATCTTGTCAAAGATCTTGGGTGATATTTGCTCAGTTTACATGCTTGTAGTCCATCTTTAAGAAGGTGATGCATTTTGTTTACAGTGCAAGTACTCATGAGCATGTCTGCCAATAGTCACTTCTTCATTAATACTTCCATCAGAGTTCTTTTCCTCAAATATGAAGAAAGATTTGGCCTTCCCTAGGTCCCACCTCTTTGTGTCACCATCTTTTTTTAGACTGTGGTAAGGAATAAAAGTAATTGTTGATGTAGTATACATTTTTAGTATTAATTGAATTATATATTTATCATGCAAAGTATTTATTTTGACTATATTATGTAGGCCCCATTTTTTAGTTGTGGTTTTTTGAATTATATAATAGTTCTTGTTGTGATGATTGTTGTTACGGTCAACATATTTGTTTCTATTCTTGTAAACCCTAGCATTTTTACAATCCATCGTGAAATGTCCTGAGCTCCAACAATGAAAGTATATTTTAGGTTATGGAAACCAAAATGATGGTGACCCTTCTCTCTACATCTATTACATGACACAATTCATTTTTTGCAAGCTTTACATCTAACTAAATGCCACTTAATACAATAACTAATGTTGAAATATTATATTAGAAGTATATTATTGGAGTTTAAAGATACAGTTTCAGTTATCTTGTTATCTAATGAATCCATTATCTTGCATTTTTTTCTTGATTGAGCTTACATGTTTGCCTCCTACTTTGAATTCATGAGCATTAGTCATAGAGCTACAATGTTGATTATGTTGTTGTTGTCTTTGACTTTTGAGCTGGTGTTGGTCAAAATCAACAATGACCAGTACACTAGGGAGAGAGAGAAACCTCCAACTTCTCTCTAGAAACATCATCGTCCCTTCATCCCCAAGACACCGGGCACACCCTCCCTCCACCAGATATAGCTTTGTCTTCATTTGAAACTACCATGTGCATCAGTTCCACCAGGATTCTACCTCCACTGTAGAATATGACATCCATATCCTACATTGGCAACATCATTTTAAATTAATACTAGTAGAGTACTAAATCTGGCGACTGATATTCTGGCTATAGAGTAACAACACATGTAGAAAACACATCTTGTGGTTGAACCTACACCATCTACGGGTGAGTTGAATCTTGACGACTAGCACATAGTCTTGTAGCTCCAACATAGTTGTTGCTACTTCTGTGATTACAAGGTTTCCACTCCAACTGTCCTCAATAGAGCCAATATTACATATAGGTCATCAGGTTCCAGTGCTTGCCAATATGCGGATATAAGGACATTTGTGTAATGCCTTGATACATAAATGAAGATCAAGCGGCACAACACCTCTTCATATAAGTAGAGCTTACGTGAACAAAAGAAGGGAATAACACCATAAGTCTACTAGCATACATTCTATCTACAACATGACCCCAACCATGACATCGAGTTCCCTTTCATGTAATACCCACTTGATTCAAGCCACAAGAATATGGTTACACTACCAACACAATGGATATATCACACATTTGACATACTCCCTGACCAAAATACCATTTAGATTGGCAACATGATGTTCTAAGTCACCATTACCATAGATGAAACCTCCAACCTAAACATCACTACAAGATGGGCTAAGATGATCAAAGAACTATACCTAAGAAGGGAGTGGATCATATACCTCAAAACAATATCTCATTACAATCTCCTAGCCTGGGTCAGAGACCTCCTCATAGAAATACCAATAGAGCTTAATCCACTATTTAGGATGGCAGGAGACTCAAAATATGAAAATTTTGATTCTACAGATTAGTTGTTCATACGTAATGAGAACCAACCTAAACCAAACATTTTCCAACCTGATAGAGATTTCTTCGACAACCAAATCTCCCTCAACATCAGATATTGCAGATACAGAAACATTTACTAAGGAAATTACTTCCTATTACACCATGTATGTTCCCAAATTCTCTATGCTATCCATTAATTGATCTCACTATTTACATGCAAAAATATATATCATTGATCATACAAAATCTCTATTCAAACATAATTCCTATGAAGAAAACTGTCCACATCTTAAGATCGGATCTGCTAGTGACTTATCATTACAATTATTTAAAAATGATATTGATGACAACAAATGGACTTTCGTAACACACTATAGAAAGAGATCAGCCTTTTGACCTAACTACACCCAAAATTGGACATACTTAGTTTTGATGCACATCTCCTCTTTTCTTTGTCAATAGGATGCATGGACATCTCTCATACCACTATCCACATAAACGCCCACATTCTCAAGATTTTTCCAAAACAAAGACTGCTCATAACACCATTGTACATGCTATATACACATTTACTGATATATTGTGTATAGATAAGCATGTTGATGCACCTTCCCAATGGCCTCATACCAAAACAACTGCATTATGGAAAAAAAATCCCTTCTCATGCCTCTACATTCCTAACACGAATACCCATCTACTTCCCAAATCAGCCTCCTCCACATATGACCACCAACATGTCCTTACCCCGACCACATCTTTTACATGCAGAATAATAGTCGCATACAACGTAGGATCATTAGTTCATATATCACCACCCCATACACTGCATACGATGAGAGAGAAGGATCAACAGATCTCCCAACAACCCTTTGAACCCTCAATCATATCTTCTTTCACCATGGCTCTACTAGTTCACCTTGAGAAGGAGCTCTTCATTGATCTTCCAACAAAATCTATGTGATCCCTTCGTGTCTTCACCGATCGTAGGCTATTAGTTACCATCTTCAACAACATCGAAAATAACATAGTCAATATCCTTGATGTCACATGAACCATTTCACTTCTTCTACCAGGACACACAGTCCTTAAAACAAAAATCCTATCACCATCCCAACTGCTATAGCTTTGTGGCTAAATATACTAAACTTGATCGCCTCTTCAGGCAAGCTATGATGATCCCATGTGAATCTATCTTCGTCCAACCTAACACGAAAAAATAGCCTCCTAAACAACAATCATCTCTTGTAGGTTTAGGTGGGGTCTCGGTATCTGACCTTCCTCCATACTTATGGGAAGTAGAGATATTTCATGCTATTGAACACTTGATCGAGACAACCCTACAATTTGTTAGCCATGACACTTTGCATCCTTCTAACTACATTAAAACCTTATGTGTCTTCTCGGTTAAACAAGCTATCACTTTTTTTACTTCCATCAAAATAATATTAAGTGAAAAAAATTTACCAAATTAAACTTGTTATTGAAAACCCTACCAACACAACATACACCTTTTCTAATATCGCTCACCATCCTTTGTCATGGTACTATCATATCAATACTAAGAAAGCATTCATTCCAACCAGGAAATCCAATGAGAGGAAGATGGTTTGCGAGAGGAAGAATGTATCAAACTTTTCACAAGGAAACTCCAACCCTAGAAGCCTAATAAAAGACCCAACTTGCCTCACCATCGGTGGATAGCAACAACAACTCTTTCCTAGACTCCATAAAGCCCTTTCCATTCCATAATAATCTAGCTGTGTCAACAAACCTCGACAAAGACACGAAAGATAAGATAAAATCTGCCATCATGAATGGGATAAGATCCTCGTGAAGTCCAAAACAAAAGAGAAAAGGTAAGGTACCACCGATGATATCAACATTCATCTCATTGATGAGTACATCGGAAGGACTTACCAAGAAGAGTTACTTTTCAATAGCAAAAATAGGTAACAACTCAAAATTCCAAGTTATTTCACATCTTAGAGAATTCCCATTTTCTCATATATATCAAATGAATGTGAGAAAGACATCTCTATTGATAGCATAAAATATATTGCATCTTGGCCAGATATACATACTTTCACAAAATTCGCAAACACACTCGGTATCACCTTTGATACAGATATGGTTTCCCACTCAACATTAGATGACTAGAAAAATTTATGGGTTGGCTAAACCATAGAAACATGCACAACACTTATGCTGGTTTGGAGAAACTACACATTAGTTGTTAATATTAGTACTAGACCAGTACACCACTAGATTCACCTATCATATCATGAAGATATCAGCATGGAACGTCTGTGGAGCATCAAGTGTTAAGAGAAGAAAACACATTACAAGACACATTTATAAAACAACATCAACATTATCACCATACTTGAAATTAAAATGACTCGGACACCTTTTGCATTAAAATCCATAGGGGGTAAACACATCAACTTATGGTTCCAGTTACCCCCACAGGGCTTCAAAGGAGGTGTTTTCGTATGCAATAACAACATTATCTTTAACATCACACATATTGACTATCAAGACTTCACGATCACTTTACACATCACTAACATATTAGATGCACATAAATGGATTTTCACGTGCATTTATGATGAACCCAGCACCAATAAACAATATTGCATTAGAGAAATTACACAAATATCCAAATCTACTCTCAACAACCTTGGCTTATTTGTGGGGACTTCAGCCTATTCACATGTATGAAAGACATAGGTAATAAGAATAGCCCGCCTGGCATTTTGAAAAAATTTGACAAGCTTCTCAGAAAAAACATCATTAAAGGAAAAATGATAAATATCATCATGTCACATGCTATCTACACCTAGAATGGAAACCATTCATGGGCCAGAATTGACCACTTCATATGCTCGCCCAAGTGGGAAAATATCTATCAACACTCCAATGTGTTGGATCAAATGGGCTCTAAAGGGGGTGAATAGAGCTAAAAACACTTCCACAAAATTTGTTAGACCTTCAAGTTACAAATATGTATGGGATTGCAAATATTGAATTTGTAGTGCAACTAAACATATATAGAAAGGATGAGAGAGATTTCACAAATACAAGAACACAAGCTATTTAGAGTGGTTTCAATACCCAAACTAGGATATAGTCAGTCCAGTACCTATAGAGGTCAAGCCCTAAGGATTTTGTAATCAATGTTACTTATATTCCATTATAAGACATATAAGATGACCTTCCTTTTCTGGGACAAGGATACCCAGCCTTCCCTTTGAGTACATGGGAGCCAATAACCAACCAAGGTCTTACCTATAGGGAGGAGCTAGAGTTTTCTACCTCTACAAGGTGTTACCCATGCTTGCAAGCAGATGGACACCTATGATAAGGAGATCCCCTTCTTGCAACAAGTCTTTTTCCTTGAAGGATGTACCCACTCTACTCTTGAATCTTTGGCCTTGACCTTCTCCTTCACCTTGGAGAAGCTTTTGCACCTTCTTCTATATCTTGAAGAAGCTTGCACCTTCTCCTTCACTTGGAGAAGCTTTCACCAACTTGATCTTGAAAAAAGGGGTTGAGGAAACGGAAGCTTTGAGAGATTTACAAGTTTAAAATGAAGTATCTCTCTCACACAGATCCTATTTCACTCATATGGACATTTTGATTTGCAAACTAGAAAGAGAAAGGGGCTCAAGTGTACTGGATTTACTCAACTATATCTAAGAGCATGAATATCATGAAGGAGCAACTTGGAAATGAACTTCAAGAGGTCCTATTTATAGTTGGCGGTATCCACTAGTATCTAGGAACACTTAGGAATGAATTCTAGTCATTTGGGGTGTTGCAATGGATCAGACTATGATGTTTGCAACATCCCAATAGCTAGAATCACTTTTTTTGCACATTCCGTACAGTGCAGTCGACCAGTTTCAATAAAGGTAAATTGACTGATTGCACTACAAGACAAAGCCAATTTGAACCATCGGTCGAGTTTATCCTGGAGGAAACTAGACTGAATGATTAAATTAGTTTTGCTCAGTGGAGGGATCGGTCAAATTTTTGTGTGTGCAAATCAATCGAACCTAAATTTTCTCGAAATCTAATAAGGGGATCGGTCAAGTTTATCACAAGTAAAATTCGACTGAAAAAATCCCTATAATGAATTTTGCAAATTTTCATTAAATTGGTTAATAATTAGAATTAAGTGCTCCTGGTTTTTTCTCATCTTAGTTACAAGTCATTATATCAATACAAATGATTAAAAAAAATCATCCTAACGGTTTTAGGGTTTTTCCAAAAAAATGCATTTGTGTAGCTTTTGACTTGAACTTGTTCAAGCTAGGGCTTGATGAATTTGATCCTTTTCATGTCTATAATGTCTGAAATCAATTTCAAGTAGACATATTAGATATAAGTCATTATCAAAATATGGACAATGTGTAACACTTAGGATAACATTCTACCCCTTTTTGACAATGACAAACCAATCCTCAACACATTAAAAAGGATATAAAAATTAAAACTTTTGACTTTTAGAAGTATGTGAAAACCTTTACCTTGTGAATTGCAGGGGGGGTACATGAATGAACAATGATAATTTTCCCCCTTGATTCATGCTTACCTATGCCTCCATGGTTAGTCTTTCCACAAACAACCATAGCACATATATATACTATATGGTCCTCTAGCAATTCACATGATATTTTAGATAATTGACAAAGAAAGGACACGTAAGAAATAGAATCAGGATCGCTTAGGTCATTTCTCCCCCTTTTTCATATCAAAAAGTAGGGGGGGTATAAGATCTATAAAGCACATGTGTTCTCTAAAGGCGCAAACTACACAACAACCACATAGCACACACCAAATAGAGACAAAATAGAGAGAAACAAGCAATCTAGATCATAATCAAAATATGGGATAACATACTAATAACTCATAAGATATAGTCAACCTAAGAGTTATAAGATTAAGATTAAAACACTAAGAAGGGCCTCTCACAATAAAACTACAAACTAGTAAGAAACAATGACATGATAAAATAGTATGCCTCAGACACATAGTCCCCAAATGTTTAATACATGATAATCTACAAAGATATATATATATATATATATATATATATATATATATATATATATATATATATGTGTGTGTGTGTGTGTGTGACAACTCTAATAGACTATAATTAAACATATATGGTGTCTACCACAACAACTATGTCCTCATCATCATCATCCTTGGGCTGACAGTCCTCGTCATCATCAGATGTTGCAACAATGGTGGTTGGTGTAGCCTCACCATCATCACCATCAAAAGATCCATCATCACTAGCATCAGAGCCACCAGCATCCTAGTCAGGCATTTCCTCATATGTAGAAGGTCTAAAAGCATGAGTTCCATGCCGTCTGGCATTCTTCTCAGCCCAGGACATGCCACATGCATGTAATGCATTTTCTTTCAGAAAGGTGGGAGTGGACACTCCATCATAGACAGCAAGCAGAGAGGTAGTGGGGCCAATAGGAAGAGCCATAAGAGGAAGAGAACTAGGGGTAGGACAGGTCCACCATGAATAGTAGCAAGGGGTGCAGCGGAAGCAGTGGGGTTGGATGGTCATGGTAGAATTGATTGTATGCATAAGAGGCTTATTCATCTCCTGGGTAAGCCTATCAGGGTGGGTAGGGTTGTTTGCAGGACATGTTCATGTTTGACATGATATAGCATAGGTCTTGGTGGAGGTTCTCTTGAACTTGAAGATTATATGCATGTTTATGTATCATATATCACATAAGGGTTTCATTTTTCACAGAAAATGAGGCACAGTCAGGTCAAGTGGTGGTGGAGGTGGAGGGGCCTGGGTGGAGGTAGAGGCACCTAGTGTGGTGGAAGAAGAGGTAGGTAGAAAGGTCTTCTTGATGGTTGTCTCACTAACACAAACCCCTATGTGACTTGTCTTGTATCAAAGGTCATGAATGAGGGATTTTTCATTATGGTGAGTAAACACACCAAAGATTAGGTTTGGAGAAGGGAGATGGATGTTGGTGGTATTCTCCTTGGAGTCAAATCAGGTCATATGATGTATAATGTAACGAGTCCACTAAAATCCAATATCATTCGGTAGATAATACATGATCGTTGTTGTGTTCTCTACAATTTTAGTTTGATTCCAAATATTGTAGTTAACCACTAAGGAGATCAGTCTTGTCTTGATATCTAGGAAATATGAGAGTAGGGTGGACTTCTTCCTATAAGGGACATATGGTTTCTTCAGGAACTTATGGATGTTAGGAAGGGTAAGCTTGGGTTCAAAGCTCTTGTAGAAACCTTCAGGGTCCAGAAGGTCATGGTATTGTGAATAAGAAGCCACCCAAGAAGCAATGGCATCAGAACCAGAGAAATATGTATTTAGAGAATCCTATGAAATTTTAATCTTGGTCTCAGAGATCATAGAAGTCAACATGACTTGGGTATTCGGTGGTGGGACTAGAGAGTTGTAGTTATATGTCAAATTGGTGTAGAATTCATGGACAACCATTGCGGTTTACATGGCATTTGTATAGCACGAACGCTCTACACGTACAACACTTAGGTGATATGCTTTAAAAACCCTAGCTACCTCTTCAATCACCTCAGACGTTGCAAATTGAGGCTCAAACAATGCTCAAAAAGGAAAAGGAGTCCTAGATAGGAGCTCCTTATACCTATTCAAAGCTTGAGTGGAAATGAAGGAGGTACGATCGAAATACACATGCCTTGGAGCGCAGATGTTGCTCCAGTAGGGGCGGACCTCTTTCTTCAGTTTGAGGCCATCTAGGATAGAGAGGAGAGGATAGACAACAAACGAAGAAGAAAAGCACAAGGTAGGTCGTGAAAACCACTTAGGTCATGAGGGAAGAGGCAAGGAAGGCTGATTTTAGGGCTAGGAAAGGGAAGACATTGATCTAGCCTAGGGTTCAGGATGGATCATTGGAGGTCGGGTATCAGTCGACTTTTCTCTAGTTGAGAGGGAAAAAAGGTCCCCTGTCGAGTTATGTACCAGAAGAAACTTGACCAAATGGTAGTATGTCTAAGACATATGAAATTTAATTCTAAGCCTATAGAGTGTTATATAAAATTAATTGTCTATCCTATCATGTGTTTTAAACATATTGAGGCACATTTCACTCATCATTGGCTACAATTTTATGATAAAACATTCATTTGCAAGAAATAGCCAAAAATAAGTGAAACAAGGTATGAAAGCATGTCAAATATAACACTTAGCAAGCATAAGGTGAGCAAGACATGATAAATACATATAGGTATCATAACATCTATCTAGATTATGTGTCAAATCATCAAGAGCAATCATAAGCAATTTTGATCTAATGAACGTAAATTGCTCTTAGCTAGATGTTCAGTGAAAATGTCTACAAGCAGATTCTTCGTGTCCACATATGTGATATAGATATCCTTCTTGGAAATGTTGTAACAAAGAAAGTGATGAATAACATCTATATGTTTAGCTCTACTATACAATATAGGATTGTAAGACAGATTAATTGCACTAGTATTGTCACAAAAGATAAGAATGCGTAAAAATCAATGCTAAAGTCTTGGAGCATTTTCTTCATCCATAGGACTTGGGCACAACAACTCCTAGCTGCAATGTATTCAGCCTCGGTAGTTGAAAGAAACATTATGTCTTATTTCTTATAGAACCAAGAAACTAGGCATGGTCCTAGGAAGAAGCAAGTGCCACTTGTGCACTTTCTATCAATCAAACACCTTGCATAATTAGCAACACTATAGGAAGTAAGAGTAAAGTCCCTTGACTTGGGATACCATAGTCCAAAATTTTGAGTTTTGTCTAGATACCTCAAAATCCTCTTAACCACTATGAGATGTGATTTTCTTGAACTTGATTGAAAGTGAGCACACAAGCCAACAATAAACATTATATCAGGTCTAGAGGTAGTTAAATAAAGTATACTTCCAATCATACCTCTATAGAGCTTCTCACCCACTTTCTCACCTTCTTCATATCTATCAAGCTTGGTGGTGTTTGACATGGGGGTGTCCATCAGCTTGGTGTTCTCCATCCCAAAATGCTTAAGTAGTTCAGTGGTGTACTTGCCTTGGTTGATGAAGTTACCTTCGTTGGTTTGCTTGATTTGTAAGTCGAGGAAGAAAATAATCTCCCTCATCATGCTCATCTAGAAATCACTCTAAATAAGAGATCTAAACTCCTTGCAAAGATCAAGACCAGTTTCACCAAAAAGAATATCATCAACATAAATTTGAATGATCAAGAAATTTCTAGAAGTGTGTTTTAGTAAAAAGGTAGAATCGACTTTTCTCATGATATAACCATAGTCTAGCAAAAGTTTCTTTAGTTTCTCATACCAAGCTCTAGGGGATTTCTTGAGTCCATATAGGGCTTTTTGTAACAGGTAAACATGGTTCGGAAATTTATCATGTTCAAAGTCGGGAGGTTGAGCCGCATAGACTTCCTCCTCAATTGTACCACTTAAAAATGCACTTTTAACATCCATTTGATAAACCAATAAATTCTTACTACTAGCAAAAGCAAGTGTCATTCTAATAAATTCAAGTCTAGCAATAGGTGCATAAGTTTCATCAATATCAATACCTTCCTGTTTTTTGTAACCTTGAGCTACTAACCTAGCTTTGTTCCTTATCACATTTCCGCTTTCATCAATCTTGTTGAGGTAGACGCACGTGGTGTCAATAATCTTTATATCACTTAGTCTTGGCACTAGCGTCCACACTTTGTTTTTTTTAAATTGTTCCAACACTTCTTGCATGGCTAGGATCCATTCATCATCCTAGAAAGATTCTTTGACATTGTTTGGATCAAGTTGAGAGATGAAGGTGTTATCGTCCTGTTCTTTTTTGTAAGCAACCCATGTCTTCACCCTTTTAAAGGGACCACCTATGATGAGCTCTTTTGGATGATTCTTTGCAAATTGGGAAGTGGCAACCTTCTTTTCTTCTTTTTTCTCTTCTTCATCAACTCATACCTCTTTTCCTTTATCAACAATGTTGATCTCTTTCAAGTGAGGGATTACCTCATCTACAACATCATTATTAACAATATTCTTGGAAATAGAGGGGTTAGTTTAAATAAATTTAACATTTATAGATTCTTCTACTTTATAGATTTCAATGTTAAATACTATATAAGCTTTTCTAGTAGTGCGACAGCCAAGAAAGAAAGCCTTGTAAGATTTTGGGTCAAACCTGTTGATTCAAATCCTTGGGGTTCAAAACAAAAAATGGACAAACAAAAACATGTAACAAATCAATGGAAGGTTTTCTACAGCACCATAGATCATAGAGAGTTTTCTTCAAAGATGGATGAGTAAAAACTCAAGTTTGCACAAAACATGAAGTACTAACGACTTCAGCCCAAAACTTCTTTGGAGTATCATACTCTAGAAGCATGGTCCTAGCCATTTCTTGTAGTGACCTATTCTTTCACTCTAAAACCCCATTTTGTTGAGGTGTTTGATGTAAGAAAATTTACGTGCATACCTAGATTCCTCACAAAACTGTTCAAACAAGTCATTTTCAAATTCTCCCCCATGGTCATTGCAGATAGAGACAATCCAACAAGAAGCTTTGTTTTCAACTCATTTTCAAAAAGTCGAGAAAATATCAAGAGTATCACTTTTTGAAACAAGAAAGAAGGTCCAAGTATAGAGGGAAAAATCTTTGACAATTACAAGACAATACTTGCTACCATGAAGCAATTGTGTATGCACTGGTCCAAAAGATCAATGTGAAGAAGTTCAAGAGCTCTTTTGGTACTAAGGACTCCTTTGGATTTGAAGGAGGACTTGGTTTTCTTTAGTTGGGTATAAGGTTGGCATTCCTAATCCTTTTCAAAATCCAATTTAGAAAGTCCCATTACCAATTTTGTTTTGCTCAACTTCTTTAATTGATTCTTATTTACATGACCAAGCATACGGTGCTACAAAGAATTATCATTCGAATTGAAAACAAGGCATCTACCAACAATAGTCCTAATAGAGTCGATAACAATAACATAGAGATTACCATTTCTAGTTCTTCATATATAACATTATAGGAGAGGGAATCTAGAAGCAAGAATTCAAGTGAGGTAAAAAGAACAAGATAGCCATTATAGCACAGTTGACTAACATTGATTATATTTTGATGTAGGCCATCCACAAGAAGAACATTCTTGATTCATAGTGAATCACCTACTTCACATCATCTATCACTTTACCTTTATCGTTGTCAACAAATGTCGGTGATCTTCCTTTCTTCTTTGTGAATTGGTTGAAGTGGCTTATTTCTCCTGTCATATGCTTTAAGCAACCACTATGAACAATCCATTTTCCTTTTACATACAAGAAAGGAAGATGTCGGTACCCAATTTAAACCTTGAGATCCGATATTATCTTGGGGATCCATTTCATCTTTGGTTTATTCCCCTTTTCTCTATAAGGACAATAAGTAGAGTAATGGTCATCACTCTTGCAATGCACACAAACCATAGGGTTCTTAGA
This sequence comes from Alisma plantago-aquatica, assembly GCA_963693085.1. NCBI lineage: Eukaryota > Viridiplantae > Streptophyta > Magnoliopsida > Alismatales > Alismataceae > Alisma > Alisma plantago-aquatica. Next base: position 1,982,665,276 of record OY856409.1, read on the forward strand.
GATAGATGTCTCTCCCTGGAAAATAGGAGGTTCCTTGAACTTTTTCTTACCCTTGCCTTTGCTAATTATCTTTGGAGATCCCCCTACATATCCCAAATCAATAGTACCAACTTGTCCGATAGAGTGATCTAGAACTTCATTGAGGAACTTTTTCCCTTTGAGGAATTTCTACAAGGAAGCTCTTAGTTTGTGATTATCATCACTAAGAGTAATGACAGTAGAAGATAAGGTACAAAGATCATGTATTGCATGAAGTAAGTCAGCCTCCAAATAGAGGGATTTATAAGATAATAATCTTTTTATAAAGTAAGACTAGCAACTTCATTACTTGGAAATAAAGGTCTAGAAGAGAGATCATTAATTTGAGCAAGTAATCTAGCATTTTCAGTTCTAAGCATGATAAGCTCATCAAGATAGATCCTATTCTTTTATTTAATAGCATCATAAGCAAGTTTAAGATCATCATTTTTAGTTCTAAGTAAAATAGTCTCATCTACTCGGGCTTGGTTTTCTTCCTTAAGACTATTGATGTTCTTAAGGTAGATGCCACTCTCTACATCAACTCCATTGTATTGGAGTTCAAGATCGAGAAACTACCCTTGGAAGGAATCAATACTATCAAGATGCAACTTCTCATTTTGATCAAGAATATCAATTTTCACATACAGATCATCTATGATTTTTCCTAACCTCTTCTTTCTATATTTTCACTTGGAATAAGAAGAGTGGGTAGCATTAAGCATGTAAATGAGAGTTTCCTTAGACCGTGTAAGCTTACCTCTCTTACCTCACCAATTTCTTCACTTGTAGAGGACATGAGTGCAATATTACATTCTTCCTCATTGGAGATTGCAGAACTAGAAGAAGAGTCTTCCCATGCGGCATGGACTGCATCTTTACTCTTTTTGTCCTTCTTCTTCTTGTACTTACCATACTTCTTGTAGTCCTCCCTTTTATCATAGTTTCTCTTATGGTAGGACTTCTTAGCCTTGGGGCACTCATTCTTGCAATTCCCTTTTTGCCCACATTCATAGCACCTTGGAGTGGAGAAGGAGGAAGACTTTCCCTTGAAGTGTTTGCCCTTGGAGTAGTTAGATTCATGTTCACTTGGGGCTTCATCATCACTTGAAGAAAGAGAAGTAGACCGGCATGCTAGTTGTTGTTGGAGAAGGAGTGCTTCTAGTTGAGCTTTGAATGTACTATCTAATCTTCTCTAATTCTTTCTCTTCTTTCTTTTCGTCTTCCTCTTGCTTGTCAAACCATGGCTCATGAGCTTGGAGGTTGCCAAAGAGTTCTTTGGTGGAAATGTCACCAAGAATTCTAACTTATATAATGAAAGTCACCTTGAATTTCCATCTCTTTTAAAGATACCTTAAAATCTTGGAGTTGACGGTCCCCTTGTCCATTGTGTGGTCCAATTGAGCAAGTCCATTGATGATGGTGTTGAGCCTTGTATACATCTCCACCACTCTCTCCTTCTTTCCCATCTTGAAGTTTTCAAGGAGACCCTTGAGCATTTAGATCTTGGACTCCTTGACTTTCTTTATGCCTTCATAGGTGATGCATAATGTGTCCCAAATGTCATGGGTTGTATCCCAAAAGGAGATGTGGTTGAACTTGAGGGGGTGAGGGATGCATACATATGATTATGGCCTTTGCATTCAGTTGTGCCTTCTTGACTGTAGCTTCATCCCAAGTGGATATCTCACCCTTTGGCTCCTTGTATGGAAGAATCACCACCTTCCACATATCATAGTTCATTCCTTGAAGGTAGAATTCAATTTTTCATTTCCAATAAAAGAAAATTGGTATCATCGAAAATCAGGGGTCTTATAGAGAAGCCACCCTCTATGTTGAGGGACCCAAGTAGGTTGTCACCCATCTTCTCGTCTCGTATGAGATCTTGTCAGAGAAGACTGTCACTCTAATACCACTTGTTGGATCAAATGGGCTCTGGAGGGGGGTAAATAGAGCTAAAAACACTTGCACAAAATTTGTTAGACCTTCAAGTTACAACTATGTATGGGATTGCAAATATTGAATTTGTAGTGCAACTAAACATACATAGCAAGGATGAGAGATATTTAACAAACACAAGAACACAAGATGTTTAGAGTGGTTCTAATCCCCAAACTAGGAGATAGTATTCCACTACCTAGAGAGGTCAAGCCCTAGGATTTTGCAACCAATGTAGACTTATATTCCATTATAAAACATATAACATGAACTTCCTTTTCTGATACAAGGATACCCAGCCTTCCCTTTGAAGATAAGGGAGCCAATAACCAACCAAGGTCTTACTTATGTGGAGGAGCTAGAGTCTTCTACCTCTACAAGGTCTTACCCACACTTGCAAGAAGTTGAACACTGTCGCCAAGTAGATCCCCTTCTTACAACAAGTCTTTTACCTTGAAGGATTTACCCACTCTACTCTCAGATCTTCAGCCTTGACCTTCTCCTTCACCTTGGAGAAGATTTTGCACCTTCTTAAACAGCTTGAAGAAGCTTGCACCTTCTCCTTCACTTGAAGAAGCTTTCACCAACTTGATCTTGAAGAAAGGGGTTTGGGAAAGGGAAGCTTTGAGAGATTTACAAGTTTACACTAAAGTATCTCTCTCACACAAATCCTATCACACTCATATGGACATTTTGATTTACAAACTAGAGAGAGAAAGGGGTTCAAGTGGAGTGGATGTACTCAACTATAGCTAGAATCTTGAATAGCATGAAGGAGCAACCTTAGAATGAACTCCAAGAGGTCCTATTTATAGTTAGGAGTGTCCACTAGTATCTAGGAACACTTAAGAATGAATTCTAGTCATTTGGGGTGTTGCAACGGATATAATTTTGATGCAACATCCCAATATCTAGAATCACTTAGACTACACATTCTATATTTTATAGTCAGTCGAGTTTCAATAAAGGTAACTGGACCAATTACACTATGTGACAAAGCCAATTTGAACCCTCGATCGAATTTATCCTGGATGAAACTTGAATGAACGATTCAATCAGTTTTTCTTACTACAAGGATTGGTCGAGTCCTGTGTGTGTTCAACACGACCAAACCTAAATTTTCTCGAAATCTAGTAAGGGGGCCGATCGAGTTTATCACAGGTAAAACTCGACCGAAATACTCCCTGTAATAAATTTTGGAAAATGTCATTAAAGTGATTAATCGCTCAAATTAAGTGCTACAAATTTTTTTCGCATGTTATTTACAAGTCATTACATCAATACAAATAGTTACAAAAATCATCCTAAGGGTTTTAGGGTGTTTTCTACATAAATGCATTTATGTAGATTTTGACTTGAACTTGATCAAGCTAGGGCTTGATGAATTTGATCATTTTCATTACCTAATGCCTGAAATTAATCTTAGGTAGACATATTAGATACACATGAAAGGAATGGTTAAGTCATTATCAAAATATGGACAATGTGTAACACTTAGGTCAACACAATGTGTCAGTGGCACATAGACCCATCTCTGACCATTTTCCCATCATCCTAGATATTACAAACTATAGATGGGGTCACAAACCAATCAGAATAGAAAAGTATTGGCTTCAAGATCAGACTTGCATACAAATATGTAGATAAAACTAGAAATAGTATCTACATACATCCAGGGAACAAGCATATCACATTCATAACAACACCGAAAATATTAGAAAACTCCTCAAAACTTGGCAAAAAAACATATGGCAATATAATGCACAAATTAGTTGATCTAAAACAACAACATAGTTATGTGGACAATGACCCAAAGGCCAACCAAGCCATTGTTTTAGCCATCAAAGTAGAGATGGATGAAATCCAAAAATGCATTGACAGTATCTAGAAACAAAGAGATAAGATCAAATGGGTCATAGAAGGTGATAAAACACCAATTTTTTTCACAAATTTTATACAACAATGCCATAATAAATATCATATCCAGACTCAACATAAATGATACTAATACATCAAATAAAGCTATTATCACTAAGCACATTGTCACCCATTTCCAACACATTTTCAACACGGGACATGAGCCTCGCATGCACAACTCCATAGATTGGAAACACGTTTGTCAAAAAACTATTTTATCCCCTCTAAACACCATAGCTACTTTTACCATGAAAGAACTCAAAGTTGCTATCTCATCTCTGGGGAAAAATAAATCACCTGGATGAGATGGACTTAACACTGAATTCTATCTTACTATGTGGTATTCCATCAAAGAACACTTCATGCACCTCCTCCATATGATACACACCAACAACAACATTCATAAAAACATCAAGGTGCTAAATCATACCAATATAGCCTTAATTAAAAAAGTAGAACAACCTGAAAAATCCTACACTTCAGACCTATTAGTCTCATCAACACTTCATTCGAAATCCTCACAAAAATTCTCAGCAACCACATCAAACCACATTTGGAACATATCATTGACAACTAGAATGCCTTTTTGAAATATAGATATATTCACAACACGTACATTATGGTTAATGAAACCCTTCCCCTTTGCCATAAGAACAAGACTCATGTCTTAGCTATCAAACTAGACTTTGAACAAGCCTTTAACTACATCAACTAGAATTGCCTCATCCATACTATGCAGGGTTATGGATTCCCCACCCAATTGATCAACTGGATTCATGCTTGCATTTTGACAAACACATTATCCACCATCATTAATGGATCACCATTTGGTCACTTAAAAAACACAAATGGTCCCAGATAAGGAGATCCATTATCACCATTCCCTTCATCATGGTTAAATCACTTCTCACAAACATGATTAAACTAGGAACAAACCTTGTACTTGTACAATCGACAAATGAATTCTTTGAAAACATCATACAATATGTGGAAAACACTATGATTCTTGTCAAACACTCAACATCAACCTTGGGAAATCATATACTATAGGCATTAACACATCACCCAACACTATACTCCGATATCAAATACTCCTTAGATGCAAAATTGAGACCTTCCCAGTTATATATCTAGGACTACCCATCACAACATATCTTGTACAACATAGTTTATGGTTGCCCATCATTGATAAAATAAAAAATAAACTTACATCCTAGATGAAAATTTTTCTCAGTTTGGATGGTCAGATCGCCCTACTCAACTACATCATTACTCCCATTGTGACACAGAGACCTGTAAATGGATCGAATACGGAGGGGATACTACTATATCTGATATCTGAATCTAAAAAAGGGTTCGATCAAATATTTGATCTGGTATCTGATGGATATCAGATGTTAACATCTAATCCGATCCGGATAGATATTATCCAAATTTGGATAAATACCTAATCTGAATTGAAAAACATACATTTAATGATTAAAAATATATATTATATATAGAAAATATTGGTATTACATTGAATATATATCACAAAGTGTCTATATTTTCATATTTTTATATATGAATAATATATATTTAATAATATATGTATGTATTTGTTGTATTCAGAACTTTTTCAGAGCGGGTATAGAAATATCGGATATCTGATCCAAATTTTTTTGGATCCGATATCTGAAATCTGATCTGAGTTTTGCGGATGTCAATTATTTTTCAAAAAATTTCAGCTTTGGATCCAGATCAAATATGCAGATTTCGAATATCCATTTACATGTCTAGCCACACATTACCTTATTTGGATACCATTATAAGACAAAATACGGAAAATGATCGACCCCACTAGAAGGAAATTTTTGTGGAACCACTACAAAACAACCACAGTTAAAACAAAAATACACTTGATAAATTGGAAACTCATTTATGATCCTAAATCTTATGGTGGATGGGGCATTATTGGCATGTATACACATGCTATCTGACTCATTACAGAAATCATTCATGTCCTCACACAAATACAAATTCTTTTGGAAACCATTCATCTTATACAAATATGACAAAAATAAAAATCTTTGGAACAAGACACACAAATATATCTCGTCACCTGTATGGAAATTAATAAATAAACATGTAGACATCATCTTGGATATAATGATCACACACCCCATGCATCCACTAATGCTAACTTTTGGAGCGATCCATGGTATAGAAACAACATGATCTGATACATGAGAATGAACCTCCACATCCCCCACAACCTGATCTACATCAACACGGAAAGACCTCTACACCTCCTCACCAGTAATAGACAAAATAATCTTATATCTCTTGTCACATAACACCTCAACACTGAGACCATAGAGGATATTATGCACACACTTGAATACAATACCAGTAACAACATCGCATGGAAATGGGAAACAATCAAATGTCGAACAAAGCTTACCATTTTCTCACTCACAGAGGCCATATGTATGATCTCATACACTGTTGGAACACCAAGTGGCCACAAAAATATAATTTATTCTTTTGGCTTATTACTCACAACAAAATTCTGAACGATAATAATCTTAGAAAGAGAGGATTTGAGGGAACAACTAGTTGCCACTTATGCCTTTCAGAAGAAGAAACCACAAAGCATCTTTTAAAATATTGTCCATCAAATGTACATATCCTGAATCGCCAGTATAATTCACATATACTAATGGATTTTTTATACACACCATCCTTGATCAAAGGATTAAAACCTACACTCCCACAACACAAACCACACTCTTGATGATTGCAATTCAATGGACTATTTGGTTAGAGTGAAATAATAGAAAACATAATGATGTTACACATCCTCTTGATTGCATCAGTATCGAGATTGAACTCACATACTCTGTCCTTTTAAACTGCATGAAAGACCCTAAAAAAACACAGGATATAACAATTGAAGACTCTTAGATGACCATCTTCAACGACAACAATGGCGGTGGATGTCACTATAGTCTGGAAAAGATTATGGCAGAAGATACTGGATTTTAGAGCACCTTCTGCATTGTGGCTCTACTAGATGCTCCCAATCAGTTATCTAGCATATTTGTAGAAGCTTATTGTTATGGGGTGTTTCCCCCGAACATTATCACAACTATCTTCTGATTTTTTTTGCTTTGTTCACTTTTCCCTAGTTTTCATCATGATTTGTAAGGCATTGGTTACATAGTTGACACACTGCTGGTGATGTGGTGATGTTATGTTGTGTTACTAAATACTTCCACATGCTTGTAAATGTTTATTGTTTGCAAACATTCTATCTATCTAATATGGAACTTTGTATTAAAAAAATGTTTTCCGTACCTTTTCTTGATGTCTTCTTCTGCCATGGCGATAACACTTTGTGTTTCAATAATCAGACTTGAGCCACGAATTTCTGTGTTGTTTTTATAAATCATATTACCATCATAGTTGGTCTTGTTGTTTCTAGGCACGCATGTTATATACTTTGTTAGTGAAGTATATTTTTAATTGTGTAATGTAGAAACTACATTTTCGTAGGTCTTTGATGTCAAAGTCACTGAATCCCGATGGTGGCAGTAAGTTCATGTCACCACTAACCAAAGAGACTGAAGTCTCATAACCATTGTCGTACTTATCATAAAAAGACATCGAAATCATGTTCTTGCTGACCAGAGTTAGAGCCACGGATGACTCATCTTCCAGGTTGAGATCACCCATGACCTCTTTCCAACATTGACATTGTCGTTGAAATGTCAAAGTATGAGAACATACCTAAGGCAGTGTATAATATGTACTTTAATCCTCGTGTGAGGTAATGATCACCAGTCCATAGATATGTCAAATTGGGTTTGTATGCACTCATGGGTCGATCCGTTTAAGTTAGATTTGGATGATGAAATTTGTTACCCACTAGAAATTACTGAAATTCATACTCATGTTTATTTAACAGGTTTCATAGGTGGCATGTGGGCACCTACGGGTGACTCGATTAATTGAATTATTTCTATAAATATAAATATAATGATACACTAGTACTTAGAATAAATAAGATGACCTACTACTAACCATTAATTGTTAAGGAGTTCCAGTCTAAACTCGAACTTGCCGAACAAGATTTGAAATGAGAGAGATATTGCAAAAAATAAATTCAAGTCTATTATATCTAATTGTTCTATGAAACTTAATGCAGAGTCATACTACAAGATACTAACTCTAGTTTATGATCATAATCATACATTAGAGGATTTTAATTGTACATTTGAGAATTTTACCTAAAAATATGCATGTGCTTGAATGGTTGTAAAAATATAACATATTTTTTATTTGATAGTGACAATGTATAGTAAACGATTGTTCTTGTGCTATATTTCATGTAAAAATAATAATGAATGGTCTTCCTTTACAGTTCAGTAGCAACTTACAAAATAACTATTTATTATATAGACACCCGTGGTTGACCGCAACCTGTTAGGTCGGGTTTGAATTTGTCTTTCATTGATCCATTTAGAATCGTATCTTTTTTATCCGCACCCGTGAAACTCAAACCCACAACGACTGAAATCAAACTCAACTTATCCACCCGTTTGATAGGTCTATTGGTCCATACTGGTCCATGATGTTGCCAAAGAGATGACAAGAACACATACTTCTTGAGGTCTTTGTTCACTGTATAAAAAGTTTTGAGATTGCGCGGAAGCATGGTGTAGGTCTTGAAGAGCTCGGTGCAATGACTTCTAGGATGCATAGGATTGTGCTCAAGCTAGTCGTAACTTTGTAGGGTAACAGCCAGTTGTTGTTGTTGGGCCTACGGCCACTTTTTCCAGCCACTTTGGGCGGCCAATTTAGGGATTGTCGCTGTTGTGATCACGGGGTTTATAGATACACTATGTGATCCTGTGTTCACGTAGCCGCACAAGCCAGAGAACAAACAGTAGCTGCCTCTTTTCTTTTTTGTCAATGATGCGCTCGCACGGAAAGATGAAGGGGCTAAGGAAGAAAGAAGAGAAAGGAGAGAGTAGTGTTACTGTTTTGGTTCTCTTCTTCAGTCTATATTGAGTTTTTTTATCATAACTTATATTCTTATTTTATTCGGGTATTATCTGTAAAATGGGTATTTTTAGGATGTCTTTCGGTGGGGTGACGTGACGATTGGTAAAATTTGAATCTCTTCCTTTTACTCTATATTTCTTAAGTTTTGACCAAAAACTTGAGGCAAATTTTGTAATCTCTTGATTAGTGGATTTCTTTGTCAAGCTTTGACCTTGTGGTTTTTCCTCACTTATTATGGAAGTTTTCCACAATAATCTTAGTATTTTTTGTGGTTGTTTGTTCGTGTTTATATTTTCTATGCTTGCATATGGATCTTGCTCATAAGATTTTGTGTTTCCCTACACATAGTGGATCTTGTGTACCTAATACACACGTGTGGGTTCTTCCATTATATTTTGTGTGGGTTAGCTACACACATTTTGGCTTGTAATCCCTTTTAAGTGGTATCACAACAGCGATTGGGTTACGTGGACTAGATGGACAACACAAGTAAAATGGTAAAAATGACGATTTCAAATTGGTCGACGTGGAAGATTAAGATGAAGGATCTCCTTTATTACAATGATTATATGAATTGGTCAACAGAGACGCAGACAAGCTCGTGGAGACGAAAGATGACGATTGGAAAAGATAGATAGAAAATGCATCGAGCTCATTCATCATTGCATTGATGAGTCAGTCTTCCATCACATCGTCAACGAGACCAGTGTCCACTCTATGTGGAAGAGAGGAATGGTAAGGAACAAAGCATTTCTGATCAAGAAGTTTGTGAACCTAAAGTTTAAGGAAGACAACAATATTTTATACACTTACATGATTTTAAAAATATGGTGAATTAGTTAACCATGATGGATTTCAAGATTGATAAGGAGTTACAAAACTTCTAATTCTTGGTTCTTTACCTGATAGCTGAGAAAATTTGATTATTTCTATTAGCAACTCTGCTATAGATGGTAATATGGCATTGGACTTGGTGTCCAATAACTTGTTGAATGAAGAGACTAGACGAAATAGCTCAGCAGAGTTGAGTCGTCAGACTTATCCACCAACATGATTCGTGGAATTTCTGTTTGCGGATTGCGTTGGGGGAAATCTACTAAATCCCGACAGATAGATAGACTCCTTGAGTCAAAGGGACTACTGAGGATCTCCCCCTCCTCGGGGGATGGGTCGTCTAAGTGTTCGTCGCGGTTCATTGTTGTGCTTACACCCCCGTCTACCCTTCTACGAAAGCTCTGCAGGACCACCTATCACAAGTCTTTGGGCGGGAGGGGTTTATTTTGCAAAAGGACTGGGACGATGTCTCCCACAGAGAGAAACGAATGTCAGATGTAAAGCCCCACACCTCATTAAGATCATATTGGCATACTCACCCAAAAAAAGCTGACCTCATTGAAGACGAGAGTACATCTGATTCAAAGCTTTTGTAACGACCCCGCATCCCGGTAACCCCCAATTAAGGGAGACCAACAGGTCGGTGACGTTATCCAATTAACAGGATCAAAGGTTCGACAAATAATCAATAACAATTAACAAATTTTACCAACTAAACTGAAAACTGGAATAAAATAAAACGTTGCATACTTATTTCAAAATTGGGATATCTACATCTATCTGCATCAGGAGTCTACTCTAACTAATCCTCCTTTGTACTTTAACTCTTAATTAATTTCACATATGCCACTTTACTGTTTGTCCTTTTCAATCTTGTACCTAAAACGTCGACAAATAAAACGTCGGTCAGCATATCGGAATATGTCGGTATGTGGGACAACCAAAAGTTTACACATATGGATAACAATCTAATTATCACAATCAAGTTAATTAACAAGCCAATTTACATTTTCTGGTATGACATTCTCCACTGCTTTTGCCCTAACCCTGGCATACCCACCTTAGGGTTTCTTTTGCCAATGACTTAAGGCCACCTTCTCAATCCCGAGCTTGATGCCTGGGGTCACCACTCATGGTGCCCTCTAGTCATGCAATATCATAGGCCACCTTCTCATTCCCGAGCTTGGTGCCTGGGGTCACCACTCATGGTGCCCATTGGTCTACCCATCCGGGTCTGACCTTTGGCATCATCCATCAGGGTGGCATGTAGGTGCGAGAATACATACTTCGATTATTAATGTGATAATCATAGTGACTTTATGATTTGCAAGTATGAACATCCAAACTGATAATTTGCATTCAATGCGATTAAACATCTGGAAAATCCTAGGGAAACTAAGGTGGTTATTCATAACTAACCACATACATGTTAAGCAGACTTGAATGCATAAATAACTCAACCAATCAAGAAATTAAGCAAGTACGCATAGGTTGATCCTGAAAAGACATCCAATTTCTCTATCATTAATCATGTCATTAAGCTCTATTAATCCTAATTGTTTCCTAGGGTTATTTGTCCTTTTCTAGGGTTTTGAGCATAATTAGGGTTCCACTCTATTTTTATTACTTTAAACCCTAATTTTACCAAAACACTTGCAAACCCTAATTATTTCATCTTTCTCTCATAAAAGATTATAATTTCATCTTTTAGTAACAGGAAACCCTAATTTCATATTATAAGTACTTTTCTTTTCTTTTTCTCTAATTTAGGGTTTCTAAGCACCTTAACCATTATATTAGGTTTAAAACCATAAACTTTGTAATTCCATTATCAAAATAGGTTAAAATCTAACCTTGTTATTAAACAAGTTAACCGTGGGTGAATTATCCTAATTGCAAGATAAAATATATCTTTTATCAACAATTAGGGTTTCTAATCACAAACTAAAACCTTTTCTATCCAAAATATGTACTTTTGCACAAATATACTGATTTAGATGTCCCAACCATTTTTAATGTATTCCTCATATTTTTCTAGTCATTTTTCATGTATTAACTTTCTTTATCTGAGTTTTCTATCAACAGGTACAATTTTTATAAGAAAACTCCTTTTTATTGATTTATTGGCTAATTCAGAAAATTCATTGATCGCCCGATCCATGGTCTGCGGTCCACTGAGGATCCAACAGCCATGGATGTGTGTGCCTTAGTTAGCGATAAAACAAGTGAAAGACAATTCTAACCTTGTCGTGACTGAAGGGGGTGAGGGGCACTTTGGTCAAAGACCATGAGTTGTCGTCTTCAACCTTGCGTCGAGGTACAGCAACCCTACGGTCAACTAAGGAGTTGACTTTGGGCCCTAGGTCACCTACGAGCCATGCGATAGGCCAGGGAGCTTTGCCTCCCTCCGTCGAAGTCGATCATCGGTTCAATTCCTCGCCGATCATGCACCAATGCCATCCCCTACTCGCCGGATTCCGGCGATGTACACCACTGGGATAGAGGCGAAGGTCGAGGTGGTCGGAGCAATTGAGAGCACAAAGACGATCCTTGATCTCTTCTGCAGTGATTGAACTAGAAATTAGGGATGTTGGTGCCTTAGATCACCCTCCCCTATATATAGGGTCAGGGCAGGCATTGCGAGATTTGGGTGTTTCCCAAAACCTCGGCAATTCCTAATCGAACCAGGGATGAATCCCTTCGTTTCTCTCTCCCGAATCTAATAGGACCATTACCAGGCTGGCATGTCCACTGGATAATGAGAAAACAAAGTGGGAAAGTTCCCCTGGAACTTGCAGAGTCCTAGTCCGCTTGGGACTTAGACGATGATTGTCCATCGTTGGATTAAGATCCAACGGATCTCATCGCCCGCGATCAAACACAAGGGAAAAGATTTATTGCTTTAATTCAGAATAATTCCCAAATTGGAGATAACTTGGAAAATCGATATCTCCCAAACCATAACTCCTATTTAACTCAACATTTAAGGGAAGGTTTGTCTTGGCATTATATAGCTTTATACGAAATTTGGGAAACAAAAAGCAATGAATGAGAAGGCTTCCTTCTCTCCTAAGTTATTCATTAATTTATTCAAAATTAATTGTTATTTCTTTTCCCTTTTCTATTATCTTGTTATTTTGGGTCCCTTAGACCTCAAGAAATCACAAAGGCACGGATTCCCATATTGGGGAAAATCGATTTTCCTTTATCCTTTTATTTATGTCTATTTCACATATTTTCCTTGTCTTTTTATTAAAATATCTCTTTTTGAGGATTTCTCTTTTTATTTTCCTTTTAATAGTAGAAACCCTTTTGGATACGAAAATCTACCAAGGATAACTCAATTGTACCTCTTTTCACTTATTTTCCACATTTTATCATTATTTTTAATTTCTTTCTTAATAAAGTAATATCTAATTGATTTTTTCTTTTCTTATTGCTTTATCTTTGCAATTTTGGACTCCTTGGGACCCAAGGAACCCAAGAGGCACAAAATCCAACTTTGGATTATACTCCTTTGCCTTGTAGAGGTTTCCACATCTTTCTTTTCTCAAAAACTCACTTATTCATTTATTAATTGAATTTCCTTGTTATTGGGCCCAATAGCCAATAAAGCCCACAACACAATCATCAAGGCTATTGTAAACGAAATCCATTTATTCACAACAAATTGTATCATTATTTTTCTAATTATCTTTAATGTGAGAAATTACATTTCTCACCCAAAAATTGGGGTTGTAACATCCTTCCCCTCTTATAAGAATGTTGCCCTCAAAATTCCATCCAGCAAGCAAACAAATAGGATAAGCCTTTCTTATGTCCATCAGGGCTCCCATGTGGCTTCACCCCTTTCCATGTATCTTCCCAAGAACCTTCATCATCTCATATTCTTCCATCTGAGTTCTTTCTTACCTTGGCATATCATACCCTCCTAGGTGACTCAGGACATTTCAACCTCTCAAAAGTTGAATAGGTTCAGGGCTCAACACATGGCTTGGGTACCTCACATAGTGCTCTAGATCGGACTCACATAACACATTATACATCATGTTATCCTGAGGGGCAAGGCTAACCACAACCATCTCCACCAATCCATCTCAAATGGACCCATATATCGGGGACTCAGCTTTCTCAGCTATAGCTTAGAGGGGTCAGATTTTCACATTACATATTCTCCCACAGTGAACTGCATTTCAGTCTGCATTGCATCAGCTCACGACTCATGTCATCTCTGGGCTCTCTCTCTCAGCCATTGCATGATCAAAGCGACTTCATCTGCACCCACTGTGGTTCTTTTCAGACCTTCGCGAGGCCTCCTTCACCAACATCATCTTAATGAAGTGGTGATCGACAAAACCTCCTTCTTGCATCCCGATAAAGGCTATGGCGGTTATCATCACATCTTAAGAATTGTCTCTTTGTATCACCCTAAATGAGCACACATGCTCTCATCAGACCCTCTAGTCTGGATCATACTAACCACTAGTAAGGGGTGATCAACTGTACTAACATCGAGTTCTTCACGCATCTTCTTCCACCTTATGGAAGTGAACCTTTAGGTCCTACTCAAGAACTTTTGAACTCCCATCATGTTGTAGTTGAACCATCTCATATGTAGTTCAACCATATCTGTCCCTTGATAGTACTCTTTCTTTCTCATGTTATATATGTAAGGTGATCTACCATAACCCATTTTGCATATTGACTTCCTTGGTCTAGGGGAGACTCAGAACATCCACAGTGATGAACTCTCATTCCCTCTCGGGAACTCCTTATACTTTATATCCATGCATTGGGTTACTGGTGTTTGTCCTCCACCTCCTGACTTGCATGGCCACATGCTATATGCAATTTCATATTAAGCATCCCAAGTACCACCATCACTTACTATCTTTGTAGTATCACGGTGTTTGGTGATCTTAAACCATGATCTCTTGTATGTCATGATTCCTCAAGATCGATTCCTCGGAAACCCTAAACCACTCTTATCCGGGTGTTATTACCTTCCTATCCAAAGAAGTGTATTCAAGGTTCTATCACCATCCTTTCACTATATCAAGGACTAAAGTGGCTAACCAAACAACCATTAACTTGTTCAACATATCTTGTTGCATTTGTGTGTTAGCCAAAACACATCTTCTTTCCAAACTTAGGGTTAGTCGAACAACCTCAACTTCTTCTAGCCTCTAGCTAAACTAGGCAGCTATATCTCAACCAGAGCATTCATTACCACTTCACCTCCTTAGGTGTCAGGTAATGTTGAAGACATACACCTCCATGTATTCCACTTATCATCTCATCTCAAACTCTAAGTTTGTCTTCATCAAGAAACTTTGAGCTCATCCTCATGGTGATTCAAATCAACTTTGCATCACTTGCAAATTACACATAACACATGATAAAACATCCTCACAAGATGATTTCCTTAATACTCTTAGTGTTTGTAAACCATCCAAGTATCATTCTCTCCACAAAGGTATGTTATCATATCTATCCTCATACCTTGTAGCAACGTTCCAACTCACATCATATTTATCCTTGGTGTATGGCATGTGTACTGTCCTATCTCTCACTCCCATAACAAGAGGAAATAAGCATTTGGTTGCAGTCCAAATACAGAGTTCTTCCTATTCCAAGAATAGAGATGGTACATCCCACCTTTCCAGTACACCTTTACATCTAAGTTGAAACGTGCCACATATGTCTCTACAAACATCACAATATCACTTACTTCCATGGAAAATTGGTCTCAAACCTACTGAGGTTTACACACATTCCTAGGTCATCTCCTCTAGGTCTATAGGGTGTCGGCACTTTTGGGGTCATCCCTCTTCCCTTATGCATCCAGAGAGTTCCCTACTTGTCTGCCCTTTGGGTCCCATGAGTTCATGAAGGTGATCAATCTCCTAACCCATGGCCCTTAGACAATGATAGTTATTACCTCCCGATCCTATGGTCATGTGCAACTAGGGAATTAGGCAACTCCTACTTCCATCAGTCTTATCCCCACCTGACCCTAGGATAGACTTAGGATTCTAACGTAGTACATGTTCAACTTAGAGCCTTACCCAAGACTTCATCATCTCTCTCTGCATTCATGACTGACTTTCATCCCTTCATAGGGGTCATGGCAACCTTCCTACCTTGGCCAGGCCCCATATCGGTTACCGCCATGGTAACACATCCACATGCACATAGAGCTGGTTATCTATGGGTCTATAGGTTCATTCTCATACCATGTACTTTTCGCTTCTCAAGATCCTATGAAACCTCTTTAGGTTACCTCTAAACTGGTATACACCCTACCAAAGGGTCCCTCTCCCAGGATGGGAGGAAACTACAACTCTTGACAACCAGGTCACAACTGTCCTTAGGGTTTACATTCACATGAGCATGCCTAACCCAGCAGCTAGTAAGGCACAAGAAGACCACCAATTAAACCATGCTAGGTCATACTTGTTCTCTTTCCTCAACATTAGATCAACTTAGTTGTGAGGGGTTCATCCAACATACCCTTAACTTAAGGGGTTTCCTTTACCTCTACACATGAGGAGTACAATGCTCGAAACTATGGAGACTCGAATGAGCATCAGGTACACTACTTCCCCTCTTAGGCCTAGGAACCCTAGGTTCACCTTTGGGTATCCAACTGCATGCTCAATCTCTTAACCACGAATCAAGCATGTCCAAGGTATGTCATGCTCTCCCATGATCCTTTTATATGAGCAACACCTCAGAGTTGAGTCCTCCTCAAGGACAACCAACTTGGTATAATGCCTCACAACTGGTTACTTAAACCTCCTCAGGGTCTAAGGCACTCTTTGTCTCACCTCAGTAGGTAAACACTTATACCATAGGCACATAGGTACCAGAAGCATCATCATCTCTCTAGGGTTGGATTCCTCTAAAGGCAACTGTGATATCACCATCCTCCAGGGGTCAAGCATAAGGAAACCACTATCATCCACTTAGGTCGCATCATCCTCAAGTCCCTACTATTCCTCATATCTTGGGGTTTTAGGCTTCCAACCTCCTTGTTGGGGGTCCTACTTTCTCTCTCTAGAGCTAACTCCACATCCAGCCTTACTACTAGAGGTCCTCCCTCCATGAAGGATCAAGCTCACAGACATACCTCGACCTGGGTGAAGCCTATGCTCAACCTTATGTTTACTCAAGGTTATCCATTATTTTGTATGCTTATCTCATCAGCTATCTAACATGCTCCCTTGGCTAGGTTTTTGACCTACTTCCTCTACTACTGACGTACTTTGGGTGCATGCTATCCCTTACTTGCATAAGCCCATAGGGTTTCTATAGGTTCTTCACTAACCTCATCAATGAAGGAGCTATCCTTTACTCTAACATGCATGACCCTTTCCAGGGTTGGGTCATCAAAGGTACTAGGTCATCTAACCTCTCATGGCTCGTATGGCATCCCAAGGTGTGTCTATCCAAACACTCGGTCAACCATGACATCAAACTCATCATGTCAACTCTCTCTCTCTCTCATACCTTCACTTAGGGTTAGGGTTAACATCATCCTCAGAGGATGTGCCAGGTCTCTACTTGCAATGGAGATCTCTACCTCCAAGACTAACTCTCTTTACTTATCCTCCTGACAAGAAGGTCTATCCTTAGGTCTCTCCTGAGGGCATGACAACTCATGTCATACGACCTAATCATGTATCTACTCTTTTTCACTTACTCTATTAAGCTTATGTCCATGACATCTTATTTACATACTTTTCATTAATTTGGTGGAGGATTCCTTAAACCTTATTAACCTTACCCATACCTCAAGAGGGTGAGGAGAAGAGAGAAAACCCTAATCTATAAGGTCCTTAACAGAATTTGAGTTGAGAAGGGATGAACAAGATGAGAGAGTCCTAAAGGTATCTTATTTCGAGTCATATCCTAAGACATCGGCCAGGCAGTCACACAATCTAGGAGTCCTCGTATTCTGACTAGCGGTGTGGAGGAAAATATTGCCATCCCCCAGACATGATCCTTTTCTAGACACCTCAGTCCTTCATACAATCCTCTAATTACTCCCTTGGGTTCTATGGAGTTTGTCAAATTAACTAATTATTAAAGATTAACTGAGGAACCTATGCTCTGATACCAATTGTAATGGTCCCGCCTCCCGGTAACCCCCAATTAAGGGAGACCAACAGGTCGGTGTCGTTATCCAATTAACAAGATCAAAGGTTCGACAAATAATCAATAATAATTAACAAATTTTACCAACTAAACTAAAAACTGGAATAAAATAAAACTTTGCATACCTTTTTTAAAACTGGGATATCTACATCTATCCGCATCAGGAGTCTGCTCTAACTAATCCTCCTTTGTACTTTAACTCTTAATTAATTTCACATATTCCACTTTACTGTTTGTCCTTTTCAATCTTGTACCTAAAACGTCGACAAACAAAACATCGGTCAGCATATCGGAATATGTCAATATGTGGGGACAACCAAAAGTTTGCACATATGGATAACAATCTAATTATCACAATTAAGTTAATTAACAAGCCAATTTACATTTTCTAGTATGGCATTCTCCACCGCTTTTTCCCTAACCCTGGCATACCCACCTTAGGGTTTCTTTTGCCAATGACTTAAGGCCACCTTCTCAATCCCGAGCTTGGTGCCTGGGGTCACCACTCTTGGTGCCCTCTAGTCATGCAATATCATAGGCCATCTTCTCATTCCCGAGCTTGGTGCCTGGGGTCACCACTCATGGTACCCATTGGTCTACCCATCCGGGCCTAACCTTTGGCATCATCCATCAGGGTGGCATGTAGGTGCGAGAATACATACTTCTATTATTAATGTGATAATCATAGTGACTTTATGATTTGCAAGTACGAATATCCAAACTGATAATTTGCATTCAATGCGATTAACCATCCGGAAAATCCTCGAGAAACTAAGGCGGTTATTCATAACTAACCACATACCTATTAAGCAGACTTGAATGCAGAAATAACTCAACCAATCAAGAAATTAAGCAAGTACACATAGGTTGATCCTGAAAAGACACCCAGTTTCTCTATCATTAATCATGTCATTAAGCTCTATTAATCCTAATTGTTTCCTAGGGTTATTTGTCCTTTCTATGGTTTTGAGCATAATTAGGGTTCCACTCTATTTTTATTACTTTAAACCCTAATTTTACCAAAAAAACTTGCAAACCCTAATTATTTCATCTTTCTCTCACAAAAGATTCTAATTTCATCTTTTAGTAATAGGAAACCCTAATTTCATATTATAAGTACTTTTCTTTTCTTTTTCTCTAATTTAGGGTTTCTAAGCACCCTAACCATTATATTAGGTTTAAAACCCTAAACTTTGCAATTCCATTATCAAAATAGGTTAAAATCTAACTTTTTATTAAACAAGTTAACCATGCGTGAATTATCCTAATTGCAAGATAAAATATATCTTTTATTAACAATTAGGGTTTCTAATCACAAACTAAAACCTTTTCTATCCAAAATATGTACTTTTGCAAAAATATACTGATTTAGATGTCCCAACCATTATTAATGTATTCCTCATATTTTTCGAATCATTTTTCATGTATTACTTTCTTTATCCGAGTTTTCTATCAACAGGTACGATTTTTATAAGAAAACTCCTTTTTATTGATTTATTGGCTAATTCAGAAAATTCGTGGATCGCCCGATCCATGGTCCGCGGTCCACTGAGGATCCAACGGCCATGGATGTGCGCGCCTTAGTTAGCGATAAAACAAGTGAAAGACAATTCTAACCTTGTCATGACTGAAGGGGGCGAGGGGCACTTTGGTCAAAGACCATGAGCTATCATCTTTAACCATGCGTCGAGGTACAGCAACCCCGCGGTCAACTGAGGAGTTGACTCCGGGCCCTAGGTCACCTGCGCGCCATGCGATAGGCCAGGGAGCTTCACCTCCCTCCGTCAAAGTCGATCACCGGTTCAGTTCCTCGTCGATCATGCGCCAACGTCGTCCCCTACTTGCCGGAATCCGGCGATGTACACCACTAGGACAAAGGTGAAGGTCGAGGTGGTCGGAGCAATTGAGGGCACGAAGACGATCCTTGATCTCTTCCACAACGATTGAACTAGAAATTAGGGATGTTGGTTCCTTAGATCACCCTCCCCTATATATAGGGTCAGGGCAGGCATTGTGAAATTTGGGCATTTCCCAAAACCTCGGCCAATCCTAATCGAACCAGGGATGAATCCCTTCGTTTCTCTCTCCCGAATCTAATAGGACCATTACCAGGATGGCATGTCCACTGGATAATGAGAAAACAAGGTGGGAAAGTTCCCCTGGAACTTGCCGAGTCCTAGTCCACTTGGGACTTAGACGATGACTATCCATCGTTGGATTAAGATCCAACGGATCTCATCGACCGCGATCAAACACAAGCGAAAGGATTTATTTCTTTAATTCAGAATAATTCCCAAATTGGAGATAACTTGGAAAATCGATATCTCCCAAACCATAACTCCTATTTAACTCAAAATTTAAGGGAAGGTTTGTCTTGGCATTATCCAGCTTTGTACGAAATTTGGGAAACAAAAAGCAATGAATGAGAAGGCTTCCTTCTCTCCTAAGTTATTCATTAATTTATTCAAAATCAATTGTTATTTCTTTTCCCTTTGCTATTATCTTGTTATTTTGGGTCCCTTGGACCTCAAGAAATCCCAAAGGCATGGATTACCATATTGGGGAAAATCTATTTGCCTTTATCCTTTTATTTATATCTATTACACATATTTTCCTTATCTTTTTATTAAAATGTCTCTTTTTGAGGATTTCTCTTTTTATCTCTCTTTTTATTTTCCTTTTAATAGTAGAAACCTTTTGGATACGAAAATCCACCAAGGATAACTCAATTGTACCTCTTTTCATTTATTTTCCACATTTTATCATTATTTTCAATTTCTTTCTTAATAAAGAAATATCTAATTGATCTTTTCTTTTCTTATTGCTTTATCTTTGCAGTTTTGGACTCCTTGGGACCTAAGGAACCCAAGAGGCACGAAATCCAACTTTGGATTATACTCCTTTGCCTTCTAGAGGTTTCCATATCTTTCTTTTCTCAAAAACTCACTTATTAATTTATTAATTGAATTTCCTTGTTATTAGGCCCAATAGCCAATAAAGCCCACAACACAATCATCAAGGCTATTGTAAACGAAATCCATTTATTCACAACAAATTGTATCATTATTTGTCCAATTATCTTTAATGTGAGAAATTACATTTCTCACCCAAAAATTGGGGTTGTAACAGCATTCATTGCTGAGAACAGGGGAGGAGTAGAGTGGCAGTTAGTGTGTTGATAAGGAAAAGTCAAAGAACATGTCAAAGTCTAAAAGTAAGATGGTTTGTCATCATTATAAAAAATCAGTTCACTCAGGGAAATTTTGAAGGCAACGCAAAAGAAAAATAGCAGAAGAAAATCTAAAAGTGACATGTGATGATAGCAACAGAGCCAAAGTTGATACAAATGTTGTGAAGGTTTTCACATGTGGAGTTGTTATGGGACATTATTTAGTGGTTGATGGATACTGGTTCTTATTACTACATCACTTCTAATAGACATGTTATTGCTCCTACAAGTCTGGGAACCTTGAAATGACAAAAATGGCTAGTAAACCCTATGAACAGATTCATGGGATTGGTGATGTGCACATTAAGACAGAGTTGGGGTACATCATCTTTCTTAAGAATGATATACATATTCCTTACATTAATATACTATCATATATGGCTATGGATTGGACATTCAAAGCTTTCGCTATCATTTTGGTGACTTGAAAATTGCAATCACCAAAGGGTAGTTGGTCGTGTCTAGGGGATAAGTTTGATACACCTTGTACAGGATGAATATAAATGTTTGTACTGACAGTGTCAATGTTATGGACAACTCTACTTCTCTAGATTTATGGCATAGGTGACTTGGTCACATGAGTGAGAAAGGACTACATGTGCTTGTAAATAAAAATTTGATCTCCTATGCGTAAAATGCAATTCTTGGTCCTTTTGAAAGTTGCTTGCTTGAGAAGAAACAACGGATCCAGTTTAGTGCCTTGTGTGAGAAGAAATCAAATATCTTAGACAAGCTTTACTATGATTTTTGTATTCTTATGGGATCCAACTCCTTAAGTGGAAATTGATTATTTGTTACTTTTATTGTTGATGCAACTAGAAAAGTGTGGGTCTATTGTTTTTTTAGGAAGGATTAGGTTTTTGATACCTTCAAGAAATTCCATGGCATGATTGAGAGGGAGACTCGTAAAAACTTGAAATGTATTTGTTTAGATAATGGAGGTGAGTATACCTGTAGGGAGTTCAAGTTTTCTTGGGAAGGATCTGGTATTAGGCATGAGAAGATAGTTCCATGAACCTTACAACACAATAGTTTAGCAGAAAGGATGAATTGAACCATCTAAATAGAGTCAAATGCGTGATGAAGAATGTCAAATTACCTCAAGAATTCTGGGTGGAGACTATGAATGCTACTTGATACTTGATTAACATGTCAACATTCATTCCTTTGGAGTTTGATACTCTAGAAAGTGTGTGAATGGGGAATTAAGCTTCTTACTCTCACCTTAGAGTATTTTGGTGCAAGGCATTTATACATGTCTCTAAGGACTAGAGGCAGAAGCTTGATGAAAAATCCACTCCTTGTATTTTTCTTGGCTATGGTGATGAGCAGTTTGGCTACAAGTTATGGAACCTAGAAAAGAAGAAGATTATCTAGTGCAAAGTTGTGATCTTTTTTTAGGATCAAATGCATTTTGATATTGTGATTATAGAGATTGGGCATCTTGTAGATGATATTGTGGTGGATACACCGACTCCCTCTCCCGTCCTACAAAATGTTGATACATAGTAGATCGAGGATGATGAGATCACTCATAATATGATCGAGGATGATCATGGTGCAGATGACATCCACGATCAGGATGCTCCTGATCAGGGGGAGCAACCCCAATTGGTAGATCCAATAGAACCATAGTTGAGGAGGTCTACTAGAGAGAAAAGGGCATCTACTAAATATTTTGATTACGAATGGTCATTGATCACAAAATATGATGAGTAAGAAATCTATGAGGAAGCAAAGTCTCATTAGTAACATGATAAGTGATTGCATGCAATACAAGATAAACTCACTAAAGAAAATGATACATATGAGTTATGCAAGCTTCCTAAAGGTAGAAAATCCTTAAAGAGAAAGTGGGTATTCAAGCTAAAGAAAGATGGATATGAAAATACTATGAGATACAAATCTAGAAACGTGGTGAAACGCTTTAGGAAAAAATAAGAGATTGACTTTGATGATATATTTTTTCCAGTGGTGAAAATGACTTCCATATGCACTGTTTTGGGCTTGCCAACTCGCTTAGACCTAAATATTGGGCAGGTTGATGTGAAGACAGGGTTCATCAATGGGGACCTTAGGAAGAGATCTATATGTAGGAACCTGAAGGATTTTTAGTGAAAGGCAAAGAACACATGGTTTTCAGGTTGAAGAAAAGTCTCTACGGGTTGAAACAAGACCCAAGTAGTGGTACAAAGAGTTTGAGTATTTTATGTTGAAGCAAGGTTACCACAAGACATAGGCAGATCATTGTGTTAACTTTAGGATATTTTTAGGTGAAAACTTCACCATTCTCTTGCTTTCTGTTGATGATATTTTGGTTGTTGGCAAATATTCTCATATGATTGCCAAGTTGAAGAAGGAATTGTTTAAGTCTTTTGACATAAAATACTAGGGACTAGCCAGAAAAATTCTTGGCATGGACATCAAGTGTACACAAAGAAATTATTTTGGTTGTCACATGAGAAATATCTTAGTCAGATACTTCAAAGTTTCAACATGAAGGAAGAAAAGTTAGTTGACACTCCCTTAACCAGTCACTTTAGACTGAGTAGAAAACAATCTCCTTCCTTTGTAAGGCCTCTAACCTTGAGCATGCTTGATTACCATAATTGAATGCTTAAAACCTTAATCTCATCCTAAGATGAGCTTTTATATCATTTGACAAGCTTATGTTTCAAGTTTAGTCCATTTTGGATAGTGTTTGAAAAAGTTATGCAATTTGTGTATATTTTGGGCTTTTCTACAATTTACCCATATCTAGGATTTTACTTGCAATTTGTCACATTATTTTTTTTTCTCACATGTTTTCATATCATGTTTAAGTTGTTTGTGCCTTGGCACACCTAGTTGCACCTTGGTTTGATGGTGACTTCTTTCTAGGGCTGAGTTAGGGTTTCCCTCTCATGGATGAGCTACCATGGGTGGTGGAACTCGATGGTTCCCCTTTTTTTGGGATCTGATTGTCTTGGGATCCTATGGTGGTTCCTTGAATGTTACTACAGGTTTTAGGGTCAATGGTTTCCCCTCTTTGAGCTTCTTGGACTGGTGGTTCACCAAGTGGAGGTGTAAACCTGGTGAGCTAGAGTTTTCACCCTTGTCACCAAATGGTCATTATCTGATGGTTAGCCTATTGTTGTAGGTCTATGTCTGGCATGGAAGTCAACAAATAATGTCCTATCAGACTCCCATAATTGATGGATATGTTGCTTTGCATGGATCGGATGATTAAGACAATAGACACTTGGCAAACATAGTAGGGCACCTAAACCATATTTCCTCTCTCACCATAAGCCTTATATACCTCACTCCTTGATTTCAAATGAGCTCTTTAGTCACCTAGCTCTCCCTTTCTCTCCTTTCTATTTAGAGATTCATCCTCCTTGGCTTGGTGGATAAGAAGGTGTCCATGGTAGAAGAAGGTGGTCGATCTCCTTGCAAGTGCACCTAGGGTTTAGATCTACCCTCTCTTAGAGCTTGTGGAGTTTCCTTTGCTTGTTCTTGGCCTAAGCAAGTAAGATACCTCTTTTTACATTTGTTTTCTTTGCTTACCTATATCCTTCTTCCTTCTTATTGGTCATGGCCATGGTGGAGCATGCTCTAGATCTTGAATATCACCTCTTTCTTGCTCCTTTGACCCTAGGGTTTGCTTCTTTTCTTGGAGGAGGAGCTTGTTTGGCCGAGAGGAGTGCTTAAAGCTAGGGTTTCTTCCTCTTCTTCTCAAGATACGATGCTGTTTGGAGCTTCTTCTTCTTCCTAGCGGTGAGTTATATAACTCTCTCCGCGTTTGTTGCTTACTTTTAGCTTATATGTGCTAGATATTGCTCTAGGGTTAGAGTTCATGTGATGATTCTTGAGTAGTTTATCGCCATGGATGAACCTTAAACCTTGAACATGAACCCTCCTTGCTAGAGGAATCCCTAGACCTTGCTTGCATATGGACAACCAATGGTTTTTTCTCTTCAAACAATGGTTAATCTTAGGAATTTTGAGTTGTTTTCCCTTCTTCTTTTGCAACCCGATGGGGGGTTCTTGGTGACCTTCATGTGTCAACCTATGGTCATTTCTTATCTATTATTTTGAGTTCCCTCTTGTGTGCACAACTTCTAGTCATTCTCCCCTTCACAAACAATGGTCAAGCTTCCCCCTCGGTTGAAGGGTATCCATTGGGGTTTAGGGGTTGTTTTCTACCTTATGCATAACCCAATGGTTTGCCTTCTTGCTAGAACTTATGGACTTTCTTTTAGTGCTATTTTGTTTGAGCATCTCATGCCAACTGATGGTCATACCGTAAACTCTATTTTTCTCTCTTTTGTTCTTAAGAATCGATGGTCTTAGTGATCTTGTGAAGGTTTTAATCGATGGTTTCTTTCCTTCTACCAAGCCATGGTTTCTCTTGGGTTTTTGACTAGTTTCACCACATGTTGATGACAACTGATGGCTCTACTGGGTTCAACAATTGATGACCCTTCTGGTCCATCAACCAATGGATGTTTTGAACCCAAGACTTGGTGGTCCCTTGACCTGTGATCACCAACCGATGGCTCTACTAATTCAACATTTGATGGTCTCAACCAATGGGAGTTCTGACTCCATGATCCGATGGTGGTCCTGCACACCACAACTGATGGTGGCATTGGACACCAAAATCGATGGTGATCCATTGTACTACAACTGATGGTGGGTTGCATGCCTACAATCGATGGTGTCCTTTGATTCAACAATCGATGGTGCTTATCATGTCTTCAACCGATGGTGTTCTAATGAGTGATCAAATGATGGCTTGAGTATGTTAAGTTGGAGAGTCTTTCTAGGTCACAATTTGATGGTATCCTAGATGGTTTGTTCAAGGTGTTTGCTTGTATTACAACTGATGGTATTATCTACTCACATCTAATGGTTTTAGGGTGATGTTCATGGTATATTGGTTTTGTTTTGATGATTTAGAATCAATGGTGATATGCCCTTAACTTTGTAGTCTTACCTTTTCCCTTGTATGAATGTAAACTTATGGTCAACATAATGGAATGATGTGTAATGTCAATATAGCTTATCTTAATACATCAAACCCTAATACAAGTAAGTGATAATAGTTGAACCTAACCCTAATGTAATCTGATGATGGTGATTGATCATACTTAGCTCTTTTGTATGACTAATGTGGTGATGGAATGTCCTCTCAATGTTGTTGTAACCCGAATGTGTTGTTATATGAATATCATAGATCTTTAATGTAAGGCTATGCTAAACATGTGTATCACAAATATGGTGATGGTTTGTTGAGACTTTGGTAAGGCGGGGAAAGATAATGATGTTCTTACAGGTGATCATGATGATGTGATGGTCTTAATGACCCTTGGGCATGGTTGAGCCCTAATGGAGGTTTGATCCTCTTACTTATGTGATAGGGTTTGATATCATGTGGTGATGTGACAAGATTTAAACCTCATACATTTTATATCTTCTAGAGTTGCTCTATATTAATGCTTGCAAGAAATGAATTGGGGTATGTATATTCACTTGCTTGATGCAGCCTTAACTCAACAATTGACAATAACTAATCAAGTGAAACCTTAATCATGTAGTTCCATGTGCCTTAGAACCATTAAGTGTTAGGACTTGCTGGATGGTGAAACAAGTATTCCTAAGGGAAACTTGGAGTCACATACATAACATGTTGAGTATGTATCGGTGCAGGGAGTGTACATCCTTGACATCATGATCACAAGTTTATGGAGGATGGTTTTGGTCATGCCTTAGTTTTGAGAATAGATGATATTTTTACATATGTGATTGAGGAAAACTATGGTTGTACCTCGTATGATAGGGTGGTATATACCCTGGTTTCAGGTGTCGTGACCTTTATACCAAGCATGGGTCGGTGTTTAGCAGCTTGACTATATGTCATTGTAGACAGCTTGACTGTTATGTCACTATCTTTTCACTCATACTGACTGGGGGGTGAGATCTTAGGATGTCGGCACTCCTAGATCTTGTAGAGAACTGATTGCGACCAAGCGGTGGTCAGTTGGGATTTGAGTGATATACCTCAAATTCCCCAAGTATTAATAAAATATGTAATAAAGTCATGTAGTTTATTGTTTAGGGTTATACGCAGTGCTTCACATTGGATGATAACCCTGGTTTTCTCTTTTCACGTGTAATTGATGTATAGTGCAATAAGAGAAGTATCCATGCTTATGTTGAGTAGGTGTACTGCTACGGTTGGTTGTGATAATGATGTTAGATATCTCATGCTATTAACTATGCTTACATTGCTAGCCATGCCTCTGTAATTAGAGATGCTTATACTACTAATCATGCTCATGTTGATAGTTGTCTTATGTTGTTAACTGTACTTATGATGAAGATTGTACTTATCTGATTAGACAGGCTAATACAGTTAGATATGTTCATGATGCTAGGTAGACTCATAATAATAGTTATGCCCATGATGTTAGATACATATGATCTTTTGATAATAATGTAAGCCTAGAAATCCTATGAATAAAACTCTAATTAAGTATGATCTTAAGGAAGTTTTATATTTAGTGTTCTCATTCTGTTATACCTTGTGCTAAACCTGCTTAATTTTCTTAGCTTGCTTAATCTATTTAACAGTATAACTTGTTGTAATCAATAGGTGGTGTTGAATGTTATATCTCTCACTCGGACATGGGTCTCACCTCGTGGATAGCCACATCTTTTTAGGTGATCAATAGCGGTGACACCAGACCCGTGATAGTGAGGAGCTATGGTGATGCACCTTAGAGAAGGTAGTTAGATGTCTAGTATGTCCTAGAGTCATC
The DNA here is from genome assembly GCA_963693085.1 of Alisma plantago-aquatica. NCBI lineage: Eukaryota > Viridiplantae > Streptophyta > Magnoliopsida > Alismatales > Alismataceae > Alisma > Alisma plantago-aquatica. The sequence continues at coordinate 1,982,693,227 of OY856409.1, forward strand.
CCTATACTCTTAGGTCCGGGAAGAAAAGGTTGTATACAATTTTTTAATTGACTTGAGCTTTTGGTAGTATTCTGATGCTTGTACATGTGGATATAAATGTATATGGTGTGGTTGAGGCAGTGGAGTAGTTCTAAAAAACACTTAGCATAATATGAATACAAGAAAGATGTTTGGTTTTTGTGTAAATGTGCTTGGACATGTTTGGAATGTCAAGTTGGTTTTTGTTATCCCCTTTTTCTAGTTGTGTGGTTAATTCATGTTCTACCATGTTTTGATTTTTGAGTAATCTCATTTAGAATGACGAAATCTCACAAGTTGTTATCAAAACTCTAGGTTTATGAGTCTACAAGGACACTAGGACTTAGGACTAGGATGATGAATAAATAAAGAATATGGCATGTAAATATGATGCAAATTGCATAATCTCAGTTCTTGGATGCCCTGGCTAGGTATTTAATTATTGAAGAAAAGGTAAGTATGGAACTCATAGATTATTATATTTATGATTACTCTGATCAAGCAATCGATTTGAAACAATCTAAAGAGCATAATGATTAAGAAATCATGGTGAAAATATTTTGATCTTGCCCTTAAGAGAGATAAAAACCAAATTGTAACCATAAAAAAAACTTGAATGTCTAGTAACTAAAGATAAATATTGTCCAACCATAGTAGCCTGGGTTGTAAGATCTTGGTAAGTCCCAATGAAGGACTCGGGTTCAAACCTCACCGAAGGCACTTTGCGAATGGAAATCCACACTAATTAGGCGTGGGAGGGGGGTGAACGGACCACACCCTCTCATGCCTCGAGAGTTTACCATGTCGGCTTCGCCCAGGGTGGGATCTCTCAGTCATCAAATATATATATATATATATATATATATATATATATATATATATATATATATATATATATGGATATGTATAGCTCATGCTATGAAGACCACAAAAATTATGCATTTCAAATTAGTTTCGCGCGTCAATTTTGTTGCCCTTAGATGAGTGACTTACACTCATCCAAATGGGCTCAAAATTTGTATGTAGCCTAGTTATAGTATGACGGTGAAGATCAATGGTTTAAATTTTGTAAAAAAATAGTCTTGATATGCAAACACACTTGAGTGTATTTGTGCGATCCGTACACTCGAGTGTATTCTAGCCTGACTCTCTCTCTCTCTCTCTCTCTCTCTCTCTCTCTATATATATATATATATATATATATATATATATATATATATATATATACGATAGCATGAAATCTCAATATGAACACAAATAAGCTAAAGAGGAGTTCTTGAAACTATAATACAAGAAGATAATGAAGTGAAAGAGAGATGAATATGTGTTCATGAAATGATTATATGTATAAAACCACGTAAAAAGAAGAGAACTCATGAGATAAGTTGGATGTATGAAGATGAATAAGAACAATGATAGATTGATAAAGTAGAACTTGAGCTAGTCTCAGACCAACCAATGCATATAATAAAATTATAAAGTAAAATTATCATGACACATTGAAAAGATTAAAGGGGGGTGATCCATGTTTAATAAAGAAAATGTGAAATATAATGAGTTACCACCTTGATAAGCAGTTGAAAAACATGATAAAAAAGGGGACATACACAAGAATGATGTACAACTAATGAAAAAGAGCAATGAGATACATTAATCTTAATAATTCATATGTTAATGGAAAGGAACCCAAATGAAAAGGGTAAAATGACGCATAAAAGTTGTAACTTGCATGATGAAGGTAGAATTGGTAAACCCTTGCTAGTAACCCCAGATAGTGTTGTGGTGTCATGGGAAGTGTTTTTTCCTTTGTGTTCTTTCTTTTCTGGGTGCATCTTTCAAGTGGATCTTATATCACTTGGTACGCTTGGATTCGTTGTAATCCAGGGGTTGGATACCTTGATGTAGCACGTGGTTGTTTTGGACTATGGTTCTAAGATCATGATGTTTTGTGATGTGTATGCTTTTTTATCCTTCCAAGAGTTAGGAAGACTCCACCCTTACATTCTGGGTTGTTATGATGATGTAGAAGTAAATGAGATAAGGATGTGAGCTCCTTTTGGCGTGTGAAATGGGTACCAAGGTGGTGAGCCCTAGCATCCAGGGTGTACCATGAGTATGTGAGTTGAAGATGTTTATCAGATGAGCTTCTTGGTGTTCCTTTTCCTGAGAGAGAGGGAGTTTGATGTTAAGGTCCTCCAAGTGTTGTTTGGAAAAAATAATGATTATGTGATGTTGTATAAGGGTTGCTGAGCTGGACAAGATCATAGTAGGGAATGAGTAACCACTACCAAGGATAGCTAGTTTATTGATAGTTGACGGGTGCTATGGTGTTCCTTCAGATAGACCTGAGCTTAGGATATCATCAAATGAAGATCAAAGTGGATGACATAAGTTGCATGGTCACTATGTGTTCATGATTGTGCCATTTGGACTAAGCAATGCATCAGCAGTGTCCATGGACTTAATGAACAAAGTGCAGGACGTGTCCCTAAGAGTTCTTACTATTTTTTTATAGTATTTGAATATACTTCAGGGATGGTCAACAGTACGAACAACATCTTCACTAAGCCCTAAGACTATTGAAGCATCTATAACTGTATGTCAGGTTCAGCAAGAGTGAGTTTAAGGTCGACTGAAGTGACTTCTTGGGGTTATGATATATATTCTAAGTATGTTGAGTGGATTCGAGTGAGGTGAATACAGTGTTGGGAGTGGAAGCAGCCTAGACACCTAATGAGACCTGAAGTTTCTTAAGCCTATCAAGAAACTATAGGAAAGTCCATTCAATATGTCAGCACTATTGGTTTACCCCTAACAAAGTTGACTAGGAAGGTGTTCCTTCTTGTATGGAATGACAGGTGTCGGCGTTGGTGTTAACATTATTTATATATGTTGAAGGATAAATTGATAAGTGTTTCAGTGTTAGTGTTACCAAAACAACAGGAAGTGTATATCGCCTTTTGTGATGCTTCAAGGAACTATTTGGGATGTGTTTCGATATGATATATGGTCAACTAGGAAGTCATGTTCTTTAACGTCTGCAAATAGAACATAGTTATGCTCTCCAATGTATCATGAAACAAGACATACCAGCATCGCTTTACCCAAGACGATGTTCAGTTGGAAGTATCTCAGTTAGCAGTATCATGGACACAACTACAAGTCAAATCAACACGGATACAATAGGATAGATAATTACAAATGAATGATACCATGATGTTGGACATCAGAAGAGAGCATCACAGTGGAGAGCAAGATATCTTCCATAGGTCAGGTGGCAAGATAGTGTATGATTCTACAACCATATAATGGTTACAAATGTTGATGGTTTGAGTAAGGTAATACATGAGGAGACTCAACTTCGACACACATGATGCATCATGTGAATACACAGCCTTACATGGTAGACGAGTGGTCAGACAACCATTCAGACTATGAGAGAATTTTCTAAGAACATAGACCCTACAAGTTCTTGACCGATGGGATATCCACCTAACTTATTGATTTTCTTACCACAACAACCACCAAAGAAGCATAGGCATGACACCTTGTGAAGTTGCACATAGAAAGAGATGCATGATGTACCTTGATTGGTAAAAGCAAGTAAGTATGGTTTGTAAGTGATGTGTGATACTACATGTTGGGTTTTACATGGTCGGAGTAGGCAGCGGAAACAAAAAAATTACTCAACCATAAACCCATAACCAGTAGATCACATCAACATATATGTAATGGGAAAGATGGTTTTAGAGAGTTATACATGGTCCTGAGTCTTGCTCAGTGACTATAATTCGTAGCAAATGATGTCTTCAACAACTTGTCTTTGACAGCATCTGTGCATCTCCTAGTCTTGACCTAGAGTGTGGTTGACTATCATCCTCCTGAGCGGAAGAAGTCTCCCGCCTCTATAGATAGTCCACAGAGACTACTGGGAACTCTAGTCATCCTAAAGAACGGACGAGAATGAGTTGTCTCCTTCTGTTAGTGTACTAACCACCGATACACTCTCCCACCACCAGTTGTTTTTTTTCAGTTGTCTTTCTCTCACCGTTCCTCCCTAGATGGGTAGAACTTGCTTGGGCTCTCTCAGTTACCACAACCCTAGAGGACAACAACTTTGTAGAGAAACTGATGTTCTGAGTTGTATGTATATAGAAGCCCCATGTACCCCTCTATTTATAGTAGAGGGCAGGGTCAGGGTTCCCAATCTGTACGGGAGTAGAAGGGTCCAGAATTTTCATGAACAATTTGCACTTCGGCAGGTGAACCGGTCATTTCACAATTAAAACGATCATTTGGCAAGGTGAACTAACTGGTTCACTTGTAAACCAGTCAGTTGGGAGTGTGAACAGGTCGGTTCACTTAGTGAACCAGTCATTTCACTTCCCATACTTGCATCCAATTGACTTTCCTTATTCATTTCTAATTAACACAAATATTAATTCTTGTCCCAATCGAATTGAATAAGTGAAATGAAAAACTTTTTCTCACAAAATGGGACAACCCAAAACTGCTCATTTGGATCAGTTGAACTGATCGGTTCACCAGAGTGAACTGGTTGTCTCACTGGCCATGAGTCAATCGGTTCACCTAGAGAACCGGTCGGTTGGTGATCCAGATTGTGCAGAACACAGTCAATTCATTTCTCAATCAATCTAACACTCTAATCACTTGGTCCAACACTTGAACTTGATGATTCTGAGTCAAGTTTATTGATTGAATGTTTGATTGAGTACCTAAACACTTTAGTCATCAACCCAAACTTCATTCATGGATAAAGTCCTCTTCCAGGTTAATCCTTTGTGTGTGACCCTATAGGTCCCATTTCACATTGGTAGTGAATGCTCATAACTAGCTTATGACCTCACAAGCAAAGAGTGGTGCTTAGTTGCACGTTAGTGCTACCCAAGTGAAAAGGAAAGTTGGAGAAAAACTTTCAATCCTACAGTATGTGATTGGTGTTCCAGTGAATGTATAATTCCTTTGTCTCTGATATCCTAAATGAACTCAAGTCATGGAGTTTTCATCCTTTCAACATTCATTCATGTTTCTTGAACTAGAGAAGACTGTATGAGATATGTGTGACATCAATATCATATATTGATTCACATGTGCATGTGCATTCCTTTCTCAGTCTCGCTTATCAAGTGGTTTGGACATCATAATCCCTTAGGAGGGACAAATCCCATATCTATCACTCACAATCTATCTCATGCATCAAAGCCACCCAATCATCACCGTTATAACAACCCATGCTTCAGGACTATGTTTGATGATGTCAAAGTGTACCCAATCACATTCGACGAGTGTAGTGATTTTAGGTCTAAGAATCACAATCACCACCATCACTATGAGAGATGATTCTGACTACCATGTCATTGTTCCATGTGTCACTCTCATGGTGGGTATGTCTGATACACTATTTTCCAACATGTATCTATGTACTTGGTTTGATATCATATATCATGCCTAATATGACACGGTCATCAACCAACACACACTCTAATCTTTATGTGGCATTTTTTTCTATCAAACTTCCACAATGACATCTGACTAGGGACATAACAAGAATGCACATACTCTTAGAATTTGTATGATCTCATTATTCAGGTCCTCAACCTGAAGACATACGTCATTGAGTATTTTCATTCTTTAGACATTCATTCTGCTCCATCGTTTATCTCATAATTGATTGAGCTAAAATAAATTGGAAGCTTGCCTTTGATATTTATCAAATCAATCAGAATATATGCCAATACAATCATCATAATATTGGCTCTCTGGTCATACATACCAACATACTATCACTTGCACTTAGAGACAATCACCTTCGAATCATATTCTTAGTGATCTCTAAACATGTCCCACATGTTTCTATTGCACTAGTGCTATTCCAATGAGTTAGCAACACTTTGCTTTAGTCGATATATTGCATGTTTGACATCTCCTTATTGTACAACATTTTGTATGAGATGTAGTTTTCGTGATATAATATCTGATGTTCCTTGCCTAACAATTAGCTCCATAGTTTGACTTAGTATTTCTACTCTATCATCACTGGTTGGAATATATGTAAGTTCATCTATATGAACTTCTAGATCCATATATTATCCTCTATTGTTCATAACACAAGGATACTCGGCATTCCCTTTTAGAATTAAATAGTTTTTTAATTTTACTCAGAACATTTCCTTTTAACAACTCTTGTTCACTTTATAATTGAATATAACTTTTATATTTTGCATTTTGTGATCATTTTTCTGTCATTTCAGAAGCTTGCATCAGTGTAACTAATTTACACTCAACTCTTCCCTTTATTACCATAGAACTAATCCTTTAATACTTCACAAGTACTTAAATGAGTTCTTTATAGTATTCCAGTGACTCTCAATGGAAGTAGACAGACATCCACTCATCATGTCCAATACATATGAGATAACTGGATGAGTATGTCATATTGTCATGTCTAATACATTCAAGATGATGAAATCATATGTATTTTCTTGTCATGTCTGATACATATAAGATAATGGGATGATTACATACATGATAGATCCAATTGCGAATGCATAAGGCATCTATCTTTGTGTTCCTATTCTTCGTTAGAATTTGGGACACTAGGCATCTGAGAGACTAACTTCATGTAACATGGACAAGTTTTCTCCCACTGAATCTTTGCATACTGAACCCTTCAGTACATACTGTCAATGTATGCTCTCTCTTTATCAGGTCAAGAAACTTTTGAGAACTGTCTCTATCAAATAGGACATTTCTCTTTATCCCCTAAAGAAGGTATTTTCATACCAGTTTCGTTTTATTCCTCATCATCATGTGGAATATGAATATGCTCCCACTAAATCTTTGTAATTATATATCCTTCTTTATTTCAATATATCAGTCAAACCTTTTGACTATATAATTAAAGTAAAGGCTCCAATTCTGAGGTGCTTGTGTTTAATCAATCATACTGATTAATCTCTTATAACTTATAGATTGTATTTGCATTAATGGAATTATAAAACCGTTCACGTTGTGTCACATACACAGCCTCATGTTATTCCTACTAGGAATGTGGTTTTAAAATCAATATGCCAAATTTCATAGTCTTCAAGTTCCAATTAGCAAGCATGATCCTTTATGGCCTATAGCTATTGCAATTGGTTAAATAAAATCATCATGTTCAACACCTTGAACTCACTTGAATTTATCTCAACCAATCAGCTCTTCAAATGTCATCCATGTCAGTCTTAACTCTTAAGACCCAATTGCATTTATGGGTTTTATCCCTATAAGTGCTACCGTTAAGGTCATAACTTATTTGGTTCACATGTAAGTCATTTTAGATCTTATGGATTCAAGCCATAACTCAAAATCTAGTTCCTCAACATCATCTAGATAGATTATTGGCTCATAGTCATATGACCAATTCATAACCTTTGAGTTTGTAGGATATCATTATCCATTAACCTCAAAGTGTTATATACTAGATATATGAGGTGTATTTGTTACATAAGGATTTTGAGATTCCACAACACTTGTGATTCTTAATCTCCTTTGTACCTTTGTTTAATGTAAAGCATGTTTTTTAGAAGAATTCTTGAAGATTAGTTATTTGTTTGATGATCATGCTCTTACTAATTAGAGTATAATTCCTTCTTTGATTTAGAAATCATTATGCCTTAATCGTGAGTTCTCTATGATACACTATCATAGTTACTCACAAGGTTCTCAAACATTTGGTTTAAGTATCTCATTCATTTATCATATCAAAGAGTTAATACTTTTACCATGTTTGTTCTTCATTTATGATATTCTTGAACATTTCGAGATATTCATATTGGTATTTCATTAAGTACCATATATGAAGTATTAGAATTTATTCCAATAGGTATGTATATACATCAATATGTATTATACCTAATATAATAGTCATTCTCCCACTACATCTAGTGAAGATTGACTTGTCATCATGCCCAATAAATAAGATATTCATATCTCTTAATGGTTCATTAACCAAGAGAGTCTAGTTTATCCATCAACATGGAACCTAGATATGAATTTCTCATTCATTTTTTTAGATGATAATGCTAATTAATTGTTTGAGTCATCAATAACTTTTAGGTATTATTTATTTTATCTCATGCATATCAAGTACCACAACATAAATAAGGCATTGCCATAAAAGGTCATATCTTTGAAATTGAAACATGAATCTTTATTGATAGACATCCTTGTCATTACAAGATGTAGAAATAAAGTGTTTCTATTTATTGGAAAAATAGCAGTTCATAACTCTATTACATGCCCTTTAGGCTGAAATAAACTAAAAGGTACTACTATCTATGGCACCAACACTTGCTCCAATGTTGATGAGTGTTCCTTCTTGGTCCTTTCATAAAGGCCATCACTTCTTTTCAAATCATGCACATCATATATGTCAGATATATATCTTGTTATCATATACCTAAGATAAAGAAGCATTTTAAGTTTATTTCATAATACCTGAGGTGGAGACTTCCATCCCCTCCTTCTTCTTTAGTTCATCTATGTAGATAGGGCAACTTCTCTTCCAATGTCCTGGCTCATGAAAATGGTGAGATTTGCCTCCCTTGTTCACTCCTCCCTTGGCTTTGAGAGTTGAAGATGACTTGGGTTGTTGGCTAGCATCAGAACCTTTCTTTGCTTTGCCCTTGCCCTTGACTTTAGACTTTCCCTTCTTTCTGTTGATCATCATCACAGATTTGGGTTTGTCTTTCTTCATCTGTGCCTCGGCTATCCTCAACATGCCCAACAACTTTGTTAGTAACCTATCAAAGTTGTTCATGTTGTAGTTCATAACAAACTAACTATAGGATTCTGGAAACAATTGGAGCATCACATCAGTAGCCAACTCTTGGCTCAGAGGGAATCTCAGTCAAGTTAGGTTCTCCACATACCCAATCATCTTGAGTGTGTGAGGGCCTACTGGATCTCCTTCTATCATGACACACTTGAACAATGCCTAGGAGACATCATATCTCTCTTGTCGTGCTTGGTCTTGATATATGTTCTTGAGATGTTGAACCATCTCAATGACGTCCATGTTCTCATGTTGTCTCTGTAACTCATAGTTCATTGAGCACAACATCAAGCACTTCACATCAATGGCATCCTCAGTATGCTTCTTATAAGCATCCCTTTCAACCTTTGGTGCGATGGGAGCGGGTTCTTCTGGCTCTGGTGTATCTAGGACATAAAGCTTTCGCTCTTGAGTGAGAACAATTCTCAATGTCCTAAAATAGTCATGGAAGTTGTTCCCATTTAGTTTGTCCTTCTCAAGGACCGATTGCAATGAAAAGGGATTGGTGTTAGTAGCCATTTATTTTACAAAAAGGAAATTTGCAATTTTAGTCCAAAACTCTTTTAATTTGATTTGATTTGAAAATTGACAATATTAATTAGGTCTTTAATTAATCATTGCTCCCACTATTTTGATCAAATTGATAACCCTCATGTATCAATTCATAAGATTGTAGTGTACAACCTTCTAGTGAGCAAGATCATGACTTCCTCTAAGTTATGGACCTGCGAGGGTTGTCACCCACAACTAGATTCTTTCAGGTAGGCAACTTTTGCCAATTGCATCATATGCAACTCTTTATAGATGTTATAAACAACTCTTTGTCATGAACATATGCATGCCTCAAGGTGCTTAATCCTATTAAGATCACCTTGTTAAGTCCAACCCAAAAGCCAACACAATGAATATGCACCCTACAAAAACAGACCCACATATTCACCATCACACTTCCATGAGATAGACAGTGAACCACACGAAGGAGTTCCCACACTTAGACAATCAAGATTTTCATGTGTGATGCTTTTGGGAGGCATCTTAAACTTAATATTTATGTTTGAGGGGTTTGAATATGCTTATATATGCATATATGTATCCAATCACCACATACATAGTATGTATCATATACATGCTATATCCCACAAATGAAAACATATAATACCGATAAAGCGATGATTATGGCCATCCTATTGTAGTTCCTTGGAACCATAAGAAACTACGGTCATCTAAGGTCTACATACATCCAAAATGTTGTTGATGAAGATCTGTGCTTAGGCCGTTCTGGGTTGATCAGCTCATCCTATTACTAATCAACTCACCTCCTGGTTGGTCAGTTGGTTGTCACCAACCCATTATCTAGATCCTCCAGACGGTCAGTTCGTCGGGTCATCGGGCTCCTCGTCAAGCCACCAACTGCTCCTCAGTCGGTCATCTCAGTCCATCAAGTGGTCATCTTCAGTCTTCATCATAATAAGAAATTAAGCTAATCCCATTTTACATAATCTTTGTGAAATCTCGAATTACATTCAAGGGGAGCAAAGGTAGAAGAGAATCTCGAGTTACATTCAGAATAGAAGAAGAGGGCTTGGTGTGAGACCAAGATGCAAACAACCATAACCAATCACACACATGTACATAGGGTTTATAGGTCATAACCATGCTACACATCCACCATCAAAACTGTTTTAGGGTGACGTGTATCGATTGCATATATACCATATCATATATGTATATATTAGTTTGGAATCATGTGGTATTAGTCAGATATTCACATTAGTCATTTAAATATTCGCATCGTATGAAATAAATAAAAGATAGTAAAACTAAAATATGATCATATCGATTATCCTAAAACATAGAGTATTGATGTGGCTCTAATACCACTGTTGGGTTTTAATTCGTTAGAGTAGGAAGCAGAAATAAAAAAAATTACTTGACCATAAACCCATAACCAGCAGATCGCATCAACATCTATGTAATGGGAAGGATGGTTTTAGCGAGTTATACCTGGTCTTGAGGCTTGCTCAATGACTATACCTTGCAGCAAGTGTTGTCTTCAACCACCTATCTTCTACGGCACCTGTGTAGCTCTTGGTCTTGACCCAGACTATGGTTGACTGTCATCCTCCTGAGCGACAAAAGTCTCCCACCTCTATAGATAGTTCACACGGACTACCAGGAACTCTAGTCATCCTAAAGAATGGACTAGAAGGAGTTGTCTCCTTCTGTTGGCGTACTAGTCATCGACACACTCTCCCACCACCAGTTGCTTTTTTGGAGTTGTCTTTCCCTCATTGTTCCTCCCTGGATGGATAGAACTTGTTAGGGCTCTCTCGGTTACCACAACCAGAGAGGACAACAACTTTGCAGAGAAACTAATGTTATGACTTGTATGTATGGAGACTCCTCATATACCCATCTATTTATAGTAGAGGGAAGGGTCAGGGTTCCCATTCTGTGCGGGAGTAGAAGGGTCTAGAATTTCCATGAACAATTTGCACTTCGACAGGCGAACTGGTTGTTTCACAATTGAAACGGTCATTTGGCAAGGTGAACTGATCGGTTGGGAGTGTGAATCAGTCATTTCACTTCCCAAACTTGCCTCCAATTGACTTTCCTTATTTGTTTCTAATTAACACAAATACTAATTCTTGTCCCAATCGAATTGAACAAGTGAAACAAAAAAAAAATTCTCACAAATCGAGACAACACAACATTGCTCGTTTAGACCAGTTGAACTGATCAGTTCACCAGAGTGAACTGGTCATCTCACTGGCCATGAGTCGATCGGTTCGCCCAGTGAAATGGTTGGTTGGTGGTCCAGATTGTGCAGAACATAGTCAATTTAGTTCTCAGTCCATCTGACACTCTAATCACTTGGCAACACTTGACCTTTTGATTCTGAGTCAAGTCTATTGATTGAATGTTTAATTGAGTACCTAAACACTTTAGTAATCAATCCAAACTTCTCTCATGGATAAACTCCTCTTCCAGGTTAATCCTTTATGTGTGACCCTATAGGTCTCATTTCACGTTGGTAGTAAATGTCCATAACTAGCTTATGACATCACAAGCAAAGAGCGGTACCTAGTTGCACATCAGTGCTACCCAAGTGAAAAGGAAAGTTGTAGAACAACTTTTAATCCTACAGTTTGTGATTGGTGTTCTAGTGAATGTATAATTTCTTTGCCTCTGATATCCTGAATGAACTCAAGGCATGGAGTTGTCATCCTTTCAACGTTCATTCATGTTTCTTGAACTAGAGCAGACTGTCTGAGATATGTGTGACATCAATATCATATATTGATTCACATGTGCATACGCATGCCTTTCTCAGTCTCACTTATCAAGTGGTCTAGACATCATACTCCCTTAGGAGGGACAAATCCCATATCTATCACTCACATTCTATCTCATGCGTCAAAGCCACCCAATCATCATCGTTATAACAACCCATGTTTCAGGACTGCGTTTGATGATGTCAAAGTGTACCCAATCACATTTGACGAGTGCAGTGATTTCAGGTCTAAGAATCACAATCACCACCATCACTATGAGAGATGATTCTGACTACCATGTCATGGTTCCATGTGTCACTCTCACGGTGGCTCTGTCTGATACACTATTCTCCAACATGTATCTGTGTGCTTGGTTTGATATCATATGACTAATGAGACATTGTCATCAACCAACACACACTCTAGTCTTTATGTGTCATTTTTTCTATCAACCTTCCACAATGACATATGACTGTGGACATAATAAGAATGTACATACTGTTAGCATTCGTGTGATCTCATTGTTCAGGTCCTCAACCCAAAGACATACATAATTGAGTATTTTCATTCTTCAAACATTCATTCTGCTCCATCATTTATCTCATAATCGATTGAGCTAGAATAAATTGGAAGTTTGCCTTTGATATTTATCAAATCAATCAGAATGTATGTCAATCCAATCATCACATGATTGGCTCTCTGGGCATACATACCAACACTACATACTATAGTGAAGGGCATGATGACTCAGCAACAAATAGAAATAGTTCATGACAACATCTAGAGTTCTGATCTTCAGAGTTACTATTAGAGTTGCATATGTTACACAGTAGTTTCTATGTTCCATGTCGAGGAAATGTCACCCTAGTATAGGACAAATGTTAGAGACAATGTAGGTGGAGTTGGATGAGGATGTTTCTTATGTGGAGGTTTCCATGTTGACCAAAGTGACACATACATGAGTTGAGGGAGAAGAACATGATTTCTATATGAGTTTTGTGATATCACCATGATATGTAAGTAACACTATGGAGGTTAGTGGATGAATTGCATAGAAGAAACATATATTTGTTGCCTTGGATTTTGGGGGTGAAATCCATGTTAGGGGTTTATGTTTACAGGACCCCTGACCTTGCTTTTGGGTTGATCATTCTTTATTACCTTAATTGGATACTTAAAACCTTAATCTAACCCCAATATGATCTTTAATATCATGTTACAAGATTAAGTTTCAATTTTTGTCCAGTTTGGACATTGTTTGAGTAAGTTATGCAATTTTGTGTTCAATTTGGGTTTTTCTACAAATTACCAATATCTAGAGTTTTTGTTACAATTTGTCATATGACTTTGTCTCTCACGTGTTTTCATATCATTTTTTAGTTGTTTTTGCATCAGGGATCCTAGTTTCACCATGGTTTGACGGTGACTTATTTCTAAGATTGAGTTAGGGTTTCCCTCTCATGGATGAGCTACCTTGGGTGGTGGAACTTGATGGTTCCCCTTTGTTTGTTGGGATCCAATGGTGTTGGAATCTAGTGGTGGTTCCTTTAAGGTTCCTATAGGTGTGAGTTTCCATGGTTTCTCTACTTGGAGCTCCTTGGGACGGTGGTTCACCAAGTGGAGGTGCAAACTGATGGTCAGCTAGGGTTTTCACCCTTGTGATCAAAGGGTCATAATCTGACAGTTATCTGACTATTGTAGGTTGATGGATGGAATGGGATTCAACAAACAATGTCCTAGTAGAATCCCAAAGCCTATGGAGCTACTTCTTTGCATGTATGGGATTCTTAAGACCATGAACACTTGGCAAGCATAGTTGGACACCTAAACCTTCTTTCCTATCTCACCCTAAGCCTTATATACCTCCCCACTTTCTTACAAGTGAGCTCTTTAGTCACCTATATATCCCTTTCTCATCCTTTCTATTTAGATCTTCGTCCTCCTAGTCTTGTTGGAGAAGAAGGTGGTCGATCTCCTTGCATGTGCACCTAGAGTTCAGATCTACCCTCTCTTGGAGCTTGTGGAGTTTCCTTTGCTTTCTCTTGACCTAAGCAAGTAAGCTACCTCTCGTTCCCTTTGTTTTATTTTCTTCCCTATCTCCTCCTTCCTTCTTCTTGGTCATGTCCATGGTTTTCAAATGTGGAGCATGCTCTAGAGCTTAAAAGTCACCTCTTTCTTGCTCCTTTTGACCTAGGGTTTGCTTCCTTCCTGGAGGAGGAGCTTGTTTGGCCAAGAGGAGTGCTTAAAGATAGGGTTTTTTCCTCCTTTTCTCTAGATACCTTAATGTTTGGAGTTTCTTCTTCTTCCTATAGGTGATTTGTATGACTTTCTCCACATTTATTGCTTACTTGTAGCTTGCATGTGCTAGATCTTGCTCTAAAACAAAGTTCTAAGAATAAAGATATTACCTTTGCCTAGGGTTAGAGTTTTTGTGATGATTCTTGAGTATTTTATCACCATGGGTGAACCTTAAACCTTGTTCATGAAACCTCCTTGGTAGAGCAATACCTCTACATTGCTTACATATGGACAACTGATGGTTTTTGCTTTTTAAATGATGGTTATAGTTAGGACTTTTGAGCTTTTCCCCTTCTTCTTTTGTGACCTGATGGTGGGGTTCTTGGTCACCTTCATGTGTCAACATATGGTCATTTCTTAATTGATGTTTTGAGTTCCCTCTTGTGGGCACAACCTCTGGTCATTCTCTCCTTCAAAAATGATGGTCAAGCTTCCCTCTCAATCGATGGGTATCATCCATTAGAGTTTTGTGGCTATTTTCTACCTTATGCATAACTTGAAGGTTTGCCTTCTTGTTAGAACCGATGGGCTTGCTTTTAAGGATGTTTTTTTTATTTGTCATGATAACCGATGGTCATACTCTAAGTTCTATTTTTCTCTATTTTGTAATCGAGAATAGATGGTGTTAGTGATCTTGTAAAGGTTTCAATCGATGGTCTCCTTCCTTCTGCCAAGAGATGGTTTCTTTTGGGTTTCTGACAAGTTTCACCACATGTTGATGACAATCGATGGCTCCATTGGGTCCAACAACTAATTGCCCTTCTGATCCATCAATCAATGGATGTTTTGACTCAAAGACTCAATGGTCCCTTGAACTATGATCACCAAGTGATGGCTCTACTAATTCAACACTTGATGGTGTCAACCAATGGGAGTTTTGACTCCATGATCTGATGGTGGGCCTGCACACCACAACCGATGGTGGCACTGAAGACCACATCCGATGGTGCTCCATTATGCTACAACCAATAGTGGGTTGCATGCCCTCAACTAATGGTGTCCTTTAAGTCAACAACCAATGATGCTTATCATGTCTTCAACTGATGGTGTTCTTTGAGTGATCAAATGATGGCATGGCTAGGTTAAATTCTGTGACTCTATCTAGGTTACAATTTGATGGTTCTCTAGATGGTTTTTTCAAGGTCTTTGCTTGTGTTACAATAGATGGTATGTAGATCTGATGGTGTTATGCCTTTAAATTTTTAATCTTACCTTTGACCTCGTATGAATGTAAACTTATGGTCACCATAATGGATGGTGTGTAATGCAAATATAGCTTATCTTGATACACCAAACCCTAATACAAATAAGTGATAATAGTTGATCATACTTAATCTATCTTGTTGAACCGAACCTAAATGTAATCAGATGGTGGTGGTTCATCATACTTAGCTCTCTTGTATGACTAATGTGGTGATGGGATATCCTATCGATGTTGTTGTAAATTTAATGTGTTGTTATATGAGTATCATCGCTCTTTAATACAAGGTTATGATGAACATGTGTATCACAAATATGTGGATAGTTTGTTGAGCCTTTGGTAAGGTAGGGAAAGAAAATTATGTTCTTGTAGGTGATCTTGATGTGATGGTCTTAATGACCCTTGGGTATTGTTGACCCTAATGGAGGTGTGATCTTCTTACTTATGTGATAAGGATTGATATTATGTGGTGATGTGACAAGATTTATACCTCATACATATTATAGCTTCTAGAGTTGCTCTATATTAATGCTTTATGGAATTGAATCAGGGTATGTATGTCCACTTGTTAGATTCAGCCTTCATTCACCCAATTGGTTGTAACTAATCAAGTGAAACCTTAAGCATGTAGTGTTATGTGTCGTAGAACCATTCAATGTCAGGACTTGTTGGATTGGGAAATGAGTATTCCTAAGGGATACTCAGATTCGCATACATAACATGTTGAGTATGTGTTGGTGTAGGGTGTGTGCATTCTTGATATCTTGATCCCAAGGTTATGTAGGATGGATACATCATGCTTCGGTTTCGAGAATAGATGATATTTGTACACATGTGATTGAGGATATTTGTGGCTGTACCTTGGATGATAAGGTGGTATATACCCTAGTTTTGGGTGTTTTGACCTTTGTGCTAAGGATAGGATGGTGTTTAGCAACTTGACTATGTGTCACTATAGATAGCTTGATTGTTATGTCATTGTCTATTCACTCATACTGTCTGAGGGGGTGAGATCTTACGATGTCGATACTCATAGATCTTGTATGAAACTGATTGCAACCAAGTGATAGTTAGTTGGGATTTGAGTGGTATAACTCAAATTCCCCAGGGCTTAACAAAATATGTAATAAAGTCGTGTAGTATATCTATTTAGGGTAATACATAGTGCTTCACATTGGATGATAACCCTTGTTTGCTCTTTTCACTAGTAGTTGATGTATAGTGCAATAAGATAAGTAGCCATGCTTATGTTGAGTAGGTGTACTACTACTGTTGGTTATGATTATGATGTTATCTATCTCATGATATTAACTATGATTACACCGCTAGACATGCCTATGTAATTAGATATGCTTACACTGCTAATCATGCTCATGTTGATAGTTGTGCTTATGTTGTTGTTGTTGTTAACTCTAGTTATGATGAAGAATATACTTATCTAATTAGACATGCTAATGCAGTTAGCTATGTTCATGATGCTAATTAGACTCATAATGATAGTTATGCCCATGATGTTAGCTACACCTGATCTTCTAATAATAATATTAACCTTGAAATCCTATGAATAAAACTCTAATTATGTCTGCTCTTAAGGAAGTTTTATATTTAGTGTTCTCATCCTGTTATACCTTTTGCTAAACTTGCTTAATTTTCTTAGCTTACTTAATATGTTTAATAATATAACTTGTTGTGATCAATAAGTGTTGTTGAGAGTTATATCCCTTGTTGGGACATGGGTCTAACCTCATGGGTCACCACATATTTTTAAGTTATTGGCAGCAGTGGCAGCTGACCTGTGGCAATGAGGAGGAGTTGTGGTGATGGACCTTAGAGAAGGTTGTTAGATGTATAGTGTGTTCTAGAGTCGTCCTTGTACTCTCAGGTCCAGACAGGAAAAGTTGAATGCAATGTGATTTAATCGACTCAAGATTTTGGCAGTGTTGTGATGCTTGTACATGTATTATATGTGGATAATGTTCTTATATATATGTATATGTTGTGGCTGAGGCCACGTAGTAGTTGTAAAAGACACTTAGCATAATACAAATACAAGCAAGATTTTGGGTTTTTGTGTAAATGTGATTGGACATGTTTGGAATGTCAAATCAGTTTTTATTACCTCCTTTTTATGTTATGTGTTTAATTAGTGTTTGATCATGTTTTAGTTTTTGAGTAATCTCATTTAGCATGACGGGTTCTCACAAGCATAACCTGCTCTTATGCAGTAGGAAGTTTGATTTGTACTATGGTGTGCATTAGGCCTGACATTGCACATGTAGTTTGTGTGACTAGTAGACTTTTGTCTGACCCTAGTATGGAGCATTGGAATTATGTTAAATGGATTCTTAGATATTTAGGAGGTATATCTAGTGCTATTTTATACTTTGATGGGGAACCACTACTTCTTACAGGATTCACAAATGCAGATTTAGCATGTGATCTCGATCACAGGAAGTCTACCTCAGTTTTTTGTTCACTATTATAGGGGGAGTTATTAGTTGGAAATTTAATTTGCAAAAGTGTATGGCTTTATCTATGATTGAGGCAGAGTATATTGCAGCTTTTGAAGTAGGGAAAGAGATGGTTTGGTTCAAACATTTCTTACAAGAATTGGATTGGGCACATGATGAGTATGCTAATTACAATGACAGTCAAAGAATCATGGACTTGGCAAGAATTATTCTTATAAGTCCAAGACAAAGAATATTTATCTGAGATCCCATTGGTTGCCTAAATCTATTAATAGAGGCCAGTTGAATCCTAAAGAAACTCCACATTGATGACAATCTTTCGACAGGCTAATGAAGGCAGTTCCTACAAAGAATCTTACTACTTATAATGAGCTCTACGGATTAAACACCATCTCAGGGGTCATGAGTATTGTTTCTCCATTGGGATGGAGGAGGATATTGTTGGGCCTACGATCTCTTTTTTAGCCCACTTTGGGAGGCCTTTTATGGATTAGTGTTGTTGTGATCATAGGGTTATACAAAGCCTATGTGATCTTGTGTTCACATAGCTCCACAAGCCAGAGAATGGACAATTGTCACCTCCTTTCTTTTTTCTGTTGTTGTGCATGTAAGATAGAAAAATTAAAGATCCAAGGAAGAAAGAAAGAAAGAAAGAAAGAAAGAAAGAAAGAGAGAAAGGAAATAGGGTGGTCAGTGCTTTGGTTCCCTTCTCCGGTCTACATTGAGTTCTCCACCATCACCTATATTATTGTTTCACCCAGGTATCCTCGGAAAACCTATTATTTTGGGAGGCCTTTTGGTTAATAAAATGTGTATCTCTTCCTTTTGCTCTACATTCTTCAAGTTTTGAGTCAGAATTTGAGATGAACTTTGTAGTCTCTTGATTAGTGGATTTTTCTATTGGTGTTTGACCCATGATTTTTCCCTCACACAATGCAAGAATTTTCCACATAAATATTGGTGTTCTATGTGGTTGTTTGTTTGTGTTAATATTTTATCTTTCAAATTATGTTATTATGTTGTGCTGCACATATTGGATCTTTTGTACCTAGTCCACACGTGCAAGTTCTTCCGCTATATTTTGTACGTATTAGATACAAACATCTTGGCATGTAATCCCTTTTAGTTACAATGTATCAATTTGTCTATTGATTGTTGGCATCAGTAAATCAAGCAGTACATGAGATGAGAGTCGACATGCTTGGAAAAATTGAGAATGGTTTGATTGTGGCAAAAAAAGGGTGAAACACTAAGTTGTTTCCACACAGACCTAAGTTTAACCCCCAACTTATGAGTATTAAAAGCCATAATGAGATGTATCTTGTTATTGTCGAAAGAAAGAAGAAAAAATAGGGCATCAAAAGGAAGAAGGAGAAAGCAGAGAAGGAGGGGGTTGAAAAAGTAGAATTAAAGGTGAATGATGGACTTACTTGTTTCGAAGATGAAGAAGACATTATATGTCATATTAGAGCTTATTCGAAGGTGACACCCATAACAATGCTCACATAAGGGGGTAAAGGAGAGGTGGAGGGATTGTAAATGTAGAGAGAAGTCAAACCATAACATTAGAGAGAGAAACCCTTCAAGTTCCCTAACTACTCCCACTCCCATGGACCGTTGTTGTTACTAAATTGTTTCTAACGGTCAATATACAAATCAAAATTTAAGTTGTTAGTGGCTATTATTGGATTGTTTAGGATTTTTTGTATGTATACTCTTGTAAAAAAAATCATCTTAGATGGTCGAATTCTGTTTACTTATCCATCGTTCACATATATGTGTACGGTTTTGTTCCTATATATTCAATTGTGACCACATATTCTTCTATTTTCTTAATTAAATAAGACACAATTTTTCCTCTACTCGGGCATTTCCGTTTTTACCACAACTTCTTCTTGAAAGAGAAACTCCTCATACCAAAACAAACACGATAAGATATCCGATATACGTTTGAAGAACGGTGGAAAAGGAAAACCGAAGGAAAAGGTAAAAGTGCCCAATTTCAAAATGGGCTAAGCCCCAAATGATATCCACATAAATATATGGCAGCTACCGCCTGCGAGATTTTCCGCTTCTCCATAGTTAACAGACAATTTTCTCATTCACCCATCCTATTTGCTCCTTCTGAAGATACCTTTTCGCCTACCAATCCTCCACACCCGAACCCCAAATCTGCCTAAGTATTCTCGCTCTTTCTCTAGAAACCAACTCCACACTTACAGTATACCACCTCATTTGATATGAAAGACTTGGGACCAGCCAGACATATTCTTGGTATGGACATGAGGCATGCGGAAAATCAAAGAAATTTTAGTTGACTGATGAAAAATGTATCAGGTGGATACTTGAAACGTTCAACATGAAGGAAGAAAAATCATTTGATACTCCCTTAGCTAATCACTTTAAACTAAGTAGAAAATAATCTCCTACTACTGAGAGAGAAAATCAAGAGATGGCTTGTGTATAGTACTCTTCTGCAGTAGGAAAGCCATGGTGTGCACTAGACCTGACATTGCACATGTAGTTTGTGAGACTAGCAGTTTTTTATTTGACCTTGGTATGGAATATTAGAATGATGTTAAATGAATACTTAGATATTTAAGAGGTATATCTGGTGGTTATTTATGCTTTGGTGGGGCACTTTCCGTTCTTATAGGTTTCACAAATATAGATGTAGCAAGTGATCTGGATCACAAAAAGTCTACCTCAGGTTTTCTATTTACTTTTACAAGGAGAGCTATTAGTTAGAAATCTAAATTGTAAAATTGTATGTCTTTGTCTATGATTGAGGCAGAGTATATCACAGCTTCTAAAGTAGGGAAAGAGATGGCTTGCCCCAATGATTTTTACAAGAATTGAATTTCACACATGATGGCTATGCTATTAACTATGGCAGTCATAACGCCATGAACTTGAGCAAGAATTTTTCTTATCAGTCCAAGACAAAGCATATTGATCTAACATACCATTGGTTTTATGAAGCTATCAGTGAAGACCACTTGAAGCTGAAAAAAGTCTACACCAACAACAATCTTTCTAACATGTTGATGAAGACAAAGAATCTTTCTACTTGTAAGGACCTCCACGGGTTGGACTCCATCTAAGGAATCATGAGGATAGACTCACATTGGGGTTGGAGGGGGAGATTGTTTGGTCTATGGCCTCTTTATCTAATCCACTTTGAGTGTCCCTTTAGGCCTTAGCGTTGTTGTGATCACGGGTTTATAGATACCCTATGTGATCTTGTGTTCACATAGTTGCACAAGCCACAGAATGAACACTAGCTGCCTCCTTTCTTTGTTGTCATTGTTGTGCACGCTAGATGGAAAGAGAAAGTGTAACTACCAGGCCCACTACCGAAAGCTCTAGTAGAGTTTTAGGAATGATGACTAGACTCATAGTTCAACACTAGCTTTAACTATGCACTTTATCCTCACTCACACATAATCCAGGATAAACTTCTTGACTCGTCACACATCATAGTACCACACTTAGTTAAGCATCCTTAACCATAGAGTTTTTTAGTGATGGGATCCTTGAAAAGGAGGTGCACCTTGGTGATATGGGTATTTGAATTAATTCTATCATTTTAATTGAGCCCTCAATTCATGGGATCAATCTCTCCTAGTTAGACTCTTGGCATCCTCGTCAAATCTTAACTATATGGCCTCATAATATTTTCCCATTTTAGTGCAAACCCAGAATGACCCAGGTAAACCTAGCTCCCAATCATAAAATACCAGTGCAAGGGTGGCTACATCACCATGGACAGCCCTTTCCAACATGCCTAGACTGTATGGCTCAAGACTGGCATGACACATGCGCATGTGGGAACCACCTACTCGATAGATTGCTCTGATACCAAATGTAACGAGCTCACTTTTTAGTGTCCCCTAATTAAAAAAGGACCTTAAAGTCAAGGTTCATTACCTAAATTCACAAGGATCTATTCAACAAATAACAAATAATAGCAAATTATTTCCATTATTTCACAAATATTGATAGAATCGTCAGAATTCTGACGAAAGATAGTTAGAGTCTTATGCTTCCAAGCTACCTATGATTTTCTGGTATGGATGTAAGAAGTTACATGAATTTCCAACATGGTACTAATACATTTGAGAAGAACTATCTAACTAATAATTATTTACTTAAGCTTTAATGCCTTCAATTATTTTCGTCCGCTTCACCATGTCTTAATATCTTCATATATTGCATTTACCTAAAGCGCTGACAAACCAAACCGTGGATCGGTATATTGTTATACTATGTATGTGGGGTGCATACAAATGTGCAAGTAATATAACAACATATAATCAATCAATTACTTACAAATAAGAACTAGCATTTCCATTACACATTCTAACCCATACTTGATATTCTATCTTGGGAATAATCATTGTCCCTCCCTTGGCTCATGTGCATAACCCGTTGATACATGTCATCCTAGGGTTCATAATATGAATATTACTTTATGTGATACCCATAGTGGCATTATAATTTAATAGAATGTAAATAAACATCGAATAGTTAATTTCATCATTCTTTGGGAAATCCTCAGTAAACATCAGCAGTCGATAATGTGGGTATAAATAATTGTAACCACATACCTCAATGTAGAACCATGCATGCCATGTAATCATACTTCAAGTACTATAAGCATGTCATCCAATCAAGCAAGAAAAGATGGATCCAAACAATCAACATTTAATCTACATGTATGTATATCCTAAAGTGTCAATGTCATATTATTCAAGTTAGACCCTACTTGGGTCCTAATCTAGGGTTCAGGGTTGTCTTGGGTTTGGATAAGGAATGAGGGTAAAAATCCTAATTTCTTCACACCATGATTCATTAGAGTTATTAAACCATATTAGACATTAGGTGAAACCCTAATTATCAAATTCATCATATCCTTTCATTATGGACACCTAGATTAGATTATGTGCAATAATTGCATGGCAAGTTATGATCTTTGGTTTCAAAACCCTAATTGATCATGTGTATGACTATTCACTTTAGAAACCCTAATTATTCATCATCATCATTATCATCTTCATCTTAGATTCCCATCATATTCAAGAATATAAGGTTATAACATGAACTGAAAGCACTTAATGTATCCACACTTTAATCAAGATTTCTAGGGTTTGCATGTATAGACCACTTATCAATCATGTTCCATTACACTTTTTGAACTGCAATGAGAATCAGGCTTCAACTATATTTTATTCATATTCCTCTCATTTTTTTGATCAATTATATCAATAATATTGATATTATTCTAGCTACCTATTAAATACTACAATATTTTCAAGATAAACATTAATGGACCAAATAGATTTTGACACATCAAAAAAATCACACTTTAACCACTCCAATCTTAGAATCGGGTCCTACCAATGGGCTCACACCTCATCGACACCCTATACACATGGGATGGGTGTGTGTGAGCAGTGATAATAGCCTAACTGCCCCCAATGTTGTGAATTAAAACTATCTCACACGGAAGGGCATATCGGCCATACCAGCCTAGAGATTGTTCTTCCCTCTCATTGGCTAAGTTGCTTGCTCCAGTCATACATGGTGAGGTCAACCTAATGGTTGACCCTTACACCCAAGACTCAGCAGACACAACTAAAGATAGAGGCACATTTTGTGGGTCCTCACAGACTTAGAGAGCCCCGACGTTGAGTCACAGAACGACTAGGGCGGGTCTCAAGGATGGGTCCTTATGATCGATGACAATTTTATCTAGGAAAAGAGATGATAAAGGATTTCCTTACTTCTTCCTTTTTGAAGGATGGATAAAGGTTCACATTTCATCCATGATCCTCTTGATAGACTTGCCATGGTCTGAAGAGGTCCAGAGCCTCCACCTCAACCGAGCTACTCCAGATCAAGATCTTGACTTGTGGATAGCACCACCCAGGCATTCGCAAGTAGAGACGAGTGTCGGAGTTTCCTCGTGGGCTCTCTCTGATGCTCCATCACCCATCAATTAGTTGGTAAGGATTGAAATCATGGGAATGGGATTAGGGTCACCAGATATAAAGACATTGGTTGTCCATGGATGTGATGACCCTAAAAAACAATTGAGAATAGGGTGGCATTCTATGTGTTACAATAAAGATCTCTGACCCCTTATGTAGGAAAGGGTTGCAAGGATTCTTGACCCCAAAGCCCTAAATTCCTGGACGAACTAAGATTTGGGTATTATCCCAATCCCAACAAGATGACAATTTTACCATGGGTTATTAGATTTGTTTTTCTCTCCCAAATCTAATGAGAAAATAAATAGGGAAATCTATGGAGATTGGAAAGAGAAAGGGTGAGGGAAAGTCATGATCAATCTTCACATAAGATTATATATCTATCATGAGGTAGGAGGTGATGGTTGAGCCAATAATCTTAGATTTGACGATCACCTCTCGGCGCAACATATTAAAGGGGTGTGACCACCAGCGTCAAAGTTAGATCATTAAATCTGTTTCTAAGTCTAGAAACAAATATATTTATTGTAATTAAGACTCTCTCTCTTTTTGCAATTTTTTGTAGGCTCCTAGGAGCCTCTTTTTTCTATGAAATTTGTATGGTAACTCATTAATACCTTCCCCAACATATATATAATTTTTGGGATTTATTAGGATAACTCTCATAGGTGAAACTTTCCCTTTAAGCATTTCTTTATTTCACTTATCCACATCAATTGGAAAGTCCTTTTTATCCCAAATTATAAAATTATCTTAGGGGATGTATGGATCGATATTTTAGGAATCCCAGTAGTCATGTAAGAAAGTATATAACTTTTGATATTTTGGAGAAGAGCAACTGCCACGGGACATGTAGCTTGTCATTAAAAAGGGTGATAAAGTGGTTGGTACCTGACTAGAAATGTGCAGTTATGAAACCCGTCGATTCTGGCGTGACTAGAAACTGCCATTTTCTTGTCAAATTATATATGTGACCATATAGAACAAACACAACATCCTACTTGTCATCATTTATTTATTGTATATATCAGATATCAACTACAGGGAGTCGAAATGAGGGGGGACAAACTAGACCTTAGTTTCTTCATTATATTCAAGTACTCCAAAAATTATATTGAAATATCCTTATTTTATGCCTTAAAAGTTATGTTTCAAGTCATGGTTAGATCATTACTCCATTAATTATCTAAATCACACATTATCTTATAATCTTTGAAACTTCATTCCTTA
Organism: Alisma plantago-aquatica; assembly: GCA_963693085.1. Taxonomy (NCBI): domain Eukaryota; kingdom Viridiplantae; phylum Streptophyta; class Magnoliopsida; order Alismatales; family Alismataceae; genus Alisma; species Alisma plantago-aquatica. The sequence continues at coordinate 1,982,718,552 of OY856409.1, forward strand.
TATCGATTATCTAACAATTCACAAATCCATTACCCTTTATTTATGCACGACTTCCTTTTATTTCTCAAACTTGTGCCACAAGGACCTATTTTCAAAGCAAATAGTCACATGGGCCTCACTTGGACCCACGCCACAAAGTGGATATCTTTATTATTCTATCAATTATAGAATCATAAAATTTACTTTTTAACTCATGCCTTATATTTATATAATTAAATTTAAGGATCTTACATTGACCCCTCCTTAAAAGGAATTTTGTCCCCAAAATTCAAACCAACCAGGTTAAGGTGAATGATAACTCAACTTAGATCCAAACCTTAGGGTAAGAAATCCTTCTTGGATATCTTTGTCTAGATCATCTTTAACAACCTTCATTTGACATGCCAATTCCTCACATTACTAAGGTTGGAACCCGAATTCAATTCTAGGGTATATGCACATCCTCATCCATTATATAGCATTATCACTTAGTGATTACATTTTTTACTTTAATTTCATTTTTCACTTGGTGATTACCTTTTTACCTAAGTTCCCAAAATATTTTTCATAAATTTTACATGTAAGGGTGAGGTTACACCTCAAAATTCTACTTTATGCCATTTATTTTCAACTTAGGTTATTCAATTTTTTGAAAATCATAACATGCTTCACCCAATCTCTCTCACTCATAACAAGATGTAATGAGCATTTGGTTTCAGTCTAAATCCAAATCTCATAGGATTACAAGAGTAGAAATGGTGTGTTTACACATTATCTTCTAATTCAAAATTTTAGTTGAATTATCCCTAACGATGACTCCAACCATGAGTACATTTTAATTCCACAATTGTATTAAATTTCATCCCCTCACATGGAAAGAAAATTTTAAAGTTTATCTACAACTCCCTTTAAGACTATATTCAAACATCATCACATGACTTCTTGTATTCTTTATATTTACATCAAAAGTCTCTTTAGCCTTAGTCATTCCCTTAAGATCTCTAGGGGTATATGTACTTGTGGAGTGATCCCTTCTTGACCCCTAAGGGTCTTATGCACTTATAGAGTTCCTCTCACATTGTCCCCTTGGACCTCATCAACTCATGAAGACGTACAATCTTCCTGACCCCATAGGTCTTGGGTACACATGGATGGTTATCTCATGATCTCATGGTCTAATGCACTCAAAGCGTGATCATCTCCTGGCCTCATAGGTATTATATACCTTTAATCATCCTTACCTGATCTTAGGGTTGACTTAGGGATCAACCCTTCCCTAGGGTTTATTGAGATGTCAAAAATTCAGTTGATTACATTTTTCTTAAGGTTTTTCTAAAAATCTTTGAGCATGTTCTTTTCTATATAATTCTTTAACCTGGATTTCCTCATCTCTTATGGTTCACATTATTCACTTCATATCCCTTCATTGAGCTCATGGTGACCTTCCCTTCCGGGCTTGGTCCCATACTATCATCCACTTCCATAATGACTTTTCCTCATGTCCCTCAGAGATGGCATACTCGGGTTCAAAGAACTATACTCAATATATGTGCTTTCATGCTTCATATACTTAATATTTCATGCTCTATGTGAAATTTAAGGTTACTTCACTTCTTAAACTGAGTTGTGAACTCGCCCTTTTAGGGAAGTTCCTAATCCAGGACAAGATAAAACTCATACTTGGCAGTAAAAAAAGATAACAAAAGCATACTTGAACCAAGAGTTATATTACCACTAGAGAACATGTCTTTTGGGCATATTTTCCATTATATCATTCATGCAATTACTACCTCAGAGTTGATTGCATTAAGACCTTATTATCTACTACCAAAGAGTTGGACCACTATCAAGTACTATACTACTGAAGAGTTGAAGTGCTTAGATATAATGGAACAACTACATTATGTTTCATGTGTTTAAGACTATATATGTATAGAAAATCAAGCAAGATAGAATACATTAACAAGTATTTCATCCAATATCATGTTCCAAGTATTTTCTACACACATAATATAATCAAACCATATAGTAGGTATAAAAGGTAAATCCTACCTTGAAGAAGACAAATTTAATTACCATGTATTCCTCATGTCAATTGCAACAATAACTTTACATGAACATAACTTGCTCAAGCCCAAGATGATATCTCAAGAGAGTTGGATGTATGGATAGAAGTCATTATAGAAACTTTCCCCAGTGAGTGGGTATGCCATTGAATTTACCCCTATCGAGTGAGTATGCAATTGAGATTGCCCCCATTGAGTGGGTATGCATTGAATTTACCCCCAGTGAGTGGGTATGCCATTGGGATTACCCCCAGTGAGTGGGTATATCATAGAGATTGAGGAAACATAGGTTGAGAAGTTATAACAGAAAAAGCATGTTCAATTATATAATAATAATTATTGCTATGGTTTTTATTTTGTTGCCCTACATGAGCATATTTTTCTTGCACCACATACACACTATAGAGATATAGTGATCGTGTCTTGTTTGTCAGCAATTCAGGTTTACTGCAAATTATCTAAAGATATAGACATCCAGAGAAGATAACACCAAAAGAAAAGATGATTGAAGTTGTGGTACCCCGCCATGCTAAATGAGATTACTCAAAACCAAAAGTATGATCGGTCACTAATTAACCACATATCAAGAGAAGGGGATAACTAAAATTGAATAAAACGTCTTAAACATGCCTAAGAACATTTACATGTAAGACCAACAACCAGCATAAAAGTACATACCATACCAGGTATCTATACAACTGTCTAGTGGCCTCATCCACAACTTGTATATGAAAGCATTGTTTCACATATATATGTGTCATATACAACATCATCATATTGCCAAAAACTCAATTTGATATACATATTGTCTACCAAACATTTTGTGCTCAGACCTAATAGTTTAGGGATGGTTGTAGGACACACTAAACACTAGCTAACCTTCTGCTCCTACTAATCTCCAAGCTGCTCCTCCTCACTACCACGAGCCTAATGACTTTGTTGACAATTACCTAAAAAGATGTGGTGACCCATGAGGTGGGACCCATGTCCCAGCGAGATATATAACTCTCAACAATGTTTATCGATTATAGCATGTTATGCAATTAAGTAGTTAGACAGATAATATTGTAGAACTGAGAGATTAACAGAACATGTAAAGTTAACGTCATGTAAACATTTGATTTCTCTTACCAAATTATACATCAACTAACTATCATAATAAATAAATCAAGGGTAATCAAACAATGTGAACCATTATATAACCCTAGTAGATACGCTACACAGATGGATTACATATATTTTAATCCATGGGGAGTTTAAGGTATACCACTCAAACTTCCAACTAACCACTGTGAAGTTACCACCAATTCTGTAGAAGATCTAGGAGAGCTAGAACCCTAAGATTTGTTCCCCTTGGTCAGTACGAGTCTGCCATAGTTACCTATCAGTCAAGTTACAATCATCCTAGTATGCCCTTGGTATATAGGTAACAACACTAGAAACCAGGGTATGTAACCCTATTATCCAAGGTACAACCGCAGTTGTACTCAATCACATCACATATACATATAATCATTAATCGGAGATACGACCTCGAAGATTCTCATAATCTTGAGATCAAGATGATAAGGGTATACACTCTCCCTGCACCCACATATACTCAATAGTATATGACTTTGAGTTTCCTTGTTGGAATACTTGTTTCCCTATCTAGAAAGTCTTGACATTAGAATAGTTCTACGGCACAGGGCAGTACATGATTATGGTTTCACTTGATTAGTTATTTCCAATTGGGTGAGTTAAGGTCGCATCAATCAAGTTACCTATAGACCATAAAAGATTTCTACAAAAACATTGGTATGTAACAACTCCAGAATATATAAAACATATGAGACATATCCCTATCACAACATCATGGGTACCATCCCCTTGTCCATCATGAAGAGGATTACACCTCCATTGGGGATCAATACATGCCTAAAGGCCATTCACAAAGCTTCCTGCAAGAACATCATTATCTTTCAACACCTTGTAGAAGGTTCCACATGTCATAAACATACTTGTAGTATACATGTTTAGTATAAGATTGTATCAAATATAAGAGCTATGATGTTCACAAAGGTAACATGGTGGTGTTACCATTAGTATTATGAGAGTATTCTTTCATCATTACAACATACAAGGAAGATAGGAATATATGACCATCACCACTTAACTACTTTAAGTTAGGTACAACAATGTAGATTCGATCGATGTTACAAATCAGCACTTATAACTAAACCATTGGATCATGTGCATCAACCAAAACCATCGGATCATGTGCTTCAACTAAATCATTGGATCATGTGCATCAAGCACAAACCATCATATCGTGGACCTAGAGAAACCATTGTTTCACAGAACTAGTGAAGCCTTCGATTATGAAACATAGGAAGACCATCAGTTGTTTCAAATAGACAAACCATCATTTGATAGGACTAGAACAACCATATTTTGCCAAAGTTAGAAGAACCATCGATTGTAAGGCAAGGCAAGCCATCAGTTTTAAGATCTAGATAGACCAGTGTTTGACAAACTAGGTAGGAAAACATATGTCAACACTAGGTGGAACCATTGGTTGTTAAACTAGGAGTACTATTATTGTCAAGGATAAGCAAGCCATTGGTTGTTACACTTTGTGACGTCATACTTTATGCATCAAGGAAAACCATTGTTTGTTAGGGATAAAGAAACCATTGATTCATCCATTGATGAGGGCACCATGACCATCAATTCTTGAGGAAAACATGACCGTTGTTTCTCAAGCACAAGTAAAACCCTCAAAATAGCAACTAAGTATAAACCATCAATCCTCAAAATAAGTCAAGCCATCAATTCTTAAATCAAGATAGAAATCAGTTCATAATACTTAAGAAAAATCCATCATTTTCACTACAAGGAAACCATCAGTTCATGGACATGCAAGGTCTGGGATTTGTATTTCCAAGGAAGAATTGTGCACAAGGTTAAGAGGTACATTAAGTATACAAGCATTACTACATATGCTCAAACCCTATCCAAAGATTCAATCTTTTTACTTATTACCTCTTTTTTAGGGCAAGTTCTATTTATGGCATGTTACGAGTAAGCACCAAATGTGAAGAAAGTTATATAACTCGCCTCATGGAAGGTGATGAAGGTCCAAACAGCAAGGTAGCTCAAATAGAGAGAGAAGAAAACCCTATCTTGATCACTCCACATGTCCAAGCTAGCTCCTTTCTTCAAGAATAAGGAAAAACCTAGGGTAGAAGAGAATAAAGAAGGTTTTCTTCATCCACATGCACAATTTCTACCAAGAACACCATGGATCTGGCCAAGAATAGAGAGATAACAAGGAGGGCAAAAAGGAAAATGAAGGAACTGAAGATGATCTTACTTGCTTAGGTCAAGAATCTAGCTTAGGAGGCTCCACATGATCCTAAAGAGGGTATATCCAAACCCTAAAGCACATGCAATCAAGCTCAATGGAGATTCTTCCTTTAGAGCTCTTCTCCTTCACTAAGGAAGAGGGTTGGACCTCTCAACAAGCAAGAAGAGAAGAAGGTGATGGAGGTGTGTAAAGAGCTTGAATGGGTGACAGAAGAGAGGTATATAAAGCTTAGGATGAAAGAGAAAGGTAGGGTGAGGTGACAAAGCATGCATGCCATGTGACCGAGGGCCAAAACCTCACATCCATACAAACTAGGACAACCATCATATCTTGATGCTAGGGGGACCATAGGTTGTCAACCCTAGGAGCATCATCAAGTTCCAACACCAAATGGCTCATCAGATCTTGCCCTCACTTGGATACATAAGAAAACCCTAGAAACTCCATCCGTATTGCATTCTTGTGTGTTTCTCAAATGCAAAAAAACAAACTGGCAAAATATGGTGTTAAAGAGGAGAGTCAACACCACAACTACTAGGTAACTATGGCACTTTTTGTCCCCAAAAATGGTGCCAGAAATCTTGGTGTGTCCAGCCATATGTGCACACACTAATCAATTAGACTTGACTAGATGCACCCCATGAGATAGGAACACACTAGGATATCTTGCAAAATTTATAAGGGACCTAAGCTTAACACACTTGCATAAAGTAAATCACTACACCCTCAAGCACACCGATTCATTGCAATATAGGAGGGTGGCAAGTATAGGGTCGACCCACATGAAGAAAAGGGGGCACTAGAGCTAGGTTAGTTTTGGGCTAGGTTCCTACTATAGAGTCTAGGGTTGAAGGTTGATTGTTGATTACACTAATGGTTGAACAAGAAAGAAATTAAAGGAAAGAAATGAGATCAAAACCTAAGTTAACCCTAGAAAATTAATTCTATTGAGAAAAAAAAAAAGGAAAAGCAAGCAAGTAAAAGGGCAAGCTATACTAAAGTAGGTAAGAAGTGGCCTAGACTACACTAAGCTAGAAAATAGGGAAAAAGAACAATTAAAGACCTAAACAAGCAAAAGCAATGCAAGAACAATGCAAGAATCTAACTAAGCAAGTAATGAACTAGCTAAGATAACACTAGGTAAGAAAGAAGGCAATTAGGGTATTAAAGCAATAAAGGGATGTGAGGGTTGTTTGGGGGATGCACTTATCAATTTGGTTAGGGGGTGATATGTTAACATTATGCCTTCATTTATATTACAAAACCAAACAACAAGCTAGATTCTAATGAATTTCCCTAGACTATTAACTGGCCATGGATAGGATAGGTTGTGTATATGGGAACTAGTCCCTAACACCTCCTACTACCCTTACAAGTCTTAATTGGTTAGGGTTTAGGTGCAATTCAAGTAGAGTCTAAACAATCCTAGGTTTCTAGTTTATAGGATGTTAGGGTGATTAGGGGTTGAGGGTAGTAATGGGAGTGGGATTGAGGTTTTAGGCCTCACATCACCCACATTCTAGCCTTGAGAAAGCTCTAAGCTAATCACACTAAATTCATCTAAACTACCTACTTAGATCTCTCAACTAGGGTTAGGAGAATTGATTAGCATGTAGGAAGATGGGTGGCTATCTAGGGATCCATGAAATGGACCTAGGATCAAATCCCAATATTCACACATATAAGTAATTTCCCTTAATTCCTAGGTGACTTCAAGCACAAACCAACAAGCAATTCATGAAGAGTGAGATAGAAATAAAACATAATCATTAGCAAACAAACTTACAATGTTTACATATCATTTTCCCCCAGCATGGTATCAAAGTAACATTTTTGGCCCCAAACGGCCCACCCAAGGGGTCTAGTTACTCATGAAAATGGAAAATACAAAAAGAAAAGAGAAAGAGGTTGAAGTGTCCATGGAGCATGGTGTAGATGGAGTGATCCTCCTCTCTAGTTGTTGCAAAGACGTCCTCCCTTCTCCACCAATATGCAAGGGCATGGAATGAAGGTAGAAAGTGGCCAAAACACTAAGAAACTAGGGTTTTGGTGGTGGAAATGGTGAAATGGAGTGGAATGGAGGTGGAAATGAAGTGGAATGGATGGAATGTGAAAATGGGGAGCTAGAAGGGGGTAGAAGGTAGCTAAACGTGTTCCCTAACTGCTATCTAGATATATATAGGTAGTGGGGAAGCACTAGGTCAAGTGGGGGTAAAGTGGGATAGCATGGATGTGGTGGGCACGAGTGAATAGAGTCGTGGTGGTGTGGGATGAATGAAGTGAAAAATCACAGTAAGTTTGGTGTTTTTGAACTAAAGGTGGCACGGCCGTGGTGGTTATCATGACTATGGTGGCTTGGAGTTGGTTGTCTGTTCTTAGTGGAATTCCCATGCTGGTATGTATACCATGCGACCGTGCAATGCAGCACGGCCATGCAGGGTCATGGTGTCATGGCCATGTTTGGTCATGGTACCACGGCCATTATATGAAGCACAACCATGTTGGGTCATGGTATCACGGCCATGTTGCTCTCTACATCAGCACTTTGAGCTTGTACTTGGTTCATTCTTGGACATCTTTGCTTCAATTGATCTTTGGCCACTAGGGTAGGTTGAGAGAGTCTTTGAGTTCACCTTAGGCCTCTTCAAGGGTACATAAACCCTAGGATCACTCCTTCTCTCTCTCTCTCTCTCTTCCATCCAAGTGTGGTCCACATACCTGAAAAGTATGCAAATAATGTATGTAAGTGAAGTTTACACAAATATGCATATTAGGGGAAATAACATGTATCTAATAGGTATAGATGTTATTGGAATGCAATATGACACAAGATGGAGCCCTAAAATAGGGTTTCATCAACACCCCAAACTTAAAACATACTTGTGCTCAAGTATGCTTCAACTCAACCTCTCTACAATTTTTCCACAATTAAGAAATGTTGAATGCAATGCAAAAGATGAATATTGACTAGATGGGCTAGAACATGACTAGGTACATGCATTCCACCTCTCTCCTCTCCTCTTTTAAAAACCAATCATGATTAGAGCATTGAGCCTGCAAAGTTCAAATATAGAACATAGAAAATACAATCAATCCATATGGTTGTCATATCACTCCGGGTAAACCGTTTCATGGTAGCAAAGGTCAAAAATGATTAAATTTGTTGTTTTACATTCATAGATTCAATCTCATATGTCCATACACACTAAGTAACCCACATGGCTGCAAAAAAGGGAAAAAATGAGCTAGGTTTGATGTTTCCTAGATCCATGGGCATGCAAAAGGAAGAAAGGGTTGTGGTAAGAGTTTGGAGTGCTTTTACACACTCATCTTTTCTTTACTTAGATGCTCCTAAACATGAGCATCTTTTATTTTTTTATGCATGTCTTTTCTTTTTTTTATTTTTCTTTGCCCTTAATGTGGATAGGGTACATGATGACAAGAGTGAAGTGGGGGTATGGATATGGCCACCCCAAACTTTAGGAGGTGGCCAAGGTTGAATGTGTGCAGTTTGGCATGCTTTTGTGAGGCAGAGAGGTAAGAAGATGGTGGAAGAAAAGTGAGTCAAAGAGGGGTTACTAGTGTGGATATCAACATGAGATCTCATGTATGAAAGTTACTCCAACAATTTCATCAAGCAATGACACACCACATGAATGAGAAATATTAAAACCATATTTCTATCATGAGATTCTACAAAACTCTAAGCATTTGCGGCTTGCTTCAATCACAATTCAACCAAATAGTTCACAAGTATGAGAGTGGTGATGTGCATGTAAAAATTCAAGATTGAGGCCATTTAGCAATAAACCATGATAATTCACTTCCATCTATCAAAGGTCATCATTTTCAATCCAACAAGTAGATGTTGGGTCAAAACACACTTTTAGGCAAGAAATTCTAAATTTGGGTAAAATTGGCCAAAACGATGCCAAATTGCCTTGAATCACATCTAAGCCTTTATTATGGAAAATAAAACAACAAATACTAAAACCCTAGCTAAAACATGCAAAAATTACAAAAATCTACACGTTATGCAATGCATGACAAAAAGAGAAAAAATTGAAAATTATGCAAAAAATTGTGAGAAAGTAAACTACATGGCATTCAAGTATGCAAAGCATGTAAAATCTAACCTAGATAGCAAAAGCAACAAAACAAAAGTAAATGGCACGTGAAATGCAAAGATAGTGAAATGAGTAAGAGGGCATACCGCACTACCACCCCCAAACTTTTGAATCATGTTGTCCTCAGCATGACACTAAATTACATGAGTGATAGGGTAGATGATCACTATGGTGGCTCTAGTGGTGGTCCTCCCTACAGTGGAGGATGTTGGTCGTAGTTGCCCCAATAATCTACCTGTGGAGGTAGGTAGGAATTCTGATATGTAGATAGTACACCCCACCAATCTTCCCCCCATTGGGGGTTTCTCTGGGCATGGGCATGCTGAAACTGATACATGTGGTTGATCTGACAGTGCATCTGTTGATGATCTAACCATAATGAATCATGTATGTGTTGATATCCCTCATGTGCCCTCAAAATCCTATCATGTATGTTCTAAATACCCTCCAGCTACACATGTATGGTAGACATGCCATATGTGTTCATTGATGGTTCTTCTGGCTCTAATGTCCCTGCATCTTCCTCTCATTGTCTCACTCTACATGTCTCTCTATCCTCTACTTCCCTCCTGCTTTGTTGCACATGATGATCCTTCTAATCCCTCAGCCAGTACCACCTCTGGTATAACTTCATCTCCCGGGTGCTCCTCATATCTCCTCAGGGCCTCTAAGAAATTTAGAGTCGGGTCATACTCAACTAGGAGAGGTGGAGTGTGGTAGGGTAACTCTAGTAAGACATATGCATATGGGGGGTTGATCTAATATATGATCTTTTGATCCACTATAGTGATCATGGAAGAACGAACCAAGTATTTCAAGTCTACCAATTTCCCCCCTTCTGCCCTTATGTAGCCAGAAACATCATGTCCTAGGGTAGTCACAGTGGATGTCACAATCCCCCCCATAATGAATGGGTTCTTACTCTTGGAAGGGATCATCCTTAAGTGATCAATCAACAAAGCACCTAGGTTTGCATATTTTCCTTTGACCATCCAGCCCAAGACAAAAAGGTCCTTCTTTGTACAACTACCTTGGTTCTCATATATGTTGAAGATTGTATTTGCAAATGATTTCTGAACATAGCGGAGGAATGGATTGTGAATCAGGCTTATTTTATATTTCTCTACTACAAAGTTACTTTGGCTGGTGAAGTTCTTCCACATGGCTATGTAAATGTCACTTGAGTTATTTTTTGTCCTCCCTCCATCTAGGAGGGCTGCCATCTCGTCACTGGAGGCAAAAATTATGTTTAGAATCTTTGAAGTAATGACTCAGCTTCTGTCTCCAATCATCACCCTAATGGCGTCTTTGCCATCATCAGACACCTTCTCTAATGTGGTGAAGAATTGGCATGTCAACTCAATGTAAGACTCCTTTGGTGTTGCTAGGATCTCAAACAAGCCCATGGTCTCCATCACACTTTGAAAATAGTTGTAAAACCTAAGCTCTCTATCATTGCTCGACACATGTAACAGGTGGCAATAACATTGTGTGTTAAGCACTCTCGGTGCTTTGGTCCCTTCTCCAGACTGCTAGTAACCTTGGGTTCTGGCTGGGGCTGCTGCTAGGGTATCTCCCCCTACTGTGGTAGTGCATCTGGCATGGTCTCATCCTCACCATCTAGAAGAAGCCGCCTACGAGATTTTGGTTATGGTTGTAACTTTGGAACTGAAGATGTCGACGGTCGAGTTGTTCAAATGGATAGCCTAGCCAAGGATACAGAGGTTTGGGAGGCGAGGGTGATGGTGGTGGTGCTCTAGATGAACATGGAACTGCATGTCATGATGCGGGGATGTTTATTCAACAATGGGATTTAACAACACATCGAGCTCGGCATCTAACAAACTGACAGTACCAGTGCATACGTCAGAGGTGCACACACTAATCAATTAGGATTTGACTAGATGTTCCCCATGAGATCATAACACACTTGGGATAACTTTTCAAATTTATAAGGGACCTAAACTTAACACACTCACATACACTGAAACACTGTGCCTGCAAGAGCATAGAGTCGTGTTGTAGCATAGGAGGGCGGCAAGTATAGGGTCGATCCATGGGGAGAAAAGGGGGCACTAAATCTAAGTTATTTTTGGGCTAGGTTCCTACTATGGAGTCTAGGGTTGAAGGGTTTAAAGGTTGATTGTTGATTACATTAAGGGTTGAACTAGAAAGTAATTAAAGAAAAGCAAACAAGATCAAAACCCAAGTTAACCCTAAACAGTTAATTCTAATGAACAAGAAAAGGCAAGGCAAGAAAGGAAAAGGGCAAGCTATACTAAAGCAGGAAAGAAGAGGTCTACACTACACTAAGCTAGCAAACAGGGCAAAAGAGAAATTAAAGACCTAAACTAGAAAGAGTAAAGAAAGAACAAGGCAAGAAGCTAACTAAGTAAGTAAAGAACTAGCTAAGCTAACACTAGCTAAGCAAGAAGGAAATTAGGGTATTAAAATAATAAAGGGATGTGTGGGTTGTTTCGAGGATGCACTTATCAATTTAGGTTAGGGAGTGACACGTTAACATTATGCTTTCATTTATATTACCAAACCAAGCAACAAGCTAGAATTTCCCTTGACTACTAATTGGCCATGGATAGGATAGGTTGTGTATAGGGGAACTAGTCCCTAACACCTCCTACTACCCTTATGAGGCTCAATTGGGTTAGTTTTTAGGTGCAATTCAATTAGAGTCTAAACAATCCTAGGTTTCTAGTTTAGAGGATAGGATGATTAGGGGCTGAGGGTAGTAATGGGAGTGGAAATGAGGTTTTAGGCCTCACATCACCCACATTCTAGCCTTGAGAAAGCTCTAAGATAATCACACTAAATTCATCTAAAATACCTACCTAGATCTCTCAACTAGGGTTATGAGAATTGATTAGCATGTAGGAATATGGGTGGCTAGCTAGGGATCCATAAATTGAACCTAGGAGAAAATCCCAAAATTTAGACATATAAGCAATTTCCCAAAATTCCTATGTGATTTCAAGCACAAACCAATAAGCAATTTATGAAAAGTAAGACAGGAATAGAACATAATCACTAGAAAATGAAATGAAAATGTTTACATATCATTTTACCTCAACATGGTATCAAAGTAACATTTTGGCCCCAAACAGCCCACCCAAGGGGCCTAGCTACTCATGAAAATGGAAAATACAAAAAGAGAAGAGAAATAGGTAGAAGTGGCCATGGATATCGGTATAGATGGAGTGATCTCCTCTCCAGCTACTACAAAGACGTCCTTCCTCCTCCACCAAGATGTAAGGGCATGGAATGAAGGTGGAAAGTGGCCAAAACACTAAGAAACTAGGGTTTTAGTGGTGGAAATGGTGAAATGGAGTGGAATGGAGGTGGAAATGAAGTGGAATGGATGTAATAGGTAAATGGGAAGCTAGGAGGGGGTATAAGGTATCTAACATCGTACCCCAGCTGCCACCTAGGTATATATAGGTAGTGGGGAAGCACTAGGTTAAGTGGGGGTAAAGTGGGGAATGTAGTGGAAAATGTTTATGTAGCACAGCCGTGGTAGTCACCATGACCATGGTGGGTAGGAGTGAGCATGGTCTTGGTGGTTTGGAATGACCGAGGTGAAAATTGGTGAACAAATATAGTAAGTTTGGTGTTTTTGAACTGAAGGTGGCACGGTGATGGTGGTCACCATGGTCGTGGTGGCTTGGAGTTGGCTACCTCTTCTAAATGGAATGCCCATGATGGTCTGTATGCCACACGACTGTGCAAAGCAGCATGGTCGTGTTGGGTCATGGTAGCATCGCCATCTTGTGCTACACGGCAATGTTTCTCTCTGCATCAGCACTTTGAGCTTGTACTTGGTTCATTCTTAGACACATTTGCTTCAATTGATCTTTGGCTACTACTTTGGGCCTTTCCAAGGGTATAGAAACCCTAGGATCACTCTTCTCTCTCTTCCATCCAAGTGTGGTCCAAATACCAAAAAAACATGCAAATAATGTCCATAAATGCATTTTACACAAATATGCATATTAGGGGAAATAACATGTAATATAACAAGTATAGATGTGATTGAAATGCAATATGACACAAGATTGAGTCCAAAAATTGGACTGCATCACCACCACAAACTTAAAACATACTTGTCCTCAAGTATGCTCCAACTCAATCTCTTTGTGATTTTTTGACAATCAAGAAATAACAAATGCAATGCAACATATGAATGTTGACTAGATGAGATCAGTGATGACTAATTACATGCATTCCACCTCTCTCCTCTCCACTTTCACAAACCAATCATGAAAAGAGAACTGAGCACATAAACTTCAAATATAGGGCATAGAACACAAGTTATCCATATGTCTTTCACATAGTTCCAGGTAGACCGTCTCATGCTGGTGTTAATCAATGATGACTAGGAGTGATGTTTCACTTCCATGCATTCAATCTTATGCTTCAAACCATACCAAGTAACCCATGTGGCTATGGAAAAAGGGTGAAGTGAGCTAGGTTTGATGTTTCCTAGCTTAATGGGTATGAAAATAGAAGAAAGGATTGTGGTAAGAGTTTGGAGTGGTATTACACTCATCTTTTCTTTATTTAGGTGTTGTTAAACAAGAGCATTTTTTATTTTTATTTTCTTTTTTTGCTTTTATTTTCCTTTTTCTTTTCTTTTATTCACCCTTAGTGTAGCTAGGGCATATGGTGGTGAGAGTGAAGCGATGAGATATACATATGTACACCCCAAACTTTTAGAGGTGGACAAAGTTGAATATGTGCACTTTGGCATCTTTTCATGATGTGGCGGGGTAAGAAGATGATGAATGAAGGGTCAAGTCAAAGAGGGGTCACTAGTGTGGTTCTCAACATAAGATCTCTTGTATGAAAATTATTCCAACACTTCATCAAATAATATCACACCACATGAATGAGTCACATGAAATTCACACTTCTATCATGTGATTCCATATGCCCTAAGCGTTCATAGCTTGCTCATATGACAATTCAACCAAAACATTCACATACATAAGAGAGGTGATGTACATGTAAAAAGTCAAGCATTGATACTATTTAGAAATAAACCATGATAATTCACTTGCATTTGTCAAAGGTCATCATTTTCAATCCAAAAAGTAGAGATTGGGTCAGAACATGTTTTTTGGGGAGAACATTCTAAATTTGGGAAAAATTGGCCAAAATGGTGCGAAATTGCCTTCAATCACAACTAAGCCTACATTATGGAACATAAAACAAGAAACAAGAAAATCCCAGATACAAACATGCAAAAATTACAAAAAGATACATGATATGCAATGCATGGTAAAAAGAGGAAAAAAATTGAAAATTATGCAAAAAAATGTATTGAAATTGACCTATATGATATGCATGTATGTAAAGCAAGCACACAAAGTATGGATACACAAGTATGAGAGATGGTCATACTGTTTGATCATCTTGAGCAAAAATTTAGAACAAGGAACATAGAGGAAAGTTGGGCAAAGCAAGGGCTTACCGCCCTACCACCCCAAACTCTTAAACCATGTTTTCCTCAACATGAAATAGAAGTTTAGGATGATAGGGTAGAGGACATGGAGTTGGGGTATAAAAAAACCAAGTGGGGGAGGTATATCTCAAGGTTATCATTCATGAACAAGCCACCACAATCGTTCCACACAAAACAGTCGTTATGGCTTGCCAGCAACACGGTTGTGCCAGACTCCTTCCTATAGCTTTTCTACTATTTTGCAATCTTCTCTTCAATTATGATATTCTCCTTGGTTGGCTCTTCCATGTATCATCTTTCCTCCATTGTACTTGTTCTAAAATGATTCACAAACAACAAACCATCAAGTGTAGTGTGTATGTGTTCTCTTAGAAAGTGTAAATATAAACCAAAAGCATTAAAAATTGAAGATTGGGTGCAAAATTCTCAAACCTATGCGGATTGCCTCCAACAAGCGGTGAGTTTCATGCCTTCAGTTGGATTCTTGGAAATTCTTGCATCATTCATCCATTTGGCATCCTCATGTGTTCATTCTTACAATAAATGCATCTCTCATTTGCATTTAACCTATGCTCCCCATCCCTTTGATCACCAAAACTATCATTAAGTCTTTCATCTGGATCTCCTTCTCTCAAAGGACCAGTCAAACTCTTGAAGTGACCATGTCCAATATCCTCATCTTGAACTTGTTGGGTTGAGGTCTTGTATATGTTGATCTTTATCTTCATGTCCATGAAAGAGACTATCATTATGCCACTACGAATATGTATATCGGCATCATCTGTAGGTAAAATTGGTCTTCCCAGGATGATGGGAATCTTTCTATCAATCGGCTCCATGTCAACAATAATGAAATCTACTGAGAACATTGTGCCTCTTTCCTTATCTATCATCAAAAAAACATCATCCACTTTTCGTCTTAGCACTTTGGAGGAACGATCCGCCAATTGGAGAGTGCAATGTGTCAGTTTCAACTTGCCTAAGCCTAGCTCAACATAAACACTATATGGCATGAAATTCACACTAGATTCCAAATCAAGTAGGGATTTGTCTATGTGATGTCCCCCAATGTAGCTAGGCATGATTGGGGTTCCTGGGTCTTTCCTCTTCACAGGAAGTGAGTGTTGGAGGATTGCGCTCACTTATTCGGTCAACTTGACTCTCTTTAGCATTCTCCCCATTGACCTTCACTTCACAGTGCATAGGTTCTTGAGGAACTTGGCCTATGATGGAATTTTCTTGATAGAATCCAACAATGGAATGTTGACCTTCACTTGGAAAAACACCTTAAGAATGTCAACATGTGATTTTGTATCCTCCTTACTTTCGGTGGCTCATCTAATACTTCAATAAATGGTGGCTCACTTGCTTTGGCCTTACTTGCATCAACATGATTCTCTTGTGGCATGTCATGAAGTGGAACACTAGGTATGGTAGAACCTACAAATGTAGTGTGAGGTGGAGTGCATGGTATTGCAAACTCAAAAGGAGGTATCATAGAATCATCATCGGCAAGCTCAATCACAGTATCACAACTTGGATGCCTTTTTTTGTTGTGTCTACATTTCTTTGACTTCTGGGCTGCTCAAGAGATTCCCCACTCCTTAGAACTGTAATAGCACTTCCTTGCTCATGGTGGATGGGGGGACTTGTTGGGGCTGTGAAGGAGGTGGAGGTGGAGGTGGTACTTGGTATTGAAATTGAGGTGGAGGGGAGAATTGAGGTTGGAAGGTCAATTGTTAATAAAATTCTGGTGGTGGAGGGGGAGGAGGACTGTAAGGCTTGGGATTGTCTTGGAAGTGGAATTTGGGATGCACTTGCATGGGAGGTGGATTACAGAGAACTTGAGTACAATACATAGGTCCACATGCTTCATTGAAACTCATTATAGGCTTTAAAGACAATTTCTCTTCTTGGAGATCAAGTATGGAAGATAGCTTATCTATCCTTTCTTCAAGCCTTATAACATTCTTTTGGACATCATCAAAGCTTTTCAACCTAGAGAGAATTTCTTCTTCAAACCTTGAGCTATATCTTGGAGTTTGTGGTTCCATGTACCAACAAGATTATTCAATTACATGAAAGCAATCATTCATAATTATATCATCCAGAAAAAATAGTCACATACTTATATCCACGTACCTGAGTTCAAAAATTTCTTAATGCATCATTGATCATCTAGTCATCTGGTCACCACCTGATTATTACAATTAATGAATATTAAAATATATTTCATCATAATTTATGATGTTTAGGTCTAATCTAGGGTTTAGGCCAAACATATGTTAAAAATGACCTAAACTTGAGTCTGGTATTTTTGTATTGATCTAACTATTATCATCAGGCTCTGGGTCAATGTTCATAATTTTCTAATGCTTTATCTATTTTCTAGAATTAAAATGAGACAAATATAATTAGTCATTTATTGGAAAAGACCTAATGTTGGTCAATGTTATTCGGATCATATTCCATATATGGGTTTAAAACATTCTTAAGGTTTTAGATACATTTTCTAAGATTTTTATCTCAAACAGATATCATTTATTGTATTTCATACATCCTCAAATGAGGTGTCATTTTGTAAATAAAAAACTATCAATAATACTATTTCAAGGCCTTATCTAATTATCTCATAATAATGGGGGTATTTTTATGAGTCCAAAGATATTTTTGGGGGATTATTTGGAAATGGGATCTATTTTTGATCAATTTTCTAAGCATTCCCTAATATTTAGAATTAAGAAGATGAATTACTTTTTCCATTTATAGTGTCTGGTGGATCTTTCTCTAAGTGGTGCAGGCGCCCGCCACATTGCCCTTTGTTGAGGAGATGCTATCCACATCAGGGTCACTAGATCGACCAATTCATTTGCATACTAGACTCAAACACTATGCCTTACTCTCCCTCTCTCACAATCTCGTCGTGTGAGCGTCGATCTGGGCGTGAAGCCGCCACAGCCGTGAACCTGGATCTCTGATGAGAAAGGAGTGAATCATGTCATCATCTCACAACCATATCATCCATCCTCTTCTCTAAGTTCTTCTAATCTTTCATAGATTATGGGTCACTGGTATGACGATCTCGTCATCCCCTATTTCTCTATTTCAATGGGGTTGAACACAGGGACGTGGGGATGCTTAAGACGCTTAAGATCTCATTCTTAAGTCAGATAAGCCGATCTGATAGTCGATAAAAGTATGGAGCTAGAACTAGTCTAGTAGGTTGTCACAAAAGGAATTTAAAACAAAACAAAGAAAACAAAATAGAGTTTGTAAGATTCTACTAAATCAGAGAGAAAGAAATTCTCGTCTAGGTAACCACAAGTTGGGCAGTCTATGCACCCGTTCTCGAGCGTAGACAACCCTTGAACACCTCAACAATCAACCTATATTCAAACATAGCATGTACTGTGGCATCTGTTCCTTGGGGTCATCCAACTCGCTCTCGTGAAGCGTGACTAAAACCCATCAATGTCGTAAACCCTCTCTCGAGGATGACAAATCAGCTCCGTAGAATATTCTAGATATCCTCTCAGGTCTAGAATATCCTGAGGTGCCAGGAACAGATATGATCCGGGCAGAACTAGGTAGTGGGCACGACTGTGTCGGGTTGGGCCCAGGCGTGCCCAAGGTCCACAGTTCTGCATGGGTCACCTTGGACCGTACTTTTCTCAGATTTTGATCCAAACTACCTTCTCTTGTCCATTTCTACATTGAATCTCTCAATATAGGTAGAAACAGAAGCTCAAGAAAGAAAGAGATCAACCAAACTAGCAATCCTAACCACAAAGAGAATATACAACAGAAAACTTATTAGATCTAGATTAAATCTACTTACTTAAGGCAAAAGTACATAAACATGCCCAAAACGGGCTATATAGACAAGAAGGAGCTCAACTAGCCATGGACAAGCATAGTTGGAACCGAACAGAGATGGAAGAACATCATTTATACAGAAACAAAGAAGAACAGTAGAAGAAAGAAGGATAATAAGAAGAAATTTAGCCCGTAGAGGAGAGGTGGCTCTCGCTCCTTATCCTTTGTATGGGCCGGATCTCATCTTTGGGTCATCCTCCTTGATCTTTTGGACTCCTCGGCCTCCTTTCTCCTTGATTCCACCCCAAACAGTAGCTCAGTGGATGTGTGGAGGTGGAAGATGACTGGAAATGGTGGGAAATGGGTGAACGGAGGTGGAAGTGATGATGGATGGAAGCTAACTGAAGAGACGGACGTAGGACAAGTTCTCCGGCCTTTCCAGGTCCTTTGAACTCTCCCACGGGGCTCTGGGAACCAAGAGGGGTTGGAACCACAAGGTGGAAACTCCCCAAATCGGAACCCCTCTCCAGGTCATGGGGGTGTGTATTTATAGGTACAGATCACTGACTTAGTACCGCATTCGAGGTATGCACCGACTTAATTCTGCGGTCATGGTCACGGTCGTGGTCGAGGTTGTAGTCGAGGTCACAGTCGAGGTGGTCGCGGTTACGGTCGCGGTCGAATTCGCGGTCGAGATCACATTCGCGGTCAAGATCGCGGTCGCGGTCAAGATCGCTATCGCAGTCTGTCTTCCAGCATCGCGGTCACTGTCTTGGAAGACATACTATGGGTTGTGGTATCATGGACCAAACCCACACCCACTGGGGGGGCTATTACTAGTGGTCGATGGGCCCGCGTCAATGAGCCTTCTGATAGGTGAGGATACATCGTAATAAAGGATTGGCCATCGAAAATAGGGTCCAAGATATCAAAAGTTTCTTGGGCCCTCTAGTCGGTTAGCGGGACCACCGTCTCCTAAGCTATTGCACATAGTGCAATGCTTTGTCCATAGCGGTCGTGACGGATGGAAGTCTAGCTGCTGCAAAAATTGTGTGTTGGGAGAAATCTTGGAGAATAGATGTATTTTCAGGTTCAGTGCCTACAAGTCCCAAAATTGGCTAGTTTGATCAACTTTATCTATGAAAAGATATAAATTACTAAAAGATAAGAAACATGGGATATTTTGGGCATATTAAGGCTATAGTTACACAAAACCATAGATAAATGCTTAGCATAAATACATAAATTTGGGTGTTATCAGGTACTCATGATCTCGGCTCAAAAAAAGTCAATCTCTATTGTGATTGTAGTGAAGAGAACATTGGTTTCTTGAATCCACTAGATGACTATCCTTGGAAATTAGTTAGCCTCTTCCTTGCTTTG
Organism: Alisma plantago-aquatica; assembly: GCA_963693085.1. Classification (NCBI taxonomy): domain Eukaryota; kingdom Viridiplantae; phylum Streptophyta; class Magnoliopsida; order Alismatales; family Alismataceae; genus Alisma; species Alisma plantago-aquatica. Next base: position 1,982,738,748 of record OY856409.1, read on the forward strand.
GCTTCACGCTTCTCAAGAGCAGACCTCTCAATCCTCCTCATGGACTCCACAAAGGTAGACAACTTATCTCTATTCTCCAAAACAGATGATGTCATAGACAACTCGGATCTCAAACCTCCAGATCCTCTCCTTCTCCGTGATTACCATGTAAGGACATAACCTCAACAACTCCATAAGCCTTGCCTCATAGTCATCCATAGACATCAACTCTTGGCGCAACTGTTCAAATTGATTGTCTTCTCATCTAGGTATGTCTCTATGAAGTAGCGGCTCACAAACTCTCATAAAAACACTTCCAAATTCACTACAACTTCTCATCTCTTCTCTTCTTCTATGGCCCATCAAACACTACCCTTCAGAAGGTAAACTATAAGCTTCACCTTGTCTTCATCTAGAAACACCCTTTCTAGCCCTACATGTCGACGTATGTCAGGTCTGTCATACCTATGTACTCGGTATCTTCCACGTGCTTCAACCTCTCAAATGACTTCTCAGACTCTGAGATTCCACATTAGGGTTAGGTGCACTGGGTTGAGGTGCAGGTGTCCTATTCGTTGTGTAATCTTTGCCATGAGTTGTCCAAACATGGACTGGAAGGCTAGATTAGCCATTGTTGAAGGGTCAAACGGAGATGGTGCGGGCTATTCTAGACCTATCACATGTATTCTTCCATTTGGAACATGCCTCCTACTGCCGCCTCCTGGCATGACATAGCTACTCTTAGCATACTCTTCACGTTCTCCAGACATATCTGTCTAAACATAAGATATGATCAGATATGTTGGATTACGTAAGAACATACACAAAACCTAAGTCCTATGTCCTTGTAGACTCAGCAACCCTAAATCTCAGATACCAACCAAACTGTGGCACTCCACCACACTAAATGAGATTACTCAAAACCAAAAACATGATAAATAACTAATTAACCACACATCAATAAAAGGCGATAATTAAAACCAAATAACATCTTAAACATGTCCAGGAACATTAACATGTAAGACCAACAACATGCATAAAAGCACATACTATACCAGGTATCTATGCAATTGTCCAGTGGCCTCAGCCACAACTTGTATACAAAATTATTGGTTCACATATATACATGACATATATGCAACATTTACATACTACCAAAAACTCAATTCAATATACATATCATCTACAAAACATCCTCTGCCCGGACCAGAGAGTACATGGATGACTCTAGGACACATTAAACACTATCCAACCTTCTGCTCCTAATCTCCAAGTTGCTCTTCCTCACTGCCATGAGTCTGGTGAAGATACTGACAATCACCTAAAAAGATGTGGTGACCCACAAGGTGAGACCCATGTCCCAGCAAGAGATATAACTCTCAACAATGTTTATTGATTACAGCAGGTTGTGTAATTAAGCGATAAGGTAGATAATATTGCATAATTGAGAATCAACATAGTATTTAGAGGAATAGGTAAAAATAATGCCATTCAATAATTGATTTATCTTACCACATTATATATCAACTAACTATCATAAGAAACAAGGCAAGGGTTGTCAACTAATGTGAATTTTTGTTTAACCCTAGAAGATATACAACATGATAGGATTACATATGTTATTAAGCCTTGGGGAGTTTGAGGTATACCGCTCAAACTTCCAACAAACCACTGTGAAGTCACAATCAGTTTTGTACAAGATCTAGAGAGCCAAAACCCTAAGATCTCTTCCTCTCAATCAGCACGAGTCTATCACAACAACCTATCAGTCAAGATGCAATCAGCCTAGTTTTCCCTTTGTATGTAGGTCACGTCACTAGAAACTAGGGTATGTAACCCTATTATTTGAGGTACATACGTGGCTTTTCTCAATCACATCACATATTCATATAATCATTCATTTGAGATATGGACTCGTCCATTCTCCATAACCTTGGATCAGGATGATAAGGGTATACATTCTCCCTGCACCCACATATACTCAATAGTATACGACTCTGAGTTTCCTTTCCGGAATACTTGTTTCCCTATCCAGCAAGTCCTGACAGTAGAATAGTTCTATGGAATAGGGCACTACATGGTTAGGGTTTCACTTGATTATTTATTTCCAATTAGGTGAGTTAAGTCCACATCAATCAAGTTACATACAAACCCTAAATTATTTCTACAAAATATTGGTATATAACAACTCTAGACGATATAAAATGTATGAGACATACCCCTATCACAACACCATGGGGCACCATCCTCTTGTCCATCATGAATAGGATTAAACCTCCATTAGGTCTCAATGTTGGTATGTATGCCCATAGAGCAATTCATGTGATGATTGTAATGGGATACTTTGTAAATGATTTAAATAATAATAAAGGCAATTTCCGATCTATATGTTTTAACTATTTCTGAGATGATAGTGTAACATGATAGATGTCTAAAGAATTGTTTTACTCGATGACGTATGCTTTTAGGTTGAGGAACTAAATTATGAGATCATATGGATGTTAAGAGTATACTTTCTTGTTTAGTCCCTAGTCGGTTGTTATTGTGGAAATAACCATAGACATCAATAACACTAAAGACTAGATTGTGTGTTGGTTGATGACAGAATCTCATTAGTCATGATATAGTGATATCAAACCAAACACATAGGTACTTGTTAGAGAACAAGTGTACCAGACAGACCCACCATGAGAGTGACACATGGAACCATGATTTGGTAGTCACAGTCAGCTCTCACAATGATGGTGGTGAGTGTGATTCTTTGACCTGAAATCACTACACTCAACACATGTTGTTGGGTACACCTTGACATCATCAAATGCAGTCTTGAAACATGGGTTGTTATAAAGGTGATGATTGGGTGACTTTGACACAATGGGCTATTGAGGGGTGAGTGATAGATATGGGATTTTTCCCTCCTAAGGGAGTTTGATGTCCATTTCCACTTTATGAGTAGGATTGAGAAAGGCATGCGCATGCATGTGTGAATCAATATGTGATATTGATGTCACACACATTTCACCCAGTCCGCTCTGAGATCAAGGAAATGAATGAATGTTGAAAGGATGATTGCACCATGCCTTGAGTTCATTCGGGACATTAGTGACAAAGGAATTATACATTCACTGTAACACCATTCATGGATTCTAGGATTGAAAGTTGTTCTCCAACTTTCTATTTCACTTGGGTAGCACTGATGTGTGACTAGGCACCGCTCTTTGCTTATGAAGTCACAAGTGTTATGGACTTTCACTTCCAACGTGAAATGGACCTGCAGGGTCACACAAAAAGGATTTAACCTGGAAGAGGAGTTTGTCCACAAATGATGTTTAGATTGATTACTAAAGGAGTTTAGTAGTTCAATTAAACACCCAATCGATTACTCAAAATCATAGTATTCAAGGTTTTGGATCAGATGATTAGAGTATTGGATTGATTGAAACTGCAATTGACTGATTTTCTGCCCCAACCGATCGGCCCATAGAGATGAACCGATCGGCTTAGGCTAGTGAGCCGACCGTCTTAGGTCAATGAACCGATCGGTTCACAGTGTTGAACTGGTCGGATGACCAACCGAGTTTGTTTTGATTTGGATAAGGACTAATATACGATTAGTTGGAAACAAACTTAGAAAGTCAATTTGAGTTGGACCAGGATCACAAAATGATCGGCTCATGCTTGAATCGATCAGCTCAAGGGGCCCAGACGATCAGTTCAGGGCTGAACTGATTGGTTCGACTGGCGCAGTTTGTCAAATTTTGTGGAAAATCTCGAACCCTTCTACTCCTGCTTTAATCTCGCATTGCTCGGGTAAAGAACCCTGTCCCATGACCCTCCTATATATAGGGGTATTGGGGGCTTCTCAAAGTACAAATCATAACACCAGTTTCTCTGCAAAGTTATCATTCTCTCTGGTTGTGGTAACCAGGAGAGCCCGAGCAAGTGCTACCCGATAAGGGAGGCATAGCAAGGGAAAGACAACTGCAGAAAAGAGACTGGTTGCAGGAGAGTGTGTTAGTGGCTAGTGCGCCGACAGGAGGGTGCGACTCCTTTCAATTCCTTGTGGGACAAGGAGATCGGAGTTCCAGGTGGTCCGTGCAGACTACTTTAGAGGCGGGAGACTTCTGTCGCTCGGAGGACAGCTGTCAATCCCGACAGTCCCGGTGAGACCAGGAGCTGCATAGACACCGTCCAAGACTGGAGGTGAAGATCGCGCAAGCCACGAGGTAACGTCATCGAGCAAGCCTCGGGACAAGGTATACCTCTACAAACCATCATTTCTATTGTATAGACATTGACGCGATTCCTTTATTCTGGGTTTGGGAGAAGAAAATTTTTATTTCCACTGCCTTCTTTCTCTCCTAAAACCCAACAGTGGTATGAAATCCACATCAACTGCTCTATGCTTTAGGATTATTGATATGATCAATTTTGGTTTTTCACCTTTATTTATTACATACGATGTGAATAAAATTAGCGTTATGCATGTCCAATCCTAAATCCACAAATCCCAATATACATATATGATATGTAATATAAATGCACTCGATACGCGTCGCCCTTAAATGAGTTTTGTGGTGAATGTATAGCATGGTTATGGCCAATAAACCCTATGTATGTGTGCTTAGTTGTATGTGGTTGCTTGCATCTTGGTCTGTGCATTGATTCCCTATCTCCTATTCCTGATGTAACTCAAGATAACTCAAGATTTCTTTCCTACCTTTGCTCCCCCCGAATGTAAGTCGGGGTTTTTCCCTTTTAAAATGTAAAATAGGATAGATATTTTATTTCCTATTATGTCAAAGAATGAAGGACATCTGACGACGACTGAGACGATCGGTTCAAGGTGTGAACTGTTCGGTTGGCGATCTAGACAATCGGCTCGAGGAGTGAGATGAGAGGGTGGTGACCTGAGGAGATGCACGACGACCAGGCAAACCGATCAGTTGGAGGAGCCAACCGATCGGTTGGTGTCACCCAGACGACCGGCCAGGGCGAGCAGGTCATTCATGTGATGAGTTGATCAACTCAGACGGCTAAAGCACTTCATCATGGACAGGTTGCATGTGATGTAGACCTAGATGGCTCGAGGAATCACATTAGGATGGTCATAATCATTGCTTTTATCGTTTCGCATGTTTTTTGTGGGATATAGCATATATATATGATACTTACTATATTGTGGTGATTGGATATGTATAACAATATATATATTGTGGTAATTAATTAAAGGCCTAATTAACTATCATCAATTTTATTCAAATCAAATCAAATCAAAAGGAGTTTTGACATATGCAATTTTCTCTTGTAGAATGGCAAAAGAATCATCTTTTAAAATGGGAAAATTAATTGAGAATAAATTCCATAACTGGTTGGGGATTGTGAGAAGTGTTATGCACAATCCAGATATACTAGTAGCCTTTGAATCCACTCTATGTACGCTTAAGAAGAAGGATAGTTCATTGATAGAGATCAATGACATAGGTAAGGGAGAGAAGGTTTCTCTCACCAAACCAAATTCTTCTGCACTCAAAACATGGAGAGGATGGAAGGAACGATGGAAGGAGAAGCGAGAGATAGAGATCTCTACTTCTGGTGTATATGTGATAGAGATTAACTTTACTACTTCTTTGTCATGGGTACTTGATACCGGATGTGGATTTCACATTTGTTCAAATGTGAAAGATCTTAAGAGAGGTAGGCCTTTGGGGAGAAGTGAGGTTGAACTACGTGTTGTCAATGGGGTAAGAGTTGCCTCCAGTGTCGTAGGAACCTATGAGTTAACTCTACCTAGTGGGCTAATAATAGAGTTGAAGAATTGCTATTATGTACCTGCCATAAATAGGAATATCATTTCCGTCTCTTGTTTGTACAAGGATGGTTTTGAATTTCTTAGTAAGAATGGAAAGTGTTCCATTCCAAAAGATGGGATCTTTTATGGAAGTGCCCCAATGTCTTATGGTATATACTTGATAGATCTAGAGACAAGTGTATACAATAGAAACACCAAAAGGCAAAAACTCAACAACTCAAACAAAACATATCTTTGGCATTGTCGTCTAGGCACATAAATGAGAAGTGCATTTCTAGACTCCATAAAGATGGTTATCTAGACTCTTTTGATTATGAATCAATAGAGACATGTGAATCTTGTTTGTTGGGCAAGATGACCAAGACTCCCTTTTCAGGTAAAGGTGAGAGAGCTAGTAATCTATTAGGACCCATACATACTGATGTATGTGGGCCTTTTAGAACTAATGCCAAAGGTGGGTATCAGTGCTTCATTACCTTCACGGATGACTTCAGTAGGTATGGCTATGTGTACCTGATGAAACATAAGTCAGAAACCCTTAAAAGGTTCAAGGATTTCATGAATGAAGTACAGAACCAACTTGGTAAAAGTATTAAAGCACTTCGATCTGATCGAGGTGGAGAATACTTAAGCCAAGAGTTTGAGGACCTTCTATGAGCCCGTGGTATTGTATCACAATGGACTCCACCTTGAACACCATAGCATAATGGTGTGTCTGAAAGAAGGAATTGCACTTTACTAGATATGGTGTGATCAATGATTAGTTTTGTTGATCTTCCAATTTCCTTCTGGGGTTATGCTCTTAAAACCGACGTGTTTACACTTAACCGAGTACCATCTAAATCGTTTCAAAAGACACCATATGAGATATGGCACGGGAAGCATCCCAATTTGTCTTTTATTAAGATTTGGGGTTGTGAGACTTACGTCAGGAAAATGTTTCCTGATAAGCTTGGGCCCAAGTCTGATAAATGTTATTTTGTTGGATACCCCAAGAAAACGAGGGGATATTATTTATACCACCCTACTGACAACAAAGTGTTTGTTGCTAGGATAGTTGTGTTCCTAGAAAAGGAATTTATTTCTAGAGGAAACAGTGGGAGGAAAATAGCGCTTGAAGAGGTTCAAGCCCAATAAGAAAACATTGAACCAGTAGATGTACAAGAGGAACATAAAGATTCAAAAGGTGTTGTGGAATCTTAGTCTCCTCAAGTAACACAAGGACCTCATAGATCTAGTAGGACACGCCTTGAACCTGAGAGGTTTGGATACCTTGTGACTCAGGAAGGCAGTGAGTTGATCATAGATGATGATCCAACTACCTATCTAGAGGCTATGGAGGGACCAGATTCTGAGAAATGGCCTGAATCCATGAAATCCGAGATGGAATCCATGTATTCCAACAAAGTATGGACTTTGGTGGAACCACCCGAAGGGGTAAAACCCATAGGGTGCAAGTGGGTCTTCAAGAAGAAGACCGACATGGATGGCAATGTGAAAACTTATAAAGGCAGATTGGTTGTGAAGGGTTTCTGACAAGTTCAAGGGGTTGACTATGATGAAACTTTTTCTCCAGTTGCCATGATTAAGTCCATCAGGATCATGCTTGCTATTGTGGCTTACTATGACTATGAGATTTGGAAAATGGATGTTAAAACGGCATTCCTTAATGGGAATATAAATTAGGATGTATACATGACACAACTTGAAGGTTTTGTATATCCAAAGAATGCCAATAAAGTCTGTAAGCTACAAAAGTCAATCTACAGATTGAAACAAGCATCTCAGAGTTGGAATCTTCGATTTGATGAGGAAGTCAAAGTGTTTGGCTTTATTCAAAATGAATATGAACCTTGTGTGTACAAGAAGGTTAGTGGGAGCATGACCACATTCCTCATATTGTATGTAGATGACATACTATTGATGGGGAATGATGTCTCAGCCTTAGAGAAGGTAAAGACTTGGTTTGGGAATACTTTCTCAATGAAGGACTTAGGAGAAGCATCCTACATTCTAGGCATTAAGATCTATAGAGATAGATCTAAAAGGCTTCTCATATTAAGTCAAAGCACATACATTGACAAAGTGCTAAAGCGGTTCAGCATGGAGAACTCAAAGAGAGGTTACATCCCCATGCAACATGGAGTCACTATCTTTAGAGCTCAATGTCCCCAATATTGTGAAGAGAGGTAGTGTATGAATGGGATCCCATATGCATCAGCCATCGGATCCATCATGTGCGCTATGTTGTGCACATGCCCAGATGTCTTGTATGCACTCAGCATGACGAACAGGTACCAATCAGATCCCAGGGATGCTCACCAGAAAGTTGTAAAGAACATCCTCAAGTACTTGTGAAGGACTAAGGATCAGTTCCTCATATACGGCGGTGAGGAAGAACTCGTTGTAAGAGGTTACACCGATGCAAGCTTCCAAACCGACAAAGATGATTACAGATCGTAATCAGGATTTGTATTTTGCCTAAACAATGGAGTTGTGAGCTGGAAGAGTTCCAAGTAAGAAATAGTTGTCGATTCTACTATAGAGGTTGAGTATATTATTGCTTCACATGCAGCAAAGGAGGATGTGTGGATCAGGAAGTTCATCACTGAACTTGGTGTAGTTCCCAGTAGCTGTGATGTAATTGAGCTTTATTGTGACAATAATGGAGATATTTCTCAAGCTAAGGAGCCCAGATCACATCAGCAGTCCAAGCACATATTGCGGCGCTTCCATCTCATACGAGAGATCGTATGGTGAGGAGATGTGAAGATTTGCAAAGTACCAACTGAAGACAACATAGTTGATCCACTGAGTAAGGCCTTTTCTCTGCAAAATCATGATGGTCATGCTAGGTCACTAGGACTGAGGTTCCTAGGTGACTGGATCTAAGTGCAAGCGGGAGTCTGTTGCTATGTATTCCCATAGAGAAAGTCATGTGATGATTGTAATGGGATACTTTGTAAATGATTTGAATAATAATAAAGGCAATTTCCCATCCATATGTTTTAACTATTTCTGAGATGATAGTGTAACATGACAGATGTCTAAAGAATTGTTTTACTCGATGACGTATGCTTTTTGGATGAGGACCTAAATTATGAGATCATACGGATGTTAAAGAGTATACTTTCTTGTTTAGTCCCTAGTCGGTTGTTATTGTGGAAATAACCATAGACATCAATAACTCTAAAGACTAGATTGTGTGTTGGTTGATGACAGAATCTCATTAGTCATGATATAGTGATATCAAACCAAACACATAGGTACTTGTTAGAGAACAAGTGTACCGGACAGACCCACCGTGAGAGTGACACGTGGAACCATGATTTGGTAGTCACAGTCAGCTCTCACAGTGATGGTGGTGAGTGTGATTCTTTGACCTGAAATCACTACACTCAACACATGTTGTTGGGTACACCTTGACATCATCAAACGCAGTCTTGAAACATGGGTTGTTATAAAGGTGATGATTGGGTGACTTTGACACATGGGGCTATTGAGGGGTGAGTGATATATATGGGATTTGTCCCTCCTAAGGGAGTTTGATGTCCATTTCCACTTGATGAGTAGGATTGAGAAAGGTATGCGCATGCATATGTGAATCAATATGTGATATTGATGTCACACACATCTCACCCAGTCCGCTCTGAGACCAAGGAAATGAATGAATGTTGAAAGGATGACTGCACCATGCCTTGAGTTCATTCAGGACATTAGTGACAAAGGAATTATACATTCACTGTAACACCATTCACAGATTCTAGGATTGAAATTTGTTCTCCAACTTTCTATTTCACTTGGGTAGCACTGATGTGTGACTAGGCACTGCTTTTTGCTTGTGAAGTCATAAGTGTTATGGACTTTCACTGCCAACGTGAAATGGACCTACAGGGTCACACACAAAGGATTTAACCTGGAAGAGGAGTTTGTCCACAAATGATGTTTAGATTGATTACTAAAGGAGTTTAGTAGTTCAATTAAACACCCAATCGATTGATATCTCAAAATCATAGTATTTAAGGTGTTGGATCAGATGATTAGAGTATCGGATTGATTGAAACTACAATTGACTGATCTGCTGCCCCAACCGATTGGCTCATAAAGATGAACCGATAAGCTCAAGTCAATGAACCGATCGGTTCATAGTGTTGAACTGGTCGGATGACCAACCGAGTTTGTTTCACTTGTCAAATTTGATTTGGATAAGGACTAATATACGATTAGTTGGAAACAAACTTAGAAAGTCAATTTGAATTGGACCAGTATCACAAACCGATTGTCTCATGCTTGAACCGATCGGCTCAAGGGGCCCAGACAATCGGTTCAGGGCTGAACCGATCGGTTCGACTGGCGCAGTTTGTCAGATTTTGTGGAAAATCTCGAACCCTTCTACTCCTGCTTTAATCCTGCATTTCTCGGGGTAGAGAACCCTGTCCCATGACCCTCCTATATATAGGGGTATTGGGGGCTTCTCAAAGTACAACTCATAACACCAGTTGCTCTGCAAAGTTATCGTTCTCTCTGGTTGTGGTAACCAGGAGAGCCTGAGTAAGTGCTACCCGATAAGGGAGGCACAGCAAGGGAAAGACAACTGTAGAAAAGTGACTGGTTGCAGGAGAGTGTGTCAGTGGCTAGTGCACCGACAGGAGGGTGTGAATCCTTTTGATTCCTTGTGGGACAAGGAGATCGGAGTTCCAGGTGGTCCGTGCGGCCTACTTTAGAGGCGGGAGACTTCTGCCGCTCAGAGGACAGCTGTCAATCTCGGAGACTTTAGATGTCACACACATCTCACCCAGTCTGCTCTGAGATCAAGGAAATGAATGAATGTTGAAAGGATGACTGCACCATGCCTTGAGTTCATTCAGGACATTAGTGACAAAGGAATTATACATTCGTTGTAACACCATTCATGGATTCTAGGATTGAAATTTGTTCTCCAACTTTCTATTTCACTTGGGTAGCACTGATGTGTAACTAGGCACCTCTCTTTGCTTGTTAAGTCATAAGTGTTATGGACTTTCACTGCCAACGTGAAATGGACCTGTAGTGTCACACACAAAGGATTTAACATAGAAGAGGATTTTATCCACAAATGATGTTTAGATTGATTACTAAAGGAATTTAGTAGTTTAATTAAACATCCAATCGATTGATAGCTCAAAATCATAGTATTCAAGGTGTTGGATCAGATGATTAGAGTATCGGATTGATTGAAACTGCAATTGGATAATCTGCTGCCCTGACTAATCGGCTCATAGAGATGAACTGATCGGCTCAGGCTGGTGAGCCGACCGGCTCAGGTCAATGAACCGATCGATTCACAGTGTTGAACTGGTCGGATGACAAACCGAGTTTGTTTCACTTGTCAAATTTGATTTGGATAAGGACTAATATACGATTAGTTGGAAACAAACTTAGAAAGTCAATTTGAGTTGGACTAGGACAACGAACCGATCGGCTCATTTGACTGGCGCAATTTGTTAGATTTTGTGGAAAATCTCGAACCCTTCTACTCCTGCTTTAATCCCACATTGCCCGGGGTAGAGAACCCTGTCCCATGAGCCTCCTATATATAGGGGTATTGGGGGCTTCTCAAAGTACAACTCAGAACACCAGTTGCTCTGCAAAGTTTTCATTCTCTCTGGCTGTGGTAACCAAGAGAGCCCGAGCAAGTGCTACCTGATAAGGGAGGCACAGCAAGGGAAAGACAACTGCATAAAAGTGACTGGCTGCAGGAGAGTGTGTTGGTGGCTAATGCGCCGAAAGGAGGGTGCGACTCCTTTCGATTCCTTATGGGACAAGGAGATTGGAGTTCCAGGTGGTCCATATAGACTACTTCATAGGCGGGAGACTTCTACCGCTCGGAGGACAGTTGTCAATCCCGATAGTCCCAGTGAGACCAGGAGCTGCACATACACCATCCAAGATCGGAGGTGAAGACCGCGTAAGCCATGAGGTAACGTCTCCAAGCAAGCCTCGGGACAAGGTACGCCTCTACAAACCATCATTCCTATTGTATAGATGTTGATGCAATTTCTTTATTCTGGGTTTGGGGGAAGAAAATTTTTGTTTCCGTTGCCATCTCTGTCTCCCCTAAAACCCAACACTCAAGGCATGCCCAAAATCCATTCACAAATCTTCCTGCAAGAACATCATTATCTTTCAACACCTTGTAGAAGGTTCCACATGTCATCAACATACTTGTAGTATATGGATTTAGCATAAGATTTGCATCAAACATATATCTATGATGTTCAAAAATGTAACACAATGGGGGTTACCATTAACATTATGAGAGTATTCTTTCATCATTACAGCATACAAGGAAGACAGGTATATCTGACTATCACCACTTAACTAAACAAGGTAGATTGGATTGATGTTACAAATCAACACCCATAACTAAACCATCAGATCATGTGCATCAACCCAAACCATGGGATCATGTGCTTCAAACTAAACCATCTGATCATGTACATCAAGCACAAACCATTGGATCATGGACCTAGAGAAACAATCATTTCATGGCCCTAGAAAAGCCATCAGTTATGAAACATAGGAAGACCATTGGTTGTTTCAAATAGACAAAGTGTCATTTGATAGGACTAACACAACCATCTTTTTCCATGTTAGAAGAACCATCAATTGTAACGCAAGGCAGGCCATCAGTTTCGAGATCTAGATAGACCGTCATTTGACAACCTAGGTAGGCCAATGGATATCAACACTAGGTCGAACCATTGACTGCTAAACTAGGAGTGTCATGGGTTATAAAGGCCAGGCAATCCATGGTTGGTTAAGACTTGATGAATTTAGACTTTATGCATTAAGGAAAACCATTGTTTGTTAGGGACAAAGAAACCATCAATTCATTTATTGATGAGGGAACCATGACCTTCTACTCTTGAGGAAAAAATGACCATTGTTTCTCAAGAACAAGTAAAACCCTCAATATACCAACTAAGTATAAACCATCGGTTCTCATAAGAATTCATTCCATTGATTCTTAAATCAAGATAGAAATCAATTCATACCACTTAAGGATTTCACTACAAGGAAACCATTGGTTCATGGACATGTAAGGTCTAGGACTCCTACTTCCAAAGAAGAACCATGCACAAGGTTAAAAGGTACATTAACTACATAAGAACTACTGCATATGCTCAAACATTAGTCAAAGATTCAATCTTTCTACTTGTTACCATGTTTTTAGGGAAAGTTCTACTTATGGAAAATTAAGAGTAAGCAATAAACGTCAAAAGAGTTATGTAACTCACCTCATGGAAGGTGATGAAGGTCCAAACATCAAGGTATCTCGAAGAGTGAGAAGAAAATTGTAGTTTCAGCACTCTACACGTCCAAGCTAGCTCCTTTCTTCAAGCACAAGGAATAACCTAGGGTAGAAGAGAAGAAAGAAGGTGTTCTTAATCCACATGCACAAGCTCTACCAAGAACACCATGGATCTAGAAAAGAAGGAAGAGAGAATAAGGAGGGAAATAAGGAAAATGAAGAAAAATAAGATGATCTTACTTGATTAGGTCAAGAAGCTAGGTTAGGAAGCTTCACACGATCCTAGAGAGGGTATATCCAAATCCTAGAGCACATGCAACCAAGATCGACCAAGATTCTTCCTATAGATCTCTTATCCTCCACCAAGGAAGATGGTCGGGCCTCCCAAGAAGCAAGAAGGTGATGGAGGTGTGTAAAGAGCTCATTTGGGTGAAAGGAGATAAGTATATATAGCTTAGGATGAAAGAGAAAAGGTAGGGCTAGGTGTCAAAGCATGCATGCCATGTGTCTAAAAGGTTGAAACCTCACATCCATGCAAACTAGGTCAATGAGAAGATCTAATTCTAGGGAAACCATCGGTTGTCAACCCCAGGATCACCATCGAGTTCCAACACCAGATGGTCCATCGGATCTTTCCCTCACTTTGGCACACAAGAAAACCCTAGAACCTCCACCTATTTTTACATTCCACATGCAAAACCATTGACCTATTGTGCCTCAAACCATACCATCAAATCTCATACCTCAGAAGAGAACCATCAGATCCTACCACCTCAAAGAGGAACCATTATATCCTAATCTAACAAAGGGAAACCATGGAGATAGGGTACTTAGGTGAGAAACCCTAGTCTCAACCCTAAGTTAGATATCACCCCACATCAAATGGTGCAATTAGGCGCCCAAAGATGTTCATGTTATGAAAATTTATGAAGCACAACATACATGTGACAAATTGCAGATAAAACTATTGGAGTTTTAAAAAGAAATCTCAACTCATCAATCACTCGCAAGAGTACGGGGTCAATTGTAGTTAAGTGTCGAATGCAAGGAGCTAGGTTATCTAGGTGCAAAATTTTAACTTCCATTAATCTAAGTCGAATTCTAAGGGTTGAGTTTGGTAGCAAATAGCTAAAAAGGCAAGTGACAAAAAAAGAGCTTAAATTAAAGGTTGAATTCAGAATTTTAGAGACTTGGACATTAGATTTCATAACAACACCATCACATCATATGTAGCTACAAAAGTAAAGCATGTAATTAATTTGCAAGGAGGTTATCATCATCATACATCTCTCGGTGACATGAGATGGTTCTCAACTTCGCATAACACTTCGGTGTCTACGCTTAGTTTCAAACACAACCGTAAACCCTCAACCTACTCCAGCCAATCCAAGAGAACATTGCCATGGATCCTACTTCCTACTCCCTCGTACATTCTCCCTAAGCACAAAGAAGCATAAAACATGTATAGAAGGTGGCTAGCCAAGCATACAAGCTAATAAACACCATAGGCATCCAAGGAGAAGAAAATTAACTAGCATTCAATATAAATTTTGAGTTCAAATGAGAAATGGCATGGGAGTTACTCTCCCATGCCCAAGAAGAAGGTTCTACTCACATAATGGAGAAACACAAGCACATAGCAGAATTTTCAGAGTTTTGCATAGCTAAGAGAAGAAAATGCTAAAGGAACCAAATGTGTAGTCAAGGGGGGATAGAACTCTAGCTAGAGGATGAAATTTCACCCCTTGGAGCTACTTCAACTTGGATAATCCTCCCTCCCGAGAAGCTTGAGTGAGAAGAAAATCTCTATTGTGCATTTTGGAGAAGAAATGGAGAAGAATGGAGGTTCTTTCTCAAGAAACCTCTTCTTACACCCCAAAATTTCCCTCCTTTTGCTCTAGAACTTCTCTTGGATGAAAAATATTTCAAATGTCCAGTGGTAACTGCCCCCAAGTGGCTGCATTCAGTATTAAATTGAGGGGCGGTTTCTTCAAAAATCTGTAAAAATAGATAAAGACATGGCGTGTCTTTGTGAAGACACGTCGTATGCTATCATGTAACCAGCTGCTGAACTGCAACCTCACGATAAGTACACGACGTGTTTGGGAAGGGACATGCCATGTAGCTTCTACTAGAGATGATCTGGGAAGATAGCACATGTCGTGTGCTATTAAACACATGGTCGTGTGCACTGGCAGCAACTCAAACATGGCATTTGAATGACGTGTCTCTATCCTGTAGTCAGGTCTTCTAGAGACTTACACGCATGTGTGTTAAATGCCACATGACATGTATTTTCATTGGGAGGAGCATGCCTTTTATGGAGTGTAACACGTTGTGTCTTAATAAAGACACGGTGTGATCGATGCTGGTACTGCAAGATGAATTCTGAATTGGCTGCGAATCAAGAGGGAGATCCAACTAGGGTTGGATTTTGGTTGAACTATATTCAATTTGTCATTTTCAAATTGTACATGTGATCAACATCATGCAATAAGTAAAGTTGTTAAAAGATGGCAAGTTAAACATCATTAGAGGCTAAATGAACTAAATTTGTGTGTGAATGTGTGCAAAAAGTAGATATGAAATGTGCACACCCCTAAGCTTGAACTATTGCTTATCCTTAAGAAAAAGAGCATAGAAATGCAAACGAAGGAATTGCCAAGCTCATGCATAGATCAAATGAAAAGGAAGATGTAAATGAGGACAATCAATTGTAATCATCAGGTTCATACTCATAGCCTTGATTTCAACTCAGATATCCAAAAAGGAAAATTAAGTTCAGCAAGGATAATAATGCATTAAATGAAATATTCAACTAAGCAACACTAAATGGAACTTGGATGACCAAGCCAAACAATCAGTGAGTCTCCAATAAGACTTTCATCTATTATGGATGCAAAAGATGGAATCTTAGTTAATGTTAGCAATTTTTGCTATCTCTCCTTGTTTTCCCCAAAAGATATGATTTTAGATGAGGGATTCTAGCACTCGGCTGCTAATGTAGGCTTATACACATAAGCAGTGTCAGTTGGGTTATTTTACCCTCTTTTAGGACATATCACCTAACCGTCATGGCCAGGTCAGACTTACACTAGGCTAGTATGACATGTCAGTGCTTTTAGACATCTTTTATGGGGTAATTAAGGTGAAGTGAACCAAAAGGGAGTTTAGATTCATCATGGGTTTCACTTATTTTTTCCATAACAAAGAGAGTTAACTAAATTGCAACATTAACAGGATTCCATGTATTTGAATAGAAATTTTTTTACTGAAAAGGGGTGGTTGTAAAATCACTAAAGGTTTGGAAAAATCATCATGTGTTCTAAGTAGTGTTGCAAAGTTTACATATTCACAAATTCATTACCAATTACATGTATTACGCAATCCATGGTGAAGAAGATGAAATTTTAGGCTGCAAACATAAACCAAATTGAAGTACATGTTGATGGATATTAAGTTTCATTTGATACATGCATGCTCTTTCAATTTCTTCAAATGATGATTCTTATATTGGAGGACAAGATAGTTCAAAGTGGGAAAAAATAGTTCATTACACAGAATAGGCCTCATATCATACTAAACTTGCCATGAGAAAAGTGAAAACTAAAATTAGAAACTAAAGACAAGAACTAGAGAACTAGATAATGAAAACAACTAAACAACTACAACTACATTACTGACTAGTTGCACCCCCCCCCAAGCTTGAAATTTGTAGTGTCCTCACTGCATCAATCAAACCTAAGGAAGAAGCAAATGGTTACCTGCCATGGGAGATACCAGCAAGAAGGTTCAGCGCCCTCATGACAGTAGGGGATTACTAGTTGACCAAATTAGCATCATCAGGAATGTTGACCAGCATGGGCTGTGGAGTAGGCTCTGACTATGGCTGGTGAGGTTGGTAAGGTTGTGGCATCGGATAGTAGTTTTGAGAGATATGCCACATATCCATGCTCTAGACCATGTCATGCATTACCAACTATTGTTGACCCATCAGGTCAAGATGGTTGTCCATGTGGTCAAAATATTACTGAACATAGCCATAAAGATGTCTAACATCAGGCATAGCCCAAGAGTACTCAGTCGAAGTGCTTGTGGATGGAAGAGGCGCAGTGTGTGTCCGAGAAGGAGGTGCATTTGGAGCAGCATGGTCATCATGGGCATCTGCATCAGCATCTTGGCCACTAAGGTCAACTTTCCAATTGTCCTTATTTTTTAAAGTGATGTTCTCCCAGTCAAGTATTTCAATGTATTGAACATTATCAAAATATTGCCTAAACTTTGTATCATCATTATGAACCCTAGAAATGATACCAGAAGAAATGAAATATTGAAGATCCACCATGTTCTTTCCTTGTGTTGATTCTAGGCCAATCAGGTCTACCTCCATCTTTTGGGCCAGGAAAGTTATCAATCCCACACACATGATGTCCCCAGATTCTCTCTTCTTCATTTTCTTTATATCAAAGAATCTGGTGAAAATGAAATAACTTGCATTAACCTTGATATCATAAGGCATAGCCCAGAGAAAAAAGAGATCATGCTTGTCGACGACCCCTTGGGTTTCCTTCTTTGCGAAGACACATGTGTTGAGCAGCCTATATAGATATCTAAAAATAGGGTTGTGGATATCAGTTTCCCTAGACCTGTTGGCTGGGTGATGATCTTCGGCAGTGATCTCACCCCAAAAAACATCACTATTAAAGGTTGGAGGGTAATTCAATGCTCCATCATAATGGCATTCTAGAAGCTCATAGAATTCTTTGAAAGATATTATGTATCATTGTCCTAAAAGGTAGAAATTGATGGAAGCATAAGGTCCTAGCATGTTTCTTGGGTCTTCCTCGGCCTTTAATGTAGTAAGGAATTCATAAACTAGTTGAGGGTAGGTGTTTGTTACCGTGGCAGTAGATATATTTGAGACCGACATCCTCGAGGTTCTCCTTGACCTCATTCTTGAATCCCAGAGCTCCCATGGTTTCCTCGCAAGCAAAATGGGTAGGGAGGACCCTACAAGAGATGAGGAACTAGTACGTGGGGTCTTCCTCTGCAGTGACCCTGAACTGGGTCATGGAGAGGTACACGAGGGTTGAGCATGAGCTCGGTACATGTCTGTAGTTTGACGTCTACTTAATCGGTGTCATTGTTGTTGAGATGTTGTTGAAATGGCCTGGTACACGTCGTGTCTATCTATGAATATAGTGTGTCGTCTGACAGAGAGGCTGGAGAATTGGGCGATGGACGCGACGTGTCATTATGCAGACACGGTGTGTACCTGGAGCTTGGTGCATCTGAATGTTGGGGATGATGGAGATTCTTCACACGACATGGCCTCGACTCCTCACGATGTGTGTTCTAGAGTCAATGAGGAAGGAGGTTCCAATGGTGGAGAAGGCGATGGAGTTGCTTTCCTTAGGAGCGAAAAAGGAGCTTGGAGCGGCAACGAAGGTCAAGCTTGCTCGAGATGAGAGATGGCGTGATGGATGAACTTCAGAACTTTGTTAGAGCTTCCGGTCATCGTTCGGAGGTGATGGAGCAACTTCATTGTCAATCGGTGGGCAGAATCCTCGCGCACGTCTGTAAGGGTTTGCACACGGCTGAAAACATGACTGATCTAGGGTAAAAGTGAGGGAGGCAACTGCAGAATAGGGTTTTAAACCTGACTTCTTGACTTGAGACATGGTGTGTCTTTTGAAAAACACTTTGTGTACCTATGTATAGGTCGCTTGCCACTTTTGAAACTTTCTTTGACTAAAGATGACACGGCATGTTCGATTTAGAACACATCGTGTAATTTTTTAGAAGTCGAGATGAAAGTTGCTAAATAAATAAGGACACGTCGTGTACAAATAAGGACATGTCATGTACAAATAAAGACACAGCGTGCATTTTTCCATAAATATATAGCCATTCGAATGAGTATTGTGACACGTCGTGTTTGAATTTAAACACGTTGTGTAACATTCCAAAGGTATGCATTGAATTCATAACCTAATAACAACACGACGTGTTCAAATAAAGACATGATGTGTTTTTCTCCAAAAAAACACTTGTGAATGAATGTCGTGAAGGACACAAAGTGTACGATGAAAAACACATCATGTGTGTTTCCAGTAGATGTCTTATATGGTTGTGCACGCCGTGTCCAAAATAGCATGTGTGGTGTACTCTTGAGTATCTGCATAGTCGGTCATCTATGAGTAGTGACACGACGTGTGTAAATAAAGACACATCGTGTCTTTCTAAATTTCTATAGAAATTGACTTCTTTGGATCAGCACCTAAAGAGATGACAATATGTATTTATGAGGTTCTACATTATTATGTTCATCCACGACAATTTTATTTTGGGAATTGAAAAATGTTCTTAATTGAAACTAATTTATGAAATCTATCATAATGTGGGATCGACTTCCACAAGTTCCTCTATTTAAAGTCCAAAGTGAGACTCTTCATCTCCTTAATCATGCATCTTGGAGGGAGTAAGAGGATCCCTTGTCAATCTCCTCCCCTACAGTGTACAACTTGCATCTTTGTCCATTAACCTTGATTGTTGATTGCTTCCCTTACAGCTCTACTGTCCCATATGGATAGACTTTCAAGACTAAGAATGGTTCATACCACTTACATCTCAATTTCCCTAGGAAGAACTTGGGTTTGGAATTGAACAATAGAACTTGGTCTCCTTTTTTGAATTCTTTGACTTTGATTTTTTTGTCATGCCACCTCTTTGTCTTTTCTTTGTAGATCTTTGCATTTTCATATGCATCCATCTTGAGTTCTTTGAGCTCTTGGAGTTGTAGAAATTTTTTCTCCCATGCCTTTTTTAGATCATAGTTAAGTAATTTGATCGCTCATAGTGCTTTATGCTCCAATTCAAAGGGTAAGTAACATGATTTGTCATAGACTAGCTTGAATGGAGTTGTCCCAATTGGAGTCTTGAAAGCCATCATGTACGCCCATAGTACATTATCTAGCTTCAATGCCCAATCCTTTCTTGAGCTAGAGACGGTCTTTTCTAGAATAGCTTTTAGTTTCCTATTAGAGATCTCCACCTGACCTAATGTTTGAGGATGATAAGGTGTGGACACCTTGTGCTTCACTCCATATTTGCTAAGTAGGTTGTTGAAGTTTCTTTCATTAAAGTGACTGCCACCATCAGATATTATTGCTCTTGGAACTCCAAACCTGGGAAAAATAGTCTTCTGGAATAGCTTTATCATGGACTTCACATCAGGTGATTGAGTAGGCATGGCCTCCACCCATTTGGATACGTAGTCACATGCTACTAGAATGAACTTGTAGTTGCATGAGGGTGGAAAAGGGCCCATATAATCTATGCCCCACACATTGAAGACTTATATCTCTAGGATTGAATTCAATGGCATTTCATCCTTCCTTGAAATCCCTCCAGCTCTTTAACAGCTGTCACATGCTTTGACGAATGTGTGTGTATCATGAAATAGACTTGGTCAATAGAAACATGCTTAAATAATCTTAGTTGCAGTCTTATCTGCTCCAAAGTGTCCACCATAGGGGGAAGAATGACAATCTAAAATGACACCTCCAATCTCTTCATCGGGAATACATCTCCTAATAAGCCCCTTTGCACATTGCTTAAGCAGTAGGGGATCATCCCAATAATAGAACTTAACATCATGAAGGAACTTTTTCTTCTATTGGTATGTGAAATCAGGAGGAAGGCGTCCAACGGCTAGATAATTTAGGGTGTCCAGTGGCTAGATAATTTACAAAATCAGCAAACCATGGCATAGCAAGAGAGTTCACTACAAATAGCTTCTCAATAGGCAAATTGTCATCAATTAGAACCTGGTCTTCAGCACTAGTTGATAGATGTGAGAGGTGATCAGCTATATTGTTCTCTACCATTTCATATCTTTTATTTCCAAGTCAAACGCCTATAATAGCCATATCCAACGGATGAGGCAAGGTTTTGCATCTTTATTCTCATAAGGTACCTTATTGCAGCATAATCTGTGTACACAATGACATGGAACCCACTAGGTACTGACTGAACTTGTCAAAGGCATAGAATATGGAAAGCATCTCCTTCTCAGTAGTGGCATAGTTGATTTGTGCATCATCTAGGGTATTACTTGCATAGTGTATGGCATGGAGTTTTTTGTCTCTTCTTTGTCCCAAAACTGCTCCTATAGCGTAGTCTCTTGCATCCCACATTATTTCAAAAGGAGCACTACAATCTGGTGGTTGGATGATCAGAGATGAAACTAAAGCATCTTTTAATCTTCGAAAAGCTATTTGGTAGTCATTGTCAAATATGAACTCAGCATCTTTGGCTAGCAAAGAGTGTAAAGGCTTTGCAATCTTGAAAAAGTCTTTTATGAATATTCTGTAGAAACATGTGTGTCCCAAGAATCTGTGAATTTCTTTCACATTGGTTGGCGTTGACATATTTTCAATAGCCTCCACTTTAGCTTTATCCACTTCAATTCCCCTGCTTGAAATAACATGGCCTAGTACAACCCATGTCTGCACCATAAAGTGGCACTTCTCCCAATTAAGCATGAGATTTACTTGTTCACATCTCTACAAAACATTAGTTAGATTCAATAAACAATCATCAAAAGAATTTCCATAAACACTAAAGTCATCCATGAATATTTCCATAATATTTTTGATGTAGTCAGAGAATATAGCCATCATACACCTTTAAAATGTGGCGGGAGCATTACAAAGCCCAAAGGGCATCCTCCTATATGCGTAAGTTCTATAGGTGCATGTAAAAGTGGTCTTCTCTTGATCGGGTGGGTAGATGGGAATCTAAAAGAACCCATTGTACCTGTCAAGATAGCAAAAGTAAGAGTGATGGGAAAGCCTTTCTAACATCAAGTCAATAAAAGGTAAAGGGAAATGATCCTTTCTTGTGGTTGTATTCAATTTCCTATAATCAATGCACATTTGTCATCCAATGATGATTCTTGTTTGTACTAATTCATCATTTCCCAAAAAATAAAATTATTCCTCCTTTATTGGGTACAACATGTATAGAGCTCACACTATAACTTATTGGATATATAATTCTGACATCTTTAAGTTTGAAAATTTCCTTTTTTGTTTACAACTTCCATCATATTTTGGTTTAGTCTTCTTGGAGGGTCTATGCAAGGTTTGGCATTTTCTTCCAAAGCTATTCTATGCATACAGATATATGGGTTAATTCCTTTGAGATCATCAATTGAGTACCCTATCACATCTTTATAGTTTCTAAGTTCATTTAATATTTTTTCCTCTCGCTCTTCATTCAATACAACATTTATAACAACTGAAGAGGTGGAGTTTGGGTCTAAAAAAGCATACCTCAACCCCGATGGGAGGGGTTTTAATTCTATATGTTTATTTGGAGCAGTGGTGTTTCTTTCCTCATTCTTCGTTGATTCTTCCTCGCTTGGTGGAATCTTCAAGGTTTCAGAAATTTCCTCATTGAAAGTGACTTTTGTATCTTCTTCTTCAAGATCATCAAGAATAGTCTCAATAGAACTCTTTTCTTCTTCAAGAAGCATATCAATAGAACTGATCACCAGATCTCCTTTTCTTTGTCAGGATGTCTTTCAAGAACTTAGCATAAGAGGGAATTTCATGTATGACTTCAACTAGAGGTAGATTCACATACAACGTGTTCAAAATGTCCATAAACTTATTGAACTTAACATTATCTTTGGTATTAGCAAACTTGTGAGGGAAAAGGGCTTTAGGCTTACTAGAAGAATCACTTTGATGCAGATTTCTTTCTTTGATTTTCAGCAGTCTCCTCAATAGTGGTGTCAACAACTTCTTCATATTTTCTCTTGGAAAGAGGTGTAGACCTTCCTATGACTGTCCCACTTCTTAGAGTCACAGATTTGCAGGTCTCCTTGGGATTCACAATCGGTTGACTGGGCAAATGTTACAACCCCAATTTTTGGGTTCATTTGGTGAGAAATGTAATTTCTCATATTAAGTATATTTGAAAAAATAATGATATAATTTATTTTGAATACATGGATTTCATTTACAATAGCCTTGATGATTGTTTTGTGGGCTTTATTGGCTATTGGGCCCAATAACAAGGAAATTCAATTAGTAAATGAATAATTGAATTTTTTAAGAAAAGAAAGATGAGGAAACCTCTGGAAGGCAAAAGAATGTAATCCAAGGATGGATTTCATGCCTGTTGGGTTCCTTGGGATCCAAGGAGTCCAAAGTTGCAAAAAGAAAGCAATAAGAAAAGAAAAGATCAATTAAATATTTCTTTATTAAGAAAGAAATTGAAAACAATGATAAAATGTGGAAAATAAGAGAGAAGAGGTATAATTGAATTACCATTGGTGGATTTTTGTATCCAAAGGATTCCTAATATTAAAAGGAATACCAATGAGGAAAATAAAAGAAAAATAAAGAGAAATCCTCAAAAAGAGATATTTTTAAGAATAAAACAAGATAATGAAGAATAATGCATTTAGATGCATCTATAAGGATAATAAGTATCCTTAAAAAGGAATTTCAAAATCTTTGAGTTTCTTGGGATCCAAGGAGTCCCAATGAAGAAAAAAAGAAAGAAAAAATACCAATAATAGAAAATAAGAAGATAATGTGAATAGATTATTAATGGATTATGTGGTATTGCTAAAAACAAAGTATTTGCTAATAAAGGAAAATAGGATTGCGTGCCAATGGATTAAAAAGCAAGAATAAAGAGAATAAGAGGGATGATTTTTGAAATCCTAATATTTAAAGAAAAAGGATTATCAAAAGAATTAGGAAAGAGAGAGAAACATGCTTCATAATGGAATTGAATTCCTATTGGAAGAGGGATTGGTTGCTTTGTGGGAAAGCACCCCAGGGCGTTGCTACACTTCCCCATATAAAGGGTAAGGCCTAGGGTCAAGTCCAAGAGAATCACGAGCACTCTTCCCCCTCCTTCTTCTTCTTTTGTCTGAAACCCTAACGATGGAGGTATAACCCTATCCCTGGAGCTTAGGGGCCATGGAGGAGCTACAATGGGGTTGTGCTTCTCCCACGACCTCAAGGGATATACTCGGTAGTCATCCCTCCTCCCTGGCCGTGTGCAGCAGTAGCAGCACGGCTGCAAGAGCAGCCGCACTTTGCTGCCTTTGCGTGCAGATAACCGGCCAGCTTGGCCACGGATCAGAGGCACCTTGGGTGCGCATGGGCGCGGCAGAGGCAGGGGCTGCTTTTCTTGTGAAGATTGGGCCCAGAGCTAAGCGCAAGAGTCGCGCCAAGACTGCATATCGGCGGCTAGGGTGGCTGCAAAGCAGCTGCTCGAGGAAGAAGAAGAGTAGAGGGTGTGATGGACCATTTTTCCCCTCTGGGGTGTGAAGGAACATCCACTTACGCAAGGGCACCATTGTAATTTGGTTATGTTTCCCAAAGCGGCGTGTTGCATGGATATGGTGACATGTCAGCATGCCATTGGCTCAAGTAAGATTTTATTGCAAAATTCATATCTAATAAATCGTAGCTCGTATAAATACGAATAATATATGTATTTTGATCAGGAGAACGAGAGGAATCCAATAAAAATGACATTAAAGATTGATTCAATTCCTAATTGCAAAATTACAATAAGTTGATGAAAAGTGCATTACTGTTAGGTTAAAAACCCTATTTGTGATTAAAGGTTGAATCTAGTATGCTTAATGGGTTAATTTAAGTATTAATAACCTGTTGAATGATAATGTTAGATTCGAACCTAATCTAGATGTGAAATTGCATGATTTAGGGTTTTTACCACATATGAGAATGATTAAGCATTTAGAAACCCTAATTTAGGGTAAAAGAGGATAAGATCATATTTAATTTGAAAATTGTGAAAATATGTTGTTAAATGATGGTTCTAAGTTATTTTTGTATAAAAATTCCTAATTGTAGGTAAATACCCTTAATATAGTGATTAAGGTTTTCTAATGAATAAAAGATGGATTTAATGATATATAGAGTTCATTTGTGAATTAGACCATAATGAACTATGAATTGATGATAAATGAGCATAATGATCTTGTCATGGATTAAAAGGATAAAAATAGTAGTTTTAATATAAAAGAGGCATAATGGGATTAATTAATGTTTAAGTGTGCCTTTAATCCAAAATTAGGGTTTGTAAGTAATTGTATAGAATTAGGGTTTAAAATAGTAAATGAAGTGAAACCCTAATTGCAAACGAAACCCTAAAATGGATACAGAAACCTTAGGAAGCAATTTCAAGTTGAATAGAAGGAATCTTGATAAAGTGTGTAGTAAATAGAGTACATGTGTTTTTCAGGATTCTTGATTGTGTGGTTGAACTACTTGCTTGGATTGCTTTGTTGGTTGGAATTGATATTAGCTTGAGAAATCTACTAAACAAGTATGTGGTTACGCTTATAAATAATCGCTCTAGTTTCACGGCGATTCCCCGAACATTTTATCGGTTGCTTGGAAATAATTGTTGGATGTCTATTTATTTCATGCAACTATAAAGTGACTATGATTATCACTATAAATGTGCATACATGGTTGGCTCAGATCCTGGTCCACCTCTGTGGATTTGCAAAGATTAAAAAGGGGTAACCTAGAGCAAGGTCTAGGTTATCGTGAGTTAGAAATCGGGTTACCCACGTGTAGTGCCATGAGACTCTTTAGCATGCCATGAGTTAAGGAGTGGGCTACCTACGGGTAGTGTCATGTGACTCAACCCTAGAAACTAGTTCACCTGTTAGGTGGGATCATGAGGGGTTTAATGGGGATCTACCATAAAGAAGGTAGTATCCAGGTCAACTGCAGGGACAGCGCAGAGGCTAGGGTATGTAGGGATTGAGAAGTTATGCGGAAAACATGAAGTTGTTTGTTTAAATCATAGTTGATTGATTATATTGTTATTATAGTTGCATGATTATTGTTTCCCCCACATACCAGCTTTATGCTGACCGACGTTTTGTTTGTCGGGGTTATAGGTACAAATCCAAAAGGACAAACAGTAAATCGTCATATTGTGAAATACATGAATTAAAATACAAGGAGGATTAGTTAGATTAGAATTCATATGTGGATAGAAGTTTAGAGATCCAAGTTTTCAAAAGGTACGCAAAGTTTTTATTTTTACCATATTTTAGTATAGTTGGTAGAATTTAATAATTATTATTGATTATTTGTCGAACCTTTGATCTGGGTTATTGGATAACGGCTCTGACCTTTTGGTCTCCCTTAATTGGGGGTTACCGGGAGGCGGGGTTGTTACATTTGGTATCAGAGCAAAGGGTTCCTCACTTAATATTTAATAATTATTAAATTTTACAAATTTGTAGAACCCAAGGGAGCTATTAGAGGATGATCTGAAAGATAGAGGTGTCTAGAAAAGGATCACGACCGGGGGCTGGCAATATTTTCCTCCACACCGCTAGTCGGAATATGAGGACTCCCGAATCCGTGTGACTTCCTGGCCAAAGTCTTAGGGTATGACTCGAAATAAGATACATTTAGGACTCTCTCATCTTGTTCATCCCTTCTCAACTCAAATTCTATTAAGGACCTTAAGGATTAGGGTTTTCTCTTTTCTCCTCACCCTCATGAGGTATGGGTAAGGTTGATAAGGTTTAAGGAATTCTCCACCAAATTAATGAAAAGCATGTAAATAAGATGTCATGGACATAAGCTTAATAGAATAAGCTAAACTAAAGGATAGATACATGCTTAGGTCGTATGACATAGGTTTTCATGCCCTCAGAAGAGACCTAAGGCTAGACCTTCTTGTCAGGAGGATAAATAAAGAAAGTTAGTCTTGGAGAACGAGATCTTCATTATAAGTAGAGACCTGGCACATCCTCTGAGGATGATGTTAACCCTAACCCTAAGTGAAGGTTAGAGAGAGAGATGGCATGATGAGTTAGACCAAGTAATTAGATGGACATGCCTTGGATGACCTAGCACCTTTAGCAACCCAACCCTGGAAAGGGGCGAGCATGTTAGAGTGAAGGATAGCTCCTTCAAGGATAAGGTTAGTGAAGAACCTATGGAAACCCTATGAGCTTATATGAGCATGGCATAATATGCACCCAGAATGTGTCAGTAGTGCAAGCAATAGGTTGAAACCCTGGCCAGGAGAGTATGAAGGAATAGCCTATGAGATAAGCGTAAAGAGCTATGGATAATCGTGAGCAAACATAGGCTTCACCATGTAGGGGTATGCTTGTGAGCTTGATCCCTCTTGGAGAGATAGCCTCTCGTAGTAAGGTTGTTTGTAGGATTGGCTCTAGAAAGAGAGAGCATGACTCATGCAAGAAGGTTGGAAGCCTATACTCCGAGATATGAGGAATAGTGGGGAGTTGAGGATGATGCAACCTAAGTGGATGATAGGGGTTGCCTATGCTCAATCCCTAGAGGTTGATGATATCTTGGTTGCCTTTAGAGGAACCAAACCCTAGAGAGAGGATGAGGCTTCTGGCACCTATGTGCCTATGGTATAAGTGTTTGACCTTGTATGGCCCCGATTTCAACTTAGCAGTGGTCGGTTGGATTTAGGTGATACGAATCAAATCCTCAGGGCATATAAATGTGTAATTAGCCGTGTAGTAAACATGTATAGGATCAAACACGGAGACATTGGACGAAGCCTTTCTTTGCTTTTATACTATTTCACATGTTCTTCATATTCCTTTTTAAATTATTAGATGTTCTATTACTCATTGGCAAGTGCATATTACTACTCTATTTACTTCATCCCTGAGATATATGTCATTTGGTTAATTATGTTCAATCTTCGTAGACTATGTTGGCGTTGAAGCTATTGTTGCCACACTTAAAGGATGTCATCAACAACCATTTGTGTGTGCTATACCAGGAGGACGCTAATGGTTTCTGTCCATAATCTACTTGAGAAGGAAGTGCATCCCCCTACAAGCATAATCATAGTACTTTTCTGAGAAAGGAAGAAGAAGTTTTGTATACCCTGGAGAGGTTTAGTGACAGGTTGTGGGGCCTTATGCCTTGTTGGTTGTCCTTAAGGAGGACTCGACTCTGAAGTGTTTCTCAAGTAGAAGGATGATAGGAAGTGTGTGTCATGCCTTATACATGTCTGATTCGTGGTTAATAGATTGAGCATGTAGTTGGTCATCAAAAAGTGAACCTAGGGTTCCAAGGCCTAAGAGGGGAAGTGGTGTACCTAATGCTCGTAATGAGAGTTGAGTTTCTATAGATGCGAGCATGGTACTTCTTATGTTCAGAGGAAAGGGAAACCCCTTAAGTTTAAGGTGTGTTTGATGAACCCCTCACAGCTAAGTTGATGACATGGGAAGGTATGATCTTGATCCAGTGATTGAGGAAAGAGAACAAGTATGACCTAGCATGGTTTAGTAGGTGATATGCTTATGCCTTAGTAGTTGTTGGGTTAAGTATGCCCATGTGTATGTAAACCCTAAGGATGGTTGTGACCTTATTGTCAAGGGATGAAGTTTCCTCCCATCTTGGGAGAGGGACCCTTTTTTTAGGGTGTATACCAGTTTTGTTGGGTTAAGATAACCTAAAGAGGTCTCATAGGATCTTGAGAAGCTAAGTGAAAGTACATGGTAAGAGGATGAACATGTAGACCCATAGATAACCATCTCTAAATGCATGTGGATGTGTTACCATGAAGGTAAATGGTAGGGGGCCTGACCAAGGTAGGCAGGTTACCATGACCCCTATGAAAGAATGAAAGTCGGCCCATGAATGCAGAGAGAGAGATGATGAAGGTGTGTGTAAGGTTCTAAGTTGAACATGTACTATAAGAGAATCCTAAGTTTATCCTAGGGTCAGGTGGGGTAAGACCGATGAAAGTAGGAGTTGCCTAATCCCCTAGTTCAACATGACCATTGGGTCGGGAGGTAACAGCTATCATTGTCTGAGGGCCATGGGTTAGGAGATTGATCACCTCCATGAACTCATGGGACCCAAAGGGAAGATGAGTAGGGCACTCTCTGGATTCATAAGGGAAGAGGGATGACCCCAAAAGTGTCAGCACCCTATAGACCTAGAGGAGATGACCAAGGAATGTGTGCTAACCCCAGTAGGTTTGAGGCCAGTTTTCCATGGAAGTGAGTTTAGTGTCAAAATGTTTGTGATGTAGAGACATAGGTGGCACGTTTCAATTTGGATTTAAAGGTGTACTGGCAAGGTGGGATGTACCATCTCTACTCTTGGAACAGGAAGAACTTTGTATTTGGACTGTAGCCAAATGCTTATTTCCTCTTGTTATGGGAATGAGAGATAGGACAGTACGTATGCCATACACTAAGGATAAAAGATGATGTGAGTTGGGACATTGCTACAAGGTATGAGGATAGAAATGATAATGTACCCTGGTGGAGTAAACGATACATGGATGGTTTGCAAACATTAAGGGAAATGAGGTAGTCATCTTATGAGGACGCTTTATCATGAGCTATATGGAACTTGCAAGTTATACCATGTTGAGTTTGATCACCATGAGGATGATCTCAGAGTTTCTTGATGAAGATAGACATAGATTTTGAGGTGAGACGATAAGTGAAATACATGAAGGTGTATGTCATCAACATTACCTAATATGTAAGGATGTGAAGCGGTAATGGATGCTCTGGTTGAGATATATCTACCTAGTTTGGCTAGAGGATAGAAGAGGTTGTTAGGCTAACCCTAAGTTTGGAAAGGAGATGTGGTCAGCTAACACTCAGATGTAATGAAATTGGTTGATCAAGTTAGTGGTTGTTTGGTTAGCCAGCCTAGGCCTTGATGCAATGAAAGGATGATTGTAGAATCTCAAATGTACTTTCTTTGGAAAGGAAGGTGACGAAACCTCGACTAGAGTGGTTTAGGGTTTCTGAGGAATCGATCTTGAGGAATCATGACATACAGGAAATCATGATTGAAGATCACCATACACCATGGTACTACCAAGATAATAAGTGACAGTAGTACTTTAGATACCTAAGATGAAGTTGTATGTAGTTTATGGCCATGCAAGCCGTAGGTGAAGGACGAACACCAGTAACCCAGTGCATTGATATAAAGGATAAAGAGTCCTCGAAAGAGAAAGGGAGTTCATCACTATGGATGTTGTAAGTCTCCCCTGGACCAAGGAAGGTCAAGATGCAATATGGGTTATGGTAGATCGCCTTACCTAGATGATATGAGAAAGAAAGAGTCTTGTCAAGGGACAGATCTGGTTGAACTACCCATGAGAGAGATGGTTCAACTACACCATGATGTGAGTTCAGAGGTTCTTGAGTTTGACCTAAAGGTTCCCTTCCAAAAGGTGGAAGTAGGTACATGAAGAACTCGATGTTAGTACATTTTATTACCCTTAACTAATGGTTAGTATGATCCAGACTAGAGGGTCTGATGAGAGCATGTGGGCTCGTTCAGGGTGATATATAGAGACAGTTCTTGTCCTTTGTAAGACGTGATGATAACCACCATAGCCAGTATCAGGATTTAAAGAAGCTTTGTAAGGGAGGTTGTGTCGGTCACCACTTCAGTAAGGTGATGTTGGTGAAAGGACCACGTGATGGTTAGAAAAGGACCACAGTGCGTGTAGATTAAGTCTCTTTGATCGTGCAATGGCTGAAAGGAGCCTAGAGACGACAGGATTCGTGAGCGGATGCAAAGTAGACTGACATGCAGTTCACTGTGGGAGAATATGTGACATGAAAATCCGACCCCTCTGAGCTATAGCTAAGAAAGCTGAGTCCCTGATACATGGGTCCATTGAGATGGATTGGTGGAGAAGGTTAACCTTACCTCTCAGGATAAAGAAATGTGTGATGAGTTCCATGTGTCCAATTTAGAGCACTATGTGAGGTGCCCCGACCATGTGCTGAGCAATGAACCTAGTGAGCCCCAAGGGAGGCTGAAATGGCATGAGTCACCTATGCAGTTTATAGACGCCAGGATGAAAGAACTCAGAGAAAAGAATATGTGATGATAAAGGTTCTTTAGAAGTGCCATGAGTAAGGTGAAGCCACATGGGGGCCAATGGTGGACATGGAAAAGTCTTATCCTGAATTGTTTATTTGCTTGATAGAATTTTGAGGACAAAATTCCTATAAGAGGGGAAGGATGTTACAACCCCAATTTTTGGGTTCATTTGGTGAGAAATGTAATTTCTCATATTAAGGATATTTGAACAAATAATGATACAATTTGTTTTGAATACATGGATTTCGTTTACAATAGCTTTGATGATTGTTTTGTGGGCTTTATTGGCTATTGGGCCCAATAACAAGGAAATTCAATTAGTAAATGAATAATTGAATTTTTTTTAAAGAAAAGAAAGATGTGGAAACCTCTGGAAGGCAAAAGAATGTAATCCAAGGATGGATTTCGTGCCTCTTGGATTCTTTGGGATCCAAGGAGTCCAAAGTTGCAAAAAGAAAGCAATAAGAAAATAAAAGATCAATTAAATATTTCTTTATTAAGAAAGAAATTGAAAACAATGATAAAATGTGGAAAATAAGAGAGAAGAGGTATAATTGAATTATCCTTGGTGGATTTTTGTATCCAAAGGATTCCTAATATTAAAAGGAATACCAATGAGGAAAATAAAAGAGAAATAAAGAGAAATCCTCAAAAAGAGATATTTTTTAAGAATAAAACAAGATAGTGAAGAATAATGCATTTAGATGCATCTAGAAGGATAATAAGTATCCTTAAAAAGGAATTTCAAAATCTTTGAGTTTCTTGGGATCCAAGGAGTCCCAATGAAGAAAAAATATCAATAATAGAAAATAAGAAGATAATGTGAATACATTATTAATGGATTATGTGGTATTGCTAAAAACAAAGTATCTGCAAATAAAGGAAAATTGGATTTCGTGCCAATGGATTAAAAAGCAAGAACAAAGAGAATAAGAGGGATGATTTTCGAAATCCTAATATTTAAAGAAAAAGGATTATCAAAAGAATTAGGAAAGAGAGAGAAACATGCTTCCTAATGAAGGAATTGAATTCCTATTGGAAGAGGGATTGGTTGCTTCATTAGCAAGCACCCCAGGGCATTGCTACACTTCCTCATATAAAGGGTAAGGCCTAGGGTCAAGTCCAGGAGAATCTTGAGCACTCTTCTCCCTCCTTCTTCTTCTTTTGTCCGAAACCCTAACGATGGAGGTATAACCCTATCCCTGGAGCTTAGGGGCTTTGGAGGAGCTACAATGGGGTCGTGCTGCTCCCACGACCTCAAGGGATATACTCGGTAGTCATCTCGCCTCCCTGGTCGTGTGCAGCAGTAGCAACACGGCTGCAAGAGCAGTCGCACTTTGCTGCCTTTGCGTGCGTATAACCGGCCAGCTTGGCCATGGATCAGATGCACCTTGGGTGCGCATGGGTGTGGCGGATGCAGGGGTTGCTTTTTCGGTGAAGATTGGGCCCAGAGCTAAGCTCAAGAGCCATGCCAAGGCTGCAGATCGACGGCTAGGGCGGCTGCAAACCAGCTGCTCGAGGAAGAAGAAGAGTGGAGGGTGTGCTGGACCGTTTTGCCCCTCTGGGGTGTGAAGGAACATCCACTTACGCAACGGCATCATTGTAATTTGGTTATGTTTCCCAAAGCAGTGTGTTGCATGGGTATGATGATATGTCAGCATGCCATTGGCTCAAGTAAGATTTCATTGCGAAATTCATATCTAATAAACCGTAGCTCGGATAAATATGAAAAATATATGTATTTTGATCAGGAGAATGAGAGGAATCCAATAAAAATGATATTAAAGATTGATTCCGTTCCTAATTGCAAAAGTATAATAAGTTGATGAAAAGTGCATTAAAGTTAGGTTAAAAACCCTATTTGTGATTAGAGGTTGAATCTAGTATGCTTAATGGGTTAATTTAAGTATTAATAACATGTTTAATGATAATGTTAGATTTGAACCTGATCTAGATGTGAAATTGCATGATTTAGGGTTTTTACCTCATATGATAATGATTAAGCATTTAGAAACCCTAATTTAGGGTAAAAGAGGATAAGATCATATTTAATTTGAAAATTGTGAAAATATGTTGTTAAGTGATGGTTCTAAGTTATTTGTATATAAAAGTTCCTAATTGTGGGTAAATACCCTTAATATAGTAATTAGGGTTTTCTAATGAATAAAAGGTGGATTTAATGATATATAGAGTTCATTTGTGAATTAGACCATAATGAACTATGAATTGATGATAAATGAGCATAATGATCTTGTCATGGATTAAAGGGATAAAAATGGTAGTTTTAATATAAAAGAGGCATAATGGGCTTAATTAATGTTTAAGTGTGCATTTAATCTGAAATTAGGATTTGTAAGTAATTGTATAGAATTAGGGTTTAAAATAGTAAATGAAGTGAAACCCTAATTAACAAAACCCTAAAATGGATATGGAAACCTTAGGAAGAAATTTCAAGTTGAATAGAAGGAATCTTGATAAAGTGTGTAGTAAATAGAGTACATGTGTTTTTCAGGATTCTTGATTGTGTGGTTGAACTACTTGCTTGGATTGCTTTTTTGGCTAGAATTGATATTAGCTTGAGAAATCTACTGAACAGGTATGTGGTTACGCTTATAAATAATCACTCTAGTTTCACGACGATTCCCGAACATTTTATCGGTTGCTTGGAAATAACTGTTGGATGTCTATTTATTTCATGCAACTATAAAGTGACATGATTATCACTATAAATGTGCATACATGATTGGCTCAGATCCTGGTCCACCTCTGTGGCTTTGCAAAGGCTAAAAAGGGGTAACCTAGAGCAAGGTCTAGGTTATCGTGAGTTAGAAATTGGGTTACCCACGTGTAGTGCCATGAGACTCTTTAGCATGCCATGAGTTAAGGAGTGGGCTACCTACGGGTAGTGCCATGTGACTCAACCCTAGAAACTGGTTCACTAGTTAGGTGGGATCATGAGGGGTTTAATGGGGATCTACCATAAAGAATGTAGTATCCAGGTCCACTGCAGGAACAGCGCAGAGGCTAGGGTATGTAGGGATTGAGCAGTTATGCGGAAAACGTAAAGTTGTTTGTTTAAATCATAATTGACTGATTATATTGTTATTATAGTTGCACGATTATTGTTTCCCCCACATATCAGCTTTATGTTGACCGACGTTTTGTTTATCGGCGTTTTAGATACAAAGCCAAAAGGACAAACAGTAAATCATCAAATTGTGAAATACATGAATTAAAATACAAGGAGGATTAGTTAGAGTAGAATTCATATGTAGATAGAAGTTTAGAGATCCAAGTTTTCAAAAGGTATGCAAAGTTTTTATTTTTACCATATTTCAATATAGTTGGTAGAATTTAATAATTGTTATTGATTATTTGTCGAACCTTTGATCTGGGTTATTGGATAACGGCTCTGACCTTTTGATCTCCCTTAATTGGGGGTTACCGGGAGACGGGGTCATTACAGCAAAGAACCTAAAGATGCTCCTTGGTTGGATAAAGCTTGTTGAGCTATTTGGTTCTCCAACATCTTGGTGTGGGTGACAATCCCATCAACTTTAGAATACAGTTGTGTGATGGCATCCTTCAAGATATTTTCATGTGCCTGGAAGTCATCGTTATGTTGAATTTGTGTAGTCACAAAAGTCTCAAGGAGACTTTCCAAGCTGGATTTTTGTGGTGGTTGAGTCATTTGTTGAAATTAATTGAAGTTCTTGTTGTTGTTGTTTTTATATCTTGGTGACTGTTGGCGGTTGACATTCATTGGTTGGCAGTTACTCATAGGTTGTTGACCTTGAGCTTGTCCTTACTGTTGTTGGTTCTATGAGTTGTTGTTCCTGTAAGAAAAGTTTGGATGGTCCCTCCATCCAAGATTGTAGGTCTCTGAGAAATGATTGTAGTCTTGTCTATTATTGAAGTTGCCTACAGCATTGGCATGCTCTGGCGTCTCAGTGACATTCATCTGTGGTGTAAAACAAGAAGAAGAGTTGTGTCTAGATGTTACACACACCTCACACACTTGCTCAACTGCTTGAACAGAGTGAGTGGTCAGCTTTTCAAACTTCTGGGTCAAGGCATCAGGTTTGGCTGTAATAAGATCCATTGCGTCTATAGTGTGCTTCCCACTAGACTTCTCACTTGAACTGGTGGAAGAGAAGGGCTGACTGGTCCTTTCATAACTCCATTGATTGTGGTTGAGTGCCATATCTTCAATAATGGCATATACTTCACTATAGAACTTGTTCATCAGGGCTCCATTTGCAGCGGCATCAATGGGTATACAGGTGTTGTAGAATAACCTGTTATAAAAAGTTTAAAGTAGCATCCAGTTGGTCAAACTATGATGAGGCCAAAGGTGTTGCAGATCCTTAAATCTCTCCTAGGTTTTAGTGTCTCACCTTCTTGTTGCTTGAAGTTGGTGATTTGGTTCCTCAATTGGACTGTCTTGTTAGGAGAGAAATACTTAGTAAGAAAAGTATTTAGAACACTTGGGCAACAAAGAGAGGCACGTCTTGGCTTGATCTTGTAAGGTGAACAGAAATAGGAGTAGGTGTACTCCTTCAGCTGAAACACCATTGATCTTGAAGGTGTTCATGCACTGCAAAAACTTTGCTATGTGAAGATTTGGATCTTCCATAGGAGTTCCTTCAAAGAGGTTCTATTGTATCATCTACATGATTGTAGGGCTGATGGAGATGTTATTGGCTTCTATAGCAGGATGATTTGTGGCTCCACAAATGTTGATGGCAGCTGGCACAATGAAATCTTTTAGCAGGTGGTTGTCCTCCATTTCTGATTCTTGAATAGGATCGGGTCAAGGTGGTGGTGAAGTCAAAGAGTGCGGTGACAAAGGTTGTGATCCCTTAAAACTTGAAGAGTTATCACTCCTCCTTGCTCTCATGTGGCTACTAAAGGTTCGCTCTATTTGTGGGGCTAGGAAGATTGATGTATGTAGACCCCTCTCAGAATGATGCATGCAACCTGAAAAGTAAAAATTGAGTGAGAATCACAAAAGCAAAGAGGTACCATGATATGGGATATGGAAATGATGACTTAGTCTCAAGCACTTGTTAACCCTTTTACTCTAACTAAAATTACCGTAACCCCCCGGCAACGGTGCCAAAAAAATTGTTGGAGTTTTAAAAGAAATCTCAACTTGTCAATCACCCGCAAGTGTACGGGGTCAATTGTAGTTGAGTGTTGAATACAAGGAGCTAGGTTATCTAGGCACAAAATTGTTAACTTTCATTAATCTAAGTTGAATTATATGGGTTGAGTTTGATAGCAAATAGCTAAAAAAGCGAGTGACAACAAAAGAGCTTAAATTAAAGGTTGAATGCATAATTTTAGAGACTTGGACATTAGATTTTACAACCACACCATCACATCATATGTATCTACAAAATTAAAACATGCCATTAATTCGCAAGGAGGTTGTCATCATCATGCACCTCCTTATGACATGAGATGGTTCTCAACTTTGCATAACACTCTTGTGTCTATGTTTAGTTTCAAACACAATTGTAAACCCTCAACATACTCCAGCCACTCCTGCAGTCAAGATCACATTGCCATGGATCCTACTCCCTACTCCCTTGTACATTCTCCCGAAGCACAGAGAAGCATAAAACGTGTATAGAAGGTGGCCAGCCAAGCATACAAGCTAATAAACATCGTAGGCATCTAAGGAGAAGAAAATTAACTAACATTCAATATAAATTTTGAGTTCACATGAGCAATGACATGGGAATCACTTTTCCATACCCAAGAAGAAGGTTATACTCGCACATAATGGAGAAACACAAGCACATAGCAGAATTTTCAAGGTTTTGCATAGCTAAGAGAAGAAAAGGATAAAGGAACCAAAGGTGTAGTCAAGGGGGAGTAGAACTCTAGATAGAGGATGAAATTCCTCCCCTTGGAGCTGCTTCAACTCAGACAATCCCCCCTCCCGAGAAGCTTGAGTGAGAAGAAAAGCTCTATTGCACCTTTTGGAGAAGAAATGGTGAAGAATGAAGGTTCTTTCTCAAGAAACATCTTCTTCCACCCCAAAATCACCTCCTTTTGCTCTAGAACTTCTCTTGGACAAAAAATATTTCAAATGGCCAGTGGTAACCTCCCCCAAGGGGCTGCATTTGCTTTTAAAATGAGGGGTGGTTTCTTCAAAAATCTACAAAAATTGATAAAGACACAGCATGTCTTTGTGAAGACACGTCGTGTGATTTCGTGTAGTCGGTTGCTGAACTGCATCCTCACGATAAGTGCACAGCATGTTTGGAAAGGGACACGCCATGTAGTTGTTACTGGAGATGATCTGGGAATATAGCACATGCCGTGTGTTATTTAACACACGGCCGTGTGCGTTAGCATCAACTCGAACTTGGCATTTGAATGTGAAGACACGCCATGTCTTAATGAGGACACGTTGTGTCTCTATCTTGCATTCAGGTCTTCTGGAGACTTACACGCCCGTGTGTTAAATGCCACACGGCATGTATTTTTCATTGGGAGGAATACGGCTTTTTTAGGAGCGTAACACGTCGTGTCTTGATAAAGACACGGCGTGTTTGATGCTATTTCTTCAAGATGAATTCTGAATTGGCTGCAAATAAACTAGAAGGTCCAACTGGGGTCAGATTTGGGTTGGACTATCTTCAATTTGTCATTTTCAAAGTGTACCCATGATCAACATCATGCAACGAGTAAAATAACTAAAAGATGGCAAGTTAAATATGATTAGAGGCTAAATGGGAGGCAAAATAAATTGAATTTGTGTGTGAATGTATGCAAAAAGTAGATATGAAATGTGTGCATCAAAAACCCTAGATACAGAAAAATTGCACAAAAGCCCTTATAAGCTCATAAAATTGCAAACTTACTCAAACAATGTCCAAACCGGACCAAACTTAAAATTTAGCTTTGTCACATGATATCAAAGTATGGATTGGGATTATATTAAGGTTTTAGGCATCTAACTAAGATAAGCAAGCATGTTTAATCATAAATCTAGGTCAGGGGTCGTACAATTAAAGTCTACTAGAGGATGTATAGATAGATTTACTTTATGTTGCAATATTAGTTTTCCTTTCCATGTAACTCCTTGGAGAAGATTCTATCTTCATATTGGTATCAAAGTCTTTATAATTCAATGAAATTTCTAATTATTTTTGGTGACTTGTTATATGATAATGGCCCTTGCCTTCTTGGTCTGCCTTAATTGGAGATAACTGGGGAGGGGGCGTTACATTTGGTATTGACCTGGATGTTACAAAAAGGTCCAAGGAAGAAAGAAAAAATGAGTGAAAGGAAAGAGGGTGATTGTCACTATGGTTCCCTTCTTATGTCTATATTGAGTTCTCCACCACAACCTATGTTCTTGTTCCACCTGAGTATTCACTACAAGGGGATGTTTTTTAGGCTTTTTAGTAAGTAAATTTTATATCTCTTCCTTTTACACTATATTCCTCAAATTTTGGGTCAAAAGTCGAGATGAACTTTATAATATCTTGATTAGTATATTTCTCCGTCGGAATTTGACTCATTGGTTTTTTCCTCACACGTTGTGGAGATTTTCCACATAAATCTTAGTGGTTTCTTATTTGTTCATCTTAATATTTTTTGTGCTTGCATACGGTATGTTGTTGCTCACGCGCTTGCTACACGTATTCAATCTGGCGACCCTAGTCCATGCATGCAGGTTCTTCTGCTATACATTGTGTGTGTTGGATACACACATGTTGACATGCAATTCCTTTTAATTGCATTGTATCAATTTGGCTATCGATTTTTGGCATCAATAAATCAAGCAGTATTAGAGATCAGAGTCAGCATGCTTGACAGAATTGGACATGGTGTGATTGTGGCGTGAAAAGGGTGAAACACTGAGTACCCCCAACTTATGTGTATTGAAAGCCATAATAAGATGCGTCTGGTTGTTGTTAGAAGAAGAAAAAAAGAGCACCAAAAGGAGGAAGGAGCAAGAAGAGAAGGAGGGGGTTGAAAAAAGTCGAATTAAAGGTGAACAATAGACTTACTTGCTTTGAAGATGAAGAAGTCACTAGATGTCATCTTAGAACTTAGCCAAAGGTGACACCCGTAACAATGCTCACATTAGGGGGTAAAGGAGAGGTGGAGGGAATCTAAATGTAGAGAGAAGTCAAACCATTATAGTAGAGAGAGAAATCCTTTAGGTTGCCCAACTTCTCTGTCTCCCATGGGCTGTTGTTAGTGAGTTGTTTCTAACAATAGATATATTTTTAGAATGTCGTACAAGAGAACAGAATTTATTGAAGAACATTACAAAAAGGATACAGCATCATTACAAATCAAACTTCATGTATACTCTGTGATAAAACAACTTGAATCGTCTTAGATGGTCGGAGTCCAATTCCTTATCCATCCTTCACGTATATGTGTACGCCGTACAGTTTTGTTCCCATATCTTCAATTGTGACCACATTATTCTACTTTTATTTTCTTAATCAAACAAGACCGCATTTTTTCCTCTATTCAGATCTTTTCTTTTCTACCACAACTTTTTCTTGAAAGAGAAACTCCTTTTAGCAAAACTAACACGATAAGATATCCAATATACGTTTGCAGAATGGAAAAGGTAGAGGTGCCCAATTCTGAAATGGGCTAAGCCCCAAATGATATCCACAGAAATATCTCGCAGCTGCCAGAGCGAGCTATTCCGCTTCTCCGCAGTCCACACACAATTTATTTGCTCGTTCATCCATCCGATTCGCTCCTCCCGTTGATACCTTTTCGCCCGCCGATCCCCTCAAAATCTGCTTCTCTCTTGGAACCAATCACTGTCTACCATCTTGTTTGGTCTGAGCAGAATCCGTCCGTGATTGGATCGGCCCACCTTCTTCGACCCTCCGCCCTGCCGGGTTATGGCAAGGGGACTGGACATCAACGCGGACTACAACGACCCAGAAGACGATGACGACGGAGGAGGGGCAGAATACGACATGAGGGTCTCAGATTGGGAGGACGGCCTGCCGAGCGCCGACGACCTGACTCCTCTGTCGCAGCCGCTGATCCCTCCGGAGCTTGCCTCCGCCTTCAGCATCACACCGGAGCCCTCACGGACGCTGCTGGACGTCCACCGCGCCTCGCAGACCACCATCACAACCCTCAGCCGCCAGCCCAACCCCTTCGCCGCAGCCGGAAACCGCCGCATCCCTTCCTTCGCCGCTGAACCACAGCACATGGTGGGCACGGAGGAGGACGACGAGGAAGCCGACGGCGAAGCTTACCCCTACGGAGACGGAGGGGGCGCATCCGGGAGCAGCAGTAGCGCGGCGGCTGAGGCGGAGGCCGAGGACGGATCCGGCGGGGCCCTGTTGGCGGACATGTCGGACCTTCAGCAGCAGGGCGGCGCGGGGAGAGGGGGTGTTGGGGTCGCCAAGAGGGCCCGGCTGGTGTGGACGCCCCAGCTGCACCGGAGGTTCGTGGAGGTGGTGGCGCATCTCGGTGTGGCAAACGCGGTGCCCAAAACCATCATGCAGCTGATGAACGTCGAGGGGCTCACAAGGGAGAACGTCGCCAGCCACCTCCAGAAGTACCGTCTCTACCTCAAGCGGACACATGGCCACGAGGACGTAGCGGCGGCGGCCGGGCCATCCACCTCCGCTTCGTTCGCATCATCCGCCCATCCTCGCCAACAGCAACAGCAACAACCACAACAGCGCTTTGCGGGTTCTACGGAGGGATCAGGCTCAGAATCTATGGTCCGGGCGCGGGCGCGGGCGCCACCGCCACATCCATCAACTTCTTATGCAATCCCGCAGCCGGTGCGCCATGGACACGGGGGGCTCGACTTGGAGCAGCCTAGGGACTGGCCACACGGCAGCACCTCCAATGCTGCCGTCCTCGCGTTCCCTCATCGAGCTCGTGTTGCTCCAAAGTGAAGCAGCCTCACCTTTACCCACGAAGATTCAGTTAAAAGTAAAACCAGGGAAAACCAAATCGATCTCTCTTGTACTCATTCTACCTATCACAATGATTGCCCACGTTTCCATTCACTTTCTTTGTGCTATTAATGGTCGTACTTAGATTTTTGCACCGCACAATTTTCAAGGAAACTATAACTAATGGATTCTCATTGTGCCTTGAGAAATCAAACTTCACTTCATTTTCTAATTCTCACAAACTAAATATAGATTATATGTCAAATAATTTCGAAGGACGAACCAATAAAAAAATGATAAACCAAATGTGCCCCTAGGAATTTATGAAATTCTACTGGATTTTTAAATGATCATCAGGCTCATCAAGCCATCGTCATTTGCAGCGCTTGCCAAAGGAATCGGGCAGGGATAGAAAGCCATTATTGTCGGGCGCAGGTTGAACACTCAATAATCAAAGATTGCCCTAAACGCTGAGCTGGCTTGACTACACACTCACCGTTGATTTGTTCAACTCCGTCACAATGGTCAAGAAACTCCCAACTATGCAGTGAAAATTTTGCTTATAGTGTCAGTTTGTGGCCACCTCCCTAATATTAATCGTCTTAGGCTCATCGTCATAACCATTGTCATAGGGTTGGGATTTTACACAGAGGGGGAGGGGGGGAGTGGATGTAGGCCAGGGCAACCACTCTATGAAAAACATCTTGGAGAAACAAGAACCTTAATTCAGATTGAAGAATGTCTTCACTAGAGGCTCATTTAGTTTGTACTGCTTTATCTTTTATCCGAAGCTTGTTAAGGAGAGCGTCCCCCCCTTCATCTGGACATCTTTTTCCTTCGGACTATCTTACATATAGTGTCGTTATTTGTTACCTCTAGTAACTATGTGACACACTTGATGAAACTACTAGACTGTAACTGATTTCACAGATGTGATATCAGTTGTTCTACCTATTTATAAAAGAAATATTTATCAAAAAGAAACAGAGAGGGAGACCGGCATAATCACATTGCCGGCGTGAGAAAATATTGCATTACCACAATGCCCGCATAGCAATTTTTGACTTATTCAGAATACAACATCAAACTCCAATAACGTTATATCCTCATACAGATGGACAACTTCATTGCCGTAAACCAAATTTCAACAACCTTATATTAAATACAATGTCAGACAACAGCTGAACATCCTCTGCTACTGCTTATCAAGAGAGTTGAATGGTCCAATACATCAAACAATACACACGTTATGCCTTCTATACCGAGAGGCAGCAGAAACAAATCCCTGGTAAGCCTCAGACAACACTGCAACTACGGATCCTAGTGAACTTCCTAAAGTAACGCTCAAATAGCTATACTACCATACATGCAAGAATAAAACTGTATCAAGAGCCTCAAAAAGTGACTCAGAGCAAGAAGTGCCCAAAGGCACAGCAATGTTGCCCAGTGAGCCTAGAATCTCTCTCCGAATCGGAAGAAGAGTGCACCGGTTCCTGCATTGTGGTCAACTGCATATTCAGCTCTTACCAATCCCAGTTTAACACCCAAACCATAGGACGACCCATAGCCTAACCGACGATAGAACTCTGTTGGATTCCCTTTCACGTCTTTTGAGCTCCCCAGGTCATTCCCGTGCTCTGCAAATGCATAAACATGGGTGTTTCTGACAGGGACCCGCACCTCAGCGGCCAGCTAACAAAGGAAACAAAAAAAAGGATATCAAGCGTCAGTTCTTCTTATAACAGCATTTTCAATTTATCAACAGCCTCACAATAATAAATTTACTGTAAAGATACCAAGGGCACTTATCTGGGCATTAAGTGTCACGGACTTAAAATAAACTGCATGGTTGCCCCCCTCCACTAACCATAAATGTATACTCCTTACTTTGTTACATTTATATCCTTGTACATATTATAAATTATGTGCAAACCCTCGATGGATCATTTTCCTCGGATTCAATATGAGAGAGAAAACATAAATGTTTTACCAAGCAAAAAGCAGTTGGCATCAAGTGGAATCCTATTCGTCCCCCCACCCACCTCTTGCATTTACTCGGCGAAGAGCTCATATTCATGTTAGGATGATTGAGTCCATAACAGTCAAGAGAATCTACAGAAGAATATGGAAATTATGCAACATGCTAGACATGAGAGACCGTAAAAAACTCACCTCAAGAATATTCCGGCATGCTCCCAGCTCTCCCATGTTGTATCCTCGGACAGAATAGGGACCACCAAGAGTGAAGGCATCGTAGCTAGGGAGATCACCAACACAACCACCATAGTGTCCATGAAGGACCAGGATAGGTGGTGGTGGTTTACCTGAGCCTTCCTCTACTTCCTTCAA
Source organism: Alisma plantago-aquatica (assembly GCA_963693085.1). Classification (NCBI taxonomy): domain Eukaryota; kingdom Viridiplantae; phylum Streptophyta; class Magnoliopsida; order Alismatales; family Alismataceae; genus Alisma; species Alisma plantago-aquatica. The sequence continues at coordinate 1,982,782,044 of OY856409.1, forward strand.
TTGAATGAATCTGGTGAGCGTCAACTGGTGTCTGTTGAAAAACGGAAAGTTGCTGCCTATACCAAGGCCTTGGTCTAACTGCAAAAGGATACAACAGTTGTCATATATGAGGACGTCAAACAGTCCACCAGTACTACCATTATTTGTGTATAATATAAAAATTATCCCTTTTACAGGTTGAATGTTAAAAACCTATAAGAGACAGATGAAATCGCCACAAGAATACTGAATCCAATATACATTAATAATATTAAAATCTTTCATACTGAAAACACAAAATTAGATGTATGACAAATAGAAAGTCGTACACTATCAATTATACTTGCGGGCTTTTAGGTCAATGGCTTAAGAAAACCACTTTACCTGGAACACATTTCTCTCGCCAACTATAGCTCCATTCACAAACTTAGTATTGTCCCGTGTAATATTTGCTTGAGCAAATGCCATCCGATCGATGCCAGTACCACTGAGAGTTGTTGGAGGGCCATCTATATTCAAGCCACCACTTGGCATAGCACGAGAACCGTTAGTGCAAATGCTACTTGTCTCATCTCGAGTAGTGATTTCTTCCACAACTATTCCATATGTGAATTTGCTCTGCCTTGTAAAACTCTGAGAATAAAGATCATTATATCATCAGAGAACAAAGAAACCCATCAAATGATGAAAGCACAGTTTCTAAAGAATACACAAACCTCTGATATATTAGCTTTAAGACCAGCTCTGTCAATCCAGATAGCAGGAACCTCATCAGCACCCGGCCCGCCAGTGAAAACCGGGCTCAGCTTCCTACTGTTAAAAACGCTAGTACGGAAAGTACGGTTCCGAGGATCTTCAACACCATCTAAATATGGATGCACATACTCGAGCTTGAAGGCTAGATCATCCTGAATCAAAAAACAAAGAATAGAAACCAACTCAAAGCAAATACAAAAGTCTTTAGCTTATTAAGTAACCATTTAAAATGTTTCTCATTCTATGATAGGGCCTTGCTAGCTACATTGCAGTTGTGAGTAATCAGTAAACATGTAAACATAACAGTTCATAGTGAAGTTTCCATGTGTCTAAGTGAAAGGGTTACAACAATATACTAATCAAGTGACAGAACAATGAAATGCTATGTATACTGGAACATTAAGCCCTCCAGACATCCCAGGGAGTTGAAATGATTGTATAGTACACATGTACATTGCAGATCAATGCAACTAGGACTTAGAAAAAAAACTTTTGATTATAAGTAGTCTAGGGATGGCAAAATTCCCAGCATACCCATAACCCATGGGGACCCAGCATGGCTGACCCAATTAAAATGGGCCTAATGGGTATTAGATAATTGGGTCTTAGCAGGACCGTGATTGAATGCCCATAACCCAACTGAAGACCCGCGAAAACCCATTGCTACCCACAATTACCGAACCCCCGTCCCGCCGTCCCACCCACCCCTCTATCCCCATTTACCCTCTCCCCTGCCCTCTTGTATATCGCTACTCTTCTGTGGACGGCCCCATGATCTCCCTTCACCTATTACGGATCCCGTGCTCGTCGCTTGCTGCAGTTTCCATACTGCATACTCCCCTTCAGTTCCGGATCTCTGGATTCCTCGATCACTTATACCTCCATCTCACCTTTCCACCCCTGCAACAGGTACCCCACAGGTTGACGGTGCCGGTAGGACAGGGGAGAGTGTCCGTCGATGCATCTACGGAATTTGCCGCACAACCCCAGCATAAGCCCCATTCAGGTGGCGCTACATGGGGTTTCTTTGTTGGTCCAGGCTACACAAAGTCAGCGCCGGGTTTTGCCTCGAACTTAGCTACTACCACGGCGACTCTGTTGATTAAATGCTTATCCAATCAGCATCAGAAATCTCTTTTTTCTGCATCGGCGAGCTGATCCACGGTCAAGTAAAGATTTAAGTTTCGCAAATTCCACCTGGACGTGCGGCCATGAAGCTCTAAACCTCCAAACAACCGCTATCGCATCTGTCTATCCGCTCCCATTGGTAGTACTGCTGTCCGCGCTTGACTTACAGCTGCCCCCCTCTCTCAATTTCTGTAGGGCAGATCATGTAGGGCAATTGGACATGATGAGGGAAATGGTTGTACAGGGTGATTCGTACGGATGTAGATGAATTGTATGAAGAAATGCTTCAGATAGTACTAATAAAAATACAATAAAACTTCAGTTCTGAAAATTTTTGTGTTTGTTTTGTTAACTACCAGCATTATATAACAATAATTTCCATTCGTGCAGTAGAAGGTTTTTCTTAAGTGACAAGTTTACATTATGGCATAAACTGCACTTCTTTGATAAAATACATGAATGCATGCACACATTTTATAATGTCGTAATTTGGCAAGTCAGAACTTGCATGAAGTAAAATATGTTAAGGCAAAGTTAAGTGGTTCAATATTTGGATTATCAAGGTTGACATCAATAACATAAGTATGTATGAGTTAAGATGCCCCAATGCAATGTATATAATCTTCAAAGTGTATAGGCAGAATCTAAGAAACGATTGTAGAGCACACTTTATCGTGTATAGCTGCATAGCAAATCTCATCGACTGCCATAGTTGTCTAGATGGCTAGGCGTTCCTTCCCACCCAAGTGAAGCCTGGGGGCCTACGCGTTTATAGGTGTTCTTCATATTTGTTAATATTTTATATATATATATATATATATATATATATATATATATATATATATATAAATGATTCTGCATATACATTCAGCTATATTCAAATATATACATCACTATGTACTTTTGTATTGGTTATCCCTAAGCTCAATAAATCATAACTTCACCTACGTCGCACTTGTCATGACCTAAGCTAGACCTATTCGGCCTTGATTTGACCTAACATTATCTAAATTGGACCTAATTTAACTTAGGTTGCCCACATTTGCACTAACTCAGACCTATTTTAGCATAACATGGCCTAATCAGACGTAACTTCCCCTAGTTTGTCCTACATTGACATAAATGAGCCCTAATTTGGTGAAAACAGACCTAATTCACCCAAACAAGGCATGTTTTTTTCTGAAATCAGACCTATTTCCCCCAAATCAGACCTAATCTACCCAAATTAGATCTGATTTGGCCTAAACCAGATCCATTTATTCCCAAGAATAACAAAACTTGATCCAGTTTGACCAAATTCAGACCTATCCATGCTAATTTGGTCTTTAAGCGTCTTAATTTGGGGCTAAAAGGTCATAGACATCCACTTCACTTTTCTGAAAGCCTAGCGCCCAATTTAAGGCGCCCCATAGAGCCTAGGGGGCCTAGGTGAGAGCCTGGATAACTATGTTGACTGCTGTAGATCAAGAAAAGTTCGATCAATCTTGATGTTTACGATTTATTTTATACTGTGTTCATGTTTGTACTGAAACCCTAGATCTTATTAGTCATTTAAATATAAATCTGAATAAAGTGGTTTTTAATTTTCTTTCTTGGTTCAGTAGTAACAATTTACATCATTGTATATTTATTTGAACACATTATTGTTGGATAAACATGGGTCGTGTTGGTACTTGACCCACAAATATCATTATTGGGTTTATTCAGGCATTATTTCTAGTATGTGTTATATTGGGTACCCATGACCCATTCGGGCAGGTATGGGTGCCCATTTAAAATAAAAAAAATCGAAATGGGGCAGGTATGGGTCAAGTAAAAAGAGAAGTGGGTACGATGGGTATGGGTCAAGTAAAAAGTGGAGTGGGTACAATGGGTATGGGTATGGGTCGCTCATCCCCACCCAATTGCCATCCCTTATTTATAGACACAAGTGCTATCTGTATGTAGGGCACAAATTTCAGAAGGGAGCCTAATTAAAAGGAAGTTTTCTGCATGAGACAATCCAACAAGGTACTAGCAAACATTTCACACAAAAGACCAGTTCAGAAAAATAACATTGAATTCCTTTATTCCAACAAAATTCTAAAATGTCTCCTCCAGCTACAGCACACGGAATTCGCAGTAGTTGTGAGCTACACTTCACTACTAAGGCTCCTATTGGTTTGGTGTAAGTCATGAGTTCTGTGGAACTCATTTTTTGGGAACTCTAGTTCAGTTTCTGGAACTTAAGTTCCATTCACTTCCATGTGATTCAATTGTTGTAAGCATAAGTATGGAAATTATTAAAAATACTGTTAATTTTAATTGTATAATATAAATAAGTGAGGGTAGCAAAGGTATAAAAAAAATCATATCTGTAAAAAAATCATATCAACCACAAGTGGTTATAGTGCAGTTGTGCAGATGTTGCTCCTTTAAAAATATTTTATTATGATTAAAATCACATCACAATATTTTTACTTCCCTTTGTGTATACAAAGTATTGTAATAATATCCGCATTTCATGTGCTTGTAAATATAAGTTTTGGTTCATCATTGTTTAACGCAATGTAGAATATTAATTTTTACACTATTTCTGTAGAGAACTTTTACTATATTGTTCATTCATGGTTACAATTAATTATCATTTTTGACAACATATTGTTTAAACAGGAAGAATAAAAATATATTACGTAAATCACATTGTTTTCACATGGTGTGGTGTGTTTCTTTTTCATGATGTTTGTATTTTTATTTTGTAGATCGTACTGATAATGGTGGTCACAGTGTAAAATATTTTACATAGTGTGATTAAAGTGTATGATATTTCGTCATATTATGTCGTGGTTTTAGCAATGAACTATATCCACACCGCTAATATTTCTAGTCATAAATATTTTACATGTGTCACTTATAACGAATGAAGAATATAATTGTATAAGAAATGTTGTTAGTTGTCCCGGAACTCGTTTTCCGCTCTTTTTAAGAGGGAACTCAGGAACTATGTTTAACTCACCGGAAGTCACGGAACTCAAGTTCCAACACTTTAAACCAATCATGAAAAACTGCTCAAGAAACTCCGGTTCATAAGTTTTGTATGTAAGTCTGTAACTCACCGGAAGTCAGGGAACTCAAGTTCCAACACTTACTTTAAACCAATCATAAAAAACTCCAGTTCATAAGTTTTCCGGACCAGTTACGTCAAACAAATCGGAGCCTAACTGCTACAGCAGACAACACTTTTGTTATTCACTAATGAATCAAGTCAGCGTTGAAGATATACAACTATGCAGCACCTTCAAACATAAAGAAAACTAATAAGTAAATACTAAATACAAATTGTAATCTGGGTTTTAATTACCATCAGGGAAGATGACCCGGTGATTGAATTTCATTACTAAGTGCTACAGCAGACAACAAATTTTGTTATTCACCATGATGTCAGTATTGAAGATATACAACTATGAAGCACCTTCAAACATAAAGAAAAATACAAGTGATTACCAATCCTAATGTGGGTTTTAATTACCACCAGGGAAGATGACTAGGTGGTTACCACTTGCTACCAGGGCAGATGACTGGGGTAATTATATTGCAGATACAATCTAACTCCATTGAGGGTTTCAGATACCATGCCGCCGTTACATGGCATCACAGTTATCAAGGCGATGATCGCCTAGGCATTCTATGTTAATTTTTTAAGTGTCTCGTATATTAAGGCATAACAGTTATCAAGGTAGTTGGCGCCTGAGTGTCAATGTTTATTTTTTTAGTTTCTCGTATATGATACTTAGTATACATATATCTAAGGATATGTTTGACAGTTAATATAAATTTATTGTTATGTAAGCGCTTAAATATGCATGAAGCTTAGACACGCCTGACATGGGTGTGTGTTTGATAAAGCCTAAACCTACGATACACATGCACGTTTTCAAGCATGGGAAATGACACGGTACAATTTTAATAAGAAAAGAATGGATGCTACTAGATATGACAACAAGATTATACATAACACACACACACACATATATATAGAGAGAGAGCATACATCCGATACCCAGGTACGAACAATTTGGAAGATACCTCACTACATTTTGTCTACTAAATACATTTTTTTACATATGTGTGTCACATCCAATGTAAGATATATGCAAAAAAGGTGTAATCATCAGATGCAAAAAACAGGTGGTTAGTAGGCATCGTATCCGACGAAGAAAAAATTCCACAAGAATGTAGAGCAAAATACACTTCCAACTACATGCCAGAGGGATTTATTTTCACACAGAAATGTAGGATAGAAGCCCATGAGAAAGCACAATGAGGCGTCAATGAATAGTCATTTTTTATGTTACTAAAAAGACCTAGTTGCAAGCTCGCAAAATTTGATATCTTTCAATTCTTGTAAATTTATTTGCCAATTTTATGCGATTGTCCAGAGTCTTTAGGACTTCGAGTCATTAAGGCAAATAACTAACTAGATCCGCAATGTTGTCTAGGCAGAGTTTGACTATAAAGTTGGTTACCCTGGAGTGGTTCTCTACCAGAAAAATAAGAAGATGGAGAAAGTTACAACAAGGTTTTGTATTGATGGTAATGGTATTAAGCACAAGTTTATAAATCTTACACACTTGCATCTCTGTTCTAAATGGAACTCAAAAAAAAACATGGCACCAACGAGTACGAAATGTTAGAGAAGATAAATTAGCATCATATTTCTAGACCAACAGGAACACTATAAGAAAATGAATAAGCCAAAACAAGATGGAAAATCAAATTAAATATGAAAGTTAGCCGGTCAAAGTACCCATCTACCTATACTACATATGAAAATCTGCGAGCGGGGTTGGATGCAATTTTGGCAATTAGTTTTTCAGGTTGCAAATTGGCCCTTGTCTATTTGAATGAGGCTGGGAGTCGACTCACACCAATTCCCCTATACCATCTTGTTATGGCTGTTAGGATTGGTAGTCTGGGGGAAGGGAGACCAAGACTGGAGCCAGGTGGACGACGTGGTCATCCAATCGACGTAGGAACAGGTCATTTTCATAATATAAGACAGGCATTGCCGAGAACTGGGAGCAGTCGTAGTTCTTTTGAGCATGTGCAAGTCAAGGTGATGCAAAACCGCATTGGAGAAGAAAGGGATAGCCAAGGAAGCAAACACAATTTCTTATTCATCAACTATGCTAGGACACAAGTCTCGAGACTGGCTTTTATAAGACTACTTGACCCAAAAAGAATTAAATCAATCCTAAGTAACAAATTTTATAATTAAATAAAGCTAAAAATAAAGAAATACATAAAAGAATTATGAGTACGTACAATAACTAGATAATTTACAATTAGGCTCCTAAATAAGAAGAATATTGTGTGTCCTACAACTCCCTCGAGGTTCGAAAGACGAGACGTCGTTGAGTCAAGTTCACATCCTACGCGGGCTTTCCCCAAAGCGACCCATGGTAGGACAAGTAGATTGGGAGTCGCTTAACGAGCAGACTCGGGTTGTTGTCGACCTCACGCATGCAAGGTTGAAGCAGTACTAATTTTATCTTTGAAAAAATTGCAAAAATGTTGACAACGAGAGTGAGGAGATATAGGCATCATCATTGATGTTATGGCACATGATGAATGGGGCTATCAACAAACGGCGAGGTGCAGGGATGAGGCCACCATCTCTTAGAAGCAAATAGGCATGCACTGGCACGATGTCGATGTCCAGAGAATCATTGGCACCATCAATTGTTAGAGGTAGCAAAGCAGCTTGCTTGGGCTCGTCCTCGTCAAGTTCAGGATCATCTATTGGGAGCACTTCTTCAGCATCGTGCTTGTAGCCGCTAGGCTTGCAGGAGCGGAGTATGTCCTCAGGCGCGATTTGATGGCATCCTCCTGGTGCTTGGCGACTATAATCACGACGAGGTGGGATACGAAGGAGGTTGAATTTCTAAGCTCTGCAAGTGTTGATCGAGTTGTTGGATCATTGCTGACAAACTTATCTTGATGGAACTCTGGAGCTTATTGAGATCTACAGTAGTGATTGAATCCTCCTTATGCACCTTATTGTATGTTGGAGAAGTTTGGAAGTGTGATTCACTCCCCCGATTCCTTGAAAAAACGTTTACATCAGGTACCCTGGTAGGCGCAGATGATAGATTTCCTGTATTAGGATGGTGGATGTCCATGTTAGAAGCTAGGTTGTTAGTAAAGGGAAAGTCAAACAGGGAAAAAGGAAAGAAGTATGTTGGTCAAGAGAGAAGTGGCAGGGGAGAGTAAGGGTAGGTTGTTGTGTGCATCAACAGGGAAGGGGGAGCGCAAGGGGGTGTAATCGGAGCGGTGTACGTAGAGGTTGGGTGTTGGGCTAGATCTTTGATGGTGAATAACCACATTATGGTGGCGAGCTACTAGGTTGGGGGTAGGGGTGGGCTACCAAGTTGGGAAATAGTGATGGTCTATTACGGGTGACAGGTCGAAGAGGAGAGGAGAGGTGATATGGTTAGCTACCTAGCTTGCAGCTTGCAGCTTGATTGCCTACGACAACGTCGGGTCCTCCAGTCGGCGTTGGATATCAAGGAAGCGGTCATATTTGTCTAGGCGGCTAGGCGGTCCTTCCCATCCAAGGGGAGCCTGGGGGGACTAAGCGCCTAGGCGGGGCGGCTAGGCAAGGGCATAGGCATTTCTAGACGTTCTTCATATTTGTTTATTTTTAAATATATAAATGATTTTGCATATATATATCAAGCTATATTCAAATATAGACATTATTGTGTATGTTTGTATTAGTTATCCTTAAGCTTAATCAATCATAATCTCACCTACATCACACCTATCACGACCTCGGCTAAACCTATTTGGCCTTAATTTGGCCTAACATGATCTAAATTGGACTGAATTTTACTCAATCCGCCCTAATTTGGTAGGAGTCATGCATTGTCCTACATTGAACTGAATAAGCCCCCTTTGACGAAATCAGACCCCAAATAAGACATGTTCCCCTAAATCAAACCTATTTCACTCAAATTCAGACCTAATATGCCCAAATTAGATATGATTTGGCCTAATCCAAGGTTGTAAAATGCGTGAGGCGTAATGAGGCGTTTTGTCTCAGTCAGGTGAGGTGTAAGCCTCGAGGCGGCGTAAGCCTCAAAATATGTGAGGCAGTCATAAAAAAAAATTATACATGTATTTGCACATATATATTTATGTGTTATGTATATGAATGTGTAAAACAAAAATACGTATATACAAGCACAAAAATATGAAATAGAAATTAATTCTGAAACTTAATGATGATAATAGAGACTAAAGACTCACCACAATACAAAAATAAATATGTAAAAAAGTAACGAGATATCAATTCATTATATTACTAGAACAAAAGATGTCACTTGAGAAATGATGATTAAATGTTTATTAATTAAGAATAACAATTAACTATAGGAACTTTGGTTTTTTTTTGAAGAAAGTGTTTGTAATAATCTTAAAACTAGAAATTTGGTGGTTAACATTAGACGTTATCGTCCAAAATTGAGGTGTGCGCCTCAGCTAAGCTTCAGAACCTCAGTGCTTTGAGGTGGGCCTCAGACATTGTGAGGCGTAAGCCTCAGTCTAAGACATCGAGGCATAAGCCTCGATGCGTATTCGGGTTAGCCTCGCCAAGAGGCGTAAGCCTCGAGAGCCTCGAGGCGGGTTTTTTATTACCATGCCTAAATCATACCTATTTCTTCCCTAAAATTACTAACCTTAATCTAGCTTGACCAAATTCAGACCTTATCCATGCTAATTTGGTCTTTAACTGTTTTAATTTGAGCCTACAAGGCCTAGGCATCCACTTTAGTCATCTGAAAACATAGGTGCCTAGTTTAAGGTCGTCCACCTAGAGCCTAGGGGGCCTAGGTGTGCATAGGCAGAGCCTAAGCAGAAGCCTTGATAATTACGAAAGCAACTAAAGCATGGGTGGGAAGAGGACAGTAGGAGTAGGTAAAGTAGATGGTTGCCCATATGTAGGAGGTTAGGAATAGTTTGGGGAACTTGCAAGATGGTTTCAGGTTCGTAAGGCTACTGGGGGTTTTTGGTAGGCAACTGGGCAGAATCGTCAAAGTGGGGGCGGATGTATGAAGAGCTAGGGGGATGAGTCGGGGAGGCGGAAGTGAGGTTGTTGGGGAGGGTTGCGTGAAGTAGAAAGAAAACAAGGGCGAGTGTGGTGGGGTTGGGAACAAGGACATGGCATTAGAATATGGAGTCGAGTGGGTATTAGTGAAGGTGTTGTATTTGATTATTTTGCGCTATGAGAGAAAGAGCCAACATAAGGAGGGGTGTCGAGGAGTGGGTTGGGTGAAAACATGAGACAAGAAAGGGGGCGGTTGTTAACTAGGGAGAGAAAGGGAGAGGGGCTGGGTGTATTATAGGGATTTTGTAGCAGGAGTGGGAGTTGGTTGTAGAAGCAATGATGACGGGAGACAGAGCCACAATATCCAAGGGCGCACCATCAAAGGTGAGGGCGGTTTTACATCTAAAGAGTGGACAGCATGAGTGACTTGGTTGTTGTTGGTCACAAGAGGCGCCATGGGTTGTTGCATTTCTAGTGGAAGTGGAAGGAGAGGTAGAAATGTAATTTAAAAAACACAACTAGTACATTTGTTTGAGTAGGTGACTACATGGAGAAGTGGAGAAGGTAGAGCAAATTGTGTCCTAATTGATTTGGCACTGATACCACTTGATGTGGAACCGCTTCGGAGAAGAAAGGGATATCCAAGGAAGCAAACACAATTTCTTATTCATCAACTATGTCTAGACACAAGCCCCAAGGCTGGCTTTTACAAGACTACGTTATTTGACCCACAAGTAATCAAATAAACTCGTAATTAATGAAATTTGTAATTGAAGAAAGCCTAAAATAAAGATACGACTAAGTATGATAACTAGATCATTTGCACTTAGGTTCCAAAATATCAGAGAAATGCTAAATAAGAAGAATATCATGTTGTATGCATCTTGCATCACAAGGTCAGTTCTATCTTTGTCTCTTCCATTTTATTGACCTTCGTCTTCCTTAACAGTGTGGCTGGTACAACATTAGTCAACATTCCCATCATCCTCGAGTACTAAAGCGCCTTCTTGTAGGCAAGAGAGAGTGGGCTAATTATCCAAGTGTGGAACCTCAACAAATCGACAAAGTGATGCAGCATAATGTTTACAAAGTAATCTAAAGTTTTCAAGCACGAGCGACGTCTAATGTTCTCAAGCATGTGTTATGCCTAGTGTTTAGAAAAGCTCGACGCAAAAGGGAGCTATTAACGTCCATGGATGCTTAAGCATGCAGCCAATTAAAAGGGTGTTTTTGAAAAAAAGTGTCTCTGACTTTATAATTTAGTAATACTACATTACTAAAATATTGTCACTCAGTAACCAAACAAAGGAATATATTCAATAAAAATGGGGTAGGTAAAGTTAATAGTTATTATTTCATGGACTTACAATCTATGAGCAACAAGAATTATAGTACACACATCTATTACATTGTATACCTTACAATAAAGTCGAGTATTGTATCACAATGATGCATAACAAAGTTGGGTCCAGTATAACGGCATTCACATATACTATACTTTGCATGATTTACATAGAACTTGATCAGATTTAGAGTACTCTTATTGTACTTTTGCGAAACTTATATTAGTACTTTCAAGATATTCACATAATACTCTCATACAGTGAAATTAATATGGGTCATGTATGTTGTCATCAATTAGCAATAAACTAATGCATTTATCGGAGGTGATAAGTGACAGTAATATGACATAAATATATTATTGGTATACAAATCCCGTATAAGTGGGAGAACAAAGTTATAGTTCTAGTTGGATCAGGCTATACCTTACTTTCATTGAACAACCTTAAGCGACCAATTAAGTTGGTAATGTGAAGCACAATAAGGCATCTTCACGCAGAAAAGGCCTAAAAATCTTTCTAAATGGTAAGTGTCTATATTAAGTGAAATTGTATGGTGATTACCTAAAGTTTTGTACTTTTGTGCAAGTGAGTTTACTACAACCAAAATATGTATTCGATTAGATTCTGCCTCAAGTGTGTGGTCTCACGCTTTGCCTTGTATGATTATAGGCCTTAAGTACGTTTCTTGAGTTTGGCTCCACTTTTTAGCTTAAGCTTAGACTTGGATTTCAACCTGGGGTCACAAATTTAGTCTTGCATTCTTTGTCTCAACTCTCAAGATTTGTGGCCCAGAAACGTGCAATACCCAGAAGTAGACCTCCTGTCATTCAAATTACCAGCCCAGTCTGCATATGCATAACCAGTAAGAACAAGAGTAGACACAGGAATCTTGGGTCTATAGTAAGTGATCCCCTTACCGAGTACACCCTTCAGATATCTCAGAATACAGCAAACTGTCATCCAGTATGACTGTTGTGGTGAGCCCATATGCTGACTCACCACACCTACAGCAAAAGAAATATCAGGGCAAGTAACTGTCGGGTATATCAGCTTCCCAACAATTTTCCTGTAGTAACCTGAATCTGGATAATCAGTATCATCGGTCATCTCCTTCACATGATAGTCCATAGGAGTAGACACCGGCTTGGATTCACTCATGCCAGCTTCCTGCAATAAATCCAGCACATATTTCCTCTGAGACACATTAGTACATGCATGAGATCTAAGTACTTCAATGCCCAGAAAATATCTCAGTTTGCCCAGATGCTTTGTATGAAAGTGTCCCTGCAATCCTTCCTTCTAACGTGATATGCATGTAGAATCGCTGCCCGTGATAACTATATCATCAACATATACAGCAATAATGATGGATCCAACAGAAGAGCTAGAATAAAATAAGGAGTGATCAGTCACAGAACGAGAGAAGCCCATCCTTAGCACATCACTGAACTTGTCAAACCAAGCTCTAGGAGATTGTTTCAACCCGTAGATGGCTTTCTTTAATCTACACACCTTCTAGCACTCTCCCTGAGCAACAAAACCAGGAGGTTTCGCCATGTATACCTCTTCTTGTAGATCACCATGGAGAAAGACATTCTTGACATCAAGCTGAAATAGAGGTCATTCAAAGGTAGTAGCCAGAGAAATAAAGAAGCCGCACTGAATTCCGACGAGCCACTGGTGAAAAGGTCTCAAAGAAATCAACTTCATATGTCTGAGTATAACCCTTTGCCACCAGTCTAGCCTTCAACCTCTCAACTGAACCATCTGGATTATGTTTTACTGTGAATACCCATTTGCAGCCCACAACATTTTTCCCTAGAGGTAAGTCAATAAGATCCCAAGTGTTGTTTTGTAGAAGAGCAAACATTTCCATATGCATCGCATGTTTCCGGCCAGTATGACTTCATAGCATCAAGATGATTTCTTGGAATAACCACAGAATCAATCCCAAGAGCAAATGATCGGGCATGTTTGGATAATTTCGATCTAGGAAGCACAGACACTTCCCTGGACCTCCCGTGGTCGTCCTCAATCCGTGTCGAACGCGGACACGCCGTGGACACGTGGTGGACACGGCCCAAGCGTGTCCACTTTTTTTTTAATTTTAGGGGTTGGACACTGCCTGGACACGTGATTGACACGGCCTGGACACGTCGGCCCATTACATCACGCGGCCCAGTCAAGATATCCCTAACAAAGAAAAAAAAAGACCCCCTCACCCGATTCGTGCGAGTCTGTCCCGAGTCTCCCGACACTCCCAAAGCCCTAAACCCCCCGCCCGTCTCTCTCTGGGTTCCTTCGTCTCTCCCGTTCGCACTCATTGCTTTTCCGATTGCCGCCAAGGAAGTTGCATCTCCATCGCAGCCACTCCAGTAGCCGTCGCGAGCCACGTCTCCGGCAACTACCAGCAGCAGCCTCGCGAGGACATCTGCCCCAGCAGCAGCAAGCAGCCGCGAGGACAGGAGCAACTGCAAGTAGTCGTGCCGCTGCCGTCGTCAATCAGCTGTTGCGCCGCCGGAACACAAGTTGTTGCGCCGCCGGAACACAAGCTGTTGAGCCGCCGTGAAGGCCTTCATCTCCAGCGCTCTCTCCTCCGAAGACAGGTACCCCTTTCCCCCTTTGTTTATGTTTTTCTCCTTCCTCCACTTCGTCCCCATCCTCTACGTTTTCTTTCCTTCTCCACTTCCTCAATTCCCCATTCTCTCTTGTTTCTTTCTCCTCTTACATATTTTTTTTGATCTCCCGACCTCCTGTACGATTTCTTTCTATTGGACATTCATTTTTCTCCCAACCTGCTGCACTTCGTCCCTATCTTCCTCCTTCACTTTCTCCACTCCATAATCTTCCTATTTTCTTCCTCCTCCACTCCCTATTCCCCCAATATCTACATCCATGACAACTAATTTCCTAATCTCCCTCTTGCTCAACGCTGTTCCAATTTATTGGTCATTCTTCTCCACATATAATTTTCTTCCTTTTCTCATCTCAATCCTCTTCTCCTTATACCCCCTTACCCCCTCATTCTTAGTAAATTATTAATATTACGAATTTAAAGTTTACTGTTGCATGGGTCTTATTGTAACCTTGCAATTGAATTGATTAAGTTTATTGTTTGCATGGAATTTGAATCAATTGATTGATCAAATAATCTACTGCATAAATTTGATTGTGTCAATTTAATCTGCTGTTGGAATTGGTTGGACTGATTGCATTTGCAAGGAATGAAATTTACTGGTTTACTAAGCTTATTATGCAACTGATTTTACTGATGTATTTAATTGTCTATATCTGCCATCTCTTGTTTGGTAATGGTTGAATGAATTTGATTGTGGTTTGTTGTATTTGTTTGTTCTTGTCGGTTGATTTAGGACATGAATCCGACAAATTTGGAGCCAGAAGTGGTGGATGACACCACTCCATTGTGGCAATGTCACAAAGTTGGAGAAGGCTGCAAAAGGGGGAAACTACTTGTTTCAATGCAACTATTGTATGACCACTTTTAAGGGGTCATATTCTAGGGTGAAGGCGCACTTATTGAGGACTCCTGGTCATGGCATCAAGGTTTGTGGAAAAGTTAATTAGGCAAATATTTCTGAGATGCAAAGAGTGTGTGATGAAGCAGAGGCAAGATTAAAGCAAGCTGCTCTTAGGCAAGTGCCATTGCCTGGTAGTCCCACATTCTCAAGCCAAGGTAGTCATAGTGCGAGTGCAAGCTCCACAATGGGATTATCTTTTAGGCAAGATGGCTATGTTGTTGATCCTAGAAAGCGGAAGGGCATAGGGTGTTCAGCATTAGAGAAAGCATTTAACCTTGAGAAGAGAGAGCACTTGAATTCTGAAATTGCACGCATGTTTTATTCTGGAGGATTGCCTTTCAACTTGGCTAGAAATCCACATTATTTTGTTGTTTTCTCATATTCTGCTAATAATGCTATTCCTGGATATGTTCCTCCTGGATACAATTCATTGAGGACCACTCTATTACAGCGGGAGAGGGCCAACCTTGAGAAGCAACTTGAGCCTATAAAGGAAAATTGGAAGAATTTAGGTGTGAGTATTGTTTCTGATGGTTGGACTGATGCCCAAAGGAGGCCTTTAATTAATTTCATGGCAGTATCTGAGAGCGGGCCAATGTTCTTGAAGGTTGTCAACTGTAAGGGTGATTACAAAGATAAATACTATATTGCAAATCTGATAAAGCAATGCATCCAAGAAGTTGGACCACAAAATGTGGTTCAAATCATCACAGACAATGCTCCTGTTTGCAAGGG
Source organism: Alisma plantago-aquatica (assembly GCA_963693085.1). Lineage (NCBI taxonomy): Eukaryota > Viridiplantae > Streptophyta > Magnoliopsida > Alismatales > Alismataceae > Alisma > Alisma plantago-aquatica. Next base: position 1,982,797,610 of record OY856409.1, read on the forward strand.
GGCTGGCATACTTGTGGAGGTTGATTACCCTCACATATTCTGGACTCCATGTGTGGTGCACACATTGAATCTTGCATTGAAGAACATTTGTGCTGCAAAGAACACTGAGGCAAATAATGTGGTGTATGAAGAGTGTTATTGGATTACCGAGGTTGCTATGGATGCATCTTTCATTCGCACTTTCATTATGAACCATTCTATGAGACTTGCTATGTTTAATGAATTTGTACAATTGAAGATGCTTGCTATTGCAGAGACTCGATTTGCTTCAACAATTGTGATGCTCAAGAGGTTGAGGGCCATAAAGGTTGGTCTTGGAAACATGGTAGTAAGTGAGAAGTGGGCCCTCATTAGGGAGGATGATGTTGTTAAGGCCCAATCTATCAAAGACAAAATCTTGGATGATATCTGGTGGGATAAAGTGGATTACATTTTGTCTTTCACTGAGTCCATGTATGACATGTTAAGGGCAATCGACACTGATAAGCCATGCTTGCATTTGGTGTATGACATGTAGGACACCATGATTGAAAAAGTCAAAGTTATCATCTACAAGCATGAGAGGAAAAGCCATCAAGAGGAGTCTAGTTTTTATTCTGTTGTTCACAAGATCTTGGTGGATAGATGGAACAAAAGCAACACTCCTCTCCATTGCATGGCTCATTCTTTGAACCCTAAGTAAGCATATTTTGCCAAAGTTCTTTATGTTGAATATCACTTGCTATAATTTATCTCACACATATACTATTTATTCTCTTATAGGTACTATTGTAATATTTGGTTGAATGAGGATCAGACTAGGGTTGCTCCAAATCAAGATTTGGAGATCTCAGCTGAAAGACCAAGATGTTTGAAAAGATATTTTCCTAGTCTAGAGGAGCGTCGCTTAGTGAACATTGAGTTTGCTAAGTTTTCCTCTCGTATTGAAGCTTTTGGAGAATTTGAATCATTGACTGACAGGGAGATCATGGAGCCACATATTTGGTGGCTTGTCCATGGAGGAACTACCCCACATCTTCAAAAACTAGCAAACAGATTACTTCAGCAACCATGTTCTTCCTCTTGCAGTGAGAGGAATTGGAGCACATACTCATTCATCAACTCTTTGAGGAGGAACAAGATTACTCTTAAAAGAGGAGAGGATCTAGTATTTGTCCACTCCAATCTTCGTCTCTTATCAAGGAAGAAGCCAGAGTACAATGAAGGGGAGTCAAAGATGTGGGATATTGCTGGAGATGCCTTTGATTCATTTGCAGGCGCTGGACTTCTTGAGGTGGCTAACCTCTCACTTGATGAGCCTAGCATGGAGGGTTTGCTAGTTAATGATGATGGTGATGATAATGATGATGTTTCTGTTTTAGTTGAGTAGTTATGTATTGGTCTAGGGGATGCTTCTATCACGATCATGTATCTTTTTGAGGTTGTATTAGCTTTGTAGTTTGTAGTCTTGCTTGAAAGTTGAAATTATGGATTGTGGAATTATGGTTTAATGAATGATTGTCTGCCCATCAAGTGAATGAAATCTGGATTGTACAATTCACTTTCCATGATTGCATAAATTTATATATAAAAAATACATACATATATATATTAGTAAAAAAAAATTTGTCGTGTCCACGTCGTGTCCGTGTCCTAAATTTTTCAAAATCGTCGTGTCCTGTGTCCTTGTTCGTGTCCGTGCTTCCTAGATTTTGATAAACAACACACATTTGCAATAGGATGTTGAATAGTACAGGAACGAGTACCTTTGCGAACAACAATGGGAACATCAAGGTCAGATGGTTCTACAGAAATCTCTTGAGTAGAGGAAGATGGGGAAGGCTCAGAGACTGGAGTCGCTACCTCCTCTAGATCCTGCCTGCCTCGTCTGCTATAAACATGTTGATATTGTTGAATTAATGTATCACTTGTTGGCTGCTCTTCCTGAATGACAGTATAGTCAGGAATGATAGGTGGCACTCTCTCACCGATGTCTGATGGTGGCATCTCTCACTTTCACACAATTGCTCCCCCTTACTGGGAACACTAGAGAAAAAAGGTGTGGATTCATGGAAAATTACATCTCGAGACACAAATATACGGCGGAGACTGGGACAATAGCACTTGTATCCTTTACTAGTGTTGGAATACCCAAGAAAGAGAGTCCTAATAGACCTAGGGGATAATTTATCAGACTTAGGATCGCAATTGTGGACAAATGAAGTACACCCAAACACTCTGAGAGGAACAAGAAAATGCGGATCTTTTGGACGTAAAACAGAAAAAGGAGTACGGGCTTGAATCACCGAAGAGGGTTGCCTGTTGATCAGGAAACATGCATTAAGTAAAGCATCAAACCGAAACCTCCTAGGGACATTAGATTGAAACATAATAGTCATGTTAATATCAAGAAGATGACGATTTTTACGCTCAGCTACTCCATTTCGTTGAGTGTGAGGACAGGACGTACAATGAATCATTCCAACAAAGCTACAAAATCAACCATAGCAGTTTGAACATATTCCAAGGCATTATCAGTTTAAAGCATTTTAATGTTGCAATCAAATTGAATTTTTATTTCTTGATGAAAATGCTTGACAATGGATAACACAGACTCTCGACTCTTTAATAAATAAATCCATGTCATGCGAGAAAATCATCCACAAAGGAAATAAAATAGCGAAAACCATTATAACTATTGGTCTTTACAGGACCCCAAACATCACTATGGACGAACTCAAAAGGGACAAGATGCCCATTTATTGACATGACTGGGATAAGACAGTCTATGATGTTTTCCCAATTGACAGAACTGACACTCTAATGAAGACACTTGGGACAACTCAGGTTCTAAGTTTCTCAAGCTCTCGAACGACGGATGTCCATATCTGCAGTGCCATAGTAAAGGAGAACCGCTCAAAAGGATAGCTGGAGCAGGAGCAGATACTTGGCGAGGCAGACTGTTACCGTAGAAGAGGTAGAGATCCACCTTTCCTAGGCCCCCCACCAATCGTCCTCATACTCTTGATATCCTATAATAGAAAACAAGAAGGCCCAAACGTCACTGTACAGTTCACACTATCAACTAATTTTGCAACAGAGAGAATATTAAAAGGAAATGCAGGCACATAGTGAACCAATTTAAGATTAATTTTAGGAGTCAGAGAAACAGATCTACTTGCTAACACTCTCCTTACTGAACCATCTGCTATGGTCACAGATTTGTGAGGAATATGTGAGTCATTGGAGTGAAGTAATCTCCTCATACCGGTCATATGCCAGGATGCTCCAGAATCAACCACCCATGAAGAAGTTGAACCCGAAGCCAGTAGAGAAGTAGCCTGATTATCAGTGGTAGAAGCCAGATTTGTAGAGGAAGAAGATCCCACACTCATATGTTGTGTAGCCAGAAAAAACCTATCATATTCTTCCTTTGTGAGTGTGATGCCAGAAGAACCAATACTTGATGTAGATGGCTCAGAAGACTCAGCAGTACTTGCACAATTTGTTGCTCCCACAGGTGGTGCAGCAGGTCTTCCATGCTTCTTCCAGCACTTCTCAACGGTGTGTCCAGGTTTGTCACAGAAGGTGCACTTGGGACGTGCTCCACATCCTCGTCCCATACTTGTATACGGCCTCCTCAAACTGCGGCAGCTACAGATGCATGAGATCTCCAGAAGGCGAGAATGTTGTAGAATCAACTAGTTCAAAATTTGATTATAGAATTCTCGAGTAGGCTTCTTTCAGGCTGGGAAGTTTGTCAGAAGCGAGGATGACACTGTGGGCCGAACTGCAAGACGAATTCAGACCCGATAGAAACTTTGCAGTAGTCAAGTCATCTCTGTCTTTGACATGTTCTTGGACAGTCACTGGATGATAGAAGCTCAGCTCATGAGCAATACCTTGGATCACTCTAAAATATTCTTCTAAAGGCTTGTCTCCCTGTCGTTCAGCGAAGAGTCGATCATATATCATAAACTGACGAAGAGCATTCTTTTCTTGAGAGTAATGCTTCTTCACATCATCCCATATGTCTTTGGCAGCATTATAGAACATGAAGCTAGCAGCAATAGGAGGTTCCATGCTCCCCCATAGCCAGGTCTTCACCAAACTTTTATGACATTTCCATTCAGCATAGCCTTTTATCAGTAGAAGCGGGAGGATCAGAATCAACATGTTGTGCTTTATCTCGGAATTCTAACACTATATGGACAGCATTCATCCACAAGAGATAATATTTCCCGTTAAGCTTGATGGAGGGGATAGGCGACATCTCGTTGTAGATAGTAGATGCCTTGGTGTCCTCCATGATTTAACGGATAGATAGAGTGACGGAGAGATACACGTCACAGAAGACTAGAAAGTGACGGAGATATACACGTCACGTCAAAAGATTAGATGTGTTTCCGACGCATCCACAGCCCCCAATCGAAAAATTCCCTAATCACACATGGAGGAGATGTGATTAGGAATTTGCTACGTACGCACGGAGCCTCCGGTATGAGTTTTAACGAGCCGTCTTACGTAGACTCTGCCTTCGGAGTCAACTGGAGGAACCAGAGGCTGCTGACGGGCGGTGGGCCTGGCCGGTGACTGTTGCGGTCGCAAGATCGGCGACAGCTGTTGCCCTCCTAAGCGGTGAGGGTTGCTGCCAACGGTGCGGCGGCGACGGCTGTTGTTGTGCGGCGGCCGACGGCGAGGGAGAAAGTGGGGGGAGGGGGGAGTGGCGCCCTAGATGGAACCCTAGGAGCCTTACTCTGGTACCATGTGAACGTAAGTTGCAAGGCTGCTTGCAATGCAGCTTGTGTGAGGGTTCAAGATCACTCACCCTTTTATTAATAGAACTAGTGAAATTACATAGAGGTCCAACAATAGATAGAAATTACAAATAACATAATCTAAAGAGATATATTAACAATAAAATTTGGGAATTGGGATTTATTCGGGAGTTTCATACGTCTAGGGATAAGTTCGTGTTTTAAACGTGACTTTTTCAAAAAGTCGGAGTACATTGTGACTAGGAGTGAGAGTGTGGCCACTACCGTTGGTGCCCACCTTAAAGCCCTTTTGTATTGTACATGCACAAAATAGAGACAAAGAGGAGGAAGATGAATCGTCAAGAAAATCCTAAGGAAGAAAGAGTAGTAGGAAACATGGGGTCTACATCGCCTTATTGCTAGGGCCCCCTTACGGATAGATTGGAGGGGTAGAGTGGCAGTGAGAGTGTGGCCACTGTCGTCGGTGCCCACCTTAAAGCCCTGTTGCATTGTACATGCACAAAATAGAGACAGAGAGAACAAGGAGGAAGATGAATTGTGAAGAAAATCTTGAGGAAGAAAGAAGAATAGGAAACATGAAGTGCTACATATTTTAAGTGCTTGTCTCGACAAATGGGTCATATCCAAATCTTTTAGAGGACAAGTTTGGCTGAGAAGACAAAAACTCATATAGCAGAATATATAAGTTATAGGTGGTGGATTATAGGGTTATCGTCTTCAATGGGAGTAGAAGGGTATAAATGATATATTACAATCAAAAAAGGGATAGTAGTATAACAAAAAGACCTCAAAGGGCCACGTAAACCTTTGTCTTCAAAAATGATGGCCAAAAAGAGTGGGGCCTTGTCCTATGTCTTAAAAACAGCACCCTAAAAACATGGATCCTTGGGGGGCTAATACAACGTTCACAACATTTTGCTTTCGTATCACATGTGTTGAGAACTTTGATGCACCATTAGGCTTGTACAGTCCCACTTGTAATTCTAATCTGTAGAACATTCAATAGACAAACCAAACGCCTTGTGTGTAATTAAAAAAATATGTGCTATGTCAGAATCAAAAATATATAAGGTGGACACCTAGACCGCTCACCAAAATCACCAAGCGCCTAGACAACTTGACAACCATGTTTTGCACAGATCAGTTCATACCAAACCATGGATCCCTGACATATGATATTTTCAATAGCTATTTCACATCATGCATTTATGTCAAGATAAAATAGAACTATGGGTTGGGCACAAGATGGAAATCAAAACAAGCCAAAACATATTTCTGTGAAGGTATGACATTTATATATAAAAAGGTATAAAATTCATATATTCAAGTTTTGATAGTTATGCAATTCTAATTTCCAATATGGCTATCGATATTCAACTGCAAAATGACAAAGATACCTGAGGATTGAGAAGATTGCTGGAAGTAACTGAACCTAAGATAGACCTGTTGAGTCCATTTATATTTCGGTGTTCAAAAGATACAGTCCCACCCGGTTGAATAGAGGCCTAGAAAAGACAGACACAACTCTTAAGTAAACTTGTTGGACCAATGTAAGCCATAAAACATTAATTTTTTATAATAATAGATACCAGAGTTGGTCTGCCTTGACGCCCAGGAACAATACTCCACTCTGTGCTTACTTCCGCTGATTTCTGCTCTAGCTCCTTAAGTTTTATTTCAACAATAATACCCCCTTCATTCTTTTCATCTGGACGTGGATTTACTTCAATGTTGGAGAATAAAGCAAGTGAGTTTATATTTCTGAGGGCCTGTTTCCCTGCCTCAATGTTGAAGACATGCCCAGGACGAAGCTGAAGAAGACATACTGTAAGACAAGCATAGCCATGGAGGCACACCGTTTGGAGACAAATATACAAGTAAAAGGATATGTTCAACCCAAAAAATAAACTCAATGACTCAGTCAAAGACGTTTTGGGAGGAAAAAAATCCCAAATGAGAAGGCTGACCAGCAAAGTGATGAGAGATGGATATCTTTCATAAGTTCAAATCAGTTCACGATGTTTACTTAATAACTAAAGGTTGGAATGTAAAAGATCAACGACCATCAGTTATGTAGAGGAAAGAGTTCGTTTTATTTTGCTTTTAGCATCTGACTGGAATTTGGATAAAGCCACGCCTAAGCTACTTGCACAAATGCATAGAAAAACTCACCTGTGGAGGAAGTTCTCTGCGGACAACTGACAAATCGGTGTTACCTTCACATATATTGCCAAGCTTGTCTTGGAACTGGACAACAAGCTGTGTGATGTCACCCTCAACCACCTCGCACACGACTTCCTTGGTGTTAAGATTTCCAAAATTGACAACCTGGGCGCAGGCATAACCTTCATCATGGTACCACTTCTGCACCCGGTCTCTTATCCTCTGCAATAGCCTCGCACTGACCTTCCCCTGCTCTCTGAGCATATGAAGGATCTCCTTATACACAGGGGTTGGAAGTAGGCACGGCCTAGCACGCTGAATCCTCCTCTTGTATTCCCTCTCCTGGCTTCGAAAGTACTCCAGCTTCTCTCTGTCAGTCATGTCCGCATCCATCTCAACAGCCTTGGTCTGCGGCAAGAGCCCCACATTGATGCACTGGAACTTATCCGCAGACTGCCATGTGCTTTCTGTGAACGACACAGTGAGTGAGAGTGTACCATCAGGCTTAGTCTTGCCATCAAGATCGACCTTCTCAAACATGCCACATGTGGCGAGGGTTTCAAGCTCCTGCTGCAGTTGTGCCTTAGTGTAGACACCCCCGGGGCGGATAGACACCATCTCAAAGAATGAGTCTTCAGTGCCAGCAACAGTTGAACGACGTCTGCGGTCAAAGAATAGGATTTCGGAGATCTTGTAACGCTTGAGGCCACTAAGCTTGTTGAGTTGCACAACAATGTTGGCCGGCAAGCCGTGTGTGTCCCACTCCGGACCGGACGGATCCCGGTCCTCGTCCTTGGCATGGGCGGGTGAAGACGAAAAGAACCGGGACCAGAAACCCCCACCTTCCCCAGTGCCCCCGCTGCCTCCCCCGCCTCCTCCTCCGCCTCCGCCACTGCCGCCCAATCCAGAGCCGCTCCCACCACTACCACCAGAGAATAGGGATATGGAGGGGAAAGAAGAGAAGTGGAAGATAACAGCGCCGCCTAGTGCAGCGGAGGACAGTGCTATTGTTCTCCTAGAGAGCCGCCTGAGGCTGTCAGAGACGGGCTTTGGCGAGGACGAGGAACAGGAGGACAGCGCACATTTTGGGGATTGCGGTGCAGCAGCGGAGGCCGAGACTACGGGGGTAGGCTTCGTCCATCGGCGAGATGAGTTAGAAGAGGAAGAGGCAGCGGAGAGGGTCGGCGTTAGAAGTTGCTTGGAGGCACAGAAAGAGGACATGGCGGCGGCAGGGAAGGCGGAGGGGTGAAGGACTCGAGGATGAATGGAAAAAGCGGATCAGCGCAGTGAGCAGATGATATGCCAAACTGGGGGAGTAGAGTAGACATGTGCTATCCCCAAGGTTTTGTTTTGGGGTTTAGTTGGAGCCGGGTATTCGACTATTCGGGTAGCGATGAGAGCATCAGAGGTCCGTAATCCGTATCGCACAGTCCCATCGGCAATCGCCGCAAACCTATGGCTTTTTATATAAAGACTAGCTAAAAGCTCGTGCTAAAGACATAAATAGCAGTTAAATAAGTACAATAAAATATCTAATGTAAATTATTATACATGATAAAAATATAGATGATTATTTAAAATTTAATCTTTAAATTGATTTTTTTCTAATTCATAATTTTTAATAACAATAATTACATACAGCTTACTAAAAGAATAATTTAATTAATATTCAATTGAGACCCTCAAATATGCACCATAAAAAAATAAAGTGTAAAAAATGTGAAATAAAAGAATTTAGCTAATCCGTTAAGAGAAAGAGAGTAGCTCGACTAACTTATTCTAATCTAAAAGTACACAAACATACCGAACTTGATTAGTATATAGACATGCTAGATTGATCAACATATATACATGTTGCTAACGCACAAACAATGGATAGACCAATGAGCACATTGTCAAGCTACAGGAGCATATACAAATGCATTTGTTGATTTGTTCAATTGATCAGTTGACTCCCTCCAACTTATAACACGTAATTTCAAGGTGTAAGTCAAATTATTTTTCCTGTTGGACTTATGATGACCATGCATTAACATGTGTTAATATATATAAAACATACTAAGAAAAAGCATTCTGATTAAAAGCCAATTGACTTCCTCGAATATGTGAGCACATAGATAAATTGGAAATTAATACTCAGACAAAATATTTGAACACACAGACAGACTTTGTTATTTAGCGTTGAGATAGACTAATTGAATACATAAATAAATTGGATCAATGAGCACAGATAATTTAGTGGAATTATGTTTGAAAATATTGATGATGTCAAACACAGAATTAGACTGGATTGATTACTTTTTCCTCGTGTGTGTGTTTAATAGTTTGGTTGTATGTTCATTGTTCCAATTAGTGGTAAAAAATAAAATTGAGAATCACAAAAAATAATAATGTCGGCTGGGCACAACATGAATCTAAGCATTTCTTTAATTCGACAAAAAAAATTCCAAAACGTGCTTCTATAACAATTTTGTATTAAAACAAAACACACAATAAAGAATTATGAAAAAATTGTTGACGAACACATAAAAAATAAAATGTAATAAATCAAAATTTAAAAAAAATGTCGAGCTAAGCACATGAGACTGTACAAACTGATGAAGTACATAGATACACTGCTAAAATATACAGACGTAAGTGATAGACATGTTGATGAAGCATGTAACATACACATAACATGAGCAGATAGACAGACCCTTGAGACTTGGATAAACATAAGTAAGTGTGATGGAATTAATTAAAAAAAAGTGAAAACAAATCTTCCACGGGTTACACAGACTTAATATCGTAACAATTAAAAAATATCAATAAAAAAAGAACAACAGCTCGAATGAAAAAGGGGAGCAGCAACTTGACAACAACCTATTTTGATGGTACGCAGTTTTTTTTGTATGAAGAAGACAAAATTTTCCAGTCCACATACGTATATCACCAAAAAAATGTATGACAAATCAACTTTACTTGTGGCGGCAGACTGCGCGTCAATATGGAATAATAACATGAAATTGTCTATAGTCATCAGAAAAGCCAGCACATAATTAGGGGAACCAAGCAAGCAGTCACCTGGATGAGTATTGATGACACGCAGGTGTTGTGACAATTCGCTAGCAATGTACTCTGGTCATACAACATCCGTCTCTTGAATAACCCCCGGCCGTGATCAGAATATTAACTATGTAGTCCTTATTGGCTGGAAAATATTAAAATAACAAAACTAACATGAATGTAGATAGAAAAAATATATGACACATGGACAAAGGTGGGAAAAGCACACACGTGACTGCCTCTTATTCATATGGTATACGATTTAGTTAATTCCTTCCAACCTATAGTGCATACTAAAATCTAAACTAAAAATTATCTTTTTCCTTAATCTCATGACTAACACTACATTGGAAATAATTTATATATAATTAGTAAGAGCAACTCGATTTACTCCCACGTAACTTACTTTAATTTGGAAGTACAAACTAACATGACCAATTAATAAACATAATAAGTGTTCAAATATCTGGACCAATAACCAGATAGACATATTGTTAGAGTCTATTTTACGCTCAAGTTCATGATTACTATACTAACTACCTACAATAATTTATATACATTTCGCAAAGAACTCCCTCCAACATTAAGAAGGACACAAACATAATAGACTGGTTGACACACAATCACATTGGTAGAGTACAGAAACTGACTGCACCGATATACAGACAATCCCCTTACCAATCAACTATTTAATCAATATTTTAAGAATGATATATACATTATATATCTGTTTTGTAGTACACATGCCAACACAATATATGTAGCGGAAATCATGAAAACAGTGTACCGAGATGAGTGCTTTTTTTTTCTTTTTCTATTCGAACTTATATATTACAACTAACCGGAACATCAATCAACCGGAGAACATGGAATCCCTGTCGCAAACTTACTTTTTTTTGCAGATTTATTAATATTATTTCGATATTTCGATGCATATCTCCCGATCAACCTACAACATATACGCCCAACATAATTTTTGTTTAGAAACGTGACAATGTAATTGATGGATAAAATAATCGAATTGAATGAAGTACTAGCAAACAGTCAAAGAGGTGGCAAAACAGCCACACATACACTTGGAAAAGCAGGCACGACACGTGCGTTTATTCATATTGTAATAGACAAATTAGCCAATACAATGAGCAACAACAACGGATATATATTCGATTGGTTAGCATCTTCATCTCGTTTCGGGAATATCACCACCGTAGATGCACTTAAAAGTCATGATATACATACATGTTGATAGAGTCGGTTGAATTGTATAAAATATAGTTTAATAACCAATGAGGACGGGGGATACAATTACACAGTGCAAGGCAAGTAGGGCGATGAACAGCCGAAATGAGATTCTACTTATACCTACGAATAAGAGCAGTGCACCTGCTATTCTAGATGCCTGCTTCTTATTCCAGCTGCTTGATTTTGACCTGTCTGCTATTCCAGGTCATTGCTTCTTATTCCAGTTGTTTGCTTTTTTCGTCTATTTATTTACTGACACGCCTATGAAAAAGAGCACTGAACTTTGACACCTTCACAACTGATTTTTCGTAGGCTTGCCAGCACCTGCTGTTGGTCATCAGCAAATAAAGGACTCTTGCGGGCCGTAAATTTTCACAAAACTGTGATTGTTCCTGTTCAGGCGGTGCGTTTTCCGTGTGGGGTCACAGAGTGTCGACGGTGTTGTTTTGCTTGTGGGGTCACGAAAAGGTAGCTTCGTAATTGTAGCAGCCGATAAGAGTAGTGCACCTGCCTGTTATTCCAGGTGCTTGCTTTTTTCGTCTATTTATCTACTTACCTATGAATAAGAGCAGTGCACCTGCCTGCTATTCCAGGTGCCTGCTTCTTATTCCAGCTGCTTGCTTTTGACCTGCCTGCTATTCCAGGTCATTGCTTCTTATTCCAGTTGCTTGCTTTTTTCGTCTATTTATTTACTGCCACGCGTATGAATAAGAACACTGAACTTTGACACCTTCACAACTGATTTTTCATAGGCTTGCCAGCACCTGCTGTTGATCATCAGCAAATAAAGGACTCTTGCGGGCCGTAAATTTTCACAAAATTGTGATTGTTCCTGTTCAGGCGGTGCGTTTTCCGTGTGGGGTCACAGAGTGTCGACGGTGCTGTTTTGCTTGTGGGGTCACGAAAAGGTAGATTCGTAATTGTAGCAGCCGATAAGAGTAGTGCACATGCCTGCTATTCCAGGTGCTTGCTTTTTTCGTCTATTTACTGCCACGTCTATTTACCTATGAATACGAGCACTGAACTTTGACACCTTCACAACCTATCGTAGGCTTGCCAGCATGTATGAATAAGAGCAGTGCACCTGCCTTCTATTCCAGGTGTCTGCTTCTACATGGGAAGTTGGGTCTACATCGAGTGTTAAGGAAACAACTTATGTTCCCTCATGTTCATCACATATGAAAAAGAAGAGTGCTCATATGATGAAAATATTCATAATGGATTTATCAATACCTAAAGAGCCATATCTACTTCCTAGCTGCACAAACTGTGTACATTGTCATGCAAAAAGATTTCCATATGAAATGAAAATATTTTGTTGCTATGATGGAGAAATTTCTTTAGTAACAAATATCACCCCATCAGAATTATACTATCTATATTCATCATTGGACAAAGAGGCTATTCACTTTAGACAATGCATCAGAACATACAACGACACCTTTGCTTTTACATCTATAGGTGTGAATGAAGATAGAACACTTTCAAAGAGAAACAAAGGGATATACATCTTCAAGGTGCAAGGACAAATATATCATTTCATAAACAAAATAATACCCGAAGATAGAAAGCCATCACATCTACAATTATACTTTTATGACAATGATCATGAGTTAGAAAACAGACTGCATCAATCATCAAGATTAAAGGAGGGTGTAGTTAGAAGATTGATTACTATACTATATAGTAATCCATACACAATTTTTTTTCAAAATTTAAGGGATTTGGATAATTTTGATGATGTAAAAGTAATTATACATAGTAATCATACCTACACAGTACTCTAGGTTTCACATGTTTTCTGTGGGGTGTTATGTTTGTCAGGTGTCTTTTATGAGGTGTTATGTACATATGAACAATGTAGTAGCTGTCATACCTACATAGTACTCCAGGTTTCACATATTTTTTGTGATGTGTTATGTTTTTCAGGTATCTTTATGAAGTGTTATGAACATATGACCAATACATCAGCCATCATACCTACAAAGTACTCTAGATTTCACATATTTTTTGTGAGGTGTTGTATGCCGACCATCATAAGTTATGTACGTGCTTAGCACGTGCACACTGCTAGTATCCTAAGAAGGCAAGCAAGTTGGAACGAAGAGCAAGCAGGACACTTACGTTTATTTATATTACTAGTCGTAAGCCCGTGCTACGCACGGCATTTTGGATTTACATAATGTAATATTAAAATACAGTGCATTTAATTGTTGGAGGCTTTGTAATTGCATAATGTTCTGCATGTGTTATACAAGATTTTCAATAAAATATTATACATATCATAGTGATTGAAAAGACTTTATCTAAGAGAAACCAGCACATTGTGATTTACTGACAAATAGGTAATTTTTCTACTTGAGCGGAGATATTTTAAGACATGAAACACTTTAAAGTTGCATTTACTGCTCTAGCATAAAATGTGGTATTCAAAATGTTCCAGTACGCACCAGATTAATTAGAAATAGTATGCCAAATTCTATTGTGGAAGAAAGAACATGTACATACAAATGCACAGATTATGAAAGTGTTGATGCTTTTTTTGTCAACCTAATTGCTGGAATAGAAAGAATGTGAAGCTATATTTGGTAGTGTCGTGAGAATGTGGCATATTGAGTGCATTGCTACCTGAATGTCAAAAAGTCTCTCCACTTGTAGATGGAATTGACCTTAAAAAGGATTGTTATGCGAACACTATATGAAATATAAATATTTACAATATATGTACTAATTTAGTTCAGCAAACTTTATACAACAGCTCATGTTTGTGCTTTTACAACCCAAGAGATCAAAACATTAGGTTATGTAGAGTCTTTCCTTTACACAAAAAAGGTCGTCGGTAGCTGTAACAGACCAATAGAGAAATTTCAGATCAAACAGGCAAATGTAGGTCCAATACAAGAGCAAGTTGTGGCCCATTTTTATTCTTGACTGCTTGGGTTGCATTTCATGACGTCATCTTGTTTTGCTCCTCAAACCACCGAAGTCCATTTCAGCTACAAAAATAATCAAAGTTGTCATTTATTAGTAATGAGAAAGTTAACAGTATAGTAGCGTAGTTATAAGTTGAGTAGTAGGTTCATTTGAATCTTATAATATTCTGTCTAAATGGTTCAGATATTTCATTAGAAAAAAAATTATACAACGTAGATGAACATGATATGTATTTTATTAGACAAAAAAATTAAGTATTTCTTGCACTTCGTAATTCGACTAACCACTATTTTTTTTCATGTTGTTTGTGTTGGATGTATGTATATATATTACTAAATTACTTCAATCCTGTGGTTGAACTCTAGCATCTTCCAAATAACTCCGCATACGCTTCCTAGCTCTTTGATAATGATAACTACCTATAATCAATTGGCATAATTATGTACACACAACTAAACTGCATTATAATATAACCAAAAAAAAGATATCTACACAGAACCTATGTTGAAAAACAAAACTGAAACATAAATTCACAGTAAAAAAAATCAACTGAAAGAGCACAAACCTTGATAAGATGAGCTTTCCATATTTGAACTATTTGCGTAACCTATTATAATAGAAAAAAATAAAAAAGTGATTGTCAATTTACAAATGAAGTTATATTTTATCAGAAAAAAAATGTATAAATTAAAAGATATGAGCATAAGAAACATAGAAGTCAAAATTTCCTAATAACATATATAATGACTATATGTTCAATCTTTGACCAAGTTTACAATTTTAAATTTCAAATTTAATTTTGTATACCAAACAAAGAAGACAAACAAAGCAAAATGGGTTGTTATACATAGTATAGATTTTGAATGAATCAGATTCAAAAACAACATTCAGTAAAAAATTGAAATGCAAATTGGAATCTATTATGATCTTTGACCAACTTTGCAATTCTAAATTAATAATTAAATTGAAAAGAATTAAGTACATATCAAATACGCAAGTCTAGCAATTTGATCAAACTTTGTATGTCTCCGAATCTGAATATAATTTTAAAAAGTAAGTTAAAATCTATTATTATCTTTGACGACCTTTGCAATTTTAAATTTTAATTTTAATCTCGTATACCAAAAAAGACAAAAATAAAATAAAACTATAGTTTTGGTAAATTTAGAAATAATTTAATACACATTATTTAACCAATTGTAACAGACTGACATGGCTTTGTATGTCTACTATTCTAAATATAAATTTGGAAATTTCAAACATTTTTAATATGCTTTTTACTTTATGTTGTTGGTTTACTCTGCTTTGATTGATGCAGTACTAACGTTAGAACCTACAGGTTACTATTTAGGTGTCTTTTTACCTTTCCTTCCTCCCATTCGAAGGTAAAGTTCATGTTTGAGGAATGTATGTACCACGCTTCCTTATCTCGCTGAACCTGTCAAAAAAGTTGCAATGCAATCTAATGCAAATAGTCGTAAATGCATCTTTCATCCAAAGAGAACGGACACATTGGATGGAATTGATGGAGGATGCGGGGTGAATGGAAAATGACAAAGCTAAATGCAGAATGGGTTGTTCGTTTTCCATACACATTTCCTGTTGCTGACAGAATTTAATTATTTTTGGTGTTGTCTTCCATCGATGAAGCCTAATTTTCCATTTCTGGTCTGTATAATTGCTGCTGATGAGATTGAGGAATAGGTAATGAGTTGGAGATAGATGGTGTTTGGACAAGGTCAGAGCAAAAATATAAAAAAAAGAATAGTTATTAAAGAGAGAGATATGGTATGTGTATATGCAAGTCTCTGTTGTTTACTGTTGCTGCCATACCATCCCACGTTTGGAAATGACATAAGGAATAATTGGAACTTTAGTTGCGGTATTGAAAAGGTTGGGCTTTGATGTTTGATGATGTTGTTGGAAGGGAGTACATGTGAAGAAGAGTTCTCAATTTCAGTCTTAACAAACAGCAGCCTGTAAACAGAGGACTAATTTGAAACATGAGATGAGCAAATACGTGGAGGTCTGCTAAAGAAATGGAAAAGGAAGAGGCGGAGGGGTCAGGGTGATGGAGGATGATTTCATTGTGGTGGTCGTGCATCAACTTTTTAAAAATGTTATTGGGCGGAAGATTTTTACCGAAAGTTTTCAGAGGCAGATCAACAAGCTGTTGTCATCTATACCTCTGCAGTACCAGGGGTCTGTGCGGTTTGATGAGTCCCGTTTCGCTGGGATTCAGGTACCGTCCTAATGCAATCCTCAGTCTGATTTGGAACAAACAAACACATGTTGTATTCTGTCAGCGCTACATCCAATCTAACCCATGCTCAGTATCGGGTACCAAACGCGTCGTAAGGCTTGACATCCAGTAGGATGACATCCTCGTCAGGGTGATCCTATTATAGGAATAGCTCAAGAAAAAAGGACAGAAGACGGTAGGAAAGGAACTAAGGAACAAAGAATAGAAGACAGTAGAAACGGAACTAAAGAAATGAGGCAGAATGCAAGCTCTAAAACGACTAAAAGCAAACATGTTCGTCGTTACAAAATCCGAAAACGATTTCCGCCATCGCTATCAAACGTTTACCTCGTCCCTCGTGTTCCTGCTCACTTGGATCATCATGGACATGCCTTAGGAAACTCCCAAATACATCCAATTAAAAGTCTGAACCCAATCTAGAAAATTGGCAAGGACAATCGACAAAATGTGATAATCAACACATGTCTACGGGTTTCTACCCACATGAAAAATGGTCGGACCAAACTCTGCTTTAAAAAAAATCTTCCCAACCTCGTGACTCGTGAAGAGGCCATTTGCTGCCTTATCTCCGCAGGTAATAGACTCCATTTGGGAAGTAGGAAGCGGAGGCATCCACCGTTCAGTAAAGAGCTAAGAACTCACCTTTTCAATAGCTCAGCATTAGTCTCGCTCGTCGTTGCCTTTGACATCAAAGTCGCGCCTCGGAGACAGATGTAGGAATGATATCTTGATGGGGGCTGGAAGTGGGCAACAACTAAAAAGCAGGCAGCGTCAAAGAGAATGGAAGCGAGGAAGACGACGACTCTTGTGATCTCGTCAGCTGGCCTCAGCATGCGAAATGGTAGGAGCCAACAGAGGTGGTGCCATACTGAGGCGGTGGTGCGGAGAAACGAAGGTGTCTGTGGAGCCCTACGACCGCTTGCCCAAACCGTAGCACTGGGCGGAGGAGGATAAAGAATGGATAAGAAGAACGGTTGAGATAAGTGTTGACAACTTTGACCGCTTTTACAAATATGTACATATTGCAATAAACACCTAAAATACTGCTTCTGTAATGAGATAAGGACTGACCTAAGCCTCCTCTCCGGCAGTGTGCACCCTGAAGGCTCCAGAATACTTTCAGTCAAGTGTAGGCGCCAGGTGGAACCATAAGAAGGGTATGAGCCGTCAAAAAAATGAAGGAGGAGAAGGCAGAAAGGAAAGTACCAATGAGAAGAAGAAATAGCGGTGGAGGAAAAGGTGTGAGGGCATCGGCCCTGGTGCATGTTTATTAGGGATCGACGGTTTTGTATGACTGGAGAGGAGTCTGGTTCCCAAGGGAAGATGAAGTTGGCAGCACAAGAAATGACCGTGAACGAAAAAATCTGTGAGTTCCCAAACGGTGTGAAATTTACAAAAAAATCTGAGACAAAGAATCTCTTGGATGACTGTCTCTTTATAGAATAAAGGATCAATTTGTAATAAGAAAAAATGCTTGTGAATATTGCAGAACTAATCCGACTCATTATATATAGTATAGATATGGTAGTAGAAGACTAGCAAGAGAACACATGCTAGATACGTTAATTCCAATAGACATACATAAACATATGAACGAAAAAATCTGTGAGTTCCCAAACGGTGTGAAATTTACAAAAAAATCTGAGACAAAGAATCTCTTGGATGACTGTCTCTTTATAGAATAAAGGATCAATTTGTAATAAGAAAAAATGCTTGTGAATATTGCAGAACTAATCCGACTCGTTATATATAGTATAGATATGGTAGTAGAAGACTAGCAAGAGAACACATGCTAGATACGTTAATTTCAATAGACATACATAAACATATGCATAGCTATTTATTTTTCACTATTTGTCTAATTGACTTTCTTTTCATACAGTAATACTATAAAATTAAATATTCGCTAATAAAACTTTGTTCCTAATATGTGTTAACATACTGTCCAATACATTAGTGTTCACATCACCCCCATTCTGGTGTTATATTGTTGAAATTTTTGTAGATCACATGTATACCATATAAATAAAAATATGTGACCAGCCTGCTATTTGTACCTTCGTACCTAGTTGCTTATTATACTTATGTGCCTACCTGCTTAAGGCATTTATTTATTTTTATCTCATCCACCGTTATTTTTGTATGTTTTAAGAGCATGTTTATGAACTATGTATGCATGCTTCAAAAGACATCTATGTGTATTTGCACCTTTGTTCCTGGCTGCTTATTGTACCTATGTGCTTGCCTACTTATGGCATTTATTTATTTTTATCCCATCCACCAATATTTCTGTATGCTTTAAGAGCATGTTTATGAACTATGGTTGCATGCTTTAGCAAGACGTCTATGTGCTTTAGGCGCATGTCTTTAAACTCAACGATGTATCACATGTGTGTGTTTAATCTTTATCTTCTTATGAGATTGCTTATATAAAAATATATTCTTTACAAAATACATATAGATGGTCTTGTTAGAACAAATGCATTTGAATTTTTTCTGTACTATTACACTTTTTTTATTAAGTAGATTGAGACAAATTTGACTCAAACGTGAAAATTTCATCTGCTAAGCGGGGGCTAGATACAATATAATATTATCAAATATTTTTTTGGATTTACACCTAACTCACAATCTATCCAATTAATTGAATTCAATTCAACCAATTAAAACTCAAGGTGGCCCACTCCACTACTTATATTTGCATCTGAAAAAATATATAATTGGCATTGAACAAAAATACAAAGACGGTATTAAGTTAAAAAGATGCAATATTATTTGACAAAATCCAAACCCATAGCCGCCCCAATTCTAGATTTGAAACTAAAGGTGCCATTTTTTTCTTTGTGTTAGTTTAAATTAGGTTCACATATGTGGAATTTTCCATATCAAATCTAGTCTGAAAAACTTGGACAACGACGACTCTAATATGAGTTGCAAATCAGGATAGTCTTCACAATATTTATCTTCTTATGAGATAGCCATACGACATAAAATATATTTTTTTACAAAATATATATAGATGGTCTTGTTAGAACATATGCATTTGGATTTTTTTTCTATAGTATTACATTTTGTACATTATATAGTTTGAGCCAAATTTGAATCAAAATTCAAAAGTGTTCGTTAGGCAGGAGCTAAATACAATATAATGTTATCAAATATTATATGGATTTAGACCTAACTCACAAACTATCTAATTAATCAAGTTCAATTCAACCAATTAAAACTCAAGGTCACCCACTCCACTACTTATCTTTACATTTGACAAAATATATAAGTGGCATGGAACAAATATACAAAGATAATATAAATATAAAAGCATGCATTAATCAATGGTAAACAAAAATGGGTAAAAGTGAATTTGAATAAAGAAGGTGACATTTGTATTCCAACCAATCACCATAAAATCAAGCAAGTGGTAG
The DNA here is from genome assembly GCA_963693085.1 of Alisma plantago-aquatica. Taxonomy (NCBI): domain Eukaryota; kingdom Viridiplantae; phylum Streptophyta; class Magnoliopsida; order Alismatales; family Alismataceae; genus Alisma; species Alisma plantago-aquatica. Next base: position 1,982,817,436 of record OY856409.1, read on the forward strand.
CTGGAATAGCAGGCTTGTCACCTTGCTTTATTCATAGGTATATAGAAAAAATAGGAAAGAGCACCCATTAAGCATGTGAGTTACGATTGAATATAAATATAATGATGGCAAACATACTTCTTGACAACTACATCTCACAAACATTCATATTCCTGAAAGAAAAACAATAATATGAGATATATACTCTTCATATGTGGATAAGATGTTATATAATAAAATAAATTTCTCTTTGACTGTCTCGTTGCTTTCACATAACAAAAATATAAAACCTAGCAACAAATGTGACAATGAAAATATATGTACAATAAGCTCAATTGCAATATTATAGATGTATCAATATGATGTCACTAAATTGTAAGTTTGTATCTTGGATATCATAGAATTTAAAAAAAATTATTACTCATTTGAGAATTTTATTTTAGAAGATTCATATCAAGGCGGAAGGCTGACGGGAAACAAGTTACACCACCAACCGCTTCTGAGTAGAAAAACTAATCCTCTGAAACACTGCATCCATTGATTTGGGGGTCATAAAATTCCTATGTACAACGTTTTGAACCCTTTTGGAATGTTACATGCCTTTGGTTTTAAGAAACCAAAAGTGTCCAACTTGGAAGGTATAAAAACATATTGATTGTCGATGCACACTTTCTCATACTTAGCCACTTTGCCTAAGGCATCTTTGATAGTAGTTTGTCATGTAGTAAATACCTCACCTCTTATTCCCACTAGTGGGAAATCTCCTATTAGATATACACATGCATGCCTCCCTCTAAACCCATCTAAAAATTAGGACATCAGTTGTTATAAGTGTGATCCCTCCTACAGATTAGTCAAAAATTTAGCATGTGCCTCTTTCTTAATAGCAAATCCGGCATGTCTGAGTACGTGGTATGAACATCCACACAAAATGATGTCTATATTTAAACTAGTGCTCTCTATAATGAACTATGTGCTCCCCACAAGTGTCAAAACATTCCTTATGACTATTTGAACATATATTATCAATATGAAATAAAGGAATCATACGACAACACTTAAGGATAGTATGATACTTTATCATCAACATATGTAAGTTCATTCCATTAATAAAAATAGCAAAGAGAAAATTGTAAGACCACTAACCTTACTTTGTGGTTGAACATGCTTTGTTACCTTAAATGGATGCTTAAAACATTAATTTAACCCTAATATTTGCTTTGATATCATGTTATAAAGTTAAGTTTCAAGTGTTGGTGCAAGTTGGACATTGGTTGAATAAGATATGCAATATATGTGTTTATAAGAGCTTTTATGCAATTTCTCCATATCCAAGGTTTTCCTTGTAGCTTGTTAGAAGTACGATGTGCCTTATAAGTTTTCATATCATCTTAGATATAGTTGTACCTAAGACTTTGTAGATTTTGTCTATCTTAGTCATAAGAAAAGGTCTTCCGCTCTGGTGACTAGCGACTCACGCTAGGGCTTCTACCTAGGTCTCTGTCTGCCTGAGGGAGGGGGTATGGCCATTGTGGTTGTCAACAATGCTCTCCCCTGGGCTTTTCGTCTACGACACCCCAACCAGAGGTGCAATTGTCCTTATCAGAGCTGTGGAGCTTTCCGCCTGACCACCCTACCCGTCGGCTCCTATGGATCTATGCCTCGATACAAATCATTGTGCTGGTTGTGATGGCCATGTGCCGTTGCGAGTGTGTGGTTTTAGAGGTCCCTCTGGCAACGTCTTGGGAGCTGACGATCCCCTTTGTATTGGGCATCAAAGTGCCTTCTTGTTGCTTTCAATATGTTTTTTTGTAGGTTCAATAACTATGCTGCTTAAGAGTTGTCGTGCTATTGGCGTTGATCAACCCTACAATAAAGTTAATAGTCATTCTATTTTGGAGGTTGGCAGTTCCTAGTTTTCCCCTAGGTCACTGTCTGTGGTCGTGGTCGAGATTTCCCCTTGATGTAGTTGTGTTAAATGTCAGATGCATTTTGATGTGCGAATGTGGAAGATCAAGATTAATTAACTAGTACTGCTATGGTGTGTATATTGTGACCTCAGGATTTGGTAGAAGAAGTATCTTCTTGATAGATAATACCCATGATTGTGGATTGATACTGTGTAAAATCTGCTTTGCTCAGCGTGAAGGGGAGAAGTCTAGGTTGAAGTGTCCTACTTGTTTCCAATCTCATATGTTAAACGTTGTACCTCTTTCCTCCTTATCTTTGTTGCTACTTGATATTTTCTCCCATGTAGATGTTTTTTGGCCTATCTTAATATAACGTCATTTGTTCACTATAAAAAAAAAGATATAGTTTTACCTTTGGATGCCTAGTTGCACCATCAGTTGATGGGTATTATCTACCTTAGGTTTAGAATCTAAGGTTTCCTCACCTAGATGCCCTAACTCGATGGTTTACCCTTGTATGTTTGGATCTGATGGTCCACCTTGGGGTGGTGGGATCTGATGGTGGTATCTTGGTGTTTGAAATTTGATGGTTTTCTTATTTGAGGCCCCAAGGTCGGTGGTTTTCCTAGTGTTGATCACAACTGATGATGGTATTAGGGTTTGCTTTGGTGGCCTAGTGAAGGCATGACCCGAGGGACCACATGATGTTGACAATTGATGGAACTCTTGGGGTTGACATTTGATGGTCCTCCTGGAATCAAGAAATGATGGTTGACTTGGATTTGCATGGACGTGAGGCTTTGACCTTTGGACTCATGGCATGCATGTCTTGACACCTCTACCTTCTCTTCTCTCTCACCCTAAGCCTTATTTACCTCCCTCCTTTCATCCAAATGAGATCTTTACACACCTCCATCACCCTCTTCATCTTCTTATTTCTTGGGTGTGCCCCTCTGGCTTGGCGGAGAAGAAGGAGCCCTACGAGGTAGAAACTTGGTCGATCTTGCTTGCATGTGCATCCAAGGTTTGGATCTACCCTCTTATCGGTTGTTTGGAGATTCCTAGCCTTGTTTCTTAACCTAAGCAAGAAATATCTCCTTCACTCCTTCATTTTCCTTATTGCCCTACCTTATTCTCTCTTCCTTCTTGGTCCCATCCATGGTATTCTTGGTGGAGCATGTGGTAGAGGTTGAAGAATATCTTCTCTCTTCTTCTTTGACCTAGGATTTTGCTTGTTCTTGGATAAAGGAGTTATCTTGGACATGTGGAGTGATCAATATAGGGTTTTTGTTTTCTCTCTTTGAGCTACCCCTTCTATTTGGACCTTTTTCATCAACCTTGAGGCGAATCATATAACCTTCTTTACGTTTATTGCTTACTCTTAGCTTGTTATGCATAGATCTTGCTCTAAAACGTGATAACAAGTAGAAAGGTGGAATCTTTGACTAGGGTTTGAGCTTATGTGGTATTTTTGAGTAGATAATCTTCATTGATATACCTCTTTATCTTGTGCACATTCTTCCTTGGAAGTGGATATTCTAGACCTTGCTTGTCCATGAACCGATGGTGTTCTTGCGGTGAGAATTGATGCTTTTTCCTTTAAGTGTTTTGGACTGATTTCCTCCTTATTTCATGGTCTGATGGTTTGGCTTCTTGTGTCAACCGATGGTGTACACTACTTATTATATTAGACCTTCTTGTGTGCAAGAAACGATAGCCATGTTTCCTTTATAATTGATGGTGTTGATGCTCTCACCAAGAGGTTTAATTGATGGCTTCTTTAGCCCTTCAAATGATGGTTTTCCCTTGAGGTTTACATTCTGCTTTCACCCAAGGTTGACAACCGATGGATTCATTGGGTCATGATTTGATGGTTTTACTAGTTTCAACATTCGATGGCTTCACTGGTTTATGATCCAATGGCTTCACTGGTTTCAACATTCAATGGCTTCACTATTCATGATTCGATGGTCTCATTTGGTCATGATTTGATGGTCTCACTAGGTCATTATTTTATGGTCTCACTGGGTCAAGATTCGATGGTGTTTCTGGTATACAACCAATTGTATTTCTGGTCCAAAACTAATGGTGTTTCTGGTTCACAACCAATGATACTTCTGGTTCACAATCGATGATTCACTTAGCTTGACATCTGATGGCCTCCCTAGGCCTACAATCTGATGGCTTTGCTATGTACATGATCCAATGGTTTAGGTTTGATGTTTATGATTCAATGGTGGTGTTTTCACTAAGTAACCATGATCTTTTGGTTGGGTTTGAAGTGCATGATTCGATGGTTTAAGTTGGAGTCCATCGTCTGATGGAGATTCTAAGTGCTAAGCTTTGTTCTTTTGCCTTTGTATGTGTGCAAACTGATGGTTTACTCTTGAGTGATGATTTGTAATGTTAACTCAATCCACCTTGATGAATCTTAGATAAATAATCAAGTGATGATGGTTGATAATATCCTATCTTTCCTACATGTTGTAATGATGAGAGAATATACTCAATATTAGTGGCAACCCTAATATGTTTCTTTGTGAACATCATAGCTCATATGATTGATGCTACCTTAAGATAAACATATGTACCACAAGTATGATGATGATGTGTTAACCCTTTTACAAGATGTGGAAAGATAATGATTTTCTTTCTATAGTTTATGTGGATGGTCTAGATGGCCTTTGGGCAAGTCTTGAGCCCTAGTGAAGGTGTAACCCTATTTATGAGTGACAAGGATTAATATCATGTGATGGTGTGAGAAGGAGTATAGTCTCATGGACAACAATGAACTAGTAACCCTATGATATTGTAATGAGGAATATGTCTCATATATTTTATATCTTCTGGATTTGTTGTTTAACCATGTTTGCTAGAAATGAATTAGGATTTTGTATGTCAAATTTGATTTATGCAACCTTAACTCACCCAATTGGCATTAACTAATCAAGTGGAATGCTAAACATGCAGTCCCCTTTGCCATAGAACCATCCCAATGTCAGGACTTACTCGAAGGGGAAACGAGTATTCCATAAGGGAAGCCTCGAGTCGTATACTTTTTAGTATATCTGAGTGTAAGTGACTGTGTGTCCTTGACATCCTGATTCTAAGATTTGGAGGATGGTTGCGGTCATGCCTCAGATTGAGAGGGGTTAAGGTCGTGTCTCAAATATTGTATATTTGATATGATTGAGGAAAGTTGTGTTGCTCCTCAGATGATATGGTTTTGTATACCATGGTTACTAGTGTTGTGACCTATATACCAAGGGCATACTAGGTTGATTGCAACTTGATAATGTATGTTGCTATATCAGACTCATACTGACTAAGGGGAAGAGATCTTAGGATTCTGACTCTCCTAGATCTTATATGGAACGTTTAATGACCCTGACCTGGGTTATGAGGTAACCCTATTTGTTTTATCTAAGTAAGTTACTTAAAAATGTAATATAATCCTCTGAGGAGTTTTGTTATCATGTGACACACTTATGTTTCAAGTTTGGTCTCGATTGAATGATGTTTGAGCATTGTTCCTTTGTTTTGGACCAAAGTGCAATTTACCCAAGATGATGGGTTATATTGCAAAATGTCACATATTGAACATGCCTTAAGTGTTTTAGAATCATAAGAAAGAGAATGATGCTAAGTAGTGGCTTGTGGAAAGCCTAAATTCTAAGTTTAAACTTGTTTGAATAATGCTGGTGACTTGTGTACCAATTTTGGTGCAAGTTGTAATTTACCCAAAATATAGGGTTGATATACAAATTACCACCTCTAGAGTATCCCTACTCCCTCCTAGTATCATTTAGAGGAGATATAAATAATGGGGCACCATGTTTGAATCAATTATGAGTGATGGTATTCTTGGTGATGAAAAGACCAAGAAAGGGGTTTGAATGGAAACCCTAATTTGAGCTTGTATTAGGTGTATCATGTTATAATGTTAAATGGGAGTCCCTATCAGACAAGGAGCCAAAGAGGAGACCCCCATATAGTGTTGTTAACTATTTTACTTTTCAAAAATGAGCTAAGAACCTCAATAAAGAAATGGTTATCGGCTTGCAACTTTCCTTGGGAAAGTTTGCATTGATTTGTGAATATAATAATAATGTGAGTGGAAGTGGCTTGTCCTAGAAGATAAACAAAGGGGGCCGACCCTTATCCCTTGCATTATCCTCAAGTTTTTATTTTGCATGGCAAGATAAATATAGTGCATGCAAGTACATGTGTCAACCATGCATGGAGACGTGGCACCTAGTAGCTTAAATTGATGACACCTCATTTTCACACTTCTTCATGAACAACAATTATATATACCCCTTCTTTCACCCCTTAGTGAACTTTTTCGAATCCTACCACCTCCTTTCTCTTAGATATCGTGCATGGAGCCTTTGTGTTGTGCATAGGTGATGTGGTATCGTGCATAGGCCTTGGGTATTGGCCTTAGCAAGTTGATATCGGCCTAGCAAGGTGATATCAACCTAGCAAGGTGATATTGGCCATAATGGAGTGTTTTTGGCCACAAGTGAAGGGGATATCAGACACAAGTGATGGCATATCGTGCAAGGGTAATCAAGTATCGTGCAAGGTGCTAAGGAGCAAGAGGGAGCTCCATACTTAACCCTAAGGTGAGGCCATGACCATCTTCAACCTTGGATTGAAGCATGGATCTAAGGTTATGATCTTCCTTTCTTTTCTTCTTCACCAATTGCTTATCCATGGTGATTCCTTGTATATGAAGGAGTTGTGAACGAGCCTTGGACTTTTGATAAGTCATCTTCAACCTTAGGAATGTGGAGCTTTAGAGCTTGGATCTTTGAAGTTGTTCTTAAGGCGGGTTATATAACTTGAACTCAACCATGTTATTATTCATCACCTAAATTGCCATGCTTAAATGAACTACTTTAAATTCCGAAATATTCTGAAATGGTTGATGAAATTATGAGTTCTAATAGTTGCTTAGACTTGTTATCCTTGTACTAGAACAAGTAGAATGAAGGTCTAGAGCTTGAAGATGATGGTATCACCTTATGAAGTGATATCAGGTTCAAGCACACAAGCAAGCACCTCTAACCCGATATGGTGATGCACCTACTCCACTAAAATGATATGGATATAAGTTTATACTTTCTTGCATGATATGGTAAGGTAGCATACACCTCTTGGATGATATGAGGTCAAGCATACACCTCAAAAACTATATTGGGTTAAGCATACAACTCTTTGCTCGATATGGTGTGAAGCACACACACCTCTTTGCCCGATATTGTGTGAAGCACAAACACACCTCTTTGCCCGATATGGTGTGAAGCACACACACACACTTCTTTGCACGATATGGTGTGAAGAACACACACACCTCTTTGCTCGATATGGTATGAAGCATACACACACCTCTTTGCCCGATATGGTGTGAAGCATACACACACCTCTCTACCCGATATGGCATGAAGCATACACACACCTCTCTACCCGATATGGTGTGAAGCACACATACACCTCTAAAGTGATATGGAAGCAAGCATACACCTCAAACCCGAGATGGTAAGCACACATGCACCTCAAGGGTGATATGGTAAGCACACATACACCTCATACCCGATATGGTAAGCACCCATACACCTCTAAAGTGATATGGGTAGCAAGCACACACCTCATACCCGATATGGTGGAAGCACCTCAAAACCCATATGAAGGAAAGCAACTTAGATGCAATGTACTTGATGGAGTAACGCATGAAGTGTCTTGTATCAAGTTATACATTAAGAGGTATGGATTTTAATGAATATTGATTAAGTAGGCTAATGAACCTTGAAGGAAAGGTTGAGCCAACTTAATAAAGCATGAAGTAATCAACATCCTGGTAAAGATGAGAGAGAAACTCATACTTATGTGACAATCATGAAATGAGCATACATTGATACTCCTAATATGTGTGGAGACTGAATTAGGGTTTGATTCTTGATAAATGTACTTGAAAACCCTAGATGGTTTTATAAGAGAAACCTTAACCCCAATGAAGGGTAATGATAAGAGTTGAAATTATAATTGGTTAATAAAGGGGAAACCTTAACCATATTGAAACCATGCTAGTAGTATGAGATAATGAGCATAGCTAAGTATGAGCTATGATGTTACATATAATACAATTTAGTGGGATTTGTGAGCCATGTGATTAGTTGTTACTCAGTGAGAGGTAACAAGATGTTTAATGGGCCTTGTGAGCCATGTGGTTAGTTGTTGCCTAGTGAAAGGTAACAAGATGTTTAATGGGCCTTGTGAGCCATGAATATAGTTGTTGCCTAGTGAGAGGTAACAAGATGTTTATAAAAGTCTCATGTAAGAAATGATAATGTTCAAAATAAACTAGGAAATGGAAACTTAGTAACATAATAATAATAATAAATGGATACAATAATAATAATAATGAAATATTGATCATACATGCTTTATGCTTATAGCCAAATAAGGGCTATAGTGTTTTGAATATGCTTAAATGAGATAAGAGGTATACTTGTATATTATATAAAGGATGTGAATAAGTATGATGGCTTGACCAAGGTAATGCCTAGTAAAGGTGATGTGGTATTCAGTGATGAGATGAATAGGATTGGCATAGTTCAATGCCTGGAATAGATGCACATGATTGACATAGTCCAATGCCTGGAATAGATGCACAGGAATGGCATAGTCCAATATCTGGAATAATTGCACATGATTGTTCATAACCCAATACCTAGAATAATTGCACAAGATTGGTCATAACCCAATACCTGGAATAATTGCACATGATTGGTCATAACCCAATACCTGGAATAATTGCATAGGATTGGTCATAACCCAATACCTGGAATAATGTCACATGATTGGTCATAACCCAATACCTGGAATAATTACACATGATTGGTCATAACCCAATACATGGAATAATTGCACATGATTGGTCATAACCCAATACCTGGAATAATTGCATAAGATTGGTCATAGCTGAATACTTGGAATAATTGAACAGGATTGGTCATAACCCAATACCTGGAATAATGTCACATGATTGGTCATAACCCAATACCTGGAATAATTGCACATGATTGGCCATAACCCAATACCTGGAATAATATCATAGGATTGGTCATAACCCAATACCTGAAATAATTGCACATGATTGGTAATAACTCAATGCCTGGAATAATGTCACAGGATTGGCATAGTCCAATACCTGGAATAGTTGCACATGATTGGAATAGTCCAATACATGGAATAGTTGCACAAGATTGACATAGTCCAATACTTGGAATAGTTGCACCAGATTGGCATAGTCCAATGCCTGGAATAACCTCACAGGATTTGCAAAGCCAATACCTGGACAAAATATGATGATGTATATTCACATGACTGGTATAATTCAATATCTGGCTAGCAGATTGGCTGAGGCCAACAGATAGAAATGAGAATGATTCATGGATGTCGTACCATGATAATGAGTATCATAGGATAAGCTTGAGATGTTGATATAGTATGATGGGTAAATGATATACATGTTCTTCCTATTCCTTATAAAGAGAATAGATGATTTACTGCTCTATCATAGAGAGTTGCAATGCTTTAAAAGACGAGAATGTTCTAAACTGCTTATCCTCTACTCAGTTTATTACTATTTAACTGTGATAATAACATTGTCGGCAGAGAGTTATATCTCTCGCCAGGACAATTGTCTCACCCTGTAGGATCCACATTTTTAGGTGGACGTGCACAAGGGGGATTGAGACAGTACTACAGTGAAAGAACAACAATAGTAGGGATAGTAGTGACAACTCATGTTGAGTGTACTGTCTATCGTGTCTTGTAGATAGAAGTCCTATGTGTCGTCTCTGTACTCTCAGGTCCTTAGATTTAATACGTGTTGATTTTATGAACAATCTAAGATTTTGGCTTGTATGCCTCGAGGTTTATTGTTGCTTTATGTATATGTTTTGAGAAAGCAACTGTTATATGTTATCCTCGAGAAGAGATGGTACATTGTATGTACAATATATGATCAATGTGAATATCAGGTTTTGGTTCTTCCTTAAAAAGTTTTCCTGGAAATGGATCTCTTTTAAAAAATGGTTTTAATTTTTAGTGATTTTTTTGTTAATCCATTTCTTATGATTATTCTGCATATTTAGTAACGATTTGGTTGTCAGTTTGGTGGCAGTCATTACAGAACGAATTGCAACTTCACAGTGGTCAGTTGGAAGTTTGAGTGGTATACCTCAAACTCCTCATGGCTTAATAAAAGATGTAATAAAGTCGTGTAGCATATCTGTTAGGGCTATGCATCAATTTACATTGGACGATAACCCTTGTTTTCTCCTTTTATGTATAGATGATGTATAGTGAAATAAGAGAAAGCAACCATGTTTATGCTATTAGAAATGGTTATACTACTAGAATTGCTTTTATGTTATTAGAAATGCTTATACTGCTAGAATTTTTTATACTACTAGTCATGCTTATGATGTTAGATATGCGTATATTGCTAGAATTGCTTATATTTCTAGTCATGCTTATGATGTTAGATATGCTTATGCTATTAGATATGCTTATATTGCTAGTCATGCTTATGTTGTTAGATATACTTATGTTGTTAGCAATTCTTATATTGTTAGCCATGCTTATGACATTAGTGATGTTTATGATGTTAGTTAGACTCATGATGATAGTTATGCCTATGATGTTAACTACACCTAGTCTTCTGAGAATAATATTAACCTTTCAATCTTGCAAATAAGACTTTGATTAGATTGTTGTTAAAGAATTTTATATTTGATATTTCTATTATGTAGATAATCTCCCCTATCTGTTTAATTATTTAACTTGTTGTAATCAATAAACATTATGGAGAGTTATATTTCTGGCTAGGACATGGGTTTCACCTCATGGGTCACCACATATTTTTGGGTGAACAACTCCAATGGCAGCATGCCCATGGTAGCAAACAGGAGTTGTGGTGATGGACCTTAGAGGAGGTTGTTTAGATGTCTAGTGTGTCCTAAAGTCATCCCTGTACTCTCAGGTCTATGTGCGAAAGTTTGTATACAATGTTTCAATCGACTCGAGCTTTTTAGTAGCATTCTGATGCTGGTACATGTGGTATATGTGGATAACATTCCTCTCTCTCTCAGAGAGAGAGAGAGAGAGAGATAAAGAGCATGTCTTTATTGCCCGTGCAGGCACTAAAATAAACTACCCGTGCCTTGAATAGTGGTGTCACTTTTATAAATACTTCTGGTTTCCCTATTGGTCGTCTCCTATCTTTTGCAATCCCACTGCAGTTAAGATGGTCCTGGATGCTACTTTCTTTGTCGCTGGATAATTTTCCTCCCACCATCCTGTCTCTCCAAATTCATCACTGTGGCAACCACTATAATCACATCCTTCTCTTCCCAGGGCCTCAACCCACAGTCCCCCGAGTTTCTCAAACATGACGCAATCGCATCAAGGTTAGACTTTTTGGAAGCGCATCGGGTCAGCAGAGATCCCAATTGATACATGGAGGTCTGAGTTCTACATCCTCTCTAGGATATCCATGGCGTGCCCGCACGTATTGGGGCTAGAGGTGCTTCATAAAACCACACACCTAGACTGGAGCCCCACCGTGTCTGGTCAGTGCTAATGACGGTGGCGCACACACCGGACAACATGAGGAGTAGGAAGCTCCCTCATGGAGTGATGTTGATAGACGACACCACACGAAACTTGTCACCAGGGCTGATGGACTTCGGTGCCAGGCATGTCGACCCACAGCTAGACCAGGAAAGCAACACCAACTACCGCTGATGCTAGTGTTTACATTCCACAAGTGTGTACATGCTTGGGAGGCTAGTCATAACCAAGTTGAATATTGATGTTTGATGTAAGCTTCTCATCTACCCAACCAAGCACAACTCTCCCATTGTAAGAATGTGTGCTACTTTAACTGGTGCAGATCTAGTTTTCTTTACCCCCAACAATCCATCCTGATCTGTTGGGCACTACACTTGGGGTCAATTTTCTTCGGAAGAGTGTGTAGTGGATTGCATAAAATGACTGCCATTGTATTGTTTGTTGTAATGTCAAGGAAAGCTTCTGCATCTAGTCTGCAGCTACTCCTCTTCATCTTCTGCGATCTACATAGTCATCACTCGTTCTTATTTGTCTAATGGCATTTGAATTGATTATATGTTTGTTCAAATTATGTCACAGAAGTACAAAGTAGCATCTTGTAATAAGCAAGTGGGTGGAAGAAGTTACGGACAGAGAGAAAAATGAAGTCTTTGAACATACAAAAATTACAATATCGTAATGTAATAAGAAAGTGTCATATGTAATATGGACAATCACATTGTAATAGGCAAGAGACAACTGTAATGTAGGTGACCGTTTTGTAATATGGATACTCATATTGTAATAAGCAAGTGTCATCTGTAATATGGACAATCACATTGTAATAGGCAAGAGTCAACCATAATGTAGGTGATAGTTTTGTAATATGGATACTCATATTGTAATAAGCAAGTTTCATCTATAATATGGACAATCACATTGTAATAGGCAAGAGCCAACCATAATGTAGGTGACAGTTTTATAATATGGATACTCATATTGTAATAAGCAAGTGTCATATGTAATATGGACATTCACATTGTAATAGGCAAGAGCCAACCATAATGTAGGTGATAGTTTGTAATATGGATAGTCATATTGTAATAAGCAAGTGTCATATGTAATATGGACATTCACATTGTAATAGGAAAGAACCAACTATAATGTAGGTGATAGTTTTATAATATGGATAGTCATATTGTAATAAGCGTCATATGTCATATGGATAGTTACATTATAATAGGCAAGAGCCAACCATAATGTAGGAGACGGTTTGTAATATGGATAGTCATATTGTAATAAGCAAGTATCATACGTAATATGGGCAGTCACATTGTAATAGGCAAGAGCCAACCACTATGTAGGTGACAATTTTGTAATATGGATAGTCATATTGTAATAAGCAAGTGTCATATATAATATGGACAGTCATATGGTAATATGGACAATCATATTGTAATATGGACGTCAGAGGCATCAAATAGGGAACATCAAGAAGCAGATCTGACATGTATGTTAGAGTGGGAAGGAGGTAGGTGACGGAAGAGCTGACTCAATGAGATCGAGCTTCAACTACTCAACCATGCTTACAATCCCAATTACTAACATCACTATCACAGAGCATCCACTTACATAACGTGACCTCGAATCGTATCGCAATGTCGAGCTTTTTTCCCCAGGTGACCCACACATCGCCATCCTTCTTGGTGTGTCCCATAATCGATGATCAAGAATGTCTAAGGCGGTAGAAGAAAATATGCAACTGGAATAAAACCAATTGAATTGGGATTTGGGGAAATTTAATGAGCACAATGTTGTCGATCGTAGTGTCTGTGGAGATGACATCCTAATATAGATCATCAAAATATCTACAAACTTAAATAGCAATAGCCAATGATGGTGACCACGACATGCATCGCGAGGAGGTGTCGAAGCTATGGTGAGAAGGAGGCGGAAGAGGCCAATTACTCATCGGAAGAAAGTTCCATGGTGGTGTTCATTAGACGTAGAGTCACTTGCCTAAAGCGTAAAGCAGAAAGAAGTATTTACGATGCATGCCTAAATACCCGCACAAGCAATGAACAAATTCTCATATATATATATATATATATATATATATATATATATATATATATATATATATGAATGGCATTCATTTCCTACCCATGTTAGTGAATAAGGTTAGTTACCCGTGCATCTATTTTGTAATAGGAAGGCATATATTTGTAATGAGACAACCAAAATTGTAATGAGATGACCAAAATTGTAATACAAAGACTCATTTTATATTACGATGTACACTATATACAGTTTTGTCATAAATATCCTTTTTATTATTTTTAGAGGGACAACAAAAATTTCACACTATATTTACAAAATGAGTCTTTCTATTACATTTTTTTCTATCTCATTATAATTGTGTGCCTTCCTTTTACAAAACAGATCCACGAGTAATAAAAGTTAGTTATAATACACTCGAGTGTACAGATTGTACGAATACACTCAAGTGTGTTTGCATATCAATACTATTTTTTGCAAAATGTAAACCATTGATCTTCACCGTCATACTATAACTAGGCTACATACAAATTTTGAGCCCATTTGGATGAGTGTAAGTCACTCATCCAAGGGCAACAAAATCGATGTGCAGAACTAATTTGAAATGCATAATTTTTGCAGTCTTTATAACATGACCTATAAATGTCCAAATGTGCTCAAATTTTGCATATGAGTTATTCACAAGATGTTTAATAAGATCAATGGATTAAATTTTTGAAAAAAGTATTACATCATGAAAAATACTTGAGTGTATTCTACTCTGAATACACTCGAGTGTATTCTAGTCTGACTCCAATATATATATATATATATATATATATATATATATATATATATATATATATATATATATATATATATATATATATATATTGTGGCTGAGACCACAGAACAATTGTAAAAGATACTTGGCATAATATATGAATATATATAACATGTTGACCCTTTATGTAAATGTTCTTGATTAAGTCAATGGAAATAAATCGGTTTTAGTTTTACCCCTTTTTAGGTATGTTGTTAATTAGTGATTGATTGCGCTTTAATTTTGAGTAATCTCATTTACTATGATGGGTTGTCACAAAAATCTTAAGGATGATGAGCTTGTAGACAACTAAAAATTTGCTTGTTGTCTAAAAGTCACCTGAAACTTAACTTCTATGACCTTAATAATTTTGCTAAAATGACATTCGCCAATGCATGTTGGGATCTAGGGGGTGGTGTCCTTGTAACAAAACTAATAAGGTCGAAAGTTAGTATCACAAATGAAGATAATCTAAAGCACCTTAAGAATTAGAGTTCATAATGAAAAACTCGCTACCTCACAAAATATAATCCTAAAGCACCCAAAATTGGACCTTAGAGGCCACAAAATCATGAGTAAGATTCTATTGTTGAGTAAAGCCCCAATGCAATGAGATGAATGGGTAGGGTAGTGATCTGCCATTGAATGTCCTCAATAAGTAACCTCCACAAACTACAATGTCTTTAATAGATTGCAATGTACCTAAACATAGGTATATATTCAAAGTTTCCCCTTCTCCATATGATCTCTTATTTTGGAACTCTTACCTTAACTTAAATGAACTACGATGTTTGTAATAACTAAAAATATAGTTTTAACCAATAAATTAATTATTTGAGTCTTTCATGCAAGAAATATGAATAATATACTAATTTAGGCCTAGATTGTGCAAGTCTGCCACATTGAAAGATTGATGTTCAAAATAAATCTCCTAGACTTGTCCTACGGATAGGTATGAGTAATCAGGAGTCATACATGAAATTTGAGTATTAAATGATAAAGGAATAAACTAATCTATTAAGAATATCTCTTTACTCAAGTCATGAGTTTTGGATATTAAAAGTTTCCAAAAGGCAAAATTGAATTCAAGTGTGAATTCTCTGGGTCCCTATTAGTCTACTTGCCAAGTTTCACTTTATTTGGACATTGTTTGCTATTCCAGATTGATCGGGAAAGAAAAAGAATTTATTTTAATAGTCACTTTAGTCAAAATCTGATTTGGAAATTATTTTGTTTACACCCACATCCCACGATAACATCTAGTCATGAGATTAGGGTATAAGTTGAGAATTTAACATAATAAAACACTCTTAACTTTTTCTTTGATTTCAAACTCTTTTTTCCTCACATTCAAACACATAAACTAACATTGCAAGGGAAATAAAAACTTGATTGCTCAAATCTAATTTCTACAATAAAGATACATTTCTAAACATTCATTCCTTTTCTCACACTTACATATACATATGACATGTTGATCATATACTCCTCTGTTATTAAGGAAACAAAGTTATACATCATCATTTACAACTCTCTCACTTCTATACAAGGGCCTGGAGTGACAGGGAACAACTGAACTTAACTAATCTGATACTTAGATCTTGTGGCAGTTCTACTCTAGCATTGACATTCTTCAAATCCACATGGTTTTTACAAAAATCTAAGACTAAAGGGGTGAGTCTACTCACTCAGTGAATGATTTATTCAAAGAAACACTACAAAGCACTTCAACAGTCAAAGATATAGTATTGAGAAAGTGAATTAAAGTAGAATAATATTAAACTATAGAGGTACTAAGCATTCACAAACATATATATAGCAGCATACTCTACATATCCATAAAGAGTAAATCAACAAATGAACATACTTGATTAATAACAAATGAAACTAGTAAGTAAGAAATATACAAATGGCAAGTTACTCTAGGAAACTTCCAGAGAACGAATCAACAACTGCACACACTTAATTAATCTCTGATTCATCTTATTATGCATCACTAGCAATATAAAAAAATAAAAAAATCCTCATTATTCTCTTTCTGATCTTTCACTAACTCTGATTTGACTTGACTACTACTATGTTGGCCATTTGAACATAACCTACTGATCTGACTACTGAACTCTTTGTCAAAACTCAACTGAACTTAATTAATTTTTCTATTATTTTATCCCTAAACTCTCTTGGATTGTATCATCTAAGAGATATCCACTACTATATAACTCAACGTATAAGTCTTAATGTAAACTTAGGGATCTTTAGATTGATGCTATTGCCTCAGCTTGTGTTGAGGGAGCCTTATAAGAGTTGTCAATAGCTATATTGTTGTCCGTATAACTATGGACCCTTGTCATGGGTACTCAAGAGGGGTGCCTCTAGGATAAAGAGCCTCTAACTGACATAATGTAGTTCCTCAAGAGCTAACATGCAATAAAAATTAATTGTCAGAAGGAGTAGGTGCACAAGGGCTATATACTCCAGTTGGTGGGTACCAATGGACCTCTAGTTATTGTTGGATACCCCTATTATTAAAATTGTACCACTAAGATCTTTGGTTATTGTTGGATATTCTGCTACTAAAATAGTACCATTAATATCCAATCAGTTTGTGTTGGATACTCAATTTTGGGCTACTTCTACCTATATGTGATACTCCATAGCCCGTTTCACCCATCCCGCTACAAACCTACAGGGAGGGCTCTACGTTGTTCAGGGAATATACTACTACTATAATTTTCTAATTATATCATCACAGATCATACTGAGAAACATGGTTTCATTTGCCTCATTCACATATCACATAGCTCGCATAAGAATTTAATGTGTCATAAACTTTAACTGATAAAAGATTGTTTTTAACAAGTCATGCATATGAAACCCTAGTATGAATTAACTAGGGTTTCCACACCATTCATTAAAATATCACGAATCAAGAATAACCTTGAATAAACAAATTTATAATGATAAAAGGATCACATTAGTTGAGTTTCATGATGTCTATTCACAAACTTCCAACTATATATTCATCTAGGGTTTCACCCTCTTTAGTGAGGTATTAGGCAAACACTAATAACATCAATGAAATTCAAGATAGTATATGACATATATTTACTGCACATTCACATAAAATAGTCATACATAAATAAGGAGATTAAAATAGGCAAAGTTCTTTATTTAATTATACAATAATTTCAAACACAATAAAAAAACCTAAATTTCAATTTCTTCTTATAAAATATGTAATAATTTTAGGAATTATATCTTAAATGATTTGCATCCATTTTTGATATGATTTTATCATCTGATATTTGTTATAATAGGAAAATAATTTGTTTCTATATCATCTTACAATAGCTAGAACTGAAAAGCATATTTAGGTTCATAGTCACATACAAAGGAATTGATAATTAATGTGGATGTAATCCAATTTCGTGCAATCTACTATTTAAAGGAAGTACCCACTCACCTAAGGTGTGGAAACACCTTAAAAACGTAGCTCAATAATTAAAATTCTAGAATCCATATCAAATCCTAGAAATCCTTCTTCCTTCCAACTCAAAAACCCTAGGAATAGAGAATTATGGAGAAAGAGTGAGAAAATAGAAAGATTTGATATATTTTGAATCAAATCAAAGGAGGGAAAAAATCTCAAACTTACTTGATTTCATCAACTCGAGGAAGAGAAAACCCTAGATCATCATCTTCACCACTTCTTTCACCTAAACCGTAGCTCTCCCTCTCTCTATAGGATTTAACTTCTTCGGAATGAATCACGAAATATGGGAGATCCTAGTGTATTAGGTTGATCATATAGAGCAATTGAGGTCTTGGGTCAATTGCAAATTAACCCTACTTTACTCTTTTTAGTAGGATTTTCTATAATAAAAATCTTACTATAATCGTTTACTAAATAGGTTACAGATCCTCCAATAATTATGAAAAATTATCATGATTTCTAACACATAATATCATAGGGTCCAATTGAGATTTCAAATCATTTTGAGCTATAATTAAATAAATAAAATCAAATACTATTGCACTATGCAAAATGCTCTGTTGAAGTGTAGCTCGATTGAGAATTACATTCAAAGAACATCCAATTATTTTGAAAATTTTCACTAATAATCATGATTGAGTTATCTAAATTTTAAGTAAATCCAAGTTTTATAAAAATTATGAAAAACCATTTACAATATTGTTATACCTATCAATTTTTGCATTTATATACTATAAAAATCCTAATTTTGGAGATTAGGCTTTACACTTTTCAAACCCTAATCCTTCAAAGTAAAATCATGATTAGATTTCCTTATTAGGTTTGAAACATCATAATTTAGATATCATCATTAATCAGGTTTACATGATGATCAATCTAATTAAGCATGTAATCATCAAGTAAATCCTATGACAATTCTTTCCTCCTTAAAAGGTTTCGTCCTTGAAACATAAATATATAAGAAAAGTACATTCAATATTTCTTTTAAACATATGAAATCTTATATCTCACTACTCTTATATTTCTTTTTGAATATTGTATTCAACATTGAGTCCTTTATTTCTCTTCTAATCATAACAATTTTTAAACAATGACTCTCAATGATAGCAAAAGAATTTCTATATCACAATCAATAATATGATAGAGGAAGAGAAACAAACATATTCAATCATGTCATACTCTTTTGTGGTGTTGCCTTAGTACTGACAATTCAATCCAACCATTTTAATTCATCTTGTTCAATCTTTGCTATAGATTTGTATCACATCTGAGTTACTAAACATAATTCACTTTGATTTTGTGCTACTCCAGTTGAAAAACAATTATATGCAACCAAACTAGATTTAACAACAATTATAGCATTTGAGTTACTGGTCTAAATGACTAAGGCCATCACACACTTTTGAATGTAATATATTGCTTGCACATGTACAACTAAAATCATATGTAAAACAAATTTTCTTCCCTTGGTGTGCCTTCAAAAAAACTATACTTCTTGAAAACAAATTGATATATTACTAAAAGCCATTTGTTTTCTCTGATTTCTTTCTTACTCATTACTACTTACTTCTTGTTACTTATCCTTGTCATTTTGATCATATATAATAATCATCTCTAACATTATAATATTTTAGGTAATAAGAATGGATCATTCATCATTATTGCTATCATTGCAAGAATTTATTTCAGATCACACTTTGCTCATGTTGGACTTCTCCTTCAGTTCAAATAACACTTCTTATGTTTCAAATCTATTTATTGTCCCCCATTTTAGTTAATTTCCATATTACTTATTGACCACTATACTGATAACTGCTATACAACATCCAAAAATTTCCATAAAACTTGTCCACCTTTTGATCAATGAACACTATCAAGAAAGTAGTTAATATCATAATTATTTAGGCATTCACTTGGTGCATTAGGTGATTCCCTATTCTAAATTGCTCTCTCCCACCTACCAACTAATTGGAAGCAGATCTCCTTATAAGAATGGATGAGGAGATAAATCATTTGAGTGGCCTACCAATAAGAGCAATTAATGATATGAAATGGGTGGCAATTGAAGAATCA
Source organism: Alisma plantago-aquatica (assembly GCA_963693085.1). Lineage (NCBI taxonomy): Eukaryota > Viridiplantae > Streptophyta > Magnoliopsida > Alismatales > Alismataceae > Alisma > Alisma plantago-aquatica. The sequence continues at coordinate 1,982,837,375 of OY856409.1, forward strand.
CAAGTACATCCAACTTATTTATGCAAAAAGAATGGTGACCCTACATGAGTGAAAAGAATGTCATGCATGAATCCTAATGCAAACTGTCTTTTTTCTTCTTCTATCAAATGATGCATGTATAAAGATATCTAAAAAAAATGAGACTGTAAAAAACAAACAAAAGAATGTGTCATGTGGATTTATTCATCTCTTCAAGAAGACTTAAGGACATACTTTCTCCCTAGGGAACTTTGACATTTTTTCCCTTTTTTTCTTTTTGCCCACATTTTTTTTTCTTTTCTTCAGCATGGTTGAGTTTATGCTCGGGCTTTCATTTCATACTATTTTTTATAAGATGCGGAGGTATATCCCTGCACTTTAATCTTCATAACTTAAGACTAAAATCCACATGGCAAACATAATTGAATGCTATGAAATGTACATAATCTACATGAGATTGTTATGCAACTAAGATTGTATGCAGTAAAATTGTTCATGCATACAAATGCAACTTTTATCTTTTTTATCTTCTTTCAAATGCAACAAAAGAACAAACTAATATATCATGTCACCTATTATTCTATGCCATGCAATCAAAAGAAATAAGTTAGAGTAATCATTTATCTTGAGGTGGTGAATCAAAATGGATAAAAAATTAGATGGAATCACATAATTAAGAGACAATGCCTTTCATAAGATTATGATATGTCCCTCTTTAATGACCTGTGCATAGGGTAATCTTAAGGTTTCTTTCTTAGATTTCCATTTAAGATCCCATTAAGGGTTTGATCATCTTAGGCTCAACAACATCTTCATTCACATTCCAAGTTGATTTAGATGTTCATTCATATCCTATGTCCTAAAGCTGACTTAACCAAACACTTTCTCAAGTGGTATTGCAGAAAGATTTTGCAATTAAGCTATAAAGAGGTGACCATTTCCTTGTACAACCTATGATTACAATCTATTCGATATACAAAACCATGCATTTACTGCTCCAGGATTACACTAGACAGGTGTGGATCCCAAAATTGCATAAATAAAAAAGAAAAAGAAAAAGAAAACAACTAAGATAAAAATGCAATAAAAATCTAAGATAGATGGTTGTTCCAGCACCCCCTTAAGCATTAATAAGACTATGTCCACATAGTCAATACTCACACTTAAGAGGTGGAACAACAGTACCATTGCTCAAAATCGAGGAGGTGGTTGTGGCATGTTGGGGTCATGGGGAGGAAACATCTCCTGAAAGGATAGATCTAATGGTGGCATTGGCGGTGGCTACGAGTACCCTCCAAATTACCCCTAGTTCCAATAATGGTTGAAGAGTGGCTGCTGATATTTCTCCATCTGATGTAGGTGCATGTGGACATTCTCTTGGTTGGTCATGAGAAGACGTTCATTCTCATATGTTGCCTGCTGATTTTGGTACAACTGTCCTTGTATCTCCTGTACACCATCCAGCGTCGCCTAATGTTGTTGTCGTCTTGTCTGGATCTCATGTAACATCCCATACATACTCACCATGTTATATAGGTCTTGCTCCTCTTGAGAAGGGGGCGGGGCAAATGAAGTTGAGGCAGTGTAGGTGCGGGCCCGTTTGCATGGGACCGCTCTCCAGGTAATGGGGATGGTGGACTCCACCTCCTCAATGTCATCGTCGGAGTCACCATCATCACCTTGATGCTCGTTATCACCATGGGTTGCTGGCTTGAGTTCGTCTTCTTCCTCTCCCGCATCTAGCGGTCACTGAAGATGCACTACTCCTCGTAGATTGAAGATGGGGTCGGGGAGGCTGCACTCCCTAAATCGTCCTCTACGTGTTCAACTTGCATACACCGTGTTATGGTGTAAGCTAAGGAGGTTCACCTTATAGAAGTGCTGGAGATCCAGATTCTTCGTAGATTCCATCAGTGCGAGGGTGGATAAGTCGAGGCAGAGATGCAGTGCAATTGGGGTAATCAGCTCCCCCCCAAAACACAATTGGCACTTTCCTATGCAAATTGCGCTTGTAACATACCCGATCTTGAACCCTACCCTAGAAGTTTGATCTCTTAGAATTAGCCAAACAAGGTTGAGGGTTAGACCTAAAAAGATGTTTAGTAAAATCCTAATGAACTAATGCATGAATATATCACCCTAATGTAACCTAATGTTTTCACATTAGTCTTAAAATTATAATGCACATATAAAATATGTCACATAACTCTTTTAGTGATAATATGAAGATAAGAAACCTAATTGGATGAACAATAATGATAATAGTGAAATAATATGATAATGTGATAATAATGGCCATAAATATTACTTGTATCATATCTCATCTAGAGAAACCGCAAAAGTGAAATATAAGTTTAAAATCATGTTCCTTGGGTCCCAATTGCCTTGGGAGTCAAGTTTCACATTATTCACACAATAATAATTAATTTAATTCAAATTGGAAAAGAAGATGTGTTTTCCCCCAAAATATCAAATAAAATATTAAATGACTCTAAAAGAGGAAAATAATCTTGGATTCATAAAACCCCATAGCCTTTGGGTGAATTTTCATCCAATTTGAGAGATGTTTGATTAAAAGATGAAATCAGGAGAGAGAAAGTGTGTAGAACCTATAAAATATTAAATAAATGTACAAACAACTCCAACATGTAAAATTAATGGCAAATTCATATCAAACACATTAAATATAACTTGGGTGTTCATCAAATTTGGAGAATCTTAAAGTCATTAATGCATGAGGAAAGAGAAAGTAGTATTTGATTTATTTAACACATTAAAAGTTCTCAAAGTCAAATCTAAATTCATAATCAGAATCTACATGCTTTAATTAGCCTCTATGCAAAATTTCATCTCATTTGGGATTCGTTTGTGCCCTCAAAAGAAGAAAGAGAAAAATAGAACTAAATGCATTCACACTTTATTCCAATTGGTTTAGGAGTTCATTTAACTTGTCATGCATCGATTTTTCATTTTATTTTTCCTTTTCCACACCAACATACGGTTGGGATTAGAGGGATACATCACAAACTGAGATCCAATGGCAAAAAAGTCTTCTCCTACCTTGAATAGGAGTGTGACGCCGAAAACAGTGCAAGGACATTGGTATTTCGCGGATTTCTCAGCCAATAGTTGATCTTTTTCTTCGATTTTTCCTCCCACATATTTGTGAGAATATTATGCACCAGCTGACCCTTTGATTGTGCAATTTCATTTCCATTTTGGGAATCGCCCAAACCTTGGGCCCCAAGACTCTCGGTCATGATTGGGTTTGCTCAAGAAACACCCTTCCCCACCTATATATATGCACCTTTGCCTTTGGAAGACCTCGCACAAACTCAATCACTCATTAATTTTCTCAGATCTCCCTCATACAACCATCACCGACTTATTCTTCACCTTGAGTTTGCAACGACTGTCTTGGGTGTTCGACAACACCAGCAACCAAATTAATAGGCCGGGTAAGTTTGCGGTCTCTTCCTCTTTCTTTTTCTGTCCTTAGTTTTGAGAATGATCAACTGGGTAGAGAAACCCCAATTTGGCTTCCAACTGTTGTTCGATGTCTCACAGTCATGGCATGTAGGCTTGGAGGGGATGAATCTCCCCAGTCCATTCTTGATTTTACCCTTCTATTTCTCTTCTTTCATTTAAGTTTCTCACGAGGGTATTTTGGTCTTTTCACGCCTTTATTTCTTTTGTTTGGAACGAGTCCAATTGAGGTTTGATCAAAAGACACGACCACTTGTGGTTGGTCCATGTTACCCGGGCCCGAATTTCGCCCTCTCTCCCTCTCTTTTATAATTTCTCTACTTACATGGCATTTTCTAATTATTTGATTGGTCGAAATTCTAAAATGCATAACTAATTATCTATTAGGATAAAATTTACAAATAAATAGTCATTTGATTCAGAAAAATAAGGGATTTCTAATGGTGCTGGTTTTGTCACCTAATTCCAATGATTAAAAAATATGTAATTTTAATGGATATAAGTAATAACTTGAAAAAATCATAACTATATATAGTCAAAAATATAGTAAAATATGTTTTGAACTCAGAAAAATATAACTAAAATAAGGCATGTTTTTTATAACCTAATTCACTAATATTAAAAAGGTGATTTTTAGGGTTTTGAATAATTGATGAATACCTAACCCTAATTTCACATACACGATTAATAGGTTCTTTGGAGACCTAGAATTGGATCAAGAAGTGAACTTGGACTATTTTTGTAACATCCCTGACCTGGGTTATGCCTTAACCCTAGGTGTTTTGTTTAAGAAAGATAATTATATGCTTGATATTATATTTTGAAAAGTAATTAAGTCTCAAGAGGAACTTATGTTCCAATTTTAGTCCTTTTTGAACAATGTTGAATAATGTTTTGTCTATTTTGGACTAAAGTACAAATTACCCAAGTTGAGGGGTTAAATTGCAAATGTTACATGATAAGATGTTCCTCATGTGTTGAAGCATCATGAGAATGAAGATGATGCAGAGGTATGGCTTGTGGTAGCCTGAGTACCAAGAAAGAGATGATAAAGTAATGTTTGTGCATTAAAACCTAATTTTGGTGTAATGTGCAAATTACCCAAAACCAAGGGTTCAATATGCAAATTACCACTTCAAAATAGTTCCTAATGTTTCTTGGCATCATGTAGAGCAAAGAAAATGAGAGGGGCGTCTCATTTGTATCTCTTTGGAGGAGAGAGAATCTTGATATTAAAATAATCAAGATTTAAGCTTAATTGGAATTTTACTTCAATTTAATGCAAAAATAAATATATTAATTGAAGAGCCCTTCAACCAAAAGGTGAGGGATGATTTTTCAAAAGAAGGACGACCATGTGCCTTGAAAAGGCACGAAAATATCTAAAGGAAGTGGATAACTCACTCACATTATTAAAAAGAAAAAGAATTATCCACTAACTTTAGGATATTATTATTATAAGGATTAAGGTGCTTAATTTTCGTTTCTTTAAAACATGGATAGTTGAGAGGAATAAGAGGAAAAGGAGATAGACTCGTAACCAAGGAAGGGAAGGGGGAAATAGGCAAGGAAATGGAGGAGATAATCCCTACTTTCTCTCTCCTAAAATGAATTTTAATAAAAATGCATATAAGCTCATTTATCCATAGCTTGAAAGGGGAATTTCGAATCCACTTTCACTTCTTGCTTGCAAAAATGACCAAGGGAGCTTGGAGCAATAGGAGGACGACCCCCAACATGTTGGTAAGCTTCTTGACCTCTTTTCACCTTGATTCCATGGTGGAAATCAAAAATAAATGATGGATTTCTTCTTTTCTCCATGCAATATTCAATCCTAGCCATTTCTTTTCACCCAAAAGCTTGAGGAAGAGCTTGGGATAGTTGAGAAATATTCTTCCACCATTAAATACGTGGAGTTTGGAGCTTTGAATCTCAATTGGAGGTGGGTTTTATAACTTGAACCCTTACTATTGTTATTGCATTCAATTCCTTATCAATTGTTGATCATTTGTTCTTCTTGAAATTCACTTGATCAAATCGATAGAACCACCATGGAAATTATAGCAAAATATGAAGGATTGTAGCTTGATGATGATTACATCATCATAAGAACACACCTCCACAAATATCTATTGCAAACGGTTTCATAATTTTGGTCCAATCAGTTTCACCAAACCATTTGGAGACCAAACGGTTTGCAAACCATTTGGAGACCAAACGGTTTGCAAACCGTTTGGAGGTTTGGATCCCAAACTGTTTAGAAGGGTTGACCATTTGGATGGGTTGACCATTTGAGGCCAGGACCCTAGTACATGTTGTATAATGATCTAATGGATCCAATTGATTAATTCAATATATGGACAATCCTCCAATTAGAAACCCTAATCGGGTTAAGTCCTGAAATTTCAAGTGATTGATTTAATACTTTGGGTTGACTAACCCAAACGGTCTCAAGACCATTTGGAGGTCACCCAAACGGTCTCAAGACCGTTTGGGGGTCAACCAAGACCGTTTAGAGGTCATCCAAACGACCTCAAGACCATTTTGAGGTCAGGTCATGTCATGGTTTGATGATGATCCAATGATTTCAATTGGACTAGTTCCACAATGTCAACCATTGATGGTTCCTCGATTTCAAAACCTTAATTGATGGTTTCTTGATTATAAACCCTAGTTCAATTGGGTTCAAAACCCTGATTGAAGGTATAATTGAATGGTGATTCAATGGTCCAATTGAAGAATAAATCAGTGGTCCAATTGATAGATGGTTTAATGATTGAAATCCTGAATTGATAAAGTGATGGAAGACCTTTTTGGTCCATTCAGTTTTGAGAGAGTTTGGACCAAACGGTCTCAAGACCATTTGGGATCAAATGGTCTCAAGACCATTTGAGACCAAACCATTTGGAGACCCAAGTGGTTTCAAGTATAATTGTCCATACAGTTTCAATTTGTTTTTCTTAAACAGTTTCAAACCGTTTAGAGCATCAATGGTCAAGAATGTTTGGATGTTTAAATGTGATTAAGTCAATTGGAAACCTAAGGTGATGAAAGATAAAATGACCATGTGGTTGTCATTGATTTATCTTAAAGATAATCACTAGGGTTTTACCTTTGAGGTACTAAGTAATTGGTAACCCTATATGAGTTAATCCATGAAGCTTAAGTAAATAATATTTTAATACACTATGTAAACCCTAATTGAATGTATTTAATTAAAGGATTGGTTGACCTAATTTATCCAAGTTTAACATAGTCAACATCCTAGAGAGGATGAGAGAGAGAGGAATCCATACATGTAGGATAATCATGTAATGGATAAGCCTCAAACACTTCCAAGATGAATAAACTAAGATTTTAGGGTATGATATTTGATGAAGTGATCATGAAACCCTAATTAAGAGGATTGATGAACATTAACCCTAATCTAGGGCAATGCTAGGTGTAACCCTAATCTAGGGTAAGTATGTAACCCTAATGGAGGGTGATTCCATGAGAAACCCTAATTGAGGGTGATTCCATGAGAAACCCTAGTTGAGGGTGATTCCATGAGAAACCCTAGTTGAGGGTGATTCCATGAGAAACCCTAATTGAGGGTGATTCCATGAGAAGGGTGATTCCATGAGAAACCCTAATTGAGGGTGATTCCATGAGAAACCCTAATTGAGGGTGATTCCATGAGAAACCCTAGTTGAGGGTGATTCCATGAGAAACCCTAATTGAGGGTGATTCCATGAGAAACCCTAATTGAGGGTGATTCCATGAGAAACCCTAGTTGAGGGTGATTCCATGAGAAACACTAATTGAGGGTGACTCCATGAGAAACCCTAATTGAGGGTGATTCCATGTGAAACCCTAATGAAGGGTGATACCATGTGAAATCCTAATGAAGGGTGATGCCATGTAAAACCCTAATTGAGGGTGAGGCCATGTGAAACCCTAATTGAAGGTGATGCCATGTGAAACCCTATGCAATGGTATGATGAGGAGCCCTAATATAGGGTGAAGGTATGTAAAACTTTAATTTGGAGTTATAATACATGAAGCCCTAATCTTGGACAATATGATGACAAACCAGAATCCTAATAATAAATAGTGGGTAAAGCCTTATAAAGGTGAAATATCTCAAATGGTTGATTATAGGCAACCTTATAGTAAGAAATGCCTTAACATGAGATGAGTCCATATCATTTAAGATAGTTGGACAATTATAATGAGTGTTCTATGACCTATGCACTTTATGATAAAAGTGACAGGTTAGTGATAAAAGTATTAAGATGGGAAATACCTTAATACAACATAAGATGATAAACTTAAGTAAGTTAAAAGTAATAAGGAAGGTAATGCTTCAAGACATCATAGAAAGATGTCATATCCAGCTCTTTAGGAGTGATGTTAATTGTTGCCTAATGAGAGGTGACAAGATGTGATAATATGTGATAAATTGCACATGGTTGACATAGTTCAATACCTGGAATAGATACACAAGATTGGCATAGTCCATTACCTGGAATAATATCACAGGATTGGTTTAATCCCAATACCTGGAATAATGTCACATGATTGACATAGTTTAATACCTGGAATAACTGCACAAGATTGGTATTATTCCCAATACCTGGAATAAATGCACAAGATTGGTCACAACCCAATACATGGAATAATGTCACAGGATTGACATAGTTCAATACCTGGAATAACTGCACAAGATTGGTCACAACCCAATATCTAGAATAATGTCACATGATTGACATAGTTCAACACCTGGAATAAATGCATAGGATTGGTCACAACCCAATACCTGGAATAATGTCACAGGATTGACATAGTTCAATACCTGGAATAACTGCACATGATTGGTCACAACCCTATACCTAGAATAATGTCATAGGATTGACATAGTTCAATACCTGGAATAACTACACATGATTGGTATTAACCCAATACCTGGAATAACTACACAGGATTGGTTACAACCCAGTACCTGGAATAATGTCACAGGATTGACATAGTTTAATACCTGGAATAACTGCACAAGATTGGTATTAACCCAATACCTGGAATAACTGCACATGATTGGTCACAACCCAACACCTGGAATAATGTCACAGGATTGACGTAGTTCAATACCTGGAATAACTGCACATGATTGGTCACAAACCAATACCTAGAATAATGTCACAGGATTGACATAGTTCAATACCTGGAATAATGTCACAGGATTGACAGAGTTCAATACCTGGAATAGTTGCACAGGGTTGACATAGTTCAATACCTGGAATAATGTCACATGATTGACATAGTTCAATATCTAGAATAGTTGCATATGATTGACATCCTCTGGGTAGCACATTGCTTTGGTAAGTGAGATCACCTTAGTGTTCTTCATGATATCAACTACTAAAGCGACCCTTTCTACTTTAGTCATCACATAAGCCATGTCTAGGAATGACTTCCCCAAAAATAGCGAAATCTTTCCCTCCACTTGCTAAATCATCTTACATTGTGATGTATCCCCTCTTTCTTTTGAGTGCTCAGGCATCTTAATCTCAAACCGATCATCATGGGTGCCCATGGTCAAACATCCTATGCCCATTTCTAGATCATATTAGTCATGAATAGAAATGGCCTACCTAGTAAGAGTTTATTGCCATGATCCTCTTGCATTTCCATTACCACAAAGTCAATAGAAAAAACAAATCTATCCATTTTCACTAGAACATCTTCACAAATGCTGTATGTCATGACTACAGAGTTGTCTACCAATTTTATAGTCATACTACTTCTCCTAGTCTCATAAATACCTAGCTTCTTGAAAGTTGACAGAGGCATGATGTTGATGCTTGCCCGTGATTCACAAAGATCTTCTCCAAACTTGGTCTTCCCTATGAAGAAAGTGATGTTGAAACAACCTAGATCCTGTCTTTTTGGAGGTAGGGTTCCCAGAATGAAAGCACTCACATGCTCCTTTAATATCACCACATCAGCCTCAAGTATCCTTCTCTTCTTATTGATTATGTCTTTTAAGAACTTACCGTATGATGGTATCTGCTCAATTACATCAATGAGTGAAATATTAACATATAATTTCTCGAAACCATCTAAGAATTTCTAGAACTTCTGGTCTACTTTGGTTGCCTTCAATCTATTTGGAAAGGGCACTGGGGTCACTGGTTCCTCTGGTGAGGCGATATATAAATTTTTGTTCTTGTACCCTCCATCTCATCATCCTGCACCTCAGTTGTCTTCTCCTATTCTAATACATCCAATTTATCTGCATCTGTTGTCATAGTCTAAGTTGTTGTTCTTGTAGCTTTACCTGCATATGAACTTGATGGTGCATCATTGAGTAGCATCCTACCACTATGAAGTAGGACTGCCTTGAGGTGTTGATTTCTAGCAGGCACATTAGTATTTACCAGGAACTCATGTTGGTTTGGCTGCTTCAATGTACCCACATCCACTGTTATTTGAGAAATCTGAGTTTCCATGTTACGGATCCGTGCCCCTTGGTTCTGGAGTTCTCTCTGAGTTTGACCAATAAGCACTTCATTTTAGCTGACCAACTTTCCAACCATTTCTTCAATACGGTCAATCTTCTTTTATTCTTGTTGATATTGTGCTTGGCTACCAAACTGTCGTGGCTTGGGTTGTTGCGCCTGAGATGGGTCTTGTTGGAAATTGTTGGGATCCTTCCATGAGAACTTAGGATCCTTCCTCCATGAGTAGTCACTGCTTATGTACTACTGTTGTTGGTGCACAAACTTGCATTCCTCTTCCTCTTCTTCTGAAGGTGGTCGGTCCTTAGCACACACTTTTTGGCAATCAGGTCCAACTTCTCATTTAATGTGGATTTGACCTTGGACTCCCCAACACTTTTAACGGTTGTCGGGAGTTCTCTTTCATCGCCCCATGACTGGTTCTTGAACTTTTTTTTTAATATCTCATGACAGCGTGCATGTTTGTCTTTGAGGAAGAAATCTGCTCATACACTGTCAAGTGTGGTTCTCTCTCCCTTGTGCATACTATAGTAAAAGATCTTTGACTGTCTCAACAAATCAATACCGTGATGAGGTACATTCCACAACATATTTTGGAATCTCTCCCATGCTTCAGAATATGATTCGTCAGCCTGTTGTATGAAATTATGAATTTTCTTCACCAAGTCATTTGTCTTCTGTGGAGGAAAGTAACACTTGAAGAAAGTGTCGATCATCTGATCCCATGTCTCGATACACTCATCATCGAGATTGTGAAACCATGACTTTGCGCTGTCTTCTAGAGATGATGGGAACAATTTCAAATATATGACACTCATCAGTACTGTATCTATCTTGACCATGTCACAATTCTTAACAAAGTTACTGATGTGCATCATTGGGTCTTCAGAACTGTGGTCGTGAAAAGCTTGGGATTTGACTAAATAGATCAATCTTGGATCGATCTTGTAGCTACCCACATTGATGGCTTGTCTTTGGATTGGTCCTTTTTGAGCTGTAGAGGAAGAGGATTTGATCCTCTCCCATATCGTCTACTCTTCTTCTCCATCACCCATTTTTGCTGATTCAGGTTCATCTGGTGTTTCAGGTCCTTCAGGCGGAGGTGTTTTGGTGGGGTTCGGTTGAATCTGTCTACATATCTTCTGAATTCCCTTCCTCTTTGAAGGAGTTCTTCTTGATGAAAACCGGTGAAGCCAACTATCTGTACTCTTGGGCTCATGTATGAACCATGTGCTAGTACCTTAAAGCGGCAAAAATAATTGTCAGACTATGAAAGTGGAGCTGGAGACAATAATAATATTATAATTCATCTTTGAGTGAAATAGAACTAAAAATTAAAAGAGTTGGCCTAGAGTGGCCGACCACAACACTCGTAGTGCTGGATGTTGCCGTTTCCCCAGGAACGATGCCAAAAACTTGACACGTGTTTACCATACGTTATACGCAAGTGAACATATCGAAGTAATACATGCCTTTTGAGGCCCGAGTCAAACACAAGGAAACATACTCCAGAATACTACTACTAACTATGATCTAATCAGCTAGGCTGGTAAAATAGTTGAATTGGTTTGATTGAACAGAAATAAATACATAAACGAAATAAGATTAAAGATTGAGTTACTCAGATTAAAAGGAATTCCTCAGGACAATGATTTCACCACAGATAACATTACAATTAACTCCACACACTAATATCTATTTCCCCTATCCCTGGATAAAGAGCTCATATCAAGAACTACCTACTTCAACAGTGTAGTTCACTACCTATTCTAATGCCAATCCCATTTCCATAGTAATTGGTTGATTAGTTATGTACTTTATAATTAATCTCTGGGTTTTCTCCTCCTGTTTATTCTCCACCTTTTCTAAGGGGTGCAATAAATGGGTAAATCTATGCTTTTCCAACCCTTAATCTCCCCCGAAACGATTGAAGATCTAATAATCTATCTACGGTGATCGATCATAAAAAGAACAAGACAATTTTATAGATTCATGTCCAAAAAATAGGGATAAAGATGATATTAATGTATGAAAATCAATTACAATGCATATCCGCGCTACTCCTGGATCCTAAGGAATCAAGGGGTTTAGCCCTGCATGATTTTCATTGACGAATACATGGTAGAGAAGGAGAAAATATGGGAAACATTAGAAAAACTAAAGTAACCCTGGCGAATAGCTAGTTTGGATGATCCCCTTCGACATACATGCAATCTGCTGTCTTCTGACTGCAAATTCACCCTTCAGAGATGCTCAGTTTGTCCCAGATGAAGCCTTTAGTGTAGTACTCTTCTCTCCTCTCTCTTCGATGTCGTGCAATGGAAAACAACTACCTCCTAAGGTCTGGCTGAACTCCCCTCAAGTCATAGGAATAACTTAAGGTACGAATTAACACCAATCGTTGGATTAGATTGCTATCTTTAGATTGCCTTATCGAGAAGACTCGGTACTATCGACTTTATAGCCGGTACTACCAATCTGTTAGAGTAGCCACGATTTCTCACAATGTTGGTACTATCTACTTTTCTTAATAGCACCGAGTCTTTAGGTCTCTCGAACTCTGCCTCCCTGATGCCATCTCGATAGTATCGAGTCGGTGGACTCGGTAGTACTGAGTTTCCAATATTCATTTCTTACTCCTTACAAATGTAGTTTTGGTACTACCGACTTTGGGTGTCGATAGTATTGAGTCTGGGTGAGTTTCTGGTCTAATACTGATGTGAAGTGGGTACTATCGACTTTTAATGTTGGTAGTACCGAGTCTGTGAAGCTCAGTTGTACCTGAAATTGCACAAAAACATGGATAAGTACTCAGGATGAATATTAAACCATATTAAACAATAAAACTCACACAATTTGATGCATTTAGATACAACATGCCATTGATAGCATTTCATGCATTATTAATCAAATAAATGACAAATCAACACATAAAATCAAGGAAAATATGCATGTGAAAACAACTAGAAACCCTGGCATCAAACTCCTCTAAGCTTAAATGTTGCTCATCCTCGAGTAACACTCTCTCAGATACGTTTGATATAAGTCAGCAAAAGAACTTAACACATGAACTTTTTTCTTAATCATATACACCAAACAATCCCTAAACTGGCCTCCAACAAAAACTTGACACGTGTTTACCATGCATTATATGCAAGTAAATGTATCGAAGTAATACATGCCTTTTGAGGCCTGAGTCAAACACATAGAAATGTACTCTAGAAACTACTACTAACTATGATCTAATTAGCTAGGTTAGTAAAATAGTTGAATTGGTTTGATTGAATGGAAATAAATGTAGAAACAAAACAAGATTAAAGATTGAGTTACTCAGATTAAAAGGAATTCCTTAGGATAATGGTTTCACCACAAATAACATTCCAATTAACTCCACACACTAATATCTATTGCCCCTATCCCTGGATAAAGATCCTGTAGCAAGAAATACCCACTCCCATAGTATAGTTCACTACCTATTCTAATGCCAATCCCATTTCCATAGTAATTGGTTGATTAGTTAGGTGATTTATGATTAATCTCTAGGTTTTCTTCTCCTGTTTATTATCCAACTTTTCCAAGGGGTGCAATAAATAGGTAAATCTATGCTTTTCCAACCCTTAACCTCTCTTCTGAAATGATTGAGGGTCTAATAATCTATCTATGGTGATCAAGCATAAATAGAACAAGAACATTTCATAGATTCATATCTAAAAAATAGGGATAAAGATGATACTAATGCATGAAAATCAATTACAATGCATATCCGGGCAACTCCCGGATCCTAAGGAATCAAGGGGTTTATCCCCGCATGGTTTTCATTGATGAATACATGGTAGAGAATGAAAAAAATATGGGAAACATTAGAAAAACTAAAGTAACCCCTAATGAATAGCTGGTCCGAATGATCCCCTTCGACGTATGTGCAATATGCTGTCTTTTGACTACATATTCACCCTTCAGAGGTGCTCCAATTGTCCCAGATGAAGCCTTTGGTGTAGTTCCCTTCTCTCCACTCTCTCTGGTGTCGTGTAATAGAAAACGGCTATCTCCTTAGGTCTGGTCGAGCTCCCCTCAAGTCATAGGAATCACTTAAGTATGAATTACCACTAGTTGTTGAGTTAGATTGCTATCTTCAGATTGCCTGATCGGGCAGACTCGGTACTATCAACTTTATAGTCGATGCTATCGAGTTGTTAGGGTAGTCACGATTTCTCATAATGTCAGTACTATCAACTTTTCTCGACAACACCAAGTCTTTAGGTTACTTGAACTCTGCCTCCCTGATGCCATCTCGGTAGTATCGAGTCGGTGGACTCAGTAGTACTGAGTTTCTATGATTCATTTCTTGCGCCTTAATGATGTAGTTTTGGTAATACCAACTTTGGGTGTCAGTAGTATCGAGTATGGGCAAGTTTTCGGTCCAATATTGACGTGAAGTGGGTACGATCGACTTTTTATGTCGGTAGTACCAAGTCTGTGAAGCTCAGTTGTACCTGAAATTGCACAAGAACGTGGATAAGTACTCAGAAAGAATATTAAATCATTTTAAATAGTAAAAATCACATAATTTGATGCATTTAGATAGAACAAGCCATTGATAGCATTTCATGCATAATTAATCAGATAAATGACAAATAAACACATAAAATCGAGGAAAATATGCCTCTGAAAATGACTAAAAACTCATGCATCAAACTCCCCTAAGATTAAATGTTTCTCATCCTCAAGCAACACTCTCTCAAATATGTTTGATATAAGGATATAACACATGAACTCTTTTCTTAATCATGTCCACCAAACAATCCCTAAATCGACCTTCAACAAAAACTTGACACGTGTTTACCGTGCATTATACGCAAGTGAACGTATCGAAGTAATACAAGCCTTTTGAGGCCTGAGTCGAACACAAGGAAACGTACTATAGAATATTACTACTAACTATGATCTAATTAGTTAGGCTGGTAAAATAGTTGAATTGGTTTGATGGAACACAAACAAATGCAAAAATGAAACAAGCTCAAAGATTGAGTTACTCAGATTAAAAGGAATTCCCCAGGACAATGGTTTCACCACAAATAACATTGTAATTAACTCCACACACTAATATCTATAACCCCTATACCTAAATAAATAGCCTATTGCAAGAACTACCCACTTCTGCATTGTAGTTCACTACCCATTCTAATGCCAATCCCATTTTCATAGTAATTGGTTGATTAGTTAGGTGCTTTACGATTAATCTCTGGGTTTTCTCCTCTCGTTTATTCTCCACCTTTTTCAAGGGGTGCAATAAATGGGTAAATATATGCTTTTCCATCCCTTAACCTCTATCCCGGAATGATTGAGGGTCTGATAATCTATCTATGGTGATCAATCATAAACAAAATAAAACAATTTCATAGATTCATATCCAGAAAATAGGGATAATGATGATATTTATGCATGAAAATCAATTACAATGCATATCCGGGCTACTCTTGGATCCTAAGGAATCAAGGGGTTTAGCCCTGCATGGTTTTCATTGACGAATACATGGTAGAGAAGGGGAAAAACGTGGGAAACATTAGAAAAACTAAAGTAACCCCTGACAAATAGTTGGTCCGGATGATCCTCTTCGACGTACGTTCAATCTACTATCTTCCGGCTATAGATTCACCCTTCAGAGGTGCTCAAATTGTCTCAGATGAAGCCTTTGGTGCAATACTTAATGAATGAGTTTTTAGTCTTTTTCATAGGCATATTTTCCTTGATTTTATGTATTGTTTTGTCATTTTTCTGATTAATAATGCATGCAATACTATCAATGGCCTGTGATATTCAGATGCATCAAATTATCTTATTTTTAATGGTCAAGACGACTTAATATTTACCCCAAGTACTTATCCGCGTTCTTGTGTATTTTTAGGTACAATGGAGCTACACAGAGTCGATACTACCAACAGTCGGTGGTACTGACTTCACATCAGTACTTGCTTAGAAAGACTCGCACAAACTCGATACTACCAACACTCCAAGTCGGTAGTACTAATATCACATCAGGGAAACACAAGAATGAATCACAGAAAGTTGGTGCTACTGAGTTTGCAAACTCGGTACTACTGAGATCACGTCAGGCAGATAAGGCGTAGGTGACATGAAGACTTTGTGATATCAAGATAAGTCGATAGTACTGACATTGGAAAGAGTCACGACTACCCTAGGAACTCAGTAATACTGTCTGCCAAGTTGGTACTACTGAGTCTACCCGATTTGGCAAATCTGAAGATGGAAATCTAATCCAACAGTCATTATTTCGTACCATAAGTGACTTCTATGACTCAAGGGGAGTTCGGCCATTCATGAGAGGGTACCCATATTCCATTGCATGATACCAGAGAGAGAGAGAGAGGTGGATAAAGGAATTGAAAGCTTCATCTGAGATGATCCGAGCACCTTCGGAAGGCGAATCGACAGCCAGAAGACAGTCGATTGCACGCACACCGTAGGGGTTCATCCAGATCAGCTATTCACCCGGGGTTACTTAGTTTCTCTAATGTTTCCCACAATTTTCTCATTCTCTACCATGTATTTGTCAATGAAAACCATACAAGACTAATCCCCTTGATTTCTTAGGACTCGGGGGTAGCCCGGATATGCATTGTACTTGATTTCCATGCATTAATATCAAGTTTATCCTTATTTTCTGGATATAAATATATGAAGATTCATTGTTTAGTTTATGCTTGATCAACATAGATAGATTTTTAGACTCCTAATCATTTCAAGAGAGAGGTTAAGGGTTGAAAAACATAGGTTTACCTATTTATTGCACCCCTTGGGAAAGGCAGAGAATAAATGGGAGGAGAAACCCAGAGTTAAATAATAAAGCACCTAACAAATCAACCAATTACTATGGAAATAGGATTGGCATTAGAATAGGTAGTGAACTATGCTGCGGGAGTGGGTAATTCTGACTACATACTCTTTATCCGGGAAAAAGGGTAATAGATATTGGTGAATGGAATGAATTGTAATGTTATCTGTGGTGAAACCACAATCATAAGAAATTCCCTAAAATTGAGTAATTTAAGTGCTAAGTCTTTTTTATTTTGTTTTTGATTCTGTTCAATCAAACTCACTCATTTACACTGACCTAGATAATTATACCATGGTTAGTAGTAGTCTCTAGAGAACGTTTCCATGTGTTCGACTTGGGCTTCAAAAGGGCCCATATTACTTTGATATGTTCGCTTGTGTATAACACACACTAAACACAACTCAAGTTTTTGGCATTGTTACCAGGGAAATGAGAATATCCAACACTATGAGTGTTGTGGTCGGCCACTCTAGGCCAACCCATTTTTTTCATTTCACTTAGAGCTAAATTATAAAATTATTATTACCTCTATGTCCTCTACTACACGTTGACAATTAGTTTGCCACTTTCAGGCATTGGTGTATGGTGCATACTCGAACCCACGAATATAGAGAGCCATATTCACTGGGGTTTGGGCAAACATAACTCCTTCACTCAGAGAGAGAGTATTTACAGTCAGTAGATAGATTCAACCGAAATCCACCACTAACACCTCCGCCTGAGAGACCTGCAACACCAGAAGAATCAGAAACAGTAGAAATAGAGGGAGAAGAAGAACATACAATATGGGAGAGGATCAGAGACTTTGCCACAACAGCTCAAAAAGGACCAATCAAAAGATAAGCCATCAATGTGGGCAACACAAGATTGACCCAGGGCTGATCTCTTTGATTAAATCCCAATCTTTCCATGGCCATAGTTTTGAAGACCCGATGGTGCACATTAGCAACTTTGCGGAGAACTATAATATGGTCAAGATCGATGGAGTACCCAAAACCATGATAAATACGAATCTTTTTATGTTGTCATTGGCAGACAACACAAACTCATGGTTTTATAACCTTGATGAAGAATGCATTGAAATGTGGGATCATATGATTGATGCCTTCTTTGAGCGCTATTTTCCTCCATGGAAGACTAATGACTTGGTAAAGAAGATCTACAATTTCAGACAACATGCCGATGAATCTTATTCTGAAGCATGGGAAATGTTCCAAAGTATGTTGCGAAAAGTACCTCATCGTGGAATCGATCTTCTGGGAAAGGCAAAGATATTCTATTACAACCTGTATAAGGGAGAAAGGACTACACTCGATAGTGCGGGAACATGGTTCTTCCTCAACAACAAACCTACCCGATGTCATGAGATATTGAAGAATATGTCTAAAAATCAATCATGGGGAGATGAGAGAGAACTTTCGACAACCGTCAAAAGTGTAGGTGAGTCTAAGGTTATCTCTACATTTAATGATAAGTTTGACTTGATATCTAAAAAGCTATGTGCCAATGATGGATCACCTTCAAAAAAATAAGGGGAAGAGTGTAAATTCATGCGCCAACAACAACAATATAGAGGAAATGATTATGCTTGGAAGAAGGATCCTAAGTTTTCATGGAAGGATCCTAACAATTTTCTACATGACCATTACAGGAGCAACAACCAAAGCCACAACAGTTCGATGGCTAGGTACAATATCAATAGGGACAAAAGAATATTGACTGTATTGAAGAAATGCTTAGAAAGCTGGTCAGTCAAAATGAAGTGCTAATAGGACAAACACAAAGAGAACTCTAGAACCAAGGGGTTATCTGTAGTATAGAAACACAGATTTCTCAAATAGTAGTGGATGTAGGTACATTGAAGCAGCCAAACTAATAGGGGTTCCCATCTAATACCAACGTGCCTTCTAGAAATCAACACATCAAGGTAGTCCTATTATGCAGTGGTAAGACACTATCGAATAAGGCACCAACAACCATAGATGCAGGTGACGCTACAACAACAACAACTCAGACTGTGACAACAGAGGCGACTGAACCAGATAACATGTAATAGGAGAAAACATCTGAAGAGCACATTGTTGAGGTAGAGGATAATAGATTAAAACCATATGTCCCACCTCACCAGAGAATACCAGTACCCTTTCCAAACAGCCTGAAGGCAACCAAAGTAGATCGGAAGTTCCATAAATTTTTAGAAGGTTTCAAAAAGCTATATGTCAATATTCCACTAATTGATGCAATTGAGCAGGTACCTTCATATGGAAAGTTCTTGAAAGACATTATATATATGAAGAGATGGATACCTGAGGTTGAGGTGGTAGTGTTAAAGGAGCAGGTGAGCATTTTTATTTTGGGAATGCTACCTCCAAAAAGACAAGATTCTGGTTGTTTCAACATCACATGCTACATAGGGAAGACTAAGTTTGGTGAGGCCCTATGTGACTCAGGGGCCAGTATCAACATCATGCCTTTGTCAACCTTCAAAAAGCTAGGTCTTAAGGAGACAAGAAAAAGTAATATGACTATTGAATTGGCTGACAAATCTGTGGTCAGGCCATATGGCATCTGTGAAGATGTCCAAGTGAAAGTGGATAGGTTTGTTTTTCCTACTAATTTCGTGGTAATGGAAATGTAAGAGGATAAAGGTAACAAACTTTTGCTAGGTGGGCCATTCCAAGCCACAACCGACATGATTTTGAAATGGGAAGAGGGCATCTGATCATGGGAACTTATGATGACCGGTTTGAAATAAAGATGCCTAAACACTCTAAAGAAAAGGGGGATACAACACAGTGTAACATGTTGTAGCACATGGAGGGCAAGATTTCTTTGTGTCTGGGGAAGTCGTTTCTTGATATGGCTCACGTGATGACCAAGGCGAAAAAAAGATACTCTAATAGTTGATATAATTGAAAACACTAAGATGATCTCATTGAAAGAAGCAATATGTTACCCAGATGATAGAGAAGAAGATTATGACCTGACTACCATAGAGGAGGTCATTACTGATTCACCGATGCACACATCCACAATTACCTTTAGAAGCATGTCTGATGAATAGAGTAGATGACAACACATGCAACCGCTCTCTAGAGGAGTGTGTATTGATGCTGAAGGTGGTACCCTATTATTACACAAGATATTTTGAAGACTTGGGACCACCTCCCCCACCACTGGTTCCATCTCTTCTGAACCCTCCTGAGTTGGAATTGAAGCCATTTCCACCACATCTGAAGTATGTCTTCCTAGCCGTAGAAGAAAAGCTCCCTGTGATCATATCATTGTCCTTGAGCAGTGAAGAAGAGGAGCAATTGCTTGCTATATTGAAGAACCATCGAGGTACTTTTGGGTGGTCTATAATGGACATAAAAGGAATCTCCCCAAGTTTGTGCCAATGCAGAATCTGCCTGAAAGAAGGAGCTAAAGCAATAGTCCAACCTCAGTGGTGACTCAACCCAATCATGACTGAGGTAGTGAAGAAAGATGTGGGCAAGCTTCTGTCACCAGGTATTATTTATGCAATTTTTGATTCTATGTGGGTTAGCCAAACCCAGGTAGTGCCAAAGAAAGGGGGGATCACTGTCATGACTAATGCATCTAATGAATTTATTTCCACTAGGTTGGTGATGGGGTGGCGTGTTTGCATAAATTATCATCGTTTGAATGTTGTTACTTTAAAAGATCATTTTCCACTGCCTTTCATTGATCAGATTTTGGAATGACTCGTCGATCGTTTACACTTTTGTTTCCTAAACAGTTATTCCGATTACAATCAGATCTCGATCGAGCCAAAGGATCAGGAGACATCCACTTTCACTTGCCCTTATGACATGTTTGCATATAGACAAATGCCATTCAACCTTTGTAATGCCCATGCTACCTTCCAATACTATATGCTTACCATTTTCTCTGATATGGTAGAGCGGTGCTTGTAGGTATTTATGGACAATTTTTTGGTGTACGGGGAGTCATTTAGTGATTGTCTATATAATTTGGATAAGATTTTACAAAGTTGTGAGGACACTCATTTAGTCTTAAATTGGGAGAAGTGCCATATGATGGTGAGTGAGGGAATAGTACTGGGGCAAAAAGTGTCCAATAAGGGTATGGAAGTAGACCCAGTTAAGATAGAAGTTATCTCCAAGCTACCTCCACTGACATCGGTGAAAGGAGTAAGGAGCTTTCTAGGACATGCTGGGTTTTACCGCCGGTTCATCAAAGGTTTTTCCAAAATTGCTAAACCCTTGTCAGAACTTTTAGAAAAAGATGCTAAATTATCCTTTAATGATCGATGTTTGAAAGCTTTTGAAGTACTAAAGGAAAAGCTAAGTTCTGTGCCTATTATGCAGGCTCCTGATTGGAGCCTACCATTTGAGATGATGTACGACACATCAGACTATGCTGTGGGAGCAAGGTTGGGATAACACAAAGATAAAGATCTTACCGTCATATATTATGCATCCAAAACTTTGAATGATGCACAACTTAATTACACAACCACAAAAAAAGAACTCTTAGCGGTTGTGTTTGTGATTGAGAAATTCCGCTAGTACCTAGTAGGGGCAAGGGTGATTGTTTGAACTAACCACACTGCCATCAAATACTTGTTGCAAAAGAAAGATGCAAAACTAAGGTTGATAAGGTGGATTTTATTATTATAGGAATTTGACATAGAAATTAAAGACAAGGCGGGGTGGAAAATGTTGTAGCAGATTACCTATCTAGGCTGGAAAGAGTTCATGAAAAAGATGTTGATATTCCCATTGTTGAGGATTTTCCAGATGAACAACTCTTTGCTATTAAGGTTAAGGATCCATGGTTTGTAGATGTTTTTAACTATTTATCCTGCAAGGAGTTGCCTACAGTTTGAGGGTATTAAGAAAAGAAGAATTTTTTCCACTCATTGAGGTTTTACATTTGGGATGACCCTATTCTTCTGAAACAATGTCGGGATGGACTGTTGAGGAAGTATGTACCCGAGTGTGAGGTAGAGAGTATTTTGGCACCCTACCATTCCTTGCATACGGGAGGACATCATGCTAGCTCTAGGATAGCGGCCAAAGTGTTAGAGAGTGGATTTTATTGGCCAACTTTGTTTAAAGATGCATATGATTTCATTCATCGCTATGATGCTTGTCAACATGTAGGTAACATTTCTAGGTGACATGAGATGCCACTTAATGTGTTTCAAGAGGTTGAGGTTTTTGATCTTTGGGGCATCAATTTCATGGGCCCATTTGTGTCATCTAATTCTAACCTTTATATTTTACTTGTGGTTGACTATGTATCTAAGTGGATGGAATCAATTCCAACCTACATCAATGATGCTCAAGTGGTGTGTAGATTTGTGAAGGAAAACATTTTCTGCAGGTTTGGTGTTCCCCGACTGATCATTAGTGATGGTGGATCACATTTCACTAATAGACAGTTCAAAGCCTTACTTAGAAAATATGGGATGAAATAGTGAGCGGGTACTCCTTATCACCCACAAACACAAGGCCAAGTGGAGGTGTCCAATAGAGAAGTGAAAAAGATCTTGGAAAGGACAGTTTCCACCATTAGGACAAATTGGAGTTTCATGCTTAATGATACTCTTTAGGCATATAGAACGACCTATAAATCACCTATAGGGACGACATCGTTTAGGTTGGTTTATGGTTGTGCTTGTCATTTACCAGTAGAGCTTGAGCATAGAGCACAATGGGCATTGAGAAAGTTTAACTATGGATTGGATGATGTAGGTAAGAAAAGACTTTGGAGCTGAATGAACTAGATGAGCATAGGATGGATGCTTATAAAAGTTCTAGGATTTATAAGGAGAGGACAAAGAAGATTCATGATAGGCACATTGTGAATAGGGTGTTTCTTCCAGGACAAAAGGTTCTCCTTTTTAATTCCTGACTTCAGTTACATTCGGGCAAACTGAGGTCCAAGTGGAGTGGACCATTTGTGATTGAGAAAGTTTTTCCCCATGGTGCAGTGATGATTTTATATGGGAATAGGTCATTCCCTATTAATGGCCAAAGATTGAAGCACTACTATGGAGGGGAAGTGGATCAGAGAATAGAAGAGGTACAACTTTTGGAGATCCCCTAGTTTCTTGCTCTTAGGAACGTCCAGTCTAGGACGTTAAACAATGGCGCTTGTTGGGAGGCAACCCAACCTTCATTTTTATTCTACTCATTGTGCATTTTTGCATTGTAGTTGTCTTAGTATTTCTTATTTTTACTTTAAAAATGCTACCTTGACTCGTGTGTGGAGTGTGCAAAATTTCCTACAGGTCGGTGATATCGAGTTCCCAATCAGTAGTACCGAGATTACATTAGTTAGGCATCCACACCAGAACATAAGACTCGGTAATATCGACTGTCCCAGTTGGTACTACCGAGTCTCTAAAGTTTTTTTATCATTAACTGATAAGCTCTCGGTGGCATCGATTCACAAGTCGGTGCCATCGACTTTTTGGCATGATTCTAGATTCCCTCACCTACCACGTTTTATATAAGGGAACTAGAAGTGCTAATCTTTATGTTATTATTCTTGATTCTATTAAACCTGTTGTTGGTAGATGCCAAGTAGTCAATTCGAATGGTATTTCTCTTTGGCACCAACAGCTTGGTCATGTAAATATGCATCAGTTGAAGAAGTTGAGCAAAAAAGATTTGATCAAGGGACTTCCTAAATTGGATTTTAAAAAGGATGAGGAATGCCAACCTTGTACCCAAGGAAAGAAAATCAAGTCCTCCTTCAATTCTAAAAGATTCCTTAGTACTAAGAGAGCTCTTGAGCTTCTTCACATTGATCTATTCAGACCTATGCGAACTCAATCGCTTCGTGGTTCCAAGTATTGCCTTGTTATTATCGATGATTTCTCTAGATATAATTGGACCTTCTTTATCATTTATAAGAGTGATACACTTGGTGTTTTCTTGAGCTTTTGTAAATGAGTTGAGAATGAAGGTTCTTGCTGCATTGTTTCCACCCGTAGTGACCATGGGGGGAGAATTTGAAAATGAGATTTTCGAACATTTTTGTCAAGAATCTGGTTATGCACACAACTTCTTTTCACCTCAAACACCTCAACAAAATGGGGTTGTAGAGAGGAAGAATAGGTCTTTATAGGAGATGGCTAAGACCATGCTTCTAGAGTATGATACTCCAAAGAAATTTTGTGTGAAGCCATCAGTACCTCATGCTTTGTGCAAAACCGGGTTTTTACTCATCCTTCTTTAAAGAAAACCCCCTATGAGCTATGGCGTGGTAGGAAGCCTTCTATCGAGTATTTCCATGTTATTTCTCTCCCGTAAAAAGACCAAATTGGTCCAAATAATAGGATTTTCTTTTAGTAAATTAAATTCCTTTTCCAATGAATACTTGTACACTCAATTTGGAGTTTGAATGCAAATATTATGTCATTTTTGGTGTCAGGTATACATGAATTTCAGGACTGCTGTAAATTGTGTAATTTTCCTACAAACCCCAAGAAAATATAATTAAAACTCCAATTAAAGAGAAAAATCTAAAATAACATAACTAATTATGAAACTAAGAGAATAAATAACAAAACACTCCTAAACAAATATCAAAAATATGTAAATAAAAGAGATAAATACACATTTATCAGTGACCGGGTTCTAGTGTACAACTCCAGGTTAAGGCTTTTTATTGGAAAACTTAAGTCAAGATGGTATGGTCCCTACCTCGTTAAATGTTCCTATCCACATGGTGCCTTCCTTCTCTGGGATAAGTTTTTGGGTAAATTTAAAGTTAATGGGCATCGACTCAAAAGATACATAACAACTGAAGACCTTGTCGATTTAGATACCAATAATCGTTCATCCTTGGAAGACCTTAACTTAACCGACCCTCAATCCCCTGACCATAATATCAATAAGTTGGTCTCTCACCTATCGAGCCTTCGACGTAAAACAAGGCACTTGTTGGGGGGCAACCCAACCCTATCTTCTTTCCATTGCTTTTTTCTTTACCTTGTTATTTCATCTTGTAATTGTTTCCTTTTTTCAGCCCAACCAGGCGATCGACTCACCCAACCAAACAATCGGTTCTTTTGCAGTGCTAATGATCGGTTGGGCGCTCAATCGATCGTCTCAAACCAATTGAAAATCACAACCCTCTAGCTCCGAACAGGTCTGGCCCCTCCCTTCCACATGCATTGATCTGACCGATTCATAATTGCAATGCATAAATGCTCTAACACATCAGGTTCCTCTCGATGTGTTTTCCCAAGTGGCATGAACCGATCAACTCATAAATCTGAATGACCATTTTGACACCCACGAATAGCTATATAACCCGACCGAGCTGAGCACTTATCCCACACCCTCGACCCACTCTTCTTCTAACCTAGCCGCCACCCACCTGAGCTCCAGAAGACGAGCTGACTGACCGTCCCTCAGGTCAGATGACCTCCACTCGTGAGCTCCTCATCGCACCGACTGCCGACTAGCCTTGAAGCGAGCCAAGCACTTGGCAGTCGCCGTCCATCGGCTCTTTGCGCAACCTCTCATCCCCACCTACACTGCCAAGCATTCGAGGAATGAATCACTTGGCTCCTTTCTGGAGCTCGGTTTACTTCGCTCTCTCCCCTCGATCCACCACCTTTCTCGCCATCATTTTCACCTCTTCCTCCCAGATGAACCGATCGTCTCATATTCCAACCGCCTATTTCACAGAGCTAACCGGTCAGTTCACATCTTCAATCGATCGTTTCATCTGTGGACAGATGAGCTCCTCACTCTCTCCCCTCGATCCATCACCGTTCTCACTTTTGCTTACCCTCCCTACTGAACTAATCAACTTCATTCTTCCAAACACCTATTTCACTTTGCCAAATGATCATTTCAGGTTCTCAGCTGATCGTTTAGATTCACGCCTACAGCCATGTTCAACTGTTTCCGTAAAACAAGGGAAAGTTCACCGCCTCTTCCTCCCGCAATCCACCTTGCCAATCCATATCCTAATCTGGGATTCATTTTTACACACCTTCCCCCACCGGTGAATCCTCACCCAATCTCGCCGAGGATATGCTCAATGACATCCACGATGCAGAAGCTCTTATGAGATGGGGAGCAACCAAAAAGCAAGAAATGACCCAGATTCCACCACCCCTCATCCACCTCGCGTCCCCCCATTCGGGTATCTACATCTAGTTCACCAACATTGAACACCTACAATGTTTTGAACAAATATTCTCCATGGGTGTTTCCCTCCCCCGATGGGCTTGTGGCACTACCCTTGACACATTTGGAATCTGAGAAGCCACTGATAACATTCTCTGCAAAAACCATATCCTCCTTTTCCCTTACTACGTCACCTCCGTCTATAGCGACCTCACTCTCGAGTACTTATCCACCTTATGTCTCTATCACTGCTCCCAGGGCAATTCCAATTGTAAGATTTTGATTTTTGGGGAAAATCTAGAAATCTCTGCTCGACAGTTCACCTCTTTCATTCTTGAGGGCAAAGATGATTACTGGTTGGGTGTTACATGGAGCGATTCCACGATTCTTACCCCGACCAGTATGAGAGTGACAAGTTCTGGGCTGAGATCACCGACCTCATGCCCTGCCTTCCTAGTGGGCCCAAGTCCTCCAACATACACAACCCTATGGTCTGTTACCTCCACCACATTCTTGCTAGCACAATTTTCAGTAGGGAAGGTACCCAGGGAGCTGTTACTCAGGTTGAACTCTACACCCTCTGGTGTCTTTTAAATGAACAACCCTTCAACAAGGGGAATGCCATTCTAGAACATTTCAGCACCAAAGCCAGCCATACCACTGCATCCTACTTCCACATTGGCCACTTAGTTACTCATCTCACCATCTTTCTTGGCTACACCCACATTCCATTCTCACCCCTCCTGCTCAAAAATTACATGATCAAGAATTACTATCTAAAGGGGAGTAACTTCATTCTCTTGGGTGTGAATGGCATCTACTACCTCCTCTTCAAGGATTCATAGGAGGTTCTATAGCTTCCCTTGCATGCAAGGTTTGTAGCAGCAAACCTTATTTATGAGCTCACCAATTGATGCATGGGTTTTAAGTCACTTTTATAGGCTTATTTTATATCTGTTTTATGCATGTATTTGTCATTTTCTTGATTATATTTGCATAATTCACTATAGTTGGCCTTTCAACTCTTTTTGCATCAAATTATACTTCTTTTATCATATTTATATGATTTTATATAATCCCTGGACTTATACACATGTTTTGGCACTTTTTCAGGCACTTTTGCATTGTCCGGAGTCGATACTATCGACCCCCAGGTCGATAGTATCGACATTTCATCAAAAAGCAACCCCAAAATGCGATCTTGGAAGGAATAACATGTGCCATGGTCGATCCCATCGACCTAGGGTCGATACTATCGACAGCGTCGGGATCTGGCAATTTTCAGCACTAAAACGGATCGTTTTAATCCGACGGTTGAGCTTTTTCGGAGCCGTAAAGTGGTCCTATGACCTAAGAAGAGCACATACGGCCCAAGGGGGAGCTCATATTGTGTTGCACAACATCCAAGAAAGAGGGAGAGAGGAGACGAGAGATGAAGGCCGTCAACTGAGCGATCTGGGCACCTCCGACGGGAAATTTTGCTGCCGGAAGACTGCAAAACGCACGTTTCTCGAGGAGGATCTCCAGGAACACCTTTGTATCAGGGGTTACACGAGTTTGCTCCATGTTTCCCATGTTTTTCTTCTCTACTCCTATGTCTTTCATTGAGATGACCATGCGGGGCTAATCCCCTTTGTCTTTAGGACCGAGAGTAGCCCGGGGATTCATTGTATGTCAATTTTATTGTAGTAATTCATCGTTTATCTCTTAATTTGTGGTATGATTTCGTTTTCTCAATCATATTGTTATGCTTGATCACCATAATAATAATCTAATACCCTTAATTGCTTTGAAAGAAGAATTAATGGTTGAAAAGAGACGAATATCACATTAGTTGACAAATCCCTTGAACAAGGTGGTGTAAGGTTAATGGTGGATACCGAGAGATCGATTCTAATGCACCTAGTTTAGGGTATAGGTTACTACGACGGTGGAACCGACCTAGACATAGGTAGTGAATTGTACCACGACAGTGGGCAATTCTGATTTCAGGCCACTACCCGGATAGAGAGATAAATCTGAGTGACTATATAGAATTTGATACAATGAAAACCTGCGGTGAAATCGCAATCCTAAAGATCTCATCTTGAATTGGTTAAACTAAACATTTAATCGATTGCTTTGTTTTGTTTTATTTTATTTTCTTTTAATTTTACAACTCCCAACTTTTTAATCGGTCTAGCTGATTGCGAGTAGTTAGTAGTAGTCTCCGATAATTCACGTGTCCCTAAGTTCGACTCGGGCCTCACAAGGCCTATATTACTTCGACGCGTTCACTTGCGTTTCTACGCACAGTAAATTTGTGTCAAGTTTTTAACGCAGTTTCCGGGGACACGACAATTGTCGGCACTACGAGTGTTGCGAGCGGCCACTCTAGGCCACATTTTTATTTTATTATTTTGAAATCATTTCTAAAATTACTAGTCTATCTTTCCAATTTTTGTATTCTTCTAGCACGATACTGAACTCAAATTTTCATTTTGCAGGTACTGTGTATGGTGCAGACGCATAGCAGTGACTACACGCGACAAGCACCCGAGGTTCCACTGTCGGGACCTGACGAGGAGGAGGAGTACAATCACAACCAACTGGAAGATATCGATTCCGAATCCGAACAAGAAGAAATGGCAGAGGAACAGACGATATGGGAGAAGATCAAGGCTTCTTCTTCATCCGCTTCAAAGGGCCCAATCAAGAAGCCGGCTATCAACATTCCGACTTACAAGATTGATCCTGCGTTAATCAACTTGGTCAAGTCGAATGCATTCCATGGACTCAAGAACGAAGATCCGGTCACGCATATAAGCCAATTTGTGGAGAATTGTGACATGATAAAAATTGACAGATTTCCACAGGAGACACTCTACTTGAAGCTATTCCCGAGTTCTCTGGCAGGAAATGCACGAGAGTGGTTGCACAATCTGGATGATGAATATGTGGAATCATGGAACCACATGGTGGAGGTATTCTTTGAAAGGTTCTTCCCGCCCGAGAAGACCAATGATATGATCAGGAAAATCCACAATTTCACCCAGAGGGCAGGGGAAACTTATTCCGAGACCTGGGAACGGTTCCAGATCATGCTTAGGAGGTGCCCGCATCATGGGCTTGATAAGGAGAAGCATGTCAAAATTTTCTATTTTTCTCTTAATGAGCATGATAGAAGTAATCTGGATGCAGCAGGTTCAGGGTTCTTCTTAAACAACAAGGGCACGAGGTGTTGGGAAATTTTGAGGAATATGGCAAAGAAGCAATCCTGGGGCGACAGAGATGTCGTAGAGCATGTTCGGGCTGCGGGGGAGTCAAAGGCCATCAAAGAGTTAAATGATAAATTAGACCTTCTTGTTAAGAAATTGCTTGCCAAAGAAGATGCAGAAGCCGATGAAGAAGCCCACGTCAAATTCATGCAACAACAGAGCTATAGAAATAATGATTATGCTTGGAGGAAGGATAGGAAGTTCTCATGGAAGGATCCTAACAATTTCCTACAAGATCCGGATGCAAAGCCACAAACGAGAGCTGAAGATAAAAGCACCGAGTTGCTTAGTCAAGTGGTGCAACAAAATCAGGAGATGATGAGCATGTTTAGTAAGCAGCTGCAGTCCCAGGGTGATATTTTGACCAAGTTTGGACAAACACTGCAAAGTCACAGAGCACAAATGAGGGAACTAGAGACGACAGTGACCCAGATTTCTAATGAAGTGGCAACCATAAAGCATGCCAATCAATAGAGACAGGCAGGGAATGCAGAAGTTGCTCAAGCACATCATCAAGTAAAATATATATCTATAGTCACTGAGGCAGAACCCCCGGTGGTAGAGGTCCAGGACAAGGGTAAAATGATTTTTGATACAGAGGCTATACCGAAAATACCGTATCCTTGCAGTTATTATGGACTACCAGGTGGGTATTGCTCATTCAGAAAAGCCCGCAAAGTACCCATCTCGGTTGCACCCACACCTGTGCAAGAAGAGCAGGTGAAGACCATGCATCTAGGTGAAGCTACACCCATTGAGGGAGAGGAGCCACTACAGGTGGCACCGGTTGAAAATGATCTACCAAAGTCCACGCCGGAGAGTGTCATTGAAACAAACTTAGGGGAGCTTGCCCCGAAAAGCCCCTACGTTCCACCTCATAAGCGTCTACAGGAGGCATTTGTATCTATTCCGGATAGCCCAAGGCCGAAGAGAGAGCACCGTCACTACAGGAAGTTCTTGGAGATGTTCAGAAAACTCCATGTCAATATTCCATTTGTGGAAATGATAGAGAAGATTCCCTCCTATGGGAGGTTTATCAAAGAAATCATCAACAAGAAGAGGCGGATTAAAGACACAGACGTGTGCCGGGTAAATGAAATGGTGAGCTCAATTATCCACAGGAGTTTACCACAGAAGAGAAAAGACCCAGGAGGATTTTACATCCCATGTTCCACAGGAGGCCAATATTTTCCACAAGCACAGTGTGATTCGGGCGCCAGCATTAATCTTATGCCTCTGTCCACATTTCAAAAGCTTGGGTTGAAGGAGATAAAGAAATCGGCGGCAACGATTGAGTTGGCGGATGGGTCCATTGTAAGGCCATATGGAGTGTGCGAGGATGTACTCATCAAGGTAGACAGGTTCATCTTCCCGGTAGATTTTGTTGTCATGGACATGCCACAGCTCCAAAGTTGCGAGATGCTATTGGGAAGGTCGTTCCAAGCTACGGCTGATGTCATCGTTGCCATTGGGAGAGGTACATTGACCTTGGGGATTGGACAGGATCGAGTTCAATTCAAATTGCCACATGACTCATTGGAGACATCTCTTGACAACCCAGGTTAAAGGTATCTTAATGTCAAGCCTAGGACATTAAACAAGGGCGCTTGTTGGGAGGCAACCCAACTTTAGGTTCAATTTTATGTTTGGTTATGTTCTTTTATGTTTATGTACTTAGTTTTTGCTTAGGTTTTGATAATTTTTGTAAAAATGGTACCCTAACTCATGTTTTGAAGTGTGCAGAATGTTAAGGTCGATACTATCGACACCCATGTCGATACTATCGAGTTTGGATCAGTAAACGCTGAAGAAAAGTCGATACCATCGACCCTAGGGTCGATAGTATTGAGATTCCTGAAGATTTACAGAAAAATTGGTGCCAGTAAAGTCGATACCATCGACCGTAGGGTCGATAGTATCGACACTTTTGAGTTCCCAGGCTTTTAGATGCGTCGATTCAACAAAATCACTGAGTCTGGGTCGATACCATCGACCTTGGTCGATGGTATCGACACCTGCAGGACAACTACATAAAATAGGCCGTAAAAGGTATCGAAACGAGATTTTTTCAAACCGTTTTTTGCAGAGGAAAGATGGATGAAGCAAGTCACATATTTGAACCACTAAGACACAAAAATGGGCCACAAAAAGGAGGGAGATAGAAAGCATCACTTGGTCTACTTGAGCATCTAACCATCCTTCTTCACCACACTTCAAAGTGAACGGTACCGCTGTTCCACCTCTTAAGTGAGAATGTTGACTATGAGGCCATAGTCATATTAAAGCTTGGGGGGGGTGTTGGAACAGCCCTCTATCTTAGTTTTTACTTACTTATTCATGTTGCTTTTATTTTTGAAATATTAGTTGTTTTTATTTCTAGGTTTACCGCTTTTGTAGGATCCACATCTATCTAGTGTAATCTGTGGAGCAATAAATGCATGGTTTCAATTGCAAGTTTTACTCTTGGGTTGTGGGCACATGAAAATATGAGCATATTGAAAACTTTTTGAGCTTATTCTTGTGAGTAATTGAGTTGCATAACTGAGGAAGTGCTTGGGTGAGTCAGCTTCAGGACACAGGGACATGAATGACCATCTTTATTGTCCAAGGAAAAGTGATTGACAAGGATGTTTAAGCCCAAACCGACCAAACGCTAACGTGACCTTAGACTAAAGTTTAAGAGAGAAATCCTTCAGTTACCCTGTACACAGGTCTTTAGAGAGGGACATATGATATTTTCAGAAGGTTCTGTCAATTAGTCTTGTGATTTGATCCACCGCAATTTCATTCACACTCCACCATAAGAAACGGGAGCACATTAGTGTCTTTCACTTTTTGATTGCATCTCATGTAGATAGGTCTTGCATTATATCTATTTTCACATATTTTTTGCATGAAAATGAAAAAAAAGATAGAGTAGTTATACATGCACATTTACCTTAGGTGCGTATCATTTAATTGCATAACTGTCATTTTGTAGCTGCATTCATAATTTTTTTGTGTGCATATAGTACATCATGCATCTTATGTCTTTTGAAACATTAAAGGTGGTGAGCTTGATCCATACCCTCCAAATAAAATGCTTCAAATGTATAAGTTATGTAACAAGAAGTGAGCCCGACAAATAATTCATTGTCATCTATGAAAATAAGGGCTTGAAAAAAAAATTGAAAAAAAGGATTGAAAAAAAAAGAATTGAGAAGTAATAAAGAAGAAGAGGGAAAAAGGAACATGTTCTCACCTGAGAATTAAGAAGAATAAGCACATGATGTAGTTTTTTTTAGATATTCCATCTCACCTTGAGATGGAATGATAATGCATGCATCATTCCACCAAAAATGTAACATTAGGACATTTTCACTTGCATTTTGCATCATGATATGTCATTAATTTTTGTATTGCATGATTGACTATTATGTGCTTCCATCTCTTCCACAACCACCTATCCCATCCACCCGTTGCTCTAATCGGTAGGCCACCCATGATATTCTCCTCATTCATTAATATCAGGAGATCTGCTCCCATTTAGATGGTAGTTAGGAAATGAGCAACGTAGATAGGAGATCACAAGATGCATCAAGTATGGACCGTATGAGTTTATCATATTAACTGCTTTAATTGATAGTGTCTCACTGATTGGGGGATAGACATCTTTTACATAGGTCTTTGGTCGCTTGGATGGCAGTTAGTGTTCAGTGGTCAATGAGGGCCGGTTTGTGGAAAGAAAGTGGGGATGATGTAGATTCATTTCATGTATTTATGTCCTGTTGCTGACTTATCTCAACCAGATCCAAAGTTTTGTTGCTCGAGGACGAGCAAGGTTTAAGCTTAGGGGAGTTTGATGCATGGGTTTTAAGTCACTTTTATAGGCTTATTTTATATCTGTTTTATACATGTTTTTGTCATTTTCTTGATTATATTTGCATAATTCACTATAGTTGGCCTTTAAACTCTTTTTGCATCAAATTATACTTCTTGTATCATATTTATATGATTTTATATAATCCCTGGACTTATACACATGTTTTGGCACTTTTTCAGGCACTTTTGCATTGTCCGGAGTCGATACTATCGACCCCCAGGTCGATAGTATCGACATTTCATCAAAAAGCAACCCCAAAACGCGATCTTGGAAGGAATAACCTGTGCCATGGTCGATACCATCGACATCGTCGGGATCTGGCGATTTTCAGCACTAAAACGGATCATTTTAATCCGACGATTGAGCTTTTTCGGAGCCGTAAAGTGGTCCTATGACCTAAGAAGAGCACGGACGGCCCGGGGGGAGCTCATATTGTGTTGCACAACATCCAAGAAGGAGGGAGAGAGGAGACAAGAGACGAAGGCCATCAACCGAGCAATCCGGGCACCTCCGACGGGCGATTTTGCTGCCGGAAGACTGCAAAATGCATGTTTCTCGAGGAGGATCTCCAGGAACACCTTTGTATCAGGGGTTAAACGAGTTTGCTCCATGTTTCCCACGTTTTTCTTCTCTACTCCTATGTCTTTCATTGAGATGACCATGTGGGGCTAATCCCCTTTGTCTTTAGGACCGGGAGTAGCCCGGGGATTCATTGTATGACAATTTTATTGTAGTAATTCATCGTTTATCTCTTAATGCGTGGTATGATTTTGTTTTCTCAATCATATTGTTATGCTTGATCACCATAATAATAATCTAATACCCTTAATTACTTTGAAAGAAGAATTAACGGTTGAAAATAGACGAATATCACATTAGTTGACAAATCCTTTGAACAAGGTGGTGTAAGGTTAATGGTGGATACCGAGAGATCGATTCTAATGCACCTATTTTAGGGTATAGGTTACTACGACGGTGGAACTGGCCTAGACATAGGTAGTGAATTGTACCACGACAGTGGGCAATTCTGATTTCGGGCCACTACCCGGATAGAGAGATAAATCTGAGTGACTATATAGAATTTGATACTATGAAAACCTGCGATGAAACCGCAATCCTAAAGATCTCATCTTGAATTGGTTAAACTAAACATTTAATCGATTGCTTTGTTTTGTTTTATTTTCTTTTCTTTTAATTTTACAACAAATCCCAACTTTTTAATCGGTCTAGCTGATTGTGAGTAGTTGGTAGTAGTCTCCGATAATTCACATGTCCCTGAGTTCGACTCGGGCCTCACAAGGCCTATATTACTTCGACGCATTCACTTGCGTTTCTACGCACGGTAAATTTGCGTCACCAATCTACCACGACACATCCAGATGTACAGTCTGGAGTACCCAGACCCAGGTGCCATCCCCGAGCCATGGGCCCACAGGAGGAGCGACTCTTTAGAGGCTCATGATGATGTCTTTGGACTACTGCCACCACCCCGCTGTCATGCCAGGCAGTGACCAGATGATGATGCTAGCGCATACGGTTTCTATGAGGTCCAACAACAGCTGGATGAGATTTAGCGCAAGCAACAATGACAAGGCCATCGGCTTAATCACATGTATCTTATGCAACATTCACAGAAGTCTTGGCACTGCAGCCACTATGCCCCTAGCTGCCCGTCTACTAGGAGTATGGGGCCAATCAGGCCTACCCAGATCCCTACTCCCCTTACTGGGGAAACTATTACTCCTCCCACCCACAGAATCCACCACCATAATGATCTTCTTCCCTCCATCTCAGTTTGAGGGTTTGATTGGGACAAGCAAAACTCTAAGTTCGAGGCGGGGTGGATGGTACGTGTTCCACCCCTTTACCTTTCTTTTTTAGCATTTTCCATCTGTATTTCAAATTAATGCATTTTCTTTTTCAAACTTTGGCCTTTACCTAGTCGACCAATTGATGTATCTTCTTTCCAAAAATAAATTAGATAAATCTTTTTCAAAATCTTCACATTTTTTTTTGAAAATATCAAGTTCTCCATACCTAAATTAACAATATTTTTGGAAAAGATGGCAAGCCTTAGAGTGTCAAATAGAATCAAATGCAAACTTTCTTATCTTTAGCATTAGATTAGCTGATCAATCTTTCTCATATAATGTATTTACACGGTTTTTCTTATTGATGCAACAACACTCTAAAAAAAGGTATTTTGCATGGGAAAATAATCCGCACACCAACCCTTAAGTTTGGGGTGTCATGCTCCTTCTCTCTTCCTTCTTCCATACCCCTCATAAATGTAATAGGGGCGTTCTACCAAAAGATGCCAAAAAAACGAGCACAAAAAAATTATAGTCAATGTAACCACAAGTTCATGAATCATATCCCAAGTCGAATAGAGGAGGGATCCTTCTTCCACAGCGCACATTTTCTCATTTCTGTGCAAAAATAATTGAGTGTTGAAGCGTAAGTAGGTTAAAGACTGTTTGTACAAAGTATAAGTTTGAAAGAGAAAGTTATGAAAAATGTTTTTATAAGAAATATAGAACTTGTATTTTGTGATTCTAGGAGATGGGTTGCTTGGCCATGAAAGTGATAGAATATACTGCTAATTAAGAGAGGATGGCATGTTGCTTCCAAAACAACTTTGAATAAATTTGATATTTTAATTGCTTGAGGACAAGAAAAGGCTTAAGTCCATAGTATTTTGATGCATGCTAATTTAGCATCCTTTTAAGTATTGTTACAAAGAATTTCTTATTTTTATCCACTGAAAAAGAACAAGTTGTTATCTGCCTCCTTTTATCACAATTAAAACTTATCCTCATAAAAAACTATCCAATATTTGTAGAATCGTGTCACGAGCCGATCGGTTGAGATTCCAATCGAGCAATTTCATATT
Source organism: Alisma plantago-aquatica (assembly GCA_963693085.1). NCBI lineage: Eukaryota > Viridiplantae > Streptophyta > Magnoliopsida > Alismatales > Alismataceae > Alisma > Alisma plantago-aquatica. The sequence continues at coordinate 1,982,873,351 of OY856409.1, forward strand.
CCAAACAATCAGTTCACTCTCTCCAGACTATCAACTCACTCTCTCTAGATGATCAGTTGACGCCATCCTCACCTGATGCACCTTGTTCAAACAACCAGTTGAATCAGTACGCTATTCAAACACCAAATGCTCGTTTGAGACTCCAAAGCGGGAGTTTTCTCACACCAGTCAAGTGAGTCAAGGGGCGCCTCCACCCGGACCTAGGGTTGATGACTGCTTCCTCGGCTCCCGCCCTTTCTAGACCCCAACTGATTGGTTTGCTCCTCCAACTGATCGGTTGGAAGTTCAAAACCAGTTCAAAAAGGAACCACCAACCCTCTTTTACCCCAAAACCTAATTGTAAAGCCCCATCATTCTCCTATAAAAGGAGGGGCACTTCCTCTTCACAACAATCATCTTTTGTACGAAGGATTTCCAGAGCAACTGATCTCTTGTGTTCTTATATTTTGTTCATCAATAAAGATTATTTGTTCACAAGCTAAGTGTTCTTTTAATTTGTGTGTTCCTTACTTCATTTGTTATTAGATCTAGTCCTTCTCCTACTTCTTCTTCGGTTGATCGGAGCAAGGAATTAAGAGTTATCTATTTAATTGTCTCTAGCCTATGGATTACCCCTTTGTTGAGTCTAGACTATGGCTAGAACGCTTTCTTCCTCCGTCTCCCTTTACTCTACAATCATGAGCGAGTAGTTTTCTATCGAGGTAAGGGGAATAACCCCTTAGCCAAGGTTTGAATCGAATTAAATCTTAAGAACAACTTCTATTAGATGGCTTTAGGTTTTAAGAATTGAAGGTCTATCGAGCTGATTACTCGATTAGATCATTTGTTAATCCAGGTGAAAATGACCATGGAATCTCAGATTTAGAACAATAAACCCAATCACATAGAGGTTTTGAAACAACCACAGATTTATCTCTTTTTGGATGATGGACTAATAAACATGAGCACCAGGACCAATGGGCTCATGTGGAGTTCATCTTTTGTGGATTTTAGTTAATTCACCCGCCTTCATCCATTTTGTCATTTGAAAGATTTAGTTTGATTCTCACCTAGGCTAAGGTGGTGAAAACCCCTACAAGCCTCAATATTCCCTCATATGAATTCAATTATCATTTGATATAGTATTTTTACATTCTAGTCTTTCCATTCATAATATTTTTTTATTGTGCAAACAATCTCTCCTTTTCCTTGTGATAGAGTAATTTTACTTCTTGTTAGTGTAACTTTACTTCTTGCATTTCATTTCTGTTAGCATAAATCAACCCCCAAATTTGATTTTACCTTATGTTCTAAAAATAAAAATACCAAAATGAAATAAAAAGTTCAACAAAACTAATTGGGATTAGAGTCTACTATCTTAAAAATGTTGTCTTGTGGGATCGACCCTTCTATACTAGCCTTAATTGGATAGTAAAAAGGTTAAACTCTAGGATTAATATCTTAGTTATTGTAGTGCACTTCGACGCATTAACAATAGTCTTCTTTTAGAAACCTCTCTTGTTGGTTACTTTGATTTACGGGAAGTGTGTCCATCATCTGTTCTTTCTTTTTTGGGGGGCAACATTCAAGTGGACCTTATGCCACTTGACATACATTGATTTGATGTGATCTTTGGAATGGATACCTTGAAGAAGTATCAGGTGATCTTGAACTGTAATTCCAAGGTAGCAACATTTGTTGACAATGATGTTTTGTGGGATCTTCCAAAGATATATGAAGATTTTCCAGACATGCTTGGCGTCAACGATGATGCCAGAGAGGCTGATGAGGCAAGGTTATGAGGCTTTTCTGGTACATGTGGTGGATACCAATGAGAGGAGTCTGAGAATTAAGGAGGTGCCAGTTGTTCGAGATTTTGAAGATGTGTTTCCCGGTGAGTTTCTAAGTGCTCCCCCTCCTAAAGAGATTGATTTTGAGATTAATCTAGTTCCTAGTACACAACCAATAGCACAACCGTCATACATGATGGCACCAGTAGAGATGCAAGAGTTGAAGAGGTAGTTACATGAGTGATTCAGTCCTATTTTAGGGCTTCATCTTGCGTCTTATTGCACTTCAATCACATATATACCTGTTAGATTACATGTTATTCTCCTCAATATGCATATTGTATAAAATGCACTTATGGACATTATTTGCATGTTTTTTAGGCATTTGGACCACTCTTGATGGAAGAGAGAGAGAGAGAGAAGAAGTGATCCTAGGGTTTCTCTACCCTTGGAGAGACCTAAATTGAAGTTTGATTCTCCCTCAACCTACCCCTAGTGGCTAAAGATCCATTGAAGCAAAGATGTTTAAGAAAATCCAAAGAAACAAGTCCAAATGTTGATCTAGAGGTCAGCACGGTCGTGTACCACAGAACGACCATACTAGCACACTTGCAAATCAACAGAGCCATCTCCAAGCACAACTAGAATCACCACGGCCGTGCCACTCAGAATGGCCATGGTGAACTGACCTAGAACGGTCGTGCCACCTTGCATGATCATGTGACCTTCAAAGAAGAATGATCGTGGAGTAGAGAAAGGGCTGAGCAGTCCAAGCCACCATGGCTGGGATGATCACCAAGGCCATGCTACCCTAGCCCCACCACCTTCGTGGTGACCACCACGTCCATGCCACCTCCAATACAAAATCAACCAAGTCCCTGTGATTTTCCCCATTTCTCACCTTGGTCGTTCTCATCCACGACGACCGTTCTCACCCCTCCCCACCACGGTCGTGCTACTCACAAAAACCTAGCTATTTTTGCACTGCATTTCCCATACTACCCCTACTTGACCTATTGCTTCCCCCACACCTATATATACCTAGGTTCCCGTTGGAGTACGAGGTTGTCCACCCCTAGCTCACTCCTACCACTCCATTTTCTTCCCCTATCCATTCCACTTCATTTCCACCTCCATTCCACTCCATTTCACCATTTCCACCACCAAAACCCTAGTTTCTTCTTGTTTCCACCCATTTCCACGATCATTTCATGCCCTTGCACCTTGGAGGAAGAAGGAGGACGTCTTGTAGTAGCTAAAGAGGAGGATTACTCCATCTACACTGAGATCCATGGCTTATTCTATCTCTTCCCCCTTCTTTTTATATTTTGCATTGCTATGAGCAGCTAGTCCCCTTGGGTGGGTTGTTCGGGATAAAAAATGTTACTTTGATATCATGTTGGAAAAAATGATATGTAAACATTGGAATTTCATTTGCTAATGATTATGTTATATTTCTATCTCACTCTACATGTATTTCATATAGGTTTGTTCTTGAAATCACCTAAGAATTTAGGAAAATTGCTTACATGTGTGAATTTTGGGATTTTCTCCTAGGTCCAATTATCAGATCCCTAGCTAGCTACCCATCCTCCTACATGCTAATCAATTCTCCTAACCCTAGTAGAAAGATCTAAGTAGCTAGTTTAGATGAATTTGGTGTGTTTAACATGGAGTTTTCTCAAGGTTACAATGTGGGTGATGGGAGGCCTAAAACCTCACTTCCACTCCCATTACTAATCTTAGCCCCTAATCATCCTAAGATCATCTAACCTAGAAACCTAAGATTTCTTAGACTCTACTTGGCTATACCTAAACCCTAACCCAATTGATCCTCACAAGGGTAGTAGGGAGTGTTAGGGACTAGTTCCCCTATACACAACCTAGCATATCCATGGCCACTTAGTGGTTTAGGACAATCCATTAGACTCTAGATCGTTATTTGGTTTGATAATCTAAGTGAAATCTTTTATGTTTATATGTCACCCTCAACTTAATTGATAAGTGCATCCCATAAACAACCCATGTTTCCCTTAATTGCTTTAAAACCCTAGTTACCTTTTTTCTTAGTTAGTGTTAGCTTCGTTAGCTCTTTTCTTGCTTAGTTAGCTTCTTTCCTTGTTTTTGCTAGTTTAGATCTTTAATTGCTCTTTTGTCATGTTTGCTAGCATAGTGTAGTATAGACCTTTCCTTGCTTGCCTCAGTGTAGAATGTTCTTCTCTTACTCTACCTTGTCTTTTCATGCTTAGTAGAATTAACTATCTAGGGTTAACTTAGATTTTGTTCTTGCTTTCTTTCCTTTACTTGCTTTCTTGTTCAACTTACCGTAATCAATCAAAACAACCCTCAAACCCTAGACTCCGCAGTAGGAACCTAGAACAAAAACTAACCTAGCTCTAGTGCCCCTTTTTCTCCCTGTGGATCGACCCTATACTTGCCACCCTACCTATACTACGACACGTCCCCGTGCACTTGCGGGTGTAGTGTTCTGATTTTTGAGTGTGTGTTAAGTTAGGTATTTATAAATTTTGAAAGTGAATCCACCGTGTCTGTCTATTTGCGGGGTTGCATTTATTCAAACTCTAATTGAGTAGTGTGTAACACCGTTGGCAGAATCGCACCAAACTTTTTGGCACCGTTATCGGGGAGAAAGGCGCTCGACCAAGCTAATTAATTTTTCTTTGAATTTTCCTACTGCCCTCATCATTGCCATTATTTATTCTTTATTCTTTGTGTATATTGGCTTGGTAACTTGTTCTCTTTTGTTTGGTTGTGCCTTGTGCATGTGACAAGACACTCGGGGGAAGACAAGATGGAAAGTCAAAATGTACCTCACAAGCCACTTCAAAATTATTTCATGCCTAAAAACTATAAATTGCTAATTGCTAGCAGGGTTGATCAAATACCAGGGAAACAATTCTCCATCCCTCCATGTCTTCTTGGGATTCTGCCCATCATCTACGGTTTGGAGAGTGAGAACCCCTACAAGCACTTGGACTCATTTCTTGAAGTATGCTCCACCTTTAGGATGCTGACGGCTACTGATGACACAATCTATTTGAACTTGTTCTCATTTTTCATCAAAGATAAAGCCAAAGATTGGTATGACTCAAGAAGGGACATCATGAGTTGGGAAGTGATGAAGAATGCATTCTTAAGACAATTCTGCTCTATAGCAAGGTTGACACAAATGTGGCTTGTCATGAGAAGTTTCAGTCAATTGGGAAATGAGTAGTTTCACAATGCATGTGAGAGGTTTAAGAAGATCTTGAGAGAGTTCCCACACCATGAGATCCCTTTGTGGCAACTAGTTCAATCCTTTTACTCTGGTCTATCTCTAAAGAGCCAAACCTCAGTGGACTATACTTGTTGAGGAGTTTTCATGGCTATGCCACTCGAGGAGATATGACCCTCATATGAGTAGTTGGCAGAAGGTTCAAGAATCCAAGATTCAATCATGATGAATGATGGTGGCTATGCCTTTGATATGACATCTCCCACTCATAATGACTCAAGCTCGCAAGTGATGAAGATTCTTGGTGACATGGTGAGCTTCATGAAGAACCAAGTGACAAATGTTCCTTGCCACTCGGTCAATTCTATTGAGTTCTATGGAGAAGAAAAGAAGACACCTCATTCCTATAGCTACCATGAACCACAATGTCTAAGATATAGCTCAAGATTTGAGGAAGATGATCTCTCTAGGTTGAAGAGCTTTGATGACATACAAATGAATGTGACAAGGCTTGAATATAGGATAGAGTAGCTATCTTCCATAAGTACTCTCCAAGAAGAAAAATTGTCTTCAAAGCCCATCTTGAGTTTCAATGAAGCAAGTGGACCAATGCCCTCTTCGCAAGTTTTCTACAGTCCACTTCCCATGCAAGTGCAACCCATATACAACTTTCAATGTGATCCCAAGCCTTATACACCACCTCCCCCTCCATCACCACAAATTACTCAACAATTCACCTTCCAACCTCAATTCTCCCCTCCACCCCAATTTTAATACCAAGTACCATCTCCACCTCCTCCACACCCACAACTAGCTCCCCTCTCCACCATGAGCAAGGTAGTGTTGTGATAGTTATAAGGAGTGGGAAAACTCTTGAGCAGCCCGCAAGTCAAAGAAAGGTTCATGAAGTAAAGCAAAGACATCCAAGTGGTGATACTGTGATTGAAATTGTCGATGATGATTTTGTGATACCTCCTATTGAGTTTGGGATATCATGTGCTCCAAATCACACTCCATTTGCAAGTCCCACCATCCCTAGTGTTCCATCTCATGTCAATGTAAGCAAGGCCCAAGTAAGTGAGCCACCAATCATTGAATCATTAGATGAGCCACCGGAAGTAAGGAGGATACAAAAGCATAATGTTGACATTTTTGAGGTGTTTCACCAAGTGAAGGTCAATATTCCATTGTTGGATGCTATTAAGCAAATCCCATCATATGCCAAGTTTCATAAGAACTTATGCACTGTGAAGAGAAGGTCAACGGGAAGAATATCAAAGAGAGTGAAGTTGTCTGAACAAGTGAGCTCTATCATCCAACACTCACTTTCCATGAAGAGGAAAGACTCGGGAGCCCCACTCATACCTAGTTACATAGGGGGACACCACATAGATAGATCCTTACTTAATTTGGGTACAGTGTGAACTTGATGCCATATAATGTCTATGTGGAGCTAGGATTGGGCAAGTGGAAGCCAACAAATTGCACTCTCCAATTAGCAGACTATTCCATAAAAGTTCATACATGAAGGGTGGATGATGTTTTGGTAATGATAGACAAAGAAAAGGGTGTAGTGTTCTAGGCAGATTTCATTATTCTTGATATGGAGCCCGAGGATAGGAAGATTCCTATTATCTTGGGAAGACTGTTCTTATCTATAGTTGACACTGAGATGCATGTTTGCAGTGGTACGATGACAGTTTCATTCATGGACATAAATATCAAGATCAACATGTATAAGACCCCAACCCGGCGAGCCCGAGATGAGGATACTAGACATGATCACTTCAAGAGTCTGAATGGTCATTGGAGAGGAGGGGATCTAGATGAAGGATTTTATGATAGTTTTGGTTATCAAAGAGAAGAGGAGCATAGGTTCAATGCAAATGAGAGATGTATCTATTGTAAGAATGGGCACATGAGCATGCCAAATAGATGAATGTCTGAAGAATCTCCAAGAATCCTAGTTGAAGGCATGAAACTCAGTGCTTGTGAGAAAGGCACTCAACCTAGCTAGTTAGTTTTGCTTTGACTTTTCCTACTGCCCTCATCATTTCTATTATTTATTCTTTATTCTTTGTATTCTTTGTGCATATTGGTTTGCTAACTTTTTCTCTTTTGTTTAGTTGTGTGTTGTGCATGTGACAAGCCATTTGGGGGAAGACAAGATGGAAGGCCAAAATGTACCTCACAAGCCACTTCAACATTACTGCATGCCTAACAACTATAAATCTCCAATTGCTAGCAAGGTTGATCAAATGCCATGAGAGAAAATCTCCATCCCTCTAGGTCTTCTTGGGCTCCTACCCATCTTCCACAACTCAGAGAGTGAGAACCCATACAAGCACTTGGACTCATTTCTTTAAGTATGCTCCACCTTTAGGATGCTGACGGATAGTGATGACATAATCCGTTTGACCTTGTTCTCATTTTCCTTCAAAGATAAAGCCAAAGATTGGTATGACTGAATGGTGAATCTACATTTAGATACAAACCAAAAAGTCTGAGCTCCGCTTCTCTGTCTGGCGACAGGGCAGGGTGTCTAGGTTTACGCATCTTGCCGCCGACGGCTGAGATTGGTGAGTTCTGGTTATCCAGCAGGTAGTCCACTTCCGTAGTGGGGTTTAAAAGATCACAATGGCGGATGAAATAACCCGACAATGTGATGCGCTGACAATCGAAGAGGAGGACATTGCAATATTTCCGGAAGAAGAGGAAGCCATCCACGGCGATCAACTCGACCTGGTGTTGGCGGCAAGGCTGAAAACAGATCGGCCGTTCAACTTCAATGCCTTCAAAAGAACGATGGAACTCATCTGGGGCCTAAGCAGCAAACCAACTTTCAAGATGATAGAACATGGAGCCATAACTATCAAATTTGGGGAAAGGGGAGACGTAGAGAAAGTTTTGAATGGAGCACCCTGGAGCTTCGACAACAACCTTGTGCTTATAAAAGAAATCCATGGATCAATGCAACCTTCTGATATAGTGATATATGAATCCCCGATCTGGTTAAGACTATACAACTTGCCGATGGGGTACAGGTCAAACAAGGCAGTGGAGATCATAGCTAACAAGATAGGCAAGTTTCTGGAGGTTGATGAAGCTGAGTCCTCTTGGGACAGAGCAAGGCGGGTGAGAGTGGTGATTGATATAGAAAAACCTCTCAAAACGAAACAAAAGATGAAAGACACAAATGGAAAGATATTAGAAGTGGACACCCGCTACGAAAGACTGCCAAATTTCTGCTATGTATGTGGAAGGCTAGGACATGTACAAAGAGACTGCAAAGAGAAAGAGCTGGCGGAGGATGGTAGCTGGGGACACTGGCTCCGGGCTTCCCCAAGGAAACAAGCAAGAGCATCACACATAGGCATAGACTATGAAACATGTAAGAAAAAACTAAGCTGGCAAGGAAAAAAAGGTGACAGCAGCACAGAGCAGAAAAGAGAGGATAGAGCTGAAGGAAAATCAATACAACAAAAAGAAAGAAGAGACAAGTACAAAGCCAATGCCTGTGCCGAGGTGGATAAAGAAACGGAAAGAAACAACAAGGCTGTAAAGATGAGGAGCCAAAGCCAAAGCAGGAAAGATTCTTATACAGGACAGGGAGAAGCAAACGAGGCTGAGATTCCTCACGGGACCACAAGTAGGGAACAAAACCATGACAACCAGGGAAGCTCATCGACAAAGGAAGGTAATAAGTATTTAAATGATAACCCGAATACCAGTCCTATCTTCGAGGGCCTCCTCTCAGATCTTCAAGGCAAGGCCACGAAAATAAAGGAGCTACCAACCAAAGCTGCATTAACTACAGCGGGGGAGGAGGAACAGAACGCACCGAACGTGCTCGACACAGAGCCACAGAGAAAAAAAGACAAAACAGTTCTGAGTGAAAGGGTTGGGCGCAGAGCTGCTAGAAAGTTCAAAGAACAAAAGAAAGGGGCAATCACAAGAAGCCAGGACAGAAGTAGAGAAGCAAGTAAAGAAAGTAAAAAAAGAAGAAACCAGGGGGACCAAGGACCAATACATGAAACTGTGACTGCAAGACACCAAAAGATACAAAGAGGAACAACAGACAGTATGGTTTGGGAGAATTACCCAAACAAAGTAGCGGGATCTGACAATGGTCATACCCGTGAAAATCAATGAAAATATTAAGCTGGAATTGCCAGGGTCTGGGAAACCGTGGCACATTCCGTACTCTCCGACGCCTCTGTTGGAGAGAACGCCCGGAGGTGGTTTTCGTCATGGAGACAAAAATGAAAGAAAAAGATCTGAATGAGATTCGAAAAAAATGCGGCTTTGATAACGGTGTGTGTATTAGCAGTAGAGGGAGATCGGGTGGCATGGGGTTCTGGTGGAATGGCATTGATGTGGATGTTGATTCGTATTCTAATCACCATTTTAGTGCTATTATCCGTGGTAAAGACAAAAGCATGGATTGGCAGTGTGTGGGGATGTATGGCTGGCCTGAAACACAGCTCAAACATAAAACTTGGGAGCTGATGTCGAACATCAAAATCAAATGCAACCTGCCCATAGCTTTCATCGGTGATTTTAATGAGATCAAAAGTCATGATGAAAAATATGGTGGGGCCATCAGAGAAGAAAAATATATGGACAACTTCAAGGAAGCTATTGATATCTGCGAGCTTATTGACATCAACTACAGAGGCAACAAATACACGTGGGTCAGGGGCAAAAAACTGGAGACGACTGTGATGGAGAGGCTGGATAGGGCCTTGGCTTGCCACCATTGGAGTGATTTGTTTCCTAATGCAAAAGTCATTCACCTTCTTAGGCTTAACTCTGACCACACCCCTATACTCCTGAAATGTTTAGTGGATCATCCTAAGAAACCTACTGTGAGAGGAGCACGGCTTGAACACTACTGGCTGAAAGATCCTCAATGTGAACAAATAATAAAAGATAACTGGAAAACGTGTGACTTGCTTCAACAGCAGATCAACAAGGTCTCGATAGAAATGATAAAGTGGGCTGTGCGAAAATTCGGTGATATTGATAAAAGACTGAAAAAGGCTGAAAAAAGGCTGCTACAAAAACAAAATTTAGCTATGACAGCTGATAATATCCTTTGTTGCAAAGAGTTGTGTGAAGAGATTAATGATCTACAAAAACAGAAAGAAACTCATTGGTTCACCCAGGCTAGAGCAAAAGAAATGGTGGATGGTGACCAGAACACTACATATTTCCATAACAAAGCATCCCAACGTAGAAGAAGAAACCACATCAAAGGACTCATGAATGATGATGGAGTTTGGAAAAACAATGAGGAGGAAATTACCAGCATAGTGACCTCCTACTACAACAACCTCTTCAACTCGTCTGGGACTATTAATGCTGAAATGGTCATTGAGGGCTTGGAGAAAGTTATCAGCCCGACTATGAACACAAAGTTGGATAAAGAGCCAGACAATGATGAAATCAAGAAGGCTGTGTTTGATATACACCCCCACAAAGCTCCGGGCCCTGATGGTTTCCATGCAAACTTTTTTCAGACTTTCTGGACTACAGTTGGTAAGGATGTTTCTTCGTACATCAAAGGGTGGTGGAAAGGAGAAAAGGAGATAAAAAGCATAAACTCTACCAACATCGTTCTTATCCCAAAATGCAAAGAGCCTGAAAGCATGAATGACTTTAGACCTATTAGTCTCTGTAATACGGTCTACAAAATAATCTCCAAGATTATGGCGAATAGAGTTAAGCCCATCCTTAATGACATCATCTCTACCAACCAAAGTGCCTTCATCCCCGGTCGTTTAATAACAGACAACGCTCTTATTGCTTTTGAAACCTTCCACTACATGAAGAGAAATATTAAAGGAAAGAAGGGGCAGATGGCCATCAAGCTGGATATGAGTAAAGCCTACGATAGAGTGGAATGGAACTTTGTTATAAAAATTATGGAGAAACTCGGCTTTGGTCCTCTATGGTGTAGGAAAATTTATGAATGTATGAGCAGTGTAACCTACTCCTTTCTTATCAATGGAAGAAAAAGGGGTCTTATCTCCCCTAAAAGAGGGTTACACCAAGGCGACCCCATTTCTCCTTACATTTTCCTCTTTTGTGCAGATGCGCTTTCTAACCTGCTTAATAGAGATGCGGATGAAGGCACTATCACTGGTGCTAGAATCTGCAGACGCGAGCCAAGAACAACCCATTTGTTTTTTGCAGATGATAGTATACTCTTCGCTAAAGCGAACCTCCAAGAAGCTGAGAAAATAGCCTCCCTGTTGAGCTACTACGAGCAAGCTTCTGGGAAGAAAATTAACTTCACCAAGACGGAGCTCTCCTTTAGCAGAAACGTCCCCGAGTCTATGAGGAAATGTATTGCTGAGAAATTGCAGGTCAAACAGGTGGAGTTCCATGACAAATACCTCGGATTACCCACCATCATTGGGATATCAAAGAAAAAGATTTTTAGTGGACTGAAAGACAGAATAGGGAAAAAGATTAATGGGTGGAAAGAGAAAATGCTTAGTCAGGCAGGGAAGGAAGTTCTGATAAAGTCTATTGCTCAAGCCATTCCCTCTTATATGATGAGTACCTTTCTAATACCGGACAACATTATTGCTGATATTAACACTATGTTGGCTAATTTTTGGTGGGGAAACCATAATGGGAAAAGGAAAATGCACTGGAAATCTTGGAGCAAGCTGTGTGAACCAAAAAACCAGGGGGGGCTGGGGTTTAGAGATTTAAAAACTTTCAACTTAGCTTTCCTAGATAAGCAAGCCTGGAGGCTCCTCATAAACCCCCTATCTAATGCTGCTGTGATCACTAAGGCGAGGTATTACAATGGCACAAACATTATACAGGCTAATAGAGGCTACGATCCTAGCTATTGTTGGAGAAGCATTTGGGGGGCTAAATCCCTTCTTCTCGAAGGGCTGAGGTGGACCGTCACAAATGACTCAAACATACGCATATGGGATGATAATTGGATTCCTGATAAAGCTGCAACAGGGCACAGAATAACAAATGACACAAGCGGTCAGCCCACTCTGGTGAAGGAGTTGATAAACAACTGTAATGAATGGGATAACATTGCTATTACAGCCCTGTTTTCTGAAGAACAGAAGAAAACTATCCTAACAATACCCATTTTCCAGAGTAAAGCTAGCTGGTACTGGTACCCCACCCAGGATGGCATTTTTTCAATAAAGTCTGCCTACTGGTTGGGTTTTCTAGATCATAGGGCAGAGTGCGGGCCAAACCATAACAACAACGATGAAATCTGGAACTCTATATGGAAATGTTCTATGCATCCGAAGATCAAACACTTCCTATGGCGAGGGTGCTCAAACACACTTCCCACAATGGTGAACCTATCTCACAGACATATTCAAGCCTCAGATTAGTGTGATGTTTGCAAGGAGGTGGAGGAGACAACTATTCATGCACTTATCCAGTGCAAGCATGCTGCAGAAATCTGGAATACAAATGAGAACAAGGCCATTATTAGTGGCGCCCCCCTCCATGACTTTAAGTTGCTCATTTGCTGGCTAACCACCAAGGGCAATCAGAAGCTGACTACCACCTTTGCCGCTAATTGTCTTGCTGCGTGGATATGCAGAAACGAAACCATCTTCAGCCAGAACACAGTGCAACCTACTATCACAGCGCACAGCATAGGCCACTGGGCTCATGGATTCACGAACTACAGACATAGCTTTAAACTGCAGGCTACCCCTTTTGATGAAAGACGGGACTGCAGATGGATACCACCAGCTGAAGGTTACATCAAAATAAATGTCGATATCGCCTACATCAAGAACAACAAGATACGTCTTGCTGCAGTTTTCAGAGATAGGAGAGGCAACATTTTTATGCAAGCAACTAAAACAGTAACATGTTTGTGGAATCCTTTTACGGCTGAAGCTCAGGGGGTCCTTTTTGGAATCCAAATGGCTAAGGAAAAAAAGCATAGTTGGGTGGAGATCGAAATGGATGCCAAAAGTGTCTATCAAAAGGTCACACAACCCATAGAAGGGTTCAGCCCGTCAATGCAGATCTGCAAAGAAATTCAAAATATGTCTAGCATGTTATCTTTAGTCGTCTTTATGCATACTCTTCGAGAAGGGAATTGGGAGGCCCACAACCTGGCTAAAGGTGGGTTAGATTCCGATGGGGATGGTGTAATCTGTTGTATCTACCCTGATGATTCAGGAGAGTCTTCTGTATCAACATTTACTTAATACAAAGGCTCGTTAAACCTCAAAAAAAAAAAGATTGGTATGACTCAAGAAGGGACATCACGAGTTGGGAAGTGATGAAGAATGCATTCTTAAGACAATTCTACTCTATAGCAAGGTTGACACAAATGCGACGTTCCGTGACAAGTTTCAGTCAATTGGGCAATGAACAATTTCACAATGCATGGGAGAGGCTTAAGAAGATGTTGAAAGAGTGCCCACACCATGAGATCCCTATGTGGCAGCTAATTCAATCCTTTTACTTCGGTCTATCTCTAAAGAGACAAACCTCAGTGGACTCCGCTTGTGGAAGAGTTTTCATGGCTAGGCCACCCGAGGAGATATGGCCCTTGTATGAGTAGTTGACAGAAGGTTCAAGAATCTGAGCTTCAAGCATGATGAATGATGGTGGCTATGTCTTTGATATGACATCTTTGACTCATAATGGCTCAATACTGCAAGTGATGAAGATTCTTGGTGACATGGTGAGCTTCATGAAGAACCATGTGACAAATGTTCCTTGCCACTCGATCAATTCTATTGAGTTCTATGGAGAAGAAAAGAAGACACCTCACTCCTATAGCTACCAAGAACCACAAAGTCCAAGATATAGCTCAAGGTTTGAGGAAGAGGTTCTCTCTAGGTTGAACAACTTTGATGACATAAAAATGAATGTGACAAGGCTTGAAGAGAGGATAGAGCAGTTATCTTCCATAATTGCTTTCCAGGAAGAAAAATTGTCTTCAAAACCCATATTGAGTTTCAATAAAGCAACTAGATCAATGCCCTCTTCACAAGTTTTCTACAGTCCACCTCCCATGCAAGTACATCCCATATACCACTTTCAAGGTGATCCCAAGCCTTATACACCACCTCTCCTTCCATCACCACCAATTTCTCAAGAATTCACTTTCCAACCTCAATTCTCCCCTCCACCCCAATTTTAATACCAAGTACCACCCCCACCTCCTCCACAACCACAACTAGACCCCCCTCTCCACCATGAGCAAGGTAGTGTTGTGACAACTCTAAGGAGTAGGAAATTTTTTGAGCGGCATGCAAGTCAAAGAAAGGTTCATGAAGCAAAGCAAAGGCAGCCAAGTGGTGATACTATGATTGAAATTATCGAAGATGATTATGTGATACCTCCTATTAAGTTTGGGATACCATGTGCTCCACCTCACACTCCATTTGCAAGTCCCACCATCCCTAGTGTTCCATCTCATATCGATGTAAGCAAGGCCCAAGAAAGTGAGCCACCATTCATTGAAGCATTAGATGAGCCACTAGAAGTAAGGAGGAGACAAAAGCAGAATGTTGACATTCTTGAGGTGTTTCTCCAAGTGAAGGTCAATATTCCATTGTTGGATGCTATTACGCAAATCCCATCATATGCCAAGTTTCTTAAGAACTTATGCACTGTGAAGAGAAGGTCAACATGGATAATACCAAAGAGAGTGAAGTTGATTGAACAAGTGAGCTCTATCATCCAACACTCACTTCCCATGAAGAGGAAAGACACATGAATCCCACTCATACCTAGTTACCTTGGGGGACACCACATAGATAGAACCTTACTTGATTTGGGGTCCAGTGTGAACTTGATGCCATATAATGTCTATGCAGAGCTGGGATTGGGCAAGTTGAATCCGACACATTACACTCTCCAATTGGCAGACCGTTCCATAAAAGTGCCTATAGGAAGGGTGGATGATGTTTTAGTAATGACAGACAAAGAAAAGGGCACATTGTTCCTTGCAGATTTCATTGTTCTTTATATAGATCTGGAGGATAGGAAGATTCCTATTATCTTAGGAAGACTGTTCTTATCTACAAATGATGTCGAGATACATGTTCGCAATGGCACGGTGATAGTTTCATTCATGGACATGAAGATCAAGTTCAACATGTACAAGACCCCAACCCAACGAGCGTGAGATGAGGATATTGGACATGATCACTTCAAGAGTCTGAATGGTCATTGGAGAGGAGGGGATCTAGATGAAGGATTTGATGATAGTTTTAGTGATCAAAGTGATGAGGAGCATAGGTTGAATGCAAATGAGAGATGTATCTATTGCAAGAATGGGCACATGAGCATGCCAAAAGGATGAATGATTGAAGAATCTCCAAGAAGCCCAGTTGAAGGCATGAAACTCAGTGCTTGTGGGAGGCAACCCAACCGGATTTGGGGAATTTTTCACCCAACCTTCGATTTTTGATACTTCTGCTTTGTTTTTACACTTTTCCAAGAAAACAAACACACACTTGTTTTTAATAGTTTTTGTTTAGTTTTCAGATCTGTAGGTGAAAATAGGGAGAAATGAGTAAAATTAGATGAAAATTTCACAAGTAATACATGATAAACCATTTTGGACCAAAGATTTGATGTTTGATTAGATTCGAGTTGAAATCAACTAACACATTACTCACCACGACCGTGGTGACATGGAACGGTCGTGTTGATGCATTCACAATTAATAGGGGAATCAAGAAAAATCAAAGAAGCCAAGAACTGAAGAACAGACCTACCATGGTCGTGCAAGGCAGCACGACCGTGTAGCCACCCACTCAGAATAGCCATGTGGGGGCACCATAGCTGTACAACAAGCGATCCACCATGGTCATGCCGTGTAGCACGGATGTGGTGTAGCTCAAATCTAGCACTTAAGTCAGCAATTTGTGAAATTCTCAAATCTGTTCTATTCTCAACTCCGTGAACACCACGACCGTTCCCCATAAACAACGACCTTGCATCACCTTCCAGCCAATCCACCACCCTCGAATCACCACCAAATCACCCCCAGTCCATATCCAATCAATCCCCCATCATTTCTACTACCTTAATCTCCAGATTCCACCCATTTTCATCCACAAAACATCCTATTTCTCTCCAATCCGCCCCAACAACGCCGTTCTTTGGAGAAAACCTAAAATTCCATTTCCTCCACCAACTTCAATCCAAAATGAAGCAAATGGCTAAGAAGGTTGTGTCTAAGACCAAGGAGGCCATTTCCTACAGACGTCGGCCCAAGAATGCATCTTCTTTGGCTCTGTCGACTCTGCTAGAACTCCCACCACCATCGACAGTCTTCGGTTCACAAGGAGAGTCACCCCATGCAGCTACGGCGGTGGATCCCATGGAGTCCTCAGACTACCCAGTAGAATTAGGGAGGAAGCCCGACCATCAGTCTCGGAAGCCCGACCATCAGTTTTAGTTGCTTGGCCATCCTTTTCAGCTGTACATCCTTCCACGTCCATGGCATCACAACCATAGCCATAGTCGAGAGCACAATAACAACTATTGACAGATGATGCATATGAGGCAATACTGGATGCACAACAAGAGGATGCACCCAAAGCGCATCATGAGGCAACACTTGATAGTCAGAGCAAGAAAGGGAAGAAGACAAAGCACCCATAGTGTTTGACATGCTGAGTGATTGCCACTTGCTAAGCATGCCAAGAGACAATGAAAACTTTGGGCATCTTTGATTTTTTTTAGGATATCGTGGAGCTCGTTGGGCTAGTTGAGGTGTTAACCACAATTCATGAGAATTATTTGGAGCTTACACAACACTTATTTGCAACCCTAGAGAAGGTCTCACATGACGCCATTAATATCACTTTGGCGAATAACACCTACCTCATCACTACATCCTTTCTGAATGGCATTTTTACTCCAACTCCCAAGGCGGCAACATCACTCGATCAAGGAATCACATATAGGGAAACCAATGCAAAATACACTGCAAGGTGGAAGAAACATACAAGGCAAAGCAGTTTTGTGGTGGGTAAATCAAAGACAATTTTGATTCACAACCCCATATTAAGATACTTTCAAAAGGTCTTGGAGAACACCATCTTTGCCCGATATGAAAATCAAGGTAGTTGTACCAAAAAAGACCTCTTTGTGTTGGGATGGATGGTGCATGGAAAGCTTGTAAATATGGGATCACTTATTATTGATCACATGAAGACAATCTCGTCCAAGAGAAAGAATCCTTTTATTATGGGAGGGATTGTAACTTCCATTGCTTTTCCCTAGGGCATGATGTATCTAGCTACACAAGGGCAGAAGGAGGAAAGCTCGTTGACTTGCACTACTTGACTCGCTCATTTATGATTTCAGTGGCTGACCAAAAGATTTTCGACCAGGTCAATCCTCCTTATGTAGGAGTTTCACTAGAGCTCCCCTACCATGCCACACCTCTCCTAGAGGGATGTGTCCATTTTCAAATTTTCTAGACATCTTGAGGAGGTGGGAAGAGGAGAATCCTAGAGATACATGGTAGCAACAACCCAGAGATCTATCTGTAGGGCTTGGAGAGTCACAGACAGTTGCTGAGAGGAGGAGGACAGTTGAGGAGCGAGAGACATGTAGGGTGAGGCGACGTGAGGCAGATACATCACAACAACAACAACCCACAATGAACACATATGACATGTCCACCATACATGCACAACTAGAGGGCATCCAGAGCACTCATGATCGCATACTGAGCACCCAGGAGAGTATTTTGAGGGCACAGGAGGGCTTCCAACATACCCATGATGCTATGTGGTTAGACCATCAACATATGCATTATCAGGTCAACCACTTGTATCAGTTACAGCACGCCCAGTCACAAAGGAACCCGTAGTGGGGGGAAGATTGGAGGAGTTCACTGTCAGCATTTCAGGACAACTACCCGCCTCCACAGTCAGACTACTGGGGTTCCTAATACCAGCATACTCAACCACAGGGAGGATCACTTCCACCACAGTGATCATCTACCCTATCATTCCTAGACTTTAATGTCATGCTGAGGACATGATTCAAAAGTTTGGGGTGGTAGGGAAGTATTTCCTTATCTCATTTTCACTCTCATTTTTCATTTCACCTATCATTTACTATTTTTGTTTGCTTTTATTTGTTTTAGTTTAGAATTTACCTACCTTGCATACATGCATGCCATGTAGTTACTTTCTTGCAATTTTTGTGTAATTTTAAAAAAAATTGCTCTTTTTTCCATGCATTGCACATCATGTAGATTTTTGGTAATTCTTGCATGTTTTATCTAGGATTCACTTGTTTCCCACTTTATGTTCAACAATATAGTCTTAGATATGAGTAAAGGAAACTTGGCACCATTTTGGCCAATTTTGCCCAAATTTGAGATTTCTTGCCTAAAAGTGTGTTTCGACCCAATCTCTACTCTTTGGATTAAAAATGATGACCTTTGAAAAATGCAAGTGAATTATCATCATTTATTGTTAAATGGTATCAATTCTTGACTTTTTACTTGCACACCACCTCTCTTGTGTTTGTGAATGTTTTGGTTGAATTGTGACTTGAGCAAGCTATAAGTGCTTAGTGCCTATGAAATCACTTGATAGACGTATCAATTTTAGGTTGTTCATTCATGTGGTATGAAATTGTTGGATGAAGTGTTGGATAAATTTTCATGCAAGAGACCTTATGTTGAGAATCACGCCAGTGACCCCTCTTTGACCCGACTCTTCACTCACCATCTTGTTATCCCTCCACCTTATAAAAGGATGCCAAAGTGCACATATCAACTGTGGCCATCTCCAAAAGTTTTGGGGTGGCCACATCTACATCTTACCGCTTCACTCTCATCACCATATGCCCCATCTACACCAAGGGCAAAGAAAAAGGAAAAAAAGGAAATTCAAAAAGAAAATAAAAGATGGTTTTGTTTAAGAGCATCTAAATAAAGAAAAGATGAGTGTGTAAAACCACTCCAAAAGCTTACCACAATCCCTTCTTCCATTTTCATACCCATTGAGCTAGGAAACATGAAACCTAGCTCACTTTACCCTTTTTCCACAGCCACGTGGGTCACTTGGTATGGTATGAAGCATAAGGTTGAATGCATGAAGGTGAAACAACACTCCTAGACATCCTTGATTAATGCCATCATGAAATGGTCTACCTGGAACTACATGAAAGAAATGTGGATATCTTGTGTGTTCTATGGGCTATATTTGAAGTTCATATGATTTGTGCTTTTTTCATGATTGGTTTGTGAAAGTAGGAGAGGAGAGAGGTGGAATGCATGCACTTAGTCATCATTGATCCCATTCAACAATAATAATCTTTTGCATTATATTTGTCATTTCTTAATTGTGGAAAAATTGTAGAGAGATTGAGTTGGAGCATACTTGAGGACAACTATGTTTTAAGTTTGGGGTGGTGATTCAACCCTATTTTAGGGCTTCAACTTCTGTCTTATTGCACTTCAATCAAATCTATACCTGTTAGATTACATGTTATTACCCTCAATATGATTATTTGTATAAAATGTACTTATGGACATTATTTGGATTTTTTAGGCATTTGGACCACACTTGATGAAAGAGAGAGAGAAGGAGTGATCTTAGGGTTTCTCTATTCTCAAAGAGACCTAAAGTGAAGTCTGATGCTCCCTCACCCTACCCCTACTGGACAAAGATCCATTAAAACAAAGATGTTCAAGAAAATCCAAAGAAACAAGTCCAAGTACTGATCCAGAGATTAGCACGGCCATGGTACCACAGAACAGCCATGCTAGCAAACTTGCAAATTAATAGAGCCATATCCAAGCAAAGCTAGAATCACCACAGTCATGCCACTCAGAATGGTCATGGTGAACTGACCTAGAACAGTCGTGCCACCTTGCACGGCCGTGTGACCTTCACAGTAGAACAACCGTGGAGCAAAGAAAGGGCTGAGTAATCCAAGCCACCACAAACGTGGTGATCACCATGACCATGCTACCCTAGCCCCACCACGGCCGTGGTGACTACCATGGCCGTGCCACCTCTAGTACAAAATCAACCAACTCCCTGTGATTTTTCCCCATTTCTCACCTCGGTCGTTCCCATCCACCATGACCATTCTCACCCCTTCCCACCACGGTCCTGGTGACCACCACGACCGTGCTACTCATAAAAACCTAGCTATTTTTGCACTGCATTTCCCATACTGCCCCTACTTGACATGTTGCTTCCCCCACACCTATATATACCTAGGTGGTGGCTGGAGAAGGAGGTTGGCCACCCTTATATCACTCCTACCACTCCATTTTTTCCCTCTATCCATTCCACTTTATTTCCACCTCCATTCCACTCCATTTCATCATTTCCACCACCAAAACCCTAGTTTCTTCTTGTTTCCACCCATTTCTACTATCATTTCATGCCCTTTCACCTTGGAGGAAGGAGGAAGACGTCTTGTAGTAGCTGAAGAGGAGTATTAGTCCATCTACACCAAGATCCATGGCTTCTTCTATCTCTTTCCCCCTTTTTTTGTATTTTTCATTGCTATGAGTAGCTAGGCCCCTTGGGTGGGTTGTTTAAGGTCAAAAATGTTACTTTGATACCATGTTAGGGGGAAATGATATGTAAATGTTGTAATTTCATTTTTTAATGATTATGTTCTATTTCTATCTCAATCTACATGAATTTCTTATTGGTTTGTGCTTGAAATCACCTAGGAATTTAGAGAAATAGCTTACGTGTGTGAATTTTGGGATTTGCTCCTAGGTCAAATTCTTGTATCCCTGGCTAGCTACCCATCCTCCTACATGCTAATTAATTCTCCTAACCCTAGTAGAGAGATCTAAGTAGCTAGTCTAGATGAATTTGGTGTGTTTAGCATGGAGCTTTCTCAAGGTTGGAATGTGGGTGATGGAAGGCCTAAAACCTCACTTCTACTCCCATTACAAATCTCAACCCCCAATCATCCTAAGATCATCTAACCTAGAAACCTATGCTTGCTTAGACTCTAATTGGATTACACCTAAACCCTAATCCAATTGAGCCTCATATGGGTAGTAGGGAGTTGGTGCGTCCGCCAGTGGTGCACACACTAGCTGATTAGATTCTACTACATGCACCCCACGAGATCGGAATACATGGGTGGATTAAACTTTCAATTTTTATAAGGGCCTAAACTCAACATACTCTCAAAAACCAAAACACTACACCCGTAAGTGCATGGGGTCGTGTCGTAGTATAGGAGGGTGATGAGTATAGGGTTGATCCATAGGGAGAAAAGGGGGCACTAGAGCTAGGTTAGTTTGATTGGGTTCATACTGTGGAGACTAGGATTTAGGGTTTGGAGGTTATTTTGATTGTTAAACTACTATGAACAAACAAACAATTAAAGGCAATAATGGAATCTAAGTTAACCCTAGACTAGATTAAGGCTAAACAAGCAAGAAAGGATTAAACTAGGTATGAAAAGGGAAAATTACACTAAGGCATGAAAGAAGAGCAAAAAGGCAATTAAAGAGATAAACTAGCATGAACAAGGCAAGAGTAAAGCAAGAACCTAACTAAACAAGAAAGGAGCTAATTAAGCTAAGCAAGCAAAAAACTAGGGTTTTAAGCAATAAAGTTAGGTGTGAGCTATTTAGGGGTATGTACTTGTCAATTAGGTTGGGGGTGATAACATGCAAGCATTACTCATCCATTTAGATTATCCAAACGAAACAACTAGTTAGAGTCTAATGAATTGACCTAAGCTACTAACTGGCCATGGATGATATGGGATATGTATAGGGGAACTAGTCCCTAACAACTCCCATTACCCTTACGATGCTCAATTGGGTTAGGGATTAGATTCAATTCAATTAGAGTCTAATCAAGTCTAGGTTTCTAGATTAGACATTCCTAGGGCAATTAGGGGCCGAGGGTAGTAATTGTAACATCCCTGACCTGGGTTATGTACTAACCCTAGGTGTTTTTCCTAATGAAGTTGATTAGATGCTTGCTTGTATTTCTTGAAAAGTAATTAAGGTTTTTGAGGAACTTATATTTCAATTTCAGTCCTTTTTTAATAATGTTGAAAAATTGTTTTGTTAACTTTGGACTAAAGTGCAAATCACCCAAGTAGAGGGGTTAAATTGCAAATTCCACATGATAAGATTTTCCTCTGATGTTGAGACATCATAAGAATGTATATGATGTGGAGGTATGGATTCCACAAGCTTGGACATCAAGATAAAACTTGTAGAGCAATCCTTGTGCATTAAAACCTAGTTTTGGTGTAATGTGCAATTTACCCAAAACCTAGGGTTCAACATGCAAAATAACACCTCTAGAGAGTCTCTCATGTTTCTTGTCATCAAGTAGAGCAAAGAAAATGAGAAGGACGCCTCATGTGAATTATCATAGAAGAGAAAGAATCTTGACATTAAAGTAATCAAGATTTAAGTATAAATGGCTCTTTAATATAACTTAATGTAAAAGGGAAATATATTAATTATGGAGCCCTTCAACCAAAAGTTGGAGGATGTGTTTGAAATAGTTTGTAAAAGCTTTTGCCATGCTTGGTCACCAACAAGATCATTGGTTGAAGTGGAAGTTATTCACATTAATATAATATAAAGCAATATCCACTAAAAGATGGATATTAACACATAACTCTTTAAGGTGCTTAGTTCTTTTCCATTATTCTTGGATAATGGAGAAAGTTTTGACAAGAAAGTAGATGTTAGCCACGCAGACAAGAAGTGGAGGAGGACTTGGTGGATATAATTGGGAGATAAAAGGAAATAATCCTCTTTTTCCATTTTCCTTGAAAACCCATAAATATATATATGTATCCTTTTTCCAAAACACCAAAGGATCGTTTGCTTAGCTTCTTTTCTTCCCAAACTTGCTTTGGCCGACCAAGGGAGAGCTATGGACCAGAGGAAGGACGACCAAACTATCTTGGTAAGTTTTCATCATCATCTAACTCGAATTCATGCTAGAAACCATAAAACAAGGTTAGATTCATGGTTTTCTTCACTTGGTTTCCTTTTCTACCCATCTTGTTCATCAAAAGATTGAAGAACGAACCTTGGACAACTACTGGAGCTCAATCCACCATTAAATATATGGAGCTTGGAGCTCTGGATCAGTTCTAGAGGTGGGTTTTATAACTCTAACCCTTAAGCATTGCTAATGCATCCATCTCTCTAATAATCGTTGGCTATTTTTCTTCTTTGGTATTCTTTTGGTTAATTGCTATAACTTCTGTGAAGAACAGTAACAGTTCTTGGTTGTTCGTAGGAAGAAGATGATGATGTTAACTTTGATGATTATCCAAAGAATATCACTTTACCAAACGGTTTGGTTTTGTGCTCAAACGGTTTCCCAAACCGTTTGATTGCAAACAGTTTCATCCAAACCGCATAGAAGCAAACGGTCCAAGACCGTTTGGTGGCGTTAACCAAGCGTTGACCATTTGGAGGACTGTTGATAATAATGTAGGCTAATCACCTATCAATAATTATCAATTAACTTCGAGTGGTTCACCAATTAAAGGTCCAACAATCATCAAAACCCTAAACCGGGTTAATTGCTGATTTGATAATTAAATAAGGTTGAAGTTTGGGTTGAGTGACCCAAATGGTTTCAAAACCATTTGGGGATCACCCAAACGGTCTCAAGACCATTTGATGATAATCCAAGACCATTTGGAGGTCTAGGGTTAAGTATAGTTGACCATTTGAAGATCCAAAGGTTCTAAGTTGAAGTACAATCAATTGATTGATATGGTGATCAACCCAATGGACCAAACCCTAATTGGTTGACTTGGTTTTTGGTGTTGACTTGGGAAAACGATCTCAAGACCATTTGGAGGTCATCCAAATGATCCCAAGACCGTTTGGGGTCAGGTCATGACCAAATTGTATGATGGTTCAATGGTTTCAAATCAATTAAACTCACATTAATTAATGTTGAAGGGTCATCGATTCCAAACCCTAATTCAATTGACTCAAGCCCTAATTGATGACCAATTGAGGGCCAATTGAGGGTCAAATCAGTTGAAGGTTTACCTAATTAAATCAATTGAATGATGGTGATAGGTCCAATTGATGATTGAATACGTATATACAATTGTTGAAGGAACCAACAATGGAAACCCTAATTCATTTTGACTTGTTGAGACCATACTTGGTCCATGTGGTTTTGAGGGGGTTTGGACCAAACGGTCTCAAGACCGTTTGGGACCAAATGGTCTTAAGACCTTTTGGGACCAAACGATCCCAAACCATTTCGGGTTCATGCAGTTTCAAAACCGATTGTGTTCATGCGGTTTCAAAACCGATTATGTCCATGCGGTTTCAAAAGTCAAACTTGGGCAAACGGTCTTCACCTCCCACTTTAGCAAACGGTCTTGAGTATGAAACTTTACCAAATGGTCTCAAGGGTAGACCAAGACCACATGAAGGTACAAACGGTCTTAAACCATTTGGAGGTTTAGTATGTAAGACCGTTTGAGGTCTGAGTTAGTCAAGATCGTTTGGGGCCTTAGTGGCCAAGATCGTTTGGTGGATGTTTGACCTAAACCTCATGGGTACTTAAAGTGGTTAAAGGACAAAGTGATTAGTTAATTAATACATGATGTAATCAAAGGTGATCATGGTACTTGTACCTTAATGGGATAGTGTGATTGAAACCCATGAAGTAATTAAGTTCTAATGATTACAATGGTAATGATACAAACCATGAAGTCAATTCTCTTTCATGATTGAGTTACTCAACCTAATCAAGGCTGAAGTAAACATCATACTATATAGGATGAGAGAGAGAAGACTCCTTTTATGAATGTTAATCAAGTATTGGACTTCCAATATGAATGAATATCTATTTAGGGTATGATCCCTCATAGTGAGATCATGAAACCTTAATTATAATGGTTAAATGAATCTTAACTCTAATTGAGGGAATTAATGGGTGAAATCCTAATGCATGATGATGGTATGAACTTAATTTATAATGATGATATGATAAACCTTAATTCAATATAATTTGATGATCATTCCTGCTTGGGGTGAATAGTAAACCCTAACCTAGGGTGATGTAATGTGAATAGTAAACCCTAACCTAGGGTGATGTAATGTGAATAGTAAACTCTAATTCAGAGTATGTTGAATATAACCCCTAATCAAGGGTGATGCAATGTGAATAGTAAACCCTAATTCCAAATAAAGTAAATGAAAGTGTGAAACCCTAATTTTGGGTTATGTTTTATAGCATGAAGCTCTATGACTGGATAATGAAAGGATAAGTCATTAATCCTAATTGAGTTTAGGGGATAATTAACCCTAATTCAAATAAAAAGAGAAACCTTAACCCTAATAAGGGCATAGTGGTACAACCCTTGAATAGTGATGTTATCATTATTTTTCTTTGTGCTGATATGAAATAAATGTATCTGTTATTATATGTACTAATCATGCAGGTTTTATGAGATATTGAACATATCCAGGTGAGAGCTACGATGCTTTTTTAATGAAAGTACTTTATAAGCTTTGTAAGAAATGATATGCTATGTTGCCTAGCAAAAAGGTAACAAAAGAGACTGACAGACTGTATGAGCCAAATGAAATACCTGCATTACTACTATTATGTTTACACTGTCAAATAACCTGATGGCATTTAGTTACTTGTTTAAGTGGTAACAAGTATTTTGATGATCTCAGGGTTTGAACACCCGTGTTCTTGAATCATGATGATGAGATGATGAGGGATTGAATTCCCAATGCTATTAAAGCTGTGAAATGAACTTGATAAAATAGTACTCTTTCTTTATAGCAATTGTTTTAATGGTTTATGCTTGAAAACATGCCTGATGCTAAAAGAATGCTGTAATGCACTTAAATAATCAAGTGAAATGATATCATGTAGAGCCCTGACCATAGATCCATCATCTTAAGAAGCTAGATGATGGCGAAATAGGTTTTCCTAAGGGAACTCATGGAGAGCATACTTTTGAGTATGTGGGGGTTATGGACGTGAATATCCTTACGTCCTAATGAAGGAATTGATGTGAGATAAACATTAAATCCCTCAATCCTTCATTATATGTATATGCCGGGATGATGTATCACTAATCTCCCGATGATGATGTTAATGCCGCATCGATGTGAGATAAACAAGAAATCCCTCGATGGCAAAGAGAGTACAACATGCCACTGTAACTCTAATAGCGAAGTTGCTAGAATACCCTAGAAAACTATTTTAGCAGAGACACAAGATGTCCTGCATGTTGTTCCTCACACTGACTGAGGATGATGAGGTCATAGAAATCTGGCTCTTCTGATGACCTATGTATGGTACCGATTTCGATTTCGCAATGGTCGGTTGGAGTATGAACGGTATACCTCATCTCCTCAGAGGATAAGTATGTTTGTAAAATGTAATCATCCGTGTAACATATTTGCTTAGGTTGAACTACGAGAAACAATGATTGATGATACATTGTTTATATGTCCTAGTTGGATAATTAATATACATGTTCTTCATATTCCTTATTGATTAAATGAGTTGCTATTCAATCCAGTTATAATTGAAATGATTACATAAAGAATACTGCTTTACTTAGTTATTCAATGAATTACCTGTTGTTGAATAGTTATAATCCTACTACCCAATATCATTCTATTTATTTGCAATAACAATGTTTCTGGCTGAGAGTTATAACTCTCGCTGGGACAGTTTTCAATTGTCTCACCCCCGTGGGATTCGACTTTTTAGGTAGACGCCGAGGAAGAAAAAACCCATCAGTGGGTGAGCAGCAGAAACATCAACAACATCAAGGACAATAGTGATCCATAGGTGGAGTCACTGTCTGTTAGGTCTTGTATATAGAAAGTCCTATGTGTCATCTATGTACTCTCAGATCCTAGGAGTCAGTAGATGGTTTGATATAGATATGAGAGTTTGGCTTAATGCCTTGAGATTTTTATATACTGCCCATGTACAGTTTAATAGGACAGTCAGTGATATAACTCTCGAGTTGAGTTGATACAGAGATGTACTGATGAATCAACTTGTAAATAACCTACCTTGTTTCTTTATGGAAGAGTTTTACAGTTTGTGGATCTTTTTACAAAGTTTTAATTTTAGTGATTTTCAGTAATTCCACTGCTAATTTAATCGCTTCCGCATTCATTGATCTCGTTTTCCGAGACTGACGTCAAGTAATGGGGAGGTGAAATTATGGTTTTGGACCCCAATTCCCCCACATTCTAGCCTTGAGAAGGTTCCATGCTAATTGCACTAGAATCACCTAATCTATCTACTTAGATATCTCACTTTGGCTTAGGGATATTGATTAGGATGTAAGAAAATGAGAGGCAAACTAGGGATCCAAGAATTGGACCTAGGGGCAAATCCCAAAATTCACACATATAAGCAATTTCCCTAAATTCCTAGGCGATTTCACACACAAACCAACAAGCAATTCATGGAAAATAAGATAGAAATAGAACATAATCATGAACAAATGGAATTACAAAGTTTACATATCATTTTCCTCCAACATAGTATCAAAGTAACATTTTACACCCCAAACAACCCACAAAAAGGGGCCTAGCTACTTATGGAAATGGAAAATATAAAAAGAAAGGAGAAAGAGGTAGAGAAGCCATGGAGCTCGGTGTAGATGGAGCAATCTTCATCTCTAGCTGCTATAAGTTGTCCTCCTCTCTCCTCCAAGGTGCAAGGGTGTGAAATGAAGGGGATTATGGGTAGGAACTAGGGTAAACTAGTGTTTCGGTGGTGGAAATGGTGAAATGGAGGTGGAAATCGAGTGGAATGGCTAAGGGGAGAAAATGGAGTGGTAGGAGTGAGCTAGGGACGACCACCTCATGCTAGATCCGCCATCCAAGTATATATAGGCGGTGGGGAAGCATTAGGTTAATTAGGGGTAGTATGGGGAAAATAGAGCAAAAAATAGGTGAAAATAGCACGTCCGTGCTATCCAGCACAACCGTTGTGGGCAGTAGGTATCACGGCCATGGTGTATGGGAACACCCCTGGTACAAAAATGGAATAGACAGGGGAATTTTGGGTTTCTGGGGCTGGTAGCACGGCCGTTTTGGCCAGAACATCCGTGTTGGGAACTCCCAAAACGGCCATTCTTGATAACACGACCGTTCAGGCCAACTGGTCAATTTTTGAAGATTTTGCTGATTGGGGCATGTCCCAAAATGACCATTCCATGGTAGCACGACCATTTTGGGGTCTTTCCCCTGCATTTGAGTCTTGAACTTGGCCATCCATAAAGGTTAATGCTTCAATACATTCTTTGACCACTTGGGGTAGGTCGAGAGTGGTTTTGGCCTCATTTTGGGATCCTCCAAGCCTGGGGAAACCCTAGATTCAACCATCATCTCTCCATTCCATCAAGTAGTAGCCAAAGTACCTCTAAAACATGCAAAAACCATCCATAAGTGCATTTTACACAAATATGCATATTAGGGGAAATAACATGTAATCTAGTAGTTGTAGATGTGATTGAAGTGCAATATGACAGAAGCTGAAGCACTAAAATGGGGCTGCATCACCATCCCAAACATAAAACATACTTGACCTCAAGTATTCTCCAAATCAATCTCTCTATATTTTTTTCACAATCAAGAAATGACAAATGCAATGCAAAGGATGATTATTGCTGAATGGGATCAATAGTGACTAAATACATGCATTCCACCTCTCTCCTCTCCTACTTTCACAAACCAATCATGAAAAGAGAACAAAGCATATGAACCTCAAATATAGTGCACAAAACACACAAGCTATCCATATTTCTTTCATGTTGTTTCGGGTACACCGTTTCATGATGGCATTAATCAAGGATGACTAGGGGTGTTGTTTCACCTTCATGCTTTCAACCTTATGTTTTAAATCACACCAAATGACCCACGTGGCTACAGGAAGGGCAAAATGAGCTTGGTTTGATGTTTCCTAGCTCAATGGTTATGAAAATGGAAGAAATGATTGTGGTAAGATTTTGGAGTGCTATTACATAGAGCACTCATCTTTTCTTTATTTAGATGCTCTTAAACAATAGCATCTTTTATTTTCTTTTGCTTCTTTTTTTTTTCTTTTTTTTTCTTTGCCCTTGGATTAGATAGGGCATATGGTGGTGAGAGTGAAGCGGTGAGATGTAGGTGTGGCCACCCCAAACTTTTGGAGGTGGCCCCGGATGATATGTGTACTTTGGCATCCTTTCATGAGGCGGAGGGGTAAGAAGATGGTGAGTGAAGAGTTAGGTCAAAGAGGGGTCACTGGAGTGATTCTCAACATAATGTCTCCTGCATGAAAATTAGTCCAACACTTCATCCAACAATTTTACACCACATGAATGAACAACCTAACATTGATACTTCTATTAAGTGATTTCATAGGCACTAAGCGTTCATAGCTTGTTCAAGTCACAATTCAACCAAAACATTCACAAACATAAGAGAGGTGGTGCGCATGTAAAAAGTCAAGAATTGATACCATTTAGTAATAAACAATGATAATTCACTTGCATTTGTCAAAGGTCATCATTTTTAATCCAAAAAGTAGAGATTGGGTCGAAACACACTTTTAGGCAAGAAATCTCAAATTTGGGAAAAATTGGCCAAAACGGTGCCAAGTTGCCTTAAATCACATCTAAGCATTCATTATTGAACAAAAGGTAGTAAACAAGAAAACCCTAGCCAAAGTATGCAAAAATTACCAAAAATCTACATGATATGCAATGCATGGCAAAAGTGTTTTTTTTTGAAAATTATGCAAAAATAGCAAGAAAGTAAACTACATGACATGCATGTATGCAAAAAAAGCACACAAAGCATGGATACACAAGTATGAGAGATGGTTATACTGTTTGATCATCTTGAGCAAAAATTTAAAACAAGGAACATCAAGGAAAGTAGGAGTAGAGAATGGGCTTACCGCCCTACCACCCCAAACTTTTAAACCATGTTGTCCTCAACATGGAATAGAAGTCTAGGATGATAGGGTAGAAGGCATGGAGTCATGGTAGACAAATGCCAAGAGGGAGAGAGATTTCAAGGTGTCCAATGACCAAGATAGAACCACCATGGCCATTCTGGCTTGCCAGCACCATGGCCGTGCTATGTGGAACGGCCGTGTTGGTCACCTTCATGTAGCTTTTCTACTGATTTGTAATTTTCTTTTCAATTTTGATCTCCTACTTGGTGATATCCACCATGCATCCTCCTCCTCCTTCTAATGCACCTATCCTAACATGATTCACAAATAGCTATAACCATCAAGTATAAAGTGTGTGTGTGTGTGTTTTCTCAGAAAGTGTAAAAATAAAGAAAAAGTATCAAAATTTGAAGTTTAGGTGAAAAATTCTCAAACATAGGTGGGTTGCCTCCCACAAGAGTTGAGTTTCATGCCTTCAGTTGGGCTTGTTGTTCTTTCACCATCAACCATTGTCCAAAAAACAAAATATTTGCATCCCCATCATAGGAAATCCTCTCAAATGCTTTCCTTGATTGATCTTCCTCCCAAGGGCCATGCGAGCTTCTCAAGTATTTTTCAATAGTTTTCTCTCCTTGGGGATCATCATCATAGATCTTAATCAGCCTTATGACCTTCAGAAATTTCATGCCATAGTTTTTCTCTCTCTTGAGGAATGGGTCTTCATAGGCATCAAAGAGAGGGGTCTCAATCATATGGGACACTTGCGAACAAGGACTGTCTGGGAATGGATCTTCATTAAGATCTTTGTCAACTTGATTCCCTCCCTTGATAAGCTTGTCAACAACCTTGTCACACCCCATGATTGAAACCATATCCATTTTCTCATAGGAAGTAGGGGGAGCATGTGATAGTTGTGGTCGTGGCATTGTTGTTAATGGCCTTTGGAATTGAGGCGGAGGAGGGAATTGAGATCAGAAGGTGAACTAGTGGGAAGGTTGTGGTGATGGAGGTGGTGGGGATGTGTAAGTCTTAGGATAGCCTTGGAGGTAGGGCAGTGGAGGGAATAGATGGGCTCAAGCATTTTTGCCTTCCATCTTGTCTTCCCTGAGTGGCTTGTCACATGCACAAGGAAAAACCAAACAAAAGAGAACAAGTTAGTAGACTAATATACATAAAGAAGGCAAAGAATAAAGAATAAATAATAGCAATGATGAGGGCAGTTGGAAAAGTCAAAGAAAAACTAACTAGCTAAGCCGAGCGCCTTTCTCCCCGACAACGGTGCCAAAAAGCTTGGTGTGTCCGCCAGTGGTGCACACACTAGCCAATTAGATTCGACTAGATGTGCCCCACGAGATTGGAACACACAAGTGGATTAAACTTTCAAATTTATAAGGACCTAAACTTAACATACTCTCAAAAACTAAAACACTACACCCACACGTGCACGGGGTTGTGCTGTAGTATAGGAAGGCGGTAAGTATAGGTTCGATCCACAGGGAGAAAAAGGGGCACTAGAGCTAGGTTAGTTTGGCTGGATTCCTACTGCAGAGACTAGGGTTAAGGGTTTGAAGGTTGTTTTAATTGTTAAACTACTATGAACAAACAAGCAAATACAGACAAGAATGGAATCTAAGTTAACCCTAGACTAGATTAAGGCTAAACAAGCAAGAAAGGATTAAACTAGGTATGAAAAGGGCAAATTACACTAAGACATGAAAGAAGAGCAAAAGAGAAATTAAAGAGATAAACTAGCATGAACAAGGTAAGAACAAAGCAAGAAGCTAACTAAGCAAGAAAGGAGCTAATTAAGCTAAGCAAGCACAGAACTAGGGTTTTAAGCAATAAAGTAAGGTGTGTGCTTTTTAGGGGTATGTACTTGTCAAATAGGTTGGGGGTGATAACATGCAAGCATTACTCATCCATTTAGATTATCCAAACGAAACAACTAGTTAGAGTCTAATGAATTGACCTAAGCTACTAACTGGCCATGGATGAGATGGGATATGTATAGGGGAACTAGTCCCTAACAACTCCCATTACCCTTACGAGGCTCAATTGGGTTAGGGATTAGGTTCAATTCAATTAGAGTCTAATCAAGTCTAGATTTCTAGATTAGACATTCCCAGGGCAATTAGGAGCCGAGGGTAGTAATGGGGAGGTGAAATTAGGGTTTTGGATCCCAATTCCCCCACATTCTAGCCTTGAGAAGACTCCATGCTAATTGCACTAGAATCACCTAATCTAGCTACTTAGATCTTTCACTTAGGCTTGGGGATATTTATTAGGATGTATTAAGATGAGAGGCAACCTAGGGATCTAAGAATTGGACCTAGGGGAAAAT
The DNA here is from genome assembly GCA_963693085.1 of Alisma plantago-aquatica. Classification (NCBI taxonomy): domain Eukaryota; kingdom Viridiplantae; phylum Streptophyta; class Magnoliopsida; order Alismatales; family Alismataceae; genus Alisma; species Alisma plantago-aquatica. The sequence goes on from OY856409.1 coordinate 1,982,905,631, forward strand.
CCCAAAATTCACACATATAAGAAATTTCCCTAAATTCCTAGGTGATTTCACACACAAACCAACAAGCAATTCATGGAAAATGAGATAGAAATAGAACATAATCATTAACAAATGGAATAACAAAGTTTACATATCATTTCCCCCAACATGGTATCAAAGTAATATTTTACACCCCAAACAACCCACCAAAAGGGGCCTAGCTACTCATAGAAATGGAAAATACAAAAAGAAAGGAGAAAGAGGTAGAAGTAGCCATGGAGCTCGGTGTAGATGGAGCAATCCTCTTCTCTAAATTCTGGAAGATGTCCTTCTCTCTCCTATAAGGTGCAAGGGTGTGAAATGAAGGGGATTATGGGTAGGAACTAGGGTAAACTAGTGTTTTGGTGGTGGAAATGGTGAAATGGAGTGGAATGGAGGTGGAAATAGAGTGGAATGGCTAGGGGAAAAATGGAGTGGTAGGAGTGAGCTAGGGGTGACCAACCTCATGCTAGAGCTACCACCCAAGTATTTATAGGTGCTTGGGAAGCATTAGGTTAAGTAGGGGTAGTATGGGAAAAGTAGTGTAGAAAATCAGGTAAAATTGTGAGTAGCATGTACGTGCTATCCAGCACGGCCGTGGTGGGAAGTAGGTAGAATAGTCGTGGTGTATGGGAACGCTCGTGGTACAAAAATGGAATGGACAAGGGAATTTTGGGTTTTTGGGGATGGTAGCACGACCGTTCTGGCCAGAACAACCTTGCTGGGAACTCCCAAAACAATCATTCTTGATATCATGAGCGTTCTGGCTAACTGGGTAATTTTTGAAGATTTTGTTGATTGGGGCATGTCCCAGAATGGCCATTCCATGGTAGCACAGGCATTCTGGGGTCCTTCCCCTACATTTGAGTCTTGAACTTGACCATCCATAAAGGTTATTGCTTCAATACATTCTTTGACCACTTGAGGTAGGTTGGGAGTGGTTTTGGCCTCATTTTGGGCTCCTCCAAGCCTGGGGAAACCCTAGATTCAACCATCTTATCTCCATTCCATCAAGTAGTATACAAATTACCTATAAAACATGCAAAAACCATCCATAAGTGCATTTTACACAAATATGCATATTAGGGGAAATAACATGTAATCTAGCAGTTGTAGATGTGATTGAAGTGCAATATGACAGAAGATGAAGCCCTAAAATGGGACTGCATCAGGAGTGTTAAGGACTAGTTCCCCTATACACAACCTAGCATATCCATGGCCAATTAGTAGTTTAGGATAATCCATTAGACTCTAGCTTGTTGTTTGTTTTGATAACTTAAGTGAAATCTTTTTGTTTATATGACACCCCCAACTTAATTAATAAGTGCATCAGCTAAACAACCCATGTTTCTGCTTTAAAACCCTAGTTACCTTGTTGCTTAGATAGTGCTAGCTTAGTTAGCTCTTTTCTTTCTTAGTTAGCTTCTTGCCTTGTTCTTGCTAGTTTAGATATTTAATTGCTCTTTTGTCCTGTTTGCTAGCTTAGTGTAGTGTAGACCTTTCCTTGCTTGCCTTACTGTAGAATATTATTGATTGCTTTCCATTACTTTATTACTTGCTCAACTTAGCATAATCAATCAAAACAAACTTCAAACCCTCAAACCCTAGACTCCCCAATAGGAACCTAGAACAAAAAACTAATGTAGCTCTAGTGCCCCTTTTTCTCCCTATGGATCGATTCTATACTTGCCACCCTACCTATACTATAACACAACCCCGTGCACTTGTGGGTGTAGTGTTTTGGTTTTGAGAGTGTGTTAAGTTAGGTCTTTATAAATTTTGAAAGTGAATCCACCGTGTGTGTATGTTCATGGGGTTGCATCTATTCAAACTCCAATTGAGTAGTGTGTAACACCAGTGGCAAAAATGCACCAATGAGCTATTAGAGAAGGGCTTGATCAGACGAAGCACTTCCCCTTAGTGTGCACCCATGTTGTTTGTGAAGAAGATGGATGGTTCTATGAGGCTATGCATAGATTACCAACAAATGAACAAAGTGACGATCAAGAACAAGTACCCATTCTCGAGGATAGATGATCTTCTCAATTAGTTATGAGGTGCCAAAGTGTTTCAAAGATAGATCTAAGGTCTGGATATCATTGGTTGCGGATCAAGGCGGATGACATACCTAAGTTATCTTCTAGGAATAGGTATGATCATTACAATTTTGTGGTTATGCTATTTGGATTAACCAATGTGCCATCAATGTTCATGGACCTAATGATCATGGGGTTTAGGCCTTATCTTAATCATTTTGTGGTTATGTTCATTGATGACATCCTGATATACTCTCGAGATAGCCAACAACATGAACAACATCTACGCCTAGCATTGACATTGTTGAGACAACACAAGTTGTACGTTAAGTTCAACAAGTGCGGGTTTTAGTTGAAGGAGGTGTTTTTTCTTGGGCATGTGATATCTGTTGAAGGTATTCGTGTGGATCCTAAGAAGGTATAGTCAGTTCTAGAGTGGGAGCAGCCTAAGCCAGTGATGGAAGTTTGCAATTTCCTAGGCCTGGCAGGCTACTATAGGAGGTTCATCAAAAACTTCATTATAGTGTTGTTACCTCTAATGAAGCTGATGAGGAAAGATGTGCCTATTGTTTGGGTCAACAAGTGTCAACATTCTTTCCAGCTTTTGGAAGAGAAGTTGACCAGTGCACCAATGTTAGTGTTTCCTGAGCAAAAGAAAGGTTATATCATCTTCTGTGATGTGTTGAAGAATGGTTTGGGATGTGTGTTGATGCAAGATAAGAACATGATTTCTTTCACTACATGACAACTTAAGAAACACGAGGAGAGTTAGCTGACGCATGATCTGGAGCTTGTAGTTGTGGTCCATGCTTTGAAGATTTGGAGACTCTACCTTTATGGAAAGAAGTTTAAAATCTTTACTAACTACAAGAAACTTCAATACAACTTCACGAAGTAGGATTAGAATATGCGGTAGAGACATTGGATGGAGTTGATCGAAGACTATGATTACACTATAGATTATCATCTAGGGAAGGAAAATGTGGTGGAAGATGTGCTTAGAAGGAAGTCTTCTTCGTCATCATCTACTAATAAGTTGCAATTGTGATATGATTGTGCTTTAATAACATGTGATATGCTTGTGCTTTTATTTTGGTCCTATTTGGATGATGTTTGAGCTGGTTATGCTATATGTGTGCTTTTTTGGACCAAGTTGTAATTTACCCATGTTGAGGGTTTACCTTGAAAATTGTCACATGTTGTATGTGCCTCCTATGATTTTGCAACATGTTGGAGAGAGTGATGCATAGTGGCACCTTGTTGGATCTTAGTTGATGAGGTGGCATATGTGTGTTGAAGTTAGGGGTTGCATGGGTTGCATGGATGATTGAGTTGATTTGATGTTGATCCTTTGTGTGTTGCGAGTGAAGTGTTTCCCATGGTCTTGTTAAAGTGACCAATGAGCTTGCTTTGACCTTGTTTGTTGTGGTTGAAAGTGTTTTGGCATGTGCTTTGGTTGTGGTGATTGTTTGATCTTGGACCATGGTCTCTATGTTCTTGGTCGCTACTATGTTGGTTGCCATATTTTGATTTGACCTAATTGCTTTGATGTTTAAGTGGTTGCTACCCTACCTTGATTTTAATGACCTTGTTTCATGTGCATTCTTAGTTCTTGCATGGATGTTTTATGATGGACAGGTGGCACTTATGTGCATGAAACCTAACTCTCTTTACCTCTCTCCTACCCTTGGATAATTATGCCCCTCTCTTTGCATGGTTATGATCCTTTTGCACCCTCTCTTCCTTCTCTCTTCTTTGGATCTTGTCCTTGCAATCTTGGTCATGGAGAATAGCTCAACCTTGGATCAAGGAGGGTGAACCTTTGCATGTGTGATCTAGGGTTGGAGCATCTCTCTTTTGGTGATATTTTGGTGACCCTTGATCGTGGTAAGTGGTCTATCTTTCTTGGTTTCATTTTCTTGCAAACCCTACCCCTCTCTTTCTTCTCTTACCTGATCCATGGTTCTCCATGGTGGTTCTCTTGAAAAACTTCTCTCTATTTGGTCGAATCCATGGTTTTCCCATGATAATACCTATGCCAAGATGAAGATCTCCTCTCTTCCCTTTCTTTTTGGCCTACATGCTCTCTTTCTTTGAGCTTTCTTTTGACCTAGGTTTGTTCTTGTTCTCTTTAGGTGATCTTGTTTGGCGGTGAAGATGATCTAAGCTTTGGATTTCCTCTCTTACCTTGGTGCTTCTTAGCTTTAGAGTTTTTCTTCAATTCAAGGCGAGTTATATAACTTTCCCCTCAATTATTGTTTCACTCATCTTGCATGTTATTAATCTATCTCTAGAACGTGGTTCTATGTATCTTAGTGATATTATCTATGCTCTAGGGTTACTTTCCATAGTAATATTGAATGGATGATCTTCTTGCTAACCCTAATCTATATGGCCAAACTCTTGTTGATGATGGGAATCATGATCCTTTCATGCATGGTGTGTTATATGCTTGGTTTTCACTCGCTATTGATTTTGGTTTCACACCTTGTTTGGTGATGCCAAAGCTAGAGTTTTGTTTGGTTTTGTCTTTTTAAGATAATCTGGTATTTAGGGTTTTGAATGATGTTTTCCTTGATACACCTCACTTCTTGAGGTTTCAGTTTCATGTTGGTGAACAACCTATTTTGATCATGTTGGAGGTGGTTTTCTCTCTTATCATGGTTCTATGTTGACCCTTGAGATGACCATAGTTATGGTTTTGATTTTCATCTTCTTCATGTGGTTACATCTTGATGCCTTTTTAGATTCTTGGTGATGGATCATCTATTTCATTTTCCATGCTTCTCTAGTCCCATGTTGTCGCTATGACCATGATGTTGGTTGAGTTGAGGGTTTTGGTTTGGTCACTATAACCCTAACCCTATCTCCCTTGGACATTATGTTTCCCAATAACTGTCGCTATGCCTGTTGACCTTGTATGGTCATTGTGTTCTCTGGTTTTCGTGGTTGTTATGTGTTGGTCGAAGTGGTTATTCTTGCCGTTTCTATGTTAGATGGGTCAAGTTGGTCACTATACCTTTACTTTTGTTGTGGTCACTATGGTTAATGCTTGATAATGGTCGTTATGATGATGAGGTATGCATGTCACTATGATGAAGGGTTGTTGTAGTCACTATAGTGGACCTAACCTTAGTGGTTGCAAGGGTTGTAATATGCTTCCATACATAATGGTTATATGAGATCAGTTTAATTTACCCTATTTTGTGGTAATGTTCTTGTTTAGTTGTTAATCATGCTTTGGTTTTGAGTTATCTCGGTTTGAGTGGAATTGGGTTGTCACAAAAAAAAATCAAATATTAGTATATGTGACAACGCCATGGGTGCCACCCATTCTGAATATAGTACAAGAGAGAATGTGATGGAGATACCACATCACTAGGTTGCTAATGTTGGTTTCCTTTACTCCACTCTAGAAGGAAGGTAGATGATTAATAAGTTATGCTTGATAATTCATAACCATCATCATCTAAGCCTCATTCCCAACTACTGTGACACCCCATGCTACAAACCATAAGATAACGCCAAAACTAACCGCGGAAATAAGACTTAACAATCAGATTATCAGAAAACACTAGAAATTTAAAACCATATTCATTAAGTTCACAAACAGCAAAAACCTTTGCATATGAGTCCATACATGTCACTAATTACCTACCATGTCTGCCATCATCCTGTTACAAGAAAACATATCACACAAACACACACACACACACACATATATATATATAAATATATAATATATATATATATATATATATATATATATATATATATATATATATATATATATATATATATACATACATATCCATTGTAACTTTACATCAAGAGGAACATATGAGACAAATCCATGTATCAAAAGCACATATATAGAACACGTCCCAACACTATCCCAAAGACCTGAGTGTACATGCACAACTCTAGGACTCTAGATACAAAAAGCACCATAAGCAGCACTTCCAACCTTGTCAACTACTAGCCTTCTTGCTACTGCTCAGCCTCAGCTACACGGTCTCTACCTCCACTTGCACGTACACCTAAAAAGATGTGGGGAACCCATGGGGTGAGATTCCAAATCTTAGTGGGAGAAATAACTCTCCACCAACACTATTATTAGCACAATAAGGTGATAAAGAACAAAAGTAAAGTTATATCTATGATAAGCAGGTAATCATCATTACCATTATATGCAATTGTAATCGGATTATTAAACATCTTATTATTATAAAAGGAATATGAAGAACATGTATATCCATTACCAAATATGCTACACAAAAGCAAGAAAGACCTCATCCTATGTTTTCGTATTAGAACTTAAGTATGATACTACATGGCTGATTACATTTTTTATTATGCCCCGAGGATTTGGGTCGTACCACTCAAATCCAACCGACCACTGCTAAGTTGAAATCAGTGCCATACAAGGTTTATGGAAGAGACAAAATCTATGACCTCACCAAACCTCATGATCAGTACACGAGTACAGAGTAGATACATACCAGTCAGTTGCAACCTGTGACATATAGTCAATAGTGAAAGTCCTAGCCAACCTTGGTATAGGTCACAATGCTAGTGAAACTGAGCTACAACCCACAGTCAGACTCCTACCAGGGTATGCCCCACAGCCAATCCTAGGAAACCTCATAAGAAACATATCACTGAGATACGACCCATAGTCACACTCTTACCAGGGTATGGCCCGTAGCCAATCCTGTGAATGCACATACTCAACGGTATATGACTCCAAACTTACTCTAAGGGAAAACCCATTTCACCATCCAACAAGTGCTGACACTAAGATGGATCTATGGAACAGGGAAAAACTACATGATTAGGTTCCACTTAACTAGTTAAGTCAATTAAGTATCTTTTAACATCAATCAAGTTACAATGTATAAAATCATAAGAAATTCTACAAAGATAATGGCATAGTACTCTTCCAGCAGATATATACATATAGGATGTGAACTCGTCACACTATCACCACACGATGCTTGTATTACTACCATATGTCACATCATCAATACCATAGTCACAGGCTATGGGATATCAATCCCTCAACTCGTCATTTCTGTATCACAAATGCCTCAACATGCCTTTCTAGGTTCATTCAACTTATATCATCCTAAAAAAAAAGGTTCATTCAACTTATATCATGTCTCATCACCATAACATACTCTAGCTATGATTATCAAACTCATAACACCTACATGGTTAGAAGCTTATAAAAAGGAGAGGTAACCACATAACATCATAACCATTCCATGATGGAGAAACAAGCAAAATCATCGTTCATCATTATTAGGGTTATGGTTTCCTTTTAAGCGATTAGGGTTTACAAGACTAGGTTCAACCATCAACCTGAGAACCATCACCCTCTCTCATCTTGGAGTGCATAAGGATTATAAAGCACCATTAGGGTTGATTAGATAACATTCTAAACAACATTGTATATAGCTATGTATTATACATATATGGTTATCATTAGGTGTTTACATGTGTTTCTCATCCACCTACCATCACCCTATGTTAACCAAATAACCACATAGGTCACAACCACCCACTACGGTCCACGTTGTGATCGTGATCCTAATGTGCTTCAACCATCTATCACATGTTGTAACCATCAACCTCCATCCATGTCGTGCCCACGACACTTAGGGTTAGGGTTTCACCAAAGCACCTCGACCAAAAGGTATCTCAACCTCAACCTATGTCACGACTCAAGACAATCAACCTCCACTGATGTAGCAACCCAAGACCATCATGGTCACAAACCTACTCTCTAGGGTGAGTCTCAACTCAAGCAAGGCAGGTCCAACACCAAGGGTGACTCAGCTACCACCCATCAAGGGTCTCAACCTAACATCACTAGGTTGAATTCAACCTCAAAGGAGCATCACCACCCAAAAGATATCAAGGTCACGAACATCATGAGGGGAGTGTCACGACCTCCCAAAGTGCACCACCTAGGTCACCAAAACAAAAGTGAACCCATAGTTACCATGAAGAAAAGGTTACTTACAACCATTCACCAAAACCCTAAGTCATGGGTCAAGAAACTACTAAGGAAGAACCTTAGCTAAGGAAGAGAACACCAAGCTAAAGATAACCAAAATTGAACCTGATATCCCTCCAACCTATAGGTGTACAAACACCATGCATGATGGCAAGGTAAAGAGAAAAACATGGAGAAAAACCTTCATAACACATCATCTACCAAAACAGGTACAAAAGGTTAGGGTTTTAGATTACTTTCAAACTAAGCAAATGATCTCCAACAAACAAGATATAGAGATTACCACTAAGCACAAACATGATGAGAAGGTAGTTCAGAGGGAGAAGACAGTAATAAAAAGCATAAAGAAGTGCAACAATAGAGTAGGTTTAGTGTTATATAACCCGCCTTAAGATGATCACCACCAAGAGCTCCTAACTCCATGATCAAGAGCTCCAAGCACACAATCCAAGGGTTGGAAAAGCTCCACACTCAGCCTCAAGAGCACCACAAGAAAGGGGAAGAATCGAGGTCAAAGGATAGCCCAACAAAGAGAGAAAAACCTCAAAATTGAACCATAGGAAAGAAAGGGGAAAAGAGAGAAGAGCCTCCCTCTCACTTGGGTGTCACCTTGTCAAAACATGGCCTATTACCCTTGTGATGAGGAGCTTACTCTCAAGAACGACCACCATGTTAAAACATAGTCTAAGGTCGAGAAAGAGGGAGAAGATGAAGGTAGGAGATCAAAGGAACATCACTTATAAGGGAAACACTTACCAAAGATGGACTCAGATCACCACCACCTCCACATGCAAGAGGAGATTGGTTCTTCAAGCTCCAAGGACAAACCTCTTAGCTCCACCAAGTTCCAAGAACTATCAAAGAAGGAGGAAGATAATAGATAGACAAAAAGGGTTGCAAGCAAGAAGGGATAAGGGGTTATATAGATGAAGGATGAGAGAGAGAACAAAGGGTGAGGTTTCAACACACTAAGGAACCCAAGGGACACTTGTCCTCGCAAAAGACCAACATGCATCCACATGCAACCACTTAAACATGACATGCAAGACATGGTGATACACTCTAGATTGTTTCTTGACCACCTAAGAAAATCCACCCCCTATTTTGCAACCACAACACACTAAGGGGCTCCATGGTCACAAAACACCCTAACAACACCACTAGGGCGCGACACCAAGACCACCACAACCAACCTAGGTTGAAACACACCTCTCTGAGCCTTTGTCTCGACCCAAGACAACCTTGGTCATGACCACCAAACCAAGGTGAAGTGTCTTGACTGTGACACCCCCTCAATAAACCCTAGGTTGTGACCTAGATCGAGACAAACCAACAAAGGTCACAAGGTCAAAGCACACCAACCCTAGAAAACCCTAATCACCACTAAGGGTGACACCACTCAACCAAGGGTCAAACAAAGCACCCCAAAGTACCATAATCTCTCTCATGAAGCTAGGAGAGAGAAAGGAACACTTTAGAGGTGGCAAATTTCACATCAATCCCCTATATTGGGTAAATTCCAATTTGCACCAAAACTAACAAAGAAGGCACAAACAACATCCAAACAAGCTCAAACTTGAAACTTAAGCACACCACAAACCCTAATTACATCTCAAAAGATTACAGCAAGGTTCTATGCACATGATTAAGCCAAAGCAAATAGGGTTACCACAAAACTCAAGTCAAGGTCCTTACAACTATGTTGGGGTTGGCTACATGGATCCTTAGTTTCCATTCAACTCTATCATGCGTCATATTCTGGTCGAGATAAAGAGATTCAAAATCTCTCTTTATAATCTCTTTTCATGTTAATTTAGGCCTTCCTATTCTTCCATTAATTATGCTTGACTTAATAGCAATTTTTTTATATAGGTGCATTAGTCGGTCTACGTTGCACATGTCCATACCATCTGAATTGACCCTCATACAACTTGTCCTCATGCTCGCCACCCAACTTTATTCTTGATATAGTCATTTCTCAAGCGATATTTTATTCTCTTCCCACACACCCATCTCAGCGTACACATTTCATCCATGTTCATCTTATTGAGGCCTTGTTTAATCACCACCCAACATTCACTCCCATAGAGCATGGATGGCCTTATAGATGTTCTATAAAACTTGATTTTTAATCTAAGAGGGATCTTTCGATCACATAATACTCTAGTTGCACTCCTCCATTTCTACCATAATATAGTGATCATGTGATAAACATTATTTTGTACATCCCCATCTATTCGAATAATAGAATCCAAGTAACAAAATTGATCACATTTTGGTATATCTATTCTGTCCAACTTGGCACCACCATTCACACTATGAGATTGAATAAAATTGTAATGCATATACTCGGTTTTGATCCTACTAATCACCACTCCATTTGATTCTAATGCCTTTCTCCAATGTTCAACTTTATTATTCAATCCATCTTTAGTTTCGTCAATCAATAAAATATCATCAACAAATGACATACACCAAGGAATATCATCCTGGACATTCTTTGTCAACTCATCCATAATAAGAACAAGACGATATGGCATGAGTGTGTATCCTTGGTGTACCTGTAACATACCAGATCTTGGACCATACCCTAGAACTTTGATCCTTTTGGGTTTGACCAAACAAGGTTAAGGTTAGAATGATCCTAATAATCTAATGCGTGAATAATGTAATCTAATATGTCATATAATTCATTTGGTTATAATAAGATGATAAATAACTTAATTGAAAGAGTAATGTAGTTAATGGGCCTCTAATGGACCAGATGACAAAACTCATGTAAGAAATTCTTAAAAGTGGAAATAGACTTCAAATTCGTAATCTACACATTAAAATAAGCTTACATGTCAATTTTCATTTAATTTGGACAACCTTGAAATAATATGGTAAGTTAAGAGAGAGAAATTGCCTAAAAGGTGTAAATAATAAATAAAGATAATAATTGACTCCAAAAGAGGAAAATAATCTTAGATTCGTGATCTACATAATAAATATAGCCTTTGGGTGAATTTTCATCCAATTTGGAGAAAGGTTGCTTAAAAGGTAAAATCAGGAGAGAGAAAATATGTAGAACCTTCAAATATTAATTAAATACACAAACAACTCCAATATGTAAAATTGATGGAAAATTCGTATCCAACACATTAAATATGACTTGTGTGTCAAGTTTCATAAAATTTGGATAATTATAAAGCCATTAATGAAAGAAGAAAGAGAAAATATGATTTGATTTATTTAACACATTAAAAGTTTCCAAAAGGCAAAACTAAGTGCATAATCGGAATCTACATGCCTTTATTAGCCTCTGTGCAAAATTTTACCTAATTTGGAGTTCGTTTGCACCCTCAAAAGAGGAGAGAGAAATAGGAAGATAATTAATTTACAATTTTAACCAATTTCATGATTTCCGATTTATTTATGTCACGCGTGATCTGGCCTTTGATTTCCGATCGGACGGCTGTCAGCTTGTCTTCAACCCCGAGTCGGAGTGCTACAGTAAACCATCGGCTCTCTATTATTCGGTTGACGATATCTCTCTCTACAATTGTTCTTTCTTCGAGATTTCTTCGTCTTTAGATTCCAAATTGAATTCCGCACGCAATGATCTTTTATTGGTGTTGTTTTGGAAAGTATTAAAGGAACGCCCAATTCTAGCAGCTGTAGGTTTTCGCGGACACTTGTGTGGGCCTTTGTGCTTAACCTTATATATAAAGGACCCCTTCTCCTATTCCATTTGGCCGTTTAAAAGATTTCCATCACTTCAATTTCATCGTTGGTTGCGTGTTCTTCCACCGCCGAGTTTCCCCTGTTCGTTGACCTTGTGGCTCATCGTGCATGGAGTGGGATGCTGCTTTCTTTGATCTGAATGGAAGGTGAGTTCGTGAAGGTGAACCGTTCGTTTTTGTATAGTCAATTCGTTGGATTGTGTTCGTTTTTCGGTTTTTCCCAATTCGGACCTTCACCTGCTGCCGCCATGGCGTGCGAGCAAGGTTGAAGATGGGCTTCGGCAGTTACAATCTTGCCCCGCTCGCCCTCCATTTTCCGTTTTTGTGCCAAGGTTATTTTTGTCATTTCGCGGGTTTTGCTTCTTCTACCCTTGCGCCTTGTTCGACTGGGTTGGATGTGGGGCTGTCCGAGTTGGCCAACTCTGATTGGGCCAACTCAGAGCAGCGGCCCACTCCCTCTCTCCCTTCCTCTCTTAGTAGTTTTTTTGTTGACATGGCTTTTCTTTGATTTATGATTGGTCGATGCTTAAAAATTCATAACTAATTCATTAATGGTCAGAAAAATATGCAAAAATACTCGTTGAATTCAGAAAAATAATACCTATCTAATGGTATAGGTTTTGATAACTCAATCCAAAGATTAATAATAGGTGTTTTAATGGATCTAATTAAATAAGATAATAACTTGTATAATTCATAACTAATAATTTATAAGTCAGAAAAATATAATAAAATATGTTTTGAACTCAGGAAAATATAATCTAAAATATGGACTCATTTTGGAAACCTAATTCATATATTAATAAAAAGGTGTTTTTAGGGTTTATGAAATCAATATAAAATCTAACCCTAATTTCACATATATGCTAAATAGGTGTTTTGGAAGCCTAGGCTTGGACCTAGAAGTAACTTTGGATCATTTGACTCTGAAGTTGAGGTATGATTGCATCCCACATTAATTATGTATTGAGCAATTTCTTATTCTTTTCTCTTGATGTATGTTGTATCCCCTATTCCTCAATATTGAGCAATTCTTCTCTCATATGTATGCTTGCATCCCACATTATTTTTATATTGAGCAATAGCCTATCTTTATCATTCTCTTGGTCCTATGGACAATAGCCTATACACATTGCTCTTTTCTTTTGAAATCATGCTTCATGTGAAGTATCTTATTTTATTGTTGATCTTGTGATCATAGATATTCTCTTGGAATCTTATCTTGTTGCCTCAGTGCAAGTTGGACTTTTGATATATACCCACTGTGATGTGGATTTTACTTGTTGATATGCCCACTTTGAAGTGGATTTGTTTATATGTTTGAGTTGTCCATTGTGTGATGGCAACCTTGATAATTCTGACTATACTTCTCTACTTGCCTCTACTTTATACATGCAATGTGATTCAGTAGCACTAGAGTAGTGTAATTACATTGGTTTTGGGGCAGTATTCCCCTATTGCTTATTTGGATGGTGGCAGTATACCATTCCTCTATAAATCGAGTGTGGCAGTAATCCATGCTCAAAATTTTATATATTGGGAGATTGGCAGTATTCCTTTCTCTATCATGTTCAAGTTTGTGCTTGGCCGCCAATTGTGTTTATATTGTTCTAGGGCTATGCTTATCTCACATGCATGCAGGATATTGATTGTGGGGAGTGTGCTATACTTGTGCTTTGTTTACCACCATGGTAGTGGATTTATTTATGGCACAATCCTTTTATATGTTGCTTTAATGGCAAGTATCCCTTTTTGTTATGATTCTTTTCTCTTGATACCCGTTTGGGTGGTACTTATCTCTTGCATGGGAAGCCTTATATTTTGATGTCCCTATTTCCTTAAATTGCTCAAGTTTTCTTTTTAGTATGCACATACCAGCTTTTGCTGATGTTTCCTTTTGTTTCTCTTTTGCTGGGGTATGCTTCCAACCCTAGGTGGAGGACATGAATGGCAAGACGTGTTGACCTAGACTTAGCTTGAGTTGATAAAGCTTGGAGACAATCTTGAGGTGGTTTGGATTTCCTCTACATGGATCCTTGTGATGTAAGTTTATAACCCTTTGATTTATAATTGAATAGTCAAATATTTTCTTCCGCTGCTATACATTGGTCTTTTGTTACCATTATATAAAGATTTGAAAATTTTCCACCCACTCCAACAAACCTTCTGAGTGTGTTTGGTTTGGAGGTTTTATTGTTCAAATTTTTAGTAGAGAAGTGGTTTCGCTTCTTTACAGTACCCTAACTATGATAAGAAATTTTGGTGTCTCTTCTCCAAGAGTCTTCACGTTTGGAGTAGATCTATCATACATGTCTTTAATCAAGTCAATGTATTGGATTGGCACACTCTTTTTCTTCAAAACCATCCACAATACTTCCTTGGGTACTCGATCATAAGCCTTTTCAAAATCAATAAAAACCATATGAAGCTCTCTTTTTCTTTCTCTATCTTTCTCCATAAGCCTCCATAAAAGAAAAATATCATCTTTTGTTGATCTTCTAGGCATGAAAACAAAATGTTTGTTTTATATTTGTGTTTTAGATCTTAGCCACTACTCAATAATCCTCTCCCAAAGCTTCATTGTGTGACTCATAATATTGATACCTTTGTAGTGTGTTTATCTCTAAACAACACATGTGTTCTTGTATATGGGGACTATAGTACTATTTATACACTCATCAAGCATCTTCTTGGTATTCATGATCTTGTTAAAGAAATTATTAACCACATAACTTCTTCATCCCCCATACTCTTCCATGCATAAAGGGGAGTATCATCCAATTCATATTCCTTTCTTATTCTCATCTTTTTTTAAAGCATTCTTGACATCAAATAGTGAAACTCGCTGTGTGTAAATGATATCTCTTGTATTTGTCTCACACGAGTCTCTAACATTATTTATAGTATCTCCACTGAAAAGATTATGAAAGTAATTTCTCTATTGGTTGTTGATATCATCATCCTTAAAAAACACTCTACCATCTTCATTCTTGATGCATTTTACTTAACTCAAGTCTCTTCCTTTCCTTCTCATATACAAGCCATTATATATATATATATATATATCTTTTTCCCCTTCTCTTATGTCCAACTTCTTATAAATATCATCAAAGTATCTAGACCTTGTCTCTTGAAGAACCTTTTCAGCTTCTTTCCTTGCTTGCTTGTATCTGTAGATCATTGAATCATCTCAAGATTTGGGCAAGCTCCTACAAATCTCCCTTTTTAGTTTAATATCCTTTTATACTTCATCATTCCATCACCAAGTTTCTTTCTGTGGAGGCCCACAACCTTTGGACTCCTCAAAACGTCTTTGACAATTTTTGTTATGTAGAAACTCATGTTATGCCACATAGTGTTAGACCAGACTCCAAGTTCCAAGTTTCCTCCTTGACGAGTTTATCATGAAAACTCAATTTCTTCTCCTCTAAGATTCCACCACTTGATCCTGTTATCTTGGTTTCTCTTATGCTTGCCTTCATTGATCTTCATGTTAATATCCTAAACCACCAACCTATGTTGGGTCATGAGCTCTTCCACAAGAATCACTTACAATCCTTGCATACTTTACGATCCACTCGCCTTATAAGGAGGTAATAAATTTGGCTACAATTGAGTCCACTGTTGAAAGTAATATTATGATATTCTCTTTTCTTGAAATGGGTGTTTGTCAAAAAAAAATTATCATATGCAACTACAAAATAGAGTATCTTCTCTCCTCTCTAAGTTTGTTTCCATATCGAAAACCACTATGAACTCTCTCACATCGAACATTTCTACTCCCCACATGGCTATTTAAATCACTCAAAATAATGATATTCTCCTCTTTCGAGATTCCTTGAATTAATGCATCCATGTCATCCCAAAAATCCTTATTAGCCTCCTTGCTAAGGCCAACTTGAGGGGCATAATTGCTAGTAATGTTAAAATATTTCCCTCAAGAACATCCTTGATAACTATGATTCTATCACCATTCTAGTGATCTTAAGAGAATCATCCTTCAACATCTTATCAACAATAATACATATGCTAATTCTATGTTTATCAATACATGTATACCGGATCTTGTAATCTATGTCTCTAATCTCTCTACAACATTCCCTTGTCCACTTAGTATTCTACAAGAAATCTGTATTGACTTTTCTTCTCATCATGGTATTCACTACCTTCAAATATTTTCCTATTAAAAAGGTAATATTCTAAGACACAACTCTAATCCTTTTTTGTTAAACTTTCTTCTTTACTTGGATTCTTTGAAAATCTTGTCCTAGCACATTTTCACTACATTTGGGCAATGATGTAGCAGGAATAACGTCTTTACCCACACCCATCCAAGTTGTTGAAACCTTAGCACATTTTCACTACATATGGGTGATGATGCAGAGGGACTAGCTTCTTTACAAACACTCATCTAAGATGTGGAAACTCTTGTCTATCCTTCAGTACAACCAGACATTGTTGTGTCAAAACTCCTTACATATTTATCACTACACCCATGTTCAAATGCAGTACTCTCTAGGTAGGGATGTTCCAACAAAAAAATTATAGGGATCCATGTCATTGAAAGAGTTACAAAAGTTTTATGACTAGTTGTCAATCTACCACCAACCCTATTCCTTCACCCGGTCTGGGGACCAACTATATTTGCACAAATGTACAAAATATAGGTGGAGTTCTCTGCCTGAAAATTCCCAACACTAAATTTCTCATTGTAGTGGTTGAGGTTGTCACTATCTCATCATTGTAGTGGTTGAGGTTGTCACTATCTCACTTGTCGAGTCAATCCTTATCGACATCCAGAATGAGCTTTGTGAAACTAGTATTATGTAAGGTGTGCTCCTCCACAAACAATCTGATGGAGCACATGTATTTGTAGTTTGTGGTGTAGTGCTTTACATAAGTATCAATGAACTCAATGGTGATATCTTTATATGCACACTTTGAAAGTGAAGAGGGATAATTTCACCCCAAAAAATCATGCACTCTTAATGACATTGAATTCCTAGAATTTTAGAGGGTGTACGCACATTCCCACCTTGGTAATTATATCCCAACTGTCTCCATTACCTTGTATATATTCTTCTCATTAGGGGTGACTATCATCTTATACCTGCTTGGCTGGGGGCAATGTGGGATGCATGACAGGGTAGGAAAGCTCATTGCATGCCCTAGGGAGCTCCTGATGATTGTGGTTGTGTGCTATGAGGAAGAACCCCCAACATGCAGAACATTAGCCAATCATTGTGTGTCAATGTCCTTGATTATCCACTCATAAGAAGATTTTCAATCTTTTTGTGTCAATTGTGATTAGCGAGTGTAATAAGGAAAACCTTAGGCAAGAATCAAATTTTGAGAAATAAGCAAATAAATCAAAGTCGGATAATAGTAGAATTTAAATCTATACATATTTCTATTCTAATATTATTAGGATAGTAAATTAAGTGTAATTTATATGAAACAAGGTATCCTAGATAATTAGGACCTATAGAATCTGATTTTGAAGTAAGATATAACTTTTAAGACTTTCTTCCATGAGTTCTATTGAATTAAGGTGAATTATATTATCTGAATGTTTGTTACTATACATCACAATAATCATCAACATTTAGGAATTAGAGTCCTATTAAAATCATATTATTATCTATGGGTTTATATTGTATTATCTTGTATGAAATATAACATATTACTTTCTTTGCCCATAATGTCCATTAATTCCATATTGACCTACATAAATCACACTAACCATACCCACTTACATTCAAGCATCCAATTATGACTCATTTGTATAAATTAAGAACATTATATCTCACACTATCATTTATGCATTTTATTCACATATGATTACTTATTAGTCACACATTTCATCACTCACATATCAGTTAACAAGGTGACATGTATTACAAGTTTATGAGCTCAATTTTCATACTAAACCATATTTTCATTACCATATCGACCTTAAGTGAATTAGTGTGTGTTATATTACTTTTTGGGTGTAAGAACATGTCTTGTATTTTTTTGGTAATTTTTAGAAAGATATACACAAAACAAGTGTCTAAGATAATTAAATGAATAATAATAAGAAGAAAAACATTATTATAAGTAAAATCTATATATTTTTACCAAGCTTTTCTCAAACAAACAAAGTACAGAAAGAAAAAAAGATCTTTTATATAGAAAATTATTATCCACAGTCAAACCCAGGAGTAAACAGACCATCTCACTATCTAAAGCACAACCATAAGTAGGCAAGCAACCAGACTCCCACCAGGAAATATCATCGTCTTGCTTTCTACAAAATTAAGGCCTCAAGTAATGAAATAGACAGAACCCACCTTCAAATAATGAAAACACTCATGACCAATTGTTATAGTCATGAGTAAAATGAAACTTCATGAAAAAAATTGGATTTATAACATGTGTTATTGTATGATCCAAGAACAAACTGAGCCAACCATCATAGAGAAGACATTGCATCCATAGTATAGATCCAAAAAGCCATTTGCATAGATAACCGTCATACATACTAACCACAATTCTCTTAATATCATCCCAAAGAGAATCAAAATATCTATATTTCTATCTATGAACCCAATCATTCCTCTCCCTCAAAATATAATATAGGATGCATAAAGAAATAAGGTTGAATCTTTCCCATAAAAGTAGTGAGATAATCAATGTTGTCGCACAGAAGGGATAATCAAAGTCATTTCTTGCACTCTCCCATACAATATAGGTGCAGGGCAAGAAAAACATATGTGTGAAGTTTCATCACTCTCTAAACTGCATAGAAACCAAATCAATACCTTTGAATGTCTCTTCTTCTAGCATACTCATAAGTTTCTAATTTTTTATGCCCTATCTTCCATTCGTTCAATTGGAACCATCTATGAAAGTTACAACTCCAAATCCAAGAAAATAAATTAGAGACATGACAACTTTCATTGACCTCTTCACTAGCATCTTTGAGTTTGATATTATTTTTTCCCTTAAAATAGAACTTGATCACTAGTAGTACTAGAAAAGGGAATGGACTTTAGCAAAGTAGTAAGAGACTCATTCATCATGGAGGAGTTAACTTTCCAATCACCATTGACAATGATCTTATCCAGGCTCGAGTTAAGAGGGAGTCCTAGATTTAAATGGCAATTTGTCATTCAAATCAGTAAGGAAATTGCATTTGGGGAACCAAGGGTCTAGCAAAGGATAATGCTTGACTCTGACACCCAACTCTATACTCCATATGCAACTTTAAGAAGTAGATGACCTTCAAAATTTGACCAAAATACTAAGACATTTTATAGTTGTGGGCAACTCATAATATCAGTAATGCATCATGAATGGTGTCAAGAATGTACATGTTAGCAGTTTCTAAAGTACAACCTAGGTTTAAGGTCAACATAAGTGTTATTCATACAATACACATTATCATCTTGTACAAAGTCTAGAGCTATTCTTCACATATCTAAATTATCATCCCATTATGTTTCATTGATCCATATAATGGTCAAGGTCATATGTATCCATAGTTACAATTTACATATGATGTTCTCATGTTATGTGCATTATATTTTCAATAAGGTACACATATATATGAGTACATATCCTTAGTCTTGTTTGGGCATTTCTAAAGGTCCACATATACCAACATTCAATCTATGGGATTAGGGTTTCTAGAGTTAGGATGGTAGTTTTCAGGGTTTGTAGTAGATAGGTATCTTATATATTAATTTTTATGAAGCTCGACCAACAAATAACAAGTAAGCTACAACTAATCCCTTAAACATAGAGAAAAACCATTTTCAACCCAACATGTTTTGTTCTTTGTATACTCTATAGAGATTTTTGTAGTCAAAACATAAGCACTTCACAAGTATATGAGAATCGAATCATATTACTACAACCATATATGATGTCACAACCCTAAGTTCCCATGTCCTTCGTAGTTGTTAAAAAAGGTGTTATATTCAAGTTCCTAACATAGGGGGTGGGGGTCGATGGATCTATGATAAATGCAAAAACTTGGTTAGCTAGAGTACGCTATATCTTAATGTAATTGTAATATATCAAGACTTGTTTAATTTTGTCTGGATGGGTTGGGAAGTAGGGTTAAAGTAATAATTTAGAATTTTTAGATGCAATACAAAACATTGAGTTCAATTTCCTCATAAATTATGTTTAGAGTGAAATGCTTTAACTCCTTAATGCAAAAATAAGAAGAAATGATTCTAATTTTATAAATTCATTAGATAGAACAAAATATGTTTTCACAAAATATTAGAGAACATCATGCTTAAAGACATCTGATTACATGATTCTCCTATAGCTATGAAAACAAAAATCCTTCTGACGGTCTCAAGTTTCACCGTCAAGGATGGTTATCTTGGTTGTTTTATGATTGGAGTTTCCTACCGAGCAATTTGGGGTTCAATGCCAATGGCAAGAAGAAGAATAAGAAGAAGAAATCATGGCAACGTTGTGATCGGAGATGGACTAGTCCTACCATAAAAAGTGATGATTCACGACATCGGTAAAAAACATGCCAGTTTGTAATGATTTTTCCATGCAAAAATATTGTAGGTACACAGATTCTTAGAGATGAACATAAGTATATTGCACTAATTAGTCCAACATTTTCCTCAACCTCCAAGCCTCAATGCTATTTGGATCATTCTTTTTAACCTCCTTCTTAAGGGTCTTTCCATTGGGTTTATGGGGAAATTGTATGTGTTTTTTGATCTTATTTGAAACGTATTGAAGGTGATTCACCTTTTGGGCTTCAGAAAAAAAATTCTGATTATTATTTATGCAAAAGGAGACTTCACAAAACCGTGTATTAGACCTCTTAGAACAATTGATGAATGTAAGCTCACTTGATTACTTCCCGAAATGTTGCTACAAACAGAACCTACGGTAATATTGAACAAAAATGTGTTCCTACTGAACATTTCTCTAGTACAACATGCTTTAAGTATTCGATGTAATCTATATTGCGATTGAGATATGTCAATACAATGTCGTATTTGCAAGTAAATCAAATTGTATCTAGGAGGATGTCGACCAAGTCCAGATTATTGTTAGCTGGCTTGTCCAGGAATAGCATCATCAAGCACACTCCTGCCGATCCTCGAACTATAATCTAAGTAGGTATTCTTGCAATGTTTTCTCACCAGTTTCCTCGATTTCGCCTGCACCTGATCAACAATCATTACGATCTTATTATTAGCAACCATATACGAATTATGGTGTCATGTAGAAATTAGCAGTATGCCAAATTGCCAATGCAGGTTCATGTACCTATACGAGGAGAAGTCAGGGCACCCCGAGGTGTTGTGGTGCACTTGGTAAGCTTACCACCACTAGACATACTATTTAGAGCAGTAACGGAGTTGGGATATGGCCTCCTACTGAGGGACCTGGGCATTGTTCTGGACATCACCAGACTGGGGCTGCTGGTAGGGCTATCTTTGGTGTTGGTGGCCCTGGTGCTGGGCGTAAACGAATGCGACACCTTGAGCGGCGCCGGCGGGAACCTGGTCCGGTGGGAGCTGGCTGGGAACGATCCGGTACGAGGAACTGCCGTCGATGGCGCATTGGCGGCGGCGGTGGCGTTGGTTGGAGCCGTAGCCGCGTGCTCCATCCCAAGCAGGGACGAGAACGCACCCTTGACTCGTTCCACCACTCCCCCGTCGGGAGTGTCCCCAGATCTCGGGCTGCTCCCTATGGTCTCGGTGATGAGCTGCGACAGCGCCCGGTCGTCGTCCCCTGGCTCAAGCTTCTGCCACAGGTACTCCTTCACGGACACGCCCTTGTCCCACACCTGCTTGGCTACTGCCTCGTCGCGGGGCGTTAGCAGCGGGATGTGAGGTATGCTCGAGGTGATCTTGCTAGTCGCCTCCGTCACCATCGTGTACGCCGGCGCTAGCATGTCGGTCACGGTCTCCGTCACGGACTTGCTTCCGGCTCCACCCTGAGACAGCGTGACTTCGGTGGTGGTGGCGGCGGCTGAAGGCTTGATGTTCGTAGGGACGTTGCTATCCGGCGGGGGGGCTGACGCTGCTTGGTCTTCGTTCTGTTTGTCCTCCCGGACATCCTTTTCGATGAAAGAAGGCCCGCTGGTGTTAGTAGTCGTGTCTGTCGTCGGGGCTAGGGTCTGGGCTGGTGCCGCGACCGGAGCCGGCGTCGGTTTCGGGGTCCGGGTGGGAGTCGAGGTCGCTGGCGGTCCTCTCGTGGGATGGCTGCCCTCCGCGATCGTCACCTTGCTCGGGGTGAAGTGTTCGGCGGTCGCATCCTTGTAAATATCGGAAGGCATCTCCGGTTTATTCACTGTGTCGATAGAGAACTTGCACGTATTAGATTGGTCGAACATCGTTCTAAAAAACAACAACAATATTAATAGAAGGATATGCCGCTCGTCTTACTTGGCGCTCTATGAACCTCCGGCTCCTCTTCTCTGTGCTCTTCCTTTTCCTGGCTGAGCTTATTCATCCTCATGGCTTGACTTGAAGTGGAGAAGCTGTTGAGGCTGTTTGTTCTGTGGCCGTGCTTCTTCTTCTGGAGGAGATGCTTCCATTTGTTGGCCTTCTCTTTTACCTTGAGAAGAACTGACTTCTTCTCGTGGTGGTCGCCGTGGTAGCCCCTAGACGACGTTGGCGTCATCAGAGACTGGGAGGAGGAGCCGTGGGAAGCCTGCTGGGAATCACCTCCACCTTCATTCGCACAAAAGGAAGAGTCAGACATTCACTACACAGAAAAGAACAAAAAACAATGGATGGACGGAGGGGAAGATGCAGAAGGAGAATACGTGAGATCACCATGAATCGGGTGATGATCGGCGGTGGATTTTCCGGGATGCCTTATGCCTTCCAACTGAGCCATGTCCGCCTCGTTCTTTTTTTCTGCATAAGGTAGACTCAAAGTGGATCTTCCTCCGTCAATTGACAAAGCGCATCTCTCCTATTGTCTTCCTCCTTTTAACCCGTGCTATAACATTGGGAGACCTCACGTTTGTTGAGGCTTCTCGCCCGAAAATAAGGACCGGAAACTAGAGGCCATCCCCTGTTCCAGGAAGCAGCATCAACTACCTCTGCCTCATGATCCCTTGTGAGGCTGCATCTCTCCACATGGCAATGCTTTACTTTGGATAAATCAACGAAAGAAAATTGTTCGAGCAATGTTCCTCTATGAGCAGCCATAGTAATAATAGTATGGTGGTTAACGATTAAAAGTGCCAAAACATGGTTATGATTATAGACGCTACAAATAATGGAACCAAGTTGATTAAAGAATGACAGCAACAATTGTAGACTCCCTATTTTTTGTGCTCTATGAGGAATCATTTCATATGTATCCCATTCCCTCATCGTCATTTTTCAATATTTCCTACTTTGTTGTCCTAAACCTCATCTCACAAAGCATGATATGATGCATACACATTTTATGTACATCGCACATATTCCTAGATTTTTAGACTCATTTATCACCAAAACTAGAGGATTCCAAATTTACTCATGCAAGCATGCTCGCATATGTGACTACATACAAGTTCATTGTTCACCTTGCTTTATGAAGTCGCCTTCATTCTATCTTATAGGATATAAGTTTACCATGATAAACATACATTATATATGCATAAACGCCTAAAGTTAGCATAATATTCAAATATTTGTACGACAACCTCAATGACCTGATTATCTCTGATGATTAAGTAGACGCACATCTATGGGGTGTGCCTCTTGTAAGGAGTGGGATCCTAGAGGGGATCCACTCCCTACTAAAAATTTAAAGAATAAGACCTCCAGTCCAAATACACCAAAAGATATGTTGGAGTTGGTGTAAAATTTTCAAATCTTATTAATGATATTCAAAACAACCAAAGTATAGCATTAGAATAAAATATCTACTATATTCAATTCTTCATAAAAGATTACAAGAGTACATCATAATCTCCCACATAGGATTTACATGTAAGATACAACATATGGATCTAAGTATAGGGAAATCTAAATCATATCAAATGGTCTCCGAGCTTGAAATCCTTAAGATAAGTCTATAACTTCATGCCATGTCCTCCATATCCTTCACCTAGGGTTGGAAGCATACCCTAGCAAGAGGAGAAAAATAGAAGACATCAACAAAGGCTGGTATGTGCATACTAAAAGGAAATTTAGCAATATAGGGAATAAAGGACAACAAATATAAATGCTTCCCATAAAAAAGAAAAGTACTATCCAAAAGGGCATAAGAGAAACAAATTACAATAAGAGAAATATTTGCCATTAAAACAAATACAATTGTGTCATACTAGAACATATAAAGAATTTGGGCACACAACCCATATCTTCATCATCAACCTGCATGCATGTGAGATAAACATAATCCTGGAACAATATAACAACAAAGTCGTCCAAGTCTCATAAATTTGAAACCTGATAGAGAATGACATATTGTCAAACTCCCAATATATATAAAAGTGGGCCAAACCTCATAAATTTGAAACCCGGGTATGGGGCCACCTCTATCCCAAAAATAACAGGAGCATATTGTCTCGAGCAAAAAATGCACATCTACCCCAAAACCAATGCAATTATAGTACTCTAGTACTATTGAATCACATATCATGTTTAATGATAGATGAAATTAGAAAGTATAGTCAGATTATATAAAGTAGTCACCAAAAAAATGACCAACAAATACAACCACCTCATAAGTGGGAAAAAGATATCACATATCATCAATTAGTGTTCCAACATGAACAAAGTATATGAAAGAGACAAAAAGAATGTCCAAATATGATCAAAAGATCAGTATCAAATAAATTAGTTCACATGAACCACAATTTTCAAAAGAATAAGATATTATGTAGGCTAATGTCCATAGGACCCAGAGAAAAGATGAAAATAGGTTATTGCTAAAAAATAATAATAGGAGATACAAACATACCTCTCTTTAGACTCTAAAAAGTCCAAAGTCCAACCTAAGTTCAAGCCAAGGCCTCCAAAGTATCTATTAAGCATATATATAGATTTAGGGTTAGTTTTCATTAAGTATTCAAAACCCTAAAAATCACCTTTTTAATATTAGTGAATTAGGTTATCAAAAACATGCCATGTTTTATATTGTATTTTTTTGAGTTCAAAACATATATTTTTTACTTTTAAAAATTTAGTTATGAATTTTGCAAGTTATTACTTATTTAGTAAAATCCATTAAATCACATATTTATAACATTAGATTTTGCCAACGAAACCAATATAATTAGTAAGCTTGTATTTTTCTTATTTTAGAACATATTTTATTTTTTTAGCCATAAAATATTTATTATTATTTTTAGAAAGTTGACGAATCAGAAAATATCAATATCCTCGTAAGCAGTCAAGTTTTGCTAAGTTGGCCCAATCGTCACATGTCACCTGGGCTTGGGAGCCATGGTCAACCAGGAGCACGAATCATCACAATAAAATAAAACAAAGTGTGCGAAAGGACGAATTTACCCCTGATGCGAAAACATAACGTAATGAAAATGAGTGGGGTAGAGTCGGGAATAGACAAAGGAGATTGTCTCTCCCTCAACATCCCACTGCATACCTGTCTCCTGGAGCCACGGGCGGTGAACAGGTTTAGAGCCTTGCTCTAAATCATGATCTCGGAAGTAGTCAAATGAGTTCGAGAAGTAACAAGGATTCCATTGAGTTATTGCTCAAGATTAATGGAGCACATATGGGGAAGGAGTACCCCTTCCACGACAAGCTCGTTTTGGTAAAATAGAGCTGTGATAACACTGATTGAATCAATCAAAACAACGAGTGATTGCACAAGTAATTAGAGTGGATGACTCCAAGGAAGCAAGACAAGATCAACATAGGTCTTACTAAGGGTAGAAGGCAAATCTGGCAGACCCATTATCAAAGGTCATCAGCTACAGTGAGGCAAGATCAAGGGGGTGATGACCTAAAGGAATCCGGTGCCAACTGGGCTTAGGAAAACCTCAGTCAGGATACGGGGGTGCTTCTTGTTCCATGAATTTAAGGGACATCACCAAGTTTGCTTGCCAAAAGCCATGACGGTTTGAAAATGGATCTCATGTTTGCAAAGGTGTTATCTGTGTTTATGGTTCCAATTGGGAAGAGAGGAGGGTTACTGAAGGTGTGGCAGAGGGTTTTGAGTCGTCAAGTTTAGATGAGAGGTGATGAAAGGGAGTCTACAACTCAAAAGCTGAGCCGCTCACGGGAAGAAATTGGGGGTTCCTTATAGAGTACACCCCAGGGGTTGAGTTGGGTATCAAGCAAAATGGGAAAGAAAGACAAAGGTGGTAGAAAAGGAATCGGAAAAAACCATTGAGAGACAAGCAAGTTATTAGCATGAGAAAACTGAGAGGACAAGTTGGTTACATTAGATCACGAGAAAGAGAAAGGGGGCGAGGAAAAAGAAATAGGCACAACTATTAGATCAAAATCCAACAACGTAGAATAGGCCCGAGTTATGGCAAGCTTGTGTGACAGCGATAAAGTTAGGACTTTAGGAAATCAGAGAAATTCAAGCATTAAATTTTGTAGTGAAATTAGGTTTCTTTCCAAATCCAATTGAGGGTCCAAACAAAGACCAATTAATATGAAATTTTGCATCTAGGCTAAATAAGACATGTAGATTCCAATTTTGAAATTATATTTCCCTTTTGAAGACTTTTAATTCATCAAATTAACAAATCTTATTTTTTCTTTCCTTCTGCATTAATGACATTAGGATTATCCAAAATTAATGAAACTTCACCCACAAGTCAAATTAAGTATGTTGGATACGAATTTTCCTTAATTTCACATGTTGAAGTTGTTTGTACATTTATTTAATATTTTGAAGGTTCTACACACTTTCTCACTCCTGATTTCTCCTTTAAGCAAATATTTTCTAAATTGAGTGAAAATTCACCCAAAGGCATGTTTTAATGTGTAGATTATGAATATAAGGTTATTTTCACTTTTGGAGTCATTACATATTTTATTTCATATTTTTAAGGAAAAACAACTTTTTTTTCTAAATAAATTAAGATGTGATTATTATTATCTTGAATTTGTGAAACTTATCATTCAAGTAAACTCAAACCCAAGGAAAGGGATTTTGGGGTAAGAATTATATTTTGAGTTTCCCTTTTATGAATTTAGGCAATTTACTTCACATACTTATCAAATTAAATCATTTAATGCCACATTTTCATGTTTATAGTTTTTCTATTCATTCCTTTTTCTCTTTCTTGTTCCAAAAGGACATAGAAAGTTCTAGGTCGAACTTATTTTATCATTATCCCACTTAACTGGTTAAATTGCATTTTATACCCTCATTGAAACATCCACTAAGATATTTATGCATATAACCTTACATTAATATAATTAGTGTTCAATTATATTCCAAACCATTAATATTTCCACAAATTAAACATCAAAGACAAAAAGGATATAAGGGTTATGAAAAACTTATACTAAGGCTAAACTAAAAATATATCCAAGTTTCGGTATGTTACAACACTCCACCCCTTAAAGAGGATTTTGTACTCAAAATCTATTGATCCAAACATCAACAACCAACTACTCTCCACTATTTAAAATGTTTAACCTACCAAGTCATACTAAACCACATCAGGGTACTATGGTCACTTATGCATGTTTTAGTTGTGAATATTTTTGAGACATATGCTATCCACATGCCCAACTAAAAGTTAGAAGCAACAAGGGTTGAGTTTTAGGTCCTTGTGTCTCTAATCTATCAACCCTACATAAATATCCAAAAAGTTGTAGGGTACAAAGGGTAGGTCCACTATACCTTTATATTATCCTTATATTCCCAGTCATTTATTCATAGCCAAAACTTGGGTTAAGATCCTATTCTAACTAATTCTAGGGTTTCACTATCCATACTTCAAAAATCTTCATTTTGACTTAGTCCAAGAAAACTTTGATAAAATCCACAGAAAACATTATTTTTGTACATATAGTAGTATAATTGAAAATATTTTTTTTCTTTGAAAAAACATGCAATATGAAACAAAGATGAGCTCAAAATCAATACAGAAACCAAGTCACAATTTATCTATAATAAGATCTCCTTATCCTACCATTTCTCCAGACTCATATCCTGATTTTCATCCTCAAATCAAACCTTATTGCATCAAAAGTTACATGCCATCACTAACTTATATGGTAGAGTAAGATCACCTAAAACCTCATCACATTAGGGTTTGATAAACATCATGATCCAAATGTAAAGCTAATAACGACCTTTCTTCATCAAAACAACTTAGGTAAGATCTAGGGAAAACATCTTTCCTAGAGGTAACTATAAGTAGAGGGTTTTAATAAGGGAGAAAAAATTGAAATAGTTAGATTCCGACTACTATGCGTTCTGATACCATGTTGTAAGGAGTGTGATCCTAAAGGGGATGCACACCCTACTAAAAATTTGAAGAATAGAACCTCCAGTCCAAACACACCAAAAGATATGTTGGAGTGGGAGTAAAATTTTCAAATCTTATTAATGGTATTCAAAACAACCAAAATATAGAAGCGGAATAAAAGGTCGACAATATTCAATTCTTCACAAAAAATTACAAGAGAACATCATAATCTCCCACATAGAGTTTACATGTAAGACACAACATATGGATCTAAGTAGAGGGAAATCTAAACCATATAAAATTGTCTCTGAGCTTTAACTCCTTAAGATAAGTCCATAACTTCATGCCATGTCCTCCATGTCCTTCACCTAGGGTTGGAAGCATACCCCAGCAAGAGGAGAAAAATAGAAGACATCAACAAAGGCTGGTGTGTGCATACTAAAAAGGAAATTGAGCAATATGTGGAATAAAGGAGAATAAATATAAAGGCTTCCCATGAAAAAGAAAAGTAATACCCAAAAGGGCATAAGAGAAATGAATCACAATAAGAGAAATACTTGCCATTAAAACAAATACAATTGTGCCATACTAGCACATATAAAGAATTTGGGCACACAACCCATATCTTCGTCATCAACCTGCATGCATGTGAAATAAACATAACCCTAGAACAATATAACAACAAAGTCAGTTAAGTCTCTTAAACTTGAAACCTAATAGAGAATGACGTACTGCCAAACTCCCAATATATATAAAAGTGGGCCAAACCTCACAAATTTGAAACCCGGGTATGGGGCCACCTCCATCCCAAAAATAATAGGAGCATATTGCCCGAGTAGGAAATACACATATACCCAAAAACTAATGCAATTATACTGCTCTAGTGCTACTGAATCACATAGCATGTTTAATGTAGAGGCAAGTAGAAAGTATAGTCAGATTATATAAAGTAGTCACCACAAAAGTGACCAACATATACACCCACCTCATAAGTGGGAAAAAGATATCACATATCATCAATTAGTGTTCCAACATGAATAAAGTATATTAAAGAGACCAAACGAATATCCAAATATGATCACAAGATCAGTACCAAATAAATTAATTCACATGAACCATAATTTTCAAAAGAATAAGATATTGTGTAGGCTAATGTCCATAGGACCAAGAGAAAAGATGAAAATAGGTTATTGATCAAAAAGAATAATAGGAGATGCAAACATACCTCTCTTTAGAGTCTAAAAAGTCCAAAGTCTAACCTAGGTTCAAGACTAGGCCTCCAAAGTACATATTAAGCATATATGTAGATTTAGGGTTAGTTTTCATTAATTATTCAAAACCCTAAAAATCATGTTTCTAATATTAGTGAATTAGGTTATTAAAACCACACCACATGTTAGATTATCTTTTCTCAGTTCAAAACATATTTTATTATATTTTTCTAACTATTAAATATTTAGTTGTAATTTTGCAAGTTATTACTTATTCAAGAAAATCTACTGAATTCACATATTTACAACATTAGATTTTGCCAACAAAACTAGTACCATTATAAATCTTGCATTTTTCTTATTTCATAAAATGCTTTATTTTATTTTTATGAGCCATAAATTATTTATTATGATTTTTAGAAAGTCGACCAATCAGAAAATATCAATATCCTCGTCAGCAGTCAAGTTTTACTAAGTTGGCCCAATCGCCATGTGCCACCTGGTCCGGGGACCCACGGTCAACTAGGAGCACGGCTCATCACAATAAAATAAAACAAAGAGGGTAAAAGGATGAGTTTACCCCTGATGTGAAAACATAACGTATTGAAAACAACTGGGGTGGAGTCAGGAATAGATGAACGAGATCATGTCTCCCTCAACAATGGCTGTCTCTTGGAGCCACGAGCGGCAAGCAGGTTTAAAGCCTTGATCCAAATCACAATCTGAGAAGTATCTAGACAAGTTTGAGAATTTCCAAGGATTTCATTGAGCTATGGGTAAGGAGTACCCCTTCCACGGAAAGCTCATTTATATAAAATAGAGCTGTGATAACACCGATTGAATCGATCAAAACAATGGACTATCGTACGAGTTATTAGAGTCGACGACTCTGAGGAAGCAAGCCAAGATTAGCAGAGGTTTTACCAAGGGTAAGAGGCAAATCTGGCAGACCCGTCATCGGAGGTCATCAGTTGGAGCGAGGCAAGCTCAAGGGGGTGATGACCCAAAGGAAGCCAGTGCCAACTGGGCTTAGGAAAACCTCAATTAGGGGACATGAGTGCTTCCTGTTCCATGAATTTAAGGGACATCACCAAGATTTCTTGCCAGAAGCCATGAGGGTCAGAAAAAGGAACTCAGCTCTGCAAAGGTGTTATCTACTCTTATGGTTCTAATTGGTAAGAGAAGAGGGTTACTGATAGTGTGGCAGAGGGTTTTGAGTCGTCAAGTTTAGATGAGAGACGATGAAAGAGAGTCTACAATTCAGTAGCTGAGCTACTCACAGGAAGAAATGGGGGGTTCCTTATATATTACACCCCAAGGTCGAGTTAGGTATCAAACAAAATGGGAAAGAAAGACAAAGGTGGTGAAGAAAGAATCAGCAAAAATCATTTAGAGACGAGTAAGTTATTAGCACAAGAAAACTGAGAGGACAAGTTGGTTACAGTAGATCGCAAGAAACAAAAGGGGGTGAGGCAGAAGAAATAGGCACAATCGTTAGATCGAAATCCATTGGCCTGGAATAGGCCTGAGTTATGGCAAGCCTGTGTGACAACGATAAAGTCAGGATTTTAGGAAATCAGACAAATTCAAGCATTTAATTTTATAGTGAAATTAGGTTTCTTTCCAAATCCAATTGAGGGTCCAAACAAAGACCAATTAATATTAAATTTTGCACCTAGGCTAAAGAAGACATGTAGATTCCAATTTTGGAATTAGATTTCCCTTTTTAATACTTTTTAATGATCAAATTAACAAATCTTATTTTTTCTTTCCTCATGCATTAATGACACTAAGATTATCTAAAATTTATTAAACTTCACCCACAAGTCAAATTAAGTATGTTGGATCTAAATTTTCCCTTAATTTCACATGTTGAAGTAGTTTATACATTTATTTAATATTTTGAAGGTTCTACACACTTTCTCTCTCTTGATTTCTCCTTTTAAGCAAATATTTTCCAAATTGAGTGAAAATTCACCCAAAGGTATGTTTTAATGTGTAGATTATGCATCTAAGATTATTTTTCACTTTTGGAGTCATTAAGTATTTTATTTCATATTTTTAACGAAAAAAATCTTTTCTTTTGTAAATAAATTAAGAAGTGATTATTATTATCCTGAATTTGTGAAACTAATCATTCAACTAAACTCAAACCAAGGAAAGTGAATTTGGGATTAGAATTATATTTTGAGTTTCCCTTTTATTTTAGCAATTTACTTCACATACTTATCAAATTAAATCATTTAATGCCACATTTTCATGTTTATAGCTTTTCTATTTATTCCTTTTTCTCTTTCTTGTTCCAAAAGGCCATAGAAAGTTCTAGATCGAATTTATTTTATCAGTTCTCACTTAAATGGTTAAATTGCATTTTAGACCCTCATTGAAACATCCACTAAGATATTTATGCATATAACCTTTTTTGGTGAATCAAATTTTTTTTGGTGAATCGATTTATGCATATAACCTTACATTTTTTGGATTTGATGTTTAATTTGTGGAAATATTAATGGTTTGGAATATAATTGAACACTAATTATATTAATGTAAGGTTATTTATGCATATAACCTTACATTAATATAATTAGTGTTCAATTATATTCCAAACCATTAATATTTCCACAAATTAAAAATCAAATCCAAAAATGATATAAGGGTTATGAAAAACTTAGACTAAGGATAAACTAAGAACATACCCAAGTTTTGATATGTTACACCTCTTATATAGAAGACTAGTACATACATGTGACGCAACATATTCATGCTCCTTGTATGAGTTCTATTTTCATGGATATATGTTGTTTACATGTATATCCTTTGTATTATCAGTACTAATAGACAATGGACTAGTTACTTGTATGATGGAAACATATGTTTACATGAACAAGGTTTGATTTTAGTGAAGCGTTCAATGTTTTAGACTATTTTAGCAACATTGTATATCATATTTGTTCTTTTAATGTAACAAATGGGATAAAAAGAACTTTGTTTAACTTTGTTCAAAAATAGTATTATCTTGAGAAACAAAAACTCTTATAGCAAAAATCATATGCACTTTAAGAAATTTGCAGAAACTTCAAGTCCAAAAAAATATGTTATGCAAGATACAACCCGAGCATGCACGAGAAGAACAAGAATGGCCCCTATCGATGGAGTCACTAATTGTCAAACAAACAACCAACAAGAGAATAATATTAGCGAAGAAGACCGTAAAATTCTATTAAGCAACTTCAAGAAGATTACAAAGATTATCACTCTCTCACAATCATGTGTCCACAATAGAATCTTGTAACCCACTCTTACTCTCTCTATCTCTCTCTCCCCTCTCTGTCTATCCTTTTGGGTTCCCCCTTTTGGCACATCAACAACATATGTCTAGCACTCTATTTATAGACCCAAAAGATAGATCAACCTAGACTAGGAGTAGGACAAAAGGATACACTTATTCTAATTGTAAAGTATAATGAGGACACAATTCAAAACCAAATAGGAAAGAGAATTGAAAAAGGAAACAATATCTCAAACTCCAAGTCTAACACCAATTTGGACTTTCCTATATTGCTAAGAAAATATTCATTATCCTAATAGGATAAAAGACACTATCTCAACAATCTCCAACCTTGGATCTTATCTGTTGAAGTGTGTATGTTCCTTCTAGAATTTTGATCCCATTCTTCTTCTATGCTTCTGCCCTCGGAAGCTACTTTAGTCACTAGAAGTGCTCTACCATGCACACCTATACATAGTGTGTGTCTGGGCATGGCTGCCCAAACTCATCATGTGAGAGCTCCTCAAGATGTACAATTTGATCAATTGTACTACCTCCACATGTGGTTGGAAGAACCACATCCTTCATAGCTTTTGCCCTCCATGTCATAGGTTTGTAACTTTTCTAAGATGCGCCCACTTGATGGTACTGCACAGTCGGTCTTCCCGCATCTTCGTTCTTCCAACAGTTGACAACTTTGCTTCTGCATCTGTTGAAATTTATAGCTGATCTTGCAGCCTCACACTTGATTGCACTTGAGAGTGTCTCACATATAACATTATCCAGGTTCATGAAGCCTACCTCTAGTGTTGGTAGAACTCTCATCAGCTACTCCTCTTTTGGTTAGAACATATCCAACCAATTGATATGCTCAACTGGACTAGGTACCCTTCATGATTACTTGTCTTTTGCAAGTAACTTACATGACTCCACCTTGCTTTAGAATTTTACAACTAATGGATTCAAGTTCCCTTTTAGATATAAAATTCCTCTTGAGACTGGGGACATATCAGATCCCCAAAAATGTGTGACATTCTCCATCAAACATCTTAAACGTAAATGTTCCAATTCCAGCAATTTGATAGAGTTTGACATTTGCTAGTTGAACAGTTCCACATGATCGACATAGAGAACCCTCATCAAATATTCTCCTCTCTGGACATATGATGAAGCGAGAACCTGATTCAAATATCCAACCGTTACTGTAAGGACCCTGACCTGCGTTTAGGGTTTACCGTGTTTGTTTTGCTTAATCTCGGTGCTTTGATGTTTGCTAATCACCTTTAAGTGGTGATTAGGGTTTTGTTGTGCTTTGTTGAGAGTTCGAGGGGCTACTTGCAAATAACCCAAGTTTAGGGTTTTGTGTGCAAGTCTGCCATCTTGTGGGATGTTTTCCCCTCTTTGCTTCCTCTAGGGTTGAGAGGAAGGCTTGGGCTTGTTGTTTGAGTTTTCTTGACCTGAGTTGAGCTTGTTTGGGCCTTGAGGTTCCTGGGCTTGGGCTTGCTTGAGCCTGTGTCGGCCAGGACCTGCTTTGTGTCGCCCAACAGGCTGGTGTGTCGCCAGCAGAGCTGCTGCCTGTGTCGCCCATGATGCTTGGTCTTGTGTAGTGGACACCTGGTGCATGTTTTGGACAAGTGTCCCATGCCTTGCTAGTGTGTTGGCTGGAACCCTAGGACAAGTGTCCCTTGTGTGGACGACACATGGAATGGTTGTACCTTGGTTTCTCCTCCCCTTCCTTCTATGTATACAACTCTTTCCCTTGCCTTAGTTTCCTTTGCTCTTTTGGTCTCTCCTCCACCTTGAGTGCACGATATCCCTTCCCTTGCTGCTGTGTTGGACGATACATCTTCCTTGGAGCTGGTGGACGATACCCCTTGGAGCTGGAGTGCTTCTTCTTCTTCCTTGGAGCTTCAAGGCGGGTTGCATAATTTCTATCCCTAACTCCTTTCCTCTCGTTATGTTTTTGTTCATATGCTAGTAGATTAGTGTACCTTACTTTGTACCTATATTGGACGATAGGCTAGGGAGGGTGTTGGCCGATATGAGTGTGTTGGGCAGCAGGCCTGACAGGCGTCAGCCTTATGTTGGGCGATATCCCGACCCTTGTGACGGGCGATAGGGTTCTTCTTATGAACGACACCCCTGTTCTTCTCATGGATGATACACTTTAGTATCATGGTGAACGACAGGGCTTCCTTTGAGAGTTGGTTTGGGATGCACGACATGCATAGAGGTGAGATGGCCGATAGTTGTGGGGGTGTATCAGGCGATACCCTTAGAAGGTGTCGCACGGCAGGGGTTGGGATGTGACCGATGTCACACCCTTCTGCTTTGGTGTTATCGGTTGTTAGGCCTTGATGGGTAGTTGCACGTTTGTATGGGTCTTTCTCTCTTTCCTTCTCTCTCCTGGTTGTTGTTGTAGCCCTTGAGTTTCGGGCGTTATGAGCATCTAGATCGGGTGTCAGCCCTGGGACGAGCGACAGGCCTGACGGGCGTCACGCCCTTTGAGTGTCGGCCGGCAGGGTAGTGGCAACGGGCGTTGCCCGATTTACATAGGATGCCCGACACCCCTCTCTGACGCACGTTACCCCAGTAACGCTGCGTCATGCAGCGTTGCTGCTCTCCCTTTTGTCAGTCGTGTTGCTGTGTTTGGGTGAGGGTCGTGAGGAGCTTAGTGAGGGTATGAGGTTCCTTGATGACGGTTTCAGGTGTCAAGGTAGTAGATGCTTACACTCAACCAACCGATAGTGATGCCCTATAATGATGATAATGAGAACAATAACATAATGGTGCTATTGATAATTAAGATGTCAATAGTGTTGGTGACATTAGTTGTGTTGATGAAGGTGATGCCTTGCTAGTAAGAGAAAGTAATAATAAGGTTAATGTTGGTAAATATGTGGCCAAGTGACAGTTACATTAATAGTTTGCTTAATAGCATAGCAATAAAGATGATAGTAGATGAGGATGTGGATAATGGAAATAATGGTAACAAGAGTAGTATCGATATGCATAATATAGGTCTTATGCTTAATTGTTATTGGCAATGATTAATGGTAGTTACATTAATGGCGGCTTGATGACAAAGGTAATGATGATGATAGTGGATGGTAACAATAATGATATTGGTAACAGTAGTGTTTGCTCTGTATATTCAACATGCTTTTATATAAAGTGAATACCTTGATTGTTTGTATAATCTTGAGCTACGGGTAAGCATCATTATGGTTTGTTGATAATGTGGTTAACAAGCTTGACCATCAAATCGTGTAATAATAATGAATAAAGTATCTTGAATGATAGTTCATGATAATGAGCATACTCTTTATGTTGAATCTATGGTTATTGTACATCCTAACCATGCAGGTGATGTGTAGCCATGAAAGGGCTATGTGACATATGTGATAATTAACATTACCTTGATAATTGTTCTATGAGATTATATATGTGATGTGTTGGTCCCATGATGATGAGGTGAGCCTTGAGAGGAAGTGACGATACATGATGAGGGATTGAGATCCCATGGCATGTGATGTTGGATCCTTGAGATGGATCTGGATGGTTGGCAAGAGGCCAAGTGGTAACATGTGATGTTGGATCCTTGTGATGGATCAAGTTGATGTGGTTTCAATAATAATATAATGTTCTTTACTTTCTGATATATCTTGCATGTTATATAACTTGGTTGAATCCTGCAATCCATCTAAAAGATACTAATTAATCACAGTGAAATCATATCATGTAGTTTGCTCTGGCCATAGATCCATCATTGTCAGGACTTGGTGATGGTGAAACGGGTTCTCCTACGGGTTAACCCGGAGTGCATATTGTTGAATATGCGAGGTTACTCCTAGCCTAAAGTAAGGAGGTGAGAGTGTAACTTCAGTTACAGACTCAGATACGTATATAGAGCATGGTGAACAGGCCCATGGCTCAGGATATGTGATGTGAAGAGCATGAATGCGTTCATGGCTCAGAGCAAGGTGATCAGGCCCGTGGCTCAGTTTTACTAGCGCCGAGACCTGTACCAAGGTGGGCTAGAGTGAGGGTAGCCTATGGAGCTGACCCAGTGGCTTAGACCACTTCACCATGTGACTAAGGTCATGCTTGTGTTGTGCTCGTGTACTGACCGCGAGGTGGGAGGTCGTGGAGTCCGAATCTTCCACTGACCATTGTATGGCATCAGTCTTGGGCTTCGCAGCTAGAGGTTGGATTTGAATGGTACGATTCAAATCCTCGGGGAATAATAATATGTAATACAGCCGTTTAGTATTTACTGCTTAAGATAAACACAAAACATTGGTTGAGGCCTTGTTTGTGTATTTAATTCTGGTATATCTGCTGGTACTTCTATATTCATCAAGTATGTGGCAGTATGTCGTATCTTGATAATCAGGTTATGAGGTCATATGTCTTGGTTCTGATGATCATGTTACATAGTAATATATTTTATCTTGTCAATCACGTCCCTTTGAGAAATATCTGGTTATGTGCTTTTGTACAGCTGGTAAGCTAGTCGATAAGAATAGCCTTGCTTATATAGACTGCTCTTGTTATACCTGTTGTTAGTTATCTGCTGTTATCGTTTATCTTACTGAGGTTTGTAGTTGCGGTGGGGAGTTATGTTTCCCGCTGGGATAATGTTTGATTGTCTCACTCCGTTGGTTTTCAGGTGGTCGAGGTAGACGTGGTCGTGGTCGTGGTGTTGCGGCCGAGCAGCTTGAAGAGCAGTAGAAGGCAAGCGATGGATATGCTGCTGTTTTGGATGTTTTGGTTGTAGAGTCTAGCGTCATCCCTGTACTCTCAGGTCCTTGGCAGTGTTTTGATGTTGTTTCACGATGAACAGTCGATGATGTTTTGTATATCCTATTGTTGGCCGGATGCGGGCCTCAATGTATATGAACAGGTGGTGAACTCATGTGATGGATGGACAACTGTATCAGTAAGCTGTGAACACGTATCAGACCTCATGTATATATATATGACATGTTTCTGTGCAGGAAGAGGACTGGAAAGTAATGGTTTCACAGTTTATCAGTTTTCCGCAACGGTTTTAATTAACCCGTATTTTCATAATCTGTGGTTAGGGTGATTTCCGTACGTTTTCACGTAACACCTCGTTATCTGTATGATAATGGGATGTGTTGCCACAAGTTTTGGTATCAGAGCTTTAGGTTCACTGAGTCTACAAGGATTTAGGACTAGGTTGAGTTGTTCTTATGAGTGTTCATGTTTTCTTACAATATATTCTGCCCTCAGCGGAAGAAAAGTCAAGATGTCTGGAAACCATGAAGAACACTCTGCTGAGTACAGTGATGCTGCATCGGTTGATGGAGCAGATGGACATGCACATGAAGATCGGGTGCCTGAGTTCCCCCAACCTAACCCAGCCATACTTGAACATCCTGCTTACCAACAGCTTATGGGGCAGTTAATTGCTACGATGAATCTCATGGTTGAGCGATTACCAGTGCCTCCTCCGTGAGCACAGGTTCCCCATGGAGAAGCATCGGGTATTGGGAAGACCTTCGAGCGGCTTCGCCGAGTTGGAGCTTCGGATTATGCTGGAACGGCTGATCCAGCGGATGCAGATCTGTGGCTGACAAGTCTCGAGAAGGCTTTCCAGATCCTTGACATCCCTGAAGCAGATAAGGTAAAGCATGTTGTCTACCTTCTGAAGGGTAGTGCTGGTCACTGGTGGACCATCGAAGAAGAGAAGCGGCCTGGTGAGGTGATCTGTTGGGAAGTGTTTCGACGTGAGTTCGTCTCCAGATACTTTCCCAAGACGTATCTGGATGAGAAGGTTAGTCAGTTCGAGAACCTGAGACAAGGAATGATGAACATCACCGAGTATGAAGCCAAGTTTATGGATTTGTTGAGGTTTTGTCCTCACATGGCGGCAACAAACGAGGAACGGATCAGACGTTTTGAGAAGGGTTTGAGTGCTGAGTTGAAAACCCCAGTGTCTGCGTTGGAGAACCGAGAGCGGTTTGCTACGTTCATGGAGTCGGTTCGACGGATCGAGAGGACGGTAAGGGAGAAAAGAGAGTCTATGTCTCTTAAAAGACCTGCCCAGTTTCATGGACAGAGGTTTAGTGGCTTTAAGAAGCCCAGGTTTTCAGCACCGTCAGCGATGAGGAGTTCTGGTGTGCCCTCTCAGTGGTCTCCGAGTAAGGGGAAAAGTTACGTTTCTTCACCTTCTAAGGTGCACATTTCAGCTTTTGTGGCAGTGACAGGACCATCTAGGTCACGGTTTGAGGACAGGACTTGCTATCTTTGTGGACAGACCGGGCATCTCAAGTTACAATGTCCGAATAGAGATGTTGAAGTGACGCATCAACCGAGGCAGAGTTTTCAGAGTTCAGAGAGACCACAAGCCAGTGGTAGCAGAGGATGAGGATGCGGTCAGGCGTCTCAGGCTGGATCGTCTGCTCAAGGAAGTAGAGGTCGTGGACAGCAAGCTACGGCTCGATTCTATGCTATGAATCAGCCAGAGGCGATAGTCAACCCGCGAGTGGTGACAGGTCAGATGGAGTTATTTCATTCTGATATGTCTTCTTCTTGCTTTATATCTGTTCTGGTTGACCCGGGTGCTACACACTCTTTTATCGCCTATAGTATGCTTGAAAACTATCGTTTACCTGTTAGTTGTAAGAAGGATAGCTTGTTGTTAGAAACCCCTCTTGATGGTTCCTCTTTGCTTCGAGAAGAGTGCCCATCTTGTGTTTTGTCTTTTTCGGGACATCATATCCAAGTGGATCTTAAACCACTGGATATGCATGGTTTCGATGTTATCCTTGGGATGGATACCTTAGAGAAGTACAAGGTTGTCTTGGACTGTGGTTCCAAGCAGGCAGTGTTTGATGTTGCTGGAGAGAAGTGTATCTTCTGGGGAGATAGGAAGATTCTTCCGACGTGTTTGGTATCAGCTATGGTGGCAGACAAGTTGTTACGACAAGGATGTGAGGCGTTCTTAGCTCATGTGGTGGATACCGTTGTGGTTACCAAGGTGAAGGGTTCTAGGCTTGAGGAGGTGTCAGTGGTTTGAGAGTTTGTAGATGTGTTTCCCGAAGAGTTTCCTGGTGTTCCTCCACCTCGAGAGATTGATTTTGAGATCAATCTGGTTCCGGGAACGTAGCCAGTTGCACAGTCAGCATATAGGATGGCTCCAGCAGAGATGGCAGAGTTGAAGAAGCAGTTGCAAGAGTTGTTGGAGAAAGGTTTTATCCGACCGAGTACGTTGCCGTGGGGTGCTCCCCTGTTGTTTGTTAAGAAGAAGGATGGTTCGATGCGGTTGTG
This sequence comes from Alisma plantago-aquatica, assembly GCA_963693085.1. Taxonomy (NCBI): domain Eukaryota; kingdom Viridiplantae; phylum Streptophyta; class Magnoliopsida; order Alismatales; family Alismataceae; genus Alisma; species Alisma plantago-aquatica. Next base: position 1,982,945,591 of record OY856409.1, read on the forward strand.
TATGGATTACCGGCAGTTGAACAAGGTCACGATCAAGAATAAATACCCGTTGCCAAGGATAGATGATCTGTTTGATCAGTTGCGTGGTGCTACAGTGTTCTCAAAGATTGATCTACGGTCTAGATATCATCAGTTGAGGATAAAGGCGGATGACATACCAAAGTCAGCTTTCAGGACGAGGTATGGTCATTTCGAATTCATGGTCATGCTGTTTGGGTTAACCAATGCACCTGCTACTTTCATGGATTTGATGAACAGAGTGTTTCATCCGTTCTTAGATCAGTTTGTTGTAGTCTTTATAGATGATATCTTGATCTATAGTCGGGACATGCTAGAGCATGAGCAACATCTTCGTCGAGCGTGGACTCTTCTTCGTCAACATCAGTTGTATGCCAAGTTCAGTAAATGTGAGTTCTGGTTGAATGAGGTGGCATTCTTGGGTCATGTGATATCTGCTGAAGGAATCAAAGTAGATCCGAAGAAGGTGGAATCCGTTGCGGATTGGGAACAACCAAAGACGCCGACAGAAGTTCGTAGTTTCCTTGGTTTGGCAGGATACTACCGAAGGTTTATCAAGGACTTCAGTGTGATCGCGTTGCCAATGATGAAGTTGACCAGGAAGGATGTACCTTTTGTTTGGGATGATCGATGTCAACAAGATTTTTAGAGTTTGAAAGAGAAGTTGACCGGTTCTCCAGTGATGATCTTGCCAGAGCCTGGGAAAGGCTATGTTGTTTTCTGTGATGCTTCCAAGAAAGGTTTAGGGTGTGTGTTGATGTAGGAAGATCATGTAGTTTCTTTTTCCTCGTGACAGCTCAAGAAGCATGAGGAGAACTATCCGACTCATGATTTGGAGTTCGCAGCAGTGGTTCATGCGTTAAAGATTTGGAGACACTATATATGGGGAAGTGTGTCAGATCTTTATGGATCATAAGAATCTGAAGTACATCTTTACGTAGCAAGAGTTGAACATGCGACATCGACGATGGATGGAGTTGATCAATGATTACGACTGCACTATCGAGTATCATCCTGGTAAGGTGAATGTGGTAGCTGATGCGCTTAGCAGAAAGTCTTCTTCTTTTCTTCCGGTACGGAAGGCACAGTTGAGTTCTCTGGTATGCCATAGACGAGATATGTTTGTTTCTCTACGACAGATGAATGTGCAGATGGAAGTTTCTTTGTTGTCTGGTCTTTTCGCACAGATGCAAGTTAAGCCTACATTGAGACAGCAGATCAAGGATGCACAGCTGACAGATGATGCGGTACAGTTGATCAGATCAGAGTTCGGTAGCGACAAGCGTGACGGGTTTCATGAGTCCAAAGATGGGTTAGTTTGCTATCGAGATAGGATGGTGGTTCCAGATGCTGATGATCTGAGGAAGTTGGTGCTTGAGGAAGCACATACATCGATGTATGCGATGCATCCAGGTGTCACTAAGATGTATCATAGTCTGAAGGACTTGTTTTGGTGGTCCAGTTTGAAGAGGGATGTAGCTGAGTTCGTGGCGAGATGTGCGGTGTGTCAGTAAGTGAAGGCTGAACATCAGAAACCGGCAGGTACGTTGCAACCTTTGCCGATACCGCAGTGGAAATGGGATCATATAACCATGGATTTCGTAGTTGGTCTACCCCGGACAACTGGTTCCATTTGGGTGATAGTGGACAGATTGACTAAGTCGGCCCATTTTCTACCAGTAAAGACAACATATACAGCTGAGAAACTAGCTCGAGTGTATGTGGATGAGATAGTACGTTTACATGGTGTGCCAGCAACGATAGTTTCTGACAGAGGTCCTCAGTTTACGAGTCGCTTTTGGGAACAGTTGCACAGAGCGTTGGGAACGCAGTTGAGGTTCAATACAACTTTTCACCCGCAGACAGATGGACAGTCTGAAAGGACTATTCAGACTTTAGAAGATCTCCTTCGTGCTTGTGTTTTGCAGTTTTTAGGCAACTGGGATGTACATCTGAGTTTGATAGAGTTTGCCAACAACAACAGTTATCAGCGGAGCATTGACATGGCTCCTTATGAAGCTCTGTATGGAAGGAAGTGTAGATCTCCTTTGTGTTGGTTTGAGTCTGGTGTTTCACACCCCGATCTCGCATTACTCACTAATCACAAGATTAGGGTGCGACAGAGGGATTACACACAAGCCAAACCACTCATGACTTTTAAAACATTTTAAAGACATTAATAGGATAATCTGATTTATGCTGTAAACTAAATCTAAACAAACTGCGGAAGCATTTTTATTAAACTGACTAGCAATATAAACAGAGTCTACATCATATTACATTGATCAACATAAAATAAAGCATGAAAGTTATTTTACATCTTTATACACATTCTCTCTCACCCACACCATGTCCCAAAGATCGAGGGGAAAGGACTAAGAGACCTCTAACTTCTAACTACATATTCCTTCTACAGACTAAGCGTTAGGATGAAAAGATCCTTCAGATTCCTGCTGCTGATGATGACCTGAAAATGTTTTGAGTAGAGGTATGAGCCTACTCGCTCAGTGAATAGCATTTCACTTAGCTATCACTAATCAACTCATCAGGTTTATAAATTGAAATAAAACATAAGTACAGTACTAAGCAGGGCAGTTCTAATAACATAACAGATTTGCAGAATATAATCACATTTTCATGCAATAACAGATAATTTGAACAGATAAACAAATATAAAGAAATAGCACAAAAGTTCGGATAATATTAATTTACTGTGATCCTATATGAGTACCAATTTATATTATTATTATGCCCTAATCATATGCAGTGTACCCTGCATATAAAGATCCGTAGCGAACTACGATCCCACCGTACAAGACTTAGCGACACACCCGGGGAATGCTAAGTCTGACTTCTGCCCTGGTTTGCTGCAGGGCCCACATGCTCATCGGCCTTCAGGCTCATCGACCTCACTATACTCTCAAAAGAGTGAACTCTAGACTCCTCCTCAAACCTGAGCACACAGGCAGAGAGTCTTACCGGGTTACTACCGTGACATCGCACGCGTTGTTGTTGAATAACCCCTATTTACTCCAGTGCCACCGTGACATCGCACGCGTTGTTGTTGAACACTGCCTTTCCATCCTCGTGCCACCGTGACATCGCACACGTTGATGTTGAACACGAGTTTCACCCCCCTGGTACAGGCCTCTCAAAGGGGTTCTACGGTGTTAGGGCACCTAAGTCTATTAACTGATTAACATATAAACAATTAAACAGGAAAAACACCTTTCATACTTATTTCACAAGCTGAACATCTCTTAAAAACTCATATATACATCATCTGTCATCTTTTAAACATGACTCAATGTCACTTATTCAAATCCATTGCTAAACAACCATCTTTATTCAGCATATGCATTTCAACTGTAAAATAGGAAATTCCATCTTTTTCATCAATCATATTACGTATCTCAAGTTCCATTGAATCTATAATACTCTATTGTATGTGATAAACTGTTTAGAAGTTATACCAACCGATACTAAAGCAATTAAGCACTTAAAATGAGTTAAATAATGATTTCTAAATGAACTACTACTCACACTCTGAAACTCGGCCGATCACTCTGGAACTCGGCCGATCACTTCACAGTTTCTGAAACTCGGCCGACCAACTTTGGCCGATCAGCAGGAAACTCGGCCGATCCACTGGGAAACTCGGCCGATCGAAACACAGCTCGATTACCTACAAAAGAAACTCGGCCGATTCAAGACCAAACTCGGCCGACCAAAACGCTGTTTGAAAACCTAAACAAGGAACTCGGCCGACCAAAACACAAACTCGGCCGAACCGCGCACAGACAGAAAATAAAAACGGACCTGTAGATGTCGATTTCACATGAATCGACAGGTAAAACCCTCGAATTGGGTTCCAAATCACTTGCAACAGGTGCACATCACCAAGAACTAGCTGGAGGGGAAGGAAGGACGAGCTAGGGCTGCTCTTTGCACCCTAATCTCCAGGCCATCACCTTGCAAACGCAGCTCCTGCTGCAAGCTAGCTCGAATCGATGGAAAAGAAGGTGGAAGGAAGGAAGAAGACGAGTCGCAGCTGCTGGCCGGAGCAAAACCAAGCTCCAAACGTCCTTCTCCTCAGCTCCCTCTCTCTCTCTCTCTTACGCAGAAGGAAGAAGAAATGAACGCTCTGCGTTCTCTCATTTCTGGAAAATGAAACGAGATAAGTGAGAAAGAATAGATAAGGAGGAAAACCTAGGGGCCAAAACGCTAAGTCCAAGAACTTCCAAAAAACTACAAACGGGTCCCTACAAGCCCAAAAACATGCAACTTTTGACTCGAAGGTCAGATTCGAATGATTTCTCTGACAACGCTTCAAGCGTAAGATCCTATACTTTTTAAGAGCTAGGATTCATACTAAGCACATATCGTATCCGTTATAAACATTATTAACAAAAACAAGCTTACAGCTTAGCAAAGCAGCTAAAACACATGCTTAACATCATACTTACAGGTTAAGCTCGACGCGGGTCGTAACAATCTCCCTCCCTTATAAGAATTTCGTCCCGAAATTGTTAAAAGAGAAAAGGAAACTTGTTACGCATCTCAGACTCAAGCTCCCACGTAGCTTCCTCGAGATTATGGTTCCTCCACAGAACCTTCACTAAAGGTATCTCGCGGTTCTTAAGCTTTTTGATTCGGTGATCGACTATCTGCACTGGTCCTTCCACGTAGGAGACATCTGTCCTAAGCTGTGCCAGATCTGGATCTAATATTTTCTCTGTACCAGGGTGACACTTCTTCAGCATAGACACATGAAACACATCATGAAGATTTGCCAACTCAGACGGCAAATCTAACCTGTAGGCTACAGGTCCAATCCTCTCAATAATAGGATATGGGCCCATAAACCTAGGGGTCAACTTGCCTTTCTTGCCAAACCTTAGAACTCCCTTCCACGGTGAAACTTTCAGATACACCTCATCACCCACCTCAAACTCAAGAGGTCGACGTCGTCTCTCTGCATAACTTTTCTGTCTGTCCTGTGCAGCTTTCAACTGCTCCTTGATCACAGATATCTTCTCTGCAGTTATATCAACTATCTCAGGCCCAAGAATTTCCTTCTCACCAACCTCGTACCAACAAACTGGTGATCTACACTTCCTTCCATATAGAGCTTCATATGGGGCCATTCCAAGACTAGAATGGTAGCTGTTGTTATATGCAAACTCCATCAGGCTTAAGTGTTCTTCCCAGTTACCTCTGAACTGCAGAACACATGCTCTTAGCATGTCTTCAAGAGTCTGAATGGTCCTCTCAGACTGGCCATCTGTCTGCGGGTGAAACGCTGTACTAAACCTCAGCTTTGTGCCCAACACACGATGTAACTGATTCCAGAATCTGGATGTAAACTTAGGATCTCTGTCAGAAATAATGGAAACTAGAATACCATGTAATCTGATTACCTCGTCCACATATATCTTGGCCAGCTTTGGAACATCAAAGGTTGACTTGACAGGGAGAAAGTGAGCAGACTTAGTTAGTCTATCCACAATCACCCATATCAAATCTGAACCTCTAGGTGTCCTGGGTAACTTTACCACAAAATCCATCGTGATGTGTTCCCATTTCCATTCAGGTATAGGAAGCGACTACAAGGTACCAGTAGGTTTATGATGCTCAGCCTTAACCTGCTAACACACTCCACATCTAGCCACGTACTCAGCCACATCTCTTTTCATACCCGACCACCAGTACAACTCTCTGAGATTCCTGTACATTTTCGTATTACCAGGATGCATAGCATACATAGAAGCATGCGCTTCTTCAAGAATCTGCTCTTTTAGCTCACTGTTCCCAGGTACACACAACCTGTCATGAAGATACAACACACCACCGTCAGAAAACTTGAATTCTGACCTTTTACCTTCCGACATATCCTGCATAATCTGCCACAACTCATCATCATTCTGTTGCAACTCCTTAATCTGATTATAGAAAGTAGGTTTGACCTGCATCTGAGCAATCAACCCACTCTGTCCAGACACATCCAAGTCTAAGTTCAACTTTCGCATATCTACAAGCAAGTCTCTCTTGAAACATGCCATAGAAAATGCATCTGCAGTTGAACTTGACTTTCTACTCAAAGCATCTGCTACAACATTTGCTTTACCAGGATGGTAATCGATTGTCACATCATAATCCTTGATCAGCTCAAGCCATCTGCGCTGTCTCAGATTCAAATCCTTCTGAGTGAAGATATACTTCAGGAACTTATGGTCCGTAAACACCTGACATGTTTCACCATACAGGTAGTGACGCCATGTCTTAAGAGCATGAACTATAGCAGCCAACTCCAGATCATGAGTAGGGTAGTTCTCTTCGTTCTTCTTAAGTTGTCTAGATGCATAAGCCACAACTTTGCCTTCTTGCATCAGTACGTAGCCCAAGCCTCTCCTGGAAGCATCACAGAACACTATATAACCTTTATCTGCCTCAGGCAAAACCAACACTGGCGCTGTGGTCAACTTCCTCTTCAAGATCTTAAAACTCTTCTCACAGTTATCAGACCAAACAAACGGTGCATCCTTCCTCATCAAGCGTGTCAAGGGTGATGCTAGCACACTGAAGTTCTATATAAACCTTCGGTAATAGCTTGCTAATCCCAAGAAACTTCTAATCTCAATAGGAGTCTTAGGCCGTTCCCACTGAAGTACAGAATCAACTTTCTTAGGATCAACACTAACTCCATCTCTCGAGATAACATGTCCAAGAAATGCTACCTCACCAACCAGAACTCGCACTTGCTAAACTTAGCATACAACTGCTGTTGCCTTAGCAACTACAACGCTAATCTCAGGTGTTGCTCATGCTATTCATCATCTCTAGAGTAGATCAGAATATCATCTATAAAGACTACAATAAACTGATCTAGGAACGATTTGAAAATCCGATTCATCATATCCATAAAGGCTGCTGGCGCATTGGTCAGCCCAAACGACATGACCAGAAACTCATAATGCCCATACCTGGTTCTGAAAGCTGTTTTAGAAATATCAGAAGCCTTTACTCTAAGCTGATGGTATCCAGATCTCAAATCTATTTTAGAGAAAATCGTTGCTCCACGCAACTGATCAAACAGATCGTCTATTCTCGGCAAAGGGTACTTATTCTTCATAGTGATCTTGTTCAGTTGCCTGTAATCTATACATAGACGCATGGTACCATCCTTCTTTTTAACAAACAACACTGGAGCACCCCACGGCGAAGAACTAGGTCTGATGAAACCCTTATCCAGCAATTCCTGCAACTGCACCTTGAGTTCCTTCAACTCTGCATGTGCCATTCTATAGGCTGGAAGTGAACTGGATGACTACCTGGATATACCTGAATCTCAAAATCAATGTCTCTGACAGGAGGTAAGCCTGGTAACTCTTCTGGAAAAACATCAGAAAACTCACGAACCACATGCACATCATAAACACTGGCGGTGCTCTTCTCTGCTCTAGTGTCAACCACATGAGCAAGGAACGCTTCACATCCTTTCTGTAGCATCTTATCAGCTACAGCAGCTGATACTATGCACGTAGGCAGAACTTTCCTGTCTCCAGTAAAGACACAAGAAAATTCACCTAGTTGAAAGGTAGCTTCCTTCTTCCAACAATCGAGTTGCACTCGATATATCTCAAGACAATCCATACCCAGGATGACTTGAAAAGTATTGACATCCAGGGGTATGAGATTAGCAGCAAAGGTATAACCTCTAAAAGATAACAAGCATCCGAGACAAAACTCAGTCAAAACTGTTGGTCCACCTTGTGGGACCCTCAACACTAACTCATCTACCAATTCTTGAGTTAACAAATTAAGTTCACCAACTAAAGAACGTCGTATGAAAGAGTGAGTAGCACCCGGATCTATCAAAACTGAAACTGGTATACTATTGAATAAGAACATTGTTCCAGTAACAACTTGTGAAGAAATTATACCTTCCTGAGGTGTCAAAGAGAAGAAACGTGCTGAAGCTCTCCCTCTGCCACGCTGTCCTCTCTGACCACTCCTGCCACTGGGCACACCACCACCTCTAGACCCAGAAGCCACAGAAGAACTCGGAACATCAGGGTGCTGAGGCTGAAAAGCTTGCGATGCTGCTTGTCAAAGTTGAGGACATTCCTTTCTGAAATGTCCTACTTGTCCGCAGACAAAACAACTTGCACCCCAACACGGACCAGTATGTACTTTTCCACAGTTGTCACATGGCGGCATCTCATGTCTCTGGGGACCTGTCACTGACATTGATGACCCAGAAGACTGTCCACTAGCGGCACTGCCCCATCTCCCTGGGTAGTATCTCCCTCTGCCTCTAGAAGAAGTAACATCCTCATATCTCTATCTGCTGAAACAGCTAAAGCCACGCCCAAGTTTAGAAAAGAAACCTCTACCTCCACCTCTGTATCCACTACTGGACTGTCCTCTACTGAAATCTGTAGATCTCTTCTTAGACTCAGGCACCTTATCTGCATTCACAGATTCTTCAACCTATCTAGCAGCCTCAACAAACTCACCAAAGTTCTCTCTGTTCCTTCTACTAGTAGCAGAAACTGTATGCCGAATTTCTGGCCTTAGCCCTTCTTGAAACCTTCTGCATCTTTCTATGTTGTCAGGAACAAGCTGCGGACAGAAGTTCGCTAACCGGGTGAAAAGCGCTTCATACTCAGTAACTGACATGTTCCCCTGCTTAATGTTCTGTAACTACCTAATTTTATCATTAAGGAAGGTAGGTGGATAAAACTTAAGATGGAACTCTTCAAAGAAATCCTGCCAAGAAAGCTCTGTACCTCTCCTCTTTTCCTCCACACTATGCCACCACAGCTCTGCATCGCCTGTCAAAAGATAAACTGCGTGATTAATCTTCTTCTCTTCTGGAAGCTCCATCAAGCGAAAGACCTTCTCTATCTGTCTCCACCACTCATCTGCCTCTGCAGGATCTGTAGTAGCACTGAATTATGTACCACCAAACTTCTTTACAAGCTCATAAGATCGCATCAGATCCTTACTGCTGGTAGAAGTAGAAGCTCGCCTATCAGCCTTATACTTCTCTCTGGTTTCCAGAAACATCTTATACATACGGGATGCTTCCTCCACATGATCACCACCACCTGGACCCAAGTACAGTGGGTCAGGGCAAACATGGCTCTCAGCTTGATCATCACGATCAAAGCCTCTTTCTGCCATCTGCAATGATATAACAGAATATTTCCTGTTAGAAAACTACAGATAGAAGAAAGACACCTAAACCTTAATCCTATTGGTCTCTTATCGTCCCCTGTCCTGGACTCTGAGTAACTATGTACTCAACCTAAGCTCTGATACCAAATCTTTCACACCCCGATCTCGCATTACTCACTAATCACAAGATTAGGGCGCGACGGAGGGATTACACACAAGCCAAACCACTCATGACTTTTAAAACATTTTAAAGACATTAATAGGATAATCTGATTTATGCTGTAAACTAAATCTAAACAAACTGCGGAAGCATTTTTATTAAACTGACTAGCAATATAAACAGAGTCTACAACATATTACATTGATCAACATAAAATAAAGCATGAAAGTTATTTTACATCTTTATACACATTCTCTCTCACCCACACCATGTCCCAAAGATTGAGGGGAAAGGACTAAGATACCTCTAACTTCTAACTACATATTCCTTCTACAGACTAAGCATTAGGATGAACAGATCCTTCAGATTCCTGCTGCTGATGATGACCTGAAAATGTTTTGAGTAGAGGTATGAGCCTACTCGCTCAGTGAATAGCATTTCACTTAGCTATCACTAATCAACTCATCAGGTTTATAAATTGAAATAAAACATAAGTACAGTACTAAGCAGGGCAGTTCTAATAACATAACAGATTTGCAGAATATAATCACATTTCCATGCAATAACAGATAATTTGAACAGATAAATAGATATAAAGAAATAGCACAAAAGTTCGGATAATATTAATTTACTGTGATCCTATATGAGTACCAATTTATATTATTATTATGCCCTAATCATATGCAGTGTACCCTGCATATAAAGATCTGTAGCGAACTACGATCCCACCGTACAAGACTTAGCGACACACCCGGGGAATGCTAAGTCTGACTTCCGCCCTGGTCTGCTGCAGGGCCCACAGGCTCATCGGCCTTCAGGCTCATCGGCCTCACTATACTCTCAAAAGAGTGAACTCTAGACTCCTCCTCAAACCTGAGCACATAGGCGGAGAGTCTTACCGGGTTACCACCGTGACATCGCACGCGTTGTTGTTGAATAACCCCTATTTACTCCAGTGCCACCATGACATCGCACGCGTTGTTGTTGAACACTGCCTTTCCATCCTCGTGCCACCGTGACATCGCACACGTTGATGTTGAACATGAGTTTCACCCCCCTGGTGCAGACCTCTCAAAGGGGTTCTACAGTGTTAGGGCACCTAAGTCTATTAACTGATTAACATAGAAACAATTAAACAGGAAAAACACCTTTCATACTTATTTCACAAGCTGAACATCTCTTAAAAACTCATATATATATCATCTGTCATCTTTTAAACATGACTCAATGCCACTTATTCAAATCCATTGCTAAACAACCATCTTTATTCAACATATGCATTTCAACTGTAAAACAGGAAATTCCATCTTTTTCATCAATCATATTACATATCTCAAGTTCCATTGAATCTATAATACTCTATTGTATGTGCTAAACTGTTTAGAAGTTATACCAACTGATACTAAAGCAATTAAGCACTTAAAATGAGTTAAATAATGATTTCTAAATGAACTACTACTCACACTCTGAAACTCGGCCGATCACTCTGGAACTCGGCCGATCACTTCACAGTTTCTGAAACTCGGCCGACCAACTTCGGCCGATCAGTAGGAAACTCGGCCGATCCACTGGGAAACTCGGCCGATCGAAACACAGCTCGATTACCTACAAAAGAAACTCGGCCGATTCAAGACCAAACTCGGCCGACCAAAACGCTGTTTGAAAACCTAAACAAGGAACTCGGCCGACCAAAACACGAACTCAGCCGAACCGCGCACAGACAAAAAATAAAAACGGACTTGCAGATGTCGATTTCACACGAATCGACGGGTAAAACCCTCGAATTGGGTTGCAAATCACTTGCAACAGGTGCACATCACGAAGAACTAGCTGGAGGGGAAGGAAGGACGAGCTAGGGCTGCTCTTTGCACCCTAATCTTTAGGCCATCACCTTGCAAACGCAGCTCCTACTGCAAGCTAGCTCGAATCGATGGAAAAGAAGGTGGAAGGAAGGAAGAAGATGAGTCGCAACTGCTGGCCGGAGCAAAACCAAGCTCCAAACGTCCTTCTCCTCAGCTCCCTCTCCCTCTCTCTCTCTCTCTCTCTCTTACACAGAAGGAAGAAGAAATGAACGCTCTGCGTTCTCTCATTTCTGGAAAATGAAACGAGATAAGTGAGAAAGAATAGATAAGGAGGAAAACCTAGGGGCCAAAATGCTAAGTCCAAGAACTTCCAAAAAACTACAAACGGGTCCCTACAAGCCCAAAAACATGCAACTTTTGACTCGAAGGTCAGATTCGAACGATTTCTCTGACAACGCTTCAAGCGTAAGATCCTATACGTTTTAAGAGCTATGATTCATACTAAGCACATATCGTATCCGTTATAAACATTATTAACAAAAACAAGCTTACAGCTTAGCAAAGCAACTAAAACACATGCTTAACAGCATACTTACAGGTTAAGCTCGACGCGGGTCGTAACATGGTGAGTATCAAAATTTGGGTCCTGAGTTAGTACAACAGACGTCAGAGAAGATCAAGGTGATACAACAATAGTTGAAGGTGGCACAAGACCGGCAGAAGTCTTATGCAGATAATCGCCGACGACCTTTGAAATTCCAGGTAGGAGACAGAGTATATCTTAAAGTCTCACCGTGGAAAGGTGTGCTAAGGTTTGGACGGAAGGGTAAGTTAGCTCCCAGGTATATGGGGCCTTACTCAGTCAAAGCACGTGTTGTAAAGGTAGCTTATGAGTTAGAGTTTCCTCCAGAGTTGCACAGGTTGCATTCGGTGTTTCATATCAGTATGCTGAAGAAAAGTCATCCGGAATCAATCACAGTGATACAGCCAGTTGAGGTTGAGCTTGATGCAGATGTGACCTATGAGGAAGGTGCTGTGGCGATCCTTGACAGAAGGATCATGAAGCTGAAGAGGAAGGACCTGGTTCTTGTGAAAGTTATTTGGCAGCGTCGTGGCGTTGAGGAAGCCACGTGGGAGCTTGAGGAAGAGATGAGGAGGAAGTATCCCTCGCTTTTCTCTTCATATTTCGGGGATGAAATCCCTTAAAGGGGTTAGATTGTAAGGACCCTGACCTACGTTTAGGGTTTACCCTGTTTGTTTTGCTTAATCTCGGTGCTTTGATGTTTGCTAATCACCTTTAAGTGGTGATTAGGGTTTTTTGTGCTTTGTTGAGAGTTCGAGGGGATACTTGCAAATAACCCAAGTTTAGGGTTTTGTGTGCAAGTCTGCCATCTTGTGGGATGTTTTCCCCTCTTTTCTTACTCTAGGGTCGAGAGGAAGGCTTGGGATTGTTGTTTGAGTTTTCTGGACCTAAGTTGAGCTTGTTTGGGCCTTGAGGTGCCTGGGCTTGGGCTTGCTCGAGCCTGTGTCGGCCAGGACCTGCTTTGTGTCACCCAACAGGCTGGTGTGTCGCCAACAGAGCTGCTTCCTGTGTCACCCATGATGCTTGGTCTTGTGTAGTGGACACCTGGTGCATGTTTTGGACAAGTGTCCCATGCCTTGCTAGTGTGTTGGCTGGAACCCTAGGACAAGTGTCCCTTGTGTGGACGACACATGGCATGCTTGTACCTTGGTTTCTCCTCCCCTTCCTTCTATGTATACAGCTCTTTCCCTTGCCTTAGTTTCCTTTTCTCTTTTGGTCTCTCCTCCATCTTGAGTGCACGATATCTCTTCCCTTGCTGCTGTGTTGGCCGATACATCTTCCTTGGAGCTGGTGGACGATACCCCTTGGAGCTGGAGTGCTTCTTCTTCTTACTTGGAGCTTCAAGGCGGGTTGCATAATTTCTATCCCTAACTCCTTTCCTCTCATTATGTTTTTGTTCATATGCTAGTAGATTAGTGTACCTTGCTTTGTACCTATGTTGGACGATAGGCTAGGGAGGGTGTTGGCCGATTTGAGTGTGTTGGGCAGCAAGCCTGACGGGCGTCAACCTTATGTTGGGCGATATCCCGGCCCTTGTGATGGGCGATAGGGTTCTTCTTATGAACGACACCCCTGTTCTTCTCATGGACGATAGGCTTTAGTATTATGGTGGACGACAGGGCTTCCTTTGAGAGTTGGTTTGGGATGCACGACATGCATAGAGGTGAGACGGCCGATAGTTGTGGGGGTGTATCAGGCGATACCCTTAGAAGGTGTCGGGCGGTAGGGGTTGGGCTGTGACCGACGTCACACCCTTCTGCTTTGGTGTTATCGGCCGTTAGGCCTTGATGGGTAGTTGCACGTTTGTATGGGTCTTTCTTTCTTTCCTTCTCTCTCCTGGTTGTTGTTGTAGCCCTTGAGTTTCGGGCGTTATGAGCAGCTGGATCGGGTGTCAGCCCTGGGATGAGCAACAGGCCTGACGGGCGTCACGCCCTTTGAGTGTCGGCCGACAGGGTAGTGGCAACGGGCGTTGCCCGATTTACATAGGATGCCCGACACCCCTCTTTGACGCGTGTTACCCCAGTAACGATGTGTCATGCAGCGTTGCTGCTCTCCCTTTTGTCAGTCGTGTTGCTGTGTTTGGGTGAGGGTCGTGAGGAGCTTAGTGAGGGTATGAGGTTCCTTGATGATGGTTTCAGGTGTCAAGGTAGTAGATGCTTACACTCAACCAACTGATAGTGATGCCCTATAATGATGATAATGTGAACAATAACATAATGGTGCTATTGATAATATAGATGTCAATAATGTTGGTGACATTAGTTGTGTTGATGAAGGTAATGCCTTGCTAGTAAGAGAAAGTAATAATAAGGTTAATGTTGGTAAATATGTGGTCAAGTGACAGTTACATTAATAGTTTGCTTAATAGCATAGAAATAAAGATGATAGTAGATGAGGATGCGGATAATGGAAATAATGGTAACAAGAGTAGTATCGATATGCATAATATAGGTCTTATGCTTAATTGTTAATGGCAATGATTAATGGTAGTTACATTAATGGCGGCTTGATGACAAAGGTAATGATGATGATAGTGGATGGTAACAGTAATGATATTGGTAACAGTAGTGTTTGCTCTGTATATTCAACATGCTTTTATATAAAGTGAATGCCTTGATTGTTTGTATAATCTTGAGCTACGGGTAAGCATCAATATGGTTTGTTAATAATGTGGTTAACAAGCTTGATCATCAAATAGTGTAATAATAATGAATAAAGTATCTTGAATGATAGTTCATGATAATGAGCATACTCTTTATGTTGAATCTATGGTTATTGTACATCCTAACCATGCAGGTGATGTGTAGCCATGAAAGGGCTATGTGACATATGTGATAATTAACATTACCTTGATAATTGTTCTATGAGATTATATATGTGATGTGTTGGTCCCATGATGATGAGGTGAGCCTTGAGAGGCAGTGACGATACATGATGAGGGATTGAGATCCCATGGCATGTGATGTTGGATCCTTGAGATGGATCTGGATGGTTGGCAAGAGTCCAAGTGGTAACATGTGATGTTGGATCCTTGTGATGGATCAGGTTGATGTGGTTTCAATAATAATATAATGTTCTTTACTTTCTGATATATCTTGCATGTTATATAACTTGGTTGAATCCTACAATCCATCTAAAAGATACTAATTAATCATAGTGAAATCATATCATGTAGTTTGCCCTGGCCATAGATCCATCATTGTCAGGACTTGGTGATGGTGAAATGGGTTCTCCTACGGGTTAACCAGGAGCGCATATTGTTGAATATGTGAGGTTACTCCTAGCCTAAAGTAAGGAGGTGAGAGTGTAAATTCGGTTACAGACTCAGATACGTATATAGAGCATGGTGAACAGGCCCATGGCTCAGGATATGTGATGTGAAGAGCATGAATGCGTTCATGGCTCAGAGTACGGTGATCAGGCCCATGGCTCAGTTTTACTAGCGCCAAGACCTGTACCAAGGCGGGCTAGAGTGAGGGTAGCCTATGGAGCTGACCCAGTGGCTTAGACCACTTCAGCATGTGACTAAGGTCATGCTTGTGTTGTGTCCGTGTACTGACCACGAGGTGGGAGGTCGTGGAGTCCGGCTCTTCTACTGACCATTGTATGGCACCAGTCTTGGGCTTCACAGCCAGAGGTTGGATTTGAATGGTACGATTCAAATCCTCGGGGCATAATAATATGTAATACAACCGTTTAGTATTTACTGCTTAAGATAAACACGAAACATTGGTTGAGGCCTTGTTTGTGTATTTAATTCTGGTATATCTGCTGGTACTTCTATATTCATCAAGTATGTTTCAGTATGTCGTATCTTGATAATCAGGTTATGAGGTCATATGTCTTGGTTCTGATGATCATGTTACACAGTAATATATTTTATCTTGTCAATCACGTCCCTTTGAGAAATATCTGGTTATGTGCTTTTGTACAGCTGGTAAGCTAGTCGATAAGAATAGCCTTGCTTATATAGACTGCTCTTGTTATACCTATTGTTAGTTATCCGCTGTTATTGTTTATCTTACTGAGGTTTGTAGTTGCGGTGGGGAGTTATGTTTCCCGCTGAGACAGTGTTTGATTGTCTCACTCTGCTAGTTTTCAGGTGGTCGAGGTAGACGTGGTCGTGTCAGCTTGAAGAGCAGTAGAAGGCAAGCGATGGATATGCTGCTGTTTTGGATGTTTTGGTTGTAGAGTCTAGCGTCATCCCTATACTCTCAGGTCCTTGGCAGTGTTTTGACGTTGTTTCACAATGAACAGTCGATGATGTTTTGTATATCCTACTGTTGGCCGGATGCGGGCCTCGATGTATATGAACAGGTGGTGAACTCATGTGATGGATGAACAGCTGTATCAGTAAGCTGTGAACACGTATCAGACCTCATGTATATATATGACATTTTTCTGTGCAGGAAGAGGACTGGAAAGTAATGGTTTCACAGTTTATCAGTTTTCCGCAATTAGTTTTAATTAACCCGTATTTTCATAATATGTGGTTAGGGTGATTTCCGCATGTTTTCGCGTAACACCTCATTATCTGTATGATAATGGGATGTGTTGCCACAGTTACGTGTACCTGATCCCAAAATCATCAGGGCTTCTGAATGTCCTTTTGCCAACGAGCAAACTCCACCCTTCAATTCCTTCAACTTTGGACAATCTTTTAATGTGTGACCCTCCTTTTCACAAATATAGCATATATGTCTACCATTTCCCTTTCAACTTTTCTTTCAGTGACCCTTGATTTGGTTATTGTCATATGTAATAGCCAAAGCTCGACCACCTAAGGAAGATTCTTATGGTTTCTTCAAAGTCTCTGCCTCCAAACGATATGCAACTGCCTCGTTGATGTTGAGTGTAGTTTTCCCGACAAGAATATTTATCACCAATTTCTCCCATGACTATGGTATAGATGAAACTATGAGAACTATCTTGTCGCTCTCACTAATCTTCTCCTCCATGCTAACCAATTGTGTGACAAGCTTGTTGAAGACTTTAAGATGGTCAATGAACCGTGTTCCCTCTTTCATGCACAACTTGTACAATTACCTTTTTAGCACCCACCTATTCATCAACGACTTCACCATGTACAACTCTTCTATAACTTTCTATAATTTCTCAGTGAGTCTTCATTGATCACATAATACTTTACCTCAGGAGAAAGACTTAGATGAATTGTACTGACCGCTTTGTGCTCCATCATCCTCCAGTCTCCATCAAACATCTTTTCCGGCTTCTTGCATTCAAGTGCCTCGATTAGCCGTTGGTGTACTAGGACATATTTCACCATACTCTGCCACACACTAAAATTGCTTGTGGCATTAAACTTCTCAATATAATAACTTCGCACGATATTCGTCGATGTTGTCATGATTTACGTGCAAATGTTTCTCATTGATCATCTTGTAATAACCTTGATTTGATACCACTTGTAGAGATTTGAGGAAACTTCAAGCCCAACAAAACTCGTTATGCAAGATACAACCTGAGCATACACGAGAAGAATAAGAACAACCCCTGTCGACAGAGCCAATAAATGTCAAACAAACAACCAACGAGAGAACAATATTGGCGAAGAAGACCAAAAATTTCTATTAAGAAACTTCATGAAGATTATAAGAATGGTTTCTCTCTCACAATCCTACACCCATAATTGAATCTTGTAACCCACTTGTTCTCTCTCTCTCCTCTTTGGCTATCTGTTTGGCTTCCCTTTTGGCACACCGACAACATATGTCTAGTACTCTATTTATAGACTCAAAAGATAGACCAACCCAGACTAGGAGTAGGACAAGAGGATTTAACTATTCTAATTGTAAAGAATAATGAGGATATAATTCAAAACCAAATAGGAAAGAGAATTAAAAAAAGGAAACAATATCTCAAACTCTATGTCTAATACCAATTTGGACTTTCCTATATTGTTAAGACAATAGTCATTATCCTAACATGATAAGAGACATTATCTCAACATAATAGACAATAGACTAGTTGCTTGTATGATGGAAACATATGCTTAAATGAACAAGGTTTGGTTTTAGTGAAGTGTTCAATGTTTCAGAATATTTTAGCAACATTGTATATCATACTTGTTCTTTTAATGTAACAAATGGAATAAAAATAACTTTGTTTAAAGTTTTTTCAAAGATAGTATTATCTTGAGAAACATAAACTCTTCTAGCGGAAATCATATGCAATTTGAATTTTTTTTATAAATTACGGAAATTAACTCACCATATAGAATGAAGAATAAGTTTTATGTCATATTTCAGCATCGGTCAATTTCAGTTTGAAGGGAAAATGTATTAATAAATATGAGGACAAAAATTAGATTTAAACAAGTTGATAGTAGTTTTTTTATTGAAGCAATGTCAAACAAAATAATTATGATAGCATCTTCTGCATCATTATTTCTTTAGTATAACTATGCATTCTTTTTCTAAGAACATGTCTTAGATTAGGTTTTCAGCTTATGTACATTTGGGTTGTATAATGAAAAAATAATTTTATTAAAAAACATTTCATCACATGTAGGTTTGTGTTACAAATCGTGAGCACCACAATGTATATTTTTCATGTTTATTAACTTTCATAATATGGCTACCATAGAGTTCAATACTCTAAGATGGAAAAAAATAACATTTAAGAAGTTATCAAGTTGTTATTCAGTTGTAGATAAACTTTTATGATAGGGATATATTAAATGATTAATATATATATGTTAAGATCTCATTGCTATAGTTGCATTTTCCATTGTTTGTTTTTGTGAATGTTACGTGTTTAATCATCAAGTATATTTTAGCTCGGACGTCCACTCATGCATATAGAATCGAACTGTAAAATGTTTACAAAGTAAACTTTTGATACGTTGTCACCGATATTTTATAAATGCTTGTTCTTACTTATGAGTAAAGCACTCAATCCTACTATTATCCTCGCCTGGAGATAGCCTAGTTTTCCTTCATCGTTGTGTTTTAGCTTGTAACGGAAGTAGTAATTCCAATCATAGTTTCTTTTTTAATTATGTTGTAGAGCTTTTTAAAGAATGACAAGTTAAAAAACAAAGCCTCCAGATTCAATAAAACAACACCCAGCCTAACAACAAGCGCATGGAAAGTATACCATGCTTGTGGAATTAAGAAGCTATTGTAGTAAGTATCTTCATATCTATTTTATATATGAGAGTTGTACTAGATTAAATTCTTGTTCTTTTATTATTGAATATTTGAATATAAAAAGATCATCATATCCATTTATTATTGTCCAAGTTGTTTTCTAATGAAACAAGAATGCTTCTGAGGGAGAAAACTTTGAGGAGACGCATGGAGTTAGCAGGGAGATCCATGGCGATAGCATATTCAAGGTGGTCGGGTATCTTCATGGTTGGAATGGAGGGGGGATGGTTAACACTATAGGTTTTGGTGGATGGGGTCTTTGAGGTAGGGAGTTGTTGTTGAGTGTGGCGTTTGGAAGGGTTTCTAGGCGAGAGGTAGGGTTTAGATATAGGAGGTTTCCTAGAGTTTGAGTTTGAGAAACTTGAGTTTGTAGTTTTTGCATGCTCGGGCGGGAGATCAGTTAGACATGTAAAAGGATTTTTTAAAGTGTAGTAATGATGGGAGGGCACAGCGTAAGGCCGGTTGGCAGATGAGAGTCTTTTGGGGACCGTTGAACAACTTTGGAAAGGGGGGATATGCGTCGAACGAGAGTGCATGTGAGAAAGGTGGGGATTTGGCTGGTGTGTATTCCTATTTGGGTGAGGATGCGCCAAACAGAACCTTTTTATGTGTCCTAGGCAACCGCAGCCAAAACAAGTGCGTCGTGTGAAGCATCGTCGTGTCAACAAACGACTCTGACTGCGCTGCAAGATCTTTGTATGGACATTTTGACGTCCAGTGGTCACCTTTCTTTCCACAAGTCCTACATACCATGAGTACTGCACCTGCTCGCTTTGAAAGCATGGACAGATCACCAGGCATCGTGGACTCTTCAGTCGGTGCTCCTAGAAGTATGGAATTAGCAGTCGTATCATTAAGGCAGTCAATAAAGCATTACAGTTCAAACTGAAATGGCAAACAGTGTCCAAATTGCAACAAAAAAAGTTAAAAGGAAGATACTTAAGCACAAAATGGCAGAATAAGAAAGACCAATCTACTGAATGAACAAAAATATAATTTTAGTATCATGCTTCTCACTCCACAAAATTTCAACATAACAATCAGCTACGCTTAGTTGAAAGCAGGTTGCTAGACATCAGAACAGTTGACATCAAATGACCAGGTAACATTCCATAGAATACTCTTGTACGCTGCCAATCAGGAAGAATGAGGGTGGCCATCAGGAAGATGTCTACTCCCACAACAATACGTGAACCCTTTGTAGTTAAGAATTAGTTGGCAATCTCTCTCTCTCTCTCTCTCTCTCTCATGTCGCCATGAAATATAATTAGGAAAAAAAAATTTAGAACACTTTGCAAGATATTTCCTAAAATAGCACACTGTGTGGAACCCGCGACTCAAATTAGCGTTTTTTGTATCCGAAATTGAAAAGCGCCACAAATATTGGCGTGCTTATTTTTAAATAAAAAAATTGAAAAAAAATCCAAAAGTGTCACTTTGGGTGGAGCTTTTGACTTCCGGATACAATTAAGTGCAAAGATAAAAACGCCACCTAAAATGGCACTTTTGTTTTTTTAACTTTTTTTTTTCAATTTTTTTTAAAAAAAAATAAATACGCCAATACTTGTGGCGTTTTTCAATTCTGGATACAAAAAGCTCCACATAAAGTGGCGTTTTTAGACCAAAGTGTTCTATTTTGAGAAATATTTTAGAAACAATGCTATATTAGTAAATATTTTTGCAAAAATGTACTATATTGATTTTTTTCCATATAATTGTGAACTCCTAGCAAGCAAACAAATCAGAATGTGGTGTGACTGTGTCTCTGTGTCATAATTGGACGAATGCATGACTATCACACAATATATGAATGTAATTCAACTTAAATTGACATGACAAATATCTCTCTTATGAAAGAGGAAGTTGATGGAATACTTTTATTGACTATTATGAAACCAAATTGTCGTCTGAATAAATAAAAGTTAAAAAAGATACCAATCTGATTAACAAAACTTCTTGATTAAATGTTTTCAAAATTCAGTTGCCTTATGTTAATTGAATTGCCTAGATCATAATTTTACCATTTGACCCCCGCCAGTTATCTAGCCAAATATTCAAAATTGACAAGATGAGTGATAATGATAAGATGTTTCCAATATGATACCATCAATCACGATGAAAAAAAAATTGGCAGAATCAACAGAGCCAATTTTAATAATGAAACAATCTCAAACCTAATTGCCTTTTTGGAATTCTAGACGGAGTCAATTGCAAACAACACATATTTCAGTTTGAGTACGTCAACTATGGAAATGAAGCATGTCTAAATTGACAAGATTTAATCACCATGAACATAATTGACATCAATTATGAGTGGAGAGTGACAACACCAATCACCCTTGAAGGTATATTTTGATCGTTCTCTTTTCCATAGCATCAAAGGTATGATAATAAAAAAATAATCAATTCCATTATATAACAATGTATCCTTTATGACAAGTTTCATATTTGGGAAGAAGAAAAGTATTGAATTGGTATCTTCATTATATGAGAACTACTTATAAGCCAATGTTTACCATTATTTATTTTATAATAAACACTTGAAGAGATTCAAAATTTGAAAAATATGTTATTTCAACAGATGATGTACTTCGACCAGACAAAATGTAAAAATTAAGAACCTATGTTCTATCGTAAACAAAATATTTTGACACGTCTGTAAAAAGCAGACAAATTCGCAACACGATAGTACTACTATTCAACAAGGACAGAATGTCTAATTTCAATCAGATGCCAACTGGATCAGTCCAACCGCCTTCCCAGTCTATTCCAGCCCGATAGAAGCATCTGACATGGACACAAAAGCTCCAGGGAAGTAAATGTGCTTCCTAGTCTAAGTTCACAGGGTCGGCAAGAAGTTGATTGTTCTTGGAAATATTTGGAAGGTTGAAGAGAAGATGCTTCGGCAGTGTTGTGGTCTCTGTAGTCTTATTCGATTTCCCATATGTTTAGTATTGTTTTAGTCCAGAATGTACATGAACGAGCTCTAGAAGCAAACATGTGACACTAAGGTTATTCAAATTACTTATTCAACTGAAATTCAGCTCAAAAAGAGGTCGTAGTTCAGAATTAGTCTACTACACTAATCAATGCTAAATCATTTTGCTAAATGCATAGATAGAGTTCGTGGATGAGTATATATTTAATGAAACTTCATGATAATGGAAGAGAGTATATATAGCTCTCATAAGTGATATATATAATAAATTGTGCTGAAGAAATAGGATAAGAAAATCTAAACTAGAAATGCCATCTCAAAAAGTCTAAAGCACGAGAAAGTCGGAGAAAGATAAGCCAAAAGCCATATTCAATAAATCGGCAAAATTCAGTCGAGCATTGACAAAATCAGTAATCAGAGCACATAATGCTTCTAATGGAAATATGTTGTAAATGTGACTTTGAGGGCAACAAATCAGGAGCTTTGTGGCATACTGGCTGAGCAGTTTGATAGCTACTTGGGGTCGCTTATTGAACAAATTTCACAAAACATAATCCAATGATGTTGTCATCCAAATCCAGATTGCAACTAGATATGAGAAACCAAAATAATTAACCATGGCTTGATGAAGCAATTAAGAAGAGGGTGGCAATCATTGGAGAATGAAAAACATATTTCAGGAAAATGACCCCTCTTCGTCATCCTATTAAGTAAGAACAGGCCACAGAAACAGCAGCATTCTAAGCCTCAAACTCTCATTTTGCTGGCAGAAATTACCATCGTTTTCCTACTTGCTCTGTCTCGTGTCAAATTTTTACTCAATTTTATGAAGCGAAATCCTTCATCATCAGATATGTATTGTTTTTTAGAGTCCAACTCTTCCCCTTTTAATTATGTCTGAGTCAGATATACTACCTTAGTAGGTGTAATTGACAGCCTACTTCTTACAAAATCAACTATCCAAAATGCTCCATACAGTTTCTCCTCAATATTTATCACCCGTGTGGCAAGTCTTATATAATGACTAATAACACAATCCTTCTATCTGTTCCCGTAAATGCTGTAACTTTTAGTTCAGCTATATTAATTTTTCAAACAACTTCCTAATGCCACGGCCTAACATTCACTTAGACACAGCATTCGCTGAAACATAAGCATTTTATATAACTGAGTTTTCAGAATTTTACAAATCCAACCTTTCAATTCAGACGGGACGTTATGACTGCATAGTATTACCAGCCGCACTCAAATACGTACACCCTGGTTTCACAATCCTACGAGAGAGAGGCATCCTCGAGTACACTTTCCATTTGAATAATAAGGTCAAATAATGAAACTGATCACAGTTTGGCATATTAATTCCTTCCATGATTCCATCCATCTTAATTCCATCCTTTTCAACAGTTTTAGATTGGCAAAACTTACAAAATGTTACTTTGTTTTATTTGTGATGTTACAGCGTGTTTGGTTCGCTGGACAAAAAGAAGGATGGGACACTCAATCCCGTTAGAAACCTAATCCTACGTTTGGTTTTAATATAAATCGTGTTGGGATGGGTAACCAACGTCATTGAAGTCCTAAACAACGGGGATTTTGGAGTTCCGGACCCTACTCAAGTATTCGCTGGGATATCTCTCCACCGCTCCCGATAAAAAGTTCACGACTCCCAGCCCAAGCCCCCGATACCCTTTTGTCAAGAACTCTGTTTTGTATGGCTGTCCTCCGGCTGTTCTCCATCAACGATGTCTTCTAAAAACTCTGCATTGGCGTCACCTCTAGTTCTCGCCTCCCTTGAAACTGCAGCAGCTCCATAGTGCCCATAGCAGCCGCCTCCCTTCCATACAGAAACTGCTGCTGCTCCATATAGCCCCAAGCATCTGCCTCCCTTCCAAAGAGATCTGTTGGCCACTCCTTTGAAAAGAGGCTCTCGCTCCGTCATGTTCGGCATCTGAGTACCCCCACCGCACAGCCACCATCAAGGTCTCGCCTCCCCGTTTCCAAATCATTTCTTCAAACTTGTGTGGACGATCCATATATAAGCCGCAAAGAACGCAGCTACCGCCTCCCTAAAGCCATGTTCGTTGCTTTCTGTTGATAAATTGAGAGAATCTGATAATATTTTGGTATTCATTTGTTAATTCTTCTGCTGCTGAGTCAATGGTGGTGATTGTTCTACTTCCTTAGTCAAGTAATGAATTATATCTATTATTGTGTCGGCTGAAGCTGAAGCCGAGGAGGCTGTTGTCTATGAATGGAAAGAGGACAACGGAGAAGACAAGGTACTGTGTACATCCAAACATGAGAAAGGACAATTTACAACCTATCCTGTACCAATTCAGTCCTAACCTAACCTTTTACATATCCAATTGAAATCCTTTCCTGCCAACCAAACATGGCCTTAGTATAACCATTGGACACCGATGCAATCCTCGCCCTTCTAAATAAAGCACCAGAATCAAACAACTTAATATGCTAAGTTTCATTTATGATCCTATGAAAACCGTCCAGAAATCCTCCTTTCAAACCGCTTGTCTTCTATTTGGATGTAAAATTCTTTATCTATCACTCTAATCAGCAAAGAGTGACGATAACAAAAACTAGTCTTACAGCCGAGGTATATGAAAACATACCGGGGGCTTTTGGCCTTTCTAGGAGGATCTCTTCGGTGGAGACCATGGTGAGCCTGCTTCCAGCATCGGCATTGGCGGCGTGGCCGAACTTGGGCCAGGAGCGGCGCTCAATGGCACGCTTGCTTAGGCGGGCGTGGGCTAGCTTCCTGGTACGACTAGTGGTGGTGACCTTAACCTTCTGGCCATCCTTCATCATGTATACAATCTCCTTTTTTATTCCGTTCTCGTCGGGACCCACAACCACAGGAGGCGGGTGGTAGTCATAGTCGTCCTCTTCGTCATCAAGCTCTCCCCAGCGAAGCTTGTTCAGTTGTGACGGCAGCATAGCAGGCGATCAGAAACAGGGAAAATAGAGGAAGGAGGAAACAGATTACCTTCAAGGAAAATATATGAAGAAAGGGTCGACTGGCTGGGGAGTGGAAGAGGAGCGGGGCGGCTACGGCGACACGCTGAGGCGGTGACTTTCTCTGCTGAACCGGGTCTCGCGCAAGGAGAGGGAGATGATATTGATGGACAGTGATGGCTATAGCTTAATTCATTGCTCAAGACGCGGTATATAAACAGGGTACCCTCTGGGTGTGACCATAAGGTCAACGTCACGATTCCTTTCATGCTAAGAATTGAAACCCAGCATTGAGCCGTTGACTATCTGAGCCAACCAAACCAGGACATCTGGGTACCTCACTTCCCCACCGTTTGAGTTCAAATTATAAGCAGTCCCAAAAAGTGTCACTAATAATACCTACCGTACACATTCCTTTTCTTTTTTATAAGCATAAATGTATGACCAGGATTCTGGGATAAATGTGGTCTGTTCGGGAAAGCGGCGGCCGGTGGAGATGCGTGAAAGCGGGCTGGCATTAAGAAAATACGGGCAGCTGTAAACGTGCCGTCCCTAACATTGGTGGACTTCACAGCTGCATATGTTATGCCTCAAGACTTTAAGTCCTAATCCTAATCCTAAGCGGTGTGGCAGTCCAATTTTAGATCTTATTTTGGTTTGAGTCCAACCCATATTCCTACTTAGATTTAGATTAGTATTCCTATTTGGAGTTATAGATGGCTATATTTTTATGCAACTTGGACTCCTTTTGTGTACTAGACTCCTATTAGGATTGTTTATTCCTAGTTGAAACCTTATGGCATTGATGCTATAAATAGGACCTTAGGGGCATGAGATTTTCTTGTAATAGTAAAATTCTCTCTCATCCCGTAGAGTAGGTCATCCGACCGAACTACGTAAATCTTGTATTTTGGTTGCGTGATCGTTCTTCTATTCTCGTCTTGTTCTTCCGACGAACTCGTCGTATTCTCTCGTTCAATAACTTAACAAAGTGGTATCAGAGCTGCGTGTTCAAGATCCAAACGATTACGAGTATGTACAAGATCGAGAAGTTTGATCGCAAAATCAATTTCAGGCTATGGCAGATCACGATGTAGTGTGCTTGTTCGACAGAGAGTCGATGCGGCTCTGGATGGAATCGAGAAGTTGTCAACCACTATGAAGTCATAAGACAAGAATGAGATGGACTAGAAGACTCTTACCGCCATCCAGTTATCCTTAGACTATAAGGTTTTGGCCGAAGTTGCCAAAGAAACTCGAAGATCTTTACATGACAAAGTTTGTCCAAACGAAACTATATCACAAGTAGCGTCTCTACTTACTACGCATGGTGGAAGGCAGTTCTGTCCATGATGACGAGTTTACATCTATTAGTATGGATCTGGAAAATATAGATATTCAACTCAAAGATGAAGATAAAACTCTTATTCAGTTGTGCTCTTTACCCCCATCAGACAAGTAATTTTGAGAAACTATTTTGTATGGAAAGTCTTCAATCAAGGTGGAGGATGTTATATCTTCATTGCTGTCAAAGACCATGGTTGATAAAGACCTAATTGCTTCTTCTAGAGGGAGTCAGTCAGAGGCTCTTATGGTGAGGGGTCGTACAAAGGAAAAGGGAAACAACAAGAAGGAAACACACATATCTAAGTCTAAATCCAAGAAGGTCTGTAAATATTGTAAGAAGACCGGACACATCCTTGATGAATGTTACAAGTTATAGAACAAGAAGAAGAGGGAGAGTGAAAGACAAGAACAACCTGCAGATGCTAATGTAATACGGGAAGATCCAGATTATGTTCTTATGTCTTCATCATCTTCTTCCTCATCCATAAATTTTCAAACTTCTTGAATTCTGGATTCTGGCTGTGCACATCACATATGTCCACACAAAGATTGGTTCTCTTCTTATGAGAATTTTGATGGATGCATTGTAAACATGGCAAACGACAATACTTCCAAGACTATTAGTATTGGGTCAATCCGTATCAAGATATTTGATGGAGTCATCTGAACTATCTCAAACGTCCTCCATATTCAAGGTCTCTAGAAAAATCTCATATCTCTTGTCTTGCTTGAAGCTAACAGTTTTCCACACCATGCTGAGAATGGAATATTATCCATTATCAAAGGAGATGACATTCTGATAAAGGGAGTACGTATTCCTGGAAACATTTATAAATTAATTGGTGAAATTGTGATTGATGAAGCTGCTGTTGCTTCTTCCCTAACCACTTCAAATCTGGATGCCACCAAATTGTGGCATATGAGACTGGGACACATGAGCCAGAAAGGTATGCAATTATTAATTAGGAGATGACTTCTAGGTGATATCAGTACTGAAAAGTTAAATTGTTGTGAGCACTTTGTTATGGGAAAATAGAAAATGGTCAGTTTTTCTGCTACAAATCATACTATAAAATGTACTGTTGATTATGTTCATTCAGACATCTGGGGTCCTTCTCAAGTCTCATCCAAGGGAGGTGCTAGATACATGCTTACTTTCATAGACGATTTCTCAAGGAAAGTTTGGGTGTATTTTCTGAAGCATAAATCTGAGGCTTTTGATCAGTTTAAGAAGTGGAAGACGCTTATTAAAAAGCAAATAGGAAGGAGCATCAAGACACTGAGAACAGATAACGGCATGGAATGTTGTTCTTCTGAATACAATAAGTTCTGCCAATCTGAAGATATTGCAAGACATCGCACAGTTAGACATACACCTCAGTAGAACGGTGTTGCAGAATGCATGAACATAACTCTTCTAGAGTGTGCACGTTGCATGCTGATCAGTGCATGTCTGAGCAAAGATTTTTGGGATGAAGCAATCTCTACTGCAGCCTACCTTGTCAAATGTTCACCATCTACTCCACTTGGTTTCAAAACTCCAGAAGAGGTATGGTCTGGTCATCCTGCAAAATATTCTAATTTGTGTATATTTAGTTTTTCTGCATATGTCTATTCAAATGAAGGAAAGCTCGAGCCTAGAGAAAAGAAATGTATTTTTCTGGGTTATGTTGATGGTGTGAAGGGATACAGATTTTGGTGCACTGAGCCTAAGTCATCAAAGTTCCTGATTGAAAGAAATGTTACATTTGATGAGTCGGTCATGTTTTCTAAAAAACATGATGGTGTTACTTCTTCTACTATAGCTTCTCAGAGTTCCAAGGAACAGGTAGATCTTGAAGTCACTGCACACAACCCATCATCTCCTGTTGTTGTACAGGAAAATCCAAATGAAAATGAAGACGACACTACTGAAGAACAACCATATACAACCCATCACCTCCTGTTGTTGTACAAGAAAATCCAAATGAAAATGAAGACGACACTACTGAAGAACAACCATATAACATTGCTTCTGGGAGACAAAGAAGACAGATCAGACCACCTACAAGGCATTCAGATTATGTTGTTGCATATGCCCTTGCTACAGCTGAAGAAACGAATGATTCTGGAGAACCAACTACCTACAAATAAGCAATGGTTGATCCCAATTCGGCCATGTGGATTGCTGCCATGTGGATTGCTGCCATGCGGATTGCTTCTATGAATGAAGAGATGGAGTCTCTTCAAAAGAACAAGACTTGGGTGCTTGTTGATTCTCCTGCTGGAAAGAAGATTGTTGGATGCAAATGGGTATTCAAAAGGAAGGAAGCTGGTCCTGGAGATTCTCATTAAATGACAAAATACATCGACGTCAAGTATCACTTCATCAGAGGGGTGATAGCAGAAGGGAAGATTGTGGTGAAGAAGATTGCAAGTAAAGAAAATCTTACTAATATGATGACAAAGCCATTGCCAGTTTCCAAGTTCAAGACCTGCTTGGACTTGGTTAGCATTCACAACTGACAGCGATGCCCTTAGGGGATGGAGGATAAGAAGATTGCTATTTTTCTTGTAAGATGTCGACTTCGAGTCAAGGTGGAGATTTGTTATGCCTCAAAGACTCCTAGTCCTAATCCTAATCCTGCATGGTGTGGCAGTCCTATTTTGGGTCTTGCCTTGGTTTGAGTCCAACCCATGTTCCTACTTGGATTTAGATTAGTATTCCTATTTGTAGTTGTAGATGGCTCTATCTTCATGCAACTTGGACTCCTATTGTGTACTAGACTCCTATTAGGATTGTTTATTCTTAGTTGAAGCCTTATGACATGGAGATTATAAATAGGACCTTAGGGGCATGAGATTTTCTTATACTGAGAAGTGCCAAGGCACATTGTTGTGCTGAAGAGAGTTCTCTCTCTTCTTTGGGTGTAACGTTTTTCAGGTTCTCTTTCTTTGAGAGTATCTCTCCTTTGTAATCTTCTTGAAATAGTGAAATTCTCTCACCTCCCGTAGAGTAGGTCATCCAACCGAACTACGTAAATCTTGTATTTTGATTGCGTGATCATTCTTTTATTCTCGTCTTGTTCTTCCGCTGAACTTGTCGTATTCTCTCGTTCAATAACTTAACAACATATTTACTGCTTCTCAGTATTACTCTAGCAGCCAGTAGCGGTGGAAATTGGGAAAACGCCACCGAGACGAATTGGGGCAATGAGAAGCGATTGACTCCAAAACGTTACCGAAAGATGCAATGGTAACGCTCTACTCATCGTCGGTGGTCTATTACAGATGACAATATCTTACGGTGAGAAATGAGAGGCCGATAGAGTTTGCTGATCGCTTCAGACAGAAAACATAGCGATGAAAAATTATATTTTTGGTAACGTGATTGGTAGTGATTGACTTGCTGTCTGTGGTTGTCCATCGCTGCCCGAGCAATTACCGCCACTTTACCATATTCGTTGGATATAGACGCCCTATCTCTTCCACTTTGGCATTTTAAATTGCCAACTAAAAGTGTGTGGACGTGAATTATATTTAAATAGTCATTTTAAAACTAAAAATGGAACACAATCCATTCTTTATCAGAAAATAACGAACAACTAAATAAAATAATATTTTTATTTGTTATGTTTCTTGTTCCGTATGAAAAAAAAATGTATTTCATTTTGTGTCCTAAAATTGTGTCCACGGAACATATTTCTATTTGAGTTGTCATCTTGAATGAGTAAAAATGGTCAACGCCTAATACCCCAGTATTTGTGATCACTTTCACCGGGGTGGGGGAGATTTAAAAAAAAAACATCTACTTAGATAGCAGTTGATTTTTCTATATAAAAATTAGAAACAAAACGTTTAAATAGTAGTTGCACCTTTGCGATGATATGTTATCACATATTTAGTCTCAAAATTACTTTGTTATTATAAGCCTAATGTGGATTATCTAACAGAGGTTGTTTAGACGAGAGAAAATTTGTTGTGATGGGATCGTTGTTCCGGGCTGTTGCACGAAATCACTGCTGTCTAAATTTTTAATTAAACTTTTTAGGGGTGGGTCTTTGAGGTAAATGTAAGGCTAAGATGAATTGCAACAGCAGATGTAACAGCAACTTCCAACAACAGATTTGAACTGTGTTTAGACTGAAAAAGACATAACGGCATATGTTAACAACTCATATGATTAGTCTCTCGCCTTTAAAATATACTAATTTTTATAAACAATTGAATGAGTGTGACCTACATATATCTTTTACATGATGCACAACACGTGCTTAAAATAGCAGAAGTTGGTTACTCAAATAGTTGTTTAAAAGAACCGAAGTAATAGATGTTGTCAACATTTTAAAAAATAAACAAAAATCATTAGAACAAACTGCCCGAACAATTTTTGCACATTTTTATATACTGTGATTTCTCATGTCATGTTTGGTCTCGAGATTATTCTAATGTGGTGGTTCTAACTGTTCACATGTCTTTTCTTGTTGCTAGTTGCTACAGTAACAAAGTCCTGTACCGGATCGTTACTTTTGTAAAAAAAAATGGACGGAATCAAGCTACGCGAATAACGGCAATCAACGCTTTGTAATTTATCTCTGAGTAAGAATGATTGCACAACTACTATTCAAGTAATAAGTCTCTACCACCGATTTTCATGAACCAGAATTAAATATTGTATAGAAGCAAATTACTCAAACAATAGGTTTCGAGTCTCAAGCTGCTCGAATAGCAGTAGTATTATTATTTAAAATAGTAATAATTACATACGTAGAGAACCAGAATAAAAATAGTACATACATCTAGCTAAAGTAGCAAGTAGATAAACAGCTAGAGCTTCGTTATACTTGATCTTTTTCGTCAGATTTATGATTAAGTACTGCCTGCAATATACAATGATTTATATATCACCCAGTAAGAGATGGGCGAAATGCTCAAATAATTGTGAGCTAGCTCCCTCAACTTATAAGCACCTAGACCAACTAGACTAATTAGTATTATTGAAACACACATACGGACTGGACCAATAAGCACACTGCAAACCTAATGTAAGACATGCACATGTGTTTAATTAATACCAGCAGACTCTCTCTAACTTGCCAAAAGTACCAAAATTTGAACCTAAATTTGTTTTTTTGACTTATAATTAGTACTACATTCACATTTAATAGATTAAATACAATCCATAAGGAAAGAGCACATTGATTAACTGTCATTCGATTCCCTCCAAGATCTAAGTACATAGACGGATTGGATGAATTAAATATAGGTATATTGTTGGAACATAGACATAACCTCTCATTAATCCAAAATTAATTGTTCTAATCATATTGAGTTAGGTTCACATTTAGGTACTATACTATTACACGTTAATTTTACTCTTAAATTACTTCCAGACATGAAACATATTGTCAGTGGCACTCATGGTTGTCATTAACAAAAGCATATCGATTGTCATTAACGAAAGCACATCTGACTTTGTTGTGATAAAGAAACTTTTTTTGTTTTAGATAAACTTTATAAAGGTTTAAAGAATTGTGTACCTGAGTACATGTATCTTACATGAACCCATATCCATTTCTGATGATTGTATAGCTCTACATAAAAATCCAACCTTGGATGTGATGTATATCCCTTAGATAAGATACGTATAAAAATTACCTCAATCTGACATTCTTAGTTCAACTAATGAAAGAAAAAACTTATATTTTATAATCAACGACAAGTTGTAGACATTGCAAAAAATTTTAAATTTTATATTGCTATAACTCATGACATATATGAGACATAGTTGTGATTTTTTATATACATCTAATCTAGACAGTCTTGACTAAGTCAGTATGGCCATATTTAGTTAACATATTCTACATATGTCAATTTAATGGCTGGCACACATAAATTACATGTATCGACCAGTACACTCTTCCTAACCTATTTTATAAATTATAAATAATATAGTAGAATAAAAATTATAATGAAAAAGAAGGCAGACATCCAACAAGTTATGCTCTCATCCCCTTTTGGATGGTGAAGTTAATAATCTAGAACACTACATCCATAGATCGAGGGTCATGATATTGGTGTGCCTAAATTGTTGCACCCTCTTGTGAAGCTCCACGACCTATCGTGCTAAGAATCCAAAGTATCAAAACCAAAGGCATAAAAACATGTTGATTGTCAAAAAGTGTTTTTTCATGCTTAACTACTTTTGCTAAGGCAACTTTCAGAACAACTTGTCCCATAGTACAATTTCCATCTTTCAAGCCTATCAATAGAGAAACCTATGTTAGATATACACATGCATGCTTCCCTCAAACCTAGACAAAAATCAAAATAGTATGGTGTGCTATCAAGTAAGCAGCTCAAATAACACACATTATAATATCCTTTATTTTATTAAATAATACGAGGAGCAACTAAAAAATTCTCTGACAAAATATATTTATAAAAAGAAAGAAAAAGATATACAATAGTGTGGTGTATTGTCAAGCAAGTAACTCAACTAGAAAATACCCAGTTCTCATTTATTTATAGGGTTATAAAATTGAGCAGCTCAGAAAAAAAAATCCCTAATAGAACACTTTTATCAAAAAAGGAGAAAAAACATTGAGTAGAGTGGTGTGTTATTGAACAAGCAACTTGGATGGCATGTACCACAATATCCTTTATCTTTAAGGTTACATATAATTTATTTTGTATATTTTATTATTTCAATATAAAATCTTGTTGAAAGTGTTGAATGTAATTTTTCAGTTATTTTTGAATTATCAATAGATTTATCTCATGGCATATGAAAAGTCTTAGGAATGACACTTTTACTTTTTATTTATTACATTACTATCTAAGCCTTGTGTTTCCTAATAAGGATAAATGCACCACCTAGATGGGAGCTTACTCCTACCAGTCTCTGCCCGACACAATCTTTTTGTGTTTGATAGGTTCAAGAGTTTAACATGACCAAAGTTGAAAGAGTTGGAGGATGTGGTCACTCTAACGGGACACAAGAAGGATCTGTATAGTCAAGTTGTCGATGTCAGGAAGTTGTTACTATTAGTTTGATCCCTTACTTCTTATTTTAGTAACTTCTTCTTGCTCGACTATGTTTTGGTACAATATAAAAGTAAGTTTCAATAGATGTTTGTTTTTTCCAACCTGACTGGAGCATAACATAATTGCCTATAAATCATAATTGTATCTTTTTCTACTAGAAAAGGTGATGAAATGCCATATTTATCATCTCCAAAGTAATCTAATATATTTCAAACCCATAAAAAATGGGATATGCCTATATATTATAAAAGACGGTGAATGCATATGTATGCATTAGTAGACAAAATATGAAGCACTAACGATGCTCTAAGAAAATGCAATAGACTATCCACCCTAAAAGCCAACACTAGTCTAGTCAGCTGCAGGAGCAAAGTATTAAAGAAGGTAAAGATAGAAGTAGTCTAAAATGGGGATGAGATTCTATTAAACAACCCACAAAAAGTGAACTAGAGATGGAGTAACATAAACTACAAGACAAATCCATCCAACCAACAAACTTAATACCGTAAAGGAGATGAATGATCTACTCAGGGGAAGCCATGTCTCCATCAATCTAAAAGTTGGTCATGCGTCGGGGAGGAGTGGTTCAGGTGGTTCAACATGGTGTCCCCTCATAAAGGGACCTGGGTTCGATACCCAGCGGCCATCTTCGAAATGGTACCCATCACACAGGTCGACCAACTGTATGCTTTAACCGGTTCCCGGGTGGGCGGGACGCTCGGGGCCCGAGAGTTTACACTGTCTGGGGGGTCCCAAAAGTGGTGCTTCTACGGGGGTGGTTCTCTCATTAATCCAAAAAAACGTTGGTCATGCCAATAGGAGAAGAGACATCATTGTCCTAGGAGGTGGAGAAAATTCAAGGATCCATCTTCATCTTCACACGGAGGGGAAATCGACTATGGGAGGATTGATTCCAAGAAACACAATCTTTATATGTGTTGGCACTATGTATTATGCAAAATATATTCATTTTCAAAATATCTAATATAGTGAGTCAATCATATATTCCATATAATGTAGGCCCAAAGAACCAGTGTTTAATAAGAAATTATGATCCAAGCAAGCCTCATTGTTGAAGAGGGTATATATAGTAAAGTGAATATAGTTATTTTTTTATTTTACAACCTCTACAAACAAGTCACTTACTCATCACTAGTACATATAACACCTTTAGCGTAAGTTAAATAAGCCTTTTGACGTAAGTTTCGAAGTGATACCCAAGTGGGTGACACTAAAAGTAGATGCCTTCAGCATCGGTTACATAACCGACGACACAAAGCCTTCCTTGATTGCAACCCAAATCAAAAGCGCCAGCAGTGGGACCATAGGTGTCGGTTATTAGTTCCAAAACCGACACCACTTCCCAGCCCGAACAAAAAAAATGGCCCCAGGTTAGACCATAGGTGTCAGTTTTCTAAAAATAACTGACGTCGTTGATCTCAAATTTTTTTCGGTGTTTTATATTTAAACGACGACTATATATATATTTTTTTCTTATCAGGTTGTAGGCCTGCTGTCCGGCTGGTCAACAGGATGCATAACCTACAGTTCAGTTATGAACTGTAGGTTTACATCATCCTTTGATTTCAGCCAACAACAGGCCACAAACCTATAATATTAACGAGATGGACAATATTATAATATGGATCATGTGATTCACACACATGTATAAACATATTTAATTCATATGATTCACCGCACACATGTAGAAACATTTAGTTCCATCATCATCATCATCATATGAGACTATATAATATTTGTTGTATGATATCGATTTCCAGTGTAGCATACCTATTTTTTGCAAACTAATTTCAATTCAAATATATTTGGTTACACAACAGAAATGAACTTCAATATTATAAAATTTAGGCTTACTTAAGTCGTGCTTAGTTTGTTTTCATAATATATACAAACACAAAATGAAAATAAAAATGACATAATTATGAACATGCAGTGGTGTTGTTGTCCAAAATAGTAACTAAACAAGGGGGTTGTTGTACCTCTAAACATGCGCATAAGTAAAATAACTGGGAAGAGAGAGACACCACTATACTAGATACTTAACTTAAACAATAGCAAAATGGTCCGGAATCAACAATTGTGAGGGCCTTTTCATTGCGGTGGTCTTCCCCTGTAGTTTTAACCACAAAAAATAGTTATGAAGTTTGATTTTAAGACAAAAAGTGGAAACACAAAATAAGACAGGAAAGTAAATTTGTTGCTTGGACCTACCTTGGTTTTTTTTGTTGATGTTGAGGACGGAGCTCATCATTGTCTTTAGATGAATATGAACTGATGGTGATAGGGAAATCGACGGTCCAAAAGGAGTAAAAGGGAAATCGGGTGTGTTCTCATCATCATCATCATCATAATCTCTATCTTCTATTGAGTACTCAAATCATTTGAGATGATCGGGTGTCTCATTGTTGATGTTGGTTATCCAAACCTTGATGGTATTATGGTCAGCCGGACGAAGAAAACTCTTATCACTACGGCCCAATAGCATCTTCCTAACCCATTCACACCAACTGGATTTGGATACAATATTTCCAACATCATTGTACTTAACCTCAATAATAGATGTTGAATTTCTAAAATTTAGGTACACTTCACCAACCTTGTAGCATCTTCCATTTAGATAATGCCAATATTTACATATAGTGAGTTGTGCTAAGAAACAATTGTCTAGGATGATGTCTAACTATTCTTCATCAGGGAATAGTAACATTGGGGTAGAGGCACATGCCATGGTCACTATTGAAGATCTAGATGTTATGCCTACAACAATGTAAAATAATGTTGAGAAAAAGTAATATAAATGTAAGTAATAACAACAATAAACAACATGTTTTATTTCATATTCATGACGGAGAAATAATTGTTTCATACGAATACATAACATATTTTATGCGTAGTTAACTACAAACAAAGCAAACATAGTCAATCAAATACAAATTGGCATTCATTACACTAAGTTATTCATTGTATCTGTTAAACTAAAAAATAATTGTTTAGTCGGTAGTACGTAGTGAAATAAACATGAGGGGAGAGGCCCAGACCATGGTGAAATAAACTGAAAAACCAATTATACATTACATTTTTACTAAGTATCATCATCATCATCATCATCACCAATCATCATCATCATCATCATCAACGTCATCATCATCATCATCTCCATTAGGGACCAACCATCATCATCATCATCATCATCATCACCATCACCATTGAAATTACTTATCATACAAATCCTTGAATCAAACATTCGATTACATGAAAATCACAAATAACTTT
Organism: Alisma plantago-aquatica; assembly: GCA_963693085.1. NCBI lineage: Eukaryota > Viridiplantae > Streptophyta > Magnoliopsida > Alismatales > Alismataceae > Alisma > Alisma plantago-aquatica. The sequence goes on from OY856409.1 coordinate 1,982,982,087, forward strand.
TTTCGTCTAATTACATATTTGGAACAAGTAACTAAATATGTTTTCATTAGACAACTATAGATATAACCATTTTATATTTCGGCTTGCAAAGATTCATTGTTAAGTTTGCCCTAAAATTACTTGAGCTACACCTAATCAAGTAAAAGTCACCATATATGTCAAACTAGGGCACCATATATGAGATAGGTGCATGAGATAGGTTAAATGCTATATATGTCAAACTAGGGCACCATGTAAGAGATACTAATGAAATCTACCTCTACCGATCCCTTCCACATCAAGAGCACAACTTTTCACAAAAATGTATCACATCCATCTTATTTAATTACTTAACAATGTAGAATTTAGGTTAGCATCTCATCTTGAAATCTTTCCTAAATTCTGGTGATCTAGCCTTCAGGGCCTAGATTCACACTCCGATATTTCTTCTAATATAAGGGCTATTAGAAGAAATCTCGTTTTAATTCCCCAGTATAGACTTCGGGAGAAAATCACAGTGTTTAGGGCTCCTATCTAGATAAGTTAAGTTATAATGGATATTAAAGTGAATTTACTCACTTTAAGGAAAATATGAGGCAATTAAATGACATATATGTGATTTCGTGTTCCAACCCAAGAATATGTGGCTTAGGATTTCAGAGATACATTTCTTTCATATCAGAACATATATAGACCCTATATATACATTTCCATCACATAAGTCAAATGAACTAATCACTAGTCAATAATACACATTTATGCATAATACTCTGTTTTAACCAATATACAGAATTTGAAATATGTAAATAATAAAAATATGAATTGAATCTAGATAAATTCATATTCCTTCTGATCAAGAATACTTTAACATTCATATGATTCATTTACAAGGTTCAATAGAAGAATGAAATCTAAGGTCAAACAAGGTAAACAGTCTTGTGCAATTATTAGAGTTTCTCAATTTCCATCACTTGTAGTTTAATGAGTTTAGAGTTCAACAAGAGTTTTCAATTGAACCTACACCACTCACCTCAGGTGTGAAGCACCTAGTAGGGATTGTTTAGCTACAAAGGATTTACCAACCTTGGAAAGAGAGAACCCAGAATTCTGAAATTTCAACTTCAGATTTCCCAAACCCTATAATCTCCTCTTCTCTCAAGAGTTTCGAAGCTCAAAAGTGTTGGACAGAAATGAGAGGTGCTTCAGTGACTTAACATACTCCAAATATTACAAAAATTTAGGATGTTGTGTATAATTAAGTTGACATACTCATCATCATTGTTGTCGTCGTCATCATCATCATCATCATTATCATCAATCATCATCATCATCATCATCATCATCATCATCATTATCATCATCATTGTCATCTCCATTAGGGGCCAACCAACACAAATCTTTCTTTTTCATCATCATCATCATCATCATCATCATCATCATCATCATCATCATCATCATCATCATCATCATCATCATCATCATCATCATCATCATCATCATCATCATCATCATCATCATCATCATCATCATATCATCATCATCATCATCATCATCATCATCATCATCATCATCATCATCATCATCATCATCATCATCGTTTCATCATTCATTTCCCAGGTTTTGTGTAACATCAATTAATTCAATTCATTCTTCCATTTTGTGTTCATTCATTCATCATTAACACTAATTAATCATTATTAATCAACTATACAAACTTGAAGAACAATTATTGAACTAAGTTAAATCAATCACTAACAAGATAGAAAGAAAGCAATATCAATTAATTAAATTCATTCATGCATCATTAACCCTGATTAATCAATATTAATCAACTACACAATCTTAGAAAAACTAAGTGCAAATATAATTAATTAAGTTCATTAATGCATCATTAACCCTAATTAATCAATAGTAATCAATGATATGGTGTCATCATTAACCCTAAGTTCAAATCTAGTATTGATTAACCACTCACCGTATTGGTGGATCGAGCAGGTTGTGGTGGCGGCGACCGAAGGTGGAGGTGGTCGGGATGGAGGTGAAGGTGGCCGGCACTGAAGGTGAAGTAGAGGAGGTGCTGGCAGTGGCTAGTGGAGGTGACTAGAGTAGATAAAGGCATCTAGACGAAGGCTCCTCGCTCTTCCTGTAGAAGGTGGTGGCGGCGATGGGAGTAGGTGGTTGTGGCTGGCCACTGGCGGCGATTGGATAGCAGCAGCAGCTCTGGTAGTGAGTAGCTTCAAGCTCCTCGTGGTGGCGAATGGTGGTGCACAGAGGTGGTGAGCAGCTTCAAGATACTCACGGAAGCTGGCAGACGGTGAACAAAGAAGGGAGGGCGGCATGGAGGTGGCAAAAAAAATTGCCAGTTCTAGTTCAGTTTGCTCAGAGAATTGATAATTAAACAGGGGGAGAGTCGATCTGGCTCACGCGGGTGCTATCAAGTTAACTATCGACGTCGGTTGATAAAATAATATGATGCCAAAAAAATAGACATCGGTTATAAGCCTAAACCGAAACCTATTTGTAATTTTTAATTGTATAAAAATTTTCATGGGGACAACGTGTGAACACACAACCTTATCGGTTCTTCTGTGAAAACCGATGCCAAATCAGGGAATGAATTTTGCCTTGTGAAGGGTATTTATTTGTCAGTTCTTTGAGAAAAAACCGACGACCAATTAGTGGATAAAAACCTTCGTGGGTTTTGGCTTGGAACATTTGTCATCAGTGTTGTTAATACCGATGTCAAATTGAAAAATTTGGAGGCCAATTTTTTCCCTAAAAAATTGTATTTCACAGGTGATTTTAGATGTCGGTTGTTATGTCAAAAACTGACGCTAAAGTAAAAGCGCTACCCGTGTCTTTTGTAAATCGACCGGACTTCACATATAGGTGTCAGTTGTCATTTTAAGCCAACATCGTATCATATTGGTGTCAGTTTTTTCTTTCCAACCGACGACATCAAATGTGACGTTATACATCATTTCTATACTAGTGCATATGGCTTTTACAAATGAACATTCTAAGGATATATGATTGATATTTACTTCATGGTTTATAAACATATGGCATATGTAAGGACCACAACACCCTATCTCATAGATGGCAAGATTTATAAAAAGTTGTTATACCATGCAATCACACTAGAATATATACTTTTGGAGTGGAATTAAGTCTTCAGTAATATTTATTGTAAATGGAAATCTACCCAGGGTATATAAAGAATTCGATGTATCATTTACACTACTATGAATTCCCTCAAGACTAATATTTTTTAGGCTTATTGTTAGACCTACTGAGGTTTTTCATGAATTTGGTTCTTAGATGCGCAAGCTTGCGGTGATTAATGGCCTTTTTAGTAGCTTATCCCTAGAGGAATTTAGGATCCTACAAGCTTGACCATTGTTGGTAAACATTTTGGGACAACCATGTCAGGTTTATAAACACCATGTGACTCATTAAGGACTGAGGATTGGACTTGAACTTTATATTTCTCTGACCAAAATACAAAGAATAGAAGTATTGTCTATGATGTTGATTGTAACAACTCAAGATTTGATGCCTCAAATAACATAATACTAAATAAATGATTGTACTACCCATATCACCAAGGCTCACCTCATTTTAATGGAAGTGCATCACTAAGAACTCTATGGTTAAGCATGCTAGGCATGGAGTAGTAATAAGATATGTGGTCTATTGAGAAGTTGACCCCTAGATATGCGTCAGTGAGGACAAAGAGTGTAGCTGAGTCTACTAATGGTATGTGGGTACAGTCATCATTTCTAAATTCCATGATTAAGTGTATTTGTCATGGAGTACTACTAGGATGGGTGACATGTCAGGAAGTTTATCTCTTGTTCTACATGGTGAGGACAAAGAGTGCATATGAGCTATTAGTGGTCTCTGGAAACAATTGTCATCCTAAAATCCACTAGATCCTTGAGTAGTGGGCTCAGATGTTATATTGACATATTATGAGGTATCTCTAAAGAAGAGAATGTCTTTTCTTGCTTTTTTTCAAATGTTATCGGGGCTCTTTCCTATAGTATTTTTCTTTAACGTAATCAAAGCAAGTGCACTCCTTATTTATATATAATGGTGATTATAATCTTGTTGATCATACATTTTGAGTGTGATTTCAAATCATTAACACCCCAACCTCCTATAAATTTTGTCTTGCAAATAATGGGGCAATGGACTAAATGTGTTTTCTATTTTTATTTTGAGAACCCCTATAAGAATGATGAGAAAAATCAAGTTGGTTTTTTATTAGCTTAGGTAGAGAGACATATATTATATAATAAGATGATACACTTGAGAGAGATGTGTTTCTAGAGTAAGACTTCCCACTTTGATCAAGCATTTCTAAAAGCAAGAATCAAGATACTATGTCATTTCATCTAGGTAGGATTTATATACACTAGTGGAAAGATTATGAGGTGGTAATGTAAGATGTAATAGTACATAGGAAATTATTTCAACTTGTGATGGGTCAACTCATATAATTTAGTTAAGTCATAAATAGATATTAAATACCAAGAGGAAGACTTGATAGAATGTATCTTGAGTCCCAAAATATGTTGTAACTGAAAAAACATTTGGATGGTGTAAATAATATTATGATCACTTTGTTTGATAAAGATAATTGTGCCATTAGCAAATTGTATAATATAACTGTTGGAATTATTTTTGTTTTGGTTCATCATGTCATATGGGCCTAACTATCTTAGCCCATTAGGGTTATCTTTGCTTCCCTTATACTTTCCTCCTTCCCTATATAGGATAGGGCTTTGCCATATATTACTAATAAATATCCCATTATCCTCTGATCTTATTTTCCATATGGTACCAGAGAAACAATCCTAAACCTAGTGAGAAAAAGAACGAGCCTCTGCCTATAGGTGGCCATCATCTCTTCTTGGCTTGGCCACCCACCATACATTATCCCAGCCTCTATAGTTGTCTTCTCTCTTCTTCATAAAAATTCAATCTATTTAGTGGCACTCTTCGTCTCGGCCGCCATTACCTATGTTTAAGTGTTGTCCCCAATTCCTATCCCTCTATTGTTTGCTTTTTGCATCCTCCTCCAAATCCATCTCATCTACTTTTTATCATTGTATTCAGCTCCTAGAGTAGTTGGATATATATAAAAATCATTTAAAGGCATCATTTTAGCATTGGATATTTTGTATTCGTATGTGTATGTCGGCTCATCAGTAGATGGATATTATTTTTCTTCCTATTAATCTGAATCTGATGTGACCAACAACTAAAAGTGTAACAACTTCCTCTTATAGAATTCTGACATCTATGACATCAAGTTCCTCCTCTCTCTAGTTGTTGCTCTCACATGTCGTCTCATATCTCACATGTGGCTATCTGATTATATATCTATAGTTAGATATTTTTGTGACCTAATAATTAGATCTCTATTATGACCTAATCCATAAAACAAATATGCATTTGTTTCCCGATATAGATCTATATAATAGGATTATGTAGCACATTGTCTCACATGATTGATTGTATCTATGGTGTATTGAAAGAAAAAAAAATCATGTGCTAGTTTATAAAGTACCAAAAAAGGGGCATAGTGTTCTTTTAAATTATTTCATGTTCACCATGATTTTATCTGTGTGTGTGTCATAAACATGAGGGGTGTTCAGTTTTCCCATAATTGGTGTAGTATGAAATTGTCATAGCATGGCTAACTCCTATTCAAGGGAGATGTCAATCAAAGTAGTAGTAGTGGGGAAGACAACACCCTGAGTCATAGGAGTGTCCTGAGAGCTTGAGTTGTCTCTTATAGGGGGATCCATTAGCATTCCCACTGGCATGAAGGATGGCAGTTAGCCTTGTATACATCTTGCAAGAATAAGATGGAGTTAATCAAAACATTAGGTATTCAGATAGGCGAATAGCCAACAAAATATGTTGGTTTTCCCATGACAAGTGGGAACCTAAGAAGTAAGAACATCCATGAGTGTTTGGATAGATTAAATATATGATTAGCATGTGGCTTGGATCAAAGATGGAAATGGCAGGAAAACTCTTATCCAACATTATGGGATGGGGTTGATTGGTTACTTGTTGAAACAAGGGGAGGTTCCTTGTTCTATTTTGCATTGTATGGAAATTATGATGACTGAATTTATATGGGGCAACCCAATCCATCCTGCCAGTAGGAGCAAACGGTCATATCCTATGAAGGAAGGTGGTCTAAATCTGAGGAGTCTATCTTATCTAGATGACTTCCACAAGTTATAAAGAACTAAGAAGTTGCTTCAAGACAATTCACCTTCGAGTGTTTAGATGAGAAGAAGGTATGTGGTGCGTCCCGCCAGAGGTGCACACATTGATAAATTGGAGTTTGATTATATGTGCCCCACAAGATTGGGACACACGCTGGGATTACTTTCAAAATTTATAAAGACTTACACAAACATACTCGCATAAACTAAAACACTACACCCGCAAGCTCACAGGGTCATGTCGTAGTATTGGAGGGGGCAAGTATATGGTCTATCCACAGGGAGAAAATAAGGCACTAGAGCTAGGTTAGGTTTGGGCTAGGTTTCTACTGTGGATTCTATGGATCCAAGGGTTTAAAGGTGATTTTTTAATTACATTAATGATGAACAAACAAGAAATTAAAGAAGAACAAACAAGATCAAAACCTAAGTTAACCCTAGATAGTTAATTCCAATGAGCAAGAAAAGACAAGGCAAGCAAGAAAAAGTCTACAGTACACTAAGCTAGAAAACAAGGCAAAAGATCAATTAAAGACCTAACTAGCAAGAATAGACCAAGAACAAGGCAAGAATCTAACTAAGCTAACACTAGATAAGCAAGAAGGCAATTAGGTTTTTACAGCATTAAAGGGGAACATCATATGTTTATGGGATGCACTTATCAATTAGGTTGGGGGTGACTTGTGAACATAATGATTTCATTTACATTACCAAACTAAACAACAAGATAGAGTCTAATGAATTACCCTAGACTACTAACTGGCCATGGATAGGATAGGTTTTGTACAGGGGAACTAGTCCCTAACACCTCCTACTACCCTTACGAGGCTTAATTGGGTTAGGATTTAGGTGAAATTAAATTAGACTCTAAATAAGCCTAGATTTCTAGTTTAGATGATCTTAGGGTGATTAGGGGTTGAGGTTAGTAATGAGACTGGAAGTGAAGTTTTAGGCCTCCCATCACCCACATTCTAGCCTTGAGAAAGCTCTAAGCTAATCACACTAAATTCATCTAAACTAGATTCTTAGATCTCTCAACTATGGTTAGGATAATTGATTAGCATGTAGGAATATGGGTTTCTATCTAGGGATCCATGAATTGGACCTAGGAGAAAATCCCAAAATTCACACATATAAGCAATTTTCCTAAATTCCTAGGTGATTTCAAGCACAAACCAACAAGCAATTCATGAAGAGTGAGATGGAAATAGAACATAATCATTAGCAAATGAAATTACAATGTTCAGATATCATTTCGGCCAACATGGTATCAAAGTAACATTTTTGGCCCCAAACATCCCACCTAAGTGGCCTAGCTACTCATGGAAATGTAAAATACAAAAAGAAAGGAGAAAGAGGTAGAAGAAGCCATGAATCTCGGTGTAGATCGAGTACTTCTCTTTAGCTACTGCAAGGTGTCCTCCTCCTTATTCCAAGGTGCAAGGGAATGGGATTATGGTGGAATAGGGTCAAAACACTAGGAAACTAAAGTTTTAGTGGTGGAAATTGTGAAATGGAGTGGAGGTGGAGATGGAGTGGAATGGGTGGAAATGGTTAAGGGAAAAAATGGAGTGATAGTAGGTAGCTAAGGGTGGCCAAGGGTCACTAGCCTCGGCCTCCAGCCACCAACCACATATATATAGGTGGGGAGGAAGCAATAGGCCAAGTGAAGATAAAGTGGGAAATGCAATGGAAAAGTAGCTAGGTTTTTCTAAGTAGCACGATCGTGTTGGGTAGCACGACCATGGTGGGTAGAGGTCACCACGGGTGAGGTATATGGGAATAGTCGAGGTGAGAAAATGGTAAAAGTCAAAGTAACAATGGGGATTTTGAACTGAAAGTGGCACAGATGCGGTGGTCACCACGGCAGTGGTGGGGCAAGGATGGCAGGGTCGTGGTGGTTGAGAATTGTTGAGGTGAAAATGGTAAAAAAATGTCAGGTTATTTTGGAGGAGTGGATGGCTGGTAGCACGGTTGTGTTGGGTAGCACGATCGTGTTGGGATCTGGTAGCATGGTTGTGTTGGGTGGAATGGCCGTATTGGGTTATATGTGGCATGGTTGTGCTGGGTAGCACGGTCGTGTTGGGCTAGTGGCAGCACAGACGAAGGTCACAACATGGTCATGCTATGTAGCATGACTGTGTTGGAGAGATGCATCATTTCCATGCTAGAGAGTTTGTTGTAGTTGCTTCAAAATTGGAATTTGTACTGTGAATTCTTCATTTGCAGCACGACCATTCCGCCTCACCATGGTCATGTTGGGAGCTTTGCTTTCACTTTGAGATTCAACTTTGGATCTCAATGGCCATCTTTGATTCACTTGAATCTTGGCCATTGGGGTAGGCTGGGGAAGCTTTTGGACCTTCCAATGGTGGAGGAACCCTAGGATCACCCTCCTTCTCTCTCGTTCATCCAAACCATGTCCAAGTACCAGAAAAACATGTAAAGAACGTTCATAAGTGCATTTTATATAAATATGCATATTATGGGAAATAACATATAATCTAATAGGTGTAGATGTGATTGAAATGCAATATGACATAAGATGGAGCCCTAAAATAGGGTTGCATGACCACCCCAAACTTAAAACATAGTTGTCCTCAAATATGATCCAACTCAATTTCTCTACAATTTTTCCACAATCAAGAAATGACAAATGCAATGCAAAAGACGAATATTGACTAGATGGGCTCAAAGATGACTAGGTACATGCATTCCACCTCTCTCCTCTCATTTTTCATAAATCAATCATGATTAGAGCACTAAGTCTGCAAACTTCAAATATAGAGCATAGAAAACACAATCAATCCATATGGTTGTCCTATCACTCTGGGTAAACTGTTTCATGGTGGTGAAGGTAAAAAATGGCTAATTTTCTTTTCTTACATTCATGCATTCAATCTTAAATGTCCATCCACACTATGTAACCCATGTGTCTGTGAAAAGGGGCAAAATGAGCTAGGATTGATGTTTTCTAGCTCCATGGACATGCAAAAGGAAGAAGCGGCTGCGGTAAGATTTTAGAGTGCTTTTACACACTCATCTTTTCTTTATTTAGATACTCTTAAATATGATCATCTTTTATTTTCTTTTTGCATTTTTTTGTTTTCCCTTGGTGTGGATAGGGCACATGGTGATGATAGTGAAGCGGGGGGTATAGATATGGCCACTCAAAACTATTGTAGGTGTACAAGGTTGATTATGTGCACTTTGGCATCCTTTCATGAGGCGGAGAGGTAAGAAGATGGTAGAAGACAAGTGAGTCAAAGAGGGGCTACAAGTGTGGACATCAACATGAGATCTCCTGCATGAAAGTTACTCCAACAATTTCATCAAGCAATGACACATCACATAAATTAGCACTATTAAATCCACATTTCTATTATCAGATTCTACAAAACTCTAAGTGTTTGCGGTTTGTTTCAATCACAATTCAACCAAATAGTTCACAAGCATGAGAGAGGTGGTTCACATGTAAAAAGTCAAGATTGAGGCCATTTAGAAATAAACCATGATAATTCACTTGCATTTGTCAAATGTCATCATTTCAATAAAAAAAGTAGAGATTAGGTCAAAACCGACTTTTTGGCAAGAAGTTCTAAACTTGGGAAAATTTGGCCAAAATAGTTCCAAACCGCCTTCAATTACATTTAGACCTACATTATGGAACATAATGCAAGAAACAAGCAAACCCTAGCTAAAACATGCAAAAATTACAAAAATCTACATGATATGCAATGCATGGCAAAAAGATCTAAAATTTTGAAAATTATGGAATGTCAGGAAGCAAACTTTATCATATGCATGTACGTTAAGCAAGCACACAAAGTATGGATACACAAATATGAGAGATGGTTATACTATTTGGTCATCTTGAGCAAAAAATTAGAATAGGGAATATAGAGCAAAGTGATGAAAGCAAGGGCTTACCACCCCAAAATTTTAAACCATGTTGTCCTCAGCATGAAATAAAATCTTAGAATGGTAGGGTAGAGGGCATGGAGTCATGGTAGATAAATGCCAAGAGGGGAGAGAGATCTCAAGGTGTCCACTATGCTGGGATGGACAACACGGCCATGGTGCACACCATGGTCATTTTTTGTTGCCTACACCATAGTCGTGGAGTGTGGCACGACCGTGCGGATCCCCTTCTTGTAGCTTCTCTACTAATTTGCAATTTTCTCTTCAATTTTGTTCTCCTCCTTGGAAATATCATCCATGCATCACTCTCCTTGCAATGTACTTGTCCTAAAATGACATAAACGATAAAAACCATCAAGTATAAAGTGTGTGTGTGTGTTTTCTTAGAAAGTGTAAAAACAAAGCAAAAGTATCAAAAATTGAAGTTTGGGTGAAAAAATCCCAAACCTAGATGGGTTGCCTCCCAAAAGCATTGTGTTTCATGTCTTCAGTTGGGTTTGTTGTTATTTCACCATCAACCATTATCCAAAAACAAAATGTTTCCATCCCCATCATAGGCAATCCTCTCAAATGCTTTCCTTGATTGATCTTCCTCCCAAGGGTCGTGTGAGCTTCTTAAGTGTTTTTCAATAGTTTTCTCTCCTTGAGGATCATCATCATAGCTCTTAATCAACCTTAAGACCTTCAAAAATTTCATGCCATAGTTTTTCTCTCTATTGAGGAGTGGGTCTTCATAGGCATAAAAAAGGGTCTCAATCATATGGGACACTTGCAAACAAGCATTTTCCGGTAAGGGCTCTTCATTAAGATCTTCATTAAGATCTTTGTCAAATTTCTTCCCTCCCTTGTTGAGCTTCTCAACAACCTTGTCACACCCCATTATTGAAACGATATCCATTTGCTCATGGGAAGTAGGCGGAGCATGTGATAGTTGTGGTGGTGGCACTAGTGTTGATGGCCTTTTGAATTGAGGTGGAGGAGGGAATTGAGGTTGGAAGGTGAACCGGTGGGAAGGTTGTGAAGATGGAGGTGGTGGGGTGTGTTAGGTTCAGGATAGCCTTGGAGGTAGGGCGGCAGAGGAAATGGATGGGTTTGTGCATTTTGGCCTTCCATCTTGTCTTCCATCGAGTGGCTTGTCACATGCATAAGGACTACCAAACAAATGAAAGCAAGTTAGAAAACCAATATGAAAAAAGAATACAAAGACTAATGAATAAAGAATAGCAAGGGTAGGGCAGTAGGAAAAGATCAAAGCAAAACTAACTAGCTTGGACAAGCGCCTTTCTCCCCAGAAACAATCCCAGAAAGCTTGATATGTCCCGCCAGAGGTGCACACATTAATCAATTGGAGTTTGACTAGATGTGCCCCACGAGATCGGAACACACAATGGGATCACTTTCAAAATTTATAAAGACCTACAAAGACACACTCACATAAACTAAAACACTACGCTCGCAAGTGCACGGGGTCATGTCGTGGTATAAGAGGGTAGAAAGTATAGGGTTGATCCACATGGAGAAAATGGGGCACTAGAACTAGGTTAGTTTTGGGCTAGGTTCCTATTGTGGATGCTAGGGTTGAAGGGTTTAAAGGTTATTTGTTGATTACACTAATGATGAACAGACAAGCAATTAAAAGAAAAAAAACAAGATCAAAACCTAAGTTAATCCTAGACAATTAATTCTAATGAGCAAGAAAAGACAAGGAAAACAATGAAAAGGTCTACACTACACTAAGCTAACAAACAAGGAAAAAGAGAAATTAAATACCTAACTAGAAAGAATAAAGAAAGAACAAGGAAATAAGCTAACTAAACAAGTAAAGAACTAACTAAGCTAACACTAGATAAATAAGAAGGCAATTAGGGTTTTAAAGTAATAAAGGGAAACATGGGCTGTTACGGGATGCACTTATCAATTAGGTTGGGGGTGCATATGAACATAATGATTTTATTTAGATTACCAAACCAAACAACAATCTAGAGTCTAATGAATTACCCTAGACTACTAACTGGCCATTGATAGGATAGGTTGTGTATAGGGGAACTAGTCTTTAACACCTCCTACTACCCTTACGAGGATCAATTGGGTTATGATTTAGGTGCAATTCCATGAGAGTCTAAACAAGCCTAGATTTCTAGTTTAGAGGATCTTAGGGTGATTAGGGGCAGAGGTTAATAATGGGAGTGGAAGTGAGGTTTTAGGCCTCCCATCACCCACATTCTAGCCTTGAGAAAGCTCTAAGCTAATCACACTAAATTTATCTAAACTAGCTACTTATATCTCTCAAATAGGGTTAGGAGAATTGATTAGCATGTAGGAAGATGTGTGGCTAGCTAGGGATCCATGAATTGGACCTAGGAGCAAATCCCAAAATTCACACATATAAGCAATTTCCCTAAATTCCTAGGTGATTTCAAGCACAAACCAACAAGCAATTCATCAAGAGTGAGATGGAAATAGAACATAATAATTAGCAAATGAAATTACAATGTTTGCATATAATTTTCCCCCAACATTGTATGAAAGTAACATTTTGGCCCCAAATAGCCCACCTAAGGGGCCTATCTACTCATGGAAATGCAAAATATAAAAAGATAGGAGAAAGAGGTAGAAGAAGCCATGGAGCTCAGTGTAGATGGAGTAATCCTCCTCTTCAGCTGCTACATGATGACTGCTCCTTCTTCCAAGGTGCAAGGGCATGGGATGATGGTATATAGGGTCAAAATACTAGGAAACTAGGGTTTTGGTGGGAGAAATGGTGAAATGGAGTGGAATGGATGTGGAGATGGAGTGGAATGGGTGGAAATGGTTATGGCAAAAATGGAGTGATAGGAGGTAGCTAGGGGTGGCTAAGGGTTTCTAACCTCAACCTCCATCTGCCATCCACATATATATAGGTGGGGAGGAAGCAATATGTCAAGTATGGATAAAGTGGGAAATGTAGTGGAAAAGTAGCTAGGTTTTTGTGAGTAGCATGGTCGTGTTGGGTAGCACGTTCGTGGTGGGTAGAGGTCACCACGGGCGAGGTAGATGGGAATGTCTGAGGTGATAAAATGGCAAAAATCACCGTAACAATGGGGATTTGAAACTAAAAGTGGCACGATCGTGGTGGTCACCACGGCCGTGGTGGGGTAAGGGTGGCACGGCCATGGTGGTTGGGAACAGTTGAGGTGAAAATGGTAAAAAATTTCATGTTGTTTTGGGGGGAGTGGTTGGATGGTAGAACAACCGTGTTGGGTATCACAGTCATGTTGGGAGCTGGTAGTACGGTCATGTTGGGTTATATGTGGCACGGTTGTGCTGGGTAGCACGGTCGTGTTGGGTTAGTGGCAGCACAGCCTTGTTGCATGGAACAGTCATGTTAGAAGGTGCAACATGGTTGTGTTGTGTAGCACGACCGTGTTGGGGAGCTACAACATGTCCATGCTGGAGAGTTTGTTGTAGCTACTTTAAAACAGGGGTTTCTACTGTGAATTCTTCATTTGCAACATGGTTGTTCTGTCTCACCACGGCTGTGTTAGGAGCTTTGCTTTCACTTTGAGCTTCAACTTTTGTTTCCAATGGTTGTCTTTGCTTCACTTGACTCTTGGCAATTAGGGTAGGTTGGGGAAGATTTTGGACCTTCCTTGGACCCCTCCAATGGTGGAGGAACCCTAGGATCACCCTCCTTCTCTCCCATCCATTCAAACATTGTCCAAGTACCTAAAAACATGTATAGAACATCCATAAGTGCATTTTATATAAATATGCATATTAGTGGAAATAACATATAATCTAACATGTATATATGTGATTGAAATGCAATATGACACAATATGGAGCCCTGAAATAGGGTTGCATAAGTATGGTACATACCTCAGTGTGAGACCTAATCATCATTGGGGATTCTCAATGTTATGGAGGAGAATGATAGGGCTATGATTGAAATTTATCAATGTTGATGAGTCTTATCTCTAGAGTGTTGTAGACAAACATAAACAGCGGATAAAGCCTTTAAACACCTTTGCCTCAACATGCATCAGCCAATATGGAGCCTAACTATGTTTAGAGCACTGAAAAACCTCCTTCCTACCATGGACAAGGTTAGCAGATGGAATCCATGCAAACTCATGGTTTGCTTCTTGTGCCAAATTGGTACCGGGATAGTTGATCACTTGTTTGAAGAATTTTCATTTGGGAAATATATGTGTGTATGATCATAGATTAAACTCAGTACTAGGAGGCCTTATTCTATCCATAGGTTCCTGATTGACATTGGTAGGAAAGGATGAGCTAATTTCTCCTTGAAGCTTTGGGCACTTACAGACTATGTTTACAACATCTAGAATGAACAAAACAAAAGGAAACATGGTAGTAAAGAGAGCGACTCACTCACTCTATTCAATATAGTGGAGAAAGACATGAATATTCTTTATAATACATGTAGGAGTATTCTTTCGAATATTTTACATATCATAGCTAGAAATTGATTCTAGTATAGCCTTTTGTAAAGGCTAATATATGTAGGTGAAGCGTGTATTCAACATGTAGGCTATCCTTTTTGTCAGCTTGTCACTTTTATACCCTTTTGCAGTTGGAAATATAATTACTAGAATTTTCTAAAAAAATGTATATTATGCTATTTTCCTTATGTTATTCCGCCCTTGTAGTTGAGTAATAATGTCATAATCGGAATGGTGTAACATTTAATTTTCAGTGACTGTAACTGACATTGTTTGATATTTAATATTTTATGTGTGAATTTGTAATTTTCTTCACACATGGTGGTGTGTTTGGAGTGTGTAGGATTTAGTTCTCATAACTAATGAGAAAATGACATCTTAGGATAAGTGTAACTACCTTGAAATCACTTGGAGGAGTTGTGAGTAGGTACATGTGCTTCATTGAGGGGTTATCCATGAAGAGGGCTACAAAGACTATTGAGATGATGCATATTATTCCATAGTTTGGGGATCCACATAGTCAATTTCTTTTGCTTTGTTCTCTTATGAATATTTCCAAGATGATGTTCATATTAAGTACATGTCAACTTGTATACATAGAGGAGGCTGCAACATTGTTTGATAGGGATTTGTGAATGTCTATGTAAGGAATAGGACTTGAGAGGGGATACACTCCTTACTTAATTTTAAAAAAAAATTGCATAAAACCATCATTCGTTTACAAATACATAATACTAACCTTCAAATAAAAGGGGTGCACAATATTTTCTCAAATAGATTGGTAAAAAACATTGTTTTGTAGAAGAGGAAAAGTAAATCTAACTAAGACAAAAATTCTTGTTCAGGTTTGACATTGGGGCCACAATATATGAAATTTAAACTAGTAGGATTGATTTGTAGTAAGCAACCCGCCTATCTCAGAACATCCTAAATCTAGTCTTAAGCAACACCTCCTACTTCCTGGACCTCAGGCTGTGCAACCTCTGGGTGAGTTGAAAACAACATCCAAAAGAGGATACAAACAAGAGAAAGGACGTCGACATAACACTGAGTAGTAGCAAAGTTAAATAATTGGGCCTTAATTAAAGAAAGACAAGATTCAACTAAAGAGATGTCAATAATGAGATATCTAGAGGTGAAGAGTTTTTGAAAAGATTTAACACGTCCAAAAGATGAGGCAATTATTAACAAGGATATGATTATTAAAAGGAGTCTTGACATATACTTGAACATCAATTATAACATAAATATATATAGTTGCATGGTGAGTAAAATAGATACTAGCATATACTAAAAAGTAGGATAGGGATCCATGTACATACCAAGAGCAGTAGGACTAAAACCTCAGTGCCAAACAAAATATAATAGTGCAAGATGACTAAAAACTTAGTGTGGTAGGAGGACTAAAACCTCAGTGCCTAAATTAATATGTCACATGAGGACTATAACCTCAGGAGGACTAAGACCTTAGTACCTCAAACAAACATGGTGTCACTACTTCTAGTTATTATTAGTCAATCACACATGCAAAAAGGAAGGCAATACAAAGTATAGGCATACTCAAGCATAACATCATATTATCATCAAATGGGGTCAGATGACCCATTCAATAGAAAGGTTAGGTCAAACACCATGAATGTTGTACTTTCATATCATGAGTAACAAATCAGTTAGATAAACACAAAGAAGAGTACTTTCCAACAAATGGTAATGATATTCCAAGAGAAATCACAAATATATTTATCCCTCACATAGGAAAGGGATGTTTATTCATGTTAATGCCCAATTTAAATTGAGTGGATGTGCATAGCTTACTTGATTATATAAATCAGAGAGAAAAATTCTACCCTTCCATGTTTGAAGTCATCTCAAACCTACATTTGTTTTCATAAATTAGGGTTCAAAGATGTTGCATAGGATTAAACCCTAGAAATCTAAATCTTCAGGAAAACCCTAGATCAATTTATGGTATTAACCTAGAAAGAGGGTTCAATGTTATAGATTATATGTCTGATCCAAGTTCTTAGTTTTGTTCGTTGTAATTTTCCCTAAGTTAATAAATGGAGGATAAGAGAGAAAGACCCTAAAAATCATATCTTTTAAATTTTAGAGTTAGGAGATGAAAACCAAACCAAAATATAGAGATAAATCTCATGATTTCGTAATGTACTTTTTTATAATTTTTGGGGCATCCAGTAAAAAGTTATGATTTTATAAAATCCACATTATTTATTGGTTTATTGTAAAAATTGGCATTCAAATTTACCAAAACAACCTTGCATTATTATCCTAAACTATAGGATGTGATAGGGCATTAGATTAAAATTATTGACAAACCAATTTTGTGGTTAATCAAAAAGGGGAAAAGGTAATTGGATAGAAATACTCTTGTGAAATGATTTTGAGAAGTTGAATGAACAAGGGCAAAAAAGTAAAACTCACATGTTTGTTTTCCAACTTTCTACCACACACCATGGATCTAACATGAAGCAACACAGCTCAAGGCCAAGAAAGAGGGAAAACTCTTTAGGGGATGATTTCATGAATGCAACAAACAAAAATGAAGGTGATGAGTTGTAGAACCTTAGCCTAAATTTTTTTGCCCAGTGGAAACAAGATCTAGGGTTTTCGACCTCCGGAAGCCAGGATAGAAAGACAACTTGGGGGTGGTCAGAACAACATCACAAGGAGAAACTACAAGCATAAAATGCTTACACGTGATGTGGTGAACCTCATGGTTAGGTTAAATATATAGGATGGGGTGAGGGATTCCATGCTTATGGGTTGGAGAAGCTTGGAGCATAAGTTTGGGTTTTTCTCAAATTTTTTGAGATAGGATTCAAGTAGGGCATGATTTTTTGCAGATTATTCTAAGGAAACTAGTGGAGAATAAATATGTGGCAAAGATCAGGTGTGGAGGGAGGAATCGGGTTTTTAATTTCTCATGTTCAAAACTACCAATTTCCTTTCTTGGGCGAGATGGAAGTAAAAAAAGTGTACATCCAATACAAAATCCGATAGTAGCGAATATTGTGTGCATCAACTAAGGTTGTGGATCTACGTGATAGCATGACCAAAATCATTTCCAAATTGGATTTGGACTAAAGTGACAATTAATTAATTTGCTTTTTCTTTCTCAATCAAACTGGAATAGAAAACAATGTCCAAATAAAGTAAAACTTGGCAAGTAGACTAGTAGGGGCCCAAATAATTCGAATTTGAAGTCAATTTTGCATTTTGGCAAATTTTAATACCCAAAACTCATGACTTGAGGAAAGAGTTACTCTTAACATATTTATGTAATCCTTTATCATTTAGTACTCAAATTATGTGTGTGAATCCCTCTTACTCATACATGTCCATAATAAAATTCTAGGAGATATATTTTGAACTTAAATCCTTCAGTGTGGAAAACTTGCACAATCTAGGCCCAAATTGTATATTATTCCCATTTCTTACATTAAAGACTCAAATAATTGATTTATTAGCTAGAACTCTACTTTTAGTTATCACTAACATCTTACTACCATTTAAGTTAAGGTACTAGTTCCAAAACAAGAGATCATATGGAGAATGGGAAATTTTGAATATATACCTAAGTTTGGGTATGTTACAACACACCATCCCTTAAAGAAGATTTCATTCAAAAAATCCAAACGACCTAAATGAAGAGTCCATGCGACATATCCATGTTGGGAGTATAGGTTTATTGTATAGATTTATGCAACGTTTCCTCAAAGATGACAAATATATTTTCCCAAGGTGGTCCACTTAGAGAAGTCTACTTGGGTACCTAGTTAGGATGTAGTTATTCTAAATGTTATTAGTTTGATAAATAGCTCAAGAGTTAGCCAATGTGTTGTAGTCCGAGCATCCTTTTAATTTATCTACTCCTTAAAGACTAAGGGTTTGGGACCCCACCCAAAAAAGGATCATTCTAAAACCCAACTACTTGTTCTCTATGGATACCATGAGGTTTGATAACAATGTCCCAAGACTATTTACCATCATTGATATATTCTGTGATAAGGGTATCAAGTTGGCCTAACAAGTTAGATCTTTTTATCTCAAAGGGTACTTATCCATCCAAACTTTTTTTGTCTCAAAGGGTACTTATCCATCCAAACCATTACATGGTGGTGACTTGGTTTTTTAAAACATTGAGAAAATTCCAAAAAAACTTTTCTTTTGTATTCATAATATATAAAATATATTGTCATTGAAAAATTTGCGATGTAATCTGGAAATCGGTACCAAAATCAATACGAAGCCAAGTCACCAACCATTACCTATGAACTAAATATTTTACTTTGTGCATGTTCAAAGAGGTGTCTGAAACCTACAAATGTCCAAGATGCACCATGACCACTCTTCTGACTCACGAAAAACCCTTGAGACATGTAGTACCATATACTAACATTCATGTGATCTTTATACATATTTATTTTCTTCTATACTCTAAAGTGAACAATCACAAACTGGTTTGGAGTAAAGGTAATTGCATAAGAACTTGGGTTAGGTGCATGTTACCTTCATGTGTTGTGTGATCATCTTCAATACCCACAATATCCAAAGAAAAAACATGACTTGTTGGTGTCCCAATAGGGGATATTCCTCGATTGTTGAGATGGTTTCTTGGAGGTTGGGGTGGATGGTGTGGTGGTTATTGAGGTTGCACAGGTGGATGAGTATGGGGTGGTACTCTGTAAAGTTGTGGGCATTGTGGTTTAATATGCCCAGCTAAACCACAATGGTGGCAGATCAGTTGTTTATCATTTCTCTATATGTTGGAGTCTCCCAAGATGCATCAGATGAGGGGATGGTGATGATGACAACTTGAGCACCTCAAGTACCTCTCCCCATCACCTGGATGTTTTCTATTTTTATTTCTATTGATGTTCACTAAAACTTGATACTTATAGAAGACTCAATATTTAAAGCTTTATTGATCACTTATTGGAAGTAAGAGGAAGTTGTAGGATAAGAGCACGACCCACATGGTAGTTTTGTCCTTCCAAAAACATACTAGCCCTTTGATATTCACTTAAACTAGTAATGTAGCACTCAAGCAATAGGGATTTTTGAAGACATGCAAGAATAGGTAGGGAACCTTGCTTCAAGCTTTAGAACTCCACTTCTATCTTTCTAAGGGTGGAAATACATATGTACTTCTCACATAATGGTGCCAAGAATTGTTCCCAAGGAAAAGCAGAAGTGTCATGAGCTCAAGCTATCCCATTCCACTAGAGACATGTTGGTCCATCTAGTACATAATAGGAAAAATGGACCTTCTAGTGAGGAGGGCATGTCATAACCTCAAAATCTTGTTCTAAGGCTAAAAACTAGTCATCTGCCTTATCAACCATCTTGAGTTCCCCTTCACCCTTGATGTAGGATGGTTGCATCTTCACTAAGTCAGTCATTGAGTATACCTTCATCTTGTTAGAAATGGGAGGGGTGTTTAGTTTTCCCATCATCAATGTGGTGATAAACTATGCTAGGAAGGCTAACTCTTATTCAGGGGAGAAGCCAGTCGAAGTAGTAGCAGTGGGGACGACAATACTACGAGTCGCAGGGGTGTCCTAAGAGCTTGAGTTGTTTCTCAAAGGGGGGTCCATAGGCATGCCAAAGTGAGAGTTTATTGGTGTAGTGAACCCGTCTAAAACACCAGATTGAGGGGTCGCACAAGTGTCTCTAAATAGGTTGGTTTTCCTAAAATGTAGGTATAAATTATAAGGGAAAATGTTCTAAGGATGAATTTTGAGATAGTTAGATTATCAAGCACAAAATGCTCTAGTAGCGGTATATAAGGAGTGGGACCCAAGTGGGTATCAACTCCTTACTTATTTTAAGCAAATAATTGCATAAAACCCTATTCTTTCACAACTACATAATAATAACCTTCAAATAAATGGGTGCATAGTTTATTCTCAAACTATTGGCAAAAGAAGCATTGTTTTGTGGTAGCAGAATAGTGGATCTAACTATTACAAAATTGTTGTTCATGTTTGACATTGTGGCTACAAAGGGTAACTAAAAAGACATGCAATATAAACTAGTATGATTGATTTTTGGTTATAAACATGCTCATCTCAAAACATATCCTGAAGCTAGTCTTGAGTAACTCCTCCTACTTCCTGAGCCTCAGGTTGTGTGACCTCTGGGTGGGTTGAAAACAACACCCAAGAGAGGAGATAAAAAAGAGAGGATGTCAGCATAACGCTAAGCAGATGAAGAGCAAAATAATTGGGCATGAATTAAATAAAGAGAATATTTGACTATAGAGATGTCAATCATGAGATATCCAAAGGAGAAGAGTTTTTCAAAAGATTTAACATGTCTAAAAAATAAGGCAATAATTAACAAGCATATGATTATTAAAAGGAGTCTTTCCATATACTTGAACATCAACAATAACATAAATATAAATAGTTGCATGGTGGGTAAAAAATAGACTAGCATATACTAAAAGGAGGGTAGGAATCTATGTATTCCATACCAAGAGCATGACTAAAACCTTAGTGCCAAACCAAATATAATAGTGCAGGGGGACAAAAACCTTAGTGCATTGGTAGGAAGATTAAAAACTCAATGCATAAATTAATATATTGTAGGAGAGTATAACTTCAATGTAGTGGTTGCAGGACTAAGACTTAAGTGCCTCAAACAAACATGGTGTCAGTACTTCTAGTTATGACTAGTCAATCACACATGAAAATAGGGAAGGCAAGATAAAGTATATTCATACTCAACTACAACATCATATTATCATCAAATGGCATTAGAGGACCCATTAAATAGAAAGGTTAGGTAAAAGACCATGAATGTTGTATTTTCATATCATGAGTAACAAATTAGTTAGATAAACACAAAGAAGTGTACTTTCCAATAGATGGTAATTTTAATCCAAGACAAATCAAAAATTAGTTTATGACTCATGTAGTAAAGGGATGTTTAGTCATGTTAATTCCCAATTTAAATATAGTGGATGGACATACCTTTACTTGAGTATAAAAATTAGAGACCAAAAGTCTACCCTTCCAAGTCTAGACTCACCTCAAACCTACATTCTTGTAAACTATATTAGGATTCAATAATGTAGTATAGGATGAAACCCTAGAGATCCATATCTTTAGGAAAACCCTAGATCCATTTATGATATTAACCTATAAAGAGGGTTCAACGCTAATGATTATTCATATGGTCCAAGTTCTTAGTTTTGTTCATTATAATTTTCCATAAGTTAATTAATAGAGGATATGAGAAAGTAAAACCCTAAATATCACATCTTTAAAACTTTGGAGTTAGGAGATGAAAACAAAACCAAAATATAGATAAATCTCAGGATTCCTGAACATATTTTCTTATATTTTTAAAGTTTCTAGTAAAAATTTATGTTTTTTATAAGATTCATATTATTTAGTGATTTATTTGTGAAAATTTACATTAAAATTTACCCAAATGACCTTGCATTATTATCCTAAACTATAGGGTGTGACTAAGTGTTGTAATCCAATTATTGACAAACTGATTTTGTGGTTAATCAGAAAGGGAAAAAGGTAATCTGACAAAAATACCCTTGCGAAAGGATTCTGAGGAGTTGCAAGAACATGGGTGAAAAAGTAAAACCTGCATGCTTGTCTTCTATCTTTCTATGACACACCATGGATGCAGCACTAAGCAATACAACTCGATGCCAAGAAAGAGGAAAAACTCTTTAGTTGATGATTTCACAAATGCAACACGACCAAAATGAAGACAGTGATTTGTAGAGCCTTACCCCCAAATCTATCGCTCGATGGAAGCATGAGCTAGGGTTGTCGACCTCCAACATTCAGGACAAAAGACAACTTGAATGCGATCGAAACCACAGTGTGAGTAGAAATTAGAAGCGGGAAATGCTTGCTCGCGATGTGGCAAGCCTCATGGTTGTTATATATATATATATATATATATATATATATATATATATATATATATATATATATATATATATATATATATATA
Organism: Alisma plantago-aquatica; assembly: GCA_963693085.1. NCBI lineage: Eukaryota > Viridiplantae > Streptophyta > Magnoliopsida > Alismatales > Alismataceae > Alisma > Alisma plantago-aquatica. Next base: position 1,983,004,690 of record OY856409.1, read on the forward strand.
TATATATATATATATATATATATATGGGTGTTCATTCGTTGCCCGCACGGGTAGCCTGGATTTTCGCTACCCGGCAGCCAAAAAAGTAACTCTCAGGCCCAAAAAGTAACTATGATGTCAAAAAAGTAACTATGGTGAACCAAAAGTAACTACACGAATAAAAGAGTAACTCTGTACAAAATATACAACATATATATATAAGGACGGGTTTTTTGATTTTGGAGGGGCAAATGATATTATTTTTGGCTCAAAGTTTTTGGAGAGCTAGACAAAATAGTCTTCTACAATTTTGAATTTTTTTTTGAAAAAAAGTGGTTGGAAGGGTGTGCGGATAGCTACCCGCGCGGGCAATAAAGATGGGCCCTATATATATATATATGTGTGTGTGTGTGTGTGTGTGTGTACACACACACACACACACACACATATATATATATATATATATATATATATATATATATATATATATATATTTATAATATGATGTGGAGTTAGGGCATTTGTGCTTATGGCTTGGAGAAGCTTGGGCCCCAAGTTTAGACATTTCTTGAATTTTTTGAATATGATTCAAATAAAGTATGATTGGATGAGAATTTTGATAAGGAAACTAGTGGAGAAGAAATCTAGAGAAAAGATTAGGTGTGGAGGAGTGAATCAGGTTTTTAATTTATCGCGTTCAAAACTATCAGTTTCCTTTCTTGTGTGAGGTGGAAGTCAAAGAACTTACATCTGATATACAAGTGTTACGACCCCACCTCCCGATAACCCCCAATTAAAGGAGACCGAGAGGTCGAAGCCGCACCCATGACTTCGGGATCAAAGGTTCGACAATTAACCAAGAATAATTATCAAATTTTAACATACTAAACTGAAAAGCTGTAAGAAAATAAACTTTGCATACCTTTTGAAATTTTGGATTTCTAACTTCTATCCACATAATGATTCTACGCTAACTAATCCTCCTTGTATTTTTCTTCATGTATTTCACAATGTGACGATTTACTATTTGTCCTTTTGGCTTGTACCTAAAACGCCGACAAACAAAACGTCGGTCAGCCGAAGCTGGTATGTGGGGGAAACAATAATCTTGCAACTATGATAACCATGTAATCATTGAATTAATCATTAATCAATTAAGATTACATTTTAAATATAACATCCGCGATCCACGAGTACCCTATCCTCTGTGCTATCCCTGCAGTGGACCTGGATCCTACCTTCCTTATGGTAGATCCCCATTAAACCCCTCATGGTTCACCCTATAGGTGAACCAATTTCTAGGGTTGAGTCACATGGCACTACTCGTAAGTAGCCCACTCCTTAACTCATGGAAGGCTAACGAGTCGCATGGCACTACACGTAGGTAGCCCAATTTCTAACTCTCAGTAACCTAGACCTTGCTCTAGGATTACCCCCTTTTTAGCCTTTTCAAAGTAACAGAGGTGGACCCGAATCTAGCCAGTTATATATACTCATTTATAGTGATAATCATAGTCACTTTATAGTTGCATGAAATAAATAAACATACAACAGTTTAGTTGCATTCCATGCGATTAAACATACGAGAATCCATCGGAAAACTAACTCGAGTAGTCATAAGCGTAACCACATACCTGACTTGGCGAGTCGTGCAGATTATTCAACATATACTTCATGTGTATACAATCAAGTCAATCAACAGATCCAAGCAAGTAATTCAATCACCACATAGTTCCTGAAATAAATATGTACTCTATTTATTACACACTTTATCAAGAATCTACTTTATTGACTTGGATTCACTTTCTAGGGTTTCTAATCCGCATTAAGTATTCATTAATACTCATTAGGGTTTCTTAGATCAATTTTTCGAATTTTACCTCTTTTAGGTTAACCAACTCTAATAGTACTCTTTTCCATTTATATAAACCCTAATTGCTCAAACTATTCATTTAATAATCTTTTATACCCAAAATTGTCTTAGGATCATCATATCCCTATTTAATTATAGATTTGAACAATTAAAACATTTAAAAGTCATATTCACCTAAATTAGGTTTTTCAAGCTCGTTAATGCATAATCATGCACAAAACCCTAAATTAAACTAATTATATAAAGAGATTATCTTTTTAGATCTTATTTTCACTTTGATGAACAATAGACTTAAATTATCCATTTATCAACATTAAAACCATCTATCATCAAATCTAAGGGTTTTTCATTAATTAAATCATTAAAGATGATAGCTTTATGTACTTTTCATATTTCAGCATATTTATGTACATAATCTTCAAATTAAACTAATTACGTACAAAGATCACCCTTTTCGATCTTAATGCACCTTTTTGCATTTAACAGGTTAATATCAACTCTTATGATCCATTAAACCCTGTTAAACACATTAATCAGATCAGGGTTCCTTAATTTTTAAAGTATTAAAGATGATTACTTCCATTAATTTTCGGATTGCAAAAAGAATCAGACTTCAAACATAATTTATTTGGATTCCTCTCGTTCCGAGGATCAATTTTCATATAAGTTTCGTCTAAATCCGAGTTACGGTTTGCTAGATATAATTTTCACAAAAATTCACTTACTTGACCAATTGGAAGAGGCCACGTCACCCTTTGCCCATGCAATGCGCTGCACCTGTTTTGGGAATATTTCGAATTGACCAAAAAGCCCCCGGGTAAGTGATCTGTTTGTTTAGCCCGTGGAGGGGCGTTTCTGTCCAACGACCAAGGGGTCGTCTCCCACCTTCGGCCAGCCCTAGCGGCCGCCACCTGCAGACCTGCGCGGGTTGGTTCTTCCTCCCCCCAGGCCGCGATCGATGCCGGAACTTGTTGCTCTCACTCCGTCCTTCTCTGGCACACCCAGGGTGCCCTTTTTCTCGTGGTTAAGTGGTCTGTCCCCGCTCTTTGGCCATGCGTTTGCAGACGACATTGCAGCCCGACGGCTGCTGTTGTGTGCACTCCAGGGCATGGCTTCCATGGTCGTGAGTATCGTTGACACCGTGGTTCAGTCGGCTACCTCTACAAACCATTGTTGGTTTATCATTGCTTCCTGGTTGTGCCACACTACTCGGTTAGGGTTTATGGACAAAACGAGGAAGAAGAATAAGAAGAAGAAATATGGGATTCTCTGGACTCGAGGCTAAGGGGTCTACCCCTTTTATGGGGGAGGATATCCTCGCCCTAAGGTGTCCCTTCTAAGAGGAAACAAAGTCCTCTCCCTTTGGGGAAACCTATTCCTTCTATGAGAAGCAACTCTCTCTGTCTTTCTTAATTTCCTTCAGCAATCCTTCTTCTTCAATATTCTCTCCTTTTGATGCTAGGATTTTCGAAAATTATTTCCATTATCTTTCTTGTACTTATGTTGGCACGAAATTATATACCTCCTTGAGTAAGAAATACTTCCTTAAAATCAATATTACATAATTCATTAATAATGCAATACATTATCCTCTTATTTTGCCTTTTTAGCATTTTCTCTTTCTTTCCTCTTTATTGGGACTCCTTGGATCCCAAGACATTCCATTATTTAGAAATTCTTTCCATAGGATACTCATTATCTTCCTAGATGCATCTAAATGCATTATTTCCCATTATCATGTGTGTTTCTTATTAAAATATTTCTTTTTGAGGATTTCTCTTCATTTCTCTTTAATTTTCCTCATTGGCATTCCTTTTATCATTAGAAATCTCATGGATACGAAATTTCCCCAAGAAATCTCATTTATGTCTCTTTCCACTCATTTTCCACTTTTTATCATCATTTTCAATTTATTTCTTAATAAAGAAATACTTAATTAAACTTTTATTTTTCTTATTGCTCTCTTTTTGGAACCTTGGACTCCTTGGTATCCAAGGAACCCAAGAGGCACGAAATCCTCTTTGGATTTGCCTTCTAGAGGTTTCTACATATTTCTTTTCTTAAAAATTCAATTATCCATTTATTAATTGAATTTCCTTGTTATTTGGGCCCAATAGTCAATAAAGCCCAAAACACAATCAATCAAGGCTATTGTGAATGGAATCTATTTAACCAAAACAAAACATATCATTATTTGTTCAATTATCTTTAATATGAGAAATTACATTTCTCACTATTTGAACCCAAAAATTGGGGTTATAACAACAATCCTATGATAGGGAATATCACACACATCAACTAAGGTTGTAGGTCTATATGATAGCACAAACAAAATCATTTCCAAATCAGATTTGGACTAAACTCACAATTAAATAATTTCCTTTTTATTTCCCAATGAAATTGGAATGTGCAAAATGTCCAAATAAAGTGAAACTTGGCAAGTAGACTAATATGAACCTAAAGAATTTGATTTTAAATCAATTTTTCCTTTTGGAAACTATTAATGCACAAAACTCATGACTTGAAGAAAAACTTACTCTTAACATATTAATGTATTACTTTATCATTTAATACTCAAATTTCGTGTGTGACTACCTCTTACTCATGCCTATCCGTGGGAAAAGGTTTAGGAGATTTGTTTTGAACTTAAATCCTTCAAATTGGTGAACTTGCACAATCTAGGTCCAAATTAGTACATCATACATATTTCTTGCATTAAAGCCTTCTATAATTGATTTATTGGTCAAAACTATATTTTTCATTATTATTGACATTCTAGAAACATTTTTATTTAAGATAGGAGTTCCAAAATAAGATACCATATGGAGAAGGGGAAATTTTGAATATATACCTATGTTTGGGAATGTTACCACACTCCATCCCTTAAAGAAGATTTCATCTTTAAATTAAAACAACCTAAACTAAGACTCCATATTATACATCTATGTTGTGAGTATAGTTTTATTGTATAGATTGGTGTAACATTTCCTCAAGGATGCCAAATATGTATTACCAAGGTGGTCCACTTAGAGAAGTCTACTCAGGTACCCTAGATAGGATGTAGTTATTCTAGATGTAAAATGTTTGATAAATAGCTCAAGAGTTAGCTAATGTGTTTAAAGCCAAACATCCTTAACTAGTTCTGTACTCCTTAAAGACTAAAGGTTTGGGGGGCCCACCTAGAGAAAGGATCATTCTAAAACCTAACTATTCATTATGTATGGATAGTATGAGGTTCGAAAACTATGTCCCAAACTATTTACCCATCATAGGTTTATTTCAGTCAAGGGTATCAGGTTTACCTAACAAGTTAGATGTTTTGTCTCAAAGGGTCCTTATGCATCCAAACCTTTACATAGTGGTGACTTGGTTTTTGAAAACATCTACAAAGTTCCAAAACTTTTCTTTTGTATTCATAATATATAAATATATATATTGTCATTCAAAAATCTGTGAGATAATCTAGAAATTGGCACCAAAATCAATATGAATCCAAGTCACCATCCATAACCTCTCAACTAACTATTTTATTTTGGTCAAGTTCAAGGAGGTGTCCAAAACCTATGAATGTCCTAGATGCTCCAAAATCACACTTCTGACTCAGGCTAAACCCTTGAGACATGTACTATCACATAATAACCTTCATGTAATCCTTATAGATATCACTTTCCTTCTATATGCTAAAGTGAACAATCATAAACTGGTTTGGATTAAGGTAATTGCATAGGAAAAGGGGTTAGGTGTATGTTACATTCATGCATTGCATGATTGTCTTCAATACCAAAACATCTAGAGAAAAAACATGACCTACACCTCTCAATAGGCGGTCTTCCTCAATTGTTTGGATGGTTCCTTGAAGGTTTCAGTGGATGGTGTGGTGGTTGTTGTTGTTGCACAAGTGCATGAGAAGGGGATGGTCCTCTGTAAAGTTGTGAGCATTGTGGTATCATATGCGAAACTAAACCACAATTGTGGAAGATCAGTTATTTACAATTTCTCTAGACGTTGGACTCTCCCAAGATGCACTGGACAGGAGAATGGTGATGATGACATCCCAGGAACTTTGTGTATGTCTGCTTTTCACCTAGATATTTTCTCTTGTTGCTACTATTACTATTCATTGAAACTTGATATCTCAAATAAGACTCAATAGTTAAATTGTTATCGATCATTTGTTGGAAGGTAAGAGGAAGCTATGGGACAAGAGCATGATCCTCATGGTAGTTCAGTCCTTCCAATAATATAGTAGACGTTTTATCTTCACAAAACTAATATCTTGGTACTCAAGCAATAGGAATTTTTACACATACACAGGAATAGACATGGAACTTGCTTCTGTTGACTCAAGGTCAATTAGGTCAATGTTGACTCATGTCTAAATTGACTAAACCCATGTTTTGATGACGAGTAACCATTCCACATATTGGTGTATAATGTCTCTACTTGAGTAATTTTAGATTAGGTATAGACACACTCCAAATGCCCTAACTTGCACATATCAAATTGGAGAAAAGACAAGTCAAAGTCAATACAAGTGCACATTTTGTTAATATGATGTAAATCCATTAGAATCATGTTGTAAATCACTTGTAATGATTGTATGACTTGTAATTAAGCTTAGAAAAAATCAGGAGCACTTAGATCGAATGTTTAAGCACTCAAAAGCCATTTTCCAAAATTCACATCAGGCTATTCATTGGTCGAGTTCTATGAGTTGCAAACTCGACCGATCCTGATTGGATCTTGAAAATGAATTTTGATCGATCGAGTTTACACTACACAGAACTAGACCGATGGAGTACATGAACAATTTGATTTTCATTGGTCAGTCGAGTTTCCCCAGGACAAACTCGACCGATGGTCTGAATATCGACTTTGTCTTTTACTCTATCCGTCGAGTTACCCTTATAGAAACTCGACCGATTGCACTGTACGGAAAAGTGCTTCTAGCCATTGTGGAGTTGCAACAAGTGAAAATATATCCGTTGCAAGCCACAAATTGGCTAGTTTTCATTCTCAAGTGTTCCCAAAGGCTAAGAGGCATCCCCAGATATAAATAGGACCCCTTGGGCTTCATTCCAAGGTTGAGCATTCAATGCAAACTCTATGTGAGGTTCCTATTCTATATTTGAGTGCTTACTACAGCCTCCTCTCTCTCTCTAAGCTTAATCACTTACTAAATCCATTAGAGTGAGTAGGAGATTTGTAAGAGAGCTAGTCCTACATGTATATCTTGTGAGGCTCTCACTTCCACCACCTCCCCATCTCTCATTTCAATCATGAAGATGAAGGTTCTCTCTCTTGGCTAAGAGAGGTGAAGAACAAGGGAAGGCGTCCCTTGGTGAAGATCAACGCTGAAGACTTGAAGCTAGAGTGGGTAAACTCTTGGTGAAGGCAGAAGACTCCTTGCTCAAGTGGGTAAGTCCTTGGTGGAAGCTTCTCCAAGTGAAGGGGAAGTCAAAGTAGGAAGATCCAAGAAGAGTGGGTAATTCCTACAAGGCTGAAGACTTGTGCAAGAGTAGGTAAGTCCTTGGAAGAAGATGAAAGACTCCTTGCAAAGTGGGTAAGTCCTTGGTAAGGTTGAAGACTCTTTGTATTGGATAGGTAAGTCCTTTGTTTGGTCATGTATTGTAAGTCTTATGAATGAATATAAGAATGTAATGGTTAGAAAATCCTAGAGGTTGACCTCTCTAGGTAAGTGGACTGACATACTTCTAGTTTGTAGTATGGAACCACTCTAAATAGCTTGTCTACTTGTGTTTGCTCAATCTCTCTCATCCTTGCTATGCATGTTTTAGTTGCACTCAAATTACCTATTTAGCAACCTTATCTTATCATATATCTTGAAGGTTTAATGAATTTTGTTTAAGTGAATGCAACTCTAATCACCCCCCCTCTAGAGAATCTAATCACCCATCTAGGATCCAACAATTGGTATCAAAGTGGGCTTCTCCAAGCATACTTCAACAAGTAGGAGAAGATGGGTGACTACCAAGGAGGGAGATACTTGATCAGCCTACCAATCTTTGATGGGAGTAATTTCCTCTATTGGAGAAGAAGGCTTCAATTCTACATCCAAGGATTAAGTCTTGAGATGTGGCAAATGGTGAACAACCCATACATGCTACCAAAGACAAAGATTGAAGAATGGGATGAAGCTACCTTGAAGAAAGCAACCTTGGATGCTAGAGCCATGCACATCCGCTATGTCTGCATGACCCCCACCAAGTTCAACCAGATTTCTTCATGTGAAACAGTCCCTGAGGTATGGAGAAAGTTATGCATCACTTATGAAGGGACATATCAAGTGAAGGAAAGAAAAGTCTACATGCTCAAAGGGCTGCTTGAGAACTTCAAGATGGGAAAGGAGGAGAGGATAGCCAACATGTACTCAAGGCTCAACACCATTGTGAATGGTCGTGTTGTTCTAGGACATCCTATCTCTAGTGGAGAGATCAACTCAAAGATCCTTAGGACTCTCCCCAAGAGGTGGGAACCCAAGGTGACTTCCATTGAAGAAGCAACGTCTCTTAAGGATATTCCTATTGAAGAGCTCATTGGAAATCTACAAGCACATGAAGCCACACTTGACAAGAGGGAGGAAGTAGAAAGACAAGAAGAGAAAGAACTCAAGAGAATGAAGAAGGTTGAAATGAAGGCTCAAATCAAGGCCATTGTTGATCAAGCCTATCCATCCTCTCAAGTTGAAGAAGATGCCATGTACTCCAAGGGTAGATTCTACAAAGGCAAGTCCTCCTCCATCCGGTGCTTCACATGTGGAAAGAAGGGTCACTACAAGGAAGATTTCCCACAAGGCAAAAAGACCCATCTTCACAAGAAGAAGGAGAAATGGCACTCAAGCTCAAGTGGCTCCTCCGACTCAAGCTCAAGTGAAGATTCAAGTGAAGGATCAAGCTCAAGCTCTAGTAATGAAGGAGAATGCCATTTTGCTCTTATAACATCAACAAGTAAGGACTCAAGTGAGGTAAATCTAAACTCTTTAGATAAAGAATCATTGATTGCTATTATTTATGATACTTGTGCCTCTCTTAAATCTTTTAAAAGAAAAAGGAAAAAGCTTGCTAGAATTGTTGATAATTTGCATGTAGAATTAAATGATCTTGAACATGCTAATTCTTGCTTGCTTGATGATAAAAATGCTTGTCTTAGCCAAGTAGACTCTCTTAAACTTGAAAATGCTAGTTTGCTTGATAAGATTAGATTTCTAGAAGCTCAACCTCTCATGCCTAGTTCTAATGAAGAGCATACTTTAATTGTTGATTCTCTCATGCATGATATTGATGTTCTTAAATTTGAAAACAAGAACAAAGATTTTGTTTTGCAAGAATTAGAAATAGAAAATGCCTCCTTGCTTGCTAAAATCAACGTGCATGAATCTTATTCTAGTTCTACTGGTAGAGAGAATGATTTTGTTGCTCTTCATATTGATAGATATTCTTATTTAACTAAAGCTCTTTGCTTAGAAAATGATATTCTACATGCTAGAGATAATATCAATGATTTGTCTTCTACTATTGCTTCTCTTAAGCATGATAATGATAGTTTGAGATCCTCTTTTCAAAAATTCTTAGTTGGTAAAATGAGTCTTAATGTCATCCTACACCATTCTACTAAAAAAATTGGTAGACATGGTTTAGGATATGATAGTAGTCAAAGGAACATCAAAGATAAAGGACCTCCAATCTTCCATGGAGAATCCTCTAGTTCCAAGACTATGGGAACATGCAACTATTGCAATGAAATTGGTCATTATTCTACTTGTTGTCCTTTTAGGAAAGCACCCAAGAGCAATAGGACATGGGTTGCTAAACTAACCCCTCTGGACCCAAAAACATGATTGGGGACCATTTCATCTTTCTTCTTGTAGGTACTTACAAATGGATTGACTTGAGCTATTGAATTGCTAATTGACTTCTCAATCCACATGAAAGAAGAAAGGTGAGATGTGTAGAGGGTGACAACAAGTAGAAGAGGAATGGTAAGAACAAAGGTAAAGGTTTCTCTTGCTTATAACCATTTCTAACTTGTTTTTATCAAGTTAGTGTGCACTATACAAATGGTTTTTGAGTCAAAAGTGGTATTTTGTGTTTCTCTTCACACTCTTACTCAAAAACTATTTCTAATGCTTCTATAGTGCATTACTAACTTGCTTAGATATGTTTGGATATGGTTTGTATATTTAGCATGCCTTTAAATATGTTTTTATGAAACATATGTGCTTTTTTGACAGCTGCTCTATCGATTGAGTTTTCCCTATTTGAAACTCGATCGATAGGCACCTATGGGTGTTTCCAACAGCTGTCATCAGTCGAGTTGTCAATACACAAAACTCAACCGATAACACTGTGCACAGAATATACATTTGGCTAATTGAATGAGAATTTCTCTCTCAACTAGAGTTTCTCAACCAATAGCCTTATTCCTTGGCACTATCATTTGGTACCTTTATATATGCATATTTCCTTGTTCTAAATTTCCTATATTGCTTACAACTCTATCTCTCTAATTTCTCTAAATTGGTATATCTATATCTTCCAATTACTTGCTTTGAGTTGTTTTGCAGGTTTTGATGATGATCTTTTTGGATCTCTTGGTTGTGTCTAAAATTGCTTCCGTTGTACTCTAACTTGCTACATCTATCTAGGTATATATCTTATTTTGATACAACCTTAAGGTTCTTAGTGGTAATCATCCTTTGGTAATGGTGCATATTTGTTAGTAAGTTATATGCTTTCATGCTTCTAAAATTGCATATCTCTCTGTTTGGATATATCTCTACATCTACTTACAGCTTGCTCTATCTTGTGTATCTTTTGTTATCTCTTTCTATGATCTAGATCCTACTAGTAGTCCTAACTTGTGATATCATCTACTAGTAGTTCAAATACATGTAGTTCTAACCTTGTTTATAATTGGCATCTTTGCTCATCTATATGCTATGCTTGTATCTTGTCTCATACATGCTCAACATTGTTCCTTGAATTGCATATCTACTATCTTGAGTTGCTTGCATAACATTGTGATGCAGGGTACATAGATCTACATTATATGTAGAAATTGGAGTATTTTTGGATTTTATGCAGATTTTGCTCCAGTTTCAGTTTTTGGTGCAAGACTAGTGTTTTTCATGCAGAAACAACCTTCTGAGCAAGGCTCATCGCTAAGCCATGAGCCCTATCACTTTTTGGGAAAATTCTGTCATCTTGAGGGTCAAAATTGCATTTTATTGTTTTTCTGCAACACTTTATCTTGCATTTTGGGTTGTTCAAGTATATGCTTTAACTTGCTTTTCTTTCTAAGCTTGGACAAGCCCCTATCTATTCTCTTCTACTCTCCTTATATATATTTGTATTATCTCCTTTCTCTTTAACAAGTGATGTTTCTTATTTTCTTCATACCCCCACTTTTTGAAATGACAAAGGGGGAGAAATGTATGTCTTCTTTTGACAAAATAGGGAGAAGGCATGTCTTACATGAGGAGGAAAAGCATGTTCATGTAAAGGGAGAAGGTAAAGGGGAGAAGACATATATGAGTAGAAGACATAGTACTCTATAAATGTTATGAAAGCTAACCATGCAGGAGAAATAGCATCAATTAAGGGGGAGTATGAAAACTCCATGCGCATCAATTGCGGGGGATCATATCAACTCCATTCTATTGAAACCCCTAGGTTTCTCCGAAGGTATGATTTTACTTGAAAGTTTTCAATACATTTATGGAATGGTTTGTCATCTTCAAGAAGGGGGAGAATGTTGACTCAAGGTTAATTAGGTCAATGTTGACTCACGTCTAAATTGACTAAACCCGTGTTTTGATGACGACTAACCATTCCACATATTGGTGTGTAATGTCTCTACTTGAGTGATTTCAGATTAGGTATAGACGCACTCCAAATGCCCTAACTTGTGCATATCAAATTGGAGAAAAGACAAGTCAAAGTCAATACAAGTGCACATTTTTGTAATATGATGTAAATCCATTAGAATCATGTTGTAAATCACTTGTAATGATTGTATGACTTGTAATAAAGCTTAGAAAAAATCAGGAGCACTTAGAACGAATGTTTAAGCACTCAAAAGCCATTTTCCAAAATTTACATCAGGCTGTTCATCGGTCGAGTTCTGTGAGTTGCAAACTCGACCGATCCTGATTGGATCTTGAAAATGACTTTTGATCGGTTGAGTTTACACTACACAGAACTCGAACGATGGAGTACATGACCAATTTGATTTTCATTGGTTGGCCGAGTTTCCCCAGGACAAACTCGACCGATGGTCTGAATATCGGCTTTGTCTTTTACTCTATCGGTTGAGTTTCTATAAGGGAGTTTCAACAAGTGAAAATATATATGTTGCAAGCCACAAAATGGCTTGTTTTTGTTCTCAAGTGTTCCCAAAGGCTAAGAGGCATCCCCAACTATAAATAGGACCCCTTGGGCTTCATTCCAAGGTTGAGCATTCAATGCAAACTCTATGTGAGGTTCCTATTCTATAGTTGAGTGCTTCCTACAGCCTCCTCTCTCTCTCTCTCTAAGTTTAATCACTTGCTACATTCATTAGAGTGAGTAGGAGATTTGTAAGAGAGTTAGTCCTACATGTATATCTTGTGAGGCTCTCACTTCCACCACCTCCCCATCTCTCACTTCAATCATGAAGATGAAGGTTCTCTCTCTTGGATAAGAGAGGTGAAGAAGAACAAGGGAAGACATCCCTTGGTGAAGATCAAGGTTGAAGACTTGAATCTAGAGTGGGTAAGCCCTTGGTGAAGGCAGAAGACTCATTGCTTAATTGGATAAGTCCTTGGTGGAAGCTTCTCTGAGTGAAGGTGAAGTCAAAGGCGGAAAATCCAAGAAGAGTGGGTAATTCCTACAAGGCTGAAGACTTGTGCAAGAGTAGGTAAGTCCTTGGAAGAAGGTGGAAAACTCCTTGCAAAGTGGGTAAGTCCTTGGTAAGGTTGAAGACTCTTTGTATTGGATAGGTAAGTCCTTTGTTTGGTCATGTATTGTAAGTCTTATGAATGAATATAAGAATGCAATGGTTAGGAAATCCTAGAGGTTGACCTCTCTAGGTAAGTGGACTGACATACTTATAGTTTGAAGTATGAAACCACTCTAAATAGCTTGTCTACTTGTATTTTCTCAATCTCTCTCATCCTTGCTATGCATGTTTTAGTTGCACTAAAATTACCTATTTAGCAACCTTATCTTATCATATATCTTGAAGGTTTAATGAATTTTGTTTAAGTGCATTCATCTCTATTCACCCCCCCTCTAGAGTATCTAATCACCCATCTAGGATCCAACAACTTCAAGATATAGAACTCTACTTCTTTCTTTCTAGGGGAGGAAGTATAGATGTACTTCTCATGGAATAGTGTCAATAATTGTTCCTAAGACAAAGTGGAAGTGTCACAAATTTGAGTTATCCCGTCCGCCAGACATGTGCTGGTCCATCTAGTACATAAGAGGCAAAATGGACCTTCTGGTGAATAGGGCATGACATGTCCTTACGAGTTTGTTCTAAGGCTAAAACCTAGTCATCTACTTTATCGATCATCACCACTTCTCCTTAACCCTTGAAGTAAGGTTGTTGCATCTTCACAAAGTTAGTGAGTACTCCTTCAAATTGACATAAACATGAGGGGTGTTCAGTTTTCCCATAACCAATGTGGTGATAAACTGTCGTATCAATGCTAACTCATATTCAAGGGAGATGTCAATCAAAGTAGTATTCGTGGGGAAGACAACACCCTGAGTCACATGGGTCTTAGTTGTCTCTCAAAGGGGGATCCATCGAGATGAAAACAAGGGTTTATCAGTGTAGTGAACCTATCTGAAAGACAAGACTGAGGGGTTGCACTAGTGTCGCTAAATAGTTTTTTTTTAAAATGTAGGTATAACTTATAAGGGAAAAGTTTTTAAGGACGAATTCTGAGATACTTAGATTACCCAGCACAGATATACTTGGATACCATCTTGTAAGGAGTGGGACCCGAGAGGGAATTCACTCCTTACTTAATTTAAGAAGATAATTGCATAAAACCCTATAATAACCTTCAGTTAAAAGGGTGCAAAATATTTTCTCAAACAGATTGGTAAAAGAAACACTATTTTATATCAGTGAAAAAGTGAATCTGACGATTACAAAAATTCTTGTTCAGGTTTGACATTAGGGCCACAAAGGGTAACTAACAACATATGAAATATAAACTAGTAGGATTGGTTTGTAGTGAGAAATTTTCCCATCTCATAAGACATCTTGAATCTAGTCTTAAGCAACACCTCCTACTTCCTGGACCTCAGGTTATGCAACCTATGTGTGGATTGAAAACAACACCCAGAAGAGGAGAGAAATAAGAGAAAGGACGTCACCATAATGCTGAGAACATGTAGAGTAAAATAATCGAGCATTAATTAAAGCAAGAGAAGATTTGACTAAAGAGATGATCAATAATGAGATATCCAAAGGATAAGAGTTTTTGAAAAGCTTTAACATTTCCAAAAGATGAGGCAATTATTAACAAGGATATAATTATTAAAAGAAGTCATTTTGTATACTTGAACATTAATAATAACGTAAAGATAAATATTTGCATGGTGAGTAAAACATAGACTAGCATATACTAAAAAGTAGGATAGGTATACACATATTTCATACCAAGGGTAGGAAGACTAAAACATTTGTGCCAAACAAAATATAATGGTACAGGAGGATGAAAATCTCAGTGCACTAGTAGGAGGATTAAATCTCAATGCCTAAATTAATATATTGCAGAAGGACTATAACCTCAATGATGTGGTTGGAGGACTAAGCCCTTAGTGCATCAAAAAAACATTATGTCACTACTCATAGTTATGAATAGTCAATCACACATGCAAATAGAGAAGGAAACATTAAGTATAGTCATACTCAAGTAAAACATCATATTATCATCAAATGGGGTCATAGGGCCAATTAAGTAGATAGGTTAGGTAAAAGACCATGAATGTTGTATTTTCATATCATGAGTAATGAATCAATTAGATAAACACAAAGAAGAGTACTTTAGAAGAGATGGTAATGGTATTCCAAGAGAAATCATAAACAATTTATGCTTCATGTAGGAAAGGGATATTTAGTCATGCTAATTCCCAACTTATACAGAATGGATGCACAATATAAATTAGAGACCAAAATATTACGTTTCCAAGTCTGAACTCACGTCAGACCTACATTTTTGTACATAAATTAGGGTTCAATAATGTTGCACCAAGATGAAACATTGAAATCCAAATCTTTCGAAATACCATAAATCAATTTATGATTTTAACCTAGAAAGAGGGTTCAATTCTACTGATTATATGGATGATCCAAGTTCTTAGTTTTGTTCATTATACTTTTTTCTAAGTTAATAAATAGAGGATAAGAGAAAGAAAAATCATAAATCATGTCTTTAAATTTTGGAGATGAAAACCAAACCAAAAGATAGAGAAAAATCTCATGATTTCATAGCATATTTTTTATGCTTTTTGGAGATTCCAGTAAAAAAAATATGATTTTTACAAGATTCAAATTATTTACATTTTGATTTATGGATTGACATTATAATTTACCAAAATGACCTGCTTTGTTATCCTAATTTGTAGGGTGTGATGGGGCATTATAATTTAATTAGTGACAAATTGATTTTGTGGTTAATTAGAAAGGGAAAAGGGTGATCAGATAGAAATACCCTTGCAAAAGAATTTTGAGGAGCTGCATGAACATGGGAAAAAATTTAAAACTTGCATTCTTGTCTTGCAGCTTACTACCATGTGCCATGGGTGTGGCACAAAGTAACACAACTCGAGGCTAAGAAGGGAACACTCTTTAGGTGATGATTTTGTAAATACAACAAGACCAAAATGAAGGTGATGAGTTGTAAAACCTTACCCCCAAATCTATTACCTGATGAAAATAGGAGCTAGGGTTGTTAAGCTCCAAAAGTCAGGGCAAAAAGACAACTTGACGGTTGTCTAAACAACAGTGGAAGGAGAAATTAGAAATGGAAATGCTTGCATACGATGTGTAAAACCTCGTGGTTGAGTTAGATATATATAGGATGTGTAGTTAGGGCTTCTATGCTAATGGCTTGGAGAAGCTTATGACCCATGCTTGTCAGTTTCTTTAATTCTCTGAGATAGGATTCAAATAAGTTATGATCAGATGCAAATTTTGAAAAGGAAACTAGTGGAGAACAAATCTCAGGCAAAGATTAGGTGAGTAGGGAGGAATCGGGTTTTTGATTGATCGAGTTAAAAATTGTCAATTTCCTTTCTTGTGTGAGGTGGAAGACAAAGAATTATCCATCTGATCTGCGATCCAACGATAGGGAATATGGTGTGCATTAGCTAAGGTTGTGGGTCCGCATGATAGCATGACCAGAATGTTACACCAAAATCCCACGATAACCTACAATCATGATATTAGGGCATAAGTTGAGGATTTAATAGGAAACTATACCTCTTTATAATAAATTCACATATTATTGAAAGTCATTTTATTTTCTCTAATTTATTTCTTATTCATTACTACTTTCTTCTTGTTAGTTATCCTTGTCATTTTTATCATATAGAATAATCATCTCTAACTTTAAAATATTCAAGGTAAGAATGGATTATTCATCATTCTTGCAATCCTTGCAAAAACTTATTTTATATCACACTTTGGTCATGTTGCAATTCTTATTTTGTTCAAATCACACTTCTTGCATTTCAAATCTATGTCTTATCCCCCATTCTGAGTCAATATCCATATTGTTTATATATATTTATCATTTGCAACCTTTAAACCATAGAATACTATCATTGATAGTTTCTTATCACATTTTCTTATTCATTACATATGAAAAATCATTTACATTAGGTTATCCATCGGAACATTGAGAGAACGGAGAGGACGGTGGCTTCCGCTGTGGGGATAGGGCGGGCGACTTAGGGCTCGCGAAGGGCGGCTTCGGGCTCAGGGGAGGGGGCTTCGGTGGCCGACGGACGCCACCCTACTCCCCCAGGGCCTTAACTCGGCTCGATTTCCGTCGTGTCTGTCTCAGGCGGGTGACCATCTTTCTCTCCTCCACCCTCTCCTCTTCTGCTGCGGCGGGGCTGGGCTCCTGGCTTTGATCTCGGCCCGTGCTGCGTTGGGCGGCGGTTTGGGAGGGGCGGCTTCGGGTCTGTTTCCCCCACCGGGCCTCTAGTCGGATTGAAGGTGGATTGGCGTTGGTGGTTCCGTCTTCCTCACAGATCCGGTGGTATCGAGCTCTCCCACCCCCTTTCAGTAGCATATGTTTTCTAAATAAGGTTTCTAGCCCTTCCGTCATGAAGACTTCCGAGCTATGGGTTTCCCTAGTATTTCGGCCTCAGTTTTTTCTGTCTTTGTTGGCTTGTTTAGCCAGTGGTTCTGGCAGTTTATCTGCCTTTTTTCACCGCTAGTCGACGTTTATCTGTCGCGCTTTGCTGCGACCTCCCTTCGGGAGAGCGATGAGATCTCTAGCCACGGCTAGATCTCATCTTTGCTTTGGATTGATCTTATTTCTTAGTTATATGGCTTCGTTTGAGTTGATATACGAGCAGAACATCATCTTGTTCCATCCCCTCTTCCACTACTGAATGCTCAGGTTGAAGGAATTCTTCAGGAAAAGCTGCTTAAGACAGCCTCAAGGAAGAAGAATCAATGCATAAATGTCTCTCTCTTGTTCCAATATGAGTTGTAGTGCCTTTGGGTTACTGAACGTGATGTTTGTATGTTCTGTTTGTATCTTTCTTCCCAATTGTAGATGTCTTATGGCTAACAAGTAATGAATCGATCCTTTTTCTCTAAAAAAAATCATTTATAGTACTGCTATGCCTATCAAATTCTTCAACCAACCATGTTGCACATTGTCTATATAGTAGTGTGGTGTTTGATTTTTAATTATCTATTGGTAGTTAGAATGATCTAAAATTTTTAATGGATCTATGAAACTATATACTAGACAAAATGATAATTTTTTCATAATTTGTGCAAGATCTGTAACCTATTAATTATATAATTTATAGTAACATGTTTTATGAAAGAAAATTTTGTTGAAAAAAGTACAAGTAGGGTTAATTTGCAATTGATCCAAGACATCAATTGCTTTATATAACCAACCTTACACACTAGGAGCTCTCATGTTTCATGATTAATTATAGAGAAACAAAATCCAAGAGAGAGAGGAAGAGTTAGGGTTTGGATGGACAAAGTGGCAAAGATGGCAATCTAGGGTTTTCTCTTCCTGGAGTTGATGAAATCAAGTAAATTTGTCATCTCTAGATAGATTTTCTTGGTGATTCTTCTCTCACAAGTCAAGATTTTGTCCTTCCTCTGATTTGATTCAAAATAATATCAAATCACTCCCTTTTCACATTCTTTCTCTATAATTCTCCATTTCTAGGGTTTTTGAGTTGAAAGGAAGACGAAAATGGTGAATTAGTAGGAGTTTGATATAGATTCTAGAATTTCAATTCTTGAGCTACGTTTTTAAGGTGTTTTCACACCTTATGTTAGTGGGTATTTTCTTTAAATAATTGATTGCACAAAATTGTAATAAATCTTTAATAATCTTCATTTTCTTTGTATGTGCCTACAAAGCCTAAATATGCCTTTTAGTTTAAGCTTATGAAAGATGATCTAGAAATTGACTATTTTTCTATTGTGATGAACTTCATATGATAAAATCATATCAAAAATGGATTCATATCATATATAATAGAATTCCTAAAGTTATGCAAAAGTTAGAAGACTACCGAAATCCAAGGTTTTTGGTTATGTCTAAAATTGTTTTATAACCGAATGAACAACTTGCCTATTTGAATCTCCTTGTTTATGAATGATTGTTTTATCTGAATGTGTAGTACATATATTTCGGATTTTATTTTGTATTTCATTTGATTTTATCAGTGTTTGCTTGATATCTTATAAAGAGGGTGAAACCCTACATGAATGGAAAATTGGAAGTTTGCAAATAGACATCATGAAATTCAACTGATGTGATTCTTTTATCATTTTGAATTAATTTATTCAAGGTTATTCTTGATGCATAATATTTTAGTGAATGGCATGGAAACCCTAGTTCAGTTCATTCCAGGGTTTCATATGTATATTTGGTTATATGGAAACTGTTGAAAGAAGTCTTTTATTAGTGAAAGTTTATGATGCATTAAGTCCTTATATGAGTCATGTAATACGTAAATGAGGCAAATGAAGCCCTAAGGATAGGGTATTTAGTGAATTACATATTTTCAATTTGGTGTTCTTCATTTTGATAAGTGGTGTTTCTCATTTTCTCAATTTATAGTGTAGATTTTTGATAATTTATGAAAAGAACTATTTGCAAGGTTAAACTAAGAAATTATAATTTAATGATTGAATCATGTATTTAAGGAGTGAATTAGACATTGGATTCCCTGACCATCATAGAATCCTCTCTGCAAGTCTGTAGAAGGATAGGTGAAACATGTTGTGGACTATTAGATATAGGAATAAGTAGCCCAAATTGAGTATCCAACATCAACCGACTAGGTGTCAATGGTAGTACCCAATAATAATAGGAGATCGTGGGAGTACTATTTCAATATTAGGGGTGTCCAACAATAATTGGAGATCTAATCCTGTTTGAGTATATAGTCGTTATGGACCTACTCCTTCTGGAAGTTACTTCTTATTGTGTGTTAACTCTTGAGGAATCTCATTATGTGAGGCAGATGCTTTTTAGCCTAGAGGCACTGGTGCATGGGTTTTTGGTCATTTTCACTGGCATATTTTCTTTGATATCATGTGTTGATTTGTCATTTATTTTATTAATTATGCATGAAATGATATCAATGGCATGTTCCATCTAAATGCATCAAATTATAAGATTTTTATTGTTTAAGATGATTTAATATTCATCCCGAGTACTTATCCACATTCTTGTGCATTTTTAGGTACAATCGAGCTTCACAGACTCGATACTACCAACACCAAAAGTCAGTGGTACCGACTTCACATCAGTATTCGACCAGAAGAGTCACCCAGCCTCGATACTACTGAGGCACCCCTCCTAAGTACCCACGACAAGGGACCACCGTTATACGACAAACTATTTAGACATCTTTATCCCTTACGAGGTATGTTCGACATAGATTGAGTTAGTAGTAGCAGTCTTAAGGTCCCCATGTTTACCTTAAGACTTGTATGGTGAGTCATGTAGTAGTGGCTTTTGATTGGATGGTACAATCTAAGAGAGTTCAAGGGAATAGTAAAAGAGAAAGTTAATTGAGTTTATTTGAGTTCAAACAAAGACTTTAGCAGTCATATTACTTATTTATGTTCAGTTGGTCAACATAGTAGTAGTCACTTCAGTAGTCAAGTCAATTCAGAGTTAATGAAAGATAAAAAATAGAATAGAGGAACATGTTTTGATATTTGTTTGTTTCTAGTGATTCATAATAAGATGAATGTGATATTAATCAACTGTGTGCAGTTATTGATATATTCTTTGGAGTTTTCTAGACGAACTTTTCATTTGTATGTTTCTAAATTATTTGTTCCCTTTGTGATTAATCAACTGTGTCCATATATTGATTTACTCTTTGTAGATACCTAGAGTATCCTACCATATATATGTCTCTGAATGATTAGTTCATGTATATATTATTATTGTTCTACTTTAAATTCAATTTCTCAATAATATATGTTTTGACTATCAAAGTGCTTTAAATTATTTCTTTGAAGTACTCATTCGTTGAGTGAGTAAGATCACCCCTATACTAATAATTTTTTTAAGGAAACCATGTGGATCTATAGAATTTCAATGCCAGAGTAGATCTACCATGAGAGCCAAGTATCAGATTGGTTATGCTTAGTCGGTCCCTGCCATTCTAGGTTCTTGTATAGAAGTGAGAGAGTTGTAAATGATGATGTGTAACTTTTATAATGGTGTATTTACATGGAGGTGTGATAAACAAAATGAATGTTTAGATATGTATCTTAATTTTTGAAATCAGATTAGAGTGATAAATTTTAAATCCCCTTGTATAGTTAAGTTATGTGCTTGAATGAGAGAAAACAAAGAGCTTGAAATTGGAGAAAAAAGTTAAAAGTGATCTTGATTTTATGTTAAATCCTCAACTTATGCCATAATCTCATGATTAGTGGTTATTGTGGGATGTGGGTGTACAACTTGCTTTAGGCTGAGTCGTGAGGGGCCATTGGTTAGAAAGTCAAAGTCATAAGTGTGGCAGTCAGGAAGTGATGTGTCTATGGATCTAGGAGGTTTGAGTATTTGGATACACTGGCCCAATATCTGAATACTTGGGTTGCCTAGCATCAAGATACTCTATCTATTCTTCTCTATATGTCCTGGCTAGGTATATAGAGGAGGGATGGGCTAGAGAGAAACCCTAGAAATATTACAATTGGAAAACCATAAGTAATAAAAGAATAAGAGCCTAAAGATAGAATGTGATACAATTTTTACCTTATATAAATGTTTTCATTGGAGATCGATAGAAATGCTATTATATATTTGAATTTGAATATTTAGTTTTAAGATACACACACACACACACACACATATATATACATATATATATATATATATATATATATATATATATATATATATATATATATATATATATATATAGAGAGAGAGAGAGAGAGAGGTTAGGAAGTATGTACCGGACGATACATGCAACTTATCTATATCGGCCATGAAAATGACATATGTGAAATATATTTATTCAATCCATCTTTATGGATTGAATAAAAATTTAATAGATTCTATGTGTTCAAAAAATCACAACCATACCTCATGTATATCATGAGATATAATAATATATTATTCAACAGTTTCTGCAATTTCTACAACTTACCGTTGAGTAGAAAATATGTATATTCATTCATTTGATGATCTAGGAACATCAATTTAAAATGATTTTTGATACACATGTTATCTAAGGGATATGAATCACATCCATAAGGTTGGATTAGTTTTTATAATTTAGTGATCATCACAATTGAGGATGGGTACATGTAAGCTACATGTACTCAGGTACACAATTCTTTTAGCCATATATATATATATATATATATATATATATATATATATATATATATATATATATATATATATATATATATATATATATATATATATATATATATATGACTCCTTAAGATTCTTGTACGCTGTGAAGTTATTTCAACTATTTTTTACAATCTTTGTACCAAGTAGACCCAAAGTTATCTTTAAATGAGTTTGCCCTAAGTGGATATTCTTTCCATTTGGAAGGAAGTGTTATTGGGATCTAATCAATTCTACTAATAATACTTATAAGAGTAATTCAACTACGGAGATATAATCTCAGAATTTAATCAGTTATGTACATACACTAGGATATTGAGATATAAGGGAGGGACTAGAATAACTAAGGATTAGTTGGAAATGATATCCATGATCCAACTTTGGGGCCTTAGATAAGAAACCATAGACTGGGGATAAAGGAAGAAGGAATACAGATCAAGATACATATTAGCATATAGTATACAAAATGAAAAAGAAAGAATGGATAAAGAGACCTAAATCATATAGTTAATTGGAGAACTTTCTTCACTTTGAAACAAAAGAAAGTAAAGAAGAAAGGAGTTAAAGAACATTGTAAGACACACACTAGAGATGGACCGATTGTGAAAAGTCTCATGATAGTAAAGTATGTCAAATAAAGAGATAGAATAAAAAGAAATCAAAAGAAAATGACATAAGATTAGGAATATAGCTTAATGATCGCCATTACATGAAGTCTCTAAATATGAAATATAGGAAAGATAAGAGAAAATTACATAGAAGCCAAGATAGACATAATCAATTATGAGGAATGGATTATATAATCGATTGAAATGCATTTTTGTGCTCCAAAACAAAGGGAAAATAGGAGGAACGAGTTAAGTATACAACAAGTACATATAAGTGGAGAATTTTCAAAAAGAATTAAAGTTAAGAGAATTAGATGAACATGTAAATTATAACATTAGGATAAGAAACTCAGATGAAATAGAGAGAATTAGAAATGATGAGTTTGACTAAGGAAAGAGGGATACATGATATAATTGAGAGCATGGAATGTGTACTTCTATTGTGAAGTTTAATACATTCATCCTTACTACATTTTGATTCAAAGTCTCTATAAAGTAACGACCTTGTTTCCATCAAATGTATTCAATAGGCTCTTAGTATTGAAATGGAACTAATCTTCAAAAGAAGAATAAAAGTATAGTTAAACAAATGAACAAGTTATATAAAGGTAAATTATTTTTAAAACAAAAAAGGTTGATTAAAATAGAAATTATGTTTGAACCCTACATGATCTGTTTGATTTGAAACAAAGGAATGCAATGTATTAGACATAAGAAGGAACTAATAGGGAGAATATTTAATTAGAATTTTAACTTCATTTTAGTAAAGGGATAATAAGAAATATATATGGCATGGAATATGCAATTATAAAAATGAGTAAACAACATGATCATATGAGAAGTAAAAGCTTACAAGGATATATAGAAGAGTAACATAATGAGAAACAATGATAGAAAATAAAAAAGGGGTTGAAATGTGAGGGAGTAATATAGATGATAGAAAAGAGATTGTGAGATGTGTGAAAATGATAAATAGTCTAGTCTCGTGAATGATGAGTAATTAAACCTAGTATGAGAAATGTGTTAAGTGAATGCTTATAGATAAGAATTCTAAATCTCAAAATCATCTTCTCTGTTGTATCCTCCTTAATGAGAGTAACATGGGATGAAGTGATAAGGAAATGAATTTAAAATGATACATAATCACCATGGTAGAGACGTCTAGTAAATGTACTAATGACACATAATATGGTAATGAAACCATAGGCTAAATATAGAAAGTAACCTATCAGAAATGTCAAATAAGAGAAAAAGATTTCAAGTGATAAGATAAGGAAGACTTTAGTAAACTTCAAGAGAGATAATGTTTGAAATTCAGATTAAGGGAGTAAAATCATGTCACAATAAAATCATGTTATTGACAAGGATCAAACCCTAGAATGTTTAGGGTTGTCATAATTAAATGTATGTCACTATTCATTTGATCTTGAATACTAACATCTCGATAAAATAAAAGCATGAGAGCTGTAATATGAGAAGAAACTATCAGTGATAGTAATCTAGGGTTCAAAGGTTGCAAATGAGAAAGATAGATAAATGATGCATGGGTTTTTATTCGTTTTCATAGGCATATTTTCCTTGATTTTATGTGTTGATTTGTCATTTATTTGATTAATTATGAATAAAATGTTATCAATGGCATGTTCTATCTAAATGCATCAAATTATGTGATTTTTACTATTTAAAATGGTTTAATATTCATCTTGAGTACTTATCCATGTTCTTGTGCAATTTCAGGAACAACTGAGCTTCACAGACTCGATACTACCGACATCAAAAGTCGATAGTACCGACTTCACGTCAGTATTAGACCAAAAACTTGCCCAGACTCGATACTACCGACACCCAAAGTCTGTAGTAGTGAAACTACATCAGTAAGGTGCAAGAAATGAAACACGGAAATACATACTACTGAGTCCACCGACTCAATACTACTGAGATGGCATCAGGGAGGTAGAGTTCGAGCAAAATGAATCGTGGAAATGTGGTACTACTGAGTCCACTGAATCGATACTACTGAGATGGCATTAGGGAGGCAGAGTTCGAGTGGCTTAAAGATTCAGTGCTATCGAGAAAAGTCGATAGTCTGACATTGTGAGAAATCACATATACCCTAACAACTTGGTAGTACCGACTATTAAGTTGATAGTACTGATCCTGACCATTATGGCAATCTGAAGATAGCAATATAATCCCAGGGTTGGGGTTAATTCATACCTTAAGTGATTCCTATGACTTGGGGGGAGTTCGGCCAAACCTAAGGAGGCAACCATTTTCCTTTGCACGACACTGGAGAGAGAGGAGAGAAGAGCACTAACACATGTTACCTTGCATTATATGCCAGTGAACATATCAAAGTCATATAGGCCCTTTTAAGGCGTGAGTCAAACACAGGGAAATGTTCTCCAGAGACTACTACTAACTATGGTCTAATTAGCTAGGTCGGTGTAAATGAAAAAGCTTGATTGAATAGAATAAAAAAGAAAATGAAAAAGACAACACTTAAATTACTCAATTTTAAGAAATTTCTTAGGATTGTAGTTTCACCACAGATAACATTGCAATTCATTCTATACACCAATATCTTTTACCCTTTTCCTCAGATAAATAGCCTGTATTCAGAACTATCCACTCCTGTAATGTAGTTCACTGCCTATTCTAATGCCAATCCTATTTCCATAGCAATTGGTTGATTAGTTAGGTGCTTTATGATTTAACTCTGGGTTTCTCCTCCCGTTTATTCTCTGCCTTTCCCAGGGGTGTAATAAAAGGATAAATCTATGCTTTCCAACCCTTAACCTCTCTCCTGAATTGATTAAGAGTCTAAAAGTCTATCTATGTTTTTTTTGGTGAATCACACTCCAATTGATGCATTAGAAGAAAAGATATATACAATGCACTGATTCTATTATCGAAAGAACCAAAAAAGAGAAGAAAAAGAGAAGGTTGTACAAAGAAAAAGAGATATATACAGAAGTGTATCGTCAGAGCAATAGAATAACTGCAAACTCTACTGCCCATCTTTGCACACCAAAAGCATAGAGAACTACTAGCAGCTGGAAAATAGTTCGGATTCAAAACTAGCATTCTAGATCCCATCATCTTCCAATGAGAAAAGCATATCAAAGATAGCAAAAGGATGACCAACTGAAAGTTTAGAGAGATAAGCATCTAGATCCAACAAAACTTATTCCTAAATAGCTTCCACCAATAAAACCAAGCATAAATGATCTCAACATGAAACCATAGTATCCAACAACACAACCAGCAGCTGGAAACTCCAGAACTCTCAAGGAAGCACCAGCAACGAAACAAAAGAAGCAACCAGGCTACAGACCCATTAAGCACAAACAAGGCAAAACCATAGGGAATATTATCAGGTTCCATAGAGTGTGCCAAACAAAAAAGATTTCATCAGGAACACTTAGGTTTCTTTCGACCCACATCCTCGACAAAAAACAAGAACTAGTCAAGAGCTTCTTCATCCCAACATATATATGAAGGCATCTGAGATCAACATGATTGTTTGGAACCACAACCCGTAGAATGCTCAAACATAAACATGATTGTATGAAGTCTATCTATGTTGATTAGGCATAAACAGAACAATGCATCTTCATAGATTTATATCTAAAAAATAAGGATAAAGATGATATTAATGGATGGAAATCAAGTACAATGCATATTCGAGCTACTCCCGGGTCCTAAGAAATCAAGGGGATTAGCCCTGCATGGTTTTCATTGACAAATACATGGTAGAGAAAGAGAAAAATATGGGAAACATTAGATAAACTAAGTAACCCCTGGTGAATAGATGATTCGGATGATCCCCTGTGTTGTGCGTGCAATCAGGTATCTTGCGGCTGCCAATTCGCCTTCTGAAGGTGCTCAGATCATCTCAGATGAAGCTTTCAATTCCTTTCTTCACCTCTCTCTCTCTCTCTAGTGTTGTGCAATGGAATACAATTGCCTTCTCATAAATGGCCGAAATCCCCTTAGGTCATAGGAGTCACTTATGGTATGAAATAATGTCCACTATTGGATTAGATTTCCATCTTCATATTTGTCAAATCTGGCAAACTCGGTAGTACCGACTTGGTAGTCGGTAGTATCAAGTTCCTAGAGTAGCCACGACTCTTGCCAATGTTGGTACTATCGACTTATCTCAATAGCACTGAATCTTCATGTCACCCAAGCCTTATCTACCTGATGTGATCTATGTAGTACCGAGTTTGCAAACTCGATAGCACCGACTTCTTGCGATCCATCCTTGTGCTTCCCTGATGTGATATTTGTACTATCAACTTGGAGTGTCAGTGGTATCGAGTTTTTATAAGTCTTTCTGAGCAAGTACTGACGTGAAGTCAGTACCACCGACTTATGGTGTCGGTAGTATCGACTCTGTGTAGCTCCATTGTACCTAAAAATACACAAGAACATGGATAAGTACTCAGGGTAATTATTAAGTCATCTTAACCATTAAAAATAAGATAATTTGATGCATCTGAATATCACATGCCATCGATAGCATATCATGCATTAGTAATCAGATAAATGACAAAACAATACATAAAATCAAGGAAAATATGCCTGTGAAAATGACTAAAAACTCATGCATCAAACTCCCCTAAGCTTAAATGTTGCTCGTCCCCGAGCAACACTACTTTTGGATCTGTTTGATGTAAGTCAGCAAAAGAATACAACACGTGAACTCTTTTCTTAATCATTTCCACCAAACAATCCCTGAACCGGCCTCCAATGATCACTAAACCAAAAACTGCTCTACAGTGGCCAAAAATTTTCATAGAAGATGTCTACCTTTTTTTATCAATAAACACTGTCAAGAAAGCGGTTAATATCATAATAATTCAGGCATTTGCTTGGTGCACTATGTGATTGCATAATCTAAATTGCTCTCTCCTAACTACCAACTACTTGGAGGTAGATCTCCTTATAATAATGGATGAGGAGACAAATCATTTGAGTAGCCTACCAATGACAGTAATTAATGTATGGGTGGCAAAAAGAATCACAAGTATATCCAAATTATTTATGCAGAGAAAAATAATGATGACCTACATGAGTGAAAAGAATGTTATGCATGAGACCTAATGCCTACTAACTTTTTTTCTTTTTTTTTCTTTTTGACACATGATGCATGTATAAGGTTATCTCATAACAAAAAATGAGACTATAATAAACAAAACAAGAAAATGTGTCATGTGAATTAGTTCATCCCTTCAAAAAGAATCAGGGACATACTTTCTCCTTCTGAAATCTTGAGATTGTTTTTTTTCTCTAGCCCATAATTTTTTTATCTTTAGCACGATGGACTTATGCTCAAGATTTCACTTCATTTTTTCTTCTATTTTTTGATGTGGAGGTATGCCCCTGCTTCAACTTTCACAATTAGAGACTACAATCCACATGACCAAAAAAATGAATTTGATGGAATGTATTAAATCTACCTGCAAATTCAATGCATCTAAGATGGTATACACTTAGATTGGTCATGCATACAAATGTAAAAAAATGTCAAATGCACATGAGGATAAGAGCTAACCTACCATGTCACTTATCATGCCATGTAATGCAATCAAAACAAATAAGTTGGAGCACTTGTTCATCTTAAGGTGGTGATTTAAAATTTGGATGGAAAGGATGGATGCAATCACATAACTAAGAGACAATGCCTTTCATTAAATTATGATATGTCCCTCTTTAATGACCTTTGCACTGGGTAATCTTAAGGAGTTTTTCTTAAATTTCCATTTAAGATCTCGTTAAAGGTTTGACTAGCTTAGGCTCAACAACATCTTCATTCACTTTCCCATTTTGATTAGATGTTCATTCATATCCTATATCGTAGAGCTGACTTAACCAAACACTTCCTCTATTGGTGATGCTCAAGGATATCACAACTTAAGCTATGAAGACACAACCATTTTCTTGCACTAACACCTTATGACTTGATAATGCAACCATACATTACTGCTCTATGATTATACAAGATAGGTGTGGATCTTAAAAATACATGATTCAAACTAAAGATAAAACAACTAATATAAAATTGCAAGCTAAACTATAAAAACTAAGATAGAAATCTGTTCCATCACCCCCCAAGCTTGAATATGACTATGTCCACATAGTTGATACTCACACTCAAGTGGTGGAACAGTGGTACCATTGCTCAAAATGGAGGTGGCTGGGGCATGTCGGGGTCATGAGGGGGAAGCATCCCCTAAAAAGATAGATCAGGCGGTGGCATTTGTTGTGGCTGCGGGTACCCTCCAAAGTATCCCTAGTTCCAGTAATGGTTGAAGAAGGGCTGCTGGTACTGCTCCATCCGTTGTAGGCACATGTGAACATTCTCTTAGTTGGCTAAGAGAAGGTGTTCATTCTCGTAAATCGCATGCTGGTTTTGGTACAACCTTCCTTGAATGTCCTGCACACTGGCCAACATCGCTTGATGTTGATGATGTCCAATCTGGATCTTTTGCAGCATGGTGTAAATACCTGCCATGTTGTACGGGTCTTGCTCCTCCTAGGAATAGGGTGGGGCAGAGGAAGTCGAGGCAGTGTAGGTGTGGGACCGTTTGCATGGGACTGCTCTCCTAGTGATGGGGATGGTGGGCTCCACCTCCACAACACCATCAGAGTCATCATCACTTTTCTCCTCATTGTCGACTTGAGTTGCTGCCCTGGGTGGATCTTCTGTTTCCTCCTCGTTCAGTGGCCATCAAAGATGGTTCACTCCATGCAAGTTGAAGATAGGTCGGGGAGGCTCTACTCCCGATATAGTCCTCGATGTGTGCAATGCGCATAGAGCACATTGTGGTGGAAGCTGAGAAGGTGCGCCTTGTGGAAGTGCAGGAGGTCCAACTTTGTTGTATCTTCTAAAGGCTTGAGGGTGGACAAATCAAGGTAGAAATGTAATGCAATGGGGGTGATGAGACCCCCAAATAAAATTGGTGCCTTTCTTGTCTCGTTGCACATCACATAGATCATGTGGAGAAGAAGGAGACTCTAAAGTTGACCGTCTCCCCTTCTAGTAGCCTGTAGAGAAAGTAGAGATCCACATTTTGAACCTTCCCTTGAGCTTGATCGGATCGAGCAAAATTAGTGTTGGTGCAAGGGTGGTGAAGGATTCGAGCAAAGGGGTGCTCAATATTGGTAACAGAATTGATATGCCGGTTTATATGAAAGCCCACCGGTACGTCAGTCAACTGCTCGTAAGCCAAGTCATAGTTAAATTCAGAAGGGGTCAAGCATTCTGGGACATGAGCCCATTTGAAGATGTAGTTGAAGGCCCGCAGAGTGATGGAATAGTTGTTGTTGAAGAGGCGGAAGTTAAATTTTCCTCCCCACCATTCACCTCCTAACTTCTGCTTGGGGGCTACAAGAACATAACGATGCCAAGAACTCCAGGATGAGTTTTAGGTAACTCTGCCAGTCACTGAAGAGAGGATTGTCCCCCTCCATGAATTGCTTCTGACATACCCATTGCATGTTGTCAGTAAATCCTGCCCTTTTGATCAATGTGCGATCTTCATATCATATTGGTATTATCTACCTCATCTACAAATCTTCATAGAACTTCTTGGTCTTTGAAGATGGATGTTGGATGTGGGTTGGTCAAGGGACTAACTCACCTTGATTTGTCGACGTACAAGGACCTCTCCTTGGCGCCATGATGCCAATGCAAGAAAGAGGATTGGCAAAGTGAAGCTCGATGAAGATCATTGGCTCGATGAAGATCTTTAGTGTTCGGTTCAACACTACTCTGAGTTCTAGGAGGAGTGGAGGAGGTGGTGTGAAGAAAATGGGTTAACCACTCCTCCATTAATAGTTGAATCGAGCAGAGTCAGTACTATTGAATTTTGTGTCAGTAGTATCAATTTGTAGGCACAAATCTATGCTCAGTTGTATCGACGCCTAACGTTTGATGATGTCTCAAGCGTGGATCACACGGATTCAGTGGTACTGAGTCCAAGTCATTAGTACCGACTTGAGCCGTGGATTGCTGCTACTGATCGTGCGATGAAGCTTGCATCTACCGTTGAAACAAGCAGCCCTGGATCGCTAATGTCATGTGTCAGTACTACCGATTAGAATGTCAATAGTACCGAGTTGGAAATTTTGGCATGGTACTTTCAAATATTTCATCTCGATGTATCAATTTTGAAATCACTACTGTGAGAATATGAATTAAAAAGGTTTACATGGTCAAGATAATTAAAGACAATCAACTTTCTATTTGACCAGATCCTAAAAATTCAAAAAGTGGTTCCCCTATCTTTTTTCTCCCTCTTTTGAGGGCAGCCTCCCCCTCCCCCTCCTATAAAAGGAGAGACTCTCCACTTGTAAAATTATTCCATTCTACATTCCATTTCATCCAATTTTTAGTTGTATACCACATCTTGTATAATGTTAGATCTCATTTTAGTTTGTATTTCTTCTAGTCTCGTTATGTCTGAGTAAATCTCTATGGGGCATGGGAGTAGCCCCTTAGCCCGATTCTATTCAATATAATCAGTTATACTCCTCCATCAAACAAATGTCTTCTCTCTGTTTATGTGTGGTTATTTGGATGATCTGATATATTCTTATTGAGTGATATGACCATGGATCTCTCTAAGAACAAAACAATAGTCCCTTAATTGTGATTATCATTTTTTCATCTTTTTAATCTTATTCTCATTATAATCCTTGGTGATGCGACCACCTAAGCCTTGGGTTTGAATGTCAATTTCAATTCACATGCTTTTTGATATGACCGTGAATAGTGGCATGTTGGACGGTTGGTCAATGATCCATGAATGTCAGGACCAACGGGTTCACGGGAAGTCTGATCCTTGTGAGTTTGTCCGTAAGGACATATAACCATAAGGTTTTGATTTGATCTTTGGAGTTTCGAATTTAATTAGTTGAATAGGAACGTGGTTTTGGTGGTGATCCTTCGGACCCCTAGATCTTTATTTCTTGATTAGTTAAACTTTATTTCAAAAAATTTATTTTTGTTCTTAGTATTAACAACTCTCTCAAATCGGAATTTAATTCTTGTTCTTGCAATCGGATTTGGATCTTGACTTTTCTTTTCCGCCGTCCCTTGGATCGATACCTATCTATACTAAGTTGACTTGTTGTTCGCAACAATTTGACAACCAGGTTAGAAGGCTAACTCTAGGACTTTTCCTAGTGATAGTTGTGTGTACAATAACACACATCAATTTGGCATCATTTCTAGGGATGACATAGTTGTTTTTCAAATCTGGTTGCCTATATATCTTATATATTCCTTATTCATATTCTCTGACTTTCATAACTTTAGTCTTTTTTATAATTTCTTTTTGCCTTCCGAGCACAATTCCGGAAGTGTATCTCCTCTTTCTATTGAGTTTCCATTGCAGCAATACTGCTTTCTAGTTACTTTTTTTTTGTAATTTTAGTTTATTTCATAATTTCTTAGATTTATAATTTTGAGTTCTCTTTGTAATTTTTGACAACCTCTTATCTCGTAATATTTCTTCTCTCGTTCATTGATTGACATATCTTTCAGGAACTTTTCTTTTCAAATGGAGATGGCAACCCAATATCCCCCACAATGTTATTATTGTGGTCTTTACTACCATGCATCTCTTGCCTGCCCGACTCTACCCCATGCTTATGATAGCACCCCTTTTAATTATGAGCCCTTTCATCTTGGTGGTTACAATGTGAATCCACATTTTTCTGAGAACCATTATGGGGAACCTTGCCATCCATATTCTAATGGGGAACATGATCAAAACAAATTTGTGGGGTGTAACCAATAAAACCTTGGGGGTTATGAACATATTTATGAAACCCAATGTAATCCTTAATAAGAAAAGAGACTTAGGACCCTAGAGAAGATAGCAATAGAAAGATAAATAAAACTAAAACCAGCCAAGCCTCCGTAACCGCCCTGCTAGAAGCCCAAACCCAAAATATAGATTGTTCAAATATGTTTCCTAATGATTTGGTGACACCTTATAATATTGAATCTTCCTACCAAGATGGACGCAATGGAAATTACAAACCACCATCTTCTGGAGATTATTATGAGGAGCAATGCCACCCAAAACAGTATGAGGGGTACTATCGCCAAGGACACTATGGGGAGTGTGGCGAGGATGGCCAAAAGTTTGGGGTGTATGAATCTAATTATGAAACTAAATTTAAAGAGAGACTTTGGTCCCTATAAAAGATGGTAGTGGAAGGACAAGCAAAACTAGAAACCAACCAAGCCATGTTAGCTACCTTACTAGAAGCCCAAGCACATACTACCCCTGTAGAACTTGAGAAAACCAAGATGGTTCTTCCTGACGATGACAACGATGATCCTATTTTTGTGTCATATATGTCGGATCCTAAAGAAATAGCACAAATAATAGAGACATATTTTGCATGCAATGAGGAAATGGGTACCCCTATCTTTCCTTTACAGACTTTAATACTTGAATATGAAAATTCGAAGTAGGAGAGTCAATCAGAAAATCAAACTACTCCCTCCACCACTTACAACAATCCAATTGACACCAAAGACCAATACCCTTATTTTGAGTCTATTTTGGATAATAAGCATCCAACCCCCTTTGACAAAATGATTCCACACATTCTGTCACAACCAATTCCCATTCCATGCATAACTGATTTAGAAGAAGAGACACAACCCTTAGAAGAAGTCTACATACCCCCTTCCACTGGCTGCAAGGAATATGTCCCCATTTTTATCCCTCGTGAACCCTTGGGAACTCCTTGCATAGAGAAACTAGAGTTACATGCTATATCAATCATGAATCCCATCTATGCCAAGGTTGATTGCATGGATTTTGAGCAAAGCAAAAATACTTATCATGTTGATTTAAATGTAGTTGTCCCTTTCATATCACCACCAATTCTCCTATATGCAGGTCAATATGACCGAGGGAAACCAGAGCCAGATCCTCTGTCTGACTTTGAACATCTAACACTGCATGTGTTACCAGTCAAGTACCCACTAACCTCCCCCAATCCACATCCATCTTCAACACTTCCTTCGCTATCGATGGAAGATCTGTGGATCCTATTAGAGGGAATGCGAGGTGAAAGAAAATATGAGCACCCCACTGAGCTTCCACAATTACCCTATCATAGGGTACACTATAAAGCTCCTCAGATAAAGGTCCCAGCCCTCATACACATCCCCTTCAGCTGGACATTTTTTGAGTTACTAGGGCCACCTGGAAATCCTCGCTCTTCTCTTCCCTCCATCTCGGGTTTTGATTTTGCTCGGGATAAGCAAAAATTTGAGTCTGAGGTGGAGGTGGGTGGTATTTTCTTTATCTTTTTTATTTTTGCATTATTATACCTTTTTTGTTTTTCATATAGTTGCTTTGTTCATGGCCATTATCTAGTCGGCCATGTTTTTATTTCTTTTGTTACAAAATGGCCTTATCTAGTTGGCCAATATGAATAGATGTTTATCATTGTACCCATTTGAATTTAGTAAATATTTTGCAAAAATTGTTACAAATTGCCATGTCTGAAACCACCATGTCACCTAGGACCCCAAAATAGCATCACTCCTTGGAAAAATTGGCAAGCCGTATGGAATCAATCAAAACCAAACACAAATTTTCTCTATTTTTAAACTGTTGATTAACTTGATATAAATCTTGTATAATGTGATTGACATGAATGTTCTTTCTGATGTAATGACACTTTAAAAAATAAGGAGAAAATAATTATGTGAAGTTATAAGCATAAGGATACCTTTTGTTTCCCCCTTATTTTCTTTCTAAAAAAAGAGAAGCAAAGAATCACCACCGGACAAAAATCAAGTCTGGGGTCGCATGCTTCCCATATGAAAAATTCCATACCACAAAAAGGGGTGTACCATCAAAAGATGCCAAAAGTGCACACCAAAAAAATTGTGACCAATGTAGCCACAAATCCACAAATTTAAATCTCAAGTCGAATAGAGGAGGGATAAAAAAAATTCATCACTTCTTTGTTTTCACACCCCCCAATTTCATCTTGTTCTTGTGCAACAATTCACATAAAAAATACAATAATAAAAATGAAAGTATCAAAGCAAAAGTAAGATGAAGCATGTTTTTCTACAAAATCATGATTTAGAAATAAGATATGATATTTGTTTTTAAAGAGAATATAGAATTTTGTGTTTTGTGGTTTTAAGAGATTGGGTTGCTTGGCCAAATTTGGAGGTAAGGAATAAAGTGATGTTACAAGGGCGAGGATAGACATGTTGTTAGTATAAATTGGAATAATTTGTGATATTATTTGTTTGAGGACAAACAAGGATTCAAGTCAGGGGTATTTTGATAAATGTGTATTTATCTCTTTTATTTATATATTTTTGATATTTGTTTAGGATTTTTTTGTTATTTATTCTCTTAGTTTCATAATTAATTGTGTTATTTTAGATTTTTCTTTTAATTGGAGTTTTAATTATATTTTCTTGGGTTTTGTAGGAAAATTACACAATTTGCAGCAGTCCTAAAATTCATGTATACCAGTCACCAAAAATGACATAACTTTTGCATTCAAACTCCAAATTGAGTGTACAAGTATTCACTGGAAATAGAACTTAATTTAATAAAAGAAAATCCTATTATTTAGACCGATTTGGTGATTTTTATGAGAGAGAAATATGTTCTAAATCACTACTATGAGAATCTGCATTAAAAAGAGTTACATGGTCAAGATAATTAAAGACAATCAACTTTCTATTTGACCAGATCCTGAAAATTCAAAAAGTAGTCTCCCTCTCTTTTTTTCCCTCTTTTGAGGGTAGACTCCCCCCTCCTATAAAAGGAGGGACTCTCCACTTGTAAAAGCATTCCATTATGCATTCCATTTCATCCAATTTTTAGTTGTAGACCACATCTTATATAATGTTGGATCTCATTTTAGTTTGTATTTCTTCTAGTCTCATTATGTTTGAGTAAATCTCTTTGGGGCATGGGAGTAGCCCCTTAGCCCGATTCTATTCAATATAATCAGTTATACTCCTCCATCGAACAAATGTCTTCTCTCTATTTATTTGTGGTTATTTGGATGATCTGATATATTCTTATGGAGTGATATGACTGTGGATCTCTGTAAGAATAAAACAATAGTCCCTTAATTGTGATTATCATATTTTCATCTTTTTAATCTTATTTTTGTTATAATATTTGGTGACGCGACCACCCGAGCCTTGGGTTTGAACGCCAGTTTGAATTCACATATTTTTTGATATGACCGTGGATAGTGGCATGTTGGATGGTTGGTCAATGATCCGTGAACGTCGGGACCAACGGGTTCATGGGAAGTCTGACACTTGTGAGTTTGTCCATAAGGACATGTAACCACAAGGTCCTGATTTGATCTTTGGAGTTTAGAATTTGATTAGTTGAATAAAAACGTGATTTTGGTAGTGATCCTCCGGACCCTCAAATCTTTATTTCTTGATTAGTTAAACTTTATTTCAACAATTTTATTTTGGTTCTTAGTATTAACAACTCTCTCAAATCAGAATTTAATTCTTATTCTTGCGATCGTATTTGGATCTCAACTTTTCTTTTCCCCTATCCCTTGGATCGATACCTATCTATACTAAGTTGACTTGTTGTTCGCAACAAATTGACATTTGGGTTAGAAGTTTAAATTTTAGGACTTTTCTTTGTGATTGTTGTGTGTACAACGATGCACATCAATCACCTTCTCTGATGTCTTTTTGTTTGATGTGACTGTCATGCCATAATTTTGTTTTGTCCTTATAGATTCTTGCATTCACATAAGCACTCATTCTAAGTTTTTCTAGTTCATTCATTTAGAGAAGACATTTTCTCCAGCTACCGAAAGATCAAAATTTAAGCTTTTGATGGCCCAGACGGCCTTGTGTTCTAATTCTATCGACAGGTGGTAAGATTTTCCATAAATCAGCCTAAACAAGGTAGTGCCTATGAGTGTTTTGTAGGCAGTTCTGTATGCCCATAGTGTGCCATTGATTTTCAAGGCCCAATCTTTTCTAGAGCGACCAATAGTTTTTATGAGATGGACTTTATTTGCCTTTTGGATACTTCAACTTTCCCACTAGTCTGAGGATGGTAAGAAGTGGTGACTTTATGGTAGACCCCATATTTTTTCAATAGGGCTTCAAAGCTTTTTTCTAAAAAAATGGGATCCCCCTTTAAAATGACTGTGTGTGGGACTCCGAATCTAGGAAAAATAATGTCTTTAGAGAGTTTTTTAATGGGTTTGGAATCACAAGTTTTAGTGGGTGTAACTTTGACACATAATCGACTGTAACTAATATGTATGCGTACCCATAAGAAGAAGGAAATGGGCCCATGTAGTCGATTCCCTAGACGTCAAAGATTTCTAATTCCTGCCAAGATGATAAGGGCATTTGGTCACATTTGGAGATGTTACCCATCCTTTGACATTGGTCACATGAGAGCACATATTAATAAGATTCTTTGAATAAGGTGGGCTAAAAGAACCCACACTGCAGAACTTTGCTAGCTATTTTCTGGAAACTCATGTGCCCACCATAGGGGCCAGAATGACATTGTTCCAGAATTTAAGGGCTTTCTTCTTGGGAAACACAATGATGATATAGACTACCGACACAAAGTCTAAACATATAAGGTTCATCCCAATAGTAGTTTTTAATGTCATGTAAAAATTTAACTTTAGAATGTCCCTTGTATTTAGGGTGAAGTACACCAACAACTAAATAATTTACAAAATCTGCAAACCAAGGAAATTGGGA
Organism: Alisma plantago-aquatica; assembly: GCA_963693085.1. Lineage (NCBI taxonomy): Eukaryota > Viridiplantae > Streptophyta > Magnoliopsida > Alismatales > Alismataceae > Alisma > Alisma plantago-aquatica. Next base: position 1,983,042,060 of record OY856409.1, read on the forward strand.
GTCCACCTTAAGCAATTGATCATCAGGTAAGGATTCATTTATGGGGGTATCATCAGGTTGTCTATAGCTAAATTGACGTAGGTGATCAGCCACGACGTTTTCAGACCCTTTTTTGTCTAGGATCTCTAGGTCAAACTTTTGTAACAGCAGAATTCACCTTTTAAGCCTAGGTTTGGCATCCTTCTTAGTCATGAGGTAGCTAATGGCTGCATGATCAGTGTAAACAATGGCTTTAGAGCCCACAAAGTATGAGCGAAATTTATCAAAAGCATGGATAATAGCTAGCATTTCTTTTCCGGTGAAAGTGTAATTTCGATGAGCTTCATCTAAGGTCTTGGATGCATAATATATGACATGATGTTTCTTATCGACTTGTTGTCCTAGGATGGCACCTACGAAAAAGTCACTATCATCACACATGATTTCAAAAGGTAGGGCCCAATCTGGTGCATGGATGATTGGAGTGGTCATGAGAGCATTTTTCAAACATAGAAAACTATCCATGCAGGCCTAGTTAAAATTGAAGGGTACCTCCTTTTGAAGAAGGTTAGTGAGAGGTTTGGTGATTTTGGAGAAGTCACAGATGAATCTCTAGTAGAAACTGGCATGTCCCGAAAAGGATCGAATGTCTTTGACTAAGGTTGGGGTGGAAGCTTGGTGATGACCTCAATTTTAGCCTTGTTTACTTCTATGCCTTGGTTGCTTAGTCTATGGCCTAGAACAATGCCCTCCTTAACCATGAAGTGACACTTCTCCCAATTAAGGACTAAGTGTGACTCAACACATCTATCAAGAACAAGGGAGAGATTTCTAAGACAAGAGTCAAAACTGTCTCCATAAACGGAGAAGTCATCCATGAATATCTCCATTATAGTTTTGTCAATCCAACAAAGATGGATGACAGACACGTTTGGAAGGTGGTTGGCGCATTGCAAAAGCTTAAGGGCATTTGTCTAAATGCGTAAGTGCCAAAGGGACATATGAAGGTTTTTTTTCTTGATGTTCAAGATGGATAGGAATCTAATAAAAAACATGAGTAGCCATCTAGATAAAAAAATATTTTTGATGGGCTAAGAATTTAAGAAGTTGATCTAGGAAGGGGAGTGGGAAGTGGTCTTTCCTAGTTGCCTTATCGAGCTTCCTATATTCAATGCACATTCTCCATCATGTAACGGTGCTAGTGGGAATAAGTTCATTCTTATCATTTCTAATGACAGTGATTCCCCCTTTTGGGAACAACTTGAACCGGACTGACCCATGGGGAGTCAGAGATGGGGTAGATGATTCTTGTAGTCATAAGTTTGATCACCTCTAGAAGGATAATTTCCTTCATGTTTTGGTTGAGTTTTCGATGAGGATACCGGGAGGGTTTTTTGTCTTCTATCATTGGGATTTTGTGAATGCATATGGATTGATCTATCCACTAGATCTGTCATTTTGTACCCAAAGGTAGTTCCTCTTTTTCTAAGTTCTCCCATAAGTTTGTTTTCTTGTCCAAGGGTAAGGTCAGAATTTATGATGGCAGGGCACAATTGTTGTTCATCAAGAAAAACATATTTCAAACTTATAGGAAGAGTCTTCATTTATGGGGCCTTAGGTGGTTCAAGTTTTTCTTCCATGATGGAGACCATTTTAAGGTGCTCAATTTCAACATTAGGAATCACCTCAAAATGATCTAAATGAGCCTTAAATTGATCTAATTGTTCATTATCAAAGTCACATTCAGGAGGGACAGTGAGAGCTGTGTGTAGGGGGTCGTCAATTAACTTCCATTCCTGCCTTAGTTGAGAAAATTTATCAATACAGTCAAGGAGATAGACCTCTTCTTGGAAACTAGGCCCTTTCATGCTTTCAAACACCCTAAAATCTAGGGTTTTCCTCGCTAATATTAATAGAATGGTTCTAGCCTCAACATCAATCAAGGCTTGGGCAGTGGCTAAGAATGGGCGACCAAAAATAAGTGGGTAATGCAAATCTTCTTTGATGTCCATGATCACAAAGTCACATTGGACATACGCATCTAACCCGATCATAACTGGAATGTCTTCTATGATTACCATGGTTTTGGTCATGGATGAGTCCGCCAATTGAATGGTCATGGTTGTGGGTAACATGTTGTTGAATCCTAATCTTTTACAAAGACTGTAGGGCATGATGGATATGATGGATCCTAAATCATCTAGGCCTTTTCTACAAGCATTATCACCTAAGTAGCACCCTATTCCAAAAGAACCATGGTCTTTCTATTTTTAGGAATTTTACTTTTAATTATGTCTGAAGTGGTCCTAAAGAGTATGACAGTCTCATATTCTTCTATGGCATACTTCCTGGTCAAGAGAGATTTCATGTATTTGGACCAGGCTACAATGTCTGCTAAAGAATCAAGGAAGGGGATATCAACATGTAATTTTTTCATGGGCTCCCTAAATTTCATAAAATAGGTTTCAAGGCTTGTTTGTTTAAGGCAGTCTTGGTAGGGAGGTCGTGGTTTGTATATGGGTTCTTCAACTTCTACCTGTGGGGGTTTAGGGATGGTTGGTTCAGGTGTAGTTTTGGGTTCGACAACTACCATGTCTTCATCCTCAAAATCTAAAGATATGGTTGAAGGTTTTTATGAAGGAGGAGGGGAGCGTACCTTTCCCGAATGGGTAGAGACAACCTTGAGTTGTTTGGGATGTTTTGGGTTGTTTTTAGACTGCCCAGCAAAAGTGCCGGTTGGGGGTTTCTGTTGGGCAAATAGGCGAGCTAATTCGGCTTCAGTTGCCTTTTGATGAGCTTGTTGGGAAAGGATGATTTGTTCCAAGGCGGCTATCCTTTCATTAGCCAAGGGAGTGGTAGTAGGAACATTTGGTGGTGGTTGTGGAGGTGGCTCATTGAGATTTTGAGGAGGGAGGTTCAAATTTTGAAATTTTTGTCCTTGGTATGGTGGTCAATTTTGGTGATTGCTTCGATAGTACCCTTGGTTCTCAAAATTTCTTTGATTGTTGTATGGGAAACCAGGTGGTGGTCGGTTATTGTTTTGAGGGTAGGGAGGCCTTTTTTGAGATTGGAGTTGGCTAGAGTTTTTAGCACCAGAAAGGTTCCCATATTAGAATCTAGGATGGTTTCTAGTTTGATTGGGGTTGTAATAATCCTAGCCAGGTATGGTGTGAATAGAATTTAGGTCCTCCAATTGTTGTCCTAATTCAGGATGCATGGGGGTGTTGTAGATATATTGGCAGTGTAAGGTGATGTGATCATATCCTTGGGGGATGCCACAAAGAGAGTCTACAACTTTTATTTGTTCGGGTAACTCTCTATAGGCGCCTACAGATGACTCTAAATGATCTTGTTTTAGAGCAATTAATTTAAGGCTTTTTGCTATGCTTTGGATCAGCTTTGGATACCTTAAGGATCCCACCAATTCCCCATCTAGCCCTTATTTCAGAAGCACTTTTAACAACCTCCCATGTACTAGTTAGATATTGGTGCATGAAGTTTTCTCCAGATGAGGAATCAAGAAAAAATTTGGTGTCATCATCAACACCACAATAATAGATTTCTATGAGTTGGGCTTGAGAGATATCATGATGAGGGAATTTTCTAAGCAAGTATTAGAACCTTTTCCAGGCTTCTCCTAGGGATTCTCCTGGGGACATAGAAAAGTGAGTAATTTGTCCCCTGATTTCATCAGTGAGAGAAGGAGGGTACAATATTTCAAGAAATTTATTTTGTAGGACCTTCCAAATTGTAACATGTTCCTCACTCTCTATGGTGTTGTACCAACTACTAGCATGGCCGGTGAGAGAGTATTTGAACAATCTAAGGTGGACTGCATCTTCAAAGATTCCTGGGAGTTTGTTCAAGGAAAAAAGGTCAATGAACCTCTGAAGATGATCTTGGCAACTTTCTCCATTGTTGTCGGAGAATGGATTTGCTTGGATCATGGTGATCCATTGGGTTCGAATTTCGAATTGGGGGGCAAGAATGTCAGGAGTAATGACTTGTTGTTGTGCATAGGCAGTTTTGGGAACATAAAAATCTTTAAATTATTATTGCCTTTCGGCTTCCATCCTATCGGCCTCAAGTGTTTCTTGTTTAGCCATGTAGGTTGCTCGAAAAGTGGCTTCTCTAGCCACTTGATTAGCTAAGATGTGCTCTCTTTGAGCCGCAAGAGCCTGGTTGATCCTAAGAGTGACTTCCTCCTCATCCATCCTAACTCGGTTTTTACGATTTAGATGATGAAAAGTTCTATCTATCTCAGGATCAAATGGTGTAAATCTGACATTCGAGCGTCACATGCACAAATAAGTAGTTAATCGTGTGTAGAAAAAAATAGACTGCTGGAATGAAAACTCAGTAGAAGGAGGATTAGCACTTCCATAATGTTACTCGGAAGGCCTAAGAAAATGAAAAAAAAAGTTTTTCAAAAGTTTTTGGGGTTCGAGAAAACAATCCATTGTCGTCGACAACGATGCCAAATTCTTAATGCGTCGAAGTGCACTACGGTCACTAAGATATTAATCCTAGATTTAACCCTTTTTGTTGTCTAATAAAGGCTAGTATATAAGGGTCGATCCCACAGGACAACGTTCTTAAGATAATAGACTCTAATCCTAATTAGTTTTATTGAACTTTTTATTTCTTTTTGGTATTTTTATTTTTGGAACAGAAGGTAAAATTGGATTTGGGGTTTGATTTATGCTATAACAAAAATGAAATACAAGAAGTAAAGTTACACTAACAAGAAGTAAAATTAATCTATCACAAGGAAAAGGAGAGATTGTTAGCACAATAAAAAATATTATGAATGGAAAGACTAGAATGTAAAAAGAGTAGATCAAATGATGATTGAATTCAGATAAGGGAATATTGAGGCATGTAGGGGTTTTCACCACCTTAGCCTAGGCGAGAATCAAACTAAATCTTTTAAATGACAAAATGGATGAAGGCGTGTGAATTAACTAAAATCCACAAAAGATGAACTTCACATGAGCCCATTGGTCCTGATGCTCATGTTTCTTAGTCCATTATCCAAAAAGAGATAAATCCATGATCATTTCAAAAACTCTATGCGATTGGGTTTATTGTTCTGAATCTGGGTTTCCATGGTAATTTTCACCTGGATTAACAAATGATCTAATCGAGTAGTCAGTTTGATAGACCATCATTTCTTAAAACCAAAAGCCATCTAATAGAAGTCATTCTTAAGATTTAATTTGATTCAAACCATGGCTAAGGGGTTATTCCCCTTGCCTTGATAGAAAACTACTCGTTCATGATTGTAGAGTAAAGGGAGACGGAGGAAGAAAGTGTTCTAGTCATAGTCTAGACTTAACAAAGGGGTAATCCTTAGGCTAGAGACAATTAAATGGCTAACTCTTAATTCCTTGATCTGACCTATAGAAGAAGGAGGAGGAGGAGAAGGACTAGATCTAATAACAAATGAAGTAAGAAACAAACAAATTAAAGGAATACTTAGCTTGCGAACAAAAAATCTTTATTAATGAACAAAATATAAGAACACAAGAGATCAATTACTCCATAAATCCTTCATACAAAAGATGATCGTTGTGAAGAGGAAGTGCCCCTCCTTTTATAGGAGGAGGGGGGCTTTACAATTAGGTTTTGGGGTAAAAGAGGGCTGAAAACTGCTTTTTGAACTGGTTTTGAACTGCTAACCGATCGACTGAAGGAGAAAACTGATCAGTTGGGGTCTGGAAAGGGCGGAAGCTGAGGAAGCAGTCAACAACACTAGGTCTAGATGGTGGCACCCCTTGACTCGCTCAGATGGAGCGGGAAAACTCCTGCTTTGGAGTTTCAAATGAGCATTTGGCATTTGAATAGCGTGCAGATTCAACTGGGTGTTTGAACAAGGTGCGTCGGCTGGGGACAATCGATCGTCTGGAGAGAGTGACCTGACAGTTTGGAGAGAGTGAATCGATCATCTAGAATTTGAAATTGCTCGATTGGATTGTCAACTGATCGGCTCATGACACGATTCTGCAAGAATTGGATAGTTTTTTATGAGGATAAGGTTTAACTATGATAAAAGGAGGCAAATAACAATTTGTTCTTTTTTCAGTGGATAAAAATAAGAAATTATTTATAACAAGACTTAGAAGGTTGTGCAAAAGGATGCTAAATTAACATGCATCTACTATCAGATCTACGACTAATAGGCAAATAATAACTACAAATCACCTCTCGAGTGACAAAAGAGTGTGTCGCACCCAGGTCAATAAAAAAAGATATAAACGAAGATGCAGACAAATCAAAATGAAATAGCTCCATCAGACATGTCATGACCCGTGGATTGACCACTCCCTCTAACTAACTCATGGCATAGAATCTAGCTGTCACCTATTTTTCCCCTCATCCTATATTGGCCTACCCTAAAGATCCTACCCGAGACACCTGACCGTGTCCTCTGCCACCACCGCTATGAAACTGATGTCGTTGGGAACCATGCTGACTCTATCTTGGTCACTTGGTCACCTCCTCATCCTTCACTGGGAAAAATAGCCTAGTATGTCTGGTCTGTCCACATTTGTAACAAGTATTATCTTCATACCATGGCCTAGACAACCCTATCACTAAAATCGATGTTGTGTTGCGAGCTCGTGCCGATGGAAAAGTATGACCTCTGTCCTTTCTTGGTGACCACTGAGATTGTACTGCTGACCTCTATTGTGACTGAGATAACGAAAACCTCAGCTTCTTGAAGCCTCCAGAAGACTATCCGTGAAATTGAGCTGGTCACTTCTTAGCATTATCTTCACACATATCCATAGTTGTCTTCTCAATCTATTTCATCGACTCAACAAAGGTAGCAAACTGCTCCCAATTCTCCAAAGTAGATATTGTCATCGTCAATTCCTTACTTAACCCCTTCTCAAATCGCCTGATCCTCTCCTTATCCGTCATTGTCATCTGAGGAGAAAACCTCAACAACTCCATGAACTTGGCCTCATACTCATTGATCGTCATCGATCCCTATTGGATCTTCTCAAACTATGAGATCTTCTAGTTAAGAGACGTCTCCAAGAAGTATCGACTCACAAACTCCCACTAAAAACCTTCCTAACTGATCACTACACTAGGCCTCTTCTCCTCCTTAATGGCCCACCAGTGGCCATCATTGCCCTTCAATGGATACACTGCATGCTTCACCTCATCCTCTTCTAGGATGTTGAGGATCTTAAAGGCCTCCTCCAAATCCACCAGGCACACATATGTATCTGTCAGGTTTGCCGTACCCACATACTCTAACTCTCTAACCCACTGCAACCTCTTAAAAGTCTTCCTAGAACCCTAGGATTCTACATTGGGGACAACTGCCCTTCCTTGAGGTATGGGCACCCTATCTTCCATATGTGAAATTGTGGCCATAAACTGTCCAAATATGGACTCAAAATCACTTCAGGCACTTCATCTACTCTTGTCTGCCTCCTGGCATCACCTCGTGGTGCAACACCACTACTCTAAACATGTTCTTTGTGTTCTCCAGGCATATCTTCTTATTCTTCTGCATAAGCAGGAGTTGTAGTCAGATATATGGGATAATGCAAGAACATGAAACAACCCTAGTCCTATGTCACTGTAGACTCAACGAACCTAGATCTTTGATACTAACCGAGTGTGACAACTCGATGCCACTCAAACTGAGATAACTAAAAACCAAAGTGTGGTTAATAGCTAAACACACATGTTACCTCACACTAGGGTAAATCAAAACTGATCTCATATAACCATTATGTGTGGAAACATATTACATCATAGTCCACAAATTGCACAATATCTCATATCAGGATAGTTATGTACATATGTATAGCGACCAACTTCCACGCACTTGTCACAAAAGATAGCTTGTACACATATACAATCCATATATACAACCAAGGCATATCGCCAAAACATGTGTCAATTTCTACAAAACACTTCTTCTAGGACCTAAAAGTGTAGGGACGACACATAGGACTTTGCCACAAAATACTAGCAACATATCTAACATTCTGCATTCATTGATCTCCTTACTGCTCTTCCTCAACAACACGATCTCTACCACACTGTGTACAACCACCTAAAAAGATGTGGCGAACCACATGAGTGAGACCCATGTCCCAACGATATATATAAGTCTCTACCAACTACTATTGTAAACAAAAGTCATACTTAAGCAAGGAAAATAACATTATTAACAAGATCAACAAATTCAACTAAATGAATAATTTAAAACTGGTTATATAAGCTAAGCAGGTTAAGCAACTACAACTAATAAATAGAACAAGTTATGCATTCAGAAGGAATATGAAGAACATGTATAATAGTTGATTTCTCTTACATCATTATAATACAACTGATCATTACAAGAAACTAGGAAAGGGCAATAGCCAATGTGAATTGTGTTTAGCCCTAAACAGATATACTACACGGTTCAAATATTTTATTATGCCATGGTGATTTGAGTTGTACTACCCAAATCCAATTGACCATTGCTAAGTTGAGATTAGTGCCATACAAGATCTATGGTAGAGTCAAAATCTACAATCTCACCTCTACCTCTCGGTTAGTATGATAGACACCACATAGACATATTAGTCAATTTCCACCAGTGACATATAGTCAAGCTAAAAACACCTTGCCCGCCTTGGTACAAGTCATGATGCTAGACATCGGTGTATAAGAGACAACCCTACCACTGAGGTAAAATCATAGTTGTCCTCAAAATCACATCACATAATATAATCACCAAGACACGAATGCAACCATTCTCAAAACATTTGGGATCTAGATGACAATGATGTTCTCTCCAAGCACCTTGCATACTCAACAATATTCCCTCCGAGTTTCCCTCAAGAGTACTCGTTTCACCAGCCAACAAGTTCTGACACTGGAGTGGATATATGGCACATGGCAAATGCATTATTTGGGTTTCACTTGATTAGTTATGACAATTGGGTGTCTTTTATACTACATCAATCAAGTTACAATGTAGAAACCCTAGAAAGGCTCTACAAAGATAAGTTAAATTGCAACTCCAGAAGATATAAAATGTATAAGACACAAACTTATCACATCACTACTTGATACTATTTTCAATGTCATACACATGGCCATCACCATTAACACATCATCAGGGGAGATCAATCCCTTATCACATCACAGAGAGGATATCACCTCAATTATGCATTAATCCTCTACCAAGGTCATAAGACCATTCACTTGTCTCCTGTAAGAAACATCATTATCTCTCCATGCATTATAAAGTCTCATAATCACCACACGTATTACACAAGAGATACCACAACCATCATTATCTATGATTCTCATTCAACCTACAACATTAGGGTTACAACGAGTAGGCGATAGGAATATTTCATTAACATGCTAATCACTCAAGCAAGTAAACATTTATCTCCATGTACTCCACTTAAGGTTAAGATTCCTCATTGCTAACCAATTAGGGTTTTCATAACAACACATAACATTTTACCCTATCGTTTACCACTTACCACATTCTTAGAAACCTTTAGATCAAGGGTTACTAACATAACCAAATGGTCATGGAAAACAACAAAGTGTAGCGACCATACAAGGTGTAACATCTCTAGTGATCGCTAGACATAAGTTGCCCTAGAGACCACTAGGGTCAGGTCCACTATAGTGACCACAACAACCCTTCATCACAACAAACTACACACATCATCATTGTAACAACCATCACCAATCATCAACCATAGCGACCACAACAGAAGTCAAGGTATAAAGACCAACCTGACCCATCAAACATTGTGACCGTAAGAAGAACCACTTTGACCAACACATAATGACCATGAAAAGTAGAGAACACAATAACCATACAAGATCAACACACATAGAGACCATTATGGTAAACATAGTGTCCAAGGGAGTTATGGTTAGGATTATAATGATAAAAAAAAACCCTAAACTCAGCCATCATCGTGGTCATAGTGACAACATGGGACTAGAGAAGCATGACGACCGAAATAGATGATCCATCACCAAGAATCCTAAAAGTCATCAAGATGTAACCACATGAAGAAGATGAAAACTGATTCCATAACTATGATCATCTCAAGGGTCAACATAGAACCATGATAAGAGAGAAAACCACCTCCAACATGATCGAAATAGGTTGTTCACTAACATGAAACTAAAACCTCAAGAAGTGAGGTGTATCAAGGAAATCATCATTCAAAACCATATAAACCCAATTATCATAAAAATAGAAAACCAAACCCTTTGATATCACCAAACAAGGCATGAAACCAACATCAAGAGGGAGAGAAAACCAAGTGTATAACACACCATGCATGAAAGGATCACCATTCCCATCATCAACAAGAGTTTGACCATATAGATTATGGTTAGCAATAAGATCATCCATTCAATATTACCATGGAAAGTAACCCTAGAGCATAGATAATATCACTAAGATACATAGAACCATGTTCTAGAGATATCTTAATGACATGGAAGATGAGTGCAACAATAATGGAGGGGAGGGTTATATAACTCACCTTGAAGTGAAGAACAACTCCAAAGACAAGAAACTCTAAGGTAAGAGACAAAAGCCAAAAGATAAAAGGATCAACTCCATGGCCAAGCAAGATCACCTCAAGAGAAGAAGAACAAACCTAGGTCAAAAGAAATCTTAAAGAAAGAGAGCACCATACCCTAGGATGGAAAGAAAGGGAAGAGAGGAGATCTTCATCTCATCATAGGTACTACCATGGGAAAGCCATATATTTGACCACAAAGAGAGAATTTCCTTAAGAAAACCACCATGGAGAACCATGGATCAGTCAAGAGAAGAAAGATAGGGGTAGGGTTTGCAAGAAAACAAAACCAAAAGAAAGATCATCCAACCCTAGATCGCACATGCAAGGATTCAACCTCCTTGCTCCAACGTCAAGTTCTTCTCCACCACAAAGATCACAAGGATGATATCCAAAGAATGGATAAGGAAGAGAGGGTGCAAAAGAATCATAAGCATGCAAAGAGAGGGGAATAAATACCCAAGGGTAGGAGAGAGGTAAAGAGAGTTAGGTGTCATGCACATAAGTGTCACTTATCCATCATAAAATATCCATGTAATCACTAAGCATGCACATCCAACAAGTTCATTAAAATCAAGGTAGGGTAGTGACCACTTGAACATCAAAGAACTCTGATCAAAGAAAAATAGGGAGACCAACATGGTAGCGACCAAGAACATAGAGACCATAGACCAAGATAAAATGATTGCCACAACCAAAGAACATGCCAAAACATGTTCGACCACAAAAAACAAGGTCCAAGCAAGATCATTGGTCATTACAACAAGACCAAGGGAACACTTCGGTTGAAACACACAAAGGATCAACATCAACATCAACTCAAGTATCCATGCAACCCATGCAAACCCTAACTTCAACACACATGATGCCACCTCATCAACCAAGGTCCAACAAGGTGCCACCATGAATCACTCTCTCCAACATGATACCAAAGAATAGGAGGAGCATCCAACATGTGACAAATTATAAGATAAACCCTCAACATGGGTAAATTGTAACTTGGTCCAAAACAAGCACACATATAGTATAAATGGCTCAAACATCATCCAAATAGGACCAAACTAAAAACACAAGCTTGTCACATGCTATTAAACCATATCACATGATTAGATTAAGGTTTTAAGACTCTAATTATTCTAATAAAGCAAGATCAAGAAAAAAATCCAAGTCAGTGGCCTTACATCATTGTAGCATCCTAAATGACGAACCTCTCAAATGGGGCAACACATTGATAGAACACCTTCACTTGGTGGTTACCCGCAAAATCAAATCCCAATTTACATAGGATTGGGTAGTCACTTCCATAACTGCATATTTGGGTTATACACATATCTCTTACCAAGAAGTGACTCAAAATACAAACCACATGATCAACATCAAGTATCTGCAAGATTCAATGATCATTTTCCCATACTCATATAAGGGCATATACTTCGTGTTGTTTAGGAACATCCACACATAAATCGCCATTCCTACTCAAAGATAGTTTATAGTGGTGAACCTCATCTACAATCTCATAAATCTATTTGCATACATCTAGAGATACATGTGTGAGCACCCTCAAGTAGAGGTGAGACACCTAAGCCAACTTTGGGATGTTGTAGTTCCTCCAACAAGGAGGATATTGGTCCACCCCACCACCTACAAAAAGTCACACCAAAAGACATGTTCTAGATGGTGCAACAACTGAAGGCCCCTTTGACTTCGAGGAACTTAGACAGCAATTGAGGCACATTGAGACTTCATAGACCCACATGGTGCAGGAAAAAAATCAACCAAATGTATCTAATACAACAGACTCACGAGTGGTGGAATGTCAACCCAGATGACTACAGTTATAGACATACATACTACAACATCTACAAATCTAGATTAGACCTACCCTACACCCTTCTCACTATAGGGGGTGACAATATGACGAGCCACCACTACAAGGCAACTTCTTACAATCATTATGGAGGATTCATTCCATACATAGTTCTATTGTCAATTTCCCCCCTTCACAAGAGCTACATGATTCAGCTCCACTGGGTCAACATGGTGGAGGGTGTCCTTTTAAGCCTAATGTCTCCCCTCCATTCTAATTTTAGTGTTTGCTTGATCATGATCAATATATATATGTTTGGGGTGGAGGGTGTATGGTATGTACCTACTCCACTCATATTATATTCATTTGAGGGTCTTCTTGTGTTTAAAATGCATAGATGCCATCACATTGCTTTTACTACATAATTTTCATACAAATTCATAATTAGAATTGCATGTACTCTACCATTATATAATATGATTCCCATTCATGTTTGCATTTCATACATTAGCATTCATTTCATCATGTAACCCCCTTGAATGAAGCAAATATTATGTGTAATATTAATTGTAAACTATTCCCATTGATAAAACCTATTCTGCCACCAAGGACCTCAATCATATTGTCCCTAAAAATGGTGACAAGTTGAATGGGTTTATCATAATCAAATGCAACATGTCTTTTACTGATTATCATATCTTATGTTGCAGAAATGTCTCTTATATTTTTAATGTTTCACAGTGTGATTGAATTAATGTGATAATTTTCTTAATGCACTAAATTCTAAAATAGGAGGTTCATAAGTTTGACACTCTTTTCTACATCACTCCAGTCATATTCTTACCCTCCCATTTGCCAAAAGAAAATAAAAATCCAAAAATAGTGCCAAACCCAAATTTTAGGGTGGTACAACCACCCCCACTCTCTCTCTCTCTGCTTCCTCCATGCTCCCACATGTAATAGGGGTGTACTACCAAATAGGAAAAGATGCTAATGTACACACACAAAATTTGTAATGTATGTATTTGAACCCGTAAATGCAATCTCAAGACGTATATAGGAGATATTTACAAACCTTGCTTCCATACCCCCATTCACTCCATTGTTTACCCATGGGCATTATAGAGACCCCAAATACCATTTTTTACAGCCCAATGATCTTCTAGTACAAATCTCATAGGATTATGCCAGATCATTTGAACTTTAGGAATTTCATGCTTTTGTTTTGCTTGTGGATTTTTGGTATATATATATTGTGATATAAAATTGGTAATGAGGAAGTTGTGTTTTGTGATTTTGAGAGATCGGGTTGCTTGGCCATGTTTTGTGGTACATCTGAAAATGATATATATAGAGGACGACAAGATGGTAATATTATTTGGCACTCTATTTTATGTTTTTGTGTTACTCAATGAAGATCAACATTTAAGTTTCAAATTATTTGATGAATGCATATTCATCCCAATTTAGTTTCAAATTTTAGAATAGATTCATTCACTTTGTATTCTTATTTCCCCATATTTACATTGATTAGATCAATGTGATTTTATTCTATTTCTAGATTTTTGATGGAAAAGTCTTGCTCTTATTGTAGGAAAAAAATTTCAAAGACATTTCAAGGTCGTCCTCATGATGCACTGGGTTTGTTTTCCTCATTTCCAACCATTAGGAAGTGAACTTGGGCTAATAACAATAACCTTACTGCACTAGAAGCCCCAACTGGGTGACTAGATTCACCAGTAGGTCGATTGACACACGGTAGAAGAAAAGAGTGTCACACACTAAACAAATCACCAAACACTCATTGAGTCAGACAATTAGTTATGGATGGAAATCCCAAAGGGAAGATAAGAAAATCTTACATCTCACAAGTTGCTCAACTCAGTTGTGAGTCATCCAAGTAGACAACACAAGTACTCTCCCAAGCAAAGACTAGTTTCTAGTTGGCCAACTGGGTATCTGACCTAGGTTTCTTTAGGGACAATTTGCAAAAACGGAGTCACCCTACTCACTCCATGAGTCAGTAGACCAGTTCTCTTCCCATAAAGACTAGAGACACTAATGTGCCAACAAGCCTTCGAACCTGTCACACCAGTTAATTGAGTGGGAGTTGGGATATCCAATGATTAAGCGGCTTGTCACCCAATTGACGTGATACCAAGAGACAAAAAGAGCATCATTGGGCCATTGATCTAGGGATTCTTTTATCCATGTGACACTCTTATAAATAGATCTCAACCCAAAGGATAAGAATTAGACTCCCTATCCCCAAATGAAAAAAAAAATCAAGAAAAAGAATAAAGTGAAAGCAACGAATGACACCTTCATCCCAAATCCTTGCCAGATTCTTGTGCTACTAGAAGTGTTGACATGCTCTTTGGAGATTATGGTAGAACCTGTCTACGCATATTGTGACATGTCTTCTTCTTACCCATCTCATTCTTGTGTTTGTTCTTGTTCTATGAGTAGGAACCCTATTTCTTGATCTCAAATCATCTTTTCTTCTTCTTTGACCTAGAATTGAGGTCTTAGTGGAGGATTTGATGGAAGAAATATACTTCAAAGAGCTCATGGGACTCCAAGTTATTAAGTTATTGATCATATATTCCTGTACAATAAAATGATCTAATTACTGCACTAATATTCTTATGATGCGAGTAATACTTAATTCATTTCAAATGGACCAATTGAATTATAATTGAGATATAGAGATCTAGGTAGATATGGGATATAAATTATAGAAAATAAAATATTAATAATCTCGTACACGTTTAATATATGACTTATGGGAACTATCACTCTAATCAAGCTCACTACTCTTTCATGAACCACCATCGATTCAACTTTTTTTCATTTTCTTACAAAGTGATGAAGAATGATAAATGGTCAAGGTTCAATTTAGTTGAAGGGCTACCAATAAAGCAAGCCACATTTTTTGGTGCTTTTGCAACAACAATTGTTTCTCTAAAAATGTTAAGGATAACAAGGATAATAAATGGGGATAGAGCCTCGAATAAAACCCACTCATGCACTTTGATAGAATTAATGAGTGCTTAGAAGGATTCTTCGTGTTGCATGCCTATTTTGGGCCAAGTATGCATCCTCATTTACACTGGGTTATACCTATCAAAACTACACTTCTTGCTAAAC
Organism: Alisma plantago-aquatica; assembly: GCA_963693085.1. NCBI lineage: Eukaryota > Viridiplantae > Streptophyta > Magnoliopsida > Alismatales > Alismataceae > Alisma > Alisma plantago-aquatica. The sequence continues at coordinate 1,983,057,579 of OY856409.1, forward strand.
ATCTAACGTTAGATATTAAAATCATGAGGATGGACCTTCTGCCATGGTACAACACTGACGATACCAACCCTCCCCTAGAGCATGGTGATCCCATCTAAATGATGTATGAGCTTCCACCTTCCCCGGGTCTTGACCGCCAGCGTGTCTCGTATCATTCGAGCCCTTCATCGGCTCTGTTGGGCACTGGTAGAGGAGTCAACCTGCCCCGGCCAATTCCTCCCCAAACGATGTCGATCCATGTCATCACACACATGCCTTCTTCATATTGGCCTCCCCTCCCTCTACTAGCAGCGAAGCAAGTCAGGTGTGTGGACCAAGAAGCTGGGCTAATATCAGAGATGGGAGACTAGAATCATTGGAGGATGGCAAACTGCTCGAAGGAGGCACTTTGGCAGTTGTCATTCCAGTTGGCCTTCGCGCTCCACCGAGCATGACACGGGTATAGGCAATGGACCCAAGCACTACACATGCAGCTATTTCCCAAGGCATAGAGACATGACAAAACACATCCATTTTAAACTACCATAAGGGTGGACAACAAGGATGAGCAACCCCTTCAGCAATAGCTAAGCATGTAATGTGTTCCTCTTTTCTAAAAGTTAAGGATAGATCAGGTGGCACATTGATATCCTTTATGGATACGTCCATGGGTCTGGTGCACAACCTATTAGGCCTTCCAAATAGTCGCTCTTGAAATACAACTACCTGTGCACCATCAAATGAGTTTGTTAGATTAGTAGGCGTAGAAAGAATGAGGTTGTCATATAGCAGGTCGGGAGCAAGCGAAACAATAGTAAAAGATACCATTCCTGGGGGGTGGGGGTCCAAAAAGATAAGAGGGGTGATATAGGGCTTAGGAGGCTGGTTTAGTCAAGGGATGATGGATTTTGGTTCATTCGAGAGGTCCAGTGACATTTTTTCACAACCTTTTGGGTGTGATCCAATGCAAAACATGAACAAGGAGGAAGAATTATGATTTTCTTTCAATCCTTATTCAGTGATGACCAGGATGGGTGTGAGGATATAGAGGGCCCATGGAGATTATGAAAGAGTGTTAGTCATAGAGAAAGAGGATATAGGTCTAATGAGGAAAATCATAATTTGGAATGCTAGAAGGGTTGCCAATACTAGAACTAAGGAGCGCCTCAAGGTCCTGCCTAGAGAACGTGAATTGTTGGCCCTAGACATACTAGAGCCATTTCTAGATCATGCTAGAGTAGAAGAATTCTAACTTTTGATGGGGTTTAATTGGGTGGCCACTAATGGCCTAGAAGGGGGTAAGATATGGATCTTCTCTTCAATCTTGCTATCACTTCAAGTGTTGGGTGCTTTACATCAACACCTTTCCCTCAACTTTACTTTTTTGGGGTCAAAGATAGGTGTCTCTATCATATACGTGTCATGTTGTGCATATGAGAGAAGGGTTTTATGGGATGGGCTCAATATTCTTAAGGCTCATATGGGAGATTTACCATGGTTAGTAGTAGGTGATTTCAATTCTTACAGGTCTAAAGATGAGGGAAAGGAGGAGAAGAATCATCCAAGCGGGCAATGAGAGAGTTTAATGACTGGATATCATCCATGGGGTTTGAAGAGATCCCATTTGTAGGGTTTCGATTCACATGGGTAGATAGTCAGGAGAGACACCCTGCCCAATGGGCCGACTAGATAGAGGTTTCACATCCAGTTTCTTGCCACATCAATTGCAGATTTCATAAGAACACTAACTTAGGATGAAATCATCCAAAAATTTCCAAATGCTTTTTCATCTATCCTCAGGTAGAGAAGGAGCCAAAACATCATGGTTTAAATTCCTAAGATGCAGCTTTGGCACCCTACTATTCTAGAGTTGATTAGAGAACACTAAACATTAGATACTTGGGGTGACCCATCCTACACGGTCTATGAGAAAAAAAGAATTTAAAAAAATCCCTTAAGTTATGGAATAAAGAAGTAGTTGGGAATATCTTTGATAATGTGAGGAAGAGTGAAGAACATGAAAAAACTCTCCAATCTAGAATCAATATTGCTTCAACAACATTGGATCTGGACAATCTCTATCAAGCGAAGTCAAAACTAGAGGAACTACAATAATGGAAAGAATGCTACTATAGATACAGGTCAGGGGTTAGATGGCTTAAATAAGGGGATAGGAATACTCGATTCTTTCATGCATATGTAAAAGTGAGGAGGAGAAGATCAAAAATTAATAAACTTAAAAGGAGAACCGGGCTTGGGAAATAGGCGAAGAAGAGGTCATGCAGGAAGCCATCAACCAATTTTCTAAGACCTTTGCATCAGAAAACTATTTAGACATAAAGCCTTATACTAGAATCCTTGAACCAATAATTCAGGAAAGAAGTAACCTTAGGCTGCTAGAACATATTACATAGACTGAGGTTAGAGAACTAGACATGAGCATGGATGTGGATAGCACACTGGGACCTGACGGATTCACAGTGAGTTCTTACTGGTTTGCTTAGGACATCATGAAAGAGGACCTCATCCATTTAATTAATCACTCCCTAAAGGGACTCTATGTACATAGGAGACTAAAATGTGTCAAGTTGATTCTAATCCCCAAAGGAGATAGATCTGAGTGTTCATAGACTTTAGGCCAATTAGCATAGGTAATGTTTCCTTAAGAATTGTCTTAAGAACTCTCTTAGATAGGCTTTCCAGCTTCACCCCTAGACTCATCTCTCCATAAAAAACCACATTTGTTAAAGGAAGTAATATTAATGACAACATTTGTCTAGCACAAGAAATCATCCAAAACCTCAATCAAGGCAAAGTAGGTTAAGAGAACATAGCATTCAAAGTAGATATGCCAAAGGCTTTTGATAGTATAGAGTGGGGTTTCCTAGAAAATGTAATAGGTGACTTTTGTTTCAATAGAGAAACAATCAATGCCATCATGAATATTGTACAAGGGGCATGGTTCTCGATTGTGATAAATGGCAAAACATATGGGTTCTTTCAATCGTCTAGGGGTTTGCACCAAGGTGCCCCACTCTCACCACTATTGTTTATTCTATCACAAGAGGTGTTGGGGAGGTACATTAAAAGGGAGGTAGATAATAGGAGAATAGAGAGGTTCAAGACTTGAGGTGACGTAATTGCCCCCATCACACCTTATGTTTGCACATGATCTTATTTTCTTCCTCAACCTTTTGGGCAATTCTAGAGAAAATCTAGAGGCTACCTTCTCGACCTATGAGCTCTTTTCAGGCTAGAAGGTGAACAAAGAGAAAATCTTAGTCATGATTGGAAAAACATATGACCTTAGGAAAGAGCACATTTTACATACATGGGGTTGTTTTGAAGACAACGACCAGATTCCCTACTTAAGAGTTCCGTTGATCAAAGGTAGGGCCCTGATTAGATAGTTTGACAGTCTCAAAAATAAGATCACAAATGGGATAATGTCTTGGGTCAAGAACCTTCTCCCCTTCTCTGGAAGGCTTGCGCTAGCCATATCTGTTCTTACATCCATCCCCACCCATAACTTGAATTCTTGTGTGGTTCCTAAACCATCTTGAGGGACATTGAGAGGAGATAGCATGCTTTCTTTAGGAATCTAGAGATGGTGTCAAGAGATGTCATTCAGTTAGGTGGGATGTTGTGGCCTCTCCAACTGGAGATGAATGTTTAGGCCTCCAAAAGTGTGAGAACCCATTATACTAAACGAGATTACTCAAACCATAAAACACAATCAATCACTAATTAATCACATACCCAAAAATATGGGTAAATTAAAATCGATTTCAACATCAACACCCGCTCAAAAACATTTGCATAATATCCCAACATCTTTCTTGTATCCATACTATGTCAAGAATTGGATACAAATTGGTCTATCGCCTTAGACACAACATATATACACATGAGAACAATATTTGTATATGTCACACAAACAAGCATTAACATACTAACAAAATTTTATTTCGTTTGAAACACCATATACAAACTTTTCCTAACAGGACCTGAGAGTACATGGATGACTCTAGGACACACTAGACATCTAATCAACTTTCTCAAAGATTCATTAATGTAGTTCCTCTTTACTTCCACGGTTCTATTGTCATCACTGCCAATTACCTAAAAAAGGTAGCAAACCACAAGGGTGAGACCCATGTCCCAGTAAGTGTTGGGTTTTAGGGGAGGCAGAGAAGGCAGCGGAAACAAAAAATTTCTCCTCCCCAAACCCAGAATAAGGAAACGCGTCAACGTCTATATAATAGGAAAGGATGGTTTGTGGAATCATACCTTGTCCCGAGGCTTGCTCGGAGACAATACCTCGCACCTTGCGCGGTCTTCAACTCTGGTCTTGGACGGTGTCTGTGCAGCTCCTGGTCGCACCGGGACTGACGACTCCTGGTCACACCGAACTGTCGGGTTGACAGTTGTCCTCCTGAGCGGCAGAAACCTCCCGCCTATAAAGTAGTCCACACGGACCACCTGGAACTCCACACTCCTTGTCCCACAAGGAGTTGTAAGGAGTCACGCCCTCCTGTTGATGTACTAGTCACCAACACACTCTCCTGCCTCCAGTTGCAACTGTAGTTGTCTTTCCCTTGCTGCACCTCCCTTTGTGGGTAGCACTTGCTCGGGCTCTCTATCGGTTACCAAAACCAGAGAGAACGACAACTTTGCAGAGTAAATGGTTGCACTGAGTTGTACTTTGAGAAGCCCCCAATACCCCTATATATATAGGAGGGTCATGGGATAGGGTTCTCCATCCCGAGCAATGCGGGACTAAAAGCAGGAGTAGAAGGGTTCAAGATTTTCCATAAAAGCAACCAACTCACAACATGAACCGATCGTTTCACAACTGAAACAGTCAGACGGGGACCTGAACCGGTCGGTTGGGACACCTCAACCGGTAGGTTCACAAGTGAACCGGTCGGTTGGTGGTCCTGGTCGGTTCCCGATTGACTTTCCTTCTTTTGTTTCTAATTGATATCGAATACCAATCCTATTTCCCAATCAAATTCGGCAATTGAAACAAAAGGAAAACTCTCACCAATCCTACTTTCCCAACTTGCTCGGTTGCACCAGTTGAACTGATCATTTCAACAGTTGAAGCAATTAGTTCACCCTGATCTTGAGACGATCGGCTCAACACTTGAGCCGACCGATTCACCAAGCTCAGCCGACCGGTTCATCACATGAACCGATCGGTCGGGAGTACAGGTTGTGTAGAATCAGTCAATTGCGATTTCAATCAATCCGATACTCCAATCAATGTATCCAACACCTTGAACACTATGACATTGAGCTATCAATTGATTGAGTGTTTAATTGAACTACTAAACTCCTTTAGTAATCAATCTCAACATTGCTTGTGGACAAAACTCCTCTTCCAGGTTAAATCCTATGTGTGTGACCCTACAGGTCCATTTCACATTGGCAGTGAAAGTCCATAACACTTATGACTTCACAAGAAAAGAGTGGTGCCTAGTCACACATCAGTGCTACCCAAGTGAAAGTAGAAAGTTGGAAAACAACTTTCAATCCTTCAATCCGTGAATGGTGTTACAGTGAATGTATAAATCCTTTGTCACTGATATCCCGAATGAAATTGAGGCATGGAACAGTCATCCTGTCAACGTTCATTCACTTTATTGATCTCAGAGTAGATTGAACGAGATATGTATGACATCAATATCACATATTGATTCACACATGCGTGTGCACACCTATCTCAATCCTACTCATCAAGTGGCCTTGGATATCAAACTCCCTCAGGAGGGACAAATCCCATATCTATCACTCACCCCTCAAAAGCCCCATGTGTCAAAGCCACCCAATCATCACCTTTATAACAACCCATGTTTCAGGACTGCGTTTGATGATGTCAAAGTGTGCCCAATGACATGTGTTGAGTGTAGTGATTTTAGGTCAAAGAATCACACTCACCACCATCACTACGAATACTGACTGTGACTACCATGTCATGGTTCCATGTGTCAAACTCACGGTAGGTCTGTCCGGTACACTTGTTCTCTAACAAGTACCTATGTGTTTGGTTTGATATCTCTATATCATGACTAATGAGATTCTGTCATCAACCAATACCATAATCTATTCTTGTGTGTCATTGTTGTCTATCTACCTTCCACAATGACATCCGACTAGGGACATAACTGTTGACCTAGAGGTTATACATTACCTATATTTTGATAATGACTTAACCATTCCATTCATATGTATCTAATATGTGCATTTAAGATTGTTTGCTTTCATTAGGTACATGAAAAGGATCATATATACAAAGCCCTAGAATGGGCCCAGTGCAAGCCAAAATGGCTACAAGTGTGCATTTTAGGATTTCTATGTAAACTACCTTAGAACATCAATGTAATCACTTGTAATGATGAATTGGCTTGTAACTTAGAAGAGAAAAATGTTTGGGACAAAATTCACCAAGTGTTTATCACTTTTATTGCAAATTAGAAAATCAATTACAGACACTTGGTCGGTCGAGTTTCCCTAGCCTGAAACTCGACCGATCATCCTTGGTCATTTTTCTGAAGATTGCATCGGTCGAGTTGTGCACCCACAGAACTCGACCGATCGGGTAGCAGGCCATTTCCAGTTGAAATGGTCGGTCGAGTTTCCTCAGGTCAAACTCGACCGATCCTTTGAATATCGGTTTTCCTGTTAGTTGATTGGTCGAGTTACCCCCATTGGAACTCGACCGATTGCACTATACGAAATTTGTAGAAAAAGTAATATGACCGTTGGTGAATTGTTTTGGGCAAAAACAGAGCCGTTTTCTTGAACAAAAAATGACTACTTTTGCATCCAAGTGTCCCACAACTTAAAGGGCCACCCTCAACTATAAATAGAACCCCTTGGACTTCATTCCATGTTGCTCTTCCATTGCAAACTTGGTTCTAGCTTAGTTGAGAGTGTTCCAAGCCCTTGAGCCCCTTTCTCTCTCTACATTCAAGACAATTTCGTGAGAGTGAGTTAGGTCCCTATGTATGAGAGCTATCCTTTGTATTATGTAAAGCTCTCCTTTCTCTCTTCCTACCTCCAAATCCCATTGAAGATTGATTGAAGCTACTTCTCCAAGTGAAAGAGGAGTTGCTGCTGTTCTTCTCCGAGTGAAGGGGAAGATGTGTTGCTGATCTTCAAGAGTGAAGATAGATCGTTGCTCCAGAACCCTTGGTGAAGGGAAAACGTGGATAAGCTCTCCAAGTGAAGGAGAGGTGCAAGGAAAAGCTCAAGTGAGATAGGTAAATCCTGCAAGGCTGAAGACAAAGGTAAGATTGGGTAAGTCCTTTGAAGAAGGCTGAAGAATCTTGCTTTGTGGGTAAGTCCTTGGATAGGTAGAAGATCTTAGCTTGAGAAATTAAGCCCTTGGTTGTGTGGTTTATGTATCTTGTAACCTTATAGTGATATATAAGAGAACCAAGTTGCAAATCCTAGAGTCTAACCAACTCTAGGTAGTGGACTGACATCGTTCCTAAGTTTAGGATGTGGAACCACTCTAAACCACTTGTCCAAGTGCATGCTATTCATTATCTCTTATCCTTGCTTTGTATGCTAGAATAGGACATCAAATTGTTGATTGCTTTAGTTTTTGCACTACAATTAAATTGGTGGTCTAATTGATTTTGTGAAGTGTGTGTAGCTCTATTCACCCCTCCCCCTCTATAGCCCATTGATCCAACAATAACAAGAATATACAAAACTCTTAGCATCTGTATGCTCTCATCGTTCAGGTCATGAACCTGAAGGCATACATCATTGAGTATTGTCATTCTCTAGACATTCAATCTATTCTATCACTATCTCAAATGACTGAACCAGAAAGAATTGGAAGCTTGCCTTTGATGTTTATCAAATCAATCTTGATGTATCCCACCAATCATCCCATGATTGGCTCTCAGGGCATACATACCAGTAGACTCCCACTTGCAATGCGAGCCAGTCACCCTTGAATCATATTCATAGTGATCTTCAAACATGTCCCACATGTTACTGTGCTCTAGTGCGAACATAGTGAGTTATGGCAACACCTTGCCAAAGTCTGTATTAATTGCATGTCTCACATCTCTTCGTTGTACGTCACACGTATGAGATGGAGTCGCCATAATATGCGATCTAGTATTCCTTTGCTAACCTTTAGCCACATTGCATGATCAAGGATTCCATACTTGTCATCAATGACCGGAATATCTATAAGTTCATCTCATGAACTTCCAGATCCATATAGTATCCACTGCTCTTCTCTAACACACAGATACTCGGCATTTCCTTTTAAACAGCTTTATTGGAACACTTCCAATTAACAACAAACTCTCACTTTTATATATCCTATATATATTTTGCGATTAACTTTCTGTCCTTTCGCAAGTTCGCATCAATGTAACTCTTTACATTGAACTCTTCCTTGTCTCCATAGAACTAGTACTTCCCAATACTTATCAAGTTCTCATGGTATTCCAGTAACCCTTATTGGAAGTAGACAAACATCCACTTGTCATGTCCCACACACGAGTTATCAGGATGAGCACATCATATTGTCATGTCATACATACAAAATTATGAATGCATTTTATTCTTTCCATGTCTATACATGCAAGATAATGGGATGATTACATACATGATAGATCCATATCTATCCTTAGTGTTCCCATTCTTCATAAGAATTGGACACTTGGCCTTGGGATACTAACTCCATGTAACATGGACAAGTTTTCTCCCAGTGAATCTGTGCATACTGAACCCTTCAGTACATATTGCCAATGTATGCTTTCTCCTTACAGATCAAGAGGTTTTCGAAAAATATCTCTATAGATCTCTATTCCTATCACATAGGAAACATCTCTATCTTCCTTAAATATAATTTCCACTTTTGGATTTCCAATCTAGAACATTTCCATTTCACATCAACATGTGGAATGTGAACACGCTCCCACTAAATCACAGATCCCTTCTTTATCTTTGACATATCAGTCAAACCCTTTGACTATATCATCAAAGTAAAGATCCAATTCTGAGTTGCTTGTACTCAATCAATCATATTGATTAGTCCATCGTAACTTATAGACTTCATTTGCATTATTGGATTCATAAACCTTATAGGTTGTGTCACGTACACTTCCTTATTTTATTCCTCATAGGAATGCGGTTTTAGTATCCATATGCCAAATGTATTAGTCATTAAGTTGCAATCAACAAGCATCATCCTTCTCAAAATGTTATCCATGTGTCTTAACGCTTAAGACTTATTTGCACTTATGGATTTCCATACAATGAGTGCTACCATCAAGGTCATACCTTATGGTTCACATGGAATTCATTTAGGATGTAATGGTCATATACCATAACTCAAAATCCGATTCCTCATATTCATCTGGATAGTTGACTCATCACATGAACAACTCATCACATAGATAATTGAGGTGTATTTGTCGAGGATATAAGAACTCACAACTCCTTGTGATTTTTTTTATTATCCTTTATTAGTGTGGGGTATTCTTTTATTAAGAAGAATTCAGTTATTTGATAATCATTCTCTATCTCTTTAGAGTATGATTCCTTCTTGATTTAGACATCACCATGCCTTAATCATGATTTCACTATGATACACTATCATAATCACTCATAAGGATCTCAAACATTTGGTCCAAGTATTTCATTCATTGATCTCATCAAGAATTAACACTTTACCAGATCTACACTTCATCTATGATAATCTTGAACACTTCAAGATATTCATATTGGTATTTCTCTAAACACCATTTGAAGTATTAGCATTTGTTCCAATAGGTATGTAAATACATCACATGTATCATACCTAATAGGATAATCGTTCTCCCACTACCATTAGTGAAGATTGATTAATCATGTCCAAGATATTCATGTCTCTAACTGGTTCTCTAACCAAAAGAGTCTAGATTTATCCATCACATGGAAACTAGAAATGAATTTCTCATGATTGATGCTAATTTGATTGTTTGAGTTATCTATAACTTTTAGGTATCATTTTATCTTATACATATCAAATACCACAAGATAAACAAGGTATTGCCACAAAGATCATATCTTTAAGATTGAAACATCAACTTTATTAATTTTCATCATTGTCATACAATATGCAAAAATAAAGTGTTTCTATCTATTGGCAATATATGAAATAGCAGTTCTCAACTCTATTTCGTGCCCTTTAAGCTAAAATAAACTGAAAGATAGTCCTATCTATGGCAGAAACACTTGCTCCAATGATGGGTACTTCTTTCTTGGTCCTTTCACAAAGGCCTTCACTTCTTTGTGGATCTTGCATATCATATATGATAGATCCATATCTTGGTATCATATACCTCAGATAAAGAAGCGATTCATTTCATGATACCTTAGTTGGAGATCTCCATCCCCTCCTTCATCTTCTTTTGTTCTTCCAGATATAGAGGGCAATCCCTCATACACCCTTTCCCCATGTGCCTTGAGGCTGAAGACGGCTAAGATTGCTGGCTAGCATCAGAACACTTCTTTGCTTTGCCCTTGTCCTTGCCCTTAAGAATTTCTTTGATCTCATCAAAGATTATGGTTTGTCTTTCTTCATCTTTGCCTCTACTTTCCTCAACATGTCCAACAACTTTGTCAACACTTGTCAAAGTTGTTCATGTTGTAGTTTATCATGAACTGTATGATTCTCGCAACATTTGCAGTATCATACCAATAGCCAACTCTTGGCTCAGAGGGAATCTTTCTTAGTCAGGTTTTCTACATACCCAATCATATTGAGTGTGTGAATACCTTACTGGATCTCCTTCTGTCATGACATCATATGTCTCATGTTGTTTCTGCAACTCATAGTTCAGAGAACACAACATCAAGCACTCCTCATCAATGTCATCCTCGGTATGCTTCCATAAGCATACTTTCAGCCATTGATGTGGTGGGATTGAGTTCATCTGGTCTTGGTATAACTAGGACTTAGAGCTTTCGCTCTTTGAGAACACTTCTCGTCATCCTAACCAGTCGTGGAATTATTCCCATTTAATTTGTTGGTCTCAAAGACCGATCTCAAAGAAAAGTGATTTTTGTTTGTTGCCATTTGTACTACAAAAGGAAAATATGCAATTTTAGTCCAAAACTCCTTTTTGACTTATTTGATTGATTTGAAAGTTTGACGATATAATTAGTCCTTTAATTAATTATCGCTCCCACTATTTTACTTCAAATTGATAGCCCTCACCATAAATTCAGAAGATTGTAGCGTACAACCTTCTAGTGGGCAAGATTATAAAATCCTCTAAGTCGTAAACCAGCTAGGGCTGTCACCCACAACTTAGATCTCTCAGGTAGGCAACTCTTGCCAATTGCATCATATGCAACTCTTGATAAGATGTCATATGCAACTCCTTGCCATGATCATCTCCATACCTCAAGGTACTAGATCTCATCTAGATCACCTTGTTAAGTCCGACCCAAAGCAAACACGATGAACATGCACCCTGCTAGGCCAGACCCACACATTCATCCTTCACGCTTCCATGAGATAGACGGTGCACCACGCTAGGGCGTGCCCACACTTGGTCGATCAAGCTTTTCACATGTGTCGCTTTTAGAAGGCATCTAAAACTTAATATTTAATGAGGGATTTGGTTTTTATATACATATACATATCCAATCACCACAATACATAGTACGTACCATATACATGCTATATCCCACAGAAAACATGCAAAATGATAAAAGCGATGATTATGGCCATCCTAATGTGATTCCTTGAGCCAAGAGGAATCACGGTCATCTAGGTCTACATCACATGCAACATGTACAAGATGAACTCTATGCTTTGCCTTCAGAGTAGATCAACTCATCATATGAATGACTGCTCATCCTGGCCCGGTCCTCTGCGTGCCACCAGCCGATCGGTTGGCTCCTCCAACCGATCGGTTCACCCGGTCATCGTGCATCTCGTCATGGTCGCCACCCGCTCGTATCGCTCCTCGAACCGGTCATCAACCGATCGGATCACTCCTTGAACCAATCGTCTGGAACGTCAACTTATCGGTTCACGCCTTACCGACTGTCTCAGCTGTCGTCAGGATGTCCGCCATTCTTCGACATAACAGGAAATAAAATCTATCCTAATTTTACATTGCTTAAAAGGGAAACACCGAGTTACATTCGGGGGGAGCATAGGTAGGAAAGAATCTCGAATTATTTCGAGTTACATCAGGAGTAGGAGAAGGAATATCGGTGCGCAGACCGAGATGCAAGCAACCACATACAATCATACACTGATAGGGTTTATTGGCCATAACCACGCTATACATCCACCACAAAACTCGTTTAAGGGCGACGCATATCGAGTGCATTAATAATACATATCATATATGTAATTGGGATTTGTGGATTTAGGATTGCACATGCATAAAGCCAATTTTATTTGTATCGTATGCAATAAATAAAGGCGACAAGCCAAAATCGATCATATCAATATTCCTATTATATAGAGCAGTTGATGTGGTTCTGATACCACTGTTGGGTTTTAGGGGAGGCAGAGAAGGCAGCGGAAACACAAATTTTCTCCTCCCCAAACCCAGTACAAGGAAACGCGTCAACGTCTATATAATAGGAAAGGATGGTTTGTCGAATCATACCTTGTCCCGAGGCTTGCTCGGCGACAATACCTCGCGCCTTGCGTGGTCTTCAACTCCGGTCTTGGATGGTGTCTGTGCAGCTCCTGGTCGCATCAGGACTGACAACTCTTGGTCACACTGGACTGTTGGGTTGACAGGTGTCCTCCTGAGCGGAAGAAACCTCCCGCCTCTGAAGTAGTCCACACAGACCACCTGGTACTCCACACTCCTTGTCCCACAAGGAGTTGGAAGAAGTCGCACCCTCCTGTTGACGTACTAGTCGCCAACACACTCTCCTGCCTCCAGTTGCAACTGCAGTTGTCTTTGCCTTGCTGCACCTCCCTTTACGGGTAACACTTGCTCGGGCTCTCTCTCGGTTACCAAAACCAGAGAAAATGACAACTTTGCAGAGCAACTGGTTGCACTGAGTTGTACTTTGAGAAGCCCCCAATACCCCTATATATAGGAGGGTCATGGGACAGGGTTCTCCATCCCGAGCAATGTGGGACTAAAAGCAGGAGTATAAGGGTTCGAGATTTTCCACAAAAGCAACCAACTCGCAACCTGAACCGATCGTTTCACAACTGAAATGGTCGGTTGGGGACCTGAACCGGTCGGTTGGGACACCTCAACCGGTCGGTTCACAAGTCAACCGGTCAGTTGGTGGTCCTGGTCGGTTCCCGATTGACTTTCCTTCTTTTGTTTCTAATTGGTATCGAATACCAATCCTATTTCCCAATCAAATTGGGCAATTGAAACGAAAGGAAAATTCTCACCAATCCTACTTTCCCAACTTGCTCGGTTGCACCAGTTGAACCGATCGTTTCAACATTTGAAGCAATTAGTTCACCCTGATCTTGAGCCGATCGGCTCAACACTTAAGCCGACCGGTTCACCAAGCTCAGCCAACCGGTTCATCACATGAACCGATCGGTTGGGAGTACAGGTTGTGCAGAATCAGTCAATTGTGATTTCAATCAATCCGATACTCCAATCAATGTATCCAATACCTTGAACACTATGACATTGAGCTATCAATTGATTGAGTGTTTAATTGAACTACTAAACTCCTTTAGTAATCAATCTAAACATTGCTTGTGGACAAAACTCCTCTTCCAGGTTAAATCCTATGTGTGTGACCCTACAAGTCCATTTCACGTTGGCAGTGAAAGTCCATAACACTTATGACTTCACATGCAAAGAGCGGTGCCTAGTCACACATCAATGCTACCCAAGTGAAAGTAGAAAGTTGGAAAACAACTTTCAATCCTACAATCTGTGAATGGTGTTACAGTGAATGTATAAATCCTTTGTCACTGATATCCCGAATGAACTCGAGGCATGGAACAGTCATCCTGTCAACGTTCATTCACTTTCTTGATCTCAGTGTAGATTGAACGAGATATGTATGACATCAATATCACATACTGATTCACACATGTATGGGTACACCTATCTCAATCCTACTCATCAAGTGGCCTTGGATATCAAACTCCCTCAGGAGGGACAAATCCCATATCTATCAGTCACCCCTCAAAAGCCCCATGTGTCAAAGCCACCCAATCATCACCTTTATAACAACCCATGTTTCAGAACTGCGTTTGATGATGTCAAAGTGTGCCCAACGACATGTGTTGAGTGTAGTGATTTCAGGTCAAAGAATCACACTCACCACCGTCATTGCGAGTACTGACTGTGACTACCATGTCATGGTTCCATGTGTCAAACTCACGGTGGGTCTGTCTGGTACACTTGTTCTCTAACAAGTACCTATGTGTTTGCTTTGATATCTCTATATGATGACTAATGAGATTTTGTCATCAACCAACACCACAATCTAGTCATGTGTGTCATTGTTGTCTATCTACCTTCCACAATGACATCCGACTAGGGACATAACAAGAATGTACAAAACTCTTAGCATCTGTATGATCTCATTGTTCAGGTCATGAACCTGAAGGCATACGTCATTGAGTATTGTCATTCTCTAGACATTCAATCTGTTCGATCACTATCTCAAATGACTGAACCAGAAAGAATTGGAAGCTTGCCTTTGATGTTTATTAAATCAATCTTGATGTATCCCACCAATCATCCCATGATTGGCTCTCAGGGCATACATACCAATAGTAAGAGATATAACCTCTAACAATGTTTATTGATTACAACATTTTTAAGTAATTAAACAGTTAAGCAGTTTAATTAGATATAACAAATGAGATCAGGAGTACTGATGATTAACAAAATACATAAAGGAGCAGATAATAACTATCATCATTAGCCAGACGATCATCCTTTATCTTGTTGCCAATATAAGCAATTCAGTAGCATATGCATATCTAGCATCATGAGAAAGTTTAGTAACATAGCATATCTAACAACATGAGCATGTCTAATTGGTTGAACATATCAACATCATAAGAAGTGCTAACAACATAAGCACAATTATCAAGATAAGCACGATTAGTAGTATATGCATCTCTAGTTATAAAGGCATGGATAGCAATATTAAACATAGCTAGCAGCATCATCTTAACCATCTGTGTCAGTATATTTAACAACATAAGTATGTTTACAACATGAGCATAACTACAACATAAGCATATCTATTATCTCTTATTGTACTATATATGATCTCAGTGAAAAGAAAGCAAACAAGGGTTTTCATCCAATATGAAGCGTGGTGTATAACCCTAAACAGATATGCTACACGGCTGTCTTACATCTTTTATTATACCCTGAGGAAATTGAGGATACCACTCAAAATCCAACTGACCACTACTAAGTCAAAATCAGCGCCATACAATATCTAGGAAGAGTCAGACTCCTAAGATCTTCTCCACCCCTGGTCAGTACGGGTCTGCCACAACGATACATAAGGTCAAGCTGCTAACAGCCTAGTCTGTCCTTAGTACAGGTCATGACACTAGTGAAAGGAGGTGGGTATGCATACCCTACCAACCGAGGTACAACTGCAGTTGTCCTCCAATCTTATCACATATATAATCACCAAGATACGATCGTAGCCGTTCTCAATCACATCAGATGTATGAGGCATGACCATAGACAACCTCCACAACCTTCATTATGGATGACAAGGATATATCCTCAACTTTCCACCCCCACATACTCAACAGTATGTGCTCCGAGTTTCCCTTAGGAATACTCATTTCACCATCTGGCAAGTTATAACACTAAGATGGATCTATGACACAGGGCACTACATGATTAGAGTTGCACTTGATTAGTTATTCCAATTGGGTGAATTAAGGCTTCATCAAACAAGTGGACATACAAACCCTAATTCACTTCTAGCAAGCATATAAATATCACAACTTTTAAAAGATATAAAATGTGTGAAACATAATTTCTCATATCATCATCACATGGTACTATTCACTTGCCATTCATGAGACCACACTAGTCATCATACTATCACAACATATAAATCCTTTTCACAATATCACAAGTATCAACCCTTATCAACATAAGAGGATTATACTTCATTCAGGGCTCAACCATGCCCAAAGGTCATTAAGACCATCATACTATCACAAGATATAAATCCTTTTCACAATATCATAGGGTATCAACACAAGAGGATTACACCTCATTTCACAGGGTATCAACACAAGAGGATTACTCCTCATTCAGGGCTCAACCATGCCCAAAGGTCATTAAGACCATCATACTATTTCCTGTAAGATCATCATTATGTTTGCATGCCTTATAACAAGTCTCGACAACATCACCTACATATAATACACCAGATCAGCATAATATTGCATTAATGAACTAGGAGATATTCATAAACAATCATAGCAGGGTTATATTAACATTTAGAACATCCATTTATTACATCAACATGCAAGGAATCTAGATATGATTAACACTCATAATATTCATAATGCACATATTTAGCATAAGAAAGTATCAACCATGTGTCTATGATAACCACCAATTAACACATTGAAGTTATGATCATGTTAAGGAGGTTATTCCACCATCATTCCATCATATAAGAATGTTAATCATGAATATCATCTTTATCTATTTACATTAGAGTTAGGTTCAACATGATAAATTATATCAATGTTACTAATAAACACTTATACCCAAACCCTAACTCACGACATCTCCATTGGATAATGGATGCATAAGGTGAAGCATCACCATCACATTCCATTATATTCTCAAGTATGAACCCACACATAAATCAAGGTGTAACCATCGGGTTATAGCATACTAGGGTTTCAACAATAGTAATAGAGTACTCCATGATTGTATTAGTCTTTCAAGGACTATTCATACCCAATTACCATCATTTAGTTATATTAAAGCTAGTTATAACAATCTATACCTCTTTACATTACATATCAACACAATATTATTATCATCCCTTCTATTCATATGAGTTAATAGGTAAGACTACCTTATTAAGGGTAACCCTCCATTTGTTCCATCATCATTCAACCCATATCACCATACCACAATGTCACTCACAACCATTGGATGTTTAAAAGGTAAGACCATTGGTTATTTACATAAGTAAACACCTTGGATAAACCACCTATGAAGTCCTTGATTTTTTCTCTATAAAGAGTCACCATCTAATCCTAGACATCCCTTGATTAACAACACAAAAAGTTTCATTGAAAGTAGGGTAAAACCCACAATCAACTATTCATTTAAAACAAGCCATCCATTATCAAAAAGTAAGCTCCTTAAGTTGATCATATAAAGGAAACCATCTAAATCACATTATTAGGACTAACATGTTACATTAACCATCATTCCACTTTATTGGAAGAATAAACATTATATCTTAACCATTGGGTCAAGTTCATATATTAAAACCAACAGTTACAATATAGGTCCGACCATTGCATCAAGTTACCCAAGAAACCATTGGTCTAAGACTTAATTGATGCTACAACTATATGATTAACTCACCATAGGTTTTAGAAACCTGATCCACCATCATTAGTGACCAGTAAGTCAGCATAGGTTGTTAGATCAGCACTATATTCATTAATTAGCATCAAATATCAAACTAATATCAACATTGATTGATAGCATCATTAGGGTACTTAGTTGTTAATCACTAGGCTTCTAATTAGGCCAAAACATGACCTAAGGGGTGAAAGTCAGCTGACACCCTTGGTTACCACCATCAATTGTCATGAAGACAACACCATAGGATTGTTGCAATGGTACCATCATCGGGTCATGGGTTTATAGAAGAAATCAGCTTAAAACCCTAAAATTGACCATTGGTTGATAGGTGCTTAGCACCATAGGTTGTCAAGCCAACCTGATCCATGTCATATTATACCTTAGTAATAACATACACATGATCACAGGTTCATCTAAAACTGAAATCAGAATAGTGAACATTATAAAAATCGAAATCCAAGTCAAGCATAGCTTTTTAGTGCATGAATCATCATTTTCAAGCAAGAACATGATCTAGAAAGCTTATGGTAAGCAATAAACGTGGAGCAAGTTATAAAACTTGCCTATAATGAGAATATGAAACCCCACACAAAAGAAAAGTCAAGTAGTTAGGGTAGAAAATCCAAGAATAAGTTATGAATTCGTCCATTTAGCACCTTTCTTCATCAAATGAGCAAACCCTAAGCACAAGGAGCAAGAAAGGTAGGGTTTTAGAGCTTTAGAGAAATTTATACCATGGAACAACAAGGTTTTGACCTGGAGAAAGGAAGGAGGAAGGATAAAAAGAAATAAATGGAGGAAAGAAGGGGATTCTTACTCTTTTAGGTCAACATCACTAGAAGGAAGCTTTTTCAACCCTAAAATAAAGTCAATTGCAACCCTAAATCCTTTTTCCAAGAAGGTCCCCACTTTCTTCTTCCTTGGACAAAAAAATTCACAGAATCACAAAGGGAGAACAAGGTTAGGAGAAGGAGGGAAGTTGTGGAGAGAAAATGGCTCGTTTTGGTGCTTGGGGATAAGTATATGAAACTTTAAGATAAAGAAAAAGAAAACGTTGAAGTTCTAGTATCTATCCAAGTATCCATGGCCTTAATTTATTAAGAATATACAAGAACACACATAAACTGATCCCCCACCATGTGTATAGACCTTCTTATCTTTCCTTTGTCGAATTTCCCAGCCAATCAAATAATTCATTAGTTGATAGCTACTAAAGGTAGCTCATCTGTGAAGGGGTAAACCCTAAAATACCCTTAGAGAAAACACCTTCAAACCAAGGTTTAAATAGACACCCCATGGCTCAAAAAGCTCAAGAATGATGAGAGAATATCCAAGGAACATAATAAAAGTGATAACTTGCAAATAAACCTCTCCATTGGGTAAATTATAGAAAAGTCCAAAATGTGCATAAAATTGGATAACTTGTTCAAACGGTGTCCAAATTGGACCAAATTTGAAACTTAAGCTTGTATTATGATTTAAAAGCATATCACAAGGTTATATTAGGGTTATAAGAATTCAATTGTGATAATTAAGCTCATTCAACTCATTAAGCAAGTTTATGGGACTTACAACTATAAACCCCTAACAGGGATTTTGCCCCCAAAATCCAAGGTAAACAAAGATGGGTACTTCCTTTGCACCTCATTCTATTGCCTTCACATGGTTACTTGAATATCATGGTGATATCACATCATTCATACACATATCATCTTGGGTTAACACAAAACCCCCCACCGAAGAAGACATTCTCAATAAGGAATGTAGAAACTTGTTGTGTCATCTGTACAACTCTAGTAGTAATGTTCAACTTTAAATTCTAGCTATAATCCTAAAATTATATCTATTGTATCAACACATTACTCAAAAGTCATACTTGTTAGATTTTTACCAATCATGCCATGTGTCCCATACCATTCCTTGAAGCATAAAAAAAGCGATGTATCCATCCTTTTTTTTCTTTTAGATACACTGACAGTGGAACACTTGTCAGTTCTTTTTTAGCATCAAAAGAAATGTTGACGATGGCATCTGTTATTCCATACAAGGAAACATCATTCCTAGTCAACCTTATTAGGAGTGAAACAACAACACTATCTTCACCTTACTAGGATTTACACAACCTACTTAGAAGACATATCATGATCCCATAAAGACATTTAATCAACCCCATCTCACTCTTGTTCAACTTGTCTCATAACTATTGCTGCTTCAGCAACCCTAAGGTTTTTGAAGAAATATTGATCATATTTTTGATCATATTTGAAATACTTTGGCATTTCATCATTTAAAGCTTGATATAACCTATATGACATGACTGGAACACTCTGTTCCTCCTATTCATAAATTCTATTTGTACATTGGTTAGTCTAAAAGTCATAACTCTAAACTCATCATGGTCATGTGAATTATGTCATCCAATCTAACACTTATGCATTGATATTTGATCATAGGTTTATCTTAAAGGAACACAATATCACATATTTATTGCCTAACAACCATCTATCCTTGATAGTGATCTTTCCCAGCTATCACCGAACCATACAAAACACTTATAGAACCACTTTTTTTCCAAACAATATTTAGAGGGTCATCATCAACTCTCTTTCTCTCTCTAAGGGAGAGAAACACTTGGAATGTTCATTTAATAAACATCTCCAACCTTCACATATCTCTCATACTATTGATACATCTAGGTTACTAGGATTCATTACCTTGGTATCCTCCTCATGTACCATAAGGAACTCACGTCCTTATCTCATCTACTTTTACCAACATAAAAAATATCAAGACATATAAGAGGAGTCTTCCTAATTATTGGATGGCTCAAAAGCAAAATCATCACAAACTTTACAATTTTAGAATCATAGTCCAAACAACCTTATGCTATAATAAGCTATCCACCCTCATGTTTACAATGAATCCACACATACCAAGTGGCAATGATCAACTTGAAAGTTGTGCCCTGGAATGAAAATATACAAAGGGAAACACATTTCCCATACCATAGTAGTATTTTTCAAGAGTCACTAGCAAAAAGGTAACCAGTTCTATTTTCATTATGCAGGTTACATTTTCTTATGTATCATTTTACCCTTTTCATTTTAGGTTCCTTTCCATTAGCATAGGAATCATCATGATTAACATATCTCATTACTCCTTCCTTAATGACTATTTATCACACTTGTTATGTTCTCTCATTTTATTATGCTTTTCAACCACTTATCGACAGGTAAATCATCATATTCTACATTTTCTTCATTAAATCGGGATCATCTCCCTTAATTTCTTTCACATGCCATGCTGATTTTTCATTAACACTTTCTTACACACATAGGTTGGTCTAAGATTAACTCAGGTTCTACCTTATTTCTTTGTCATTGTTCCCATTCATCTTCTCATTTTGTACTTGTTATAGGAGTTTTCTCTATCTTATGTGGATTTCATACCTTGATTCACTTTATAAGCATAGACTTGTCTGTCTTTTACTTTATTATATTCTTGAATCACATTTTCAAGAACTTCTATTTTCCTTATTTTTATTCAGATTTAGATTTCATGGTGTTGTATCTTTCTCTTATATTTACCAAACATTCAAGTTTTTATAGATAATGATGCAATTCTCATCTTCTTTAAGGTAGGATTGAGATATTCTGTAAAGAGGCGAGATCACCTCCTTACTAAAATTTAAAGGAAATACAACATCCACAAGTTTTAACAAAAATTGAGACTTTTGAGGATGGTTGCATAATAATCCAATTTAAATAAGCATGATTCCAGATACATAATAACATGTTAATAGCAGCGGAAAGAAAGAAATATCAAGCCTTCTAATGGCTTTATTGTTTATTTCATCATTGCTTTCTAAAAGAAAAGATAAGATAGAACAGAGGATCTAGCTATAGCAACCTAGCCATCCTTCTTCACAAGCAAACGAACACAGCAAGGAATCTTTCTTTAAGTCCTTCCTTCTCCTTGAATAGCTCCAACACCTGGGTGGTTGGGAAGGCACCCAACAAAAAGGGAAACAAAAAGAAGTATGTGTTATACTACTAATCTATGCAAGGCAAAGAAAAGATTTAACAAGTAAACTAGTCAAGTATTTGGTGTAAGAGGTTATCAAAGAGTATGAGGTTTTCATAAGAGAACTTGCCAATAACAAAAAGAAATAAAGGATTTTAGCATGTTAATTAATATGTCTATCTAACTAAGTAGGGTTGAGGCACCTACCGAACCTCTAACCTTAGGTGAGGGAAGAATTATAAACATTTCCAAATCACCTACAAATTTTTAATGGGGAGAATAATAAACATTCCCCTAGGGCGATTTTATACATGCCCTCTATGGGTGGTTGTACAAAAGTACCACTACTTAAAATTTAAATAGAACATTTAATTTCATGCTAATAAGTGACTTATGGCAAGAATAAGCAAAAGATATTCACATGGCAATAGGGTATGAATACCCAAACAAGAGAGTACTATAACTGATATTTGAGGCAAATAAGACAATTTAGGTTTCAAAGATATTCAATGGTTTAGATCAAATTAAACCTCATAGAAGAAATCTAGGTATTGGATTAAGTATTCCCAACTGATAGGTAGATGTACAACATAACTTATACTAAACACATACCTTTGCCACAGGTGTCCTAAGTTCCCTTTTTCAAATCTTCTCACGAACTATAGACCCCAAACTTCCTAATACATCATTTAATTCATTTATTAGAATTGCATGTATTCACCTAAAAGATTTAAAACCCTAATTTACTAACTTTTTGTACAAACTCTCGATTCAGACCTCAAAAACCTCATAATCGTCTTAGTTAGGTTTTCCTGATCAAAATAACATATAATATTGTATATTTTGGAAATATAGATTTTCAGGGTTAATTTTAGAGATTTTTAAGTTAATTAAATCGATAGTAAAAACACTTTTTCGCAAACCTCATAATCAAAGCTCAAAAATATTTTTATTAGATAGATCTCGTTTTCCTGATTTCAAAACACTATTTATTTTTAAATTTTGACCAACGGATTAATTAATAAAAATTATTTTATCTCGACCAATCACAGCCTGCCACGTAGGCAAGGGCTGGATGGCCGAGCGGCGACGAGCGCTTGGCAGCGGCGACCCGCGTCCCGCGGTCGCTCGCCACCAGCCGCTCGGTGCGGTCGGGCGGTCCGGCGAAAGGACGAAAAAACCACGCGCGAGAAACGAAAGAAGAAGGGGACGGAGGGGCAAAAACGTCAAAAGCCCATCATCTTCAAGCTCGGTCGCGCGCGAGCTGCTAGCTCGGCCGATTTGGGCAAAATCGCTATACTCGACCAAATCGTGCGTTCAGGTAGTCGAAAGAAAGATAACGAGAAGACGAAGTTGGTAGTACCTTTAATTTGGACGGAGATGGAGCAAGCAGAGAGCACTAGGCGCCGCAAGACGGGAGCAACCGACGGCTCGTTGGTGGTGCAAACGTCGACGAAATCCCAAATTAGAGGCACGAACAGGTTGCTAAGGTGATTGCGGTTGCGAGGGTGTAGTTATTTATAGGCAAGGAACCCTAAACTAGGATGTGGGTAGGAGCAAAGGGAAGTGGCCGGCGGCTACTTTGGGCATTTCTCAAATACGCGTTAAAGCTCACAAAAGTTGGGATAATCTTGTGAGAAATCTCGCAAGGAAACCAACGCAACAAAAATCAAGGAAAATCGTTGAGTAAATCTCAAGTTATTGCGATTTTAAGAAAACGAAAAATCCAAGTCTGTTGCCTAATCCGACTCAAGGTAGAAGATGACCGCGCACCGTTGGATCGATGGACGCGGGTCCATCAAGCAACCTGGGTCGTTCGATCGCGCATTAGGTGAGGGAAATATCCCTGAGCAAAAGTCGATTAAAACCATTATATTTTAAATGTTTTTCTCTTTCTTATTTTGGAGGCTCAAACGTTGCCCAAAAATTATGAAAATTTATATTCTGACTTATTTCGACGCGTAGAATCCGAATATGGAGTTAGTTTTTCATTTTGAGAAAGTTTAATAGGTGAATTAATTAATATGTCATTTTCTCTCTCCTCCCTCAAACGAAGTGATAACATTATCTAAAATTAATGTAACTTCACCCTTAAGTCTTCTTAATAGTTTGAAACACGATTATGCAATTATCTTCTCAAGTTGACATTATCTTCTTATTTATTAAATTAATTAGAACATTCTACACTCTTTCTTTCTCCTATTTTCCTATTTATTCATATATCTTCTAAATTAGTTGCAAATTTGCACAGAGGCTTATTTTTATGTTTAGAATACGAATTTGAAGTTATTTCCCTGATTTGAGATCATCAAATATTTTATTTCTTTTTATTGGCTTATTTCCTATTTTCCTTTGATAATGTTATTAATATTTTTATTTTAAATAATACTTGACCCTTAAGTTACTCTTTACTCAAGGAAACGAATTAAACTATCAAATTATCATGATGGTTTCAAATTATCTTGTTTGTTACAAAATCTTTGTAATTATCTTCTTTACTCATATTTTCTCATATTTCCTTTACTTATTATATTTATCTTCTTTCTTTTATAAAATTCGGATTTCCTTCTTATTTATTATATTCTAGGAAACACTAGAAGATTCTAGGACGGATTATTTTATCCCCTTTTTATATCTTAAGGTGAAATTGCATATTAAACCCCTTGTCTAAAACTAACTGAGTCATTTGTACATGAAACCTTGAAATAAGAATATATGGGAAATATTTAACCAATAACTATCTAAATTTCTTTTAAATCAAGACCAAGGACAAAAGGAACGAAAATGGAGATTAAAGCTTATAGAAAAGAGTACAAAGAGGTACAAAGGAGTTTTCAGTATGTTACAGCACTCCACCCCTTAAAAAGGATTTCGTCCCCGAAATCTCATACAAAGAGGGAAGAGTGAGTACGTAACATCTCATCTCTCAACTCCCAGGTGGTTTCTTCTAAACCATGGTATCTCCACAAAACCTTCACTAACTCTATCTCCTTGTTCTTCAGCTGCTTCACTCGGGAGTCAAGGATCTTCATAGGTAGTTCTTCATATGTCAGATTCTCATTAATCTCCACAGGTTCAATGGAGAGCACATGAGACGGATCCTTAACGTACTTCCTCAGCACAGAAACATGGAACACATTATGAATCTTATCATAAGCAGGAGGCAAAGCTAGGCGATATGCACAATCTCCCACTTTATCCAAGATCTCAAATGGTCCAACATAGCGAGGACTCAACTTGCCTTTTACTTTAGATCTTGCAATAGAACGTATAGGCTTGATCTTCAGAAAAGCATAGTCACCCACTAAGAAGCTTACATCAGACCTCTTCTTATCAGCATACATCTTCTGTCTGTCTTGAGCAGCTTTCATCCGTTTCTTTATCAACTGTATCTTCTCAAGCATCATCTGCATGTCATCAGTCTTCACCAGGGAACTCTCACCAACATCATCCCAGTGCAAAGGTGAACGACAAGGTCTACCATAGAGAGCTTCAAAAGGTGGCATACCAATGCTGGCTTGGTAGCTATTGTTGTAAGCAAACTCTGCTAATGGTAAATACCTATCCCAAGCACCACCCCAATCCATCACACAAGCACGAAGCAAGTCCTCCAGAATCTGAACTGTTCTTTTGGATTGACCATCAGTTTGTGGATGGTAAGCAGTGCTGAAACGCAGATCAGTACCCATCTCTTCCTGAATCTGACCCCACAAACGAGAAGTAAATTTTGGATCTCGATCAAAAACTATCACAGCAGGGACACCATGCAGACGAACTATCCACTCCACATACAACTGAGCCATCTCAGCAACTTTATGTGTGGTTTTGAAAGGCAAGAAATGAGCAGATTTGGTAAGCCGATCAATCACCACCCAAACAGCATCATAACCTCTCTTGGACTTAGGGAAACCAGTAACAAAGTCCATTGTGATCTTCTCCCACTTCCATTCTGGAATCTCAAGGGGATGAAGAAGACCACCAGGTCGTTAATGTTCAATCTTGACTTGTTGACGGGTCAAGCACTTTGCCACAAACAGAGCTATATCATTCTTCATATTCTTCCACCAGAAACTTCGCTGTAGGTCCTTGTACATCTTGGTTGTGCCAGGGTGAATAGTGTACTTGGAACCATGAGCTTCGCTCAGAACCTTCTGTCTCAGATCACCAACATCAGGTATCCACAACCTTTGTCTAAAGCGGATAGCACCATCCACTCCGACAGAGAAGTCAGATTGCAGTTTCTCAGCTAAAGCTTTCAACTCTTCAAGCTCGGAACTCTCCAACTGTGCAGTCACAACATCTGAGATCCAGGTTGGTGTAACAGACAAACTGGCCATATGAACACACAACTTATCTTCATCCACTGATTCAACAGGTTGAGGTTTCCAACTGGCAACAAGTTCGAGGTTTTCCCACACCGAACATCTCAGAGCAGCACAAACAGCATTCTTCTTGCGACTTAAAGCATCAGCTACAACATTTGCTTTACCAGGATGATAAGTGATGGTGAAATTGTAATCTTTAAGATATTCCATCCACCTACGCTGTCGCAAGTTCAGATCCTTCTGAGTCAACAGATATCTCAGACTCTTGTGATCAGAAAAGACTTCAAACTTTTCTCCATAGAGGTAGTGTCGCCAGATCTTCAAAGCATGAACTATGGCAGCCAGCTCTAAATCATGCGTAGGCCAATTAGCTTCATTAGGCTTCAACTGTCGAGAAGCATAGGCGATCACCTTTCCGTCTTGCATCAGAACACACCCTAAGCCTTGTCGGGATGCATCAGTGTAAATGACATAAGGTATACCCTCAACAGGCAGAGCAAGCACGAGAGCAGAAGTGAGACTCATCTTCAACTTCTAAAAACTATCCTCACATTCAGGGGTCCATGTGAACTTGACTTCCTTCCGAGTCAGCTTGGTCAAAGGTAAAGCCAACTCAGAAAACCCTTTGATAAACTTCCGATAGTAACCAGCTAGACCAAGGAAACTACGGATTTCAGACGGGTTTCTCGGAGCACTCCATTTGGTCACAGCTTCCACCTTTGCAGGATCAACAGCTATGTGGCTGGCAGAAATCACATGACCAAGAAACATCACTTCCTTTATCCTGAACTCACATTTTGAGAATTTTGCATATAATTGATTTTCTCTCAATGTGTTGAGTACAATCCGCAAGTGTTCGCGATGTTGTTCCAACGTCTCGGAATAAACCAAAACGTCATCAATAAACACCACCACAAACTTGTCAAGGTATGGGCGGAATACTCGGTTCATCAGGTCCATAAACGCAGCAGGGGCATTTGTCAAACCAAAAGGCATGACCAAGAATTCATAGTGCCCATAACGAGTTATGAACGCTGTCTTCGGAACATCATCATCCTTCACCTGCATCTGGTAGTAGCCACTCCGCAGATCCATCTTAGAGAACACTGTGGCTGACTTCAGCTGATCGAATAGGTCATCGATGCATGGCAACGGATAACGATTCTTCACTGTCACCTGGTTGAGCATGCGGTAGTCCATACACATCCGCATCGAACCATCTTTCTTTTTCACAAACAGAACAGGGGCTCCCCAAGGCGAAACACTGGGCGAATGAAACCCATGTCAAGAAGCTCTTCAAGCTGCTTCTTCAACTCCGCCAGTTCAGCAGGTGCCAAACAGTAAGGTGGCTTCGATATCGGTGATGTTCCAGGTATGAGCTCGATGGAAAATTCCACCTCGCGATTTGGTGGCAACCCGGGAAACTCCTCAGGAAAGACATCTGGGAAGTCCTTCACCACATCAACATGGTCTAGGTCAGGAGGTGTAGCATCGAGAACTATGGAGGCTAGGAAGTCTCTACACCCTTGAGAGATGAGCTTTTCAGCTTTGATGGCAGAGATGATGAACTGTCGTTCTCCTCGCTTCTTGCCCTTGACACACACTCTTCCTTCATCAGGATGGAACAGACTAACCTTGGATTCCTCACAGAACAGAACAACTTTAAACTTCTTCAAGCAATCCATACCAAGGATGATGTCAAAGACAGTCATATCAAGCAACACAAAATGGTGGGAAACATTATCCCGGATATACAGAGGTTCAGGGTAGGAGTTTGGAGATACGAGGAGCAGATTTTTCCACTAGGAGTTTTTACATCTAACACATGATCCATGAATTCAGATTCAATTTCAAGCATAGAGGCAAACTGGCTAGATATGAAGGTATTGGAGGAACCAGAGTCAAACAGAGCTTTTAAAGGATGCAAATTGAGGTGTAGTGTACCTTCAATTACTTCATTACCATTACCATCTTCTTCAGCATTGAGAGCAAACACTCTCCCATTCCGCCTCTCAGTTGGCGGACGTCTCGGATTCTGGTTGTTGTTGTTATTGTTGTTGTTGTTTCGCGGTGGAGGATTCTGTCTCGGCCGTTGTGGTTGCTGAGCAGGATTCAGCCCTTGCTGGAAACAAGGGCAGTTAGGTCGGATGTGCCCAACTTGGCCGCACTCATGGCAGGTTGGGGGAGGACGATTGCCAACACGAGCAGGTGCGTTGTTGACGGGACATCTTCCAGGAGGATGGTGGCGATTGCATCTGTTGCAGTGATCTCGACCACGGTTCTCAAGCTGGTTCGGGTTCTTCCTTTTGTTGTTGTTGAAGCTACTAGAAGCCTGGAATCCCGGATATGACTCGATGGCGAGAGCTTTATCCACCATCTGCTAAAACGAGAGTGGCAACTGTGGAACAAGGCTTCGACCAACATGGTAGTTCAGGCCTTCCAAGAACAGGGTTGCTCTTCTATCAGCTCCAAGGTCGGTGGCGTAACGCTCCAGCAGCAGAAACTTCTGAACGTAGTCGGCCACACTCATGCTTCCTTGCTTGAGACTGTAAAACTCAGCCTCCTTCTTCCTCAGGAACGTGGGGCAGATGTACTTCTCTCTGAATAGCTTCAAGAACTGAGCCCACTCCATGGAGGAGGTGTCTCGGGTTCGAGCAACTCCATTCCACCAGACACGCGTCGGTCCATCCAGCACGTACGTTGCAAACCGAACCTTCTGGTGAGGAGGGCAAGCCATACCCTCGAAGGTCCGATACAGGGCCAGCACCCAGTCATCTGCTTTATCCACCATGTTAGGCTCACTTTCACCCTTGAAGTAGGGTGGCTGCATCTTGATGAAGTCGGTGAGGGTGAACTCCCTCGGCTTGGTAGCAACAACAGCTATGGTGTTGAGTTGTCCCTTCATGGTGGAGGACAACAGCTGTCGCAGCATCGCCAGTTCTTGCTCAGGGGTGAAAGCAGGAACACCAGAGTTCGAATGATTCACAGCAGGTGTCGCAGGAGTGTCGGGGTTGTCGGTGTTGGACTCCTGGTTTGAGTTGTCAAACAGGTCACCTCTCCTAAAATTAGGGTTAACTTATTAAATTTTCAGGAGTAAAGGGTCACAGATGAGAGGGAAAAGAAATAGAGATGAGAAAAGGATAACTAGAATGCTATTGCCTAAAAGCATACTATTTCGGGCAGTTCGTATCAGCGCAGGCCAGGCCGGATCATATGGGCACGGGTGTCCCCGTATGCCAAGCTAGTGGGTCGGAGGAAAATCTTGCCAGCCCCCATGCCCTGATCCTTTCTAGACACCATTGCCTCAACTGCATGCCCTAATAGTCGCCAAAAGGCTCTGATACCATGCTGTAAAGAGGCGAGATCACCTCCTTACTAAAATTTAAAGGAAATACAACATCCACAAGTTTTAACAAAAATTGAGACTTTTGAGGATGGTTGCATAATAATCCAATTTAAATAAGCATGATTCCAGATACATAATAACATGTCAATAGCAGCGGAAAGAAAGAAATATCAAGCCTTCTAATGGCTTTATTGTTTATTTCATCATTGCTTTCTAAAAGAAAAGATAAGATAGAACAGAGGATCTAGCTATAGCAACCTAGCCATCCTTCTTCACAAGCAAACGAACACAGCAAGGAATCTTTCTTTAAGTCCTTCCTTCTCCTTGAATAGCTCCAACACCTGGGTGGTTGGGAAGGCACCCAGCAAAAAGGGAAACAAAGAGAAGTATGTGTTATACTACTAATCTATGCAAGGCAAAGAAAAGATTTAACAAGTAAACTAGTCAAGTATTTGGTGTAAGAGGTTATCAAAGAGTATGAGGTTTTCATAAGAGAACTTGCCAATAAAAAAAGAAATAAAGGATTTTAGCATGTTAATTAATATGTCTATCTAACTAAGTAGGGTTGAGGCACCTACCGAACCTCTAACCTTAGGTGAGGGAAGAATTATAAACATTTCCAAATCACCTACAAATTTTTAATGGGGAGAATAATAAACATTCCCCTAGGGCGATTTTATACATGCCCTCTATGGGTGGTTGTACAAAAGTACCACTACTTAAAATTTAAATAGAACATTTAATTTCATGCTAATAAGTGACTTATGGTAAGAATAAGCAAAAGATATTCACATGGAAATAGGGTATGAATACCCAAACAAGAGAGTACTATAACTGATATTTGAGGCAAATAAGACAATTTAGGTTTCAAAGATATTCAATGGTTTAGATCAAATTAAACCTCATAGAAGAAATCTAGGTATTGGATTAAGTATTCCCAACTGATAGGTAGATGTACAACATAACTTATACTAAACACATACCTTTTCCACAGGTGTCCTAAGTTCCCTTTTTCAAATCTTCTCACGAACTATAGACCCCAAACTTCCTAATACATCATTTAATTCATTTATTAGAATTGCATGTATTCACCTAAAAGATATAAAACCCTAATTTACTAACTTTTTGTACAAACTCTCGATTCAGACCTCAAAAACCTCATAATCATCTTAGTTAGGTTTTCCTGATCAAAATAACATATAATATTGTATATTTTGGAAATATAGATTTTCAGGGTTAATTTTAGAGATTTTTAAGTTAATTAAATCGATATTAAAAACACTTTTTCGCAAACCTCAAAATCAAAGCTCAAAAATATTTTTATTAGATAGATCTCGTTTTCCTGATTTCAAAACACTATTTATTTTTAAATTTTGACCAACGGATTAATTAATAAAAATTATTTTATCTCGACCAATCACAGCCTGCCACGTAGGCAAGGGCTGGATGGCCGATCGGCGACGAGCGCTTGGCAGCGGCGACCCGCGTCCCGCGGTCGCTCGCCACCAGCCGCTCGGTGCGGTCGGGCGGTCCGGCGAAAGGACGAAAAAACCACGCGCGAGAAACGAAAGAAGAAGGGGACGGAGGGGCAAAAACGTCAAAAGCCCATCGTCTTCAAGCTCGGTCGCGCGCGAGCTGCTAGCTCGGCCGATTTGGGCAAAATCGCTATACTCGACCAAATCGTGCGTTCAGGTAGTCGAAAGAAAGATAACGAGAAGACGAAGTTGGTAGTACCTTTAATTTGGACGGAGATGGAGCAAGCAGAGAGCACTAGGCGCCGCAAGACAGGAGCAACCGGCGGCTCGTTGGTGGTGCAAACGTCGACGAAATCCCAAATTAGAGGCACGAACAGGTTGCTAAGGTGATTGCGGTTGCGAGGGTGTAGTTATTTATAGGCAAGGAACCCTAAACTAGGATGTGGGTAGGAGCAAAGGGAAGTGGCCGGCGGCTACTTTGGGCGTTTCTCAAATACGCGTTAAAGCTCGCAAAAGTTGGGATAATCTTGTGCGAAATCTTGCAAGGAAACCAACGCAACAAAAATCAAGGAAAATCGTTGAGTAAATCTCAAGTTATTGCGATTTTAAGAAAACGAAAAATCCAAGTCTGTTGCCTAATCCGACTCAAGGTAGAAGATGACCGCGCACCGTTGGATCGATGGACGCGGGTCCATCAAGCAACCTGGGCCGTTCGATCGCGCATTAGGTGAGGGAAATATCCCTGAGCAAAAGTCGATTAAAACCATTATATTTTAAATGTTTTTCTCTTTCTTATTTTGTAGGCTCAAACGTTGCCCAAAAATTATGAAAATTTATATTCTTACTTATTTCGACGTGTAGAATCCGAATATGGAGTTAGTTTTTCATTTTGAGAAAGTTTAATAGGTGAATTAATTAATATGTCGTTTTCTCTCTCCTCCCTCAAACGAAGTGATAACATTATCTAAAATTAATGTAACTTCACCCTTAAGTCTTATTAATAGTTTGAAACACGATTATGCAATTATCTTCTCAAGTTGACATTATCTTTTTATTTATTAAATTAATTGGAACATTCTACACTCTTTCTTTCTCCTATTTTCCTATTTATTCATATATCTTCTAAATTAGTTGCAAATTTGCACAGAGGCTTATTTTTATGTTTAGAATACGAATTTGAAGTTATTTCCCTGATTTGAGATCATCAAATATTTTATTTCTTTTTATTGGCTTATTTCCTATTTTCCTTTGATAATGTTATTAATATTTTTATTTTAAATAATACTTGACCCTTAAGTTACTCTTTACTCAAGGAAACGAATTAAACCATCAAATTATCATGATGGTTTCAAATTATCTTGTTTGTTACAAAATCTTTGTAATTATCTTCTTTACTCATATTTTCTCATATTTCCTTTACTTATTATATTTATCTTCTTTCTTTTATAAAATTCGGATTTCCTTCTTATTTCTTATATTTTAGGAAACACTAGAAGATTCTAGGACGAATTATTTTATCCCCTTTTTATATCTTAAGGTGAAATTGCATATTAAACCCCTTGTCTAAAACTAACTGAGTCATTTGTACATGAAACCTTGAAATAAGAATATATGGGAAATATTTAACCAATAACTATCTAAATTTCTTTTAAATCAAGACCAAGGACAAAAGGAACGAAAATAGAGATTAAAGCTTATAGAAAAGAGTACAAAGAGGTACAAAGGAGTTTTCAGTATGTTACATATTCACACCATGATTTATTATTCTTTATGCTCTTTAGATTGTCTCAAAATGACTACTTGATCAGAGTAATCAGAAAATTAACAATCTAAGAGTTCCATACTTACCTTTCTTCAATAATTGAATACCTGGCCAGGGCACCCAAGTACTAAAATTAGGCAGTATGCACCATATTTTTATGTCATATTCCTAACTTAGACATCATCCTAGTCCTAAGTCTTATTGTCCCTATAGACTTAGTGAACCTAAAGCTATGATACCAACTTTTACTCATTACACTAAACGAGATTACTCAAAACATAAAACACAATCAATCACTAATTAATCACATACCCAAAAATATGGGTAAATTAAAACCGATTTCAACATCAACACCTGCTCAAAAACATTTTCATAAGAGCCCAACATCTTTCTTGTATCCATACTATGCCAAGAATTGGATACAAATTGGTCTATCACTTTAGCCACAACATATATATACAGGATAACAATATTTGTATATGTCACACAAACAAGCATTAACATGCTAACAAAATTGCAATTCGTTTGAAACACCATATACAAACTTTTCCTGCCATGACCTGAGAGTACATGGATGACTCTAGGACACACTAGACATCTAATTAACTTTCTCAAAGATTCATTATTGTAGTTCCTCTTTACTTCCACGGTTCTATTGTCGTCACTGCCGATTACCTAAAAAAATGTAGCGAACCACAAGGGTGAGACCCATGTCCCGGCAAGAGATATAACCTCCAAAAATGTTTATTGGTTACAACATTTTTAAGTAATTAAAAAGTTAAGCGGTTTAATCAGATATAACAAATAAGATCATAAAGACTGATGATTAACAAAATACATAAAGGAGTAGATAATAACTATCATCATTAGCCAGACTATCATCCTTTAGCTTGTTGCCAATATAAGCAATTCGGTAGCATATGCATATCTAGCATCATGAGCAAGTCTAGTAACATAGCATATCTAACAACATGAGCATGTCTAATTGGTTGAACATATCAGCATCATAATAAGTGCTAACAACATAAGCACAACTATCTGGATAAGCATGATTAGCAGTATATCCATCTCTAGTTATAAAGGCATGACTAGCAATATTAAACATAGCTAGAAGCATCATCTTAACCATCTGTGTCAGTATATTTTACAACATAAGTATGTTTACAACATGAGCATAACTACAACATAAGCATATCTATTATCTCTTATTGTACTATACATGATCTCAGTGAAAAGAAAGCAAACAAGGGTTTTCATCCAATATGAAGCATTGTGTATAACCCTAAACAGATATGCTACACGATTGTCTTACATCTTTTATTATGCCCTAAGGAAATTGAGGATACCACTCAAAATCCAATTGACCACTACTAAGTCGAAATCAGTTCCATACAAGATCTAGGAAGAGTTGGACTCCTAATATCTTCTCCGCCCCCGGTCAGTATGGGTCCGCCACAACGACACATAAGGTCAAGCTGCTAACAGCCTATTCTGTTCTTGGTATAGGTCATGATACTAGTAAAAGGAGGTGGGTACGCTTACCCTACCATCTGAGGTAAAACTGCAATTGTCCTCCAATCTTGTCACATATATAATCATCGAGATATGATTGTAGTCATTCTCAATCACCTCAGATGTATGAGGCATGACCATAGCCAACCTCCACAACCTACATTGTAGATGACAAGGATATATCCTCAACTTTCCACCCCCACATACTCAACAATATGCACTCTGAGTTTCCCTTAGGAATACTCGTTTCACCATCTGGCAAGTTATGACATTCAGATGGATCTATGGCACAAGGCACTAGATGATTAGAGTTGCACCTGATTAGTTATTCCAATTGGGTGAATTAAGGCTTCATCAAATAAGTGGACACAAAACCCTAATTCACTTCTAGAAAGCATATAAATATCACAATTTTTAAAAGATATAAAATGTATGAAACATAATTTCTCATCTCATCATCACATGGTACTATTCACTTGACATTCATGAGACCACACTAGTCATCATACTATCATAAGATATAAATCCATTTTACAATATCACGGGTATCAACCCTTATCAACATAAGAGGATTACACCTCATTCAGGGCTCAACCATGCCCAAAGGTCATTAAGACCATCATACTATAATAGGATATAAATCCTTTTCATAATATCACAGGGTATCAACCCTTATCAACACAACAGGATTACACATCATTCAGAGCTCAACAATGCCCAAAGGTCATTAAGACCATCATACTATTCCCTACAAGATCATAATTATCTTTGCATGCCTTATAACAAGGCTCGACAACATCACTTACATATAATACACCAAATCAGCACAATATTGCATTAATGAACTAGGAGATATTCATAAACAATCATAGCAGGGTTATATTAACATTTAGAACATTCCTTTATTAAATCAACATACAAGGAATCTAGATATGATTAACACTCATCATATTCATAATGCACATGTTTAGCATAAGAAAGTATCAACCATGTGGCTATGATAACAACCAATTAACACATTAAGGTTATGATCATGTTAAGGAGTTTATTCCACCATCATTCCATCATATAAGAATGTTAAACATGAATACTCATCTTTATCTATTTGCATTAGAGTTAGGTTCAACATGATAAATTATATCAATGTTACTAATCAACACTTATACCCAAACCCTAACTTACGACATCCCCAT
Organism: Alisma plantago-aquatica; assembly: GCA_963693085.1. NCBI lineage: Eukaryota > Viridiplantae > Streptophyta > Magnoliopsida > Alismatales > Alismataceae > Alisma > Alisma plantago-aquatica. The sequence goes on from OY856409.1 coordinate 1,983,092,782, forward strand.
TGGATCATGGATGCATAAGGTGAAGCATCACCATCACATTCCATACTATTCTCAAGTATGAACCCACACATAAATAAAGGTGTAACCATCAAGTTATAGTATACTAGGGTTTCAACAACAGTAATAGAGGACTCCATGATTGCATTAGTCATTCAAGGACTATTCATACCCAATTACCATCATTTAGTTATATTAAAGCTAGGTTTAACAAGCTATACCTCTTTACGGTTACATATCAACACAATATGATTAAAATCCCTTCTATTCATATGAGTGAATAGGTAAGACTACCTTATTAAGGGTAACCCTCCATTTGGTCCATCATCATTCAACCCATATCACCATACTACAATGTCACCCAGAACCATCGGATGTTTAAAAGGTAAGACCATTGGTTGTTTACATGAGTAAACACCTTGGATAAACCACCTATGAAGTCCTTGATTTGTTCTCTATAAAGAGACACCATCTAATTCTAGACATCCCTTGATTAACAACACAAAAAGTTCCATTGAAAGTAGGGTAAAACCCACAATCGATTGTTCATTTAAAACAAGCCATCCATTGTCAACAAGTAAGCTCCTTAAGTTGATCATATAAAGGAAACCATATAAATCACATTATTAGGACCAATATATTACATTATCCATCATTCCACTTTATTGGAGGAATAAACATTATATGTTGACCATTGGGTCAAGTTCATATATTAAAACCATCAATTATAGTATGGGTCTGACCATTGCAACAAGTTACCCAAGAAACCATTGGTCTAAGGCTTAATTGATGCTACAACTATATGATTAACTCACCATAGGTTTTGGAGACCTGATCCACCATCATTCGTGACCATTAAGTCACCATAGGTTGTTAGATCATCACTATATTTACTAATCAACATCAAATATCAAACTAATATCACCATTGATTGATAGCATCATTACTTTACTTAGTTGTTAATCACTAGGCTTGTAATTAGGAAAAAACATGACCTAAGGGGTGAAAGTCAGCTGACACCCTTGGTTACCACTATCAATTGTCATGAAGACAACACCATAGGGTTGTTCCAATGGTGCCATCATTGGGTCATGGGTTTATAGAAGAAATCAACTTAAAACCCTAAAATTGACCATTGGTGGATTGGTGCTTAGCACCATAGGTTGTCAAACCAACCTGATCCAAGTCATATTATACCTTAGGAATAATGTACACATGATCATAGGTTCATCTAAAATTGAAATCAGAATAGGGAACATTATAAAAATCGAAATCCAAGTCAAGCATATCTTTTTAGTGCATGAATCATCATTTTCAAGCAAGAACATGATCTAGAAAGCTTATGGTAAGCAATAAACGTGGACCAAGTTATAAAACTTGCCTCTAATGAGAAGATAAAACCCCCACATAGAAGAAAACTCGAGCAGGTAGGGTAGAAAATCCAATAATAAGTTATGAATTCGTTCATTTAGCACCTTTCTTCATCAAATGAGCAAACCCTAAGCATAAGGAGCAAGAAATGTAGGGTTTTAGAGATTTAGAGAAATTTCTACAGTGGAACAGTAAGGTTCTGACCTGGAGAAAGGTAGGAGGAAGAATAACAAAGAAATAAAAGGAGGAAAGAAGGGGTTTCTTACTCTTTTAGATTAAGATCACTAGAAGGAAGCTTTTTCAACCCTAAAATGAAGTCAATTGCAACCCTAGATCTTTTTTCCAAGAAGGTTCCCACTTTCTTCTTCTTTGGACAGAAAAAATTGCAGAAGAACAGAGGGAGAACGAGTTTGGGAGAAGGAGGTAAGTGTTGGAGAGAAAATAGCTCATTTTGGTGCTTGGAGATAAGTATATGAAACTTTAAGATAAAGAAAAAGAAAAAGTTGAAGTTCTAATATCTATCCAAGTGTACATGGCCTTAATTTATTAAGAATATACAAGCACACACACAAGAAGCTCCCCCACAATGTGTATAGAACTTCTTAGCTTTCCTTTTTCGAATTTCCCAGCCAATCAAATAATTCATTAGTTGATAGCTACTAAAGGTAGCTCATCTCTGAAGGGGTAAACCCTAAAATACCCTTGGAAAAAATACCTTCAAACCAAGGTTTAAATAGGTGTCCCATGGATCAAAAAGCTTAAGAATGATGGTATAATATCCAAAGAACATAATACAAGTGATAAATTGCAAATAAAACCTCTCAATTGGGTAAATTACAGAAAAGTCCAAAATGTGCATAAAATTGCATAACTTGCTCAAACAGTGTCCAAATTGGACCAAATTTGAAACTTAAGTTTGTATTATGATTTCAAAGCATATCATAAGGTTATATTAGGGTTATAAGAATTCAATTATGATAATTAAGATAATTTAACTCATTAAGAAAGTTTAGGGGCCTTACAAAAAGGTCCAAGATGGATACCAAACAAACCTGATGAAGGGGGTTGGAACATACTTCTAGGGTCATTGCTCTTGAAAGAATTTTTTGCAAGGAAATATGGAAAGGATAGATGGGATTTAGGCTTGCACCACCCCTAGAATCTTAAAAAAGGTAATGCCTCATCACTATATTGGAGGAGGATATGGGAGGTTTTTACCATAACCATGCAAAACACTAGATGAGAACTAGGTTAAGGTAACATTCTTTTTTGGGGTTCTCTTTGGGGAGATGAATGGTGGGATAGGTGGAGGCATGATGGCATTGACGCCATCTCTAGCCTTAGAGTCAAGGATTTTTTTGAGGTTGGCGGTAATAGCATATGGAACCTAATCAAACTCTGAAATGTTCTAAAAGATGAGGGAGTAACATCAGTCATGAATAAATCAAGCAACACATCAATCGAAGAGGACCGACCTATTTGGATGCCACATGAAGATGGCCACTTTATTATTAAATTGGCATTGAGTATCTATTTGATATCTAGTCCGGTCCACCTCCGTGATGTACTTGCATCCCATCTCCACACATGGATATGGAACTCAGCTCTCCCCCTTAGAATGTCAACCTAGCTTTTTTATTTGGTTATCTCACGGGTGATAAGATTCGGTCCTGTCACATTCAGTTAGTCTCCAGATGCAAATGTTGTCCTCAAGGGAGTTTGGAAACCTTGAACCACCTCTTCCTCACTGGAAACATAGCTAAGAACCTCTGTGCAGAAGGTGAGAAAATCTTACAAACTAGTTCCTTTTCTGACTTGAGGTCGTTAGGGGGGGCATTGCACCATTTTTGGTCCCTTTTGGGCTGGGGGTCATGTCTTGGTTTCCCAAGGGGTGTCCTTCCTCTTACCATTCTTTGGTGTATATGGGTGGATAGATGTCGGAGTAATTTTTACTGTAGGTGTATGGATAACAAGAGGATTTGGACCACAATTTGTGGTATCTCTCAAACTATCTGTGGCAATACACCCCCTAAGCTCATTGCAATCCACGATGATGCATCACAATTTTGGTGGGAGAGGGGTTTATCTCCCCACCTTAAGATCCAACATTTTAGGTTTCGGCCTACCTTTTGGCGTTCTCTGCCGATAGGTAGTCTAAAGCTCAATGTGGCCAACGTTTTTTGGAAGAAGGGAAGGGTTGGTGAGAGAGGTAGGGATTTCGGCGGCATCATATGGGCTCTTAATGGTGACATTGTTGTTGGGTTTTCCAACCCTGGTCAAGGATCTTCCCACCTAGTTTTCCTCCTAAAAGCGGTCGAGTTTGGACTAGAGGCGACAACAGATCCCCCTTGGGTGTAAGTAATTTTAGAATGTGATGATTAACATCTTATCTCTCTACTAGATGGGACCTCAGCGTCTCCATGGAAGGTGAAGACCATCCTTCATAGGGTGCACAATCTTATAGAGGATAGAACGTTGTCATTCCGCCTTCATCTATAGAGAGGCAAACCATTTCGCTACCTAGTTGGATGTTTATCGGGCTAGCTTAGACCAACCATACTTGTTTACAAACTTTAGATCTATGCCTCCACCTGTAAGGGGTTTGTCCAAATTTGAAACCTTGGGCATAGCTTATTTGAGGTGGGAGGCATTTGTGGATGAGGATGCTTAGATCTTTTACCTTTTGCTCTTACTCTTGGTCTTGGTCTTGAGTTGAGGATCCTAGTTTGTAGTTACTCGGTTCCTCTTGTAATTGCATACAACATTTATTTTCCCACTCTGAGGAACGGGATGAATAGAATTCCCCCATAGTTTAACAAAAAAGTTATTTAATGTGGAGTTATCTTTTTGTATATGAGAGAGATAGCCAATATTCAGTCATACGAGCGATATCAATTGTTGTAAGACCGTGGTTCAATTAGCTCCGTCAGTATTCAGGAGTCAGCAATATTTCAACTGGTCTGATCCAGATTGGCCGACATAAATTCAGTCTGATCTTGGATCCTGTCAAATGGAAAAACTTATTATAGGACAAGTCCTATAATAACTTGGTAGGATCCAATAGAAATTTGTTATAATGCAAAGTTTACATTTCTCTCCCCTTATTTTTTTAGGGGGTGGTGTTTTGAAGAGGAGAGAGGAGGATATGATGTAATCTGATTTGTGGTCCTATAAAAAATCTATAGGACCAGTCCTATAGTAAGTTTTTTGCCTGTCAAAAAAACTTATTATAGGACCAGTCCTATAATAACTTGGTAGGATCCAATAGAAATCTGTTATATGCAAAGTATGCATTTCTCTCCCCTTATTTTTTTAGGGGGTGGAATTTTGAAGATGAGAGAGGAGGAGATGATGTAATTTGATTGGTGGTCCTATAAAAAACATATAGAACTAGTCCTATAGTAAGTTTTTCACCTGTCGAAAAAACTTATTATAGGACCAGTCCTATAATAACTTGGTAGGATCCAATAGAACTCTGTTATAATGAAAAGTATATTGGTCATTTATACTTGGTGTAATATATATTGGTAATTTATACTTGACATTTTATATTGGTCATTACACTTGGCAATAATGATCAAATTTCAGAGAGAGAGATTGATGTTGGGATTAGGAATATAATCCAGCCCATGTCCTAGTGGGATTTGGACTTGGGAGAGGGTTGGTTTGTGCTACCAATCCTAATAAGAGTCAAATCCAAGAAGGAAAGAGGATGGTTCCCTATGTGCATCATGGAGTTGGATTAGGAGTGGGTCTATGATTTGGACAAGGATTCTTGGTTGCAACCACATGCATGGAGGCCTATAAATAGAGGCCCTAGGGGAGGCCATTGAGATCATCCCACCATCCACCGGTTGAGGTGTGATCCCTCCAGTTGCTTGTTGGTGCATTCTGTGTAGAGGGTGCTAGAGAATAAGAACAACTGGAGGAGCTCTCTTAGTAAATAAGAGAGGGTCGGCAACTTTGCCTTGAAGTGAAGTAGCAGCTGACAGTTGGTGACACATAGGGTGTACTAACAGAGCAGCTCTCTTAGTTGATAAGAAAGGGCCATCGACTTTGCCTTGAAGCAAAGTAGCGGTTGGCGGTTGCTACCCAAATTTAGGGGTAATTAGATCCGGGAGGTGTGAGTTGTAATCTTTATTACATAGTGATTATTGGCGGGATTGCCCTGTGGTTTTTTTCTTCTCGTCTTGGGGAGAGTTTTCCGCATTAAATCTGGTGTTTCTTCTTTGGGTTTATATGCTTGTCAGTAATGCTTCTGTAACAACTTTTCATCACGTCTGGGACTGTATTGGTACAACATTCCCAACAAGTTGTATCAAATATTTAGCTACAGATACAAGTCCAGATGGGGAAGGATGAAGATGTGATGATGATAAAGTTGACAAGCTCAAATTGGCATATTTGGAAACCTAAGATGGAGGACATTCTCTATTGCAAAGATCTGTACGATCCAATAGAGGGACAAAAGCCAGAGACTATGTCTGATGTAAATTGGAAGAAGCTAAATAGAAAAACCATCAGAACAGTGTGGAAGTGGCTCGACATATCCATGTTCCATCACGTCTCAGAAGAGACCAATGCCAAAGATTTGTGGGAAAAGCTCAAGAAGTTATATGAGTGAAAGACTGCCACAAATAAAGCTTTCTTGATTTGAAAGTTGGTGAACCTCAAGTATCGGGATGGTACAAGCATCGTTGAGAATATGAATGAATTCCAAAGCTTTGTAAATCAGCTGGGGGTCCATGAAGATGGTTATTGATGTTGAACTCCAGGCTCTACTTCTTCTAGGATCACTACCGGACAGCTAGGAGACACTCATAGTGACAGTTAGCAATTCTGTACAGGAAGGCAAGTTGACACTTGACCAGGTGAAGAGCAGTCTACTGAATGAAGAGACTCGACGACAAGCCTCAGGTGACAGCGAATCAGAGTTACACTTCATAGAGGGTAGGAGAGCTTACAGAGTGAGAGACTGTAGAAGATCTCAGAGTCGTGGTGAGACCCAAGACCACGAGAAGTCTTGTGGTAGATCTAAGTTGAAGAGTGGTAGAGGATGCTTCCATTGTGGCAAGCCAGGTCATTTCAAAAGGGATTGCAAGGTTAAGAAAAAGAAACACGGGTCTGAAGCCAAAGACAAGCAAGATGATGATAAGAACACTACATAGACAATATCAGATGACAGGAACAATGAGGATGATGTGGTCTTAACAGTCCAGGAGTAGTGAATGCATGCTGATGAGGACGATTCAAAGTAGGTGGTGGATACTACAGCTTCTTACCATGCTTCACCATGTAAGGAGTTCTATACTTCATACAGGAAGGGGGACTTTGGCAGAGTGAACATGGGAAATTCCAGCTTCTCTAGAATTTTCAGGATTGGAGACATTTGTGTTCAGACAAGTGTTAGTTGCATGCTGACACTGAAGGATGTTTGTCATGTTCCATATTTGTAGTTGAGTTTGATTTCTAGTTCTTTCTTTGATAGAGAAGGTTGTCATCTTGATTTTGGTGGTGGCAAATGCAAGATCACCAAAGGGGCTTTGGTTATTGTACGGGGCAAACTGTCTCGCACATTGTACAAGACCAAGCTCAAAGTGTCCAGAGATGGCAGTATACATGCAGTTGAGGATAACCACACAGATCTATGGCACAGACGGTTAGGACAATTGAGTGAGAAGGGCTTGAATCTTCTATCCAAGAAGAGGTTGATTCCTTGTGGAAAGGATAGTGGTCTCAGTTCATGTGACGCATGTCAGACAGGAAAACATCAGCGGGTTTCTTTCAAGACAAGGTTTGCGGTGAAGTTTAAGCTTCTACAGTTAGTTTAGTTGAATGTTTGCGGTTCGTTTGAGGTGGCTTTACTAGGTGGCAATAAGTATTTTGTCATATTCATTGATGATGCATCTAGGAAGGTGTGGGTCTACTTACTGAAGATCAAGGATCGGATTTTTTAGTGCTTCCAGAAGTTCCATGCCATGGTAGAGCGGGAGACCGGTGAAAAGTTAAAGTGTCTCCGGACGGATAATGGAGGAGAGTACACCTCCAGAGAGTTCTAGGCGTACTTCACGTAGCGTGGCATACGACATGAGAGGATAGAGCCCGACACACTACAACACAATGGTACAACTGAAAGGATGAATCGTATCATAGTGGAGAAAGTTATCTGCATGTTGAAGACTGCACAGTTGCCAAAGACATTCTGAGGTGAGGCAGTGAGTACTGCTTGCTATCAGATTAATCGATCTCAATCAATTCCTTTGGGGTTTGATATACTTGAGAAGGTATGGACATGCAAGGATGCCTCTTATGCTCATCTGCGAGTATTTGGGTGCAAGGCTTATGCACATGTTCCAAAGAAAAAGAGGCAAAAGATGGATGATAAAGCGGTGCCATGTATCTTTCTTGGCTATGGAGATCAGTAGTTTGGGTACAGGTTATGGGATCTTGTGAAAAAGACCATGACCAAACACATAAATGTGACTTTCTGTGAGAGTCAAACAGTGACAGATCCCGAGGTCGATGATGCAGAGGTTGCGGGATCATGTGACAGTTCTTCAGACGATGAGTATGAGGATGCTTCGGCTTCTTCATAGGTGCAGTCTTTCGATGATGAAGAAGAGCAGCATAATCACCCTAAGCAGCAAAGTGATAGCACATCGAGTGGTCTAGTTCCAGATGCACAGATGAGTGAATCAACTTCATAGGCAGAGACTTCTGGGTAGGGGGAGCAGGATCAGGATTAGGCAGAGTCCTCAGAGCAGCAGTTAAGGAGGTCTGACAGAGTTTTTCATCCTTCATCCAGATATCCGACATCTCAGTATATCTTTCTTACTTATCAGGGGGATCCAGAGACTTTTCAGGAGGCACAAACTCATAGAGACAGAGTATAGTGGCATCGGGCAATGCAGGAGGATGATGAATTCTTTGCAGAAGAATGACACCTATGAGATTGTGGCGCTTCCCAAAGGTCGGAGACTACTAAAGAATAAGTGGGTCTACAGGATGAAGAGAGATGTGCAACACGATGAATCCCAGTTAGAGAAGGTCGCTCCAAAGACTTCTTCGAGACAGCACACATGTGAAGAAGAAGGGAAATACATTGGACATGTAGTTGCTACAACCAGACTAGAGGATCTTGATGTCGAGTTACATCGATAGGGGGAGCATCATTAAAGAGTTTTTAAACCTTGGTACAGAAGGTCAAAAACATGGTTTTCATCCAGGAGGGCTTGACTGACCATTCAGGGGGAGCCAGCAAAATTCCAAGTGTGGGTATGGAGAGAGAAGTGGCACTACCAGGATACTTCTTCTCAGTTGCTTGAGAATATAGTGAAGTCAGGATTGAACTTCAAGAAGATGGATGAAAATAACAGGATGTTGACATGCTCGAGGAAAGTAGATCCATCACATGTGGTGATGAGGCCCACAAGCTACTCCAGATGATCGTTGAAGACCATGTCTCCCTCATGGGCTGGAGGAGGAGATTGTTGGGATTAGGAATATAATCCAGTCCATGTCTTAGTGGGATTTGGACTTGGGAGAGGGTTGGTTTGTGCTACCAATCCTAATAAGAGTCAAATTCAAGAAGGAATGATGATGGTTCCCTATGTGCATCATGGAGTTGGATTAGGAGTGGGTCTAGGATTTGGACAAGGATTTCTAGTTGCAACCACATGCATGAAGGACTATAAATAGAGGTCCTGGGAGAGGCCATTGAGATCATCCCACCATCCACCGGTTGAGGTGTGATCCCTCCACTTGCTTGTAGGTGCCTTCTGTGGTGGAGGGTGCCAGAGAACAAGAACAACTGGAGGAGCTCTCTTGGTAAATAAGAGAGGGTCAACGACTTTGCCTTGAAGCGAAAGTAGCGGCTGACAGTCGATGACACATAGGGTGTACTAACAGAGCAGCTCTCTTAGTTGATAAGAAAAGGTCAGCGACTTTGCCTTGAAGCAAAGTAGCGGTTGGTGGTTGCTACCCGGATTTAGGGGTAATTAGATCCGGGAGGTGTGAGTTATAATCTTTATTACATAGTATTTATTGGCGGGATTGCCATTTGATTTTTCTCTTCTCGTCTTGGGGAGAGTTTTTCACGTTAAATCTGGTGTTTCTTTTTTGGATTTATACGCTTGTCGATAACGCTTCCGTAACAACTTTTCATCACGTCCGGGACTGTATGGGTACAACATCCCCAACAATTTGATGAATGCAAGGCTATTTTCAACTTCCAAAAATAATGATCCAAAAATAATGATCTGTATGGATAAAAACACAGTATGGATAAAAACCATTAGAAGGACCTTGACCCCTACTATTTATCACGAACCAACAGACTAGCTGACAATAACTGATGAGGATCAATTCGACTACCTGAACAAATCCATACTCTCACTGGATTTCCTCGGTCGTATTTTGCCGAGGTCCTTATTATCGGTCTAATTACTAGAAACAGTCCTCCTATGTATAGACGCAGCTCCCGTCATCACTCCTGGCAGTTGGGTCGAAATTCTGAGCAGCTGGGTCGGTACAACCTTCAGGTACAGGAATGCTGACATGCCGGGCTGCTTGGCCTGCATTCGCAATCATATGTTAAACCCATTGCCATTCTTTTCGCCAAGAAAGAAGGCAGTGTCTGAAATAAATGTGTTACCATAGAAATTGCCGGTGGAGATGGAGTCGGCGTTGGCGTCACCAAGTGCAGCATCGCTTAGGTATTTGTCAGCCAGTTGCACCCTCTTGACGTTCTCTTGCTCCCTCACCAGCATGTTCCCGTACTCCAGGAGCTTGGCTAGCGTCATCTTGGGCTGATCGAATGTCGGTGGGCCCTCCCTGGAGTTCACCAGTCTCCTTCCAATCTGATCTATGCCGATCTCGGTGACCCATTTTCTGACCTCGTCGTCGTAAACCCTGGCCCTAAGGGCTCCGAAGAAGTCTGCAATATGGGAATGGCAGGAGGGATAAGTTGATTGTGGAAGGTAATCATTGGTTGTTGCATAGTGGTAGAGGGGTTTGATTTTGATAGTGATTGAAGGGGACCTTAAACTTGAGGTGTCAAGACTGTTGTTCAGGATGGAAGACGTTTAGTTCAGGAAGAGCTCAAACAAACCGAGATCTTACCAATGGACTGTCCAGGGAAGGCATCCACCAGCTTGACAATATCCTCCTTTGGAACATTATCAGATCTGAAGATCCCTTGGCACACACCGACCCTGTCTTCTATGGTAGGCGCCCAGTAGAACTTCTCCATCCGTCCATCACGTATGAGTGGCGCGTACAGTGTGGAGAAGTCGTTCCCTGTGACGATGATCGGGACCCTGGCGTTCTCTTGCTTGTTGTACATCCCAGGGAGCTGGACGTTTGTTGGGTTGTCAGCAATGTTCATGAGTGTGGCGTTCACCATCTGGTTGTTGACCGTGTACTGTGTCGTGCCCCCCATCCTCCCTGCTCCAGCATCCAGATCGTTAATGAATAGGCAGCACATCTTGCCCTTCTTGGTGATGATGTCGGAGGCCTCACGGTACCTCTGCCTGATGAGCTTCGCGGGTTCCCCTGCGTTCCCACTCTCTAGCTCTCCGGCGCTCATCACGATTGGGCTGAATTGGTGTTAGATTAAACAATATAAGTTGGTTGTCAGCTAAAGTCACTATACTGGCTTTTGTGAAGAAAAAAAATTAATTAAACCAGAGTCAATCAAGGTCTCACTTGATCCCCATCTTTCGGAAGACGAGCTCACACTGGAAAGATTTCCCCTGACCTTTGCCTCCCCAGATACCCAAGATGAGAGGAACCTGTACTCATCACAAGAGGACCAGTATGCAATTGGTTATTGAGACCTGCCACTCCAATAAAGAACATATGAACATGAGCCATGTTGCATATATGGACAGAATCCCGCGGTTACCTTGATGTTGGGCAGGTTCATGAAGTTCTTGGCAATGTGAACAACAAGCTTGTCCATGAAAGCAGGTGCGATGTACAATCCGTCCATGGTGTTGTCCATGCCTCCGTATCTGGTCCAGCAGTGGCATTTCAAATTCATCGATCATCATCAAAAGCAGAACTATATAATATTTTTTGGGAAAAAAATCCAAATAGCACATTTTTACAAAAATATTTACCGTACTAGCACTCGTCCTAATTTATTTCCCAAACTAGCACACTTTCAACAAAAGACGTCATATTAGTTGGCGTTTTTCTGGCGTTGGGGCTAAACACACGATGTTTTTCTGATATTAGGACTAAACACGCCACATTAGTTGTCGTTTTTCTGATAGGACTAAACACGCCACATTACTGGTGTTTTTCTGGAGTTGGAATTGGTGTTTATCTTACATGCCACATATAGTGGCGCCTTTGGCTAAGTAGATATTTAAAGGGGCAAAAGAAATGGGGGTTGCAATTCTAATGGGAAACAAAAGCACGAGCTATTTGGTGTGAGTTTCAAATACACGCCAATTGATGTGGCGTCGCATGTATTATATAAATGATAGTACTATATTCATGTAATAATATCTATAATATTTATAAGATAGGGTACACATTAAATGGTATGCATCTAATTTTTTTTTCCAATAATACATGTAAGAACATAAAAATATACAAAATTAATTTTAATCAATTGTAAGAAATTGTAATTAAAAATGATTATTTATTAAGATCGATAATATTATCATTTATACAATAGATATATAAATGGTTATACCATATTTATCATATTTATCTAAGATCTATGATATTTTTAATATAGGGTATACATTAAATGATATACATCTAACTTTTTTTTTCAATAATACATCTAAGAACATAAAAATATACAAAAATTATTCTAATCAATTGTAAGAAATTGTCAATTTAAAATGTTTTGCACATAGTTATTAATTGCTGGTTCTGAATTAATGTAAAAATGCATGGATAAACAATAACATTTAAAACTCATTCTATTTGATGCTTTAAATTTTCACTCAGCCAAAGACGCCACAATATGTGGCTGAGTAAGGTAAAACGCCAAGTTTATGGGCGTTTTTAATCTCAACATTAGAAAAATGCCAACTGGTGTGGCGTGTTTAGCCCCAACATCAGAAAAACGCCAATTAATGTGGCGTGTTTAGCCCTAACACCAATAAAACGCCAACTAATATGGCGTCTTTCGTTGAAAGTGTGCTAGTTTGGAAAATAAGTTAGAAAGAGTGTTGGTTAGGTAAATATTTTTACAAAAGTGTATTATTTGGGTTTTTTCCATATTTTTTTAAGTAGCACGCGTTTCAAGATTCTGGGAACCCTGAAACGGATGATAATACACTTACTGGCGGAACCCTTGGCTGATGTACTCATAGGAGCTCAACACAGCGTGGTGCGTGCCGTCTCCCATGGGAGCCTGGAACAGGGTGTCGACCAGCCCTTTCCCTCTTGTGATGTCCTGCTGGTCGTCGGACGTGTCGGTGGCGAGGTGGCCCCACCTGTCCTGTGAAGTCTGCTTGTTCTCGTCGACGTCTTCCTCGACGGCCATGACCTTGAATGTCCGCGTCGAGAGCTTCCTGTGAGTCCGGCTGACGGTGGGCTTCTTGAGGCTGGCACCGAAGAAGGCCGAGCTGGAGACAGGTGATGATGATACGGAGCCACGGACGACGCTCAGTTCCTGCGGGAAGGGCCGGGTGAGTCATTGTGAGTACAGGCACCAAGTTGATCGACCAACACTACGATTCTTGCACGGTTGAACGGACGATGCTCAACTCCTGTACAGTTCAAACCGACTTACAATCCAACATCGTTCTCAATATGGAGAGGATCAGAACAGAATCCAATGGCCTTCCGTCTATTAACGTCTCCAAGTCCAAACCAAACGAGATCTCGCTGATCAGTTAGGAGCAGCGAGCTGATCAGCTTGCAAAGAGACTAACAGATAGAAGCTCTTGGAAATGCAAGTCAATGGCGCGCGGTGGGAGATAGTCAACCAGAGAGCTGGCTACTTACCGGAACGCGGCTCACGGCGCCGAGAGTAGACAGGGAGGCAGCCATCTCGGTCGATCGAGGCGACTGAATGAATGCTCACCGAACCAACTTAGCTGATGCTGGCAGAGGAGGTGGGGCGGGTGTCTAATATATACTTGTCCGTCGAGTGAGCGCGCGTGTGCATTTCTTCTAAAGCCACACTCTCTCGACTTCCCATCGACAGGGAACTTGTGGACTCCCAACAGCAAGAACACGGCGTCCACAAATCAAAGATAAGCCTACAGACACGTGGAGCCGTACAGGCCTCCAGTGTTACTGAGCTTTCCAGAAAAGCGTAGAGAGTTCGGCTCAATTAAAGGCTGGCTGTTGTTGTACACGTTCATTGCTACCTAGGGTTGCAGAGAAATGGGTTCACGCCTGTGTTTTTATGGTCGACAATTCTGGATTTGTTTTGTGTCACTGTTTTTCTGGAATCAGCTTTCAACCTTCCTAAACCTCCGGAGAAGTGGAGGAACTCAGCGAGGATAATATGTACAAGGCACGGTAGATTCTAGCACTCTTGGGATTGTACTTTTGTGCTTCTGCCAATTGCGATTGATGTTGCATTTATTTCGTGTCCTTGTTACTTGTGTGGACAAATAGATCAGAACAAAATAATTCCTGAATACCTCCACAAGTCTCTAGTATCTTGCCTAGGTAAGTGCAGTTTGAACAACATAGGATTTCAGTTCAGAAAAACCTATAAGTGGTAAGTGCAGTTTGAACAACATTAGGATTTCAGTTCAGAAACCTATAAGAAGGCGCATCAAAAAAATCACTTTCAACGAAGACATTACCCGTTCGCTACTATGTACGCGTTTTATCAGCTCCGTTTGCCTCACAAACTCAATCATCCTTAATTCAGATACTGCCTCATGCATGCTAAATAATCACCTTGGGCACGTTTCGAACTATGCATTAAACTCTTGAAGGTCATCGGAGAAAAATGTTATATAAATCTCATACGCGCAACAATGAGTAGCAAGGGAAGGAGAAGAGAATTATGGCAAATTGTGAAGGTGGTGACTGTTTTAGCTCATGGGCCATAGCATCAAAGTTGCACACAACATAAGGAGAAAAAAAATACAATAGCGCACACAACAACTCTCAGATGTGGTTATAAAACGACCAAAACATGTCCAGTAAATATTGGTTCCTATGTTCATCTTTGTTGGGCGCATCCAAAGAGAACCGAAGAGAATCATACCTCTAATTGCTAATAAACCTAGATGAAATTGTGAGTAGGAAATAACGGGAACAGATTCAGGTCTCAACAACTTAAGACACCGATTTTCAAAGGAAAAGTTGTCATTGAAATTCCAAATGACAAAAAGAATTATATTCAACAAGATAAAAAGAAAAGGCTTTACCTAAAAAAATGTTTTGCACAAACACATGATGTCGACCCATTTAGAGCAAACTTTTCCTCTATTAAGACAACATTAAAGCACAAATCGACATAAGGAAAGGTCTAAAGTGAAATTCCAACCTTATGTTGCCATCAGACATATGCACATATTAGTTGTTCCTTTGAACCGTACTCTATGTTGTTTCTAGAATGACAAGGTTACCACTGTGGAGTTCAACTTATGGGCACAAGACCCATTCTCCCCCCCACCCCGCTGCACTGAAAACTATAATTTTAGCTAGACTTTTTGTGAGAGACTAGTAATATTTTATACAAACATAATTTATAATAAAGAGATATAACACAATCTCTAATTGAAGTGTCCTATCTCTTGATATCTCAGTCACATAAAAAGCTTTCCTAGATTACCCTTAGATAGCCTAGATTTGTCTATGGTTTATCTACTATCATATTGATATGATATAGGATGAACTATCTTTATTAGATGAGGATTTGGACACTAAAAAGGTGGAAACCACTTCATTCTTGTCCTACTAGGACTGTCGTGAGGGGTTCAAAACCATATAAGACTATTTTATGAGTGTCTGGTTGAGTTGAAAATGGGAATATCTCCTAATCGCAAAATCATTTCAAATCGGTCTTTTTGCTTGGTTCAACAAATCAGGCTAAGAATTGGCATCTACCTTGAAACTCTTTCTGCGAATCATTGATAGAAATTTCTAGTTTGTAAATGAATGCATGAGTTATACAGAGTACTCAGTAAATTATGGACCACTTCAAATCTTCATTTTTTAGATGGATAATCAACTCTGCAAATATTGATCCAAACTTGAACCCGTGTATAGTTATGAAATTTGAGAAGGTACAACGATGGAAATGGATAGTTTGTATTGGTATCAAATATATTCCCATGTAAGATCTTTCCATTTTCCATATTCATTAGAGTTATTAGTTAATCATGTATGTGGGCCTAATTGTCTGGGCCCATTGGGGTTAAGGTTACTTTCTTGTACTTACCTCCTTGCATTTATAAAGGAGAGGAGTTGTCATATATCAATATGAAATATCTCTTTAGTCTCTCATACAATTTTCTATAAGGTATCAAAGTATTGATCCTAACCCTCGAGACAAAAAGAGAGAGGATTATCTTGTTAGAGGCCCTCATTTTTCTTTTCTTGGTTGCCTGTCAGGTTTCATCCTGACCTCCATGGTTGTCTCCTCCCTTCTTCTTTTATAAAAATTCAGTTTTTCATAGCACTCCACAAGTCCTTATATCCTACTTGTAAGCTATTCTCCCCTTAACCTTAAAGTAAGTTTGAAATCATTATCTTTGCTTATCCTTTCAGTGATCCCTATTAGTACAATCGTTATGTTCTCATATTGGTAATCCAAGCGTCATCTCTAAATATTGTCACCATAGCCCTGGAAATCCAAACTTCATCACCATCAACAATTCCTCCCAAGAAACCATCGACTTCTAATTCCAGATCAACACACCAGTAGAACAAGGCATCCTCATTAGATCATTGTAGGAATAATTACATGTGTACATCAATGCCACCCGACCAAACTATGACAACATCCACCTCAAGATTTCATCATGATTCTGAGGCCCCACCTTGAAGATCTCACTTCCATCACACTCATATTTGAATCTACACATTAGATCTCTAAGGTTATGAACCAGTTGCTTGAGTTTGTCAGGCTCGAGGATAATGTATTTTCCTTGACAAGAAATAATTGTCTTGGAACCACAATCACTTTAGTCTTGAGACATGCTACGGTATTGATATCTCTCTCATAGAAGAAGGCACAAGAAATAATTGTGAGTCTCTACTTTCTTCACTAGAAGCTGGGACGTGTAGGTTATAATGTCCTTGTTTGTGATTCATGTTGTGTCCCCTGCTGAAGACCTAATCGCAACCATTAACAAGATGGTGACTGCAACCAACAACTTTTGTTCATTGATGTGAAGTGGCATCTTGCATTCGGAGGATACCAGAACCTTGTCATCTTCCTACATCTCTACGTCGTCGGCTGGTGTATCATCTACCAGATCCTCTATAATGAAGATGGCCAAATCCATTACCTAACCCACTAGTAATCAAATCTAATTTTTCATTGGATCTTCACCTTTACAAGTCGCATAAACATCAATTTGTTTTTCTACTCAAATTTATTTAATTGGCCGTACAACACATTGAATCATGTCATCAGTTACACACAACTTAAATTTAATAAAAAAATAAAAAAAAAACCCTGTGCATTTATAAAGCACCCAGAAAAAAAAAATACAAGGGACGTCATATTATTATTTTCTTTCTCTTAATGTGATTTTTCTAACCCACATGGTTGAATGCCTTTGTTTGAATTAAGGATCTTCTATGTTGCATGTCACAGCACATTTATTTCTATAATTTTATCTTTTTTCCTACTGCACTTATCGGTAATACTTTTTTCTTCTTATTGTGTCTTATACCGGTAGTGTTTTACTTCTTTACATATCTATTCCTCTACCATTGTTTATGACTTTCCACACCAATCACTCTCGTAATTATTTTCATGGTTGGTGTGGGTGGGGGAGAGAGTAAAGGACGATGAGTAGAGTGATATGATGAGATGAAGGAGAGAAGATGATGAAAAGAAGCCATGACATCTGACCATGTGGCTTAGCTTCTGCATTTTCATATGTGTTGTTGACACCTACTATAGTGCATAATTCTATAGTAGTGCATCTCAAACACATGTCGACCTACCATGACGTAATATTCATATAGCAGTTCCTTTATCCCAACTATCGTATATTATTCTAGTGTTGGTTCTTCCTTTGAGGAACTACTTTGATGACAATGATGACTCATGACTTCTACAAATATCTCCCACCATATACTATGCTCTGGATGTTTTTCAAAGTTTTAGAAAATTATTTATAATTTCTTCCACTGGTTAGACAATTATCAATTTCAAAGGAGTCTATTTTACTATTACTACTTCTGCATAAATGTTACCATCATCAGGGGAAGAAGCTTACTTACTAGTTGTTATGTCCAAACCTTCAATACACCATATGACCCATCTTGTTGTAGTTCATGTTAGAGGGAGTCATGCCATAATGGAAGTTAATTGTAGGGACCCTACTTGAGTTCACTTGCAACCTACACCTTTCCAGCCTTCGAGCTATGTGAAAGGAATGATCTTTATGTAAAAATCCACATCAGTAATCAATTCCATAGTTCTATCTTCTTCAAGGGGAGTGCTATAGTGCTTTAATTTTTGTATTGCAAGATTCAGGGGAATATGCGAGATAAATTTCTATATGGAATGTTTTATCTTTTTCATGTATTGGCGAGCTGGACATGTGTTTCACCCATGCTCCTACTTTAGGGGGAGTGTTAAAGTTATTAGTTAATTATGTATCTTGGCCCATTAGGGTTAAGTTTGCTTCCTTGTACTTGCCTCCTTTCCTATATAGGAGAGAACTTTGTTAGGTATCAATATGAAATATATTTTTAACCTCCCATCTTTTTTTACCAAAACTATGGGAAAATAAGATATATATATTTCTTTAACCTCCCATCTTGTTTTCCAAAGACAATGGTATCTAGAAAGGACCATGATCCAGTAACTAGAAATATTTTCCTCCACACTTCTAGTCATCTTGCTAGGACTCCCAGACCCATGCATCCAGCCTGGCCAAAGTTAGAGGACTTTACTCAAAATAACATACCTCTAGGATTTCTCATTTCATTTCATCACTTCTATACCCCCTTCGCTCCCTAAACCTTAGGTACATGTATCTTCTCTCATAATACCTTATGAGTACTTGGCTTATGGATAATAGGGATTAAGGCATCCTCCGCCAAATAATAAAAATGAACATAATGATAAGGAGAAAATGTTTTATGGGTTTCTCCCCTATAAAGGTAATTACCCTAGATGTGACTAGGGCTAGTTAGTAAAATAACCTCAGTGGGTCAAGGGAATCACAAAACCTAAGGTACAAGTTATATTCCCTAACCTCAGCCTAAAACCTTAATCATAGGATATGAGCAAAGAAGGACAAAAATGATAACCCCACCCTAATTAACCTTAATCAATGGATAGAGAAAGAGAGAACCCAATAATTGAGATACCTTAGTTTGTCCATGCATGCAAGTACAAAGAAATAGGTATGCATGATACATGTGAAGGACTTGGATATACATGTGGAACATAGACAATAAGTGGTTGCACAAACCCTTAACGTGACTTTTTGGTATCCCGGCCTAGGGTGGGCCAACCCAAGAGTGAAGAAAAGATATATGAGAGAGTTAATGTAGGGAAATATGGATACAGAGTAGGAAACAAAAATTTTTTTTTTATCTACCATGTTCCCCATAACTAGTGGATCATGTCCTATAAGATAGAAAGGATGGTTTTGAGGATATACTTGGTCTTGGAGCAAGTCCAGCAACAATCCTTGTAGTTGTAGATGTGCAACTCTGAATCCTAGTTGCACTGGGATGCGTCTGACTGCTGTGTCTCCTGGTCTGCACCATAGACTGTAGCCACAAACCTCATCTTCTTCAGCAGCTCCTCTTATCACAAATTGTTGGTTGACATTGTCCTCCTAGTAGCAGACAATGGCCTCCTGCCTCTAGAGAAGTCTATATGGACTGTCTAGAACTCATGTTGTCTTGCTAAAATGAACAGTAAGGAGTCATCCCTTCTGTTGGCATACTAGTCACCAACTTACTCTCCTACAATAATGATCTTAATTTATCTTTCCCTTATTGTTCCTCCCTAGTCGGGTAGAACTTGTTTAAGCTCTCATGGTTACTACAACTAGAGAGGACAACATTTTTCAGAGCAACTAATTCTCAATTATTTATGTTGTGCACTTGGAAGCCCTAGTACCCCTCTAATTATAGGAGGGCTTGGGTTCGGGTTCCTAGTCGATGCGGGAGTGGAAGGGACCAGAAGATCTCAAATTTTTGCAACCTACTACTAGTGAAATGGATGTTTGGCACACTAGACAGTCGTCTGGCATGCGCGGTCGTCTCGTACTGTGATACGGTCATTTCACAGTTTCCCAATTGCATATGAAATTGGCAATTTCGATTCCAATTAATATCACATATTTATTCCTTGCACAACAAGTAATGTGCAATCAAAACAATCATGGAAATATCTAGAACCTTCCCTTGACCAAACTAGACTATCTCACCCATGCGAGACGTGTTGGCTAAATGGACATCTATAAAATCCCTTTGTTTTGATTATGACAAACATTTCATTCCTATTTATCTGACGAGCTACTTGAGTGTGCAGGATGACAAAACTATAAGGAAAATTCAACAAGAAGTATTTATATTTTCATGCAAATGTAATCATTGTAAAAACTTGTACAGAAATATAATGTACAAGTACTTAGAATCGCATGTAAATCAAGCATTGGATTTTCCCTAGCTAAACACCTTAGTCATCCATTCAATAGGATCACCTATGCACACTCACACACATAATTAATGCCTAACTTGAAATCTTAAAACAGGATCTATCTCGGTCGACCAACTCCTCGACCGAGACACTCTCGGTCGACAAACTCCTCGACCGAGAAAGATCCAATGTAGCCGTTAGACACAACTGACAAGTTAGTTGGCAGTTGCAAATGAACGTTAATCCAGAGAGCCTGTCGGTCGACAAAACTTCGACCGAGTAGGTGTCTCGGTCGACCATTCATCGACCGAGACGATCTCTGACAGAAACTGCAGAGTAAAGTAATTAGCCGTTGTTAAAGCAACAACTTTGTACCTAACGGCTAGTTAAGCACTTAGAAACCCCTAGAAGTTGTCTAGAACGTCCTTAAGCATACTTAGGCCATTCCTATAAATAGGACAAGCCATAGGACACTAGAATTAACTTCTTACACTTGATATACTTGAGAAAATACTTGAGCCCTCTTGTGCAATCTGTGTGAACTGAGCTTTGTGATCAATTGGCCATTTTCCCCTTAGCTCAAGCTCGTCCTATAGGCTAGATTTTCCTAACCCTAGCAATCACAAGTCCATCATATTGGCTAGGAAAATCCAAACGCTTGATCTAGGGAAATCAAGCCTTGAGCTACAAGGATAAGTTGTATTTTCTTTTATTCCTTTCTTGTTCCTTGTATTACTTGTACTCTCCTTGCTACTCCAGGTAGGAGGCTGCGGATTGGAGAGGGTGAAGCTCTTCGTGGTGAAGAGGAAGACTTTGGACTACTTCAGAAGGCTGTCTTGACGGGAAGCTACTTCGGGAGGAAGGCTACTTCAAGGGGGAGCTTGAAGTTACTTCAAGGAAGGCTGCTTCGAGGTTGGCAAGACTACTTCAAGGTGAAGGCTGTCCAAAGGGTGTTTAGAAAGTATTGTAAATTTTATGTAACATCCTTGAGAGGTAATAAAATTTAGTACTTTCAAAATCCCGGTTGGGTAAGCAACCGGGTAGTGGACTGACTCCTTAGTATTTGCTAAGGTGGAACCACTCTAAACACCTGTGTTCCTCTTCTTAATCTTTACTTTGGTTGTTTTGAGTTTAAATTACTTTAAAATCATTATAAAACTCTATTCACCCCCCCTCTAGAGGTTTTCAATTGGTATCAGAGCAGGGCTTCAAGGAACCTTAACACGGTCTTGAAGAAATGGGTGATGGAGTGCTCAACCACCTCAACATTGAAGGAACGCTCGTTGCTAGACCTCCGGCATTCGACGGGACAAACTATCAATACTGGAAGAGAAGGATGCAATTCTACTTCCAAGGAATCAACTGGGATCTTTGGAGAATGGTATCTACACCATACACACTCCCACAAGACGATTTTGCAGTATGGGATGCTAATACGGTAAAAATGGCCCAAATGAATGCAAAGGCAGTAAGCATTTTATATTGTTCCATTTCAGTAGGTGAATTTAATAGAGTATCAAACTGTGATACCGCATATGACATTTGGCATAGATTATCTATAACATATGAAGGTACTGTTCAAGTTAAAAACTCTAAAGTTAGTTTGCTTAAAACCAAGTTTGAACATTTTCGTATGGATCCAAACGAAACTATTAGCGAAATGTATTCAAAATTTTCTACTATTGTTAATGGTTTGAGTGCTTTAGGGAAACCTGTTCTTGAGGAAGATCAGGTATCAAAAATAATTCGATCTCTTCCTCCAAAGTACAAACCAAAGGTGACAGCTATTGCAGAAGCAAACGACCTCACTCGCCTCAAAATGGAGCAGCTCATCGGAAACTTAGAAGCTCATGAGGCAGACCTAGAAGAGGAAGAGAGAAGAGAACATGAACATCAACGTGGGCCAAAGAAAGACGTGGCTCTCAAAGCATCAAAAGCTCTCTCACAAGAGAGTGAGGAATCTAGTGAAGAAGAAGGAGAAGAAGCATTGATAGTCAACGGTAAGAAATATAGAAGGTTTAAATCTAATAAAATTTCTAGTTCTTCTTCCACTCCCAGGTGCTTCGAATGTGGAAAGAAAGGACATTTCAAAAATGAATGTCCCAAAGCTAAGAAGGGAAAGAAAAGCTCACATAAGAAGAAAGAAAAAGCTTATAAAGCGGCATGGGATGAAACGAGTGAAAGTGAAAGCGGAGAAGATAAAGTAGAATGTCTAATGGCAAGAGAAGATGAAGAATATCAAGAGGTAAGCCTAGTTGATCTTCCTAAAGAAGAGTTAGTAGCTAGCTTACAAGAAACTCATGATAAGTATGTTGATGCCAAGAAGAAACTAAAAAGGGCTATAAAATCAAACAATGAGCTCAGTGCCAAAATAGATGAACTTTCTTCTGAAAAGAATAACATTGATCTTGAAAATGTATCTTTAAAAACATCTTTAGATGATTGCACTAGAAAATTACTTACTTTGGAAACTAATGTTGATCTTCTATCAAAAGAAAAGACTGATTTGTTAGCTAAACTACAAGCTTTTCAAACTCAACCTATCTTGTGCAATCATTCGGACTATGACAATATTGTAAAAGAAAAGGATTCATTGCTTTTTGATTTAGACCAGGCAAGAAAAGATATACATAAGAAAATGAATGACATTGCTCAGTTGCAAAGAGAACTTTATGAGTTAAGAAGAAAAGATATTCTTGATAACATATTAAAGAGTGGTACTACCTTCAATGGAAGAAAAGGTTTGGGATATGTTCCAAAGAAAAACCAAACCAAAAAGACCCAAACTATGTTTGTACCTAAAAACACAATGGCTAGAAAGAGAAATGAAGTTGATTCTATTACTTGTCATTTCTGTTTACGTCTTGGACATTACTGTTTTTCATGCCCCTACAAGACTAAGAAGTCCAACTTAGTTTGGACCCCAAGACCCCAAACTTAGAAGAATGGAATGTAGTTGAGATATGACAAAATACTTAATTTTTGCAATTTATATTGTCCTATCTCAACAAACGATGCTATGCTTATTGGTATTATTTTTTCTGCATTGCTGTACTAAAACAGAAACTTCATCGGTCGAAGTACTGTCGACCGAGCTCTGGGTCGGTCGAAGTATTGTCGACCGACTGGAGGTCTTTAACAAATCGAAAATCTTCCAGTACTCATTTCGGTCGAAAATCGGTCAACCGAAAAATTTTCTGTTCTTTTTGATTGTAATACAGTAACCTGCTCGATCGACAAATTGTCGACCGAGAATTATATCGGTCGAACAATTGTCGACCGACTGGTTTTCTGTATCAGAACTTTTATACACATATGCATTCTAAAAGTTTCTAACCTTATCGGACCATCACATGGGTACCAAAATCTAAATTCTAATGCAGGAATGGGTAGTTGATAGTGGCTGCTCCAAACATATGACCGGGAACAAGGACGCCTTTCAAACCTTTGAAGAAAAGAAAAGTGGAACGGTTACCTTTGGAGACAATGGTAAGGGAAAAATCGTTGGAATAGGTAATGTTGGAACAAATCTCGAAATTAAAAATGTTCTACTTGTTGATGGATTGCATCATAATTTAATAAGTGTGAGTCAACTATGTGATAGTGGTTATGATGTGTTATTTAACAAAACATGCTGCAAGTTATTGATAGAAAACACTACAAATGTTGTTTATGAAGGAAATAGAGTTGGAAATCTTTATATTCTCAAACCAAACTCTATGAAATCAGTAGTAGGTAAATGCTTGCTTGCAAATGAAAATACCTTACAATTATGGCATAAAAAGCTTGGTCATGCTAGTTCACATACTATTAAAAAGTTAGTGAAATATGATCTTGTTCGTGGATTACCTGCTTTGTCTTTTGATCAAGTTGCAAATTGTGAACCCTGCACAATGGGAAAGCAAACCAAAACATCCTTTAAATCAAAACATGTGCTTAGCACCAGTAGATCCTTAGAATTAATTCATATGGACTTATTTGGACCAATGAGGACACAATCTATTGGTGGTAAACGATATTGTTTTGTTATTGTTGATGATTATAGTAGATTTACATGGGTACATTTTATTGCAACTAAAGATGATACTATTCATGTCTTTATGCAATTTTGTTCTAAGATTGAAAATCTTTTACAACATAAAATATGTACCATTAGAAGTGATCATGGTGGCGAATTTGAAAATCACACATTTGAGACCTTTTGTACATCTCAAGGGTATACTCATAATTTTTCTGCTCCACGTACCCCACAACAAAATGGTATAGTAGAACGAAAAAATCGATCCCTACAAGAAATGGCTAGGACCATGATGCTTGAACACAACACACCTAAAACCTTTTGGGCTGAAGCCGTAAACACTGCTTGTTATGTGCTTAATAGAGTAACTGTTCACTCTCATTTGAAGAAAACTCCATATGAAATACTACACTCTAAGAAACCTAGAGTTGACTACTTTCATACTTTTGGCTCAACATGCTACATTTTAAATACCAAAGATGATAGAGACAAGTTTGATTCTAAATCACACAAAGCATTCTTCTTGGGATATTCCACTTCTAGCAAAGCCTTTAGAATATATAACACTATATCTAGAAAAGTTGAGGAATCCATTCATATTTCTTTTCATGAAGAATCAAAATCTGAAAATCTAGATATCATTGATCTCACTAATCAATTTGAAAATACAACCATTTCTAATGATAGTGAGAAAATTCCTATATCCGAACCCCAAGTTGAAACACAACCTACACCTAGGCTTATCAAGGATCATCCCCAAGAACAAATTATTGGAGATCCAAATGATAAAGTCAAAACTCGGTCTTCCTTCAAAGATGTTGCAAACATGGCTTTTGTTTCTATCATTGAACCTAAGAAAATATCCGAAGCTCTTAAGGATGATTACTGGATCATATCCATGCAAGAAGAATTAAATCAATTCACTAAAAACGATGTATGGGATTTAGTTCCTAAACCACAAGACAAAACTATCATAGGAACTAAATGGGTGTTTAGGAATAAGCTCAATGAAGCAGGAGAAGTCATAAGGAATAAAGCTCGATTAGTAGCACAAGGATATAATCAACAAGAAGGAATAGATTTTGATGAAACATATGCACCCGTCGCTAGACTTGAAGCTATTAGGATGTTACTAGCTATTGTTGCCCATAAAAACATTAAGCTATATCAAATGGATGTCAAAAGTGCATTTCTAAATGGCATCATACAAGAAGAAGTTTATGTTGCTCAACCACCTGGCTTTGAAATACCTGAAAAGGATAACCATGTTTATAAACTTAAAAAGGCACTTTATGGTCTAAAACAAGCACCCAGGAATTGGTATGAACGGCTCAAGACTTATCTTTTTGATAATGGTTTTTCTATTGGAAATTCAGATTCTACTTTATTCTTCAAAACATATGCATCTGATTTTCTAGTTGTGCAAATATATGTTGATGATATTATTTTTGGAGCCTCTAATGATTCATTATGCACACAATTCAGTGACATTATGCAAAAAGAATTTGAAATGAGCCTTATGGGTGAATTAACATTCTTTCTTGGTTTTCAAATTAAGCAAACGCCTGCAGGAATTTTCATAAGCCAAGAAAAATACACTAAAGAACTTTTAAAACGCTTTGGGATGGATCAATGCAAACATGCTACTACTCCTATGGCTACGTCTATCAAAATTGATAAGGATGAAAATGGGGAACCTATTGATGATTCCTTATATAGAGCCATGATTGGTAGTTTGCTATATTTAACCGCTTCTCGACCGGACATTATGTTTTCCGTTGGTCTTTGTGCTCGATTTCAATCCCAACCTATGCAATCTCATTTTCTTGCGGTTAAACGCATTCTTCGATATCTAGCCGGTACTACTTGTTTTGGTTTATGGTATCCAAAAGGACAATCCTTGGATTTTAAAGCATATACTGATGCGGATTATGCTGGTTGTCGACTTGATCGCAAAAGTACTAGTGGTGGATGTTTCTTATTAGGAAGAGCCTTAGTATCTTGGTTTAGTAAGAAACAAAATACGGTTGCCCTATCTACAACTGAAGCTGAATATATGGCAGCCGGGTCTTGTTGTGCTCAAGTGCTTTATATGCAACAGGTTTTAAGCGATTATGGTTTTAATCTTTCATCTACACCTATTTTTTGTGATAACACAAGCGCCATAAACTTAGCACACAATCCTATTTTACACAGCCGGGCAAAACACATTGAAATCCGTCATCATTTCTTAAGGGATCACATCTCAAAGAATCATGTTACTCTTCATCATGTTGATACGGAAAATCAATTGGCTGATATCTTTACAAAACCGCTTCCATTAGATCAATTCAACAACATTAGGAAGCAACTGCTTATTACTCCTTTGGAAGATGTTTTCTTTGATATCTGCGGTTCTTAACACGAATACTTGTTTACATTGTATCATTTTGGCTTATCAATGGACATTTTTTTTTGGATTTGATGGGATATCTAATTAAGGGGGAGCTTTTATTAAAACGGTTATCTTTTTGAAATGACAAAGGGGGAGAGATATATACACCTATAACTTAGTATTTATGACAGATTCAATCAATGAGTTTCATAAATATACTCTTGGCTTTACATTGAAAATTGCTATATTCCCATATGAACTGGATTTCTTGTTCCATAATTCATTGGGAATAATTAGCACACATTTTATAAACAAGAGGAAAAGTTACAAATGGCAATCTAAAGGTATGACATTTATATGTTTTATATTTCCTTTATTTATATTTTGGAAATGTTTGTCATCTTCAAAAAGGGGGAGATTGTTGGCTAAATGGACATCTATAAAATCCCTTTGTTTTGATTATGACAAACATTTCATTCCTATTTATCTGACGAGCTACTTGAGTGTGCAGGATGACAAAACTATAAGGAAAATTCAACAAGAATTATTTATATTTTCATGCAAATGTAATCATTGTAAAAACTTGTACAGAAATATAATGTACAAGTACTTAGAATCGCATGTAAATCAAGCATTGGATTTTCCCTAGCTAAACACCTTAGTCATCCATTCAATAGGATCACCTATGCACACTCACACACATAATTAATGCCTAACTTAAAATCTTAAAACAGGATCTATCTCGGTCGACCAACTCCTCGACCGAGACACTCTCGGTCGACAAACTCCTCGACCGAGAAAGATCCAATGTAGCCGTTAGACACAACTGACAAGTTAGTTGGCAGTTGCAAATGAACGTTAATCCAGAGAGCCTGTCGGTCGACAAAACTTCGACCGAGTAGGTGTCTCGGTCGACCATTCATCGACCGAGACGATCTCTGACAGAAACTGCAGAGTAAAGTAATTAGCCGTTGTTAAAGCAACAACTTTGTACCTAACGGCTAGTTAAGCACTTAGAAACCCCTAGAAGTTGTCTAGAACGTCCTTAAGCATACTTAGGCCATTCCTATAAATAGGACAAGCCATAGGACACTAGAATTAACTTCTTACACTTGATATACTTGAGAAAATACTTGAGCCCTCTTGTGCAATCTGTGTGAACTGAGCTTTGTGATCAATTGGCCATTTTCCCCTTAGCTCAAGCTCGTCCTATAGGCTAGATTTTCCTAACCCTAGCAATCACAAGTCCATCATATTGGCTAGGAAAATCCAAACGCTTGATCTAGGGAAATCAAGCCTTGAGCTACAAGGATAAGTTGTATTTTCTTTTATTCCTTTCTTGTTCCTTGTATTACTTGTACTCTCCTTGCTACTCCAGGTAGGAGGCTGCGGATTGGAGAGGGTGAAGCTCTTCGTGGTGAAGAGGAAGACTTTGGACTACTTCAGAAGGCTGTCTTGACGGGAAGCTACTTCGGGAGGAAGGCTACTTCAAGGGGGAGCTTGAAGTTACTTCAAGGAAGGCTGCTTCGAGGTTGGCAAGACTACTTCAAGGTGAAGGCTGTCCAAAGGGTGTTTAGAAAGTATTGTAAATTTTATGTAACATCCTTGAGAGGTAATAAAATTTAGTACTTTCAAAATCCCGGTTGGGTAAGCAACCGGGTAGTGGACTGACTCCTTAGTATTTGCTAAGGTGGAACCACTCTAAACACCTGTGTTCCTCTTCTTAATCTTTACTTTGGTTGTTTTGAGTTTAAATTACTTTAAAATCATTATAAAACTCTATTCACCCCCCCTCTAGAGGTTTTCAATTGGTATCAGAGCAGGGCTTCAAGGAACCTTAACACGGTCTTGAAGAAATGGGTGATGGAGTGCTCAACCACCTCAACATTGAAGGAACGCTCGTTGCTAGACCTCCGGCATTCGACGGGACAAACTATCAATACTGGAAGAGAAGGATGCAATTCTACTTCCAAGGAATCAACTGGGATCTTTGGAGAATGGTATCTACACCATACACACTCCCACAAGACGATTTTGCAGTATGGGATGCTAATACGGTAAAAATGGCCCAAATGAATGCAAAGGCAGTAAGCATTTTATATTGTTCCATTTCAGTAGGTGAATTTAATAGAGTATCAAACTGTGATACCGCATATGACATTTGGCATAGATTATCTATAACATATGAAGGTACTGTTCAAGTTAAAAACTCTAAAGTTAGTTTGCTTAAAACCAAGTTTGAACATTTTCGTATGGATCCAAACGAAACTATTAGCGAAATGTATTCAAAATTTTCTACTATTGTTAATGGTTTGAGTGCTTTAGGGAAACCTGTTCTTGAGGAAGATCAGGTATCAAAAATACTTCGATCTCTTCCTCCAAAGTACAAACCAAAGGTGACAGCTATTGCAGAAGCAAACGACCTCACTCGCCTCAAAATGGAGCAGCTCATCGGAAACTTAGAAGCTCATGAGGCAGACCTAGAAGAGGAAGAGAGAAGAGAACATGAACATCAACGTGGGCCAAAGAAAGACGTGGCTCTCAAAGCATCAAAAGCTCTCTCACAAGAGAGTGAGGAATCTAGTGAAGAAGAAGGGGAAGAAGCATTGATAGTCAACGGTAAGAAATATAGAAGGTTTAAATCTAATAAAATTTCTAGTTCTTCTTCCACTCCCAGGTGCTTCGAATGTGGAAAGAAAGGACATTTCAAAAATGAATGTCCCAAAGCTAAGAAGGGAAAGAAAAGCTCACATAAGAAGAAAGAAAAAGCTTATAAAGCGGCATGGGATGAAATGAGTGAAAGTGAAAGCGGAGAAGATAAAGTAGAATGTCTAATGGCAAGAGAAGATGAAGAATCTCAAGAGGTAAGCCTAGTTGATCTTCCTAAAGAAGAGTTAGTAGCTAGCTTACAAGAAACTCATGATAAGTATGTTGATGCCAAGAAGAAACTAAAAAGGGCTATAAAATCAAACAATGAGCTCAGTGCCAAAATAGATGAACTTTCTTCTGAAAAGAATAACATTGATCTTGAAAATGTATCTTTAAAAACATCTTTAGATGATTGCACTAGAAAATTACTTACTTTGGAAACTAATGTTGATCTTCTATCAAAAGAAAAGACTGATTTGTTAGCTAAACTACAAGCTTTTCAAACTCAACCTATCTTGTGCAATCATTCGGACTATGACAATATTGTAAAAGAAAAGGATTCATTGCTTTTTGATTTAGACCAGGCAAGAAAAGATATACATAAGAAAATGAATGACATTGCTCAGTTGCAAAGAGAACTTTATGAGTTAAGAAGAAAAGATATTCTTGATAACATATTAAAGAGTGGTACTACCTTCAATGGAAGAAAAGGTTTGGGATATGTTCCAAAGAAAAACCAAACCAAAAAGACCCAAACTATGTTTGTACCTAAAAACACAATGGCTAGAAAGAGAAATGAAGTTGATTCTATTACTTGTCATTTCTGTTTACGTCTTGGACATTACTGTTTTTCATGCCCCTACAAGACTAAGAAGTCCAACTTAGTTTGGACCCCAAGACCCCAAACTTAGAAGAATGGAATGTAGTTGAGATATGACAAAATACTTAATTTTTGCAATTTATATTGTCCTATCTCAACAAACGATGCTATGCTTATTGGTATTATTTTTTCTGCATTGCTGTACTAAAATAGAAACTTCGTCGGTCGAAGTACTGTCGACCGAGCTCTGGGTCGGTCGAAGTATTGTCGACCGACTGGAGGTCTTTAACAAATCGAAAATCTTCCAGTACTCATTTCGGTCGAAAATCGGTCAACCGAAAAATTTTCTGTTCTTTTTTATTGTAATACAGTAACCTGCTCGATCGACAAATTGTCGACCGAGAATTATATCGGTCGAACAATTGTCGACCGACTGGTTTTCTGTATCAGAACTTTTATACACATATGCATTCTAAAAGTTTCTAACCTTATCGGACCATCACATGGGTACCAAAATCTAAATTCTAATGCAGGAATGGGTAGTTGATAGTGGCTGCTCCAAACATATGACCGGGAACAAGGACGCCTTTCAAACCTTTGAAGAAAAGAAAAGTGGAACGGTTACCTTTGGAGACAATGGTAAGGGAAAAATCGTTGGAATAGGTAATGTTGGAACAAATCTCGAAATTAAAAATGTTCTACTTGTTGATGGATTGCATCATAATTTAATAAGTGTGAGTCAACTATGTGATAGTGGTTATGATGTGTTATTTAACAAAACCTGCTGCAAGTTATTGATAGAAAACACTACAAATGTTGTTTATGAAGGAAATAGAGTTGGAAATCTTTATATTCTCAAACCAAACTCTATGAAATCAGTAGTAGGTAAATGCTTGCTTGCAAATGAAAATACCTTACAATTATGGCATAAAAAGCTTGGTCATGCTAGTTCACATACTATTAAAAAGTTAGTGAAATATGATCTTGTTCGTGGATTACCTGCTTTGTCTTTTGATCAAGTTGCAAATTGTGAACCCTGCACGATGGGAAAGCAAACCAAAACATCCTTTAAATCAAAACATGTGCTTAGCACCAGTAGATCCTTAGAATTAATTCATATGGACTTATTTGGACCAATGAGGACACAATCTATTGGTGGTAAACGATATTGTTTTGTTATTGTTGATGATTATAGTAGATTTACATGGGTACATTTTATTGCAACTAAAGATGATACTATTCATGTCTTTATGCAATTTTGTTCTAAGATTGAAAATCTTTTACAACATAAAATATGTACCATTAGAAGTGATCATGGTGGCGAATTTGAAAATCACACATTTGAGACCTTTTGTACATCTCAAGGGTATACTCATAATTTTTCTGCTCCACGTACCCCCACAACAAAATGGTATAGTAGAACGAAAAAATCGATCCCTACAAGAAATGGCTAGGACCATGATGCTTGAACACAACACACCTAAAACCTTTTGGGCTGAAGCCGTAAACACTGCTTGTTATGTGCTTAATAGAGTAACTGTTCACTCTCATTTGAAGAAAACTCCATATGAAATACTACACTCTAAGAAACCTAGAGTTGACTACTTTCATACTTTTGGCTCAACATGCTACATTTTAAATACCAAAGATGATAGAGACAAGTTTGATTCTAAATCACACAAAGCATTCTTCTTGGGATATTCCACTTCTAGCAAAGCCTTTAGAATATATAACACTATATCTAGAAAAGTTGAGGAATCCATTCATATTTCTTTTCATGAAGAATCAAAATCTGAAAATCTAGATATCATTGATCTCACTAATCAATTTGAAAATACAACCATTTCTAATGATAGTGAGAAAATTCCTATATCCGAACCCCAAGTTGAAACACAACCTACACCTAGGCTTATCAAGGATCATCCCCAAGAACAAATTATTGGAGATCCAAATGATAAAGTCAAAACTCGGTCTTCCTTCAAAGATGTTGCAAACATGGCTTTTGTTTCTATCATTGAACCTAAGAAAATATCCGAAGCTCTTAAGGATGATTACTGGATCATAGCCATGCAAGAAGAATTAAATCAATTCACTAAAAACGATGTATGGGATTTAGTTCCTAAACCACAAGACAAAACTATCATAGGAACTAAATGGGTGTTTAGGAATAAGCTCAATGAAGCAGGAGAAGTCATAAGGAATAAAGCTCGATTAGTAGCACAAGGATATAATCAACAAGAAGGAATAGATTTTGATGAAACATATGCACCCGTCGCTAGACTTGAAGCTATTAGGATGTTACTAGCTATTGCTGCCCATAAAAACATTAAGCTATATCAAATGGATGTCAAAAGTGCATTTCTAAATGGCATCATACAAGAAGAAGTTTATGTTGCTCAACCACCTGGCTTTGAAATACCTGAAAAGGATAACCATGTTTATAAACTTAAAAAGGCACTTTATGGTCTAAAACAAGCACCCAGGAATTGGTATGAACGGCTCAAGACATATCTTTTTGATAATGGTTTTTCTATTGGAAATTCAGATTCTACTTTATTCTTCAAAACATATGCATCTGATTTTCTAGTTGTGCAAATATATGTTGATGATATTATTTTTGGAGCCTCTAATGATTCATTATGCACACAATTCAGTGACATTATGCAAAAAGAATTTGAAATGAGCCTTATGGGTGAATTAACATTCTTTCTTGGTTTTCAAATTAAGCAAACGCCTGCAGGAATTTTCATAAGCCAAGAAAAATACACTAAAGAACTTTTAAAACGCTTTGGGATGGATCAATGCAAACATGCTACTACTCCTATGGCTACGTCTATCAAAATTGATAAGGATGAAAATGGGGAACCTATTGATGATTCCTTATATAGAGCCATGATTGGTAGTTTGCTATATTTAACCGCTTCTCGACCGGACATTATGTTTTCCGTTGGTCTTTGTGCTCGATTTCAATCCCAACCTATGCAATCTCATTTTCTTGCGGTTAAACGCATTCTTCGATATCTAGCCGGCACTACTTGTTTTGGTTTATGGTATCCAAAAGGACAATCCTTGGATTTTAAAGCATATACTGATGTGGATTATGCTGGTTGTCGACTTGATCGCAAAAGTACTAGTGGTGGATGTTTCTTATTAGGAAGAGCCTTAGTATCTTGGTTTAGTAAGAAACAAAATACGGTTGCCCTATCTACAACTGAAGCTGAATATATGGCAGCCGGGTCTTGTTGTGCTCAAGTGCTTTATATGCAACAGGTTTTAAGCGATTATGGTTTTAATCTTTCATCTACACCTATTTTTTGTGATAACACAAGCGCCATAAACTTAGCACACAATCCTATTTTACACAGCCGGGCAAAACACATTGAAATCCGTCATCATTTCTTAAGGGATCACATCTCAAAGAATCATGTTACTCTTCATCATGTTGATACGGAAAATCAATTGGCTGATATCTTTACAAAACCGCTTCCATTAGATCAATTCAACAACATTAGGAAGCAACTGCTTATTACTCCTTTGGAAGATGTTTTCTTTGATATCTGCGGTTCTTAACACGAATACTTGTTTACATTGTATCATTTTGGCTTATCAATGGACATTTTTTTTTGGATTTGATGGGATATCTAATTAAGGGGGAGCTTTTATTAAAACGGTTATCTTTTTGAAATGACAAAGGGGGAGAGATATATACACCTATAACTTAGTATTTATGACAGATTCAATCAATGAGTTTCATAAATATACTCTTGGCTTTACATTGAAAATTGCTATATTCCCATATGAACTGGATTTCTTGTTCCATAATTCATTGGGAATAATTAGCACACATTTTATAAACAAGAGGAAAAGTTACAAATGGCAATCTAAAGGTATGACATTTATATGTTTTATATTTCCTTTATTTATATTTTGGAAATGTTTGTCATCTTCAAAAAGGGGGAGATTGTTGGCTAAATGGACATCTATAAAATCCCTTTGTTTTGATTATGACAAACATTTCATTCCTATTTATCTGACGAGCTACTTGAGTGTGCAGGATGACAAAACTATAAGGAAAATTCAACAAGAAGTATTTATATTTTCATGCAAATGTAATCATTGTAAAAACTTGTACAGAAATATAATGTACAAGTACTTAGAATCGCATGTAAATCAAGCATTGGATTTTCCCTAGCTAAACACCTTAGTCATCCATTCAATAGGATCACCTATGCACACTCACACACATAATTAATGCCTAACTTGAAATCTTAAAACAGGATCTATCTCGGTCGACCAACTCCTCGACCGAGACACTCTCGGTCGACAAACTCCTCGACCGAGAAAGATCCAATGTAGCCGTTAGACACAACTGACAAGTTAGTTGGCAGTTGCAAATGAACGTTAATCCAGAGAGCCTGTCGGTCGACAAAACTTCGACCGAGTAGGTGTCTCGGTCGACCATTCATCGACCGAGACGATCTCTGACAGAAACTGCAGAGTAAAGTAATTAGCCGTTGTTAAAGCAACAACTTTGTACCTAACGGCTAGTTAAGCACTTAGAAACCCCTAGAAGTTGTCTAGAACGTCCTTAAGCATACTTAGGCCATTCCTATAAATAGGACAAGCCATAGGACACTAGAATTAACTTCTTACACTTGATATACTTGAGAAAATACTTGAGCCCTCTTGTGCAATCTGTGTGAACTGAGCTTTGTGATCAATTGGCCATTTTCCCCTTAGCTCAAGCTCGTCCTATAGGCTAGATTTTCCTAACCCTAGCAATCACAAGTCCATCATATTGGCTAGGAAAATCCAAACGCTTGATCTAGGGAAATCAAGCCTTGAGCTACAAGGATAAGTTGTATTTTCTTTTATTCCTTTCTTGTTCCTTGTATTACTTGTACTCTCCTTGCTACTCCAGGTAGGAGGCTGCGGATTGGAGAGGGTGAATCTCTTCGTGGTGAAGAGGAAGACTTTGGACTACTTCAGAAGGCTGTCTTGACGGGAAGCTACTTCGGGAGGAAGGCTACTTCAAGGGGGAGCTTGAAGTTACTTCAAGGAAGGCTGCTTCGAGGTTGGCAAGACTACTTCAAGGTGAAGGCTGTCCAAAGGGTGTTTAGAAAGTATTGTAAATTTTATGTAACATCCTTGAGAGGTAATAAAATTTAGTACTTTCAAAATCCCGGTTGGGTAAGCAACCGGGTAGTGGACTGACTCCTTAGTATTTGCTAAGGTGGAACCACTCTAAACACCTGTGTTCCTCTTCTTAATCTTTACTTTGGTTGTTTTGAGTTTAAATTACTTTAAAATCATTATAAAACTCTATTCACCCCCCCTCTAGAGGTTTTCAAGACGGTCATCTCGGTCACCTACAGTCAAGTCAGTCGATTGGGTCGGTTCATATTTTAGCCAATTTCAACTCAAATTAGGATTGACTCCCCAGACACCCATCTCAACACTTGAGATGGCCGTTTGGCACTCCAGACGTCCGTCTCAACACGTGTGATGGGTGTTTGATAGTGCACTCATCATATATGTTGTGTGAATCAAATACGTAAACATTTTAGTACTTAATTCAATTGTAACTCAAGATTAAACTCCTCTTCTAGGTCGAGACCTATGTGTGTGACCCTATAGGTCCCATATTACGTTGACAATGAATGTCCATAACAACTTATGACATCACAAGAAATGAGTGGTGCCTAGTCGCACATTAATGCTACCCAAGTAAATGGAAAGTTGGGGAACAACTTCAACCTACAATCTGTGTATGGTGTTATAATGTTTGTATAGTTCCTTTGTCACTGTGTCTGGATTGAACTTGAGGCATGGAGAAGTCACCCTCTTTATCATCCAATCTTGTTTCTTGAACCACAACAGACTGTCTGAGATATATATAAGCTTAATATCACATATTGAATCACATGTCAATGGCCATGAATTCTCAATCTCTCTAATCAAGAGGCCTAGGACATCACACTCCAGTAGGAGGGGCAAAACCCATTTGTATCATTCACAGTCTATCCCCATGTGTTAAATTACCCAATTATCACCATTATAACTGTAGGGTTTTAGGGAAGGCAAAGAAGGCAGCGAAAACAAAAATTTTCTCCCCAAACCTGGAACAAGGAAACATGTCAACGTTTATACAATAGGAAAGGATGGTTTGTGGAATCATACCTTGTCACGAGGCTTGCTCGGCGAAAATACCTTGCGCCTTGCGTGGTCTTCACCTCCTGTCTTGGACGGTGTTTGTGCAGCTCCTGGTCGCACTGGGACTGACAGGATTGAAGGCTATCCTCCTAGCGGTAGAAACCTCCCGCCTCTGAAGTAGTCCACACAGACCACCTAGAACTCCAATATCCTTATCCCACAAGGAATTGGAAGGAGTCACACCCTCCTATTGATGTACTAGTCGCCAACACACTCTTCTGCCTCCAGTTGCAACTGCAGTTGTCTTTCCCTTGTTGCACCTCCCTTTGCGGGTAGCACTTGCTCGGGCTCTCTCTCGGTTACCAAAACCAGAGAGAACGACAACTTTGTAGAGAAACTGGTTGCACTGAGTTGTACTTTGAGAAGCCCCCAATACCCCTATATATAGGAGGGTCATGGGACAGGGTTCTCCATCTCGGGCAATGCAGGACTAAAAGCAGGAGTAGAAGGGTTCAAGATATTCCACAAAAACAACCAACTCACAACCTAAACCGATCGTTTCACAACTGAAACGGTCAGTTGGGGACCTGAACCGGTCGGTTGACACTCAACCGATCGGTTGGGACCCATGAAACAGTCGGTTCACTTTCTGAACCGATCGGTTCGTGTTCCTGATCAGTTCCCGATCGACTTTCCCTCTTTTGTTTCTAATTGGTATCAAATACCAATCCTTTTCCCAATCAAATTGGGCAAGTGAAACGAAAGGAAAATTCTCACCAATCCGACTTTCCCAACTTGCTCGGTTGCAATAGTTGAACCGATCGTTTCAACACTTGAAGCAATCGTTCACCTTGTCCATGAGTCGATCGACTCAACACTTGAGCCGATCGGTTCACCAAGCTCATCCGATCAGTTCATCACATGAGTCGATCGGTTGGGAGTACAGATTGTGCAGAATCAGTCAATTATGATTTCAATCAATCTGATACTCCAATCAATGTGTCCAACACCTTGAACATTATGACATTGAGCTATCAATTGATTGAGTGTTTAATTGAACTACTAAACTCCTTTAGTAATCAATCTAAACATTGTTTCTGGACAAAACTCCTCTTCCAGGTTAAATCCTATGTGTGTGACCCTGCAGGTCCATTTCACATTGGTAGTGAAAGTCCATAACACTTATGACTTCACAAGAAAAGAGCGGTGCCTAGTCACACATCAGTGCTACCCAAGTGAAAGTATAAAGTTGGAGAACAACTTTCAATCCTAAAATTCGTGAATGGTGTTATAGAGAATGTATAATTCCTTTGTCACTGATATCCCAAATGAACTCGAGGCATGGAACAGTCATCCTGTCAACGTTCATTCACTTTCTTGATCTCAGAGTAGATTGGAAGAGATATGTTATGGCATCAGTATCACATACTGACTCAGACATGCGTGCACACCTTTCTCAATCCTACTCATAAAGTGGCCATGGATATCAAACTCCCTCAAGAGGGACAAATCCCATATCTATCACTCACCCCTCAAAAGCCCCATGTGTCAAAGCCACCCAATCATCACCTTTATAACAACCCATGTTTCAGGACTGCGTTTGATGATGTCAAAGTGTGCCCAATGACATGTGTTGAGTGCAGTGATTTCAGGTCTAAGAATCACACTCACCACCATCACTGTGAGTACTGACTGTGACTACCATGTCATGGTTCCATGTGTCAAACTCACGGTGGGTCTGTCCGGTATACTTGTTCTCTAACAAGTACCTATGTGTTTGTTTTGATATCTCTAGATCATGACTAATGAAATTCTATCATCAACCAACTCCACAATCTAGTCTTGTGTGTCATTGCTATCTATTTACCTTCCACAATGACATTCGACTAGGGACACAACAAGAATGTACAAACTCTTAGCATCCGTATGATCTCATCGTTCAGGTCCTGAACCTGAAGGCATACATCATTGAGTATTGTCATTCTCTAGACATTCAATCTGTTTTATTACTATCTCATATGACTGAACCAGAAAGAATTGGAAGCTTGCCTTTGATGTTTATCAAATCAATCTTAATGTATCCCACCAATCATCCCATGATTGGCTCTCAGGGCATACATACCAACAGACTCCCACTTGCACTGCGAGCCAATCACCCTTGAATCATATTCATAGTGATCTTCAAACATGTCCCACATGTTACTGTGCTCTTAGTGCAGACATAGTGAGTTATGGCATCACCTTGCCAAAGTCAGTACAAATTGCATGTCTCTCATCTCTTGGTTGTACATCATACGTATGAGATGGAGTTTCCGTAATATGTGATCTAGTATTCCTTTGCTAACCTTTTTCCACATTGCATGATCAAGGATTCCATACTTGTCATCAATGACCGGAATATCTATAAGTTCATCTCATGAACTTCCAGATCCATATATTATCCACTGTTGTTCTCTAACACATAGATACTCGGCATTTCCTTTTAAATGGTTTTATTGGAACACTTCCAATTATCAACAAACTTTCACTTTTATATATCATATATATATTTTGCGATTAATTTTCTGTCCTTTCGGAAGTTCGCATCAATGTAACTCTTTACATTGAACTCTTCCTTATCTCCAAAGAACTAGTACTTCTCAAGTACTTATCAAGTTCTTATGGTTTCCAGTAACCCTTACTGGAAGTAGACAGACATCCACTCATCATGTCCC
This sequence comes from Alisma plantago-aquatica, assembly GCA_963693085.1. NCBI lineage: Eukaryota > Viridiplantae > Streptophyta > Magnoliopsida > Alismatales > Alismataceae > Alisma > Alisma plantago-aquatica. Next base: position 1,983,131,656 of record OY856409.1, read on the forward strand.
ACATACGAGTTATCAGGATGAGCACATCATATTGTCATGTCCTACATACAAGATGATGAATGCATTTTATTCTTGCCATGCAAGATAATGGGATGATTACATACATGATAGATCCATATCTATTCTTAGTGTTCTCATTCTTCATAAGAATTGGATACTTGGCCTTGGGATACTAACTCCATGTAGCATGGACAAGTTTTCTCCCACTGAATCTATGCATACTGAACATTTCAGTACAGATTGCCAATGTATGCTCTCTCTTTTTAGGTCAAGAGATTTTTCGAGAACTATCTCTATAGATCTCTTTCCTATCACATAGGAAACATCTCTATCTTCCTTAAAGATAATTTCCACTTTTGATTTCCATTCTAGAACATTTCCATTTCACATCAACATGTGGAATGTGAATACGCTCCCAATAAATCACAGATCCCTTCTTTATCTTTGACATATCAGTCAAACCCTTTGACTATATCATCAAAGTAAAGATCCAATTTTGAGTTTCTTGTACTCAATCAATCACATTGATTAGTCCATTGTAACTTATAGACTTCATTTGCATTAGTGAATTCATAAACCTTACATGTTGTGTCACGTACACATCCTTGTTTTATTCCTCATAGGAATGCGGTTTTAGTATCCATATGCCAAATGTCTTTAGTCATTAAGTTGCAATCATCAAGCATCATCCTTCTCAAAATGTTATCCATGTGTCTTAACACTTAAGACTCATTTGCACTTATGGATTTCATCCAATGAGTGCTTCTATCAAGGTCATACCTTATGGTTCACATGGATGTCATTTAGGATGTAATGGTCATTAACCATAACTCAAAATTCGGTTCCTCATATTCATCTAGATAGTTGACTCATCACATGAACAACTCATCACATAGATAATTGAGGTGTATCTGTCAAGGATATAAGAACTCACAACTCCTTGTGATTCTCAATGTCCTTTATTAGTGTGGGATATTCTTTTATTAAGAAGAAATCAGTTATTCGATGATCATTCTCTAACTCCTTAGAGTATAGAGTATGATTCCTTCTTGATTTAGACATCACCATGCCTTAATCATGAGTTCTCTATGATACACTATCATAATCACTCATAAGGATCTCAAACATTTGGTCCAAGTATTTCATTCATTGATCTCATCAAGAATTAACACTTTACCAAATTTCCACTTCATCTATGATAATCTTGAACACTTCAAGATATTCATATTGGTATTTCTCTAAACACCATTTGAAGTATTAGAATTTGTTCCAATAGGTATGTAAATACATCACATGTATCATACCTAATAGTATAATCATTATCCCACTACCATTAGTGAAGATTGATTAATCATGTCCAAGATATTCATGTCTATTAACAGTTTTCTAACCAAAAGAGTCTAGATTTATCCATCACATGGACACTAGAAATGAATTTCTCATGATTGATGCTAATTTGATTGTTTGAGTTATCTATAACTTTTAGGTATCATTTTATCTTATGCATATCAAATACCACAAGATAAGCAAGGCATTGCCACAAAGATCACATCTTTAAAAGATTGAAACATCAACTTTATTGATTGCCATCATTGTCATACAATATGCAAAAATAAAGTGTTTCTATCTATTGGAAAATATGAAATAGCAGTTCATAACTGTATTACATGCCTTTTAGGCTGAAAATAAACTAAAGTAGTCCTATCTATGGCGGCAACACTTGCCCCATTTATTGAGTGCTTTACACTTTACATTTTGGTATCATATACCTCAAAAAGTGTTACAAGTTTACTTTCATGACACCTTTAAGTAGAGACATCTGTTTCCTGCTTCTTCTTTTGTTCTTCCAGATAGAGAGGACAATTCCTTTTCCAATGTCCTAGATTTTGAAAATGGTGGCAATTGCCTTTCTTGGTCACGCCTCCCTTGGCCTTGAGAGCTGAAGTCATCTTGGGCTCCTGGCTAGCATCAGAACCTTTCTTAGCTTTGCCCTTGCCCTTGCGCTTGGACTTGCCTTTCTTGCTCGTGATCACCATCACAGACTTTGGCTTGTCCTTCTTCATTTGTGTCTCGGTTGTCCTCAACATGCCCAACAACTCTGACAGTGGCCTATCAAAGTTGTTCATGTTGTAGTTCATCACAAACTGACTATAAGATTCTAGCAACGATTGCAGTATCAGGTCAGTAGCCAACTCTTAGCTCAGTGGAAATCCCAGTCTTTGCAGGTTCTCCACATACCCAATCATCTTGAGTGTGTGAGGACCAACTGGATCTCCTTCTGTCATGACACACTTGAACAATGCCCTTGAGACATCGTATCTCTCTTGTTGTGCCTGATCTTCATACAAGTTCCTGAGATGCTGAATCATCTCAATGACACCCATATTCTCATGTTGTCTCTGCAACTCATGGTTCATGGAGCACAACATCAAGCACTTTGTATCAATGGCATCATCAGAATGCTTCTTGTAAGCATCCCTTTCTGTCTTTGGTGCATTAGGAGCCGATTCCTCTGGAATTGGAGTATCCAGGACATAGAGCTTTCGCTCTTGAGTGAGAACAATTCTCAATGTCCTATACCAGTCGTGGAAGTTTGTCCCATTTAGTCTGTCCTTTTCAAGGACCGATCGCAAAGAGAAGTGATTGTTGTTTGTTGTCATTTTCACTACAAAAAATATGCAATTTTAGTCCAAAAACTCATTTTTGACTTATTTGATTGATTTGAAAAGTTGACGATATAATTAAGCCTTTAATTAATTATCACTCCCACTATTTTAGTTCAAATTGATAGCCATCACCATCAATTCGGAAGATTGCAGCGTACAACCTTCTAGTGGGCAAGATCCTGAAATCCTCTAAGTCATGGACCAGCTAGGGCTGTCACCCACAACATAGATCTCTCAGGTAGGCAACTCTTGCCAATTGCATCATATGCAACTCTTGATAAGATGTCATATGCAACTCCTTGCCATGATCATCTCCATGCTTCAAGGTGCTAGAACCTATCTAGGTCACCTTGTTAAATCCGACCCAAAGCAAACACGATGAATATGCACCCTGCTTGGGCAGACCCACATATCCATCCTTCACGCTTCCACGAGATAGACGGTGCACCACGCTTGGGCGTTCCCACACTTGGTCGATCAAGCTTTTCACGTGTGTTTCATTTGGAAGGCATCTAAAAATTAATATTTTAATGAGGGATTTGGTTTTATATACATATACATATCCAATCAACACAATACATAGTACGTATCATATACATGCTATATCCCACAGAAAACATGCAAAATGATAAAAACGATGATTATGGCCATCCTAATGTGATTCCTCGAGCCAAGAGGAATCATGGTCATATAGGTCTACATCACATGCAACCTGTATAAGATGAACTATGTGCTTTGCCTTCTGAGTTGATCAACTCATCATATGAATGATCTTCTCTCTCTGGCCGGTCGTCTAGGTGCCACCATTCGATCGGTTGGCTCCTCCAACCGATCGGTTCGCCTGGTCGTCGTGCATCTCTTCATGGCCGCCACCCGCTTGTCTTGCTCCTCGAACCGATCGGTTCACTCCTTGAACCAATCATCTGGAATGTCAACCGATTGGTTCACGCCTTGAATCGATCGTCTCAGCTGTCGTCTCGATGTCCTCCATTCTTTGACATAACAGGAAATAAAATCTATCCTATTTTACATTGTAAAATAGAAAACCTCGAGTTACATTCGAGGGGAGCAAAGGTAGGAAAGAAATCTTGAATTATTTTGAGTTACATCAGGAATAGGAGAAGGAAGATTGGTGCACAGACCGAGATGCAAGCAACCACATACAACCATACACATATAGGGTTTATTGGCCATAACCACGCTATACATCCACCACAAAACTCGTTTAAGGTAGGGTTGTCAATGGGGAGGGTATTATCCATTTACCCTTACCCATACCCTGGAGGGTAAGGGTAAGGGTAAAGATTTTTATTACCCATTATCTGTTTACCCGTTCCCCATTTCCCCGCTATACTATAAGGGGAGGGTAAGGTATAGACATTATCCATACCCTTTTACCATTTTACCCGCACATGATATAAATGTTACCCAAATATAAATATTCTATAGGGGTTTGTATGTAAATGTTTAACCCAAATACTTTATTCTATCATAGGAAAATGACTTGGTGTTGTGCTTGTAATACTTTCTTGTTGAGAGAAAAACATATATATCTTGCGGAAAATGAGGTGTTGGTGAAATACTTATTTGTTATGCAAACTTATGCAAAGGAAAAATAATAATTTATGCATAAAAATTTGTTATTGTGTGAATTGACTTAACTTTACATGGAGAAACATATGATTTTGAATTGGATATAATATTTTATATGTTGTTATCAATAAATTAGTTATAAATTATTAAAAATCAACACACAATGTGTATAAAATTCTTTTTTGTCAAAATTACCTGCTTACCCTTTACCCTCCCCGTTTACCCTGTGGAGAAGAGGGTAAGGGTAAGGGGAGGGTAAGGAGATTGCTAAGAAGGATAATTACCCTTACCCTTACCCGCTACCCAAAGAGGGTAAGGGTAAGGGTAATACCTTACCCTCCCCATACCCTCCCCATTGACAACCCTAGTTTAAGGGAGACGTGTATCGAGTGCATTAATAATACATATCATATATGTAAATTGGGATTTGTGGATTTAGGATTGGACATGCATAAAGCCAGTTTTATTCGCATCGCATGCAATAAATAAAGGGGACAAACCAAAATCGATCATATTGATAATCCCTAAAGTATAGAGAAGTTGATGTGGCTCTGATACCACTGTAGGGTTTTAGGGAAGGCAGAGAAGGCAGAGAAAACAAAAAATTTCTCCCCAAACCCGGAACAAAGAAACGCTTCAACGTCTATACAATAGGAAAGGATGGTTTGTGGAATCATACCTTATCCTGAGGCTTGCTCAGCGACAATACCTCACGCCTTATACGGTCTTCACCTCCTGTCTTGGACGGTGTCTTTGCAGCTCCTGGTCGCACCGGGACTGACAGGATTGAAGGCTATCCTCCTAGCAGCAGAAACCTCCCGCCTCTGAAGTAGTCCACATGGACCACCTGGAAGTCCAATATCCTTGTCCCACAAGGAATTGGAAGGAGTCGCACCCTCCTGTTGACGTACTAGTTTCCAACACACTCTCCTTCCTCCAGTTGCAACTGTAGTTGTCTTTCCCTTGCTGCACCTCCCTTTGTGGGTAGCACTTGCTCGGGCTCTCTCTCGGTTACCAAAACCAGAGAGAACGACAACTTTGCAGAGCAACTGGTTGCACTGAGTTGTACTTTGAGAAGCCCCCAATACCCCTATATATAGGAGGGTCATGGGACAGGGTTCTCCATCCCGGGAAATGCGGGACTAAAAGCAGGAGTAGAAGGGTTCGAGATTTTCTACAAAAGCAACCAACTCGCAACCTGAACTGATCATTTCACAACTAAAACGGTCGGTTGGGGACCTGAACCGGTTGTTTGACACTCAACTGATCAGTTGGGACCCATGAAACGGTCGGTTCACTTTCTAAACCGATCGGTTCGTGGTCTTGATAAGTTCCCGATCGACTTTCCCTCTTTTGTTTCTAATTGGTATCAAATACCAATCCTTTTCCCCATCAAATTGGGCAAGTGAAACGAAAGGAAAATTCTCACCAATCCAACTTTCCCAACTTGCTCAGTTGCAACAGTTGAACCGATCATTTCAACACTTGAAGCAATCGTTCACCTTGTCCATGAGCCGATCGACTCAACACTTGAGTTGATCAGTTCACCAACCTCAGTCGATCGGTTCATCACATGAGCCGATCGGTTGGGAGTACATATTGTGCAGAATCAGTCAATTGCAATTTCAATCAATCTGATACTCCAATCAATGTGTCCAACACCTTGAACATTATGACATTGAGCTATCAATTGATTGCGTGTTTAATTGAACTAGTAAACTCCTTTAGTAATCAATCTAAACATTGTTTGTGGACAAAACTCCTCTTCCAAGTTAAATCCTATGTGTGTGACCCTGTAGGTCCATTTCACGTTGGCAGTGAAAGTCCATAACACTTATGACTTCAAAGAAAAGAGCGGTGCCTAGTCACACATCAGTGCTACCCAAGTGAAAGTAGAAAGTTGGAGAACAACTTTCAATCCTACAATTCGTGAATGGTGTTACAGCGAATGTATAATTCCTTTGTCACTGATATCCCGAATGAACTCGAGGCATGGAACAGTCATCCTGTCAATGTTCATTCACTTTCTTGATCTCAGAGTAGATTGGAAGAGATATGTTATGACATCAGTATTACATACTGACTCACACATGCGTGCACACCTTTCTCAATCCTACTCATCAAGTGGCCATGGATATCAAACTCCCTCAGGAGGGACAAATCCCATATCTATCACTCACCCCTAAAAAGCCCCATGTGTCAAAGCCACCCAATCATTACCTTTATAACAACCCATATTTCAGGACTGCGTTTGATGATGTCAAAGTGTGCCCAACAACATGTGTTGAGTGCAGTGATTTCAGGTCTAAGAATCACACTCACCGCCATCACTGTGAGTATTGACTGTGACTACCATGTCATGGTTCCATGTGTCAAACTCACGGTGGGTCTGTCTGGTATACTTGTTCTCTAACAAGTACCTATGTGTTTGGTTTGATATCTCTATATCATGACTAATGAGATTCTGTCATCAACCAACTCCAGAATATAGTCTTGTGTGTCATTGTTGTCTATCTGCCTTCCACAATGACATCCGACTAGGGACACAACAAGAATGTACAAACTCTTAGCATCTGTATGATCTCATCGTTCAGGTCCTGAACCTGAAGGCATATGTCATTGAGTATTGTCGTTCTCTAGACATTCAATCTGTTCTATCACTATCTCATATGACTGAACCAGAAAGAATTGGAAGCTTGCCTTTGATGTTTATCAAATCAATCTTAATTTATCCCACCAATCATCCCATGATTGGCTCTCAGGGCATACATACCAACAATAACTACCCATGTTTCAAGACTACGTTTGATGATGTCAAAGTGCACCCAATGACATGTGATGAGTGCAATGATTTTAGGTCTAAGAACCACAACCACCATCATCACTATGAGTATTGACTATGACTTCCATGATGATGGCTTCCATGTGTCTGTCTCATAGTGGGTCTATCTGATATACTGTTCTCTAACATGTATTTGTGTGATTGGTTTGATATTGCCATATCACGACTAATGATATTTTGTCATCAACCAACTCACACTCCGATCGTATGTGTTATTGTTGTCTATGAATCTTCCACAATAACAACCAATCAGGGACATAATAAGAATATGCATATATACTCTTAACATATGTATGATCTCATTTCTCCTAGGCTAATGCTTGAAGACATGTGTAATTGAGTAAAATTATTCTCTAGACATTTATAACATTATATCTTTTTCTCATTACTGAATTAAATAGAATAAATTGGAAGCTTGACTTTTATTAATAATCAAATCATTTTACAAGTATTAAATTACAATCATCACATGATTGCCTCTCTGGGCATACACACCAATAGACTCCCACTTAGACTTAGAACCAATCACCCATTAATCATATTCCAAGTGATCTAACATGATTTTCATGTTTCTTCTATGAAAGTGCCTTTGTCAAGGGGTCAACAACATTGTTATCAGTTAGTACTTTGCAAATCTTTACATCTAATCATTATATGATCTCTCATATGAAATGGATCTGCCTTTGTATTTTCTTTGACCAATGATTCAATCTAGTTCCTTATCTTGTGCAATAGCCCCATTGTTGTCATAATATAGCTCAATTGTGTTGTTGATGCTTGGAATGACACCAAGTTCTATAATGAACTTCTTGATTCATACAACCTCCTTTTCTGCATTCGATCCAACAATATACTTGAACTCTATTTTAGAATCAGAAACTATCTTTTTATTGGAACTCTTCCTTCTTACAACTTTATTGTTGAGGCAGAACATGAATCCTAATTGTGACTTATAATCATCTTAATCAGTCTGGAATCTTGCATCAATGTAACACTTTACCACCAACTCTTCCTCTTCATCGTAGAACAATAAATGATCCTTAGTCCTTATCAAGTACTTACATATGTTCTTTATAGCTATCCAATGAGCATCACCTGGATCTAATTGATATTTTCTTATCATGCTCAAGGCATACGATACATCTGGATGAGTACACAACATTGCATACATGATTGATCAAATTGCTAAGGCATATGGAATCAAACTCATGTGTTCCCTTTCTTCACAAGAACTAGGACATTGATCTCTAGAGATGGGGATACCATGACATGCAGGAAGGTTTCCTCTCTTGGAGTTCTCCATGATGAACCACTTCAACACATTGTCAATGTATGTGCTCTAACTTAGTCCAAGAAGCCTTTTGGATCTATCTTTATAGATATTTATCCCCAAGATGTAGGATTCTTCTCCCAAGTCTTTCATATAGAATGTATTTCCAAGCCATGTATTTATCTTTTATAAAGTAGGGATGTCATTCCCCATCAATAGTCTATCATCTACATATAATATGACAAATGTTACTATGCTCCCACTAACCTTCTTGTATGCAAAATGTTCATCTTCATTTTAGACAAAGCTAAACCCTTTCACTATCTCATCAAAATGAAGAATCCAACTTCGAGATGCTTGCTTCAATCTGTAGATTGACCTTTGTAGCTTACAAACTTTATTTGCAAACTTTAGATCTATAAAACCCTCAGGATGTGTCATGTACACATCCTCAACTAGATTCTTGTTAAGGAATGTGGTTTTAACATCCATTTTCCAAATCTCATAGCCATAATAAGTTGTGATAGCAAGCATGATCTTGATGGACTTAGCCATGGCTACTGGAGAAAAGGTTTCATCATAGTCAACATCTTGAACTTGTCTGAAACCCTTTGCAACCGATCTGCCCTTATAGGTTTGGACTTTACCATCCATTTCGATCTTATTCTTGAAGACCCACTTGTACCCTATGGGTTTTACCCCTTCATGTGGATCCACCAAAGTCCATACTTTGTTGGTATAAATGGATTCCATCTCAGATCTCATGGCCTCAAGTCATTTCTCAGACTCTGGTCCCTCTATAGCATCTTGATAGGTTATTGGGTCATCATCTATGACCAATTCATTACCTTCCTAAGTCATAAGATATCCAAATCTCTCAGGTCTAAGGCATGTCCTATTAGATCTATGAGACTCATGTGTTACTCGAGGAGTTTGACATTCCACAACACCTTGTGATTCTCTTGGTTCCTTTTATTCATCTATCGGTTCTATGTTCTCTTGTTGGTTTGAAGCCTCTTTGAGTTCCACTTTCCTCCCACTGATTCCCTTGGAAATGAAGTCCATCTCAAGGAATGCAGCATCCCTGGAAATAAACACTTTGTTGTCAGATTGGGAATAAAAGTAATATCCTCTAGATTCTTTAGGATAGCCAACAAAATAACATTTATCAAATCTTAGGCCAAGCTTTTCAGGAAACATTTTCTTGACACAAGCTTCGCAACCCTAAATCCTCATAAAAGACATATTTGGATGCTTCCCATTCCATATCTCATATGGTGTCTTTTGAACAGATTTATATGGTACTCAGTTTAGTGTAAACATGGCAGTTTGTAGAGCATACCCCCAGAAGGTAGTCGGAAGCTCAGTTAAACTCATCATCAATTGCACCATGTCTAGTAATGTATGATTCATTCTTTCTGATACACCATTATGCTAAGGTGTTCCAGGCGGATTCCACTAAGATACAATCTCATGGTATCTAAGAAGGTTCTCAAACTCTTGGTTTTAAGTATTCTCCACCTTGATCAGAATGAAGTGCCTTAATACTTTTACCAAGTTTTTTATGTACTTCATTCATAAAATCCTTGAACTTTTCAAGAGTTTCTGACTTATGTTTCATTAAATAAACATAGACATTCCTACTGAAGTCATCGATAAAGGTAATGGAGCGTCGATACCCAACTCTAGCATTTGTTCTAAAAGGTTCACACACATTAGTATGTATGAGTCTTAATAGATCACTAGCCCTCTCATTATTACCAGTGAAAGGGGTCTTAGCCATCTTGCCCAACAAAGAAAATTCACATGTCTCTAATGATTTTAGATCAAAAGAGTCTAGATAACCATCTTTATGATGTCTAGATATGCAATTTTCATTTATGTGACGACAATGCCAAAGGTGTAAGGACCCTGACCTGGGTTTTGGGATAACCCTATTTTTTTTCCTAAGTAAGATGATTAGAAATTTAATCTAATCCTTTGAGGTGTTTTGTTATCATGTGACACACCTATGTTTTAAGTTTGGTCATGTTTGGAAAATGTTTGAGCAATGATTACTTATTTTGGACTAAAGTGCAATTTACCTAAGATGAGGGGTTATCTTGCAATATTTCCACTAAGAGGAACCTTGTGGAAAGCCTAAGTTCCAAGTTGAGCTTGTAGATTGATTTGTGTGCTTTATGTGCTAGTTTTGGTGCAAATTGCAAATTACCCACAGTTGGCGGTTAACATGCAATTTACCATATCTATAGTGTTCCTTGTCTTGTTTGATATCATATATAGAATAAAGGAAGAGTTGGGTTCCTTGTGTGGATATCATACAAGGAGTGACATCCTCATAATGATAAATTCTATAAATCATGTGTTTTTTGACCTTGGAATATAGTGTATCAGTTTAGTGTAGTGTGGTGTATCGGTTAGGGAGAAGTGGTGCCCTTGGTAGGAGGCCAAAAGGCTGAGAATCTACCTAGAGTACATCACCATGGTGTGAATGATGAGCTAGATAGGTTGCATGTGGCCTTTGTACGTGGACTAGTGTCACCTAGATTCTTAAGGTGATGACACCTTTCTTTTGATCTTTCTCTCTTCCTTCAAGTATATAACCCCCTCCCTCTTGACACAAGTAAACCCTTTCATCCATTCTTGTTCATCTCTTCTTTGTGGACGATCTTGGAAGCTTAAGGAGCTAGAGGAAGTCCCCATGGAGCTTGGGAGGTCGAGTTCCTTGCTCATGGTGATTCCTTATTCAAATTCCATCTTGGTGAGTTATGTTTCTTTGATGGCCATTTCTTTGAGCTCTCTTCTTCATCTTATTCTTCCTCCTCTCTTGTACATGGATCATATCTTGGATGAAGGTTGATTAGGGTGTGTTTCTCTGTCTCTTTCCATTCTTCTTAAGATATCATAACCTTGACACCTTCTTCTTTCTTGAGGTAATGTTGAGGTCGAGTTGGGACTCTTGATGGACTATCTTCCACCTTGAGAATGTGTGCTTTGGAACTTTGATCATGGAGCTTGAACCCTTGATGGATACCTTCTTGAGTCGGGTTATATAACTCTTAGCCTTCTTTGTTATTTTCACTCTTTCATATGCCTATATTGTTTCTCATCTCTAAATCGTTCATCTTATATATGTTAGAAGTTGCTAATAGTCTTGAGAATTGTTTTGGTTGGAGGAATCTCATTTAAGTTGTTGTCCATATGTTGTACCTTCCTTCCATGACAATGGTGGAACTAGTGGCCGATATCCTAAGGTTGAAGATGATAAAGTCAACATATACACTAGGCTGAGTGGTCGTCATGACTTGTGAATGCTAAATCAACACGCTTTGCTAGTGCTAACCTGCCATGCCCTAGAGGAGCTAAACTGATATGTTTTCCAAACTGACATGCTTTGAGGGTGCTAGCATGTCATGACCATGAGGATACCTTGTGAGATGGAATGTCAAATTGTGGCGACCTTGGTTGAGTAAGAGTCCGACATGACAATGCCCTAACCCTAACAACCCATCACACAGGGTTGCCCGTCACAGTTAGGGTTCTCCATTACACTTAGGGTTGCTCGTCACACTTCAAGTAGGGTTGCCTGATACACCTTGGGGTGGTTAACCTCTTGTGTCTTGCATGGAGTAATTCGACATATTATGGTGGTAAAAATTTGACACTCAATCTCAAGTGTCAACCTGACACCTTGAGGTCTAGCCCTATACACTTAAGATGAGCTTACCCGGCACATGAAGGTGATGCAACCGGGATCCCTCTAGCCTATGAAACTGATATAGCAAGGGCTGACCCAAGATGTTGTTAAACCAAAACTCACCATGATGGGGGTAAACCAATGCACCTAGTAGGTGTTAAGATCGTGTTTATAAGAGAATGTCAAGTCGACACACCTTGGAAGGGATGAAACCGATACCTAGGGTTGATGATAACCTGATACCCTATGTTGATGCTAATCTGATATCTTGAGAAGGTGGTGAAATTGATATCACTTGATGAGTGTGAAACAAATACCTTGAGTTGGAGGTGAAACTGACATCTAGGATTAAGAGAATAGACCGAGATGCCAATAGTTGGTGCATGTGTAATGAAGGGTCGTTACACCTTTACCTTTGTGTGTGTATATAGATAATACATAGTATGATGATCTATCTAAGATGTTGTGACTATGAATGGTTAATTCTTAATTATGATGCTTAGCCCTAAAACTCTCCAATAGTAAGGGAGGTTATAGAAGTAGGTTTAATGATAAAGTGACCATACATTAATCCTAATCATAAGATGGTAAAACTTATGTACATACCTTAGTGAAAGATTCTAATCCATAACAAGTGTCTTCTATATACTTTTCTACATAATCATAACTAATGAGAGAGGTTAATGAGATCCCTATGTGAGCACATGATAGTGGTGATGAGCCTAGATGAAATCAAAGGGGTGTTAGCTTTTGTGTAGAAATCATGTGAATAAGTGTTATGGTCTAATAAGTGCCTTGTGTACAATTTGGAGTGAAACCCTCTATTTATGTAATCAAAGGTTTGACATTCCTTATTAATATATTGTGGTTGATAACTTGTGATGAGTAATGACATATGGATTACTTAATGATGAAACATTATGTTGGTGCGATAGTCAATGTGTTTGCATGATGCCTAGTTGTAACCCACACAATACTCAACGAGGTAATACACATATGCCTTTATGAAATGGTGACACCTAGAGTTTATGACACAATGAGCTAGTCATATCTAGCTAATGTTGATCAAACTTAAATTGGTTCCAAGAAAGTGGAAATGGTGTGTTAAGGGTTTGGTGATAATAACCATGATGTAAGATCCTAATAAACGATATGTGAAAAGCATTGACCTTGATTCTAAGGGCAGGTCATATTAATGAATGTGTATGAATAAAAATCATGATATTGTACTCTCTCTCTTAAATTACATGATTTTAACATTGTGAGTTAATTGGGTGTTATAATTAATGAATACTATGAAAATGGTTAAATAATATCAAGTGTTGGCTATTCTTTGTAAGGGAACATGGAAAAGTATGAATATGTGAACATGCATACTTGGTTATATTGTCTAAATATACTCAGACTTATGGGAGGTAGTAAAAGTTAGAGATTTGAGATAGGATGATGCTTGAGAACCTTGTGTGAGATAAGCATGAAGCCTAATCCTAAATTAGAGAACTTATGATGCATTGCTTGATTTACTTAAGAGATTTGATGTGTTGAAATATATTCTCTCTTGGATTATATAATATTAGATTTTCTACAAAGATGAACGTAATAGCTAATGATTGCTATGGTAAGTATATGTGACGTGGCACAAGTGATGCTTGGCATGAGAAATGCTTATGTGTTCAATGAAGCTTGATGAAAACACTGAATCATAAGTGTGATTTGATGGGTCTTAGGACCTGGCAAGGGCTTAGTGCCTAGTTGAGATGATATCCTCTGGTATTGGAATGAGGGATTGATATCCCATAGTGTTGTGACATTGATTATAGCCTTGAGAGGTTGTGTAACAATGGTGATGGTAATGTCAATGACAATGATACAGTCATTATGTGGTGATAATGTGACAAGCTCACACCCTATATGTTACATCTATTGAAAGTGTGGTATGCCCTTATTTTATTAGAGTTCACTATGTTTTATACATTGTAACTTGATTGATGCTAAAAGACACTTTAATTGGTCTAATTAATTAATTGGAATCTAATCATGTAGTTTGCCATGTGACATAGATCCATTCCATTGTCAGTTTTAATATTGGATGGTGAAATAAATTTAACTCGGAGTGCATATTTTTGAATATGTGGTGTGCAAGTCGAGTATCCCCTTGCATCCTTAATCTCAAGTTGTGTGAGATGGCCATGTGTGAGCTGATCTCGTTGTGATATGGATGGCCATGCGTGAGCCACTCCTTGTTAGAAAGACCATGTGTGAGCATGTTCTCCTAGTTTTGTTACCTGTACCAAGGTTGGCTAGATGATTTTATGGGTGTCCATGTATGATTTAACCCCTTTGATGTGACTGCATGTCACTTTTGCAGTTGACTGATTTGTCTCTATCGTGTTCTCATGTACTAACCACGAGGTGTGAAGAGGTTGTGGATTCGGGCTCTTCCATTGACGTTGTATGGCACTGATTTCTACTTCATAGTGATCAGTTGGATTTGTGTGGTACGAATCAAATATTTAGGGAATAATAAAATATGTAATCAACCGTGTAGTGTAGATGCCTAAAGATAATCTACTATGTAGTGTAGATGCCTAAAATTGCTTTAAAAAGTGATAATTGCTCTGCTTAAGAAAATTTATTGAATCTGCTCATCTTATGATAATATTCCTTTCTTCCTAGTAATCTGTGATAATAATAGAGTTGGTAGAGAGTTATATCCCTCGTTGGGACTTTTTTCTCACCCTGTTGGTTAAAAATCTTGTAGGTGAATGTGCATGCCAAGCTAAAGATTAGATAGTTGAAGACATAAAATGAAGAATAACTACACCTAGTGGATCATGATATATGGATAGTGTCTAGTAGTAGAGTCATATGTGTCGTCCTTGTACACTCAGGTCCTTGGGGGTGTTCTCGATGTGTTTTGATGACATGATAATCAATATGAGGTTTTTGGTTTGTGTTCCTTTGGTGGTATGTACACATGTGGAACGGTTATCTTATGTAACAAGTTGATCGGAAACCAATGTTGTAGCACCTTGAATATATGTTATGAAATGAAAGTGTTGACTCTTGTATTAAATCTTAGCTCATGGCGCTTGATGCAATTTGGTTCTAATTCCCTATGATTTTTGGTAAACCACTGATTTGTAGTTGATCGTGATTAAGTTTGGAGTAATCTCTCTGTGTGGCAAAGGGTGACACATTTGGTGGTATCGGAGTTGTAGGTTCGCTGAGTTTACATAGACACTAGGACTAAGATTAGGATGGTGTCTAAGATAAGAATATGATATAAAATATGGTGCATATTGCCTAATCTCGGTACTTTAGTGCCCTGGCTAGGTATTCAAATGTTGAAGAAAAGGTAATTATGGAACTCTTAGATTGATTTCTCCTTGATTACTATGATCAAGTAATCATTTGGGAACAATATAAAGAGCATAAAAAACCAGGAATCATGATGCTAATACCTCCATCATACTGTAAAAAGAGATAAGAGTTGCACCATAACTTACTAAAATTTGAAAGTTTGGTTATTAAAAGGGAAAGATACAACCCATAAAACCTGAATCTAGGTGTGAATATGATAAGAAACGTTCTTGAATCTATAATTTTAAGAAAGGTATGAAGGAAAAGATAGATGAATATGTGCTAATAAAGTAAGTCAAGGAGTAAAATCCACCTAAGATGAACATAATTCCTGAAACAAGAATGAAGTGAGAAAACATATGAGAATGAATAATGAGTAAATAAGATGGAACCTAAGTTAATCTTAGACCAACCTATGAGTGTAAGAAAGTATGAAGTGTAATTCTTATGATATGTGAAAGTGAACAAGGAAGACAATCCCTACTCAATAAAGAATATGTAAAGAATAATGATCCTTTCATGATGAAAAGATGAAAAATGTGGTAAAGTGAGGAAATGTTCACTAAATGTTCATGAACATGAAGAGCATTAATCTAAGAAAGAGTAATGGCATGTAATCATATTTATAGTTCCTATGTTGATGGCAAGGAAATTAAGGTAAAAACAAGTTAAAATGACACCTGGACAGTTGGAAACTCATGTAATAACCAAGAAAGATGGTAATTCCTTCTTCTTGATAAGAAATCCATGGGTGATGATGTAGTGATAAGAGTATATGTTCCCTTATGTTTTTTCCTTTCAAGGATGTGACAGTCAAGTGGGTCTTATGTCACTTGATGTGCATGGGTTAGAAGTGATCCTTAAATGGATACTTTGAAAAGTATCAATTGGCCTTGGATTTTTGTTCCAAGATAGGGATATTTGTGATAGGTGATGTCTCGGGATGAAGAAAAGATCCTTTTGACATGTTTGGTTTTGGTAAAAACAACAAAAGATGGATGTGACAGGGATGTGATGTGTTTCTGACACATGTGCTAGATACCAAGGTAAGGAATTCTAGTATCCAAGTAGTGCCATATTGATGGGAGAGTGAGAACATGTCTCTTAATAGGATGATTAGGTGTTTGGCTACCTAGAAAGGTTGACTTTGGATCAATCTGGTTACAAGTACCTAACCTATACGTATGGATATCACATGTTAGGGGTTTATGCTCCGCATAAATGCAACATCGACAAGGATGCATAAGTTAAAGAGACAGTTGTAAGATCTTCTAGGGAGAAAAGTTCATCAGGCTGAGCATAATCTCTTGGAGTACTCATTAGGCTTGCAAAAAAAGAAGAAGAAAGGTTCCAAGAAGATTGTGCATTGGCTATAGATGGATAATCAGTGTTACCAATACCTATCTAGGTCATTTAAGGTGACATATAACATCTTGAGTTACCTCTGAAATAGTTTTTCTTGGATAAGTGGCCTCTTCTTATGACAGGAGAATGTATAGATGAGAGTGAGTATGTTGGCAGAATAGTTGGTAAAAATAAGACTAGTGTTGAGTCAGTAGATCAGAGTAATGCAAAGGAAGCAGGATAGGTTTTAAGTGGATGACAGAACATATCTCTAGTCTTTCTTTAGAAGAGACGTGCTGAGGTTTGAGGAGGGTATGGTAAACTCCCAAAATCAAGAATCTTACCATGTAATGTTATAAGTTGAGAAGGTGATACATAAGAAAGAGTTGACAGCTGACTTGGATAAATATGTATAGTGCTTCTATGGCTAAGAAAGTATCACCCGGCATAGGGTTGACTCTGCAACCGATAATGGAAAGGATAAGTTGAGTATGTGTCATGTACAATAGATCATTTGTTGACCTTGGATGCAAGGACAGTGTGTTGGTCAAGTCTTGTGACACCCCCCTGACATGAAGAATCTATGTGGAAGATTTAAGGTGTGATGTATGTGTATTATCCATCTCCTTTCACCTAGGATTTCAGAGGTGAAATCCTTGATAAGGGTTTATGACTTGTAAGGACCCTGACCTGGGTTTTAGTCTAACCATGTTTTTTTTGCCTAAGAAAGATTCCTAGAACTTTAATCTAATCCTTTGAGGTATTTTTTTATCATGTGACATGCCTATGTTTTAAGTTTGGTCATGTTTGGATAATGTTTGAGCAATGATTGCTTGTTTTGGACCAAAGTGCAATTTACCCAATATGAGGGGTTATCTTGCAATATGTCACATGTTGAGCATGAAATTAGTTCTTTAGCATCATAAGAAATATAATGATGCTAAGGGGCGCTTTGTGGTAAGCCTAAGTTCCAAGTTGAGCTTGTATGGTTGATGCTTGTGCTTTATGTGCTAGTTTTGGTGCAAATTGCAAATTACCCATAGTTGGGGGGTTAACATGAAATTTACGATCTCTAGAGAATTCCTTATATTTTTTATCATCTAGAGGATAAATGAAGAGGTGGCTTCCTTGTTTGGATATCATACAAGGAGTGGCATCATCATAATGATAAAATTCTATAAATCATGTGTATTTTGACCTTGGAATATAGTTTATCAGTTTAGGGTAGTGTGGTGTATCAATTTGAAAGAAGTGGTGCCCTTGGTAGGAGGCCAGAATACCGAAGCTCTACCTAGAGTATATCATCATGGCATGCATGATGAGCTAGAGAGGTTTCATGTGGCCTTTGTACGTGGACAAGTGTCACCTAGACTCTTAAGGTGATGACACCTTTATTTTGATCTTTCTCTCTTCATTTAAGTATATAACCCCCTCCCTCTTCACAAAAGTAAACCCTTTCATCCATTCTTATTCTTCTCTTATTGGTAGATGATCTTGGAATTTTAATGAGCTAGAGTAAGTCCCCATGGAGCTTGGGAGGTCGAGTTACTTGCTCATGGTGATTCCTTGTTCAAATTCCATCTTGGTGAGTTATGTTTCTTTGATGGCCATTCCTTTGAGCTCTCTTCTTCATCTTATTCTTCCTCCTCTCTCAACCATGGATCATACCTTGGATGAAGGTTGATTAGTACGTGGTTCTCTATTTCTTTCCTTTCTTATTGAGCTATCATAACCTTGGCACCTTCTTCTTTCTTGAGGTAATGTTGAGATCAAGTTGGGACTCTTGATGGACTATCTTCCACCTTGAGAACGTGTTCTTTGGATCTTTGATCATGGACCTTGAACCCTTTATGGATACTTTCTTTAGGTTGGTTATATAACTCTTAGCCTTCTTTGTTATTTTCAATCTTTCATATGCCTATATTGTTTCTCGTCTTTAAATCGTTCATCTTATATATGTTAGAAGTTGCTAATAGTCTTAAGAAGTGTTTTGGGTGGAGGAATATCATTTAATTTGTTGTCCATATCTTGTACCTTCCTGCCATGACAATGGTGGAACTAGTGGCCGATATCCTAAGGTTGAAGATGACAAAGTTGACACATACACTAGGTTGAGTGGTCGTCATGACTTGTGAATGCTAAACTGACACACTTTGCTAGTGCTAACCCGTCATGCCCTAGAGGAGCTAAACTGATATGTTTTCCAAACCGACATGCTTTGAGGGTGCTATCCTATCATGACCATGAGGATATCTTGTGATCTGGAATGCCAAACCATTATGACCTTGGTTGAGTAAGAGGCCAAAATGATAATGTCCTAACCCTAACAACCTGTCACACTTAGGGTTGCCCATCACACTTAGGGTTGCCTGTCACACTTAGGGTTGCCCATCACACTTCAAGTAGGTTTTCTTAATACACCTTGGGGAGGTTAACATCTTGTGTCTTGCATGGAGGCATTCGACATGTTATGGTGGTGACAAGTCGACACTCAATGTCAAGCATCAACCCGACACCTTGAGGTCTAGCCCTATCTAGCCCTATACACCTAAGTTGAGCTTGCTCAACACATGAAGGTGATGCAACCAAGATCCATCTAGTCGTATGAAACTGATATAGTGAGGGATGACCCAAGACGTTGTTAAATTGAGACTCACCATGATGGGGTAAATCGATACGTCTAGTAGGTGTTAAGACCGTGTTGCTAAGAGGATGTCAAGTTGACACACCTTGGAAGGGATGAAGCCAATACCTAGGGTTGATGATAACCCGATAACCTATGATGATGCTAATCTGATATCTTGAGAAGGTGGTGAAGCTGATATCACTTGATGAGTGTGAAACTAATACTTTCAGTTGGAGGTGAAACCAACGTCTAGGATTAATAGAGTAGACCGAGATGCCACTAGTTGATGCATATGTAATGAAGGGTTGTTACATCTTTACCTTTGTGTATGGATATAGATAATACATAGTATGATGATCTATCTATGATGTCGTGCCTATGAATGGTTAATTCTTAATTTCATTACTTAGCCCTAATACTCTCCAATAAGGTGGGAGGTTATATAAGTAGGGTTTAATGGTAAAGTTCCCATATGTTAATCCTAATCTTAAGATGGTAAGACTTATGTGCACACCTTAGTGAAATATTTTAATTTATGTCAAGTGTCTTCTATTTCATTTTCTACATAATCATAACTTATGAGAGAGGTTAATAAGATCCCTATGTGAGCACATTGTAGTGGTGATGAGACTAGATGAAATAAAACTGGTGTTAGCTTTTGTGTAGAAATCATGTGAACAAGTCTTATGGTCTAATAAGTGCCTTGTGTATAATTTGGAGTGAACCTCTCTAGTTATGTAATCTAAGGTTTGACATTCCTTAGTAAGATACTGTGTTTGATAACTTGTGAGGAGTAATGACATATGGATCACTTAATGATGAAACATTATGTTGGAGCAATAGTCAATGTGTTTGCATGATGCCTTGTTGTAACTCACACATAACTCAATGAGGTAATACACATATGCCTTTATGAAATGGTGTGTTTAGGGTTTGGTGATAATAACCATGATGTAAAACCCTAATCAGTGATATGTGAAAAGCATTGACCTTGATTCTAAGGGTAGGTCATATTATTGAATGCATATGAATAGAAAGCATGATATTATACTCTCTCTCTTTTAAATTACATGACTTTAACCTTGTGAGTTCATTGGGTTTTATAATTAATGAATACTATGAAAATGGCTAAATAGTATCAAGCTTTGGCTATAAGTCTCGGTAAGGGAACATGGAAAAGTATGAATATGTGAATGTGCATACTAGGTTATATTGTCTAAATATACTCCAACTTATGGGAGATAGTAAAAGTCAGAGATTTGAGATATAATGATGTTTGAGAACCTTATGTGGGATAAGCATGAAGCCTAATCCTAAATTAGAGAACTTATGATGCATTGCTTGATTTACTTAAAGAGATTTGATGTGTTGAAACATACTCTCTCTGTTTATATAATATTAGATTTGCTACAAAGATGAATGTAATAGCTAATGATTTCTATGGTAAGTATATGTGACGTGGCACAAGTGATTCTTGGCATGAGAAATTCTTATGTGTTCAATAAAGATTGACGATAGCACTGAATCATAAGTATGATGTGATGGGTCTTAGCACATGGCAAGGGCTTAGTGCCTAGTTGAGATGATATCCTCTGATACTAGAATGAGGGATTGATATCCCATAGTGATGTGACATTGGTGATAGCCTTGAGAGGTTGTGTAATAGTGGTGATGGTATTGTTGATGACAATGATACAATCATTATATGGTGATAATGTGACATGCTCACACCCTATATGTTACATATGTTGAAAGTGTTTTATGCCCTCATTTTTATAGAGTTGGCTATGGTTTTATACGTTGTAACTTGATTCATGCTAAAAGACACTTTAATTGGTCTAATTAATCAAATGGAATATAATCATGTAGCTTGCCATGTGTCGTAGATCCATCCCATTGTCAGTTTTAATGTTGGATGGTGAAACCATTTTAACTTGGAGCACATATTTTTGAATATGTGGGGTGCAATTTGAGTATCCCCTTGCATCCTTAATCTCAGGTTGTGTGAGACAGCCATGTGTGATCCAATCTCATTGTGATATGGATTGCCATGTGTGAGCCTCTCCTTCTTATAAGAGCGTCCATGCATGAGCCTATTCTCCTAGCACTGTTACATGTACCAAGGTGGGCTAGATGATTATATGGGTGGCCATGTGTGAGACAACCCCTTTGATGTGACTATATGTCACTTTTGAAGTTGACTGATATGTCTTTGTGGTTGGTGTTCTCCTGTACTGACCACGAGGTGTGGAGAGGTCATGGATTTTGTCTCTTCCATTGACCTTGTATGGTACTAATTTCAACTTCGCAATGGTTAGTTGGATTTGGGTGGTATGACTCAAATCCTCAGGGCATAATGTAATCAGCTATGTAGTGTACACATATAGGATCAAATATGAGAACATTGGATGAGACCTTGCTTTGCTTCTATATTGTTTAGTTTGTAACAGTTATACATGTTCTTCGTATTCCTTTTTAAGCTTAAAGATAATCTACTGTCTAGTGTAGATGCCTAAAACCTCTTAAACAAGTGATAATTGATCTTCTTAAGAAAATTTACTAAATTTTCTCATCTTATAATAATATTCCTTTCTATCTAGTTATCCGTGATAATAATAGATTTGGTGGGGAGTTATATCTCTCATTGGGACTTTTGTCTCACCCCGTTGGTTAAAAATATTTTAGGTGCACGTGCATGCCAAGCTAAAGATAAATAGTTGAGGACATAAAATGAAAAATAACTACACCTAGTGGATCATGGTATATGGATAGTGTCTAGTAGTAGAGTCCTATGTGTCGTCTTTGTACATTCAAGTCCCTAGGGGTGTTCTTGATGTGTTTTTATGACATGATGATCAATATGTGTTTTTTGGTTTGTGTCCCTTTGGTGGTATGTACATACATGTGGAACTGTTATCTTATGTAATAGGTTGATTGGAAAACAATGTTGTAGCACCTTGAATTTATGTTATGAAATGCAAGTGTTGACTCTTGTGTACTAAATATCAGCTTATGGTGCTTGCTGTAATTCAGTTCTAATTTGTTGTGATTTTTAGTAATCCACTGATTTGTGGTTGATCGTGATTAAGTTTTGAGTAATCTCACTTTGTGTGGTAAAGGGTGTCACAAAAGGTATGTTTTTTTAGTTGTTTATTTTAGTCTTTTGGTATTAATGTTATATACATTTGCCTTTAGATATGACAAATAAAGATTATAAGACATAGGGGTACTGCCATAAAAGATCCCATCTTTTGAAATAGAACATCGACCATTTTTAATATGGAATTCAAATGCATCCTTTTCCATACAAGATGCATAATTGATGTTTCTATTTATAGAAGGTACAAAATAATATCAGTGGCCAACTCTTGGTTCGGTGTGAATCCCAGTTCTTCAAGATGATACACATGTCCAATCATATTGAGCACATGTTCTTCTACTGAGGTTCCCTTTGTCATCTTAGACTCAAGCAACACCTTTTGGATATCATCCCTTTCTTGCTTTATAAGACCAAGAGTCACTTTCTTAAGATGTGTTACCATCGCAAGAACACTCATGTCTTCACATTGCTCATGCAACTCATAGTTCGTGCAGCTAAGCATAAGGTACTTTATCTCTAAGGTCCGGTAAGCATGCACTTGTGCTCTAGGTGCATCAGGAGCTGGTATTTCCAGCACTAGTTTGTCAAGGATGTAGAGCTTGCACTCTTCACTGATAAACCTTCTCAAAGTCCAAAACTAGTCATGGAAATTTTCCCATCAAGTTTGTCCTTCTTCATGACCAATTGCAAATCAAATTTGTTTGTCATTTTAATCTACAAGAGAAAATTTGCATTTTTCAAAACCCCTTTTGATTTGATTTGAAAATTTTGACAATATTAATTAGGTCTTTAATTATTATTTCTCCCACTATTGTATTCGTATTGATAGTCCTCAATATCAATCTCGAATATTGCATCATACAATATTCTAGTAGGCTAGATCCAAGATAATTCAATTATGGCCCGACCAACACCACAAACACAATCAACCATCAATGTAGGAAATTGTTGCCAATTGCATTATATGCAATTCTAGATAGATGATATGTACAACCTTATGCCATAATCATATGCATGCTTCTGGGCCCATACGCTCTAAGAATCACCAATCAAGCCTGACCCAAAAGCCGATACGATAAACATGCACCCCGCGGAGGCAGAACCTAAATTATTACCATCACACTTTCACTAGATAGACGGCGCACCCCACAGAGATGGAACCTACGCTAGGTCGATCAATCTTTTCAAGTGTGTCATTTCTTGAAAGCATCTAAGACTTTGATATTTTATTTGAGGGAGTTTGTATAAATACATATACTTTATCCAATCACCAAATATATAGTATGTATCATATACATGCTATATACCACAATGTAAACATGCAATAAACAAAAGCAATGGTTATGGCCATCCTAATGTAATCCCTTGGAGCCACAAGAAATTATGCCATCTAGGTCTACATCACATACAAAATGTTTTTGTTGATGAAGAATATGTGCTTGCCGATCTAGGTTGGTCACTTCAACCCTTGAATCGATCGGCTCGCATCCTGGATGGTTGTTAGGTCATCTCATTGGTCGTTTGGTTCCATTAGTCCACCATCTGTTGGATCCTCCAATGGATCGGTCGGGTCCACCATCCGATCGATTTGGCTTGTCCACCATGTCCTCCACAGTCCTTTAGTCGATCGACTCATCTTTGGGACATCTTCATGTTTGTCATAAAAGGAAAGTAAACTATCCTACTTTTACATAATTATTAAGAAACCTCAAGTTACATTCGAGGGGAGCATGGGTAGGAAATAATTAACTTTACATTGGGAAGACAAGATAGAGACTTGGTTCACAGACCGAGATAAATGGATAAACCAACCATACAACCATACGTAGAATTTAGGGGTTATTGGCCATAACCATGCTACACATCCACCATCAAAACCCCTTGTAGGGTGACACGTGTAAATTGCATATATATATATATATATATATATATATATAGAGAGAGAGAGAGAGAGAGGGTTACATGTGTAAATTTCATATATATATATATATATATATATTCGTTTGGTATTATACGTGGTATTGGAATTGACAAAATATTATTTGCATCAAATGTAATAATAGAATGACAAAAACCAAAATCTGATCATATTGATTATTCCATAATATAGTAAATTGATATTGGCTCTGATACCACTGTAGGGAAATATGGCTACAGAGTAGGCAGCGGAAACAAAAATTTATCTACCATATTCCCCATAACCAACAGATTATGTCGATTACTATAAGATAGAAGGATGGTTTTGAGGATATACCTGGTCTTGGAGAAAGTCTATCGATAATCCTCATTATTGTAGATGTACAACTTTGAATCCTAATTGCACTAGGACTCGTTTGACTATCACACCCCCAAGTCTGCACCATGGACTACAGCCACAAACCTCATCTTCTTTAGCAGCTCCCCTTATCACATGTTGTTCGTTGATATTGTCCTCCTAGTGGCAAAAACAACCTCCCTCCTCTATAGAAGTCCACACCAACTTCCTAGAACTCCTATCATCCTGCTAGAATGGATAGGAAGGAGTCATCTCTTCTGTTGGCGTACTAGTCACCAACTTTCTCTCCTAAAATAATGATTTCAATTAATCCCTCCTAGACTGTTCCTCCTTAGTTGGGTAGAACTTTCTTGGGATCTCATAGTTACCACAACTAGAAAGGACAATGTTTGTCAAAGCAACTAATTCTCAATTGTTTGTGTTGTGCTCTGGGAACCCCCAGTACCCCTCTATTTATAGGTGGGGTTTGGGTCTAGGTTCCCAGACGATGTAGGAGTGGATTGGATCAGAAGATCTTGGAATTTTTACAATCTACGACCAACAAAATGACTGTTTGGCACACAAGATGGTCATCTATTATGTGAGATGGTCGTCTCATACTGTGATATGATCGTTTTGCAATTTCCCAATCACATATGAAATTGGCAATTTCGATGCCAATTAATATCACATATTAATTCCTTACACAACAAGTAATGTGCAATCGAAATGATCTTGGAAATATCGAGAACCTTCCCTTGGCTGAACTAGACTATCTCTCCCATGCAGGATTGCCTTCTTGGTCACCTAGATAGCTGTCTGTTGACCCTAGTTGAGCCATTCGGTTGGGTCGGTTCATACTTTAGCCAATTTCAACTCAAATTAGGCATGACTCCCTAGACGCCCATCTCAACACTTGAGACGGCCGTTTGGCACTCCAGACGGCCATCTCAACACTTGGAATGGGAATTTGGCAGTGTAATCAGCATATATGTTGTGTGAATCAAATACCTAAACACTTTAGTACTTAATTCAATTGTCATTCAAGATTAAACTCCTCTTCTTGCACTTATTCAAATACCTAAACTACTTAATTCAATTGCCCTTTTGTAGGGCAATTAAATATTTCTTCCAAAAGGGTAGATGTTGTGAGAAATGAATAAAACCTATTTTGCACTTATTCCTAAGGTCAAGCAACCTTTGCAGATAGGAGATTGGAGACCCATCTCACTCTATAATTTCACATACAAGGTGATTTCAAAACTTTTGGTGAATTGACTAAGAGACACTATACTCTTAGCAAATGACCTGATCCATGACTTTGGGAAGCCAAATGCAAAAGGAAAATTATGTCTCAAGGCTGATCTCAGCAAAGCATATTGTTTTATTGATAGAAGGTATATCCTATGAATAATGGAGGGAATGGGTTTTCCAGAGTGTTGGTTGTGGTGGGTGGAGGAATGTATGAATACAGCTACATTCCAAGTCCTTGTTAATGGGGTGCCATACAAACTAATTTAGGCTACCAGTGGCACTCAACCGGGGGATCCCTTGGCCCCTTATTTGTTTGTGATTGGCATGTAGGGGTTAACTACCATCCTAGATAAATCTACATCTAACAATGATTTTAAGCCACTGAGCACAAAAGACGTAAAGGTCTCACACCTTATCTTCACAGACGATCTACTCATCTTTTCATAAGCAAGCGAGCATGATGTGTCTGGCATTTAGAGGTGCATGGATAATCAAGGGAGAGACCCTGTGGTCTAGCAAGATGAACATAGCTCATAGCTGGATGTGGAAATCCATTCTGAGAGCTAGAGACAAGGCTTTAACACTGGTTTGCTTCAGCATAGGTGATGGGTCTTCCATTCACCTTTGGAAGGACCCTAGGTAAATGGGGATTTCCTTTCCCAACACACCTCTGAGTACAAGGCTCTGAAATTGAGATATAAGTTCACTGTGAATGCCCACCTGAACAAATTCATTGTTGATGGAGAATGGGCAATACCCAATGTGAGAGAAATTGAATCACTAAAGATTTTGTGTAGGGAGAAACCAAAGGCTGATGTGGATCTCTGTCACTACATGAATATGAAGGTGTTCACCTTGAAAGGGGCATGGAACCTATGTAGACTCAGATCCGCTAAACCTTCCTGGGCAAAGTGGCTTTGGAGTACAAGGGCACCTCTTAGAATCAAAATAAGCTGTTGTAAATTCTTTCATGACAGTCTGACAACTGTAGATAAGTTACAAAGGAGAGGATTTAACTTGGTGTCACGTTGTAGCCTCTGTAAGATGCAAACTGAAACAATGGAACATGTTTTCAGGTGCTATATGACTTCCTTTGAGATCTGTAGATACGCCCAGTCTTCACTGACGACTATTCCCAGATGCAAAGAGGACATTACTGCTATCACAGGTAGGAAGAACAAGCTTTTATGTTCTTTGGTGCTATATCAATATGGCACCTAAGAAATAGTGTCATTTTTTATGACGCTTTTCCTTCCACGCAAGGGCTTGGAAAAGTATCCTTTTGGACTTAAACAGTTTGCATAGATAATTTTCTTTGCACAGTTTATTTTGAGCTCTGCTCATACACGTGTACATATACATTTTATATAAATAAAGGGAGCCCCACGCTTACTGATAAAAAAAATCCTCTTCTAGGCCGAGATTGATGTGTGTGGCCCTATAGGTCCCATATTACGTTGGCAGTGAATGTCCATAACAACTTATGACATCACAAGCAATGAGTGGTGCTAGTCATACATCAATGCTACCCAAGTAAATGGAAAGTTGGGGAACAACTTCAACCTAAAAATTGTGCATGGTTTTGCAGTGATTGTACAGTTCCTTTGTCACTAATGTCCAGATTGAACTCGAGGCATGGAGCAGTAACCCTCTTTATCATCCAATATTGTTTCTTGAACCAGAGCAGACTATCTGAGATATATGTAAGCTCAATAATACATATTGACTCATGTGTGCATGGTCATGCATTTCTCAGTCTTGCTAATAAAGACGCCTAGGACATCACACTACAGTAGGAGGGACAAAAATCCCATGATCGGGCTATGGACAAAAATCCTTCCTATAGGAACCCTAACGAGTACATCCCTACATCAATACAAGCAAGTACAAGTGGGGCATCAAGAGGAGTTTTATTTTAGATCAAATTCCCACAGCCTTGTTTGGATACATGATAGATGGAATAGATGAGATGCGTTTAATTTTATGGCATGAGTTAATATGCTTTATGATGACTATAAGACCCTTGATCTGTATTTTGGGCTAACCTTGTTTGTGTTTCTTGATTAAGTGCTTATAACCTTTCTCTAATCCCTTGAGATGCTTTTAGAGCTTATCGAAAGCTTAAGATTCCAATTTGATCTTGTTTGGATGATGTTTGTGCTTTATGTGCTTGTTTTAGGTCAAATTGCAATTTACCCAATTGTGAGGGTTATCTTGCAATCTGCCACATATGGTGTGTACCTTCTCTTACTTGGCATCATGAGAGAGACTGTGATACTTTGGGATGCCTTGGTTGGGCCTTGGACGAGTGGTGAAATCACTAGAGATGATTAGGGTTTCTAAGGTTTTGATATGTCTCAAACATGTGTGCATGGTTGAGTGTAGCAACCCTTGTCTGGACCTTGAGGACGTGCCTTGTGTTAGTCGTGACCTTGCTTTGGTTTGAGGTCAGGACATATCTTTTTTTGAGGCCAATATAGCTTTTTGTATGAGGTCGAGATGTGTTTTGAGCTTGGTCGAAACCCTAAACTATGTGGTGGTCGAGACACATAATGTATCACTGTCGAGACACCTAGTCTTTTTGCGGTTGAGACACCTTGCATAAAGGTGGTCGAGACACTTTTCTTGTGGATGGTAGAGACACTTGTTTCATGAAAGGTCGAGACACTTATGTGAGGGGCGGTCGAGACACATACTTAATCTTATAATCAACACATGTATATGAGTAAGCAAGTAATGAACCTTGTATAGTGTTGTTTGGATGATTGTTTAGCTAATCCCAATCATGTGCTTTAACCCTAATATTCTCAAAGAAAGTAGGAAATGGTATACATAGGGTTTGGTGATCATATAAAGTTATAAAACCCTAATCGGATAAATAAGGAACCCTAACCTTAATGTTGGGTCATGTGATGTGTTTGCTTCTCTCTCTTGAAGTGGTTATCACATTATGATGTTTTATCTCTCCTGTTTATAAATCCCTAACCTTACAGGTGATGTGATCTTTGATATCATAGATATGTGAATGCTATGGTGAATTATATACTATACAGGATGGTGGCTATGCACATTGTTAAGGCATAATGAGATGGTGTACATGCAGGGATTATGTGATTGGGTCCTATGACCTGGCATAGGCTATATGCCTAGTGTGAGGTGTTATCCTCCAGTGATGTGAAAAGGTATTGGTAACCCATGATAGTGTGAATATGATGATGGCCTTGTAGGGAAGTAGTATCATGTGGTGATGATGTGACTAGTTCACACCTTATACATTTTATATCTTCTGGAGTTGTACTATTCCCTTATCTTTGTAGAGTTTGTTTTTGGATTTGTATGTTGTAACTTGATTGATGCTAAAAGACACTTAACTGGCATAAATAATCAAGTGGAGTCTTAGTCACGTAGTTTCCCTGTGCCATAGA
This sequence comes from Alisma plantago-aquatica, assembly GCA_963693085.1. NCBI lineage: Eukaryota > Viridiplantae > Streptophyta > Magnoliopsida > Alismatales > Alismataceae > Alisma > Alisma plantago-aquatica. Next base: position 1,983,161,090 of record OY856409.1, read on the forward strand.
TCCATCTTCAACGTTTGTACTTGTTGGATGATGAAATGGGTTCTCCCGTGGTAGAATCTTGGAGTCGTATACTTTTGAGTATATTCATTTCAAATGATTAGATGCAGTCATACCCTAGAAGGAGAATAGTCAGGGATGTATCTCAATGATGTGATATAGAGTACCTATATGATATCATTTGAGGATGGATGTGGTCATACCTCAGAAGGAGTGCATTTGCAGTCATAACTCACTTTCACTAGCATTGTGCCTATATACCAAGGAAGGCTAGGCTATTTTGCAGTTAGACTTGATATGTCTCTGCCATGTTTTCTCTTGTGCTGACCAAGAGGTGTTGGGGAGATCATAGATTCCCACTCTTCTATTGACCTTGTATGGTACTAATTTCAACTTAGTAGTGTTCAGTTGGATCATGAGTGGTATACCTTATCTCCTTAGGGAATTAATAAAAGATGCAACACAATCGTGTAGCATATTTTCATAGGGACAAAATGTGAATAACATTTGATGAGCCTTTGCCTTTCTTTTGTATAGTTTGGTTGATAGTGGATATACATGTTCTTCATCTTCCTTCTTATCTTATAAAATGTTCTAGAATTGAGTTGCAAATGCTCTTAACTACTTCAATAGTAATATCTACTTATTATGTTATAGTTTTACTTTCTTCTCTCCTTTACCTTATATATATGCTTTAATAGCATTAGCGGAGAGTTACATCTCTCATTGGGATGTTTGGTCTCACCCCTTGGGCTTCCAGATCTTTTAGGTGGTCATGCACAAAGAGATAGAGATCATGCAGCTGAGGAAGACCAGCAGCAAGAGCAGTAGTTGATAAGGTTGGATGTGTTTCTAGTCCTTTGGTGGTAGAGTCCTAGTTGTCGTCCTTGTACACTCAGGACTTTGGGGGTGTTCTCGATGTGTTTTTTTGATATGTTATCGATATGAGATTTTTATCCTATGAGCCATGGTTGTAGAGATATGGCATGTGTATATGTATATATGTGGAACAGATATCTCATGTAACATGTTGATGACAGGAATGATGATGCACAGTGATGTAAGCACCTTGTGATATGATATGTAATGCATGTGATGGGCTTGTAGGCTTATATGTCATAAGTTGTTGGCTTATGGTGCTTTTGAAAAATCGGTTTTAATTTCTTGTTTTTTTTTGGTAATATGCATGTTTAGTCCTAGTTCCATGTTTGGTTTTGAGTAATATTGTTTCTGACGCGTTGGGGCATCACAACTTGGTTGGTATCAGAGTTTTAGGTTTGGAGAGTCTACAAGGACCTAAGACTAGGGTTTGTGTCTGTTCTAGTGTCCTATAGTATATCCTATAGCAACATCTGCTTATGCAGAAGAAGAAGAGTAGAAAAGATGTCTAGAGAACATGAAGAACATGCAATAGAGAGCAGTGTTGCTACACCTGGAGGTGGTGCAAGGGACCAAGCGAGAGAATATTGGGGTCCTGAGGTACCCCAATTTGACTCAGCCATGATAGAGAGTCTTGCCTTTCGATCTCTTTTTGGGTAGTTCATGGCAACAATGACGCACATGGCATACAAAATGCATGCACCATAGCCAAGGGTAGTTGTTCCCAGTGTTGAATATTTGGGCTTTGGGAAGACTTTTGGGAGGTTGAGACCAGTTGGGGTTGTTGAGTATGCTGGCATGGCATATCCAGTGGATGCAAATCTTTGTTTGATGAAGTTGAAGAAGGCCTTAAAGATCCTCAACATCCCTAGGGCAGATAATGTGAAGCATGTTGTATATCTTTTGAAGGGGAGTGTTGGCCATTGGTGGGCCATTGAAGAGGAGAAGATGTTTGGTGTTGTTATCAGTTGGGAGGAGTTCTGATGTGAGTTCATCAGTCAGTACTTTCCTTAGACATATATGGATGAGAAGATATCCCATTTTGATAGGATCTAGCAAGGATCCATGTCAATCAATGAGTATGAAGTGAAGTTTATGGAGTTGTTGAGATTTTGTCCTCACATGGAAATGACAGATCAGGAGATGATCCAATGCTTTGAGAAGGGGCTAAGTTCTAAGTTGTCTACCCCAGTGGCTGCTTTGGATAACTATGAGCGGTTTTCCACATTTGTAGAGTCGATTAGAAGGATAGAGAGGTCGGTGTTTGAGAAGGGTGCCAAGAAGAGACCAACACAGTACCAAGGACAATTGTCTGAAATGTTGAAGGAGCCTAGGTTCTCAACACCACCATCACAATAGAGAGCAGAAAGCCAGACACAGTGGTCACCAAGTAAGAGTAGAGGTCATAGCCTTCTATGTGTAGGAGTCCATAGCACAGCGTCAGTGTCAGTCACGGAGTCGTCTAGACCATAGTAAGAGACTAGGACTTTCCATAAGTGCGGACAAGTAGGACATCTAAGGTGGGCATGTCTAGTGAAAGGTGATGAGGTGACCCAGAAGCCAAGGCAGAGCTAATAGGACTACCAGAGATAGTAGTTTAGTTGTGGTGGAGATCAAGGACATGGGCATGCATCGCAAGTTGGTTCCTCTGTACAGGCCAGTGGGGAATGTGGATGACAATAGGAGACAACTTGATCTTATACCTTGAGTCAACCGGAAGGAGAGGTCAACCCGTGAGTAGAGACAGGTCAGATGGAGTTATTTAATTTTGATATGTCTATCTATTTTGGTTGACCCGGGTGCTATGCACTCTTTTAATCACCTAAGAGGCGGTTGATAGTTGTTCTTTTCTTGGTGGGAGCTTGAGGAATAGATGTGTATGAAGCACCCATCTCTTTTGGCTAGGGATTTTGGGGGTGAAATCCTTGTAGGGTTTTATGGCTTGTAAGACCCCTGACCTGTGTTTTGGTCTAACCGTATTTTTTTGCTTTATTAAGTGTATAACCTTGCCCTAATCCTTTTATATTCTTTTAGCGCTTGTAGAAAGCTTAAGTTTCCAATTTGAGCTTGTTTGGATGATGTTTGTGCTTTATGTTCTTGTTTTGGGTCAAATTGCAATTTACCCAACTTTGAGGATTATCTTGAAATTTTCCACATCTTGTGTGCACCTTCCCTTCTTGGCATCATGAGAGAGTGTGTGATGCTTTGGGGCACCTTGGCTGGGCCTTGGATGAGTGGTGGAATCACTAGAGATGATTTGGGTTTCTAGGGTTTTGATGTGTCTCAACCATGTGTGCATTGTAGAGTGTAGCAACCCATCTCTTGACCTTGAGGATGTGCCTTGTGTTGGTCATGAACTTTCTTTGGTTTGAGTTCAATACATATCTTATTTTGAGTTCGAGACAACTTTTGGTGTGAGGTCGAGACGTGTTTTGAGCTTGGTCGAAACCCTAATCTATGTGGTGGTGTAGACATGATGTGTCACGGTCGAGACACCTAGTCTTGTTGCAGTCGAGACACCTTGCATAAAGGTGGTTGAGACACTTTGCTTTTGTATGTTTGAGATACTTGTTTCATGAGTGAACAAGACATTTATGTGAGGGGTGGTCGAGACACATACTTAATCATATAATCAACACATGTATATGAGTAAGCAAGTAATGAACCCTATATAATGTCGTTTGGATGATTGTTTGGTTAATCACAATATGTTCTTTAACTCTAATATGCTCCAAGAAAGTAGGAGACGGTGTACCTAGGACTTGGTGATTGAATAAAGTTATAAAACCCTAATTGTACAAATAAGGAACCCTAACCCTAAAGTTGGGTCGTGTGATGTGTTTGCTTCTCTCTATTGAAGTGGTTATCACATTATGATGTTTTCTCACTCCTATTTATATGTCCCTAACCTTGCAGGTGATATAAACTTGGATATCGTAGCTATTTGAATGCTATGGTGAATTATATACTATAAAATATGATGACTATGCACATTATTAAGGCATAATGTGATGGTGTACATGCATGGATTATGTGATTGGGTCTTATGACTTGGCAGAGGTTATATGCCTAGTGTGAGGTGTTATCCTCCAGTGATGTGATAAGGGATTGGTAACCCATGATAGTGTGAATATGATGATGGACTTGTGGGGCAGTAGTATCATGTGGTGATGATGTGACTAGTTCACACCTTATATGTTTTATATCTTCTAGTGTTGCATTATTCCCTTATCTTTGTAGAGTTTGTTTTTAGATCTTTACATTGTAACTCAATTGATGCTAAAAGATAGTTAATTGGCATAACTAATCAATTGGAATTGTATTCATGTTTTTTCCATGTTCCATAGATCCATCTTCAGCGTCAGTACTTGCTAGATGGTGAAACGGGTTCTCCCTTAGTGGAAGCTCAAAGTCGTATACTTTTGAGTACATACATTTCACACGATTGGCTACAATCATACCCTGGAAGGATAACAGTCAAGGATGTATCTCAATGATGTGATACATAGTACGTATATGATATCTTTTGAGGATGGTTGTGGTCATACCTCGACAGGAGTGAGGTTGCAGTTGTACATACATTTCACACGATTGGCTACAATCATACCCTGGAAGGATAACAGTCAAGGATGTATCTCAATGATGTGATACATAGTACGTATATGATATCTTTTGAGGATGGTTGTGGTCATACCTCGACAGGAGTGAGGTTGCAGTTGTAACTTAGTTTCATTAGTGTTGTGCCTATATACCAAGGTAGTCTAGGCTTTTTTGTAGTTAGACTTGATATGTCTCTATCGTGTTTTCTCTTATGCTGACAGGAGTGAGGATAGTTGTGGTCATACCTTGACAGGAGTGAGGTTGTGGTCGTAACTCAGTTTCACTAGCGTTCTGCCTATATACCAAGGCTAGCTAGGCTATTTTGTAGTTAGACTTTATATATCTTTGTCGTGATTTCTCTTGTGCTGACAGGAGTGAGGATGGTTGTGGTCATACCTCAATAGGAGTGAGGTTGCGGTCATAACTCAGTTTCACTAGTGTTGTGCCTATATACCAAGGCAAGCTGGGCTATTTTGTAGTTAGACTAGATATGTCTCTACCGTGTTTTCTCTTGTGTTGACCAAGAGGTGTTGGGGAGGTCGTGGATTCTGGCTCTTCCATTGACCTTGTATGGCACTGATTTTGATTTAGTATTGGTCAATTGGAGCATGAGTGGTATACCTCATCTCCTCAAGGCATTAATAAAAGATGTAACATAATTGTGTAGCAAATATGCATAGGGACAAAATGTGAATAACATTGGATGAGCCATTTCCTTACTTTTGTATAGTTTAGTTGATAGACGATATACATGTTCTTCATATTCCTTCTTAGTTTATAAAATTTTCTACAATTTCGTTGCAATTTCTCTTAACTACTTCAATAGTATAATCTGCTTATCATGTTATAGTTTTACGTTCTGCTCTCCTTTACCTTATATTGGTACTTTAATAGTGTTGGTGGAGAGTTATATCTCTCATTGGGGCGTTTGGTCTCCCCCCATGGGTTTCCACATCTTTTAGGTGGTCATCCACAAAGAGATAGAGATCATGCATCTAGGAAGAGCAGCAGCAAAAGAAGTAGTTGATAAGGTTGGATGTGCTTCTAGTCTTTTGGTGGTAGAGTCCTAGATGTCATCCTTGTACGTGTTGTGTGGTTTTCACATCAACTTTTCACATGATTTCACACACAAATTCAGTTCATTTTGTTCTCATTTAGCCTCTATTCATATCTTTCTTGCCACCTTTTTGTTATTTTTCTTATCACATTATGTGTATTGCAGATTTGCATCAAAAGGATCAAATTGGAGATAGCCAAACTCAAATTCATCATTATTAGGACTTCTCCATGCCTTGCAGACGTTCAAAACTTCAATTTTACTGAAACAACAATGCATACGATGTCTCTTATTTAATACACGACGTGTGCATTTCCAGACGGCCTATTACTTTAGATGTTGAAGAAAAGTACATGTCATGTCCACAAAAGACATGAAGTGTACCTAGGAATTCAGAACTGAGATTTGCCTTTCTGGTAAAGTACACGGCGTGTATTAATTCAGACATGTCATGTGCTTTACATTCAGAACAACTGTCGGAGACAGGACACACCGTGTCCATAGAAAGACACGTCGTGTGCCTGTCAGTTTTAGCAATTTTCAAACACGACTCCTTTCATTTTAAAAGATAAAACCACTCCATGGAGCAGTTATCTTTGGTCATAATTCGAAACTCTTTCATCCAAGAGCAAGGATAGAACAAGGAGGGTGATTTTGGGGGTGGAAGAAGGTTGTTTCTTGTAAAAGAACCCTATTCTTCTTCTTTTCTTCTCCAATCTTCTTCTCCAAGGTGCAACAGAGCTTCTTCACTCCACAAAGCTTCTTGGGAGAGAGGTTTGTCTGGTTTAGAGAAGTTGTAGGAGTGAAATTTTGTCCTCAATCTAGAATTCTACTCCTCTTGGGTTACATCTTGGGTTTTCTTAGCTTTTCCTTCCCTAAATCATGTTGAACTCTGAAATTTTTGTGCATTTTTTGGTGTACACCATTATGGACGAGTAGTTTACTTTTCTTGGACATGGGCGTGTATCTCCCATGTCATATCATGTATGGAACATGATAATTTCATACAAAATGCTATGTTTCTTATTTTTCCACCTTGTGAGTACCGGTTTCTTCTTTTCTGCATGTATGGCTGGCCACCTTATGTGTATGTTTTATGCTCTTTTGCTTGATCTGAGAAGATAGGTAGGAGAGTAAGGAGGTACTCTCTTGGCAACTCCTTATTTACCACGAGAGTGGAAATTATGGAGTTGAGGAGTAGGTTTGTGATCCAAAATGAAATTCATACATGGGAATGTTGAATTGAGTTAGGATCATTGTACTTGCACCGAGAGGTGAAGTGAAACATACAACTCTCCTTTAAAACAAGTGCTTAGTATGTTTAAATTTCATGATCCTATTCTATGCTATGATATGTGGGTGAAATCCTAAGTCCAAGATACTTCCATATCTGAATTTTAATCTCTTTTAGTGATCCATTTATTGTTTGCTTAATTCTGAAAGTTTTAGATTAATCTACCAAATCACCTTTAAAATGTATAGATTGTTGAACCTTAGCATTGTTTCATTTCATTGATTGCTAAATCTCCTCGTATTCAATCTTGACTACGACTACTCCTGTATACTTGCGGAATTTGGTTAGTTGAGTAAACAATATTTCTTAAGATTCAAACTTGTTAGTGTAATAAACAATAAGTTTTTGGTGCCATTGTTGGGGAGCTACGATTATCTAATTAGAGTAACAAGTGATAACTAGTATTCGAGACTAGATCATCATTTTCATTTTCAAATTTCCGTATACCTTTTAGTTGTGTTCTCAAATATTCTTGCTATTTTTCAGCTTGTATGCGTCACTCGCAAAGTGGTCTTCAAACATCTATGTGCTAGACCTTGAGATCGAGTGTACTCTTTCAAGCTTAAGAAGATCAAGAAGAGTAGAACAATTGTTGCTAGGAGGTGTTCCACCATCATCACCATCACCATCTTCTTTGTCTTTTGAAGAAGCTACACCGGGAGATCCAACCATGGAGGACGACCATCCTTTGAAGGATTTCGCTATGTCGGTTGCCACAAACATTTGTGGATCCATTGATCTGCCCGCAATGGAAGCGAACAATGTCTCTATTGCTCCTTCCATGATGCAGATGATCCAATAGAACCGCTTCAGAGGTATAGTCAATGAAGATCTAAATCTTCATGTGGATGAGTTTTGGAGTAGATGAATACTTTCAAAATCAATGGGGTATCCACCGACGGAGTGAGGCTACTGCTATTCCCTTTCACCCTAAGAGATAGAGCCAAGGCGTGGCTTTTGTCTCTACCAAAGAAGTCAATCAAAAGTTGGGATCAACTTATAAATGCTTTCCTTACAAAGTATTTCCCACCGAGAAACACAACCCAGCTAAGGAACCAACTCACCAACTTCTCTCAATCCGATGGAGAAACTCTATATGATACATGGAAGTGGTTTAAGGATCTGCAACAACTTTGCCCTCACCATGGTTTGACCAACTGGTTGCGACTCCAGACGTTCTATAATGGACTATTCTATAATACCCACATGACACTGGATGCTGTAGAGAATGAAGCACTGATGAATAAGTCTTACAGGGAGGCTTACGACATCATTGAAGACAGTGCTCAACCATTGCCAATGGGGATCAGATAGGAGAGCTCAATCATCCTCTACAGCTAGTTCTTCAACCGGGAAACAATGAGGGAAGCATATTGTTGATGGCATTGACTTAATTGCTGCTAAATTTGATGTTCTTACACAGAAGTTCGAGAAGATGACTACTTTGCAAATCCAATCAGCTGAAGTGATATGTGAAGCTTGTGGGAATTCTAGACATGCTTCTTCTTCATACTTTACTCCTAATGCAAATGAAGGGAGCATAGAACAAGTCAATGTCATTGGGATGTAGGGGAACAAGTAGTACAATCCCTATTCCAACACCTACAATCTGAGATAGAGAGATCATCCGAATTTCTCCTATCGAAACACAAGCAATTCTCAAAACTTCCAACATGGGCAACAACAACCACAGCAACAACAAAACTTCAACTAGAAAAATAATGGGAATTCATCGGGCTTTAACAACAATAGGGGTTACCAACAACAACAACAACCCCAAAGTTCTTCCTTGGAGGCCATGATGGAGAAATTTATCTCCACACAGATGCAGTAGAATGAAGAGTTAAAGGGCAACGACAAGCTCTTAAAGGATGTGATTGCCCAACTCTCTGCCAAAGTCAATGGCATTTCCACTCACACAAGGATGTTGGAAAACTAAATTGCCCAACAAGCCTTAACGCAGCAAAAGAACACCCAATCCGGTTCTCTTCCAAGCCAACCGGAGGTGAATCCAAGACAACAAGCAAATGCCATCACCTTAAGAAGTGGATCTGAAATCCACAGACCTTCTTCACCCAAGGAGAAGAGTGCAGAGATCACTGATGAAGAGAAGCTTGACACCTCTATGGGTGACAAAGGTAAAGGTACAGCTGAGGTACCATCTTCTATTAAAGAAAATGTACCATTTCCGTAAAGGCTTGTAAACACGAAGGAGGACACAAAGTTTAGGAAGTTTATGAACATTCTAAATAAACTCCATGTCAATCTTCCTCTAACTGAAGCTATTGCAAAAATGTCATCATATGCTAAGTTTCTTAAAGACATCCTCACCAAGAGGAGGAAGGTGGATCAAGTGGAGACCGTGATGCTTTCTAAATGAATCAATTCTATCATTCAAAATAGACTTCCTAAGAAGTTAGATGACTTGGGAGCTTTTACTCTACCATGCAAGATCAGCAATACCACGTTTGGCAATCACTACTACAGAACACGCCTTTGGCGTCGGTTGTTTAACCCCTTTTAGCGATGGTTCTCAAGCGACGCCTATGTGGGCGCCGCTAAAGGTCGAACTCTTCGGCGTCAGTTTTCTAACCGACGCCAAAAGGCTTCGCGCCACAGAAAATGCGCTAGCAGGGCACCTATAGGCATCGGTTATGTATAGTAAGCCGACGCCAAAAGGGTTCGCGCCACAAAAAAGACACCATCTAGGACACTTTCTGCGTCGGTTTGCAACTAATTAACCGACGCCATATTTCCATACGCCACGGTCATGCTTCCCTACACGGCCGTGTTAGTACTATAGGCATCAGTTTTATACTAATAACCGACGCCATATCCCGCCATGGCCGTGCTTTCTTGCACAGTCGGGTTGTTTGTCATATTAGGCGACGGTTTTTATCCAATAACCGACGTTGTAAGCCTTTGATGACGGTGTTCTATAAATAACTGATGCCTATGTTTTTTTTCTTATCAGTTTGCAGGCCTACTGTGGCTGGTCAGCAGGATGAGAACTTGCAGTTCAGTTTTCTAAACTGCAGGTTTATGACATCCATTGATATCAGCCTACAAACAGGCCACAAACCTACAAAATCAACAAATATACTTTTCACACAAGTAGATACATTCATACATCAATTCAATTCTCACATTCACACATGTAGAAACATTCAAATACATATATAAACATTCAGACATGTATAAACATTCAAACATGTATAAACATTCAGAAATATTCATTTACAAAATATCATTGAACATCTCTATCAGCATCCCAATTATATTTTACAGTCCCCACTGCTTGAATGGCTCTTGCCCATTCTTCTCTTCCTTCATTTAATACTTCCATAGTGTATGGAGCATGTACATCTTTTAAGTATTTACCTATAGTGTGGTCAGTTTTAAACACATGCAAAGAGAATGATGTATATATATAAGTAATAATATAAAAATAAGATTGATATATTTCATACTAACTAATGAGACTATATATATTACATCATGTATGGTATCGATGTCCAATGCGGCATATTGGATAATCATCTGCATAAATCACATCACATAGTATGCGCATGCCCATCTGTTGTCTTGTCTAGCGCACTATAAATTGAAACATACAAAATATTAAAAAATACAACTAAGCACAATTCACATAAATAATATATACATTGGAGTTGGGAACTTACTTTCACGTTCTCCCAAATTATTGGTTGGTTTTTTTCCTGGGGACCTTTCCTCCAGCCTTTTTGAATGCATCTAAACCCCTACATGTGAATGTAACACAGTAAATTGCATAATTAAATAGTAATGTAATAACATATGTTAACAGATATAAAAATGAAATATTTCTCACCAGAATAACGGCATTCTCATTATGTGTCCAATTTTAGTATTCAATGTACTCCCCGCAGGATCTAGATAATAAACAGTGAACGTCCCGGGGAGAATAACTAGTAACTCCCAATGCCTACCGCTAGAGGTAAAAAAGTTAAAAATTATTAACTCAAAATCCACATCAGTTAAAGAGTGGGTCGCCATAGGCTGATTGGAAGCCTAAGATGCAGTAACATTCTAAAAAAAGAATAGGTTACCTCTTCTTGTGCAAGTCCCGCTCTGGGTTTGCACTGGGATGGCCCAAAGAATGCTTTGATGCCCACAGGATGAATGTGTCTTGTTTCCTCTGCTCGTGCAGATACAATACATAAAGTGCAGCACGCACAAGTGCTTTAGATTCATATAACAACATGACAGACTAACACATATATAGTGCATAACAAAAGCAGTGCCGAATTTACATTCAACACTAGCTTAGTACATATATAGTGGGACTAAGGTGACGAGTTAACAGGAGGACAAACAGATTTCACTACGATTTAACATTAAAGAAGGTCTACTAACCTACAATGAGCTAAACAAGTTTATCAGTACTAGCCTAAGGCACAAGTACCGTTCGTCGGGACAATGACGGTCGTGGAAGCTTAGTGGCCACTGGCCAGTTGAACGAGTTGCAGGCCTGTTGTGGCTGGTCAGCAGGATGAGAACCTGTAGTTTACTTTTTTAAACTACAGGTTTACGACATTTATTGATATCAGCCTATAAACATGCCACAAACCTGCAAAATCAACAAATATATTTTTCACACAAGTAGATACATTCAGACATCAATTCAATTCTCACATTCACACATGTAGAAACATTCAAATACATGTATAAACATTCAGACATGTATAAACATTCAGAAATATTCATTTATAAAATATCATTCAACATCGCTATCAGCATCCCAATTATATTTTACAGTCCCCACTGCTTGAATGGCTCTTGCCCATTATTCTCTTACTTCATTTAATACTTCCATCATGTTTGGAGCATGCACATCTTTTAAGTATTTACCTATAGTGTGGTCAGTTTTAAACACCTGCAAAGAGAATGATGTATATATAAGTAATAATATAAAAATAAGATTGATATATTTCATACTAACTAATGAGACTATATATAATACCTCATGTATGGTATCGATGTCCAATGCGGCATATTGGATAATCATCTGCATAAATCACATCACATAGTATGCACATGCCCAGCCGTTGTCTTGTCTAGCACACTATAAATTGAAACATGTAAAATAATAAAAAAATACAACTAAGCATATTTCACATAAATAATATATACATTGGAGTCGGGAACTTACTTTCAAGTTCTCCCAAATTATTGGCTGGTTCTTTTTCTTGGGGACCTTTCCTCCAGCCTTTTTGAATGCATCTAAATCCCTACATGTTAATGTAACACAGTAAATTGCATAATTAAATAGTAATGTAATAATATATGTTAACGGATATAAAAATGAAATATTTCTCACCAGAATAATGGCATTCTCATTACGTGTCCAATTTTTGTATTCAATGTACTCCCCGCGGGATCTAGATAATAAAAATGAACGTCCCGGGGAGAATAACTAGTAACTCCCAATGCCTACCACTAGAGGTAAAAAAACATTAAAAATTAATAACTCAAAATCCACATTAGGAGAAGAGCGGGTCTCCATAGGCTGATTGGAAGCCTAAGATGCAGTAACATTCTAAAAAAAGAATAGGTTACCTCTTCTTGTGAAAGTCCCGCTCTGGGTTTGCGCTGGGATGGCCCAAAGAATTCTTTGATGCCCACAGGATGAACGTGCCTTGTTTCCTCTACTCGTGCAGATACAATACATAAAGTGTAGCACGCACAAGTGCTTCAAATTCATATAACAACATGACAGACTAACATATATATAGTGCATAACAACAACAACGCCAAATTTACATACAACTAGCTTAGTACATATATAGTGGGACTAAGGTGACGAGTTAATAGGAGGACAAACAGATTTCATCACGAGTTAACATTGAAGAAGGTCCACTAACCTACACTGAGCTAAACAAGTTTATCAGTACTAGCCTAAGGCACAAGTACCGTTCGTCGGGACAATGACGGTGGTGGAAGCTTAGTGGCCACTGGCCAGTTGAACGTGTTGCAGGCCTATTGTGGCTGGTCAGTAGGATGAGAACCTGTAGTTCAGTTTTCTAAACTGTAGGTTAACGACATCCATTGATATCAACCTACAAATAGGCCACAAACCTACAAAATCAACAAATATACTTTTCACACAAGTTGATATATTCAGACATCAATTCAATTCTCACATTCACACATGTAGAAACATTCAAATACATGTATAAACATTCAGACATGTATAAACATTCAGAAATATTCATTTACAAAATATCATTCAACATCGTTATCAGCATCCCAATTATATTTTACAGTCCCCACTGCTTGAATGGCTCTTGCCCATTCTTCTCTTACTTCATTTAATACTTCCATAGTGTATGGAGCATGTACATCTTTTAAGTATTTACCTATAGTGTGGTCAGTTTTAAACACCTGCAAAGAGAATGATGTATATATATAAGTAATAATATAAAAATAAGATTGATATATTTCATACTAACTAATGAGACTATATATAATACCTCATGTATGGTATCGATGTCCAATGCGGCATATTGGATAATCATATGCATAAATCACATCACATAGTATGTACATGCCCAACCGTTGTCTTGTCTAGTGCACTGTAAATTGAAACATGCAAAATATTAAAAAATACAACTAAGCAAAGTTCACATAAATAATATATACATTGGAGTCGGGAACTTACTTTCACGTTCTCCCAAATTATTGGCTGGTTCTTTATCCTGGGGACCTTTCCTCCAACCTTTTTGAATGCATCTAAACCCCTACATGTTAATGTAACACAATAAATTGCATAATTAAATAGTAATGTAATAACATATGTTAACGGATATACAAATGAAATATTTCTCAGCAGAATAATGGCATTCTCATTATGTGTCCAATTTAGTATTTAATGTACTCCCCACAGGATCTAGATAATAAACAGTGAACGTCCTGAGGAGAATAACTAGTAACTCCCAATGCCTACTGCTAGAGGTAAAAAAGTTAAAAATTAATAACTCAAAATCCACATCAGGAGAAGAGTGGGTCGCCATAGGTTGATTGGAAGCCTAAGATGCAGTAACTTTCTAAAAAAAGAATAGGTTACCTCTTCTTATGAAAGTCCCACTCTGGGTTTGTGTTGGGATGGCCCAAAGAATGCTTTGATGCCCACAAGATGAACGTGCCTTGTTTCCTCTGCTCATGCAGATACAATACATAAAGTGCAGCACGCACAAGTGCTTCAGATTCATATAACAACATGATATACTAACACATATATAGTGCATAATAACAACAGCGCCGAATTTACATTCAACACTAGCTTAGTACATATATAGTGGGACTAAGGTGACGAGTTAACAGGAGGATAAATAGATTTCACCACGAGTTAACATTGAAGAAGGTCTACTAACCTACACTGAGCTAAATAAGTTTATTAGTACTAGCCTAAGGCACAAGTACCGTTTGTCGGGACAATGTCGGTCATGGAAGCTTAGTGGCCACTAGCCAGTTGAACGTGTAGTGGCCACTAAGCTGATGGCCACTAAGATTCCACGACCGTCATTGTCCCGACGAATAGTACTTGTGCCTTAGGCTAGTACTGATAAACTTGTTTAGCTCAGTGTAGGTTAGTAGACCTTCTTCAATGTTAACTCGTGGTGAAATTTGTTTGTCCTCCTGTTAACTCGTCACCTTAGTCCCACTATATATGTACTAAGATAGTGTTGTATGTAAATTCGGCATTGTTGTTGTTATGCACTATATATGTGTTAGTCTATCATGTTGTTATATGAATCTGAAACACTTGTGCATGCTGCACTTTATGTATTGTATCTGTATCCTTCTTCTCTTCATTGTGGCTTCTTTTGCTGTTTCATGGCTTGATGCCTATATATCTATATAACCTTAGAGTGGGATGCTAGCTCGTTGAGCATCGTTGATAGCCTAGTTAGTTAGCACATTGATTTGGTTAGTAACACTAAAGGTTAATCTTGAATAGGTGAATACATAAAAACGTATAGAATTGGAATCAATCAAGAACCTATTCTCAGCATCGCGTATGTAATCTCAGGTGATATTGGTCCTATAGTTCCTTAGGACCCTCCCACAACGTTTAGCATTTGTATTAACTAGAAGATATTGAAACATCAAATCTGAAAATGATATTGATATTAAAAAAGCAAACATTTAGCTTCAAAAAAAAAATATAAACATGCATGCCTCTAAAATTGTGATCTTTTATCAATTAACAATCCTTCATTGTGATCTTCGCGCACATATAAGTCATCATTAGCTTCAATATTTTGTGGAGTTGGCAACCCAACTGAGAATGGACTGGAGTCATCATACTTATCATAGTACTCTTCTTCATCTATAGGATCTTCAATGAACTATCTTTTACCATGAAGAACAACCGACCATTTATCATTTACAGGATCATCGATATAGAATATTTGTTTCGCCTGTGATGCCAATATGAATGGTTCACCTTTCTCACCAATCTTTTCAAAGTTCACTAAAGTGAAACCCAATTCATCCACTATAACTCCTTTGTTGTTATCAACCCAATTACATTTAAAGAGCGGAATTATGAAATCTATGTAGTCAAACTCCCATATGTCTTCAATGACACCGTAATATGATATTTTAGCTTCACATGGACTCTTATCCTTTGCACTTGCAAAATACATAGTCGACGCTTGAAGAGTGACCCCACTGTTTTGGACGACACTCTTATCATCTTGGTGCTTTGTGTAATATGTGAACCCATTAATGTTAAACCCTTCATAAGACATAACATTCGGTTTTGGTTTAAAGGTGAGGCATTTGATAGTTTCTGTAATATCATTTGGTGTTTGAGATAGTTGATGTAAGACTTTATCTTCAAACCACTTAGTAAAAGTCTTATTATGCTCTCTAGCAAGCCACATTGAACTTGATCGAGGATGTTGTCTCTTGATGAAATTGGTATGTTCCTCGACATAAACACTCACTTCATCCATGTTGTGTAAAATATACAAGTGACCTTGTTCCAACTACTCATGGCTGATTACTTTCACCCGTGATCCCAAAATTCCTTTGCCCTCCTCAATATTCTTGTCATTAATAGGAGTGTTATTACCACTCAGAAAGTCATTGCAAAAATCCATAACCTTTCTTGCCACATAACCTTCAATAATACTCCCTTCAGGACAATAACAGTTGTGAACATCACCTTTAAAAATGCTCATGTATTGTTCAAATGGATACATCCAATGCAAGAAAACTGGTCCCAATATTTTCACTTCCCTAGTCAAGTGGACAACAAGATGTACCATGATATCAAAGAACGAAGGAGGGAAATACATCTCAAGCTGACATAGGGTAACAACCACTTCTCTTTGCAAATTATCGAGAGTATCAGGGTCAATAACTTTGCTGCATTGACTGTTGAAAAAGAAACAAAGTCTGGTGATTGCAAACCTTACATGCTTCGGCAATATAGATCGAATTGCCACAGGCAATATTTGTTGCATTAGAGTGTGACAATCATGAGATTTAAGACCTATCAACTTCAGATCTTTCATTGATACCAATCTACGAATGTTGGATGAGTAACCCTGTGGCACCTTAACATTTACCAAGCATTCACAAAAAGCTTTCTTGTCCTTTCTAGACAACGTGTAACAAGTGGGAGGTAAGTATGTTCTTTTATTACCCATTTCATGTAATTCTGTTAATTCTGACCTTATTCCCATTTCATGTAGGTCCAGTCTGGATTTTATCCCATCTTTAGTCTTACCTGGTATATTTAACAGAGTACCAATGACGCTATCACAGACATTTTTCTCAACGTGCATTACATCGATACAATGCCTGACTGTCAAAGAACTCCAATAAGGAAGATCCCAAAATATGGACTTCTTCTTGAATGAAGAATTGTCACTCCGTGTGGCCATACTACATTGTGATTTCTTACCAAATTCATTGACAATGTCTTTTGCTCTTTCATAAACAACATCCCTGGTATAGGTTTAGGTGCACTCTGTTCATCATTCCATCCATTGAATGTTTTGCGCTTCCTACGATACAGATGGAATTTTGAAAGAAACCTTTGATAACCAAGATATACAGTCTTGCCGCCATATTTTAGTCTTATTGAATCAGTGTTTTCTTCACATATAGGACACGCTTTAGATCCTTTGACACTATATCCAGACAAATTCCTATATGCTGGAAAGTCATTAATAGTGTAAAACAACATAGCATGCAAACGAAATGTCTCTCTTCCTGAAGCATCATAGGTCATCACACCTTCAGCCCAAAGTTTCTTTAAGTCATCAATCAGAGGTTCAAGATAAACAATGATATCATTTCCGGGTTGTTTAGGGCCCGATATCAACAACGACAGCATAACGTACTTATTTTTCATACACAGCCAGGGAGGAAGATTGTATATAACAAGCATGACTGGCCAAGTGCTATGTTGGCTGCTCAATGTCCCGTATAGATTCATCCCATCTGTACAAAGCCTAAGTCTTAGATTCCTATCTTCTTCACCAAATTTGGGGTACAATAGATCAATCTTCTTCCACTGTGGGGAATCAGACGCATGTCGTAGGATCCCGTCATTATTTTTCTTAACATCTGCATGCCACCTCAAATTCTTCACATCTTTCGAACTTGCAAACAAGCGTTGAAACTGTGATATTATAGGTAGATACCACATCACCTTGGCAGGAGAACCAATTTTGGACTCCCCCGAAGTCGTCAATTTATACTGTGACACACCACATTTTGGACAATCTTTCAAATCCACATAGTCCTTTTGAAATAATACACAATCATTCGAGCATGCGTGTCTCTTCTTGGCCTCCATTCCCATTGGGCACAACAATTTCTTTACCTGGTATGTTGAGATTGGCAGCTCGTTTCCTTCAGGAAGCATTTCTTTCAACAAAGACAACAATGAAGTGAAGCTTTTGTCGCTCCATCTATTGTTTGCTTTCAACTTATACAATCTCAACACAGTGCTAAGCTTCGTAAACTTAGCACAGCCTGTGTATAACGGTATCTTAACATCATGCACAATGTTTCTAAAGATAGGAGGTGGATCAGTGTGCTCTACCCTACAACTATCCAGCATCGCATCAATGATGTCTATTGGAACGGGTTCGTTCACATCTACATCATCAGAGGAAATTTCTTCTTCCAACCAAGCACTGCGATCGACATCCACTGGTTTTGAGTTTGAAATCTCTCCATGCCAGTGCCATTCTGTATAGCCTTGTACAATCCCATTGCACATGACATGACTTTTGATTTCGTCACCAGTGTTGACTTTCAAGTTGTTACCGCAATTCCTACATGGACAGTAGAACTTATCTCCAGGTTCTTTCCTATGTTCCTCGGAAAATCTAATAAACTGATCAAGACCAGATATAAACTCTGGGGTGCAGTGATTGTGAATGGACATCCATGATCTATCCATTCTATGATCAAAGAGAAAACAAGTATATATTAGGACAAGATTAGGGTCTATGGTTAACAAATACATGTGATGTCATTCTTATATATAATAAATGTGTACCACCTATCCCATCCTTGAACACCTAATCTCACTAGTAAGTGTATAATGTGTATTGGGTTTTCAAGAAAATTTTGGCAGCATTTCCCCGTTGTTCTCTAAGTACATATGTACTTAGAGAACAAACAGGGAAATGCTATCGAAATTTTCTCGAAAACCCAATACACATTATACACTTACATCCTAAGTGAGATTAGGTGTTCAAGAATAGTCCCAAACCAGGGACTATCCAAGATTTACTCCTAATGAGTAAATCTTGGACGGGTTTCTAGGCCAACAAACACAATAATAGATATGTACATGTTAGGGTTTCATCACAATTGATGTTAGGGTTTCATCACAATTGATGTTAGGGTTTCATCAATGTTAGGTTTAATCAAATCAAATCAAGTTTAAATCTTAAGTACATATGTACTAACATCAAAATTTACTGAATTAGGTCAAACATTAGGATTAGAAACACAAATATATGCAAGCAAAAGATTTGTTCATATCCTAGGATTTACATAAAGCATTACATAAAGATTTGTTCATATCCTTACCAACAGCAAGCACGGTCGTGGCTATGTTGGCCTACCACAGTCGTGCTGGACAGCACGGCCATGGTAGGCCAATACAGCCACGGCTGTGCTTACTGTTGGTAAGGATATGAACAAATCTTTATGTAATGCTTTATGTAAATCCTAGGATATGAACAAATCACAGCACGGTTGTGGTAGGCCAACACAGCCATGGTCGTGCTTACTGTTGGTAAGGAGCTAGTGAGAAGGAAGCAAAGTGGCTAGGGCTACTTGGAGCTAGCGTGGAGAAGAGCGGCGGGAAGCAGCGGCAGTAGTGGCAACAAGCAAGTGAAGAGAAGAGCAGAGCGGCGCTCGCAGTGGCACCAGGAGACGAGCAGAGCAGCAGAGAAGAGCAGAGCAGTAGTGGCGGTGAGCGGCGGCAGCAGCAGAAAGAGTATGTGGCGGCAGTGGCGGCGGCGAGTAGAGGCGCACCACCAGCAGCGGCGGCGAGCAGCAGCGGGGGTCGTCGGTGATTTTAGGCGAGAGCGGCGAGCACAGGAAAATTATCGGCAAAACATGAAGAAAGGGGGAAGAGCCGGGTGATCGGGTCTATTAAGTTGGTCAACATCGTCGGTTATCTACAAAACCGACGCCTATTACTCTTCAGCGTCAGTTGATAGTAAAAAACCGACGTCCAATTAGACAATCTTTGCCCTAAATTATTTGGCGGGAACCATTATCAACGTCAGTTATCAACGGATAACCGACACTAAAAGTGGAACTTTTCGAGCAAATTTTCATCTTAAATAGGCGTCAGTGAATAGTTAAAAAACCGACGTTGTATGTGACACAAATTTTTTTGCTTGAAAATTGGATTTCACGGGCGATTTTAGGCGTCGATTTGTTATACCCAGCCGACGCTGAATACAAAACGGTACCCATGTCTGGATGGTCTTCGAATATATACATTGGTTTTCCTAAATAACCAACGTCGAATAGTATAAGCTTTGGTTTACCTAAATAACCGACGCCCAGAAAAGCGACACTGAATGTTGTTTCTGTACTAGTGAAAGGTCTTATAGACCTTAGAGCCAGTATCAGTCTCATCCCGTCTACCATGTGGCAAGAGCTAGATCTTGGAGATTTGAAGCCTACAAAGATGGCCATTGAACTGGCTGATCATTCCATCAAATACCCCAAAGGTATCATGGAAGATGTGCTAGTGTAGACTGGTAAACTTTATATTTCTTGTGATTTTGTAGTGCTAGATATGGTAGAAGTTCCTTCCAACCCCATTTTTTTTGGGAGGCCTTTCCTGAGAATTGTTGGATGCCTAGTTGATGTTTGACTCACACTCCGAGTTGATGAAGAAGCCATGGAGTTTTTTGTATATGATGCTATGAAAGCACCCTCTCGTGTAGAAGAAATTTGTTTTATGCACTCTATTGATTATGTTGTACAAGAAGATCATGATGTTGCCAATTTGATATTGAACTACTGTGATGATGATGAAGGTATTAATAATGGATCTAAAAATTATGGGGTATTTTCTATTGCCCAATCAGATGCTATTGAAGAAGACACTCCACTTGTTGATGACAAAGCCAAATAAAATGCAGCCAGGAGAAAAGTGGAACTTAAAGCCCTTCCACCAGGGTTGAGGTATGCATTTCTTGATTCTGACTCTACTTCTCTTGTAATAATCAATAATGAGTTAACCAATGAATAAGAGAATAAATTGCTTGTCGAATTGTGTTTGCATAAAGACATCATTGGTTACTCTCTCGATGATTTGAAAGGCATTCATCCCTCCATTTGTATGCATAGAATAAATATGGAGGATGATGTTAAACCCACCATTGAACCACGTAGACATTTAAATCAAAATATGATTGAGGTGGTTAAAAAGGAAATCTTTAAATTGGTTGATGCCGATATCATTTATCATATAAGTGATAGCCCTTGGGTTAGTGCCATCCATGTGGTACCTAAGAAGGGGGGTGGAACTATCATCAAGGGAGACAATGATGAGTTGATTCAAACATGTATTGTCACAGGTTGGCATATGTGTATTGACTACCGGAGTTTAAACAAAGCGACCCGAAAGGATCATTTTCCGTTGTCGTTTATCGACTTAATGCTTAAACGCCTTGCAAAACATGCTTATTTATGTTACTTGGATGGGTATTTTGGGTTTTTCCAGATTCCTATCTACCCTCCTGACCAAGAGAAAGCCACCTTTACTTGCACATATGGAACTTATGCTTATCATCACATGCCCTTTGGTCTTTTCAATGCTCCTGCGACATTCCAACGATGCGTGATGGCTATTTTTTCTGATTTCATTGAAAACATAATGGAAATTTTTATGGATGATTTTAGCGTCTATGGAGATTCATTTGATCAATGTTTATGCAACCTGTCATTAGTCTTAGCCCACTATAAAGAGGTTAACCTAGTACTAAACTATGAGAAGTGTCATTTCATGGTACAATTCGGTGTAGTATTAGGCCATGTTGAATCTAATAAGGGTATTGAGGTTGACAGGGCCAAGGTGGAAGCTATTGAGAAGATGTCTACGCCTTCTTCAGCCAAAGTCATCTGTAGTTTCCTTGGTCATGCAGGATTTTATAGAAGATTTATTAAAGACTTCTCCAAAATCTCAAAACCATTATGTTCCTTACTTGCTAAGGATGCTGAATTTATATTCAATGATGACTGTCGTACAACCTTTACCAAGCTTAAGGAAGATCTTATTTCTGCACCAATAATATAACCACCGGACTGGAATGCCCCATTTGAACTGATGTGTGACAAAAGTGACTATGCATTGGGGGCAGTTCTAGGACAAAGGAAAGATAAGAAGCTTCATGCCATATACTATGCAAGCAAAACCCTAGCTAAAGCACAAATCAATCATACAACCACTGAGAAGAAGATGCTTGCTATAGTGTATGAGTTTGACAAGTTCTGACAGTATCTAGTAGGATCTAAGGTAATTATGTATACTAATCATGCTTCCATAAAGTATTTTCTCAACAAGAAGGATGCAAAACCTCGACTCATCTGTTGGATACTACTTCTACAAGAGTTTGATCTTGAAATCCAAGATAAGAAAGGGAACAGAGAATAATGTTGTTGATCATCTTTCTAGATTTACTACAGATGTTGGAGATTATCTGTCTATTGAGGATCACTTGCCTATTGAAAATTTTTATGCATCATCATCCACACGAGTTCCATGGTTTGCAGACATTGCAAACTTTCTTGCTACAGGACAGCTGCCTCCGGATTTGACATACCAGCAAAAGAAGAAGTTCTTCCATGACGTAATGTTCTACTATTGGGACGACCCCTTGTTGTTCAAACATGGGAGTGATGGACTTATTCGAAGGTGTGTCACTGAAGAAGAGATTGCTACCATTATTTCTGAATGTCATGCCTCTCCTTATAGAGGTCACTTTGGAGGATAGAAGACTGCAACAAAGATCCTACATGCCGGTTTCGATTGGACAATACTATTTAAAGATGTCAATTTGTTTGTCAAAGCTTGTGATAAATGCGAAATAACCAGAGGAATTTCTAGATGTGATGACATGCCTCTCAACTCTATCTTGGAGATTGAGGTATTTGACGTATGGGGAGTTGATTATATGGGACCATTCCCATCTTCTTGTGTCTATCAATACATTCTAGTTGTTTGTGAGTATGTCTCTAAGTGGGTTGAGGCTATCCCAACCCAAGCCCTAGATGCAAAATCTGTAGTAAAGCTATTTTAGAAAATCATCTTCCCTTAGTTTGGAGTTCCTAGAGATATAATCTCTTATGGAGGCACGCATTTTATTGAGAAATAATTCAACAACCTCCTATCTAAGTATGGAGTCACTCATAAAGTCTCTACGCCCTATCATCCTCAAACTTCCGGGCAAGTAGAGGTCTCCAACTGGCAGCTGAAAAGCATTCTAGAGAAGACAGTGTCTAGCTCAGGGAAAGATTGGGCATTGAAGATAGACGATGCCTTATGGGCATACTGGACAGCTTATAAAACCATCATAGGCACAACTCCTTTCAAGCTGATATACGGTAAATCTTGTCATCTTCTTCTAGAGCTAGAACACCGTGCACTATGGGCTATTAAGTTCTTAAATTTTGACATGAAGAAGGCTGGTGAAAAGCATCTATTACAGCTGCAAGAACTGGAAGAGATACGGCTTGATGCATATGAAAATGCAAAGCTCTACAAAGAAAGAACCAAGGTTTGGCATGACAAAAGAATTCAGAGGAAAGACTTCCAAAAAGGAGACAAGGTGTTGTTGTTCAACTCAAGACATAAGCTATTCCCTAGAAAACTAAAGTCAAAGTAGTCCAGCCCTTTTCTTGTATTGAAGATTTTTCCTTATGGAGTTGTTGAATTACAAGGCAAGGATGGAGCATTCAAAGTAAATGGGCAACATTGCAAGTTGTATGCCTCGGGCAACGAAGTTCATAAGGGAGCCTCTTGCTCCCTTCAAGATGCATGATTGACAATTGAAGAGTATCACTCTGGAATCTAAATGGAGGACTTCATGGGAGTTGAACCCACATTAGGATAGATTTATTTTCTAGTCATTTGAGTCAAAAACACTCTTTAGTTTCATAAATAAGCTTGTCATGGATGAATGCAATAATTTAAGCAATTCTATTGCCATATCTGTTATTAATTATGTGCTAACAAAAAGTTGTTTTCTGCAGAAACTACAGAAGACATGACATATCTTATTTAAGGCATGATGTGTCTCTACTTCCTAAAATATAGCAGGCAAGTTAAATCTCTAGGTACATGACATGTCTTTATTTGTACACACTGTGTCACTGATCAGCAGATACAAAGTTCTCCTCGATTTGGAAAAGTACACGACGTGTTCTAATTTAGACATGACATGTTCCCAAGAAGAAAGCGGAGGTATGAGAAATCTGGAATACAAACACGACGTGTCTTTATTTAAACATGTCGTGTCCCCAAGCAGAAAAGATATATCAAGTTTTCTGGAAAAGTACACGACGTGTCTTTATTTGAACATGTCGTGTAGTTATCAATGAAAATGAGCATTTTGAATTTCTAATATGTCACACCTCGTGTACTTTATGAAACACAGTGTGTCTTTTATTATAGAAAAGGAGTTCTGGAAAAACACATGTCGTGTCTTTTGACGAAAATGTAGATTCTTGACCTAGCGCATGCCACCCCTCTCACTCACACTCTCATTTGAGTCGTGTGAGACTCTAGAGCTACCGTGTGCCCTAGACATTTGCCTCCTAGTTGTTGTATGCCCTAGAACACCCACCCTCCGTCGTGTTGTGTCTTCCTCGAGCCACAGCCACCGCCGTGTTCCTTGCTCACAATGTGTCTTCTTCAAGCTCGAGCATATCTAGTCACCGTCGTCGAGTTCCTTAACACAACGGGCTACTCTTCTTCAAGCTCACGTTGTCTCCCCCAAAGAACCAGATTTAGCCGTCGCCATCGAGTTCCTCTAGATCTCATCGTCATCTTCTACCTCAAGCTACAGCTCACGCCGCCATTATCATCTCCGACAATGACGTAACCAAAGGATCTGTCGTCCTCCTCTCCAAGTGCCTTCTCGATGCCAAGAAGAAGCATAGGAGATCTATCCAACCACTGTCACCATCACCAAGTGAACATCCAAGTGCCACCATCATCCTCCTCAAATTTTCCCCCAAATAGTAGCCATTGCCATCTTTAGATTTCCGCAGAACTCCAGACACACGTGTCTAGTTGTGCACACGTCGTGTGCAACACAATTTCAGTCGAACTTCTATCTCAGACACACGATGTGTCTGTCCTAGCACACGATGTTTGTTAGTCTATCAGCGACACAAATGGCTCCATTCAAGCATACTAGCAACCGCAAGCACAATGTCAGTTCCTCCCAAGCATCAGGGTATATCTCAACTACTCAATTTTGGGTCACCCCTGAAGAAGACCCGGCATACTAGTTCCTGATTGCAAGGGGAGTTCTTCCATCTCAGTTTGCTTTCCAGCAGACGATGACAACTTTGGGATTCAAGGATGAAGTCATCATGTGCTTACAAGACTTGGGGTTGAGCTACATCTGCCTTATGGTATCCAATACTTATCCCCGCCTAGTGTATGAGTTTTTGACCACACTCACCATTGAGTAAGACCCACAGAAGAAGCTAGATCCCTATGGTATTATCCATTTTAGGCTTTTGGGTCATGCTTTCAAGCTCACATTTAGGCATTTTTGTGAGTTGTTGGAGTGTCGTTACGATGGAGCGATTAATTACCCGCCTGTTTTTCATAGCGACGAGTTTTGGTTTGAGATTTCCGATGAGGAACATCATGAATCCAGGAAATCCAGAGTGTTTGCTATCCACAACCCTATCTTCCTATATATCCATCGCCTTCTTAGTACCATGGTTCTTTCCAAGAAGGAAACCTAAGGGGTTGTTAGGAAGCATGATCTTTTCTTCTTATGGGGGATGATGTATGAGCATCCAATTAATGTTGCTTTCTATATTCTTCAACGTTTCTTGGACATTAATATGGTGAAGAAGAGGGATGTTGGTGACATCATGTGTGGTGGGTTAATTACTCTGATAGCACAGAAACTTGAGGTTGATTTGACAGGGGTTGAGGCTGCACCAAGTACAAACCTGGTAGATATTCAGTATCTTCTCTCTGTAGGGTTGATCACAAAAATTCCCAACTGTGACAACAAGTTCCGGCAATTCTTCGATGATGATCAGTACATTAACATTCCAGATCCTAAGCACATCACTTTGGAGAACAAGGACAACTGGAAGGTCGTGTTGAACACTGATGAAGAGGTAGAGGAAGCTAGAGTTACTGATGATACCAGGGCGCCTCCTTCTGCTCCTTCTGCTACTTCTGCTCCACCACCTCCCTCCATCAGCACTCAGACGGAGTACTCCTAGGCGATGCCTGATGTTAGGCATATGTACAGATATGTGTAGCAGTGGTTTGATCACATCAACAGTTTCCTGGATCAGATGGGCACGTAGTATACTGTGATGTACAGCAGGGTCCACCGCATGGATTCGTGGCACATCTCATAGGGCCACTACTCCATCCCGCAACCGTATCAGCCACCACCATCGTAGCTTCCTGAGTCTGCCCCGCAGCCCACTCCGATGGATGTTCCAGAAGATGATCTTGTTAGCTAGTTCTTTCAGACTGACCACGGGGGTGCTGGCCTCTCTTATTGATTTCCACCCATGACAGGTATCTGGTTGTTACCTCCATGAGTTTGATTGATGCAGTGAGGACACTACATATTTCAAGCTTAGGGGGTGCAATCGACCCGTAATGTAGTTTTTGTTTCTTTTGCTTTTGTCATTTGCTTTGGTCATTTTCTTTTGTAGGTCACGTCAGTCTTTTATTTTAGTCTTTTATTTCATCATGTTTCATGTTCTGTATTTCCCTTCATGGCAATTTTAATATGAGATGAGGCTATTGCAATGGAATGAACTTGTGTACCTTGTATGCTTGAACCATCTTGTACCTTGTACTTCTTTTTGCCATATGAAAGAATTAGTAAAGAACATGCATGAATCAAATGGAAAATGAAATTTCCCATGTACATGATCTTGGTTTGTAATTTTAGCCTGAACTCTCAATTTTCACATCTTTGATTGCTCAATACATGTAACGGTCAAAAAAATTAGCAAATAAATCAACTCTACAACACTATTTAGAATACGGGATACTCTTCCAAACCTTTAGTGCATATACAATCAATTTTTCAGTGAAAATTTTGAAAAATAATGAATGGAATCTTGCTAATTTAACCTTCTAGTTGACTCTCTTGTATGGTGCAAAAATTTCCTTTATCCTTTTCTCACTTTACCCAATAAAAGATAGCAAACAAGCCACATATCATGCTATCTTAGTGTGAGTCTGATCTGAAAATGATGGTTAGGTGGTATGAAAATCAAAAGAGGGTAAAAATAACACCCCAACCAGCACTCCATGTGCGTGTAAACCTAAATTAGCAGTCGAGTGCCGGAATCCCAAAAATATATTTTCATATCTTTTTGAGAAGAGATCTCAATTGAGATTATTAAAGTTAGCTAAGATTTCATCATTTACATCCATAATAGATGAAAATTTTGTGTTGTACATCCACTACGTATTTGGCTTGATTATCCAAATCCTGTTTAGTGTTGTCTATTTGATTGTTTCGCTTAATGTGTGACCACTTTTGCTAAACTAAAACTTCTCCATCTTGGATGTTTAAATTTAGATGATAGCTATGAAAATAAACCTAATGTACATGGTTGATTGAGTTTATTGCATATCTTCATTTCATTTAATCCATGCATGAGCTTGAATATTCCTTCATTTGTGTGGATATGCTCTTTTTGCTTGAGGACAAGAAATGGTTCAAGCTTAGGGGGATTTGTTGTGTGGTTTCCACATCAACTTTTCACATCATTTCACACACAAATTATGTTCATTTTTTTCTCATTTAGCTCTATTCATATCTTTCTTGCCACCTTTTTGTTATTTTGCTTATCGCATGATGTGTATTGCAGATTTGCATCATAAGGATCAAATTGGAGATAGCCAAACTCAAATTCATCATTATCATGACTTCTCCACGCCTTGCAGACGTTTAGAATTTCAATTCTACTGAAACAGCAATGCACATGATGTGTCTTATTTAAGACACAGCGTGTGCATTTCCAGACGGCCTATTACTTTAGATGATGAAGAAAAGTACATAGTGTAACCATGAAAGACACGATGTGTACCTGGGAATTCAGAACTGAGCTTTTCCTTTCTGGTAAAGTACACGGTGTGTATTAATTCAGACAGGCAGTGTGCTTTACACTCAGAATAACTACCAGAGATAGGACACACCATGTCCATAGAAAGACACGTCGTGTGCCTATCAGTTTTAGCAATTTTCAAATACAATTCCTTTCATTTTAAAAGATGAAACCACTCTATGGAGTAGTTATCTTTGGTCATATTTCGAAACAATTTTCGTCCAAGAGAAAGTCTAGAGCAAGGAGGGAGATTTTGGGGGTGGAAGAAGGTAGTTTCATGTAAAAGAACCCCATTCTTCTTCTTTTCTTCTCCAATCTTCTTCTCCAAGGTGCAGTAGAGCTTCTCCACTCAATAAAGCTTCTTGGGAGAGAGTTTTGTCCATTTTGGAGCAGCTTTAGGAGTGAAATGTCATCCTCAAGCCAGAATTCTACTCCTCTTGGGTTACATCTTGGGTTTTCTTAGCTTTTCCTTCTCTAAATCATGTTAAACTCTAAAATTTATGTGCATTTTCTATTGTACACCATTATGGACGAGTAGTTTCCTTTTCTTGGACATGGGAGAGTAGATCCCATGTCATAGCATGTATGGAACATGATAATTTCATACTAAATGTTATGTTTCTTATTTTTCCACCTTGTGAGTACCAGTTTCTTCTTTTCAACATGTATGGTTGGCCACCTTATGTGTATGTTTTATGCTCTTTTGCTTGATCTGAGAAGATAGGTAGGAGAGTAAGGAGGTACTCTCTTGGAAACTCCTTCTTTACTATGAGAGTGGAAATTATGGAGTTGAGGAGTAGTTTTGTGATCCAAAATGAAATTCATACATGGGAATGTTGAATTGAGTTAGGATCGTTGTACTTGCACCAAGAGGTGAAGTGCAACATACAACTCTCCATTAAAACAAGTGCTTAGTATGTTTAAATTTCGTCCTCCTATTCTATGCTATGATATGTAGGTGAAATCCTAAGTCCAAGATACTTCCATATCTGAATTTTAATCTCTTTTAGTAATCCATTTACTATTTGCTTAATTATGAAACTTTTAGATTAATCTACCAATTCACCTTTAAAATGGTATAGATTGTTGAACCTTAGCACTGCTGCATTTAATTGATTGCTAAAGCTCCTCGTGTTCAATCTCGACTATGACTACTTTTGTATACTTGTAGAATTTGGTTAGTTGAGTAAAATATCTTTCTTAAGATTGAAACTCATTAGTATAATAAACCAACAGTACACTTAGGACTTTGGGGGTGTTCTTGATGTGTTTTGTTGTATATGTTATCGATACGAGGTTTTTAGCCTGTGAGCCATGGTTGTACATATATGGCATGTGTATGTATATTTGGAATAAATATCTCATGTAACAGGTTGATGACAGGAATGATGATGCACAATGATGTAAGCACCTTGTGATATTGATATGTAATGCATGTGACAGGCTTGTGGGTTTATATGTGATAAGTTTTTGGCTTATGGTGCTTTTGAGAAATTGGTTTTAATTTCTTGTATTTTCTGGTGATCTATATGTTTAGTTCTAATTCCATGTTTGGTTTTGAGTAATCTCATTTGTGGCGTGTTAGGGCATCATAATGACCTCAATCGAAATTGATAATTTGACTTTAGTTTCAAAATTTTGACAATAAGATTTGACAATACAAGTGTATGTGTCCTTCTCTGATAAGAGAAGATATGTGGGGATAATATGTGAATCGACGGGAGCCTCGAACTCTTCTACAAAAGGGGACCCCTAGTGTTAGGACTAGTTATAAGCTTAACTCCAGGAGAGAGTGATACCTAGAGGGAGTTAGGAACCTAGACTCCAAGACATGAAGAATTACAAGAAATATTTGTATGGTATGTCCTAAACTAGACTACCCTGAGTGAATGAGTTGAGTTACTACATGCATGATCCCTAGAGTCTTGTTGTACCTAGAATGTCCCAAGAAGGAACAAACCCTAGATATGGAGAAAGATGATGCTTGCATATACGTGTATATGATACAATTACCTATCATCTAGGTGAGGGAGAGGGAGTCTGAAGATCCCAGAGAGGTAAGGAATGGTAATATGTTGTGAAGCCTCATACCCAAGTTGGTAGCCCCTATGTAGGTCCCTAAGGGTTGTTTGTATGAAAGAGAGAGAGAGAGTTGGATAAGGATATTTCATGAGTAGGGATCTAAGGAGAGAATGATATATCATGTTTTGAGTGGCTAGGACATGTAGCATGGATGACCACTGCTAAAGAGGTAAACCTGAAGTCTCTACACAAAGGAGGGGTGGTATCTAGTGCATATAAGGCTCATAGAGTTGAGTGGACTCATCGGGATTGAGCTTGACACCTCCCTCAAGCATTGGGTTAAGGGAACCCCACTAGGATTTCGATATCTTCTGATGAGCCCCTCATACAAGTTGGTTTAGTACCACCATATTAATGAGGAGTTTCCTAGTGGTTCTAATACATATTGATAGTGATCCATTTCTTGAATGGAAACTCACATGGTATAATAATATAGTTCCCAGGTAAGAAATGCATGGATGGAATAGTAGGAAATATACCTAAAGAATATGTTATCATGTAATGATATGAACTTTAGATTCAACTCTGTCATGGTGATCTTGGTATTACCAAGTATTAGTTCTATCTTGTCCTGGGATGGGACCCCTCCTAAAAGGGTAAGTTCACAAAGTATTTTAAGAACTAAGGTGACATTAAAGGTCACTTAAAAACCTAAAGATTAACTACATGAAGCATAAAAGCACATATGTGAGTATGATTCCTGAACCCACATATACCATCTCTAAGGGAAGTGAAGAGAAGTCTACATAAGTGATCGATAGAATGCGACCAGGCCCATATGGGAAGGTTTCCATGAGTCCAATGAACAGACATAAAGAAAACGTGAGTGCCCTAAGAGATGAAGGAAATTTGGGTGAGGATTCTAAAGGATATGATGTGGCTGGATTTTAGCAGAGGAACCACAAGAAAAATGTGTGATGAAATAAAATAAAGTTATGATAGGACCCAAAGTCAATCCTAAGGTCAGGTAAGGATGAGATTGATGGGAGTAGGAGTTGATTGTTCCCTTCATGCACAAGACCATATGGTCAGAAGGTAACAACTATGCTTGCCTAAGGTCCATGAGTGAGGAAATTGGCCACCTTCATGAGTTCATGGGTCCCAAGGGGTAAATGTTAGAGGCACTCCCTAGATGCATGAGGGTGAGATCACCCCAAAAGTACCCACACCCTAGAGACCTTGAGGGAATGACTAAGGGTTATAAATAGGATTTATGATAAGACTCAAAGGTTATTAGAAGAGTTTTTTTCCCTATATGTGTACATGGAATTAAGGGAATGGTGGTATTCATGGTTTGGATTCATGTGCAGAATGATTCGACCTAGATTTGAAAATTAAGATGGTAATATGTAATGCACCATCTCTACTCTTGGAATGGGATGAAATATGTATTTGGACTGCATCCAAATGCTTATTTCATCTTATTATGAGTGTGGGAGTTGAGATAGACACATGCCATATTAGAAATTGAAATGATATGAGGAATAAACACTTAAGTTGAAACCCTTTTTGGATAACCAAGAATTTGAGGTATTACGATACCCTTAAGAGAGAATATTGAATGAATGGTTTGGAAACCTAGGTGAAAAAGGTAGTCGCCAAATCAAAATTTCAAATGAGGATATATATATATAAAGTAGAAATTTGAATTCTATAGGTATAAGATTGAATCTAATGATCAAAATGATGGATGCAAGAGTTGAAGTACCAAATAAAGGTAAATCAAGCCTGACTTGTTGACCAAGCTTGTAACATCCCAATTAGATGGTGCAGAGTTAGTTAAGATGAAGGGTTAGACGTAGAAACCTTAGACACATACCTTTATGGGTGTCAATGGTGGAATCTGATATGAAATTTGTATTTGGGTTCCTGGGATTCACCCTTAAGGAATTAGAAGTTTATTAGTTCAAGTTTACCGTGCACCCTGGCATCACAAAGATGTTTAAAGACTTACACTGATTTTTTGGTAGCCGAGAATTAGTAGAGACATAACAACATATGTAAATAGTTTCCTCACGTGCCAGATGGTGAAGGATGAACACCAACAACCTGGTGGGGTTACTACAACAAATTTAGATTCGTAAGAGGAAATGGAACCAGAACACTTCAAATTTCGTAGTGGGTCTCACCATGACACAGAAAGGTCATGATGCATTATGGGTTGTGGTGGACTACCTAACCAAGTCATCACTTCTTTACCTTAGAGATTACTACTAAGGTGACAGACCTAGCTGAACTATATGTGTTTTGAGCTCAATTATGTGTTCCTAATTTCACTTCATAGTTATGGAAGCAAGTGCATGAAGAACTCAGTACAAGGTTGAAATTCAAAATACCCTATCACCCCAGACTAATGGACAGTCAGAGAGAATGGTTTAGACCTCAAAGGACATGCTGAGAGCATGTGTGCTCGATTGGGGTGGATCATGAGAGAATTACTTTCCCTTAGCTGAGATTGCCTATAGTAATAGCTACCAATCCAGTATCGAGATGCCTCCATATGAATCACTTTATGGGAGGTCATGTAGGTCATCACTTCATTAGGATGATGTCAGTGATAGGACTTTTCTAAGGTTAGAGGAACTACAGTTATATGATGACAAGTTTGCTTTGATCGAGAAGGGGAAGAAGAGAGTTTAGGATTGACAAAGGTCATATGTTGATGCAAAGTGGACAAATTTGTACTAACTGTAGGTGATTATTGGTTTATGAAAATCTGACCCCTCCGAGCTATATCTAAGAATGAAGGAAAGTTGAGTTCCCGATATGTGGAGTTGTTTGAGACTCTAGAACGGATTGATGAAGCTACTTATCATTAACCTTACCCTCCATAATATAGTGTGAAGCATGATGTGTTCATTGTGTCCAATCTAAAGCTCTATGTGAAGGATTCAATCCATGTGTTGAGCATTGAGCCTATTGAACTCTAAGGGAGGTTGACATACCCTAAGCCACCTATGAGGGTACTGGATACCAAGGTGAGAGAGCTCAGGAACAAATGATAGAGATGGTAAAGGTTCTTTGGATGCACCATGGAGAGGATGAAGCCACATGGGAGCTAAAGATGTACATGGAAAAGTACCATTCTGACACATGGTAGCTAAAGATGGACATGGAAAAGTCCCATTATAATTTCACTACTACATGTTTGGCCAATAACTTCGTTGTCAAAAGAGTCACTTACATTAGCAAAACCGACCTAATAAGCTATTACATCATTCTTTTTAAAAAAATCAAAGCAACAAGTCATTAGGAAAAAATTTAGGTACCGGTTGAGGTACAAGGTCGGTTATATTAAAGATAATTGATGCTATAAAATACTCATGAAATCAAAAGTTTGCTCACACGCATAAACATAGCATCAGTTTTATCAGAAAACTAACGCAACATGTTTCCCACGGTGGAAATTGGCTCCATTTTTTCCTTCGTGTGTCCATAAGTGTCGAGTTATAGGGTCAATTTTTTCAAATAACCGACCTAGAAGTGTACAAGAAAACTCGGGTACCGCTTACCTCTGTCGGGTCAGTTTTTTCCTCCAAACCAACCTAGTAGGTTCAATTTTGCAAGACTTCTTGGTTCGGTTTTCCCAAATAACCGACCTTGTAGGTGGTTCGGCAACCATGACCTCTAGGGTCGATTTTTCACTTAAAAGTGACCTTATAGCTGGTTTGTTTGGGGAGTACATCTCTATTGGGTCGGTTTTTAGCCAATAACCATCCCTATAGGTCGGGTTGTTTGTTCGGAGAGTGCATCTCTATTGGGTCAGTTTTTAGCCAAAAACCATCCCTATAGGTTGGGTGTTCAGAGAGTGCTTATCTGTTGAGTCGGTTTTTAGCCAAAAACTGTCCCTAGAGGTCAGTCTCTGGTTAAAGGCTTCACAAGACTCTCTCGCTAGCTGTCCAGGGTTCTTTGTTTTAGGTTTATATCGAGCGCTCTCCTTTCCTTCGACGACGATGATGATGCCATCTTCGTGCCACTGTCCAAGGTTTTGCGACCACGATGTTGTTGTCCAAGGTGTTGTTGTCCATCTCCTTTCCTTCGCCTCCCCGACCACCATCTCTAATGATGTCCAAGGGTTCACGATGACCACCATCTCTGACGCTTCTCCCTGACCACCATCTCCGATGCTATCAAGGTTGCCTCCCCGACCACCATCTCTGTCGCCAAACTCGTAGACCTAATTTCCACTACAAGGGTTGACTCTCCGTGTCAGATCTTCTCCCGCGCAAGCTTCCACACCACCTTCAATCTCTGCCGTTGACGTCTACCACCGCGAGCTCTCCCACGCTGGTTCTTCTCTCACGCAAGCTCCCCCCACATCCTTCGATCGTCATCGTCGATCTTCGCTGGTTAGCTGCCCTTAAACTCACCGGAGATAGAGAGACTGAAAGCGCTCCTGGTACCGGTAGTGATATATTGAACCCTTGCCTCTTCAACTGTAGGTCTTTGACTGATTAGTAGGGAAATCCAACAACCAGTCATCCTCTTGCTCGTAGAAGCTTCGGCGCTCAATGGTCATCCTCTTACTCTTTGCCACCTGTGTGCCTTCCGCTGCCCACGATATTCTCTCATTTTCGTCTCGGCGGCTCAAGTCAGTTATATTTTTTTCCATTTTATTTGACTAGTAACCAACCAATAATAAAAACATGTATTCTTTCATATTTATATTTTATTATCAGTCACATATGTAATCATTGTATACATTCTAGAAATATGAGGATAGACATTGTGTAGTCCCGGATTGACAATCTAGGGTTTATAGATGAGATCATTAATGATGATGGTTAACTTAATATAGAAATATGACAATAAATGTACATTTATATATTAACTTCGAAACTCGTTCAAAATTTACTCATTAGGAGTAAATTTTGGATAGTCCCCAGTCTGGGACTATTTTTGGATATTTAATCTCACTTAGGATGTAAGTGTATTTGTATGTTTAGTTTTGAAGAAAATTTTAGTAGTATTTCCTCATTTGTTCTCTAGGTACATATGTGAATGGTTATTTGCCATTTACATCGATGTACTTGGAGAACTTAGGGGAAATGTTGCTGAAATTTTCTTGAAAATTAAGCATACATTATACAGTTACCAGTGACATTAAATATTCAAAAATGAGATAGGTGGTACACTATTATTGTCAAAGGAGCATCACATGACATTTAGACTATAGATCAGGTAATAAAGAATAACATCATAAATTTACAAGTGAGTTGTAGTCATTTTATAAAATATTAGAATGGACATTTTCTGTTGCAGATCTTTACAACTCAGCCTTACACACCTGAGGATTTAAATGAATTTTGAGAAGAGTGGTCAGATGCTTTTCTAAATGAAGTCACTATGGCATTGGATTGAATGCATATGTTAGCTTCATTTATGTATGTAGTTTTGAAACTCTTTCAAGTTTACTTTTGTATATGACATGAATTTTAATATCATCTCAGACTTGAAATCTATCCCTTTTGTGAATTTTATGATGTGCTATGTGTATGAATATGTCTCAACTGAATATGTGAACTATTTTGTGATGAATGTGTGTGTTTTGTAAATTGATAATCAATTCAAAAAGTATTGGACATACAAGCTAGAAAATGGCTTTGGAATGAATTTATGGCTTGCATCATTGCATTTGCAAGTCTACTTATTATTACAGGTTTTGATCTTTGTAAAGAAGATTTCTATTCTGCAGGTGTTTGTTCTGAAGATTTCTGTTCTGCATATTTTTTCTTTAAAAAAATGTAAACTACAGGGTTAGTTTTTAAAAATAACCGACCTTATAGACCTACTGGGTCATTTTTTTGAATAACCGACCTTGCAATCTCAATGTCGGTTTATTTAGGTCTTTGTACCACTCTTGGGTCGGTTTTTTACATATAATCGACCTTATAGACCTCTAGGGTCGGTTTTTTCAAATATAATCGACCTTATAGCCTCTTTTGGGTCAGTTTTTTACATATAACGTACGTTATAGACCTCTAGCGTCATTTTTTTAATATAACCGACCTTACAGCCTCAGGGATCAGCAGCTCATTTTTTGTACCTCTCTTGGATCGGTTTTTTACATATAACCGACCTTATAGACCTCTAGGGTCATATTTTTTAAATATAAATGACCTTACAGCCTCAGGGGTCAGTTTCTTTAGGTCTTTGTACCTCTCTTGGGTTGTTTTTGTTACATATAATAGATCTTATAGACCTCTAGGTTCGATTTTTTTAAATATAACCGACCTTACAACGTCTAGGGTTAGCAGGTCAGCTTTTGTACCAATCATGGGTCAGTTTTGTTAATATAACTGACCTTATAGACCTCTAGGGTCGGTTTTTTATATATAACTGACCTTACAGCCTCTGGGGTCAGTAGGTCAGTTTTTGTACCTCTCTTGGGTTGACTTTGTTTTGATATAAGTGATGCAGCAGTGTAAATATTGCCTCAGGTTTTTATTTGTGCCAACCTAACGCTACTATCTAAGGTCAGTTTTCTTTGGTTAAAAAAATCGACCCTATTGAGAAATTTCTATACTGACGACCACTTAGATGTCGGTTAAAATATGATGCTATAGACTTAAAAAAACTGACCCTATAGACCATTACTGAACTAGTGTTTGTTTGTATGATTAGTTGAATTTTGAGGACATAATTCCAATAAGAGGGGAAGGACGTTATAACCTAGTTTTTTTGATGTATTTATATAATTGAAATGCAATTATTTGAATAAATGGGACATATTAGAAATTTATGAGATTTGTTTTGAAAGTATGATTTTCCTTTGCAAAGTTCCCTTTGTGGTGAATTTTGTGGTTTCTACTATTTTTATTAATCCAATAAGGGATATAAGGGAAAAGGGAGAGAAGAAAATCCCATAATGAGAAAAAGGTAAAAGAATAATAGATAATAAGTGTTATTCTTGTGAGAATCATGTAGAATTCTCTAGAAAGTGGCATAGATGACCACTAATGGTTGGATTTCAGTTTCACATGGTTGCCAATAAGAAAAGTAATCAAAATCAAGAAAATAGAAAAGATAAGAAAGATAAAAGGATTGAATTAATGCTTAATGTATGACTTATAAGAGGAATACTTGGATGTTAAGAAAAGCACCTTTTCTTTTTGAGTTTTGGTCTCAAGCTCTACCCACAATTAGATAAGTCATAATAGACTTTCCCTTAAAATATTTCGGAGAAAAAGGATTAAGGATGAGAGAGTTATGACTTAAATGGTTTTTCCTAAAGTGAGGAGGATAAGGAAATATATGTATTAAATCTCACAACTTTTGGATTGGAATAATTGGGCTTGCCCCTTTTTGATGCGTGAGGATTCCTGGCCATCGATCTTCAGATTGACGATGGACGACTTGCCTTCTACCTCTAGACCTGAAAAGGAAGGCTAGATACAATTTTCTTTTTAACCCCTCTGAGATCTCTCTCTCTCCACAAATCAAAATCAGTTCTGAAAATGAATCCATTATATTGGGGAGGCGAGACCGAACTACCCCATCCCATGTTTGAGCCATTTTCTTGTGGGAATGGGATTTGCCAATTTCCCTGTCGAGTTTGAACTCCATTAAAGATTGGGGATAATCCCTCTGCGCATCCCCGCCTATAAAAGGATCCAGAGTATCGTCGTGAGATGAGGGAGCATAATTCTAAGACTCAAATCGCTTGAGAGACACGGCGGTATCCTTGAGTTCTTCCATTTTGTTCACTACACGCTACCAAGGAACTGGATCCTCCCATCTTCCTATACTCGCTTATTTCGGCCAATCCAAGGGTACCATACCACTCAGGGAGAATCGATGTACGAGGTTACCCCACTAAGCAAGTCTGCGATGGCCCAGAGTCAAATCTGGGGTTGACTCACCTCAACGCCTGCTTCGGCCCCGTTGGGAGGAGGGTGACAACCAAGTGTGAAATAACCATCCTAGCCCCGAAGGCGACACAACAAGGAAAGGGCAGACTTGTCTGTTAACCATGTTATCTGCCACCACCTTGCTGGAATGAGTCAGTATGTGGCGGCATGCTACTGGCCTACCCAATCCATGTGGATATAAGGTAAAAAAAACCTTGGCTGACATGGCATTTTCTGATAGGCCCAAAATGATTTGTTTTGTAAAAATTATAATAAATTGTAGGATTGACCAATACTAATAAGTAATATATGAATGTTACTCAAAAAAATACAAGGAATGCAATAAAAATATAATTAAGATCTAGATCTAACTCTAGTGAAAAAAGTACCCAAAGTTGCCATCTTTAATGTGGTTAATGCATTAGAACCCTAATTTCTAAGTTTTGTTGATCCTAATATGTTCAATTGACTTTAATAATCAAAGATTGACCCTTTTTTAGTAAAAAGGATTACTTGGATCTAGTTTGAGATTATTAACTCATTAATTGATGAATTAGGATTTTCTTGAGATTAAAGGTGCAATTCATGATAAGATTAGGGTTTGTGGACCCAAAGTCATGAAAATTGGTACTTAGGATTTAGGAAGTCAAAACTTTAATGAAACCCTAACTTGAGACCCAAGTCAGTCTTAGTGATGAATTTGGATAGAATAATGATACATGGGTGTTATGCTTTAACTTTCAGGATAATTGCTTGGTTGCTTGTTTGTTTATTCATAATTGCTCTTGCTTGGACATTAAGTACACCTGATCAAGGTATGTGGTTACGCCTATGACTAACTGTATTAGTTTCACAACATTTTTATGAGATTTTCATGATTTCTTGAGATTAAATGCGTGCATGTTTATTTAATTTGTGCTTGTCTATAAAGTCATCATGGCTATCACAGTTTATGCTTATAACTTATTGGAACCCCACATACCAACTCTAGAGGTTTTGAAAATGGAAAGAAATAAAAAATCATGGTGATGACTAAAGACCAGGCCTAGATTGGGAGGGTCAGACCAGGCCTAGATTGGGAGGATCATACCATGCCCTAGATTGGGAAGGTCATATGAGGTCAAGCCCCAGATTGGGAAGACCAACATGGCACCTAGCTCCATATTAAGAGGTGGCCAACATGGCACCTAGCTCCATATTGAGAGGTGGCCTAAAGTCTGATGTAGGGACAAAATCCTAAGAAAGGGTATCCTAGAGGTTGAGTAAAAATGGGTTGAGAAGTTATAAAGAAAATAATAATTTTGATTCTATAACAATGATTGTTGTGGTTATGTTGTTACAACTAGATGCGAATATTTTATTTCTCCCACATACCAATATAACTTGTTATACTAACCAAGTTTTTATTTGTCGGCATTTTAGGATAATCTGCTATTCTGCAAGTATTATGAAAATAGATATTCAGAAAAAGAAGGCACAAAATGAAGAGACATTAATGTAATCATGGAGGTTATAGATAGTTAGCATTTATTTTCATGTTGTAACTTTAGATATCCAGATCATGTAATTTCCTTAGTGGAAGATGTAATATCAGTCTTGTACCAAACTCCATTTGATTAGTGAAATTTATTTTTGGTTAATTTCTAAACCTTCAGTCATGTAATGAAGGTAATGGCTCTTGCCCTCTCGGTTCTCCTGAATAGGGGATAATAGGGGGAGGGGTCATTACATTTTAGGTTGAGTAATAAGATGGTTGAATCTTCATTTATGGTCCATTGACCCCATTTGTGATGCCATAGATGTTCTCATCCCTTTTGGTACATAATTGTTATTTGGATTGAACTTATAACTTGTCGATTCAATTATACATATGTAATTTGACTAGTCATATTTTTAAATATATACACCATGTTTTAGACACTAATTCATGTTTTCATGCCAAGCACTGGGTTTATTCACCCTACCACATGTTACAAATTTTAGACATTGGTTTCATTATTGATGTCAGACACTGAGGTTTTCATTTCCTACCATACACTAAGATATTATCTCTCATGTTGTCCTATATTTTATTTGACACTGAGGGTTTATTCCTCCTACCCCTGGTATGAAATATATGAGTTCCAATCCTACTTTTTTAGGTTATGGTAGTCATTATTTATATTCACACTATAAATTTCTTTATCATCATATGTTTATGCAAATGTTCAAAATGGCAATAATATCCTTAAATTTGTTTCTTTGACAT
Organism: Alisma plantago-aquatica; assembly: GCA_963693085.1. Taxonomy (NCBI): domain Eukaryota; kingdom Viridiplantae; phylum Streptophyta; class Magnoliopsida; order Alismatales; family Alismataceae; genus Alisma; species Alisma plantago-aquatica. The sequence continues at coordinate 1,983,200,977 of OY856409.1, forward strand.
CCATTGGATGATACTTTTTCTCTCTTTTGTTAGGAGCATCTATATTAATTGTTATTTCTTCTCGTTATTTTTCGATTCCCTTTTTGTGCACATACCAACATTTGTTGATGGTTTCTATTATTTCCTCTTGTGTAGGGGGGGCTTCCAACTCCTTCGATAAGACGGCTTTGGAAGGATACTAAATTGACTAGAATATACAAATGTGTAGTTGATGTTCCTTTGAACATAAGATTGAAGTAGTCAAATCACGCTCTGCAGCTAATATTAATTAATATGATAACTATGTTATCTTGTAAATTTGTAAAATTCTAAAATTAAGATATTTTAACCCGCTCTACAACTTTTGTATTTTGAATATACTAAATTGAATAAGTAATCATCATCCCTTGTGAAAAGGTTATTGTGTTATATTTTTAGAAGTTTTCTTTTAATTGGTTAAGTGAGAGGCTCCTCTACTCATTCCCACTCCTTACATGGTGATATTTTGTGTCTACTAGTTTAGGTAAGTAGGTAAATCTAGGGTGTTGTTAATCCTAGTAAAGTTGAGGTACTTGTGAACTCGTGATACGATGATCCATGAGGGGCACCTGAGCTGTAGATGTAACCCGTGCCGTGACACGAAGAATATAAGAGATTCTTCGTCAGTTAAACAGTAGAACTAGAGAACGTAATCCTCCTTGAAAAACATGAACTTGGCTTACTATCCACAACATAATTAATCCGACAGATTCTTGCTTGAACATTCAAAGTTGAAAATCCCATTCCTCATTATCGAGACAATGAACCAATAACAAAACAATTGCAATCAACTTAAATATCTGAAAATGTTGCATTAACGACACTAGCTATGTAGACTGCAACTGCTTACAATCAATACATACTTATCAGGTATAGTGACAAATCTTTACACGGGCAACACTTGTTCCATTATGGTAATCTTCTATCGGATTCAGGACTTAAATACAACTTACATACTCATGCTTTTTAGCAAGAGGAAGAGAATTGAGGTCAAAAGCATGGCTGCAGTTTCACAGGTGGGATCGATACTGCGCTTCAACGTAAGATTTTTTATCTGATTTCTTCCAAGGTCAATCCTTTTGTGCCGAGGTCTGGAGGACATAGATGAGCACAAATGCAAGAGACAGTGCATCACATCCAAAAACAAGAAGACATTCACAGGTCCCACCTACTCCTGGCGTATGAACATTATTTGGTGAGCCACAAACGCATTATCGCTGGAATTAAAAGATGCATAACAATATTTTTTCTTGACGGTAACAGTATGTTAGGTAGGCGGGGAAAGGAAAAGTAGCCCCGTGGTAGTCTGTGACATCGCCTTATTCTATTGTGTTTAGTTCGCAGAGGAAGAAAAACATACACAGATCATTCCCATATATTTTCCATTGTTCCCATCAATCTCTTCCCTTCCTCGTCACTTTATTTCTCCAACCAAAACGAACCTTTCTCTCTCCTCTCCCCTCCCCTCCCATCCTTTCCCCTGTACCAAACATACCATAAGAGAAACAGGTGATCAACAGCTATTTATGAAAAGCAAACCAAGGAATGTTTATATAAAAGACAAAAGTATTTTTAAACAACGGGTATAATTAACTAAACATAAATCTTATAAATAGGTTAGCTCTATGATTACTCAAATCCTAGAGGAAATGGAACGCGAAAATGCATGCATAATAAAGCCTTAGATATATAAATTAAGTGCTGTAAAACTAAAGATGAGACAGATCCGGACATAACTTACAAGTTGTCAAATATGTGACATTGTTGCCATAGTGTGTTAAACATAATCATGAGTGAAAAGATATCCTAATCATCAATATATCTTGCCCCTGACTACAATGTATCTATTGGCAACCGTGTTTTAATCACAGCATCAATAAGGTCGATCACCAATAACATAAGTCCCCGGAAAGAAGAGTTGAAGCTGTACTAAGTAGATCTCGTAACCCATCTGTATATAGGAATATTACAAATTCATGTATGAACCAATTTCCTCAGACCCGGTTTGACCTTTGGGTAAGGCTAATGCTACTCAAATCAAAGTTGGGTCCACAGGTTTCCAGACCCAAACTTCACTTGAGATGAAAGTTTGTGTGGAATGATCTAGACAAAGAGGGATGACAGGATATATAATTAGGTCGATATTTTCAGATAGTAGGCAACTTAAGTTCTGATTTTATGCATTGAAAAGAATATATTAAAATTACGATCTTTAATATGATCATCATCGTCATCATCAATAAATATATCAGTCATTAGATGTAATTCACAAAATATTTAATATGATATTAACCAATAAATGTATCAGTCATTAGATGTAATTCACCAAAATATTCGGTAAGTGTTGACAACATTCACTGGCTGCTCCTAAAGCGAGATCTAGCAGCAAGTATGCAAATAAGATCGCAAGTGAAGCACGTCAAACCTGATCATTTACCCAAAATATTGCAGAAGTAAAACTATGTTACTCTGAAACCTAAAAAATACACAACACAAAAAAACAACATGGAACCAGCATTGCTTACAATCAAAATTTTGTATAAAAATGGAAGTTTGACTAAACCTAAGATTGTCAGGATCAAACAGGTAACCACACCACTTAGTCTACTTATTCCTGGTTATTCAGTCCTACTGGTTCAAAAGTTGACATCAACAATGACATATAGGACTTTTTTCAGATTGGGATTAAATAGTTTTAATCAAGAGAAAAATAGACAAATACATAATTACTATGCAATGACATAAATCTAAAGGAGTAGACAAATAGAGAATTTAAAATAACATAAGCCACGTCATATATGTAAAGTTTTATGCTTTCTAAACTAAATCAAACAACTTTAAATTTAAGAGGCATTTCGTATGCAAGAAATTAAAAATTCAAATTATTAAAATTTACAAGATAAAATCACAACCCATTATATTTGGGTTATCAAGAAAATGGATAATGTAAAGAACAAACTACAAACATGGATCCTTAAAACTGGGCTGAGTCAATTCAGGTCAGATCTCCAACTATTGCAATAAGTTAGTGTTAAGTGTTAACATGAAAAACACTGAATTTCGGTTAGCATTAACATGAAGAAAAAGAAGATAAAAATCACAATACATATAGTTATGCTTCTTATATTTGTATAGTCAGGCATGGAAAATTCAAATAAAACTTCAAATTGAGAATATGACTTCCATCAAAAATATATTTAGGTGAATTGGCAATCATAATGTGTTTTATTAGTTAAAAATATCCAACTCAATATTAGATTACTCCGTCCTTTTTATAGGGGAAAAAAAAAAGAGAATTCCAAATAGTCATGGCACGTTCTGATATCATGTCAGTTCTGTTTCGTGTCACACCAAAACAATTTTATGTCAGCACAAAGAGAAAAAAGATACAACCATGTTGTATTCATGTCTGTAAATGTTTTGATACATAACTTTTGACACCCTGAATTTGGATCACAAAAAGATGGAACCAGGCAAAAAGGGAACTCATGTCCAACAAACATGGGAAACAAGGTGTATCCGTGTTATACTAGTTTAGGGAATACATATGAGTCTACTCATTGATGGGCATTGATAAGATGATTATCAAAAGACTATCTAGTATATAGAACAAAAGATGAAAAAGATGCATCAAACATACGTGGTTGAATATGACCTCAAAGCAAAGACCATGCTCATATAACCAGACTTAATAGCTATTGGAGATGAAAACTTGGACAGAGTGTCTTCCAAAACAAAAGCATCGTGTCAGTTAGAAACAGATGATGTTTTCTGACCATCAAAGGAAAACAATACAGAACCCTTTTAAAGCAAACATGAAGCAGTCCGCATTTACCAATACAATAATGGTGAGCAACATGAAGCAGAATCATCAAGAAGCCAATGACCGATTGCACCTTCAATTTCTTTCGAGCTTGTTTGGCTGAGTGTAGTGGTACTACAAAGTGAGAATTTGCACAGCAGAATAACACTCTGCAGCACCACTCCACTACACCCAATTGCTATGGATACGGAATTGTGGCTTTTCCCTTTCAGAATTCTTTGTTTTCCAGCACTCGAAAGTATTAGCCATTAGCCCTTTCTAGTATTTGCTAATGTGTCTTTTGAACAACAATATTACAATTGGTAAGATGAAATATTATTCATGGTTCAGGATCCAAATCCCCTCTCAATCGCATTTATATGAGCAGGAGACTGAAAAGTTGTTAAACCAGTGATATTACAGATTTACAACTCTGTCACGTGAAGAAGAACAACCGTATATGCTTCTCCCAGGAAAAAGATTGCATCTTGCTATCGACCTATGTTTGATGTTTTATAAAAGGAACATATACTAATTAAAAAGGCTGCTTCATACCCCAGCACATCCGTTAAGATTAGAAGGCAGTAAAACCATCACCCTTCAAAACCCTTTCGGCCCCGACGCAGCCGTTGAGGCAGCCTTCCCTCCACCAGAAGCCTGGTTGGCCATGTACAGACAATAATCCGCGATCTCGCGGAACTTGGGCACGCTCCTGAGATCAACTACGGTTCCATCCTTCAAGGTGATGACCAGATCCCCCCACTCCCCGATAAATCGTGGCACCACCTGCACGTCCTTGACGGCGGAGTAAGGGAAGTCGCTGCGATCTTGTCCAGTGAATCCCGAAACCACCGTGACTCTCAAGTTGGTGAAGCGGTACCTCAGAAAGAAGGCACGGGAGACGGCCGCGAGGGTTAGAGGAAGCCACAGGAGTGTGAATCCTAGCAGGAGGTTTGCCACCAGGTCGCCGTAATGGGCCCCACCATCAAAGAAGACTCGCTCTTGAGCGGAAGCGGGAGAGGAGGATGGGCGGGCGGAGGTGGAGGCTGCTGCAGCAGCGGAGAGGAGTGGTTTAACACGGCGAATTCTCGGCCTTGGAGTGAAGTATAGGTGGCGGGTATTCTGTGTAGTTGGCAAGAATGGTATCGGTGGCAGCACGGAGCAAGCCATCGTCGGCGGAGACCGAGGAGAATCGAGGGGCGGAACCTTACGAGTAGTGGCCGGTACGCTCCATTTGGTGAGCGAAGGTTGGAGCTGAAACAGAAGCAGGTGGCTGGAAGAGCGGACGCGTCATCGTGGATAAGTAGCGGGACCACCGGGTGTCCAGTTGGGTTCTAGACCATGGATTTTTTTTTATGACTTATAAAAGTGAACGCAAGTTCACATGTTCCATCGCGCGTGTGAAGGCAAAAATGAGAGGAGGATTCGGAAGTGCAAACCAAGAGACTGCGCCAACCCAAGCCGAGACTGAGGACACAAGATAGCCGAGTCGGTTAATCCTAGGCCATGTTTGGTTCATGGGCAAATATTACATGGGACGTAAGAATTGAGAGGATAGGAAAGTATGTGTACAGGATGGGGACTTGATTTGCTCATCTTTGTTTGGATGTAATCTAGGTTAGGATTAACAAAAATCTACAATATAAACATATAAAAGAATAGGTATAATTAGTTCTGCAAATCATATTGTGTGTAATCATTTTTCTAGATACTTTCTAATAAATAAAAAGTTAATCAAGCACCCTTTGTAAAAAAAAATTGCAAACAACAAGAGGGATTAAATCTTATTCATCTCGTTCTCTGGTACGGGCCAAAAATTGGGCGGAATGTGATGGGACCTTGATAGCCAACATGGCTTGTCAAGTTGGAGAAGTTCTGGGGTGAAAAGGAATACATAGTATGTTTCGCAATGCTATCTGCTACCATATTAAAAATTTGCGGTACAAAACTTAGTTGTAGGTCAACAGTGATTGATATTAGAGCGGAGAACTCTCTTATGAGGGGTTGTAGCTTGTTGGTCTAGATGCTATTGTTTTTCAGAATGTTGATTGCTCCTATCGAGTCTGAGAGGATGACAGGAGAAGACCAATCGTGGTCATTGCAAAGCTGCAAAGCATAGAGAATTCCTTTGGCATCTGCCTCAAGAGTAGAAGATGCAAATCATGGCATACCCGAGCCAATAACACAAAGACCGGACCTGGAAACAACATGTACACCTATACCCATCTTGAGATTGTGTGATTGAAAGGTTGCATCCACGAAAATAAAAGTTTGGTACTCCGCTGGAGGTAAGGTTAAGATGAAGCGTTCTCTTCGTTTTGAGGCAGGTTTGAGAGACGGCAATTCGATGATGGCCATGGATGACGAAAGTGGCAATAACCGAATGAGACATCTTTTTACCATTGTGTAGTTGATCATTACATGTTTTCCATATGGACCAGCAGCCAATGCGGTGCAAGATCTTTGAGCTTGAGTCGTTGTTACCATGAATTATGAGGTTTATCCATTCCAGTTCTGATAGGTTGAAAAAGGGGGTGTCCATTCCAAGAGTCTCCAAGATACACTGTGACAACCCTGACTTTTCTCTCTCCTCCTTAAACCTTCCATCTCCTTTAATGACCATCTCACTCAAATGTTACTACCATTCCTACAAGGACAACATAACCTATCTCTAGGTTTTTTGCTATGTTCCTCTGCAAATATGCTTTGGAGATCAAATTGGGTCACATTCATGACGCTTTCACCAATACATGACTTTAACCCCCATGATATCCTATGCTCAAAATTGTTAAGGTGTCATGTATTGCAATTAGTTTTTAAACCTCTTCAATGCAATCTTCTTACTCTTCAAGATATATCGTGATGTACAGTTTTCCAATATGAATTTGCAGGCATAAAAACCACATCTTTTGGACCTATAAAACTCTAGTTATGGCATTATGAAATATAACATGTTTGATCCCCCCTATTTTTTCTTTCCTCTACATTTTGGGCCGGCCTATCTGGGCCCATATGCAAACGGTGACCCAACTGACTTGTCCCTCCCTCTCAGCTTTGGGAAAGAATCCCATGGCTTAAGGGTCACCTCCCTCCTCCAGCCAAATTGGGAAACGATAGAATACACAATCCCCAAGATGGCAAAGAGAATCCTAAACCTAGGTCATTGAAACTTATAAGCCTCTTTGTTTCTTTTCCACACTGGTTCTGGCCGCCAACTTTCTCCTCCCTCTATTCTTCATATTCATCGCTAGCTCTCTGCCGCTGCATCAGGGGGAAACCAACACTGACAGGAGTAGTTGGGTGCTATCTTCCTTCTTTTCCCGAGCCCTTATCCCCTCAGCCTCCAGCACAATAGTGAGGATCCATACCATTTGCACGGTTTCTCCTCAACCTTCGGTGCTCCTTTTCCTGCTGAAGGATCGGACAGGAAGGCATGGCAATTCTCGGGCAGGGATGTCGAGCTGACGCCTCACCTCCTCATGGCGAGAGCAAGTAGGACGAAGCAAAGCGGCCGACCTCTGCAGACATCCCCGAACACAACCCCTTCTTTTTCCCTTTTCTTTGGGTGGTAGCGGGCAGCGCTGGGAGCTGGGTAGCTCCCCAGTTCGGCCCCTGCTTCGGGCGCGGGAACAGGGGACTCCCGTAAACGGGATCCCAAGAGGATGGCAAGCGGTGAGTAGGGTTTCCCCACCGTGGGTTCGTGATTGACAGTGGATGTGAGCGACCCGACATCACAAAATGAAGGCATGGGCGTTGCCACCTGATCGAAGATCAAGGGCTTGGAGCTGCCCTCAAATAATGTAACGCCTTGACCCCCTTCCAGTATAGTTTTCATGTTTAACTTCTAAAATACATAACTTGCTCATATTAAGGCCAAATTAGACATATAAATATAACAAATCGATCAGATCGACAAGACCTACAACTTGGGCATGGTTCCAGACCATAAAACTCTCTCTTTTGTCCTTGATTTCCTAAAAATATGATCTTTGACAAATGTTGACCACATTTAATGTGATATTATGATGAATATTGAAACTTGGATGCATATTGACCCTCCTAAGCATCAAATTAGTAGATAGTGTACTCTTGTAAACTTGATGAATGTCTGAATCACCTTATTGCTCATGAATGACACTATTTGTGCATATATGACTTGTTGGGACAACTAATGATGTACTTTGTCCTATTAATACTAATCTTGTTTCCTTTTGAACCAAATTCATAATCAACTTGGTTTTTCAGTAGCTTTTGCCCATCCTTGATATAAGGGTAGTTCCCTAATTCCCTCTTGTCTATGCTTGTTCTATATGACACGTAATTCATGCTTGTGTTCCTTCTTTTTTGAGAATGCATGTTATACCTTGGATTATATGATGACTATTACCCCTTTTGTGCAAAAAAGCCTATGGGATTGTTAATAACAGTACTCTTGTGATGAGTGGTGACTTTTATGCATATGATACACCCTTCTACCCTCTTATGATGTTTGAAACCCTAATTTTACCTAATGTAACCTATGTGACTTGAATTTTGGATCTTGTACCTTTATGCTTATTTGGATCCTTTTCCCTTATCTCCCTTCTCTCAAGTAAGAATTACTATATCTCTCTTGATATCTTGGATGTGGATGTCCCACCTTAGTCCAATGTTGAACCTTGATGGCATATATGAACTATGTTGATGATTGAATGTATGTGGATATGTTGATACGAAGTTGGATTATAATGCCTAGACTGTAGGGGACATCCACTAGACTGGAATGTGTTTCTTATGATGTTATGTTGTTGATCTAAACCATCTTCAATGTTTGGTTCTCATTTCTTTTTATCATGGCCCTTCTTGTAACATCCCTGACCTGGGTTATGAATTAATCCTAGGTGTTTTGCTTAATAAAACTGATTATATGCATGCTCTTATCTTTTGAAAAGTAATTAAGGCTCAAGAGGAACTTATATTACAAGTTTAGTCCTTTTTTAATATTGTTGAAATCAATATTTTTCCTATTTTGGACTAAGGTGCAAATTACCCAAGTTGAGGGGTCTATTTGCAAATTGTGTATGATAATATGTTCCTCATGTGTTAAAGAATCATGAGAGTGAACATGATCCAAAGGTATGGCTTGTGATATCCTGAATACCAAGAAAGAGTTGATAAAGCAATGTTTGTGCATGAAAACCTAGTTTTGGTGTAATGTGTAATTTACCCAAAACCTAGGGTGCAATATGTAATTTACCACTTCAATAAGGTCCCTAATGTTTCTTGGCATCATGTGGAGCAAATAAAATGAGAGGGGCGCCTTATTTAAATTAAGTTGAAGGAGAGAGAATCTTGATATTAAAATAATCAAGATGTAAGCATAATGGAAACATTAATGCAAAAATAAATAAAATAATTGAAGGGCCTTCAACCAAAATTAAAATGGTGGAATTCAGATGTGTGTGTGGACGTCCTTGAGCTTTGCAAGGACCGAAAATATCCTAAGGAGGTGAAATTCCACTCACCTTATTATAAGGAAAAGAATTTCCACTCAAAAAGATATATTAATATTATAAGGGATTAAGGTGCTTATTTTCTTTTCCCTTAATCCATGGATAATGGAAGGGAGCTCGGTTTGATTGAGTTGCCTTTGCATGCAAGAAAACCAAGGAGGAAGTTGTGGCAACATTTTTGGAATTAATTGATTATAAAATATTTTCTCTTTCATCAATTTTCTTATAAAAGAGTCTTTTCCAACCCACCTAAGGATCTTTTTCGATTCCTTTCTTCTCCTTGCTTGCAAAATCGACCAAGAGAGCTAAGAACAGAAGGAAGGACGCCCCCAACCTGTTGGTAAGCCTTTGACCTTCGTTTTTCTTGATGTCACGATGAAAATCATAAAACAATGCACGATTCCTTCATTTCTTCACTCTATCTTCAACCCTAGCCCATCCTTTCACTCCAAAAGCTTGAGAAATGACCTAGGGAGGTTGCTAGAGATTCAACCACCATTGGAGCCGTGAATCTTGGAGCTTGGGATCAGATTTAAAGGCGGGTTATATAACTTAAACCCTTAATCTTTGTCATTGAATTCGATTTCTTCATGCAAATGAGTTAATTGTTATTATTGCAATAGCCTTGCTTGATTAATGGAGTTGCCATGGAAAATGGCAGTAGTTCCGTGAGTCTAAAGGTTGAAGATGATAACCTTTTCATAAGCACACACCTTAATCAAAGAACAAAAGCAAATGGTCTAGGACCTTTGGTCCAACCGGTTTCATCAAACCGTTTGGGACCAAACGGTTTGCAAAACTGTTTGATGCCCTAGACTCCAAACCGCATGGAGGAGTTGACCATTTGGTATAGTTGACCATTTGAGGTCTTAACTTAATCACTTGTTGAATGATGATCCAATGGACTCAATTGATTGATTCAATGTGTGCACAATCCTTCAAGTGGAAACCCTAATCAAGTTGATTGAAGAAATCCTTGATTGGTCCTAATGATTTCAAGACAACTTGGGTCAATCAGTCTTGAGACCGTTTGAGCCCCAAACGGTCTTGAAACCATTTGGGACCAAACGGTTTCAAAACCGTTTGGTGGGTTAGTGATTGATCCTTGAACCATGGATGGTGATCTAATGGTTTAGATTGATGGACCCTTCAATTGAATAATCAATGGTCAATTCAATGGTGCAATTGGAAATCGATTTGATGGAGAAATGACCTAGTGAGCCCTTGCAGTTTTGGGACTGATTTGGCCCAAATGGTCTTGAGACCGTTTGAGACCAAACGGTCTTGAAACTATTTGGGGTCAAACAGTTTCAAAACCGTTTGGTGGCAAACGGTTTCAAAACCGTTTGGTGATGAAACTTCAAAACCACATGGAGGTTGTTAGTGGTTCAATCATTTGGATAATGAAGGTAATGATAGTCCTAATTATCCAATGATGGTTAGTAATGTTAATCAATGAAGGTACAGAGGTTAAAACCCTAATAGTACCTAAGTGATTAGTGTCAATTAAGGAAGGAACCCTAATTGCTTATAAGATCAATGACTTGGTACACTATGTTAATCATAGTTGTATGTACTTGACTAAGGGGTTAATATAACCTAATAAAGTTGAGAGGGTGATAATATGGAGTTGATACATGAGTATGATTCATGTGGTGATTAAGGGTATGATCCTTAAGTAAAGAGATCATGAAACCCTAATCATGAACATAAACCCTAATTGACAAAGTTGTTGAACCTTAACCCTAATCCAGGGTATGGATGTGACCCTAAACCAGGGTGATGATATATGTGAACCTAATTTAGGATAATATGATGCAAAACCCTAATTATGGGTAATGGAACATGAAACCCTAATTGGAATGAATAGTAAACGCTAATTATGGGTGATTGAACATGAAACCCTAATTGGGATGAATAGTAAACCCTAATTATGGGTAATGGAGTATGAAACCCTAATTGGGATGAATAGTAAACCCTAATTATGGGTAATGGAGCATGAAACCCTAATTGGGATGAATAGTATACCCTAATTATGGGCGATGGAACATGAAACCCTAATTGGGATGAATAGTATACCCTAATTGTGGATTATTGAGTGTAAATCCTTTTCTAGGTTGAAATTTATGTGAAACCCTGACTAAGGATGGTTTCATGAGAAACCCTAATGTTTGATGTTCTATGAAACTCAAATCCAGGGTAATGCTATGTAATTCTTAACAAACTCTAAGCTTGGGCAATATGGTGATAAACCATATCTTTGATGTGATAATGGGATGATTATCCCCATGTGACATGAAATGGAAAACCCTAACCCTGGTGAGGGAATAGTGGTGTTACCCATGAATAGTGAATTCACATTTGTTGTACATGGTTCTGATATACAATTGATATCACTATTATCATCTGTGCTAACCATGCAGGTATATTGAAATGATGATCATGGCCAGGTATGAGCTATGATGTTTAATTCACTATTGTGATTGTGCCTTGAGTGCCATAATATACATTGCTGCCTAGTAAGAGGTAACAAGAGAGTTAATGGGCCTCAAGTACCACGTGTGATGCTTGTAATAGCAAGTATCATGTTTGCCTTGGTCAATTGACCTGAAGGTGATGGTTACTTGGAAAAGTGGTAACAATGCTTAATGATAAATCAAGGGTTTAATTACCCAGGGCCATATGATTATGGTGATGAAATTGTGAAGGAATGAGAATTCCCAGCTTTGAAATAAGGGACTGAGTCTCCAATGCCTTTTTAAGATTGTTAAGTAATTGATGAAAATAGTACATGTTTCTTTATAGCATTGTCATAATAAGTTTTATTTGAGAACTTTCCTGATGCTAAAAGAATATGAAAATGTATTTAATTAATCAAGTGAAATCTATTCATGTAGTGCTCTGACCATAGATCCATCATTGTCAGTAGTTGGTGATGGTGAAATAGGTTTTCTATGGAATTCCTGGAAGTCGCATATTTTGAATATGTGGGGTAAATGGACGAAAATATCCTTATGTCCGGGTGAAGAGATTGAGGGAAGGTAAACATTAGACCTCTCAATCCTTCATGTGTCAGGATAGATGTATCTTAAATCTCCCGATGGTTGGGATGAATGTATCATTAATCTCCCAATGTTATTTAATGTCGGGTCGATGGAAATAAACATTGATGCCCTCAATTGCCGATGAGAGTGCAGTTGACGTTGTAACTCTATAGTGAAGTTGCAGTATACCCTGGAAAGCTATTTGTGCAGTCGACACAGTCCTGCTTGTAGTCCTTTGCTGACCAGGATGTGGGAGGTCATGGGAATCTAGCTCTTCCATTGACCTATTTATGGTACCAATTTCGAATCTAGAAATGGTCGGTTGGAGTATGGGCGGTATAGCTCATCTCCTCAGAGCTTAAATCTGTTGTAAAATATAATCAGCCATGTAGCGTATTTGCATAAGATTGAAATACGAGAAACATTGATTGATGATATACTACTTAGCATACCCTTGATACATAAATGTACTTATGTTCTTTTAATTCATATTAAATATTGGACACGCTGCTTTATCAGTTTATAATTGAAATACTTGCATAAGAATGTTTCTCTAATCTGCATAGGTGTTGATTCATCTGCTACTGATTTATATTATCCCATTGTCCAATTTATTTCTATTTAAACTGCAATGACAATGTTTTGGCAGAGAGTTATATCTCCCGCTGGGGCAATTTTTATAATTGTCTCACCCCCGTGGGATTCAACGTTTTTAGGTAGACCCAGGCGACAAGGCAGAAACTCTTCTGTAGAAGAAGAGCAGCAGCAGCAGATACAGGGACAACAGTGATCCATCATGTGGAGACATTGGTTGTCTGGTTTTTTGTGTGTAGATAGTCCTATAGTCATCTTTGTACTCTCGGGTCCTAGGAGTTAGTGTTTTGATACTTCGATCTGAGATTTTGTGCATGTATACCTCGAGGTGAAATGATGCATGTAATGTATATATATATGAACCAGGATGTAATGTTTTACTTTGGTTCTAAATGAAAGAGTTTTCATGTGAATGGATCTCTTGATAAATAGTTTTAATTTCTAGTGATTTTCAGTAATTCTGCTACTAATGAAATGCTTCCGCATAGTTAATCTCATTTTTATGAGTTGAATGCCACAACCAGAGTGGTATCAGAGCTCTAGGTTCACTGAGTCTACAGAGACATAGGATTAAGGTAGTTGAGTCTGTTCTAGTGTCTTCCCGTTTATCTGATAGTGTCTTCTGCTCATATAGGAGAAGAAGAACTAAAGATGTCTGGATCACACGATGAACATGCTGCTGAGAGTAGTGTTGCTGCACCAGGAGGAGGTGCAAGAGACCAGGACGGGGAGGAACTTGTACCTGAACAACCCCAGTTCAACCCAGCTGATATGGGGAACCCAGCCTTCCAGGCTATGTTCGAGCAGTTTATGGCAGCTATGACCCACATGATGGATAGAATGCCAGTACCTGCACCTAGGGCACCACCCCATGATGAAAGACATGGTGGCGACAAGACTTTTGAAAGGCTGAACAGGGTAGGGGCCTTAGAGTATGCTGGTACAGCTGATCGAGTAGATGATGATCTATGGTTGACTGAGTTAGAGAAAGCCTTTAGAATCCTCATGATTCCTGATGATGAGAGGGTCAGACATGTTGAATATCTCCTCAAAGGGAGTGCTGGCCACTGGTGAACCATTCAGGAGGGAAAAAGATCTGGAGTTGTGATTGGATGGGATGAATGCAGGCGTGAATTCATCGCTAGATACTTTCCCAATACGTATCTAGATGAGAAGATCTCTCAGTTTGAGAGAATTAAGCAAGGACCGATGAACATTAGCGAGTATGTGGCTAGGTTCATGGAGTTGTTGCAGTTCTGTATGCACATGGCATCTAATGATGAGGAGATAATTCGGCATTTTGAGAAGGGGTTGAACGCTGAATTAACCACTCCAGTGTGTGCTTTGACGAATCGGGAGAGGTTTGCCACTTTTGTGGAGTCTGTAAGACGCATAGAGGTCTATAATTGAGAAGCGACAGACCAATGGTAAGAAGGAATACCCCACAGTTTCAAGGATAGAGTGTTGGGAGTTTCAAGAAACCAAGGTATTTTGTGCCTACACCACCACCAAAGTTCAATGCCCAGACGCAGTGGACGTCAAGTAAGGGTAGAAACTGTAGTTTACCACCAAAGGGAGCTCATAGTTCAGCCTCAATGTCAGTAACATGACCACCCATACCACCAAGGGGGAATATAACCTATTATAGATGTGGAAAACAAGGCCATGTGGTGAGAGACTATCCTGAGAAAGTCAAGAATGTGACCCAGCAATCGAGGCAGAGTCAGTAGGGCTCTCAGAGGCAACAGTCTGGCAGTGGTGCTAGAGGACGTGGACCAGCGTCCCAAGCCGGTTCTTCAACATCCAATAATCAAGCATAGGGTCAACAGCAAGCGAAAACTAGGTTCTATGCTATGAACCAACCTGAAGTAGTAGTCAACCCTCGGGTTGTGACAGGTCAGATGGAACTGCTTTATTCTGATATGTCTTTATCCTTCTTCGTATCTGTGTTAATTGATCTGGGTGCTACGCACTCTTTCATCACTCGAGAAGTGATTGATGACTGCAATATGGTTGTTAGTCATAGAGCAGATAGCTTGATGTTAGAGACACCTTTGATGGGATCTGTAGTATTGCGGGAAGTGTGTTCTCCCTACAATCTTTTTTTTTTCTGATCACCGCATTCAAGTGGATCTTATACCACTTGAGATGCATGGATTTGATATAATCCTTGGGATGGACACCTTAGAGAAGTATAAGGTTGTCTTGGATTGTAGTTCCAAGCAAGCTATGTTCACAGATGGTGGTGACACATGGATCTTTCAGGGAGATAGAAAGCTTCTTCCAACATGTCTTGTGTCAGCCATGGTAGCTGAGAGGTTGATGAGACAAGGATGCCTTGCATTCTTAGCCCATGTGGTTGATACCACAATGGAAAGCCCTCATCATGCTGAAGTTCCTATAGTCAGGGAATTTGAAGATGTTTTTCCTGAAGAACTTTCAGGTGTTCTGCCGCCCCGAGAGATTGATTTTGAAATAAATCTAATCCCGGGCACACAACCAATAGCACAAACGCCGTATAGGATGGCGCCTGCTGAAATGGAAGAGCTCAAGAAACAATTGCAAGAGTTGCTTGAGAAGGGTTTTATCCGAACGAGTACTTCACCCTGGGGTGCTCCAGTCCTTTTTGTTAAGAAAAAGGATGGGTTGATGCGGTTATGCATTGACTATAGAAAGTTAAACAAGGTAACTATAAAGAACAAGTATCCTCTACCAAGGATTGATGATTTGTTTGACCAGCTGCGTGGTGCGACTATCTTTTCTAAGATAGATCTGAGATCGGGATTCCATCAGTTACGTATCAAGGAGGGTGACATACCTAAGTCTGCCTTTAGGACAATGTATGGTCACTATGAGTTCACAGTTATGTCGTTTGGACTAAGTAATGCACCAGCTGCATTTATGGAACTCATGAATAGAATCTTTCAACCTTTTTTGGATCAGTATGTTTTCGTCTTTATAGATGACATCCTGATATATAGTAGAGATGCTCAACAACATGAGAAGCATCTTAGCCAAGCTCTGACTTTGCTAAGGGAGCATAAGTTATTTGCTAAGTTTAGCAAATGTGAGTTCTGGTTGCCAGAAGTTTCCTTTCTTGGACACGTAATATCTGCCTCAGGTATCTGTGTTGATCCTAAGAAGGTGGAATTTGTCCTGCAATGGGAGCAAACGAAGACACCGACTGAGATAAGAAGTTTCCTAGGACTGGAAGGCTATTACAGGAGGTCCATTAAGAACTTCAGTTCAATAGCCTTATGTTGGTATGTATGCCCTGAGAGCCAATCATGGGATGATTGGTGGGATACATTAAGATTGATTTGATAAACATCAAAGGCAAGCTTCCAATTCTTTCTGGTTCAGTCATATGAGATAGTGATAGAACAAATTGAATATCTAGAGAATGACATTACTCAATGACGTATGCTTTCAGGTTGAGGACCTGAACGATGAGATCATACGAATGCTAAGAGTTTGTACATTCTTGTTATGTCCCTATTCGTAGGTCATTGTGGAAGGTAGATAGACAACAATGACACACAAGAATAGATTGTGGTGTTGGTTGATGACAGAATCTCATTAGTCATGATATAGAGATATCAAACCAAACACATAGGTACTTGTTAGAGAACAAGTGTACCGGACAGACCCATCGTGAGTTTGACACATGGAACCATGACATGGTAGTCACAGTCAGTACTCACAGTGATGGTGGTGAGTGTGATTGTTTGACCTGAAATCACTACACTCAACACATGTCGTTGGGCACACTTTGACATCATCAAACGCATACCTGAAACATGGGTTGTTATAAAGGTGATGATTGGGTGGCTTTGACACATGGGGCTTTTGAGGGGTGAGTGATAGATATGGGATTTGTCCCTCCTGAGGGAGTTTGATATCCAAGGCCACTTGATGAGTAGGATTGAAATAGGTGTGTGCACGCATGTGTGAATCAGTATGTGATATTGATGTCATACATATCTCTTCCAATCTACTCTGAGATCAAGAAAGTGAATAAACGTTGACAGGATGACTGTTCCATGCCTCAAGTTCATTCGGGATATCAGTGACAAAGGAATTATACATTCACTGTAACACCATTCACAGATTGTAGGATTGAAAGTTGTTCTCCAACTTTCTACTTTCACTTGGGTAGCACTGATGTGTGACTAGGCACCGCTCTTTGCTTGTGAAGTCATAAGTGTTATGGACTTTCACTGCCAACGTGAAATGGACCTGCAGGGTCACACACATAGGATTTAACCTGGAAGAGGAGTTTTGTCTACAAACAATGTTTAGATTGATTACTAAAGGAGTATAGTAGTTGAATTAAACACTCAATTAATTGATAGCTCAAAATCATAGTGTTCAAGGTGTTGGACACATTGATTAGAGTATCGAATTGATTGAAATCGCAATTGACTGATTCTATACAATCTGCACTCCCAACCGATCATTTCATGTGATGAACCGATCGACTCAGCTTGGTGAACCGGTCGACTCAAGTTGTGAGTCGATCGGCTCATGGACAGGGTGAACGATTGCTTCAAGTGTTGAAACGATCGGTTCAACTGTTGCAACCGAGCAAGTTGGGAAAGTCGGATTGGTGAGAATTTTCCTTGCGTTTCACTTGCCCAATTTGATTGGAACAAGGATTGGTATTCGATACCAATTAGAAATAAAAGAAGGAAAGTCAATCGGGAACCGACCAGGACCACCAACCGACCGATTCACTTGTGAACCGACCGATTCACTTGTGAACCGACCGGTTGAGGTGTCCCAACTGATCGGTTGAGGTGTCAACCGACCGGTTCAAGTCCCCAACCGACTGTTTCAGTTGTGAAATGATCGGTTCAGGTTGCGAGTTGGTTGTTTTGTGGAAAATCTCGAACCCTTCTACTCCTGCCTTTAGTCCCATATTGCCCGGGATGGAGAAACCTGTCCCATGACCCTCCTATATATAGGGGTATTGGGGGCTTCTCAAAGTACAACTCAGTGCAAACCAGTTGCTCTGCAAAGTTGTCATTCTCTCTGGTTTTGGTAACCGAGAGAGCCCGAGCAAATGCTACCCGATAAGGGAGGAACATCAAGGGAAAGACAACTACAGTTGTGACTGGTGGCAGGAGAGTGTGTTGGCGACTAGTACGTCAATAGGAGGGTGTGACTCCTTCCAATTCCTTGTGGGACAAGGAGATTGGAGTTCCAGGTGGTCTGTGTGGACTACTTCAGAGGCGGGAGGTTTCTGCCGCTCAGGAGGACAACTGTCAACCCCGATAGTCCCGGTGAGAGGAGGAGTCGTCAGTCCCGGTTCGACCAAGAGGTGCACAGACACCGTCCAAAACCGGAGGAGAAGACCGTGCAAGGCGCGGGATATTGTCATCGAGCAAGCCTCGGGACAAGGTATGATTCCACAAACTATCCTTTCCTATTATATAGACGTTGACGCGTTTCCTTGTTCCGGGTTTGGGGGAGAAATTTTTTTGTTTCTGTTGCCTTCTCTGCCTCCCCTAAAACCCAACAGTGGTATCAGAGCCACGTCAACTGCTCTATATTTTAGGAATATCGATATGATCGATTTTGGTTTGTCACCTTTATTTATTGCATACGATGCGAATAAAATTGGCTTTATGCATGTCCAATCCTAAATCCACAAATCCCAATTACATATATGATATGTATTATTAACGCACTCGATATGCGTCGCCTTTAAACAAATTTTGTGGTGGATGTATAGCATGGTTATGGCCAATAAACCCTATCTGTGTATGGTTGTATGTGGTTTCTTGCATCTCGATCTGCGCACTAATCTTCCCTCTCCTATTCCTGATGTAACTCGAAATAATTCGAGATTCTTTCCTACCTTTGTTCCCCCGAATGTAACTCGGGGTTTCCATTTTAAGCAATGTAAAATTAGGATAGATTTTATTTCATGTTATGTCAAAGAACGGCGGACATCCAGACGACAGCTGAGACGATCGGTTCAAGGCGTGAACTGATCGGTTGACATTCTAGGCGATCGGTTCAAGGAGTGAACCGACTGGTTCGAGGAGCGAGATGAGCATGTGGCGGCCATGATGAGATGCACGATGACCAGGCGAACCGATCGGTTGGAGGAGCCAATCGATTGGCTGGTGGCACCCAGACGACTGGGCCAGAACAAGAAAATCATTCATGTGATGAGTTGATCTACTCAGAAGGCAAAGCACAGAGTTCATCTTGAACATGTTGCATGTGATGTAGACCTAGATGAACGTGATTCCTCTTGGCTCAAGGAATCACATTAGGATGGCTGAGCAACCAAGAGCGAGAGCTGCTGAGCGGACTAGAGGCCGTAATTTCAATAATGCAGCAAGTTCTCCAACGCCTCGACAAAATCGAGGAGAGGCTGGATAGAGGGGACGACCATCCGCGCCGAAGGCAGCCGAGACGGTCTCCGTCACCTCCGAGCCGTGGCTCTCCATCATCTTCGTCAGCGTCTCCCTCGACATCAGCATCACCCTCCTCCTCCAGCGGGCGATCCTCAACGCCCGAGGAGAGGACACAACCGAAGTCCACCGACGGAGCTCCAGCAGGACGGGCGAGCTCCGTAGGTCCCGAGGAAGAAAATCTCGCGATTCCCCTGGATGATATTGAAGATGATAACAGAGATGTCAGCATAGGGACAAACTCTTCAGACGAGTCCGAGGGAGAAAAGGGGGACGTGTACGCAGCCAATGAAAGACACTTCCCCCGAGGTAGACGATCGATGGCAGACAGGTTCCGTGAGCCATCAGAGATACCGTCCTTCGAAATGGCCGACTTCAAAAGAAGGGCCGTCTGCTACCTGTCGATCAGAGACCAGAAACTGCTACAGGGTCCTAAGATCGCAGGCAGATGAAGAAGACGTCGTCTGGAGCGACGACTACTTCTCCGTACGACGGGGAACACTCCGCAACATGTTCTGCTTGACGGCCGTCGTCGGAAAAAGGCTATTCAGGGTCCTCAAGAATGCTATAATAGAAAATATCGATAGTAGGACAGGTCAGAAGAAAATATACTGCGCCACCCCGACCTTGGCGAGAAGGCTGATGTGTAGAGAACTAGACTCCTCTGCGGTGTCCAACATGCTGCAACACATTGACGAGCACGACCCTAACCTCGTGTTGGCACCATACAAGCACCGCGACATATGGTTCCTCTGCGTAGCAGACCTAAGGAACCACGAAGTCCGGCTCCTGAATTGTAGCCACAACGAGGTGCCGCACTCAGGGATCACCTTCAGCCGCCCGGAAGACAAAAACATGAGGCTTCTACCGGTGTGTCTTCAAAGAGTTATCAAGCGAGGAGCCAAACTCCACGGCGGCATTTGGAACTTCTTTTCTATTCGCAACTTCCCCGTCCAGGCTGAAGAGGGAAGCGGAAACAGCGCCTTAGTCGTCTTCAGTGCCATTGAGGTGCTAAGTACATTTGGCAACTTGAGGGCCCTTAGGGGCCATTGTTTCTATCAACGCAGGGGCATCTACGCCATGTTGCTGATCAAGGACAAGCGCTATTTCCGGGACGCCGGGGTACCGGAGCAGCTGTTGGACAGTGACCTAGATGAAGACTCTTCTCAGTCCAGCAGCCCCTCAGAAAAAGAAGAAGTGGCGACCGTCAAACATGGGGCAGGCAAGGAGCTGATGGTCCTTAAGAAAGTGCACGGGATGGAAGGAACTGCTTCGCCTAAAGCCACAGAAGGGACGATCAAAAACTTCGACCGTTTCTCGTGCGCTACACTCACGCAGGAGCAGGTAGATGTAATCCTTCTGAAGTTAGCAGATGCTACCCCGAGGGATGTCATTTACAAGGCGAGCAATGTCGTAGTCCCAATTGATGAGCTAAGGGACGTGGTTAAAGAAGGAGGATGTTTGTCGATATCGGTATTAACCGCTTGCGTCCAAATTTTACAACCAAAGTTCGATCACGCATATATAGCCCATCCTATGCTGTTTAACGACGTTTTCCTAGCTGACGAATCAGGAGCACAGAAGCTTTTCCTAGAAGAGTTGGAAAGCAGAGTCCCTAGCCAAATCTTCCTGATAATTCTTCATTATAACCACTGGACGCTCCTGACAGTGTACAACCGGAAACGAGCAGGAATCTTTTACAACAGCTCGGACGGCAACAAGAACCATCCAGTGCCGTGTACATCAGAACCGCTGTCATCCGTCAAACACTTAACTCGGAAATACTACGACGGGGTGACAAAGATGATACAACCATTCCTGGACACACAAGAAAACAAATGGCACAAACTTCAGTTCTGCCACCGCAGCCCACAACAGATCCCATTATCCAACGACTGCGGCATCCACGTCCTGGAATGGATAGCGAATAAAGAGACGTCTGACCAGCTCCATCACATCGATTACCACAGTAAAAGAGGAGAATATGTGTGGGAGCTTCTATCTGATGAAGGCGCGCTCGTTGGCTAACCCTCACTGGATTAACATTACCTTGCCTAATCTACTTCACAACTCTGGGTCAGAGTGTGGAGTAAGTTTGGGGGGTACCATGGTACCAATGAGGGAGGTACAAAATTCTGTCAAATTTTCTAACTTAATCTTTTGATTCTTTTGTTTATCATGTATACATATACTTGTTCATATAAAACTCTTGGATACATATACATGTTCATATAAAATTTTGAAAATTTGCAAAATTTTGCTTATTTTGTTCTCATACATATGTACAAAGCTGTTATATTAGTAAAACCTGATGCAACTGCCTGCCAAGTTTATTTTCTTTGTGCTAAATATGACGCGAGTCCCGTTATATCTTTTTGATAGTGTTGCTTCAAATGAACAAAAGAATATGTTTTGCCATGTCAAAAATTTCGAAAAATATAATAATCTCGTAAACAGCTAAGAGACGAGTATGGAGAAGGAAAAAGCTGCCCAAACAGCAAGAATCTCTTTGTTTCCCCTTACCCGACAAAAATCCTAAAAAGAGAGAGAAGCCTTATGAGCGTGAATAAAAGGATGAGAGTTGTGCCCAATAAAAGAAAAATATATACACACACTTGTTTCCCAAAAGTACCCATCTTTAGGCATGGTAGATCCGGGGCTGTGGTACGTAGGATGTGAAATCACTGCTCTAAAGCCAACTGGCTTGGACTGCAGGGACCACTTTCCCGTTAACGGGCCCGTACCTGGATGGACTGATGGGAAACAAGAAGAAAACCCAAAAAGCCTTAGCCTACCCTATACACAACTTTCTGCCCCAAAAATAAAGCTGTTTGGTGTGGAAGCTAACTTTGGAATCATACAACAACGTCTCACCGAAGCTGTAGAGAATAATCTTACTTAAACAATAAGGCAAGAAAGACAAAGTCTTTTGTTCGTAATGAGGCAGCATTATCTCTAAAGGCATTACGATACTTGTTTTACATCTTAGCCTGAGAAGCATCCTACGCAAGAAGAAGCATCGCCAAATAAAGTTTAAATATTGATTGAGGATAATCAAAAAGCTAAGTTTGGGGGAGTTGATAACACCAATTTTCGTGACGTTTTTGGCCTTTATTCTGTTATCAAAACTGCCCTTTTCTGCCATTTTCCTCTATTTTATATGCAATTTCTCAATAATTAGCCAAGCAATGCTCTCAGTCAAATATTTCCATCTTTTGCAGAGTTTCCTCCTATTTTGGCCCATTTAGCACCAATAAGGCCGTTCCGGCCCGCAAATAAGTCCAAGACTGTCTCGGCCCCCCCTGACGCCCGATACACACGCTGACCGACGGGGCTGCGCGATACGACGACGCGCGACGCAAGAATGTCGCGCGATAGGGTACCGATGGACGATACGCCTCTTTACCCGACAGGGAGCCGAGCACGCCGCAACTACTCTAGGTGCCGCACGATATCAACCACCCACCGGCAGGCGCCTCTCGCCTCGACGCCCGACAGCCGACCTCCTTGTGCCGAGCGATACCGGGCGATACTCACGTCAGCCGACCACCAACTAAACGGCAGAAAGCAGGACACGTGGCGTTTCGAGCACCATATCTTCTCACGACCAGCTGCCTATAAATAGCAGCTACAGGGATCTGAAAAGACAGCTTAGACAATTCGGACAAGCTTGGTCACTTCAGGTTTCAGATTGTCGAGTGATCTTCGGAGGAGACTGCAAGAGCAGGAGTATCGTGCTCCAGTGTTCGTACCGGGCGACACTAGGTGAGCTCTTCCTCATCCCAAGAGGGAGGGGACTGGTTCACCTAGGACTGTACCGGGCGACACTGGGAGCCGATATCGGCCGATGTAGATACGCGACACGAGTGCCAGACACTAGTGCCCGGAAATAGGATACACAGCTCCATGCCCGACACGATAACGAACCCGATACGCTCCGCCCGTCAGGCGTGTCACCCGAGAGGGTGTACCGCCCGACTTGAGAGTATCAGCCAGGTCCTTGAGCGATGCAGTCGCCCGTCGCGGCGTGCCATTGAGAAAACGTGCCGTCCGACACGGCTGTATCGGGCTAGGCCCCTGTCCGATATCGGGCAGGATGGTTACTGTAGCCTGTCATCCTTCTACATCAAGAAGGCGACACATATCTTTAATTATGTTATTTAATCTCCTTTACTTATGCATTGTAATTAAGACCTTTAACGCTTATAGAAATGGAAATGCTTAATTGCTTGCTGCTCTATGCTTGGTGCGATATGTTGGATGACTGCTATGTTTGATATCCGAACTCTAGCTTGCATGTTTTGGATCGCGTTTCGCTTAGCTACCGAATCGTGTTTTCCCGTCGCAACAACTTCGAGAGTTGTGTTGTGGCTCTAGTGTTTGGTCCGATTCTGGAGTACGAGAGTGCTTGGAACGGAGTTGTTTCAGTAACATTTCACTCTAACCTTGAGCCCAACAACCTCGA
Source organism: Alisma plantago-aquatica (assembly GCA_963693085.1). NCBI lineage: Eukaryota > Viridiplantae > Streptophyta > Magnoliopsida > Alismatales > Alismataceae > Alisma > Alisma plantago-aquatica. The sequence goes on from OY856409.1 coordinate 1,983,224,820, forward strand.
GAGGGGTGCCGAGACTTGGTTAGAGGTACCCGCTCTGAGAGGAGGGGTACAAGATGTTACCGGTGCCGCTTGTTTTGCTATAGTCTTATCCTTCGTACCTTGCTCTAGCTCTAGTTTTATCTTTCTGTTTCTATCGCATGAAAACCCCTAAAAACTGCTAAATGACTAAAACCTTAAATCTTTCTAGTAACTCCACTTGGAGATAGTTTTCTTGTTTTGTTTGTGACATCTTTACGCTTCCCTTCTGGGGAATTTACAATCTCTTTTACCTGCCGGAGTGTAGCGCGTCGATTCTGGGTTCTCAACACTACCCCCTTGTCCCTGTGTTCGACCCCGTATATCTACTTCGACCCCGTAAACAAAGTTGCGGGGGCCTAGAAGGATTCGGGTTTATAAATGTAAAAGCTCGACTACCTCAAATCCGCCTAAAATTTAGGACGCGCGATTTAGGCCGGTCAGTATCTTGAGGCATGGATATGATCATGGCAAGGAGTTGCATATGACATCTTATCAAGAGTTTCATATGATGCAATTGGCAAGAGTTGCCTACCTGAGAGATCTAAGTTGTGGGTGACAGCCCTAGCTGGTCCATGACTTAGAGGATTTTAGGATCTTTCCCACTAGAAGGTTGTACGCTGCAATCTTCCGAATTGATGGTGATGGCTATCAATTTGAAGTAAAATAGTGGGAGCGATAATTAATTAAAGGCCTAATTTTATCGTTAACTTTTCAAATCAATCAAATAAGTCAAAAGGAGTTTTGGACTAAAATTGCATATATTTCCTTTTGTTAAAATAAAGGGTTAATCAACAAATCACTTTATTTGCAATTGGTCTTTGAGACCAACAAATTAAATGAGAATAATTCCACGACTGGTTAGGATGATGAGAAGTGTTCTCAAAGAGCGAAAGCTCTAAGTCCTAGTTATACCAAGACCAGATGAACTCAATCCCACCACATCAATGGCTAAAAGTATGCTTATGGAAGCATACTGAGGATGACATTGATGAGGAGTGCTTGATGTTGTGTTCTCTGAACTATGAGTTGCAGAGACAACATGAGACATATGATGTCTCAAGGACACTGTCCTAGTATGTCATGACAGAAGGAGATCCAGTAAGGTATTCACACACTCAATATGATTGGGTATGTGGAAAACCTGACTAAGAAGGATTCCCTCTGAGCCAAGAGTTGGCTATTGGTATGATACTGCAAATGTTGTGAGAATCATACAGTTCATCATAAACTACAACATGAACAAATTTGACAAGCGTTGACAAAGTTGTTGGACATGTTGAGGATAGTAGAGGCAAATATGAAGAAAGACTAACCCTAATCTTTGATAAGATCAATGAAAGGTAAGTCTTAAGGGCAAGGGCAAGGGCAAAGAAAAGAAGTGTTCTAATGCTAGCCAACAACCCAAGCCGTCTTCAACCTCAAGGTACATGGGGAAAGGGTGTATGAGGGATTGCCCTCTATATCTGGAAGAACAAAAGAAAAGAAGATGAAGGAGGGGATGGAGATCTCCACCTAAGGTATCATGAAATGAACCACTTCTTTATCTGAGGTATGTGATACCAAGATATGGATCTATCATATATGATATGCAAGATCCGCAAAGAAGTGTTGACCTTTGTGAAAGGACCAAGAAATAAGTACCCATCATTGGAGCAAGTGTTGCTTCCATAGATAGGAGTATCTTTCAATTTATTTCAGCCTAAAGGGCACAAAACAGAGTTGAGAACTGCTATTTCATATATTTCCAATAGATAGAAACACTTTATTTTTGCATATTGTATGAAAATGATGGCAATTAATAAAGTTGATGTTTCAATCTTAAAGATATGATCTTTGTGGCAATGCCTTGTTTATGTTGTGATACATGGTATGCATAAGATAAAATGATACCTAAAAGTTATAGATAACCCAAACAATTAAATTAGCATAAATCATAAGAAGTTCATTTCTAGTTTCCATGTGATGGATAAATCTAGACTCTTTTGGTTAGAGAACCAGTAAGAGACATGAATATCTTGGACATGATTAATCAATCTTCACTAAAAGTAGTGGGAGAATGATTATCCTATTAGGTATAATACATGTGATGTATTTACATACCTATTGGAACAAATGCTAATACTTCAAATGGTGTTTAGAGAAATACCAATATGAATATCTTGAAGTGTTCAAGATTATCATAGATGAAGTGCAAATTTGGTAAAGTGCCAATTCTTGATGAGATCAATGAATGAAATACTTGGACCAAGTGTTTGAGATCCTTATGAGTGATTATGATAGTGTATCATAGTGAACTCATGATTAAGGTATGGTGATGTCTAAATCAAGAAGGAATCATACTCTAAGGAGTTAGAGAATGATTATCAAATAACTGAATTCTTCTTAAATAAAGAATACACTTCACTAATAAAGGACATTAAGAATCACAAGGAGTTGTGAGTTCTTATATCCTTGACAGATAAACCTCAATTATCTATGTGATGAGTTGTTCATGTGATGAGTCAACTATCTAGATGAATATGAGGAACCAAATTTTGAGTTATGGTAGATGACCATTACATCCTAAATGACATCCACATGAACCATAAGGTATGACCTTGATGGTAGCACCCATTGGAATAAAATCCATAAGTGTGAATAAGTCTTAAGTGTTAAGACACATGGATAACATTTTGAGAAGGATGATGGTTGTTGATTGCAACTTAATGACTAAGACATTTGGCATATGGATACTAAAACCGCATTCCTATGAGGAATAAAACAAGGATGTGTACGTGACACAACCTATAAGGTTTATGAATCCACTAATGCAAATGAAGTCTATAAGTTACAATGGACTAATCAATGTGATTGATTGAGTACAAGCAACTCAGAATTGGATCTTTGCTTTGATGATATAGTCAAAGGGTTTGACTGATTTGTCAAAGATAAAGAAGGGATCTGTGATTTAGTGGGAGCGTGTTCACATTCCACATGTTGATGTGTTCTAGAATGGAAATCCAAAAGTGGAAATTATCTTTAAGGAAGATAGAGATGTTTCCTATATGATAGGAATAGAGATCTATAGAGATAGTTCTCGAAAACCTCTTGACCTGGAAAAGAGAGAACATACATTGGCAATCTGCACTGAAGGGTTCAGTATGCACAGATTAAGTGGGAGAAAACTTGTCCATGTGACATGGAGTTAGTATCCCAAGGCCAAGTGTCCAATTCTTATGAAGAATGGGAACACTAAGAATAGATATGGATCTATCATGTATGTAATCATCCCATTATCTTGCATGTATAGACATGGCAAGAATAAAATGCATTCATCATTTTGACAATATGATGTTCTCATCTTGATAACTCATGTGTGGGACATGACGAGTGGATGTCTGTCTACTTCCAATAAGGGTTACTAGGAATACCATGAGAACTTGATAAGTACTTGGGAAGTACTAGTTCTATGGAGATAAGGAAGAATTCAATGTAAAGTTACATTGATGCGAACTTCCGAAAGGACAGAAAGTTAATCGCAAAATATATATAGGATATATAAAAGTGAAAGTTTGTTGATGATTGGAAGTGTTCCAATAAAACCATTTAAAAGGAAATGCCGAGTATATATGCGTTAGAGAACAACAGTGAATACTATATGGATATGGAAGTTCATGAGATGAACTTATAGATATTCCGCTCATTGATGACAAGTATGGAATCCTTGATCATGCAATGTGGCTAAAGGTTAGCAAAGGAATACTAGATCGCATATTACAACAACTCCATCTCATACGTGTGACGTACATCGAAGAGATGTGTGACATGCAGTTTATACTGACTTTAGCAAGGTGTTGCCATAACTCACTATGTTGGCACAAGAGCACAGTAACATGTGGGACATGTTTGAAGATCACTATGAATATGATTTAAGGGTGATTGGCTCGCAGTGCAAGTGGGAGTCTGTTGGTATGTATGCCCTGAGAGCCAGTCATGGGATGATTGGTGGGATACATTAAAATTGATTTGATAAACATCAAAGGCAAGCTTCCAATTCTTTCTGGTTCAGTCATATGAGATAGTGATAGAACAGATTGAATGTTTAGAGAATGACAGTACTCAATGACGTATGCTTTCAGGTTGAGGACCTGAACGATGAGATCATACAGATGCTAAGAGTTTGTACATTCTTGTTATGTCCCTAGTCGGAGGTCATTGTGGAAGGTAGATAGACAGCAATGACACACAAGACTAGATTGTGGTGTTGGTTGATGACAAAATCTCATTAGTCATGATATAGAGATATCAAACCAAACACATAGGTACTTGTTAGAGAACAAGTGTACCAGACAGACCCACCGTGAGTTTGAAACATGGAACCATGACATGGTAGTCACAGTCAGTACTCATAGTGATGGTGGTGAGTGTGATTCTTTGACCTGAAATCACTACACTCAACACATGTCGTTGGGCACACTTTGACATCATCAAACGCAGTCCTGAAACATGGGTTGTTATAAAGGTGATGATTGGGTGGCTTTGACACATGGGGTTTTTGAGGGGTGAGTGATAGATATGGGATTTGTCCCTCCTGAGGGAGTTTGATATCCAAGGCCACTTGATGAGTAGGATTGAAATAGGCATGTGCACGCATGTGTGAATTAGTATGTGATATTGATGTCATACATATCTCTTCCAATCTACTTTGAGATCAAGAAAGTGAATGAACGTTGACAGGATGACTGTTCCATGCCTCGAGTTCATTCGGGATATTAGTGACAAAGGAATTATACATTCACTGTAACACCATTCACGGATTGTAGGATTGAAAGTTGTTATCCAACTTTCTACTTTCACTTGGGTAGCACTGATGTGTGACTAGGTACCGCTCTTTGCTTGTGAAGTCATAAGTGTTATGGACTTTCACTGCCAACGTGAAATGGACCTGCAGGGTCACACACATAGGATTTAACCTGGAAGAGGAGTTTTGTCTACAAACAATGTTTAGATTGATTACTAAAGGAGTTTAGTAGTTCAATTAAATACTCAATTAATTGATAGCTCAAAATCATAGTGTTCAAGGTGTTGTACACATTGATTAGAGTATCGAATTGATTAAAATCGCAATTGACTGATTCTGCACAATCTGCACTCCCAACCGATCGGCTCATGTGATGAACCGATCGGCTCAGCTTGGTGAACCGGTCGGCTCAAGTTGTGAGTCGATCGGCTCATGGATAGGGTGAATGATTGCTTCAAATGTTGAAACGATCGGTTCAACTGTTGCAACCGAGCAAGTTGGGAAAGTCAGATTGGTGATAATTTTCCTTGCGTTTCACTTGCCCAATTTGATTGGAACAAGGATTGGTATTCGATACCAATTAGAAACAAAAGAAGGAAAGTCAATCGGGAACCGACCAGGACCACCAACCGACTGGTTCACTTGTGAACCGACTGGTTCACTTGTGAACCGACCGGTTGAGGTGTCCCAACCGATCGGTTGAGGTGTCAACCGACCGGTTCAGGTCCCCAACCGACCGTTTCAGTTGTGAAACGATCGGTTCAGGTTACGAGTTGGTTGTTTTGTGGAAAATATTGAACCCTTCTACTCCTGCCTTTAGTCCCATATTCCCCGGGATGGAGAACCCCGTCCCATGACCCTCCTATATATATAGGGGTATTGGGGGCTTCTCAAAGTACAACTCAGTGCAACCCAGTTGCTCTGCAAAGTTTTCGTTCTCTCTGGTTTTGGTAACTGAGAGAGCCCGAGCAAGTGCTACCCGATAAGGGAGGCACAGTAAGGGAAAGACAACTACAGTTGCGACTGGTGGCAGGAGAGTGTGTTGACGACTAGTACGTCAACAGGAGGGTGTGACTTCTTCCAATTCCTTGTGGGACAAGGAGATTGGAGTTCCAGGTGGTCTGTGTGGACTACTTTAGAGGCGGGAGGTTTCTGCCGCTCAGGTGGACAACTGTCAACCCCGACAGTCCCAGTGAGAGGAGGAGTCGTCAGTCCCGGTGCGACCAGGAGCTGCACAGACACCGTCCAAGACCGGAGGAGAAGACCGCACAAGGCGCGAAGTATTATCGCCGAGCAAGCCTCGGGACAAGGTATGATTTCACAAACCATACTTTCCTATTATATAGACATTGACGCGTTTCCTTGTTCCGGGTTTGGGGGAGAAATTTTTTTGTTTTCGCTGCCTTCTCTGCCTCCCCTAAAACCCAACACCTTACCCCTGACTAAGTTGACCAAGAAGGAGATTCCTTTTGTCTGGAGTGACAAGTGTCAATAATCTTTCCAGTTGCTGAAGGAAAGGTTAACATGTGCACTTATGTTGGTGCTACCTGAGCACGAAAAGGGGTACATAGTCTTCTGTGATGCATCTAAGAATGGCTTAGGATGTGTGTTGATGCAGGATAAGCAAATGATTTCTTTTGCTTCTCGACAACTTAAGAAATATGAGGAGAATTATCCGACACACAATCTAGAGTAAGCTGTTGTGGTTCATGCCTTGAAGATCTAGAGACATTATCTCTATGGAGAGACATTCCAAATTTTCACAGACCATAAGAATCTAAAGTATATCTTTTCTCAGCATGAGCTTAACATGAGGCAACGCCGCTGGATGGAGTTAATCAAGGACTAAGATTGTACAATTGATTATCATCCAGGGAAAGATAATGTGGTTGCTGCTGCACTAAGTAGAAAATCAGCAACACCAACCCTAGATAAAGCACAACTAAACTCTTTAGTGTGTTCTAAGAGAGATATGTTTATCTCCTTGAGGTAAGACAATGTACAACTTAAAGTATCATTGTTAGCCGGGTTGCTAGCTGAGATGCACATAAAACCAACTCTGAGACAACAGATTAAGGAAGCACAACAGACTGATTCTATGATTCAGCAGATCAGGTCAGAATATGGCAGTGAGAAACGGGATGGTTTCCATGATTCTGATGATTAGGTAGTCTGTTACCCTGGTAGGATGGTAGTACCTGATGTTGATGACTTAAGAAAGTTAGTTTTGGAAGAAGCTCATTCTTCAATGTATGCTATGCATCCAGGGAGCACCAAGATGTATCATAACTTAAAAGATATGTATTGGTGGCTTGGTTTGAAGAAGGATGTTGCTGAGTTTGTTATGCGGTGTCCGATGTGTCAGCAGGTTAAAGCTGAACATCAGAAGCCTGCAGGAACAATGCAACCCCTGCTTGTACCACAATGGAAGTGGGATCATGTAACTATGGACTTAGTGGTTGGTTTGCCTAGAACATCCAAAAGTCATGATTCCATTTGGGTGATAGTTGATAGGTTGACAAAGACAACACATTTCTTACCTGTCAAGACAACCTATACAGCTGAGAAGCTTGCACAAATCTACATAGATGAGATAGTGCGGATGCATGGGATACTAGTTACCATAGTTTCTGACAGACATCCTCAGTTTATGAGTTGTTTTTGGGAATGACTTCATAAAGCTTTGAGCACTCAGCTGAGGTTTAGTACAACTTTTCATCCTCAGACAGATGGACAGTCTGAGAGGACGATACAAACTGTAACATCCCTGACCTGGGTTATGAATTAACCCTAGGTGTTTTTCTTAATAAAAGTGATTATATGCATGCTCTTATATTTTGAAAAGTAATTAAGTCTCAAGAGGAACTTATATTACAATTTTAGTCCTTTTTGAATATTGTTGAAATCAATATTTTGCCTGTTTTGGACTAAGGTGCAAATTACCCAAGTTGAGGGGTCTATTTGCAAATTGTGTATGATAATATGTTCCTCATGTGTTAAAGCATCATGATAGTGAAGATGATGCAGAGGTATGGCTTGTGATATCCTGAATACCAAGAAAGAGCTGATAAAGCAATGTTTGTGAATGAAAACCTAGTTTTGGTGTAATGTGCAATTTACCCAAAACCTAGGGTGCAATATGTAATTTACCACTTCAATAAGGTCCCTAATGTTTCTTGGCATCATGTGGAGCAAATAAAATGAGAGGGGAGCCTTATTTGAATTAAGTTGAAGGAGAGAGAATCTTGATATTAAAATAATCAAGATTTAAGCATAATGGAAACATTAATGCAAAAATAAATAAAATAATTGAAGGGCCTTCAACCAAAATTAAAATGGTGGAATTCATATGTGTGTGGACGTCCTTGAGCTTTGCAAGGACCTAAAATATCCTAAGGAGGTGAAATTCCACTCACCTTATTATAAGGAAAAGAATTTCCACTCAAAAAGATATATTAATATTATAAGGGATTAAGGTGCTTATTTTCTTTTCCCTTAATCCATGGATAATGAAAGGGATCTCGGTGGGATTGAGTTGCCTTTGCATGCAAGAAAACCAAGGAGGAAGTGGTGGCAACATTTTTGGAATTAATTAATTTTTATAAAACATTTCCACTTTCATCAATTTTCTTATAAAAGAGTCTTTTCCAACCCACCTAAGGATCTTTTTCGATTCCTTTCTTCTCCTTGCTTGAAAAATCGACCAAGAGAGATAAGAACAGCAGGAAGGACGCCCCCAACCTGTTGGTAAGCCTTTGACCTTCGTTTTTCTTGATTTCACAGTGAAAATCATAAAACAATGCATGATTCCTTCATTTCTTCACTCTATCTTCAACCCTAGCCGATCCTTTCACTCCAAAATCTTGAGAAATGACCTAGGGAGGTTGCTAGAGCTTCAAACACCATTGTAGCCGTGAATCTTGGAGCTTGGTATTAGATTTGAAGGCGGGTTATATATCTTAAACCCTTAATCTTTGTCATTGAATTCGATTTCTTCATGCAAATGAGTTAATTGTTATTATTGCAATAGCCTTGCTTGATTAATGGATTTGCCATGGAAAATGACGATAGTTTCGTGAGTCTAAAGGTTGAAGATGATAACCTGTTCATAATCACCCACCTTAATCAAAGAATAAGAGCAAACGGTCTAGGACCTTTGGTCCAAACGGTTTCACAAATCCGTTTGAGACCAAACGGTTTGCAAACCGTTTGGTGAAGTTGGACTCCAAACCGCATGGATGAGTTGACCGTTTGGTTTAGTTGACCATTTGAGGTCTGAACTTAATCACATGTTGGATGATGATCCAATGGACTCAATTTATTGATCCAATGTATGCACGATCCTTTAAGTGGAAACCCTAATCAAGTTGATTGAAGAAATCCTTGATTGGTCCTAATAATTTCAAGACAGTTTGGGTCAAACGGTCTTGAGACCGTTTGAGCCCAAACGGTCTTGAAACCATTTGGGACCAAACAGTTTCAAAACCGTTTGGTGGGTTAGTGGTTGATCCTTGAACCATGGATGATGATCTAATGATTTATATTGATGAACCCTTCAATTGAATAATTAATGGTCAATTCAATGGTGCAATTGGAAATCGGTTTGATGGAGAAATGACCTAGTGATCCCTTGCGGTTTTGGGACTGATATGGCCCAAATGGTCTTGAGACGATTTGATACCAAATGGTCTTGAAACCGTTTGGGGTCAAACGGTTTCGAAACCGTTTGGTGGCAAACGGTTTCGAAACCGTTTGGTGGCAAACGGTTTCAAAACCGTTTGGTGATGAAACTTCAAAACTGCATGGAGGTTGTTAGTGGTTCAATCATTTGGATAATGAAGGTAATGATAGTCCTAATTATCCAATGATGGTTAGTAATGTTAATCAATGAAGGTACAAAGGTTCAAACCCTAATAGTACCTAAGTGATTAGTGTCAATTAAGGAAGGAACCCTAATTGCTTATAAGATCAATGACTTGGTACACTATGTTAATCATAGTTGTATGTACTTGACTAAAGGGTTAATATAACCTAATCAAGTTGAGAGGGTGATAATATGGAGTTGATACATGAGTATGATTCATGTGGTGATTAAGGGTATGATCCTTAAGTAAAGAGATCATGAAACCCTAATCATGAACATAAACCCTAATTGACAAAGTTTTTGAACCTTAACCCTAATCCAAGGTATGGATGTGACCCTATACCAGGGTGATGATATATGTGAACCTAATTTAGGGTAATATGATGCAAAACCCTAATTATGGGTAATGGAACATGAAACCCTAATTGGGATGAATAGTAAACCCTAATTATGAGTAATGGAGCATGAAACCCTAATTGGGATGAATAGTAAACCCTGATTATGGGTGATGGGGCATGAAACCCTAATTGGAATGAATAGTAAACCCTAATAATGGGTGATGGAACATGAAACCCTAATTGGGATGAATAGTATACCCTAATTGTGGATTATTGAATGTAAATCCTTTTCTAGGGTGAAATTTATGTGAAACCCTGACTAAGGATGGTTTCATGAGAAACCCTAATGTTTGATGTTCTGTAAAACTCAAATCCAGGGTAATGCTATGCAATTCTTAACAAACTCTATGTTTGGGCAATATGGTGATAAACCATATCTTTGATGTGATAATGGGATGATTATCCCCATGTGACATGAAATGGGAAACCCTAACCCTGGTGAGGGAATAGTTGTGTTACCCATGAATAGTGAATTCACATTTGTTTTACATGGTTCTTATATGCAATTGATATCACTATTATCATTTGTGCTAACCATGCAGGTATATTGAAATGATGATCATGGCCAGGTATGAGCTATGATGTTTAATTCACTATTGTGACTGTGCCTTGAGTGCCATAATATACCTTGCTGCCTAGTAAGAGGTAACAACAGAGTTAATAGGCCTCAAGTACCATGTGTGATGCTTGTAATAGCAAGTATCATGTTTGCCTTGGTCAATTGACCTGAAGGTGATGGTTACCTAGAAAAGTGGTAACAATGCTTAATGATAAATCAAGGTTTTAATTACCCAGGGCCATATGATTATGGTGATGAAATTGTGAAGGGATGAGAATTCCCAACTTTGAAATAAGGGACTGAGTCCCCAATGTGTTTTTAAGATTGTTAAGTAATTGATGAAAATAGTACATGTTTCTTTATAGCATTGTCATAATAATATTTGTTTGAGAACTTTCCTGATGCTAAAAGAATATGAAAATGTACTTAAATAATCAAGTGAAATCTATTCATGTAGTCCTCTGACCATAGATCCATCATCGTTAGCAGTTGGTGATGGTGAAACAAGTTTTCTATGGAATTCCTGGAATTCGCATATTTTGAATATGTGGGGGTAAATGGGCAAAAATATCCTTACGTCCGGGTGAAGAGATTGAGGGAAGGTAAACATTAGACCTCTCAATCCTTCATGTGTCGGGATAGATGTATCTTAAATCTCCCAATGGTTGGGATGAATGTATCATTAATATCCCAATGTTATTTAATGTTAGGTCGATGGAGATAAACATTGATGCCCTCAATTGCCGATGAGAGTGCATTTGACGCTGTAACTCTATAGAGAAGTTGCAGTATACCCTGGAAAGCTATTTGAGCAGTCGACACAGTCCTGCTTGTAGTCCTGTGCTAACCAGGATGTGGGAGGTCATGGGAATCCAGCTCTTCCATTGACCTATTTATGGTACCGATTTCGATTCTAGAAAAGGTCGGTTGGAGTATGGGCGGTATAGCTCATATCCTCAGAGCTTAAATCTGTTGTAAAATATAATCAACCGTGTAGCGTATTTGCATAAGATTGAAATACGAGAAACACTGATTGATGATATACTGCTTAGCATGCCCTTGATACATAAATGTACTTATGTTCTTTTAATTCATATTAAATATGAGACATGCTGCTTTATCAGTTTATAACTAAAATACTTGCATAAGAATGTTGCTCTAATATGCATATGTATTGATTCATATGCTACTGATTTATATTATCCCACTGTTCAGTTTATTTCTATTTAAACTGCAATGACAATGTTTTGGCGGAGAGTTATATCTCCCGTTGGGGAAATTTTTATAATTGTCTCACCCCCGTGGGATTCAACGTTTTTAGGTAGACGCAGGAGACAAGGCAGAAAATCTTCTGCAGAAGAAGAGAAGTAGCAGCAGACATAGGGACAGCAGTGATCCATCACGTGGAGACATTGGTTGTCTTGTTTTTTGTGTAGATAGTTCTATAGTCGTTTCTGTACTCTCAGGTCCTAGGAGTTAGTGTTTTGATACTTCGATCTAAGATTTTGTGCATGTATGCCTCGAGGTGCAATGATGCATGTAATGTATATATATGAACCAGGATGTAATGTTTTACTTTGGTTCTAAATGAAAGAGTTTTCCTGTGAATGGATCTCTTGATAAATGGTTTTAATTTCTAGTGATTTTCAGTAATTCCGCTGCTAACGAAATGCTTCCGCATAGTTAATCTCGTTTTTATGAGTTGAATGCCACAACCAGAGTGGTATCATAGCTCTAGGTTCGCTGAGTCTACAGAGACATAGGATTAAGGTAGTTGAGTCTGTTCTAGTGTCTTCCAGTTTATCTGATAGTGTCTTCTGCTCATATAGGAGAATAAGAACTAAAGATGTCTAGATCACATGATGAACACATTGCTGAGAGCAATGCTACTGCACCAGGAGGAGGTGTAAGAGACCAGGACAGGGAGGAACCTGTACCTGAACAGCCCCAGTTCAACCCAGCTGATATGGGGAACCCAGCCTTCCAGGCTATGTTCGGGTAGTTTATGGCAGCCATGACCCACATGACAGATAGAATGCCAGTACCTGCACCTAGGGCACCACCCCATGATGAAAGACACGGTGTCGACAAGACTTTTGAAAGGCTAAAGAGGGTAGGGGCCTTAGAGTATGCTGGTACATCCGATCCAGTAGATGTTGATCTATGGTTGACTGAGTTGGAGAAAGCCTCCATAATCCTCATGATTCCTGATGATGAGAGGGTCAGACATGCGGTATGTCTCCTCAAAGGGAGTGCTGGTCACTGGTGGACCATTGAGGAGGGAAAAAGACCTGGAGTTGTGATTGGATGGGATGAATTTAGGCATGAATTCGTCACTAGATACTTTCCCAAGACGTATCTAGATGAGAAGATCTCTCAGTTTGAGAGAATTAAGCAAGGACCAATGAACATTAGCGAGTATGAGGCTAGGTTCATGGAATTGTTGTGGTTCTGTCCGCACATGGCATCTAATGATGAGGAGAGAATTTGACATTTTGAGAAGGGGTTGAATGCTGAATTAACCACTCTGGTGTCTGCTTTGGAGAACCGGGAGAGGTTTTCCACTTTCGTGGAGTCTGTAAGACGCATAGAGAGGTCTGTAATTGAGAAGCGACAGACCAAGGGTAAGAAGGAATACCCACAGTTTCAAGGATAGAGTGTTGGGAGTTTCAAGAAACCAAGGTATTTTGTGCCTACACCACCACCAAGGTTCAATACCCAGACGTAGTGGACGTCAAGTAAGGGTAGAAACCATAGTTTACCACCAAAGGGAGCTCACATCTCAACCTCAATGTCAGTAACAGGACCACCCAGACCACCAAGGGGGAATATAACCTGTTATTGATGTGGAAAACAAGGCCATGTGGTGAGAGACTGTCCTGAGAAAGTGAGGAATGTGACCCAACAATCGAGGCAGAGTCAGTAGGGCTCTTAGAGGAAACAACCTGGTAGTGGTGCTAGAGGACGTGGACCAGCATCCCAAGCCAGTTCTTCAACATCCAATAATCAAGCACAGGGTCAACATCAAGCGACAGCTAGGTTCTATGCTATGAACCAACCTGAAGCAGTAGTCAACCCTCAGGTTGTGACAGGTCAAATGGAATTGCTTTATTCTGATATGTCTATCCTGCTTCGTATTTGTGTTAATTGATCCGGGTGCTATGCACTCTTTCATCACTCGAGAAGTGATTGATGACTGCAATAGTGTTGTTAGTCATAGAGCAGATAGCTTCCTGTTAGAGACACCTTTGATGGGATCTGTAGTATTACGGGAAGTGTGTTCTCCCTGCAATCTTTTTTTTTCTAATCACCGCATTCAAGTGGATCTTATACCACTTGAGATGCATGGATTTGATATAATCCTTGGGATGGACACCTTAGAGAAGTATAAGGTTGTCTTGGATTGTAGTTCCAAGCAAGTTGTGTTCACAGATGGTGGTGACACATGGATCTTTCAGGGAGATAGAAAGATTCTTTCAACATGTCTTGTGTCAGCCATGATAGCTGAGAGGTTGATGAGACAAGGATGCTTTGCATTCTTAGCTCATGTGGTTGATACCATAATGGAAAACCCTCATCCTACTGAAGTTCCTGTAGTCAGGGAATTTGAAGATGTTTTTCCTGAAGAACTTCCAGGTGTTCCACCGCCCTGAGAGATTGATTTTGAAATAAATCTAATCCTGGGCACACAACTAATAGAAAAAATGCCGTATAGGATAGCACCTACTGAAATGGCAGAGCTCAAGAAACAATTGCAAGAGTTACTTGAGAAGGGTTTTATCCAACCGAGTACTTCACCCTGGGGTGCTCCAGTCCTTTTTGTTAAGAAAAAGGATGGGTCGATGCGGTTATGCATTGACTATAGACAGTTAAACAAGGTAACTATAAAGAACAAGTATCCTCTACCAAGGATTGATGACTTGTTTGACCAACTGCGTGGTGCGACTGTCTTTTCTAAGATAGATTTGAGATTGGGATACCATCAGTTACATATCAAGGAGGGTAACATACCTAAGTCTTCCTTTAGGACAAGGTATGGTCACTATGAGTTCACAGTTATGTTGTTTGGACTAACTAATGCACCAGCTGCATTTATGGAACTCATGAATAGAATCTTTCAACCTTTTCTGGATCAGTATGTTGTCGTCTTTATAGATTACATCCTGATATATAGTAGAGATGCTCAACAACATGAATAGCATATTCGCCAAGCTCTGACTTTTCTAAGGGAGCATAAGTTATTTGCTAAGTTTAGCAAATGTGAGTTCTGGTTTCCAGAAGTTTCCTTTCTTGGACACGTAATATCTACCTCAGGTATTTGTGTTGATCCTAAGTAGGTGGAATCTGTCTTGTAATGGGAGCAACCGAAGACACCGACTGAGATAAGAAGTTTCCTAGGACTGGCAGGCTATTACAGGAGGTTCATTAAGAACTTCAGTTCAATAGCCTTACCCCTGACCAAGTTGACCAAGAAGGAGATTCCTTTTGTCTAGAGTGACAAGTGTCAACAATCTTTCTAGTTGCTGAAGGAAAGGTTAACATGTGCAACTGTGTTGGTGCTACGTGAGCACGAAAAGGGGTACATAGTCTTCTGTGATTCATCTAATAATGGCTTAGTATGTGTGTTGATGTAGGATAAGAAAGTGATTTCTTTTGCTTCTCGACAACTTAAGAAACACAAGGAGAATTGTCCGACACATGATCTAGAGTTAGCTACTGTGGTTCATGCCTTGAAGATCTGGAGACATTATCTCTATGGAGAGACATTCTAGATTTTCACAGTCCATAAGACAAAACCGTTTGGTGGGTTAGTGGTTGATCCTTGAACTATGGATGATGATCTAACGGTTTAGATTGATGAACCCTTCAATTGAATAATCAATGGTCAATTCAATGGTGCAATTCGAAATCGATTTGATGGAGAAATGACCTAGTGAGCCCTTATGGTTTTGGAACTGATTTAGCCCAAACGGTCTTGAGACCGTTTGAGACCAAATGATCTTAAAACCATTTGGGGTCAAACGGTTTCAAAACTGTTTGATGGCAAATAGTTTCAAAACCGTTTGGTGGCAAACGGTTTCAAAACCGTTTGGTGATGAAACTTCAAAACCACATGGAGGTTGTTAGTGGTTCAATCATTTGGATAATGAAGGTAATGATAGTCCTAACTATCCAATGATGGTTAGTAATGTTAATCAATGAAGGTACAGAGGTTAAAACCCTAATAGTACCTAAGTGATTAGTGTCAATTAAGGAAGGAACCCTAATTGCTTATAAGATCAATGACTTGGTACACTATGTTAATCATAGTTGTATGTACTTGACTAAAGGGTTAATATAACCTAATCAAGTTGAGAGGGTGATAATATGGAGTTGATATATGAGTATGATTCATGTGGTGATTAAGGGTATGATCCTTAAGTAAAGAGATCATGAAACCCTAATCATGAACATAAACCCTAATTGACAAAGTTGTTGAACCTTAACCCTAATCCAGGGTATGGATGTGTAACGACCCCATCTCCCGGTAACCCCCACTTAAGGGAGAGCAAGAGATCAGAGCCGTTATCTAATAACTCAGATCAAAGGTTCGACAAATAATCAATAATAATTATGAAATTCTACTACTAAAATGAAAATTGGTATACAATAAAAACTTTAATTACCTTTTAAAAGTTGGGATTTCTAAACTTCTATCCATGAAGATACTAATCTAACTAATCCTCCTGTGTACATTATTTATCATTTAGTTCCACATATGCCACTTTATTGTTTGTTCTTTTCATTTGTACCTAAAACGCCGAAAAATAAAACGTCGGTCAGCAAGAAGCTGGTATGTGGGGGAAACAATAATTGTGCAACTATGTTAACAATGTAGTCAACCAAATATCATTTAACATCTAAGATTACATTTTAATCAATACTACTCGATCCTTGCCTATCCCCTATCTTTGTACCGTCCCTGTAGTGGACATGGATACTACCTCTCTCATATGATAGATCCTTACCCCCATGGCCCTACCAAACAGGTAGCCAATTCCTAGGGTTATGGAGTCGCATGGTCCTACCCAAGGGTAGCCCAATCCCTGATTCATGATGACTTGATGGACCTACCCCATTGGTAGCCATTTACTAAGTCATTTAATGACCTGCTGGACCTACCCCATTGGTAGCCATTTACTAGGTCAATCTATAAAGCTACAAAGGGGACTAGGATCTGAGCTAGTAGGCACATCTCTTACGTGATAGTCATATTCACATTATAATTTGCATGAATTAAATGCAACCAACAGTTTAATTAAAGTCATCGATAAAACCTCAAAAATCCAGGAGAAACTAATTTGGGAAATTCATAGGTGTAACCACATACCTGTCAATTTGATGTGAGATAGAAATAATCCAATCAACCAATAGGCAAGCAAGCATTCATTAAGATCCTAAAACAATTATACAATTTCCTTTTATTACTCATGTCATTAAGATCTATCAAATCTAGCTCGCTTCCTAGGGTTTCTAGTCCACTTTTAGGGTTTCCATTGCAATTAGGGTTTCTCTTCATCTTTTACTATTTTAAACCCTAATTTAACGCAATTGATCACAAACCCTAATTATCTCAACATCCAATCCTCTGTTTTGGAGTTAAGGCATAATTAACCATTAAATAAGTCCATTAAGCCTATTTTACATTAAAGCTACAATTTTCATCCTTTTAATATATAACAAGATCATTATGCTCATTTATCGTCAATTCATAGTTCATTATGATTGAATTCATATGCGAACTCTATTTGTCATTAGTTCCATCTTGATTCATTCAAAAACCTAATTTCTATATTAAGGTTATTTATCCACAATTTAGGAACTTTAATGCTCAAAATAGCCTAGGATCGTTATGTCTCATCTTTATTCACCACTTTGAATAATTAAAGCTATTAAGAGTCAAATTTACCAACATTAGGGTTTCAAGGCCCATTAAAGCACATACTTATGCACATGAACTCTCAATTAAACTAATTATGCGCAAAATTCATCTTTTCTATTCCTAATGTTCCTTTTATCATTAACAGATTAATACCAACTCTAATCATCCATTAAACCCTTATAAATATATTATTCATATCAAAATAGGGTTCTTTAAACATTAATACATTAAAGTTGACATCTTCCATTACTTTTTGAATTGCAAGAGGAATCAAGCTTCAATTATATTTTTAAGGATTCTTCACGTTTTTTTGATCAACTTTCATGTATAATATGTCCTTATTCGACCTACCAATTATTTACTATGAATTTATCAAAACTCACTTACTTTGGGCCAATGGGAGGTTGCCACGTCGCTTCCTCATGCAACGTGGGGCGGCTTGCTTTGGGAAACATAATTGAATGATCGAACTGCCCCTCACATAAGTGAGTTGCGCTTTATCCCGCAGAGGGTAGAATGGTCAAACGTGCCTGATCTTCTTCAACCTCACGAGGCTTCACTTGAGCGTCGACCTGATGCACTTTGAGGTCCACCCCCTCCCTCTCTAAGGCCCGAAACACGCCGCCACCTTCCACCCTTGCTCCTACGGCCTCCGCAACATCTAGGCACCACCCAGCTCACAGTCCAGGTGGTCATTTTGGGTAGGGCAGGTGTGCGACCTGCAGCCATGGCTCCGGCCTTCTACAGGCTCGGTATGACATTTATGGTCATGGAGACGATGACAGAGCCCTCCTTGGCATCGTATCACTTCGCTCATCCACCTAGATGACTCTACGGCTCTCTGTTGCTCCAGGGAAAGCACTACTCGAGGATTAGGGTTTTTCCCAAGAAGATGAAGAAGAAGAAGAAGGGAGAAAGGATACGTGCAACTCCTCCGAACTCACCCCTGAGCTCTACCCCTTTTATAGGGGAGGGTTTTCACACCCTAAGATGTGCATCCACCAAGATGCAAGATCTTATCCCAATAGGAATCCAATTCCTTCTTTAGAAAGCAAGCTTTCTCTCTCTTCTTTATCCTTTGGATATTCCTTAATATATGGATATTAGGAATTTGAAATTCCTCTTTCATTTTCTTTATACTTTCCCCTCTTAATTCATTGGCCCGGATTTCTATTTTCCTTTAGTAGGAAATACTTTCTTTTTAACAATGCCACCAAAATTCATTAATAATGTATTACATTATTCTCTTATTTTCTTTTATAGGTATTTTATCTTTCCTCTTTCTTTATTGGGACTCCTTGGATCCTAATAAACTCTAATAATTCGAAAATTCTTTTTAAGGAATACTCATTATCCTTAAATGCATCAATATGCATTATTTCACATTATCTTGTTTATTTCTCATTAAAATATCTCTTTTTGAGGATTTCTCTTCATTTCTCTTTTATTTTACTCATAGGTATTCCTTTTATCACAAATTCCACTAAGGATTACTCAATTATACTTCTTTTCACTTGTTTTCCACATTTTACCATTGTTTTCAATTTCTTTCTTAATAAAGAAATACTTAATTGATCTTTTCTTTTCTTATTACTTTCTTTTTGCAACTTTGGACTCCTTGGAACCCAAGGAACCCAAGAGGCATGAAATCCCTCCTTGGATTTACCTTCTAGAGGTTTCCACATTTTTCTTTTCTCCAATATTCAATTATTCATTCACTAATTGAATTTTCTTGTTATTTGGGCCCAATAGCCAATAAAGCCCACAATACAAACATCAAGGCCATTGTAAACAAAATCCATTTATTCAAACCAAATTATATCATTATTTGTTCAAATATCCTTAATATGAGAAATTACATTTCTCACCAAATAAACCCAAAAATTGGGATTGTAACATCCTTCCCCTCTTATAAGAATTTTGCCCTCAAAATTCCATCAAGCAAGCAAACAAATAGGATAAACCTTTCATATGTCCACCATGGCTCTCATGTGGTTTCACCCTTTCCATGGTGCTTCCCAAGAACCTTCATCATCTCATATTCTTCCATCTGAGTTCTTTCTCACCTTGGTATATCATACCCTCATAGGTAACTCAGGACATTCCAGCCTCTCAAAAGCTGAATAGGTTCAGGGCTCAACACATGGCTTAGGTACCCCACATAGTGCTCTAGATCGGACTAATGGAACACATTACACATCATTTCATCCTGAGGGGCAAGGCTAAACACAACCATATCTACCAATCCATCTCAAATGGACTAATATATCGGGGACTCAGCTTTCTCAGCTGTAGCTCAGAGGGGTCGGATTTTCACATCACATATTCTCCCACAGTGAACTACATGTCAGTCTGCTTTGCATCAACTCATGACTTATGTCACCACTTGGCTCTCTCTCAGCCACTACACAATCAAAGCGACTTCATCTGCACACACTGTGGTTCTTTTCTGACCTTCATGAGGCCTCCTTCACCAACATCATCTTAATGAAGTGGTGACCAACACAACCTCCTTCTAGAACTTCTTTCATCCCGATAAAGGCTATGGTGGTTAACATCACATATTAAGAACTGTCTCTTTGTATCACCCTGGATAAGCACACTTGCTCTCATCAGACCCTCTAGTCTGGATCATACTAACCATTAGTTAGGGGTGATAAACTATACTATCATCGAGTTCTTCTTCCACCTCATGGAAGTGAACCTTTAGGTCATACTCAAGAACTTTTGAACTCGTATCACGGTGTAGTTGAACCATCTTCTCTCTTAAGTAGTTCAACCGAATCTGTCTCATGATAGTACTCTTCCTTTCTCATGTCATCTAGGTAAGGCGATCTACCATAACCCATATTGGATCTCAACCTTCCTTGGTCCAGGGGAGACTCACAACATCCACAGTCATGAACTCCCATTCCCTCACGGGATCTCTTTATACTTTATATCCATGCACTGGGTTACTGGTGTTTGTCCTTCACCCCCTGGCTTGCATGTCCGCATGCCACATGCAACGTCGTATTAAGCATCTACAATACTACCGTCACTTACTATCTTCGTAGTACGGTATATGGTGATCTTAAAATCATGATTTCCTATATATCATGATTCCTCAAGATAGATTCCTCAGAAACCCTAAACCACTCTCATCAGGGTTTCATTACCTTCCTATCCAAGGAAGTGTATCTGAGGTTCTACAACCATCCTTTAACACCCAAGGACTAGGCTGGCTAACTAAACAACCATTAACTTGATTAACCGCTATTGATACATCTGGGTGTTAGCCAAACTTATCTCTTTTGCTCAACTAGAGCATTCATTATCGCCTTTCATCCTCCATGTATTATACTTATCATCTCATCTCAAACTCTAAGTTTATCTTCATCAAGAAACTCTGAGCTCATCCACCTGGTGATCAAAATCAACCTTGTATAACTTGCAAATTCCACAAAGCTTCTACTAGGAACATCCTTACACGGTGATTTTTATCGTTTATACCTGTCCATGTATCATTCACTCCACCAGGGCACATTATCATCTTTGTCCTCATTCCTTATAGCAACGTTCCAACTCACATCATCTTTACCCTTGATGTATGGCATGCATATTGTCCTATCTCTCACTCCCATAACAAGAAGAAATAAGCATTTGGTGGCCGTCCAAACACAAAGTTATTCCTGTTCCAAGAGTAGAGATGGTACAACCCACATTTCCATTACACCTTCAAATCTAAGAGGAAACGTGCAACTTATGTCTCTACATCACAATCATCTCGACATCAAAGTTACTTCCATGGAAAAGTGGTCCCGAACCTACTTGGGTTACTACACAATCCTTGATCATCTCCTCTAGGTCTATAGGGTGCCGACACTTTTGGGGTCATCCATCTTCCCTCATACATCATAGTGTGCCCAAATCATCTGCCCTTTGGGTCCCATGAGTTTATGAAAGTGATCAATCTCCTAACCCATGGCCCTCAGACAATGATAGCGGTTACCTCCCGACCCTATGGTCATGTGCAACTAGGGAATTAGGCAACTCCTACTTCCATCGGTCTTATCCCTACCTGACCCTAGGATAGACTTAGGATTCTCTTATAGTACATGTTCAACTTAGAACCTTACCCAAGCATTCATCATCTATCTCCGCATTTACGACTGACTTTTATCCCTTCATAGGGGTCATGGAAGCTTGCCTACCTGGGTCAGGCCCCATACCGATTACCTCCATGGTAACACATCCACATGCACTTAGAGATGGTTATCTATGGGTCTACAAGTTCATTCTCACACCATGTACTTTTCACTTAGCTTCTCAAGATCCTATGAAACCTCTTTAGGTTAACTTAAACCAACAAAACCGGTATGCGCCCTACCAAAGGGTCCTTCTCCCAGGATGGGAGGAAACTACACCTCGATAGAAAGGTTACAAGTGTCCTTAGGGTTTACATTCACATGATCATGCTTAATCTAGCAACTACTAAGGCACAAGCGTACCTACTAAACCATGCTAGGTCACACTTGTTCTCATCCTCCATTATAAGACCGACTTAGTCGTGAGGGGTTCATCAAACATACCCCTAACTTAAGGGGTTTCCTTTACCTCTACACATGAGGAGTTCCATGCTCGAAACTATAGGGACTCAAATCTCATCATGAGCATCGGGTACACTGCTTCCCCTCTTAGGCCTAGGAACCCTAGGTTCTCCTTTGGGTATCCAACTGTATGCTCAATCTCTTAACCACGAATCCAGCATGTCCAAGGTATGCCATGTACTTCCATGATCCTTCTACTCGAGCGACACTTCGGAGTTTAGTCCTCTTCCAGGACAACCAACTAGGTATAAAGCCTCACAACTGGTTACTTAAACCTCCTCAGGGTCTAAAGCACTCTTTATCTCATCCAGTAAGTAATCACTTATACCATGGGTACTAGAAGCATCCACTATCATCCACTTAGGTCACATCATCCTCAACTCCCCACTGTTCCTCATGTCTCAGAATCTAAGCTTCCAACCTTCTCTCTTGAGTCTTACTTTCTCTCTCTAGATCTAACTCCACATCCAACCTTACTACTAGAGGTCCTCTCTCCATGAAGGATCAAGCTCACAAGCATACCTCTACATGGGTGAAGCCTATGCTTGAACTTATGTTTTCTCAAGATCATCCATAGCCCTTTATGCTTACTTCATAGGCCGTCCATCATGATCTCTTGACCAAGGTTTCATCCTACTGTCAGCACTACTGACGCACTATGGGTGCAAGCTATACTCTACTTGCCCAAGCCCATAGGGTTTTATAGGTTCTTCTCTAACTTTATCCATGAAGGAGCTATCCTTCGCTCAAACATGCACGGCCCTTCCCAGGGTTGGGTTGCCAAGGATACTCGATAATCAACTTCTCATGGCTCATATGGCAATCCAAAGGCATATCTATCCAAACACTCAGTCAACCATGTCATCTAACTCATCATGTCATCTCTCTCTCTAACCTCCACCTAGGGTTAGGGTTAACATCATCCCTAAAGGATGTGCTAGGTCTCTACTTTAATGGAGATCTCTACCTCCAAGACTCACATTCTCTACTCATCCTCCTGACAAGAAGGTCTAGCCTCAGGTCTCTCCTGAGGGAAAAGACAACTTATGTCATACGACCTAAGCATGTATCCATTCTTTAGTTTGTGCTTAATCTATTAAGCTTATGTCCATGACATCTTATTTACATGCTTTTCATTAATTTGGTGGAGGATCCATTAATCCTTATCAACCTTACCCATACCTCAAGAGGGTGAGGAGAAGAGAGGAAACCCTAATCCTTAAGGTCCTTATCAAAATTTGAGTTGTGAAGGGATCAACAAGATGAGAGAGTCCTAAAGGTATCTTATTTCGATTCATACCCTAAGACTTTGGCCAAGCAGTCACATAGATCTGGGAGTCCTCATATTCTGACTAGCAGTGCGGAGGAAAATATTGCCAGCCCCCGGTCGTGATCCTTTTCTAGACACCTCTGTCTTTCGGATAATCCTCTAATAACTCCCTTGGGTTCTATAGAATTTGTAAAATTTAATAATTATTAAAGATTAATTGAGGAACCTATGCTCCGATACCAATTGTAACGACCCTGTCTCCCGGTAACCCCCACTTAAGGGAGACCAAGAGATTAGAGTCGTTATCTAATAACCCGAATCAAAGGTTTGACAAATAATCAATAATAATTATGAAATTCTACTACTAAACTGAAAATTGGTATAAAATAAAAACTTTACTTACCTTTTAAAAGCTGGGATTTCTAAGCTTCTATCCATGAAGATACTAATCTAACTAATCCTCCTGTGTACGTTATTTATCATTTAGTTCCACATATGCCACTTTACTGTTTGTTCTTTTCATTTTTACCTAAAACGCCAACAAACAAAACGTCGGCCAGCAAGAAGCTGGTATGTGGGGGAAACAATAATTGTGCAACTATGTTAACAATGTAGTCAACCAAATATCATTTAACATCTAAGATTACGTTTTAAGCAATACTACTCAATCCTTGCCTATCCCCTATCTCTGTACTGTCCCTACAGTGGACATGGATACTACCTCTCTCATATGATAGATCCTTACCCCCATGGCCCTACCACACAGGTAGCCAATTCTTAGGGTTATGGAGTCGCATGGTCCTACCCAAGGGTAGCCCAAACCCTGACTCATGATGACTTGATGGACCTACCCCATTGGTAGCCATTTACTAAGTCATTTAATGACCTAATGGACCTACCCCATTGGTAGCCATTTACTAGGTCAATCTATAAAGCTACAGAGGGGACTAGGATATGAGCTAGTAGGCTCATCTCTTACGTGATAGTCATATTCACATTATAATTTTCATGAATTAAATGCAACCAACAATTTAATTCAAGTCATCGATAAAACCTCGAAAATCCAGGAGAAATCGGGATATTCATAGGCGTAACCACATACCTGTCAATTTGATGTGAGATAGAAATAATCCAATCAACCAATAGGCAAGCAAGCATTCATTAAGATCCTGAAACAATTATATAATT
The DNA here is from genome assembly GCA_963693085.1 of Alisma plantago-aquatica. Lineage (NCBI taxonomy): Eukaryota > Viridiplantae > Streptophyta > Magnoliopsida > Alismatales > Alismataceae > Alisma > Alisma plantago-aquatica. The sequence continues at coordinate 1,983,249,408 of OY856409.1, forward strand.
TCCTTTTATTACTCATGTCATTAAGATCTATCAAATCTAGCTCGCTTCCTAGGGTTTCTAGTCCACTTTTAGGGTTTCCATTGCAATTAGGGTTTCCCTTCATCTTTTACTATTTTAAACCCTAATTTAACGCAATTGATCACAAACCCTAATTATCTCAACATCTAATCCTCAGTTTCGGATTTAAGGCATAATTAACCATTAAATAAGTCCATTAAGCCTATTTTACATTAAAGCTACAATTTTCATCCTTTTAATATATAACAAGATCATTATGCTCATTTATCGTCAATTCAAAGTTCATTATGATTGAATTCATATGCGAACTCTATTTGTCATTAATTCCATCTTTATTCATTAAAAAACCCTAATTTCTATATTAAGGTTATTTATCCACAATTTAGGAACTTTAATGCTCAAAATAGCCTAGGATCATTATGTCTCATCTTTATTCACCACTTTGAATAATTAAAGCTATTAAGAGTCGAATTTACCAACATTAGGGTTTCAAGGCCCATTAAAGAATACTTATAGACATGAACTCTCAATTAAACTAATTATGTGCAAAATTCATCTTTTATGTTCCTAATGTTCCTTTTATCATTAACAGTTTAATACCAACTCTAATCATCCATTAAACCCTTATAAATATATTATTCATATCAAAATAGGGTTCTTTAAACATTAATACATTAAAGTTGACATCTTCCATTACTTTTCAAATTGCAGGAGGAATCAAGCTTCAATTATATTTTTAATGGATTCTTCACATTTTTCTGATCAACTTTCATGTATAATATGTCCTTATTTGACCTACCAATCATTTACTATGAATTTATCAAAACTCACTTACTTTGGGCCAATGGGAGGTTGCCACGTCGCTTCCTCATGCAACGTGGGGCGGCTTAATTTGGGAAACATAATTTAATGACCAAAATGCCCCTCACATAAGTGAGTTGTGCTTTATCCCGCAGAGGGTAGAATCATCAAACGTGCCTGATCTTCTTCAACCTCGTGAGGCTTCGCTTGAGCGTCGACCTGCTGCACTTCGAGGTCTGCCCCCTCCCTCTCTAAGGCCCAAAACATGCCGCCACCCTTACCCTTGCTCCTACAGCCTCCGCAACATCTGGGCGCCACCCAGCTCACGATCCAGGTGGTCGGTTTGGGCAGGGCAGGTGTGCGACCTGCAACCATGGCTCCGGCCTTCTGCAGGCTTGATACGACGTTTATGATCATGGAGACGATGGCAGAGTCCTCCTTGGCATCATATCACTTCACTCATCCACCTAGATGACTCTACGGCTCTTTGTTGCTCCAGGGAAAGCACTACTCGAGGATTAGGGTTTTGCCCAAGAAGATGAAGAAGAAGAAGGGAGAAAGGATACGTGCAACTCCTCCGAACTCACCCCTGAGCTCTATCCCTTTTATAGGGGAGGGTTTTTGCACCCTAAGATGTGCATCCACCAAGATGCAAGATCTTGTCCCAATAGGAATCCAATTCCTTCTTTAGAAAGCAAGCTTTCTCTCTCTTCTTTATCCTTTGGATATTCCTTAATATATGGATATTAGGAATTCGAAATTCCTCTTTCATTTTCTTTATACTTGCCCTTTTTAATTCATTGGCCACAAATTTCTATTTTCCTTTAGTAGGAAATACTTTATTTTTAAAAATGCCACCAAAATTCATTAATAATGTATTACATTATTCTCTTATTTTCTTTTATAGGTGTTTTCTCTTTCCTCTTTCTTTATTGGGACTCCTTGGATCCCAATAAACTCTAATAATTCGAAAATTCTTTTTAAGGAATACTCATTATCCTTAATCGATGCCTTGTGATGGTGGTTATGTTATCTTTCATTGATGATAGGGTTACATGGTATGATGTGATACCCTATGGGGTGGTTGTGTGAATAAGAAAGGAAATCTGTTTTCTATAATATTATTTCATAACATACCTTATAATGATGATGTAAGCAATGATCTAAGGGTGGTTGTTGATCCAACCTTGTAAACCCTAACTGATTAAAGGAACGCTAACCCTAATGATGTATTGTGAATGGCATGAATCTTATGAGATGGTAGTAATGATGATGCATTATTCTTCTTGTTACAAGTCCCTAACCATGTAGGTGATACTAATTGATAAGCATAGCTAGGTATGATCTATGATGTTTATGATATGTTTGAATGGCCTTATGAGGCATGCGAGATTTTGGTATCATTGAAAGATAAGGTAAATGGTCTTATGACCTAAAGATGGCTTATTCCCTTATGTGAGATGATGATTTCCTTAGTGATGAGAAGAGGGGTCCAAAGTATGTGATCCTTGTGGTGAGAAATATGATGATTGGAAAATATCAAGTGATGATGTGATGAGATCACATCCTATGCACTCACATATATTTTAGTGATGTGTTATGCCCTTGTTTATGTAGAACTTGTTTAGATTTTATACATTGTAACTTGATTGATGCTAAAAGACACTTAAATGACCTAACTAAGTAAGTGGAACCTAATCACATAGCTCGCCATGTGTCGTAGATCCATTCGGTGTCAGTATTTGTTGAATGGTGAAACAAATTTAACTCAGAGCACATATTTTTGAATATACGTGGGTGAGGATGAATGTCTCCTTACGTCCAAGATATATGATTGGCTGTGGGCCATACCTTGATTAAAGTGCAGCTTTCGGCCGTAGCTCACTGATATGTCATACAGGATTGGCGGCGGGCCATACCTTGATTAGAGTGTGGCTTCGGGCCGTAGCTCAATGATATGTGATACAAGATTGGTTGTGGGCCATACCCTGATTAGAGTGAAGTTGTCGGCCGTAGCTCAGTTTCACTAGTGTCAGGACCTGTACCAAGGTGGGCTAGATTTATACAACTGGACTATATGTCACTGATAGCAGTCTGACTGATGATGTCACTGCATGTTCACTTGTACTGATCGAGGGGGTGAGGTTGTGGATTTTGGCTCTTCCATTAGACCTTGTATGGCACTGATTTTGACTTAGCAATGGTCAGTTGGATTTGGGTGGTACGACTCAAATCCTTCGGCATAATAAATTACTTAATCAGTCGTGTAGTATAATTCTACAAAATAAAATAAGGAAACATTGGATGAGGCCTTACTTGATCTTTATATAATATTGTTGATAGGAGTTATAAATGTTCTTTATATTCCTTTTAAATTGTTAAAATGTTTTATAATTCAATAATATTTGTCTATCCTATTAATAATGACTTCTTGTTTCTTATAGTTGTAACTTTATTGTTGCTCTAATTATCTTATCTATGATAATAATAGAGTTGGTGTAGAGTTATATCTCTTGCTGAGATTTGGAATCTCACCTGTGGGTTTCCCACACCCCTTTTAGGTGGACGTGTACGAGGGGGTAGATATCGTGCAACAAAGGTTGAGGAGTAGAAAAAGAGGTAGTAGCTGACAAGGTTGGGAGTGCCACTGGATGTCTTTTGTTGATAGAGTCCTTGAGTCATCCATGTACACTTGGGTCATTGGGAATATTTTGTAGATGTTTCGTGAATGTGCTACCGATAGTATTTGGCTTGTGTGCCCTTTTGTATACAAATGTAGTGGATACAAGTATATATATTCTGGAACAGGCTCTCTGGTAACATGTTGATGGCACACACAGTAAGTTCTTTGAGGCATGAAAGGACTCATATGTAAAGGTATTGCCATTTGATGGTTTTAAATTTTTAGTATTTTCCCAATAATCTGTTTGTTTATTTTTCCTTCTGTGGTTTTATTTTGAGTAATCTCGCTTTGTGTGGCAAAGGGTGTCACACTTAAAGATAGTGACTTTGGGTAAGTCATCTAGTTGATAAACATATAATCAAACATAAAAAACATACTTAAAGATGGAGACTCTGGGTAAGTCATCTAGTTGATGTTCATATATACAAACAGAAACAACAAACATGGTGTATGTTAAGAAAACACAAAGATGGAGGAAAACAACTTCAAACCTTACTTTCGGGGAGGGTAGTAGCTGATGGGAGGAGGAAAGTCAGAAAAGGTGAGAAGAGAGACATGTGTGACTAAAGAACAAATAGAGACGAGATGCTTGAGGTTTTGACATTTTTACATCTAGAAGAGGGTTGCAGATGACGATAAGATGAGAAGTGAGAAATGGGAGAAAAACAAACATGCGTGGAGACAACGTGCAGTGTGATACCAAAGCTTAGACGATGGAGGAGTCGACGACTTCAGGTAGGGGCAGAGCTAAAGGGCGGGATTGGGGCTCTATCCCTGCTCCCCTCCAAACCTAAAGATATGGATTTCATCATGTATATCATAGTCGAGTACTATACATAATGTGTTTTCAGATATATGACAGTGTAAATTCCTAGATTAGTGTTTGTGACTACTTTAAAATTGAATAACTTGGGTTGAAGTCCCACTTGTTGGTAAGGTATGCCAATAGATAAAATCATGTGATGATGACATGGCATATACCATAGAGGATTTTATTAATACTCATAAATGCCATCTTCCAATTCATTTAGTTTCATTCAGTTATGAGATAATGAGAAAACATTATGGATGTCTAAAGAATGACAATACTCAATGATGTATGTCTTCAAGTACATGACTTGAAAGATGAGATCATATGAATGTTAAGAGTGTATACATTCTTATTATATATCTAGTCGATTATTACTGTGAGATGTGGATAGACACCAATAACACATAAGACTAGAGTGTGGGTTGGTTGATGACGGAATCTCATTAGTCATGATATGGCAATATCAAACCAAGCACACATATACATGTTAAAGAATAGTGTATCAGATAAATCCACCTTGAGAGTGAAAAATGAAAACCATCATTGGTGGTCATAGTCATCTCTCATAGTGAAGGTGGTGATTGTGATTCTTAGAACTAAAATCATTGCACTTATCACATGTTGTTGGGCATGCTTTGACATCCTCAAATGTAGTCCTAAAACTTAGGTTGTTATAACGGTGATGATTGGGTGACTTTAACACATGAAGATACATTGTGAGTGATAGAGATGGGATTTGTCCCTTCTACTGGAGTATGATATCCTGGCCACTTGATAGGCGAGACTGAGAAATGCATGTGCATGCACATGTAAATCAATATATGATATTGAGGTCACGTTATCTCATGCAGTCTGCTCTTGGTTCAAGGAACATGGATTGAACGTTGAGAGGATGGCATTTCATGCCTCAATTTCATCCTAGATATCAGAGATAAAGGAATTATACAATCATTACAACACCTTACACAAATTTTAGGTTGACATTATTCTCTAACTTTCCATTCACCTGGGTAGCATTGATGTGTGACTAGGCACCACTCCTTACTTGTGATGTCATAAGTTAGTTATAAACATTCACTGCCAACGTGCTATGGGACCTATAGGGTCACACACATAGATGGGTGAGCAAGACAACCATCTCTCATGTGCAAGATCGCTCAGTTAGGATGTAGAAAGGTTCTAGATACTTTCCCAGATTGTTTCGATTGAAAAATACTTATGGTGCAAGAAATTCATATATAACATTAATGGGAATACGATGGGAGAGAACAACTGAGGATCGTTGTTGTGGGAGAGCAAGTTGGTAACTAGTACACCAATGGGAGGGACAACTCCTTCCTTCCTATTCTAGTTGAATTACGGGAGTTTTAGTTGGTCCGTGTGGACTACTCTAAAGGCAGGAGTCCTTTTTCTGTTGCTAAGAGAGTAAAGTCAGCCTACAGTCCATGGCGAGACCACATGAGTCATTGCAGAAGCTATCTTATTTGTTGTTCGTGATGAAGACTAGGAGTTGCACATCCACCATCCAAGAGAAACTAGAAGACAATTGCAATTAAAATGAGTTTTTGTTGCTGGACTTGCTCCAGGAACATGTATAAATCATTAAACCATCCTTCCTATTTCATAGTAGTTGATGCGATCTTGTTGTTATGGGAATAGGGATAGATAAAATTTTGTTTCCAATGCTATACTTTGTGCCTGTATTTCTCAATAGTGCTATCAAATTCACGACAATTTACTATGTTTTAGGATGATCGATATGATTGAATTTTTGGTTTTACCATTTATTTATTGCCTACGGTGTGAATGTTTAAACTATCTCATATGTGAATCTAATCAATGACCACATAATCCAAAATGAATATTTAAACTGTCTCATATCTCTTCTGTAATATTTGGGGCCAGATTATGGCCTTCATCTCAACATCACCAAGATAGAAATATTTTGGCCTTCAGATGACCCTAGAAGAGCCCCAGGTTATGGGTTTTTCCCTTGTAACATATCCCGACCCATGCGGGGTGTGAAGATTCTTGGTAGTCCAGTTTTTGTTGACCTGTGCTTTGCCTTGGATTTGTTGAAGAAGCATCTGCTCAAATCCTTAGATTTGATGGATCTCCTTGCCTTGCTCAATGATCCACAAAGTAAACTTCTTCTCCTTAGGTCATGTGTTGATATGCCCAAATTAGTGTTCTCCCTTCGAACAACGCCACCTGATCATATTGTTTCAGCCTTAGAAGACTTTGATCGTAGGTTGTGCCGCTGCTTGTCTTGCATTGTTGTTGGTGAAGGACAAGGTTTTGGTGATCTACAATGGTGTCTGGCCACACTACCAATGCAGTTTGGGGGTTTGGGCATTATAAATGTAGAGGATGCTAGTAGTTATGCCTTTGTTGCTTCTTGAGTTCTCACCACAGAGCTTCAAAACCATATTCTCTGTGAGGTTGGTCCCATCCATGCTGGAAGCACGTTGGACACGGCTTATGAGTCCATATTCAATCTCTTACCATCCTTTTACTGGTCCAAGATTTCTAGTTCGCCCTCTTCCACCCCAAAGAGTCAGTCTCTATTAGCAAATGCCTACTACAAAGTGGTCTTTTAGTGCTTCAAGTATTCTGAGTTGACTCCATGAAAACATGTTGTTCTTTCTTCTCTAGGGGCTGAGCATGCACAAGATTTTCTTCTCACTATTCCCATTAATGGTCTTGGACTATCTATGCCACATGTTGAATATTGAACTATTCTATGTTACTGTCTTTTTATCCCTCTATATCCTAGTAATGAGTGTTTCCCACTTTTTCATTCTGTTGAGCTCGATTCCTTTAGCGATAATGTTGTACATTGTAGAATCTGTCCTGGATTCAAGTTTTGCCATGACGTTGTTCAAAATGCCCTTTTTGACATTCTTTCTCGTGCTGGGATAAAAGCTTTAAAATAATCTCTGGTCACCTTTCTTGGATCATGAGATGATGGTTTCCACACTCAGAGACATGCTGACATCTTGTTATATGACTGGACTAATGACAAACACACTTGTGTTGATCTTACCGGGGTTTCTCCATTGACTGGTAATATTCCTACTATCTTCAAGGCAGGACAAACAACTTCTGATGCGACCACCAAAAAAGTTTGCAAGCATGGTACTGTATGTGAAGAAAACAACTACCAATTTGTACTATTTGCATTTGATATCTTTGGGATGCTAGCTAATGATTCAGTTTCTCTCTTGCGGTGCATCTAAAATATCATAAATAAGAATGTAATGTTACCATCTTCAGCATCTTCAGGATTTGCCTTTCGATCTTTGGGATTTGCCATCCAAAAAGGATTGACAGCCAATTTTCAGCTCGTACCTCTAAGAAAGGAATTTCTTTAAATTACCTGGGGACTACATTTGTAAAAATTTATTCTAATATATATTGATCAATCATTGTCTTGCTATATATATGCAATTTACACATGTCTCCCTAAAAGTATACATGTGTATATATATATATATATATATATATATATATATATATATATGACAATGATCCAGTGAGAAACATATCTTGGTGAGAGCATGAGAGACATTTGAATAACTTTTCATAATGATCAAATTTTCATAATCTAACCATATGGATTAAAAATACACCCTATTAGTTACCTTCCCAAAAAATTTCATCATCATAGGACTTGTATCACATGCACAACAAGCAAATCCTTTTCAACGCTCAATATTGAGTTTTAGGTTGACCGTTGGATGTAAAATGTGTATATTGTATATATGGACACGTAAAAGATATCCAAATGTGATGATGTTTTGTGTGAAGGTAAATGTAATGATGTTCTTCTGATCCATAAGGTTGGATATTGAAAATAAGCTACAACTTTATAGTTATTCAAATGCCTCTCATGCTCTCACCGTAGAATGTTTGTCACTAGATTGCTACCATATATATATATATATATATATATATATATATATATATATATATATATATATATATATATATATATATATATATGCAATTTACATGTGTCTCCCTAAAATTAGTTTTGATGGTGGATGTGTAGCTTGGTTATGGAAAATACCCAATATCTGTATGTGGTTGGATGGTTTGATTTTATTCTTATTTATCTCTGTCTGCGTATCGAGCCTTTACCTCCCTCTTCCATTTGTAAAGTTTATTCTTTCCTACCTTAGCTCCCCTAGAATGTAAGTCGAGGTTTATCTTTATAAGGTCATAGGTTAATAGCAATAGGATAGTTTATTTTCTTGCAACGACAAAGAAGATGATCATAGACGGATGAGATGACCAGTTCGTGAGACGAGCCGACCATCTGGAGAGCCATGGAGGACATAACAATGAAACCAGACCACCGTCCAGTGGACCCAACTGACCATTTAGAAGAAGTCCAAACATCAGTTGGACTGGAGGTCAGACAACTGTCTAGAGGACCGACCGACCGACCGACCAAGAGGCAAGACGACTGATTTAAGAGTTGAACCGATCTAACCAGATTGACAATCACAGATCTACACCAACAATACGTTCATACATGAGATGTGATGATCAACCTAGGTGGTAGTAATTCCTTTTGGCTCCAAGGAATTACAATAGACATGGCCATAACCATCACTTTTTGTTTTATATTACATGTTTATGTTGTGGGGTATAGCATGTATATGATACGTACTATATATGTGGTGATTGGATACAATATATGTATATATATTATATATGTAAGATCCCTCAAATCAAATATATTAAGTATAAGATGCTTTCCATTAGCAACACACATGAAAAGCTTGATTGACCAACCATAGGAAACACAAAAGTGTAATGATCCATCTATCTCATGGAAGTGTGATGATAGTAATGTAGGATTTGTAAAAGCGAGATGCATTATTATTGTGTTGGCTTTTGGGTCAGGCTTAACTGGTGATGCCTTAGTGAGACTAAGCACCAGAAGCATACAAATGATTATGATAAGGAGTTTTGCATATCATCTATCCAAGGTTGCATATGATTCAATTGGCATGATTTCCTACCTAAATACTCAAGTTGTGGGCGATCAGCAAAAACTGACTCATGATTTGATGAAATATGGATCTTGGCTCATTAGAAGATTGTTCGTTGTAATTTTCCTAATCAATATGTGAGGGTTATAAATTTGAACAAAATAATGAGAATGATAATAAATTAAAGACCTAATTATTATCATCCAAATTTAATCAAATCAAATCAAATAAAAATGAGTTTTGACAAAATTGCAAATTCTTTTGTAGAATCAAATGGCAACAAACAAAAATCACTTTTCTCTGCAATTGGTCATTGAGAAGGACAAATGAACTGGGAACAACTTCCATGACTTATTCATGATGTTGAGGATCATTCTCTCACAGGACCGCAAGCTCTATGTCCTAGACATGCCAGAACCAGAGGAACTACCTCAAAATGCACCAAGGGCTGATAAGGATGCTTATAAGAAGCATATTAAATACATTGTGGATGTCAAGTGTATGATGTTATTCTCCATGAACTATGAGTTGTAGAGGTAGCATGAGAACATGTATGTGATTGAGATGGCCACACATCTCAAGAACATGTTCCCAGATCAGGCAAGGAAAAGAGAGATACGATGTCTCCAAGGCACTATTCAAATGTAACATGGTAGAAGGTGACCTAGTAGGTCCTCATGTATTTAAGCTCATTGGGTATGTGGATAACCTAGCTAGACTGGGATTCCCCTTGGTTCAATAGTGGGCCATTAACATAATTTTGAAGTCTCTGCTAGATTCATATAGTCATTTTGTCATGAACTACAACATGAATGACTTTGACAAGCCATTGACAGAGTTGTTGGGCATGTTGAGAACAACTGACACAAATGAAGAAAGACAAGCCCAAGTATGTGATGATGATCTGTAAGACAAAGGGTAAGTCTAAAGGCAAGGCAAATCTAAGAAGGGTTCTAAATCTGGCTAGAAGCTCAAATCTTTAGATCTAAAAGAAAAGGGAGGCGTAAGAAAATAAGAGGTGATTGTCACCATTGTCACCATCCTGGACATTAAAAAAGCAATTGCCCACTCTGGTTAGAGGAATTAAAGAAGAAGAAGGAAGGCACTAAGGCATCCACTCCATGTATAAATGTTATAAGATAAATTTGATTACTTCTTCATTTGGTATGTGATACCAATCAGAGATCTGACATACTTGATGTGCATGATTTGATAAGAAGTAAAAGCCTTTATGGAAGGATAAAGATGGACAAGGAGAAGCAAGAGTTGCAAAATCTTTAGTCTACATTTAAATTTATCGTAGCCCAATGGGCATGTAATAGAGTTAGTAGAACTGCTATGTCATTATGCCATCATATAGAAACATTTACTTTAAAGCATCTTGTATGACATAGATGATAAATCAATAAAGTGAAATATTAATGTTTCTATTTCAAAAGATATGATCTTGCATGGCAATGCCCAAACATCTAATAATCTTTGTACGAAAGACTTCGAGTTGAATTGGATTATAATTGATAACTCAAGACTATCATTAGAAATAGTCACCATGCACGTACATATAGGAAATTCATGTCTAGAATACATATTGATGTTAATCTAGATTCCCTTGTTTATCAAACCTAAGGAAACATGCAGAGCCTTATTTACACACAATGTGACATGACATCCTTCACTAGATGTAGTGGGAGGATAAGCCTTCCATTATACCTCATACATGTGATGCATGAAGATCTTATGGAATGAATGTTATAGATAATTACTTATACCTCATATTCATTTACTGGTAATATGATGATATGTACTCAGTAAAATCAAAATCTCTTGAAATTTTCAAGGATACTATAAATGAAGTATGATTCTGATGAAAGTATTAAGAAACTTTGATGAGATCACATGTTGAAATACTTTACATCAATACTGTGAGTACCTCCAAAGAACATATTATGATAATGTATCATGAGTCAAATCCATATGAACACGATGACATGTCAGAACGAAGAGATTATACCATGATGAGTCATGATATGATCATCAATTAATCTAATCTTGTTACCCTCATAAATATATATATATATATCACTAAATAATGTATCATCTAAATGGTTTATAAGACATCATATATGATATGATTTGGAAATGTCCCAATATGTCTAAGGGATTGAAACCTACATCAAGAAAGTAGTTTCTTGAAAATGTTATCCACAAACCATATTTGTTGAATGCTACTATTAATCCCAATACAGTAACAAAATGTTTATTGAGGATAACTGAGTTCCTAAAGAATCAGTGGGAGTGAAAGTAGAACTCAAAATGTTCGGGGACAACAAAGATGTACAATGAGAACTAAGAGAATCACAAGATGTTGTGAAATCTTGAGTTCATCATATAACATAGAACAAAATCGTTCTAGTAGAACATGTCTAAGATTGGAGGATTGTGAATCCAACAACTCACATAGGTTGGTCATGATATGATCACACAACTAATCGACTAGAAGCTATTACGTACCATAATCTGGGTAATGGCTCAAGGCCATTATGGGATCCATGTAAGCTAACAAGGTAGGATCTTGATAGTGCCACCTAAAGGGGTAATAGCTAAAGGGTGCAATAAGATCTCGTGGCAAAGACCTACATGGAAGACATAAAAGGACAAATTGGTTGAATAAGTTTTTCAAATCAGTTCAAGTTGTTGAACATGATGGAAATTCCTTTACCAAATTGTCATGCTTGCTATTGCAGTTAAAATAGACTAATATATTTAGCATATGAAGATAAAACTGGATTCCTTAAAGGGAATACATCAAAGGATGTGCACATGACACAACCTAAAAGGATTTTATAACTTCAAAAATGCAAATAAAGTCTATACACAATAAAGTCCAATATGGGATTGAAACAAGCATCTCAGAGATGAGATCTTTTGACTTGATAAGAAAGTCAAAGAGTTTGATTTGAATCAAGATAAAATATGAAATATGTGATTACAAAAGATTTAGTGGTAGCATATATGAATATTCCACATATGATGAGAAATAATATCTCAATATTGTGAATGTTGAGATCTGGCAGAAAAACACCTTTAGCAATGAAGAATACGGTGAAACATCTTTTGAGATAAGGATCAATACCTATGAGATAGTTCTTGAATGTTTCACAATGGAAGTTTGAACACATACAATAGTAACGTATTGAAAGAGTTCAACACAGAAAGGATTCAAAGAGAGAGAATTCGGAGTAGTCTCTCATGAACCTTATGTTCCAATTCTTGTTACTAATGGAAATGTCATGATAAAGATGCCATAGGTTGTAACATTGGATCTATCATGAATGCTATAAATGTACTTATTCCATATAATCTTCTATGTATTGGACATGACAAGGTGATATTAAATTCCAATAAGGGTTATTGGAATGTCAATAAAGACATCCATTAGTACTTGTGAAGTACTTATGGATAAATTGATAGTCAATAAGTATAAGAGGAAGAGTTGGATGCAAAGCGTTACATCGACGCAAGCTTCCATAATGACAAAAGTGATCACAATAAAATATATTTGATTTAAAAGGAGAAATGTTGTTAGTTGAAGGGTTCTAAATTAATAGCCATTAATTCTATTCTATAATAGAAGCCAAGTATACTAGTGTTATGAACACAAAGTGATACTATATGGATCTAGAAATTCATATGATGAACTTATAGATGTTCCAAACATTGACTCAGTAGTGATATTGTAATAACAATGGAGCTACTTGTTTGGCAAGGAATATCAAATACCATATTATAGTGGTTTCATCTCAGAGCAAAGAGATAAGAAACATGCAATATACCGACTAATAGCAAAATGTTGCTAACTCACATGATTAAGCACTTGTGCAATAGAAACATGGTGGACATGTTTGGATCACTAAGAATTAGATTTGTGGTTGATTGGCTCTAAGTGTAAGCGAGAGTGTGTTGGTAAGGTATGCCCATAGAGAAAATCATGTGATGATTGACATGGCATATACCATAGAGAATTTGATTGATACTCATAAAGGCAAGCTGCTCATGTATTATGTTTCATTCAGTTATGAGATATTGAGGAAACATTATGAATGTCTAAAGAATGAAAACACTCAATGACGTATGTCTTCAAGTACGTGACTTGGAGGATGAAATCATATGAATGTTAAGAGTGTGTAAATTCTTATTATGTCCCTAGTCGGTTATTACTGTGGGAGGTGGATAGACACCAGTAACACATAATACTAGAGTGTGGGTTGGTTGATGATAAAATCTCATTAGTAATGATATGGCAATATCAAACAAGCACACATATACATGTTAGAGAACAATGTCTTAGATAGACCCACCTTGCGAGCAATACATGGAAACCATCATTGGTGGTCATAGTCCTCTGTCACAATGAAGATGGTGATTGTGATTCTTAGACTTGAAATCACTACACTCATCACATGTCATTGGGTACACTTTGACATCATCAAACACAATCCTGAAATATGGGTTGTTTTAGCGGTGATAATTGGGTGACTTTGACACATGGAGATAGATTGTGAGTGATAGAGATGGGTTTTGTCCATCTATTGGAGTATGATATCCTGGTCATTTGATAAGAGAGGTTGAGAAACGCATGCTCATTCACATGAAAATTAATATATGATATTGAGGTCACATTATCTCAGACAATCTACTTTTGGTTCAAGGAACATGGATTGAATGTTGGGAGGATGACATTCCATGCCTCAAGTTCATCCTGGATATCAGAGACAAAAGAATTATACAATCACTACAAAATCTTACATAGATTGTAGGTTTAATTTGTAACTTTCCATTCACTTGGATAGCACTGATGTGCGACTAGGAACCAGTCCTTGCTTGTGATATCAAAATTTAGTTATGGACATTCACTACCAACATGATATGGGACCTATAGGGTCACACACATAGGAACTCATCTAGAAGAGGAGTTTGATCTTGAATGATGATTTGATTGATTACTAAAGTGTTTAGGTATTCAAATCTCACAATAGATTGGCTAACTGTACTATGAAACGACCATCTAACAGGGTGACATGACCGTTTGGAGTTCTAGAAAAGTGTCTCAAAGGTTGAGACAGTCGTTTGGGTTGTCAAGCTAATCAGAAATCAAATTGGATAAGATCTGCCCAAACCAAGGTGTGAACTGACCAGTTCATTCTGATGAACCGCTCAGCTTACCAAATGGCAGTCTGGGTGAGCAAGACGACCATCTCACATGTGTCAGATCAGTAAGTCAGAATGGAGGAAGGTTCTAGATACTTTTGCAGATCGTTTTGATTGCACGATACTTATGGTGCAAGAAATCAATGTCTAACATTAATGGGAATTGAATTGCCAATTTTGTATGTGATTAAGAAACTATGAAATGCCCATCCCATAGTGTGAGACAACCGTCTCTTGTGTCCACACAACCATCTGGGTCACTAGATGATCATCTCATGGTTTGTAGGTTGGGAAAATTCAATATCTTCCGGTCCCTTACACTCCCTCACAGATCCTGAACAGAATGGGAACCCTGACCCTAACCACGAGATTGTCCAACTTTTTGGAAAAAGTTGACCGACCTGAATCACACATGCAAAACAGAGTGGATCTAGAGTAATCATACTTTTAAGATTATAACCCAACACTCAAGCCCCCACAACTATTATACGGGGTCTGATGTAGTATTCGGGGTCGAACCATAGGGATAGGGTTAGTAAGTGTTAAGTACGTGGAGTTTCACACTCTTCTACTTCAAACAAAAAGATGGGTTAAATGTGGTGTTCCCTAAAGAATGATGAAGCTCCAGCCAAAACAAAGAAAGGTAAAAGGAAGAAAATAAAGCAAGAGAAAGACATTAAACAAGTAGTAAGAAACAAAGGTATGGAAGGAAACTTGGATCGGGTTCACCTACTAA
This sequence comes from Alisma plantago-aquatica, assembly GCA_963693085.1. Taxonomy (NCBI): domain Eukaryota; kingdom Viridiplantae; phylum Streptophyta; class Magnoliopsida; order Alismatales; family Alismataceae; genus Alisma; species Alisma plantago-aquatica. Next base: position 1,983,264,668 of record OY856409.1, read on the forward strand.
GGTCTCTCTCCAACATACAAAACTCACATTCCTTTGTATACTCCTATCAAGATTACAAGAAATCGTCAAAAATGTCTATTCCTTCCTCTCTCGAGATTAGATAGATCTAGGTTTTAAGGTAGTCTCTATATCTAGATGACGACCCAACAACCACAGAGCAAACCATATGACTAGTAGCTTTAGTATTACAACACTTTCATGCATTCATAATACTCTATAACACTAGAAAAGGTTGGTACTATTCTTTTGAGGTACCAACAATCAAACATCATAAGATGGTAGCTAAGCATATAAGTGAAGCATTAAAAACAAGAGTATGGAGATAATCTTGATAAGGGCATATATAAATTTAAAAGGGGAATAGGAATATACATGTTGGGAGAGCCTTAGTGTCTACTCCCAACCAGAGTTATATGTTTAGCCACACATGTTGATGGGAAGCATAATGGTGTCACAAAAGGATAGATACATCAATAACTAGGAAGAGGGAGAGTACAACATGATGGATATGATAAATCTACATAGAGAGGGAAGAAGGTGATACACCACTATACTTCTTCAAATCTAGATCTGGATTGGGCGTGGTTGTGGCAGCTTCTTCCTTCAAAGAATGGGACGATCAATCTTCTATCTTCTCCGACTTCCATCTTCAAAAATACAAGACTTATGGGTATGAATGTGGGTGACTCTGGAAATTGGTAGCACTTTGTGGTCCTTGATGATCTGATGATTTGACGTGTCAAGGTGGGGGTCTATTTATAGATGCTTCCCACCGACTTATCCTCGGGGCCTCATTCATGAGGTATAGGTCGGTCACGACCTCCATCGCAGTTGTAGTGTGCTGGTTATCTACCACAGTCGATGGGGAGCCTCAATTGTGATATGTTGGAGGGTAGCCTCAGTTGAGGAGTGGCCTCGACTGTGGGGCATTGTTTTAGTGGGAGGGTCGTGGTCACGGTGTGAAGAAGTGAGAATGGAGTTAGCGACCACGGTGGGGACATTAGCGGCCTATACAGCCACGGTCGCAATATTGACCGCGGTCATAGAGTAGCATGACCCTGTAAGAGTAAGAGATGTATGAATTTAAGACTTTGACACTAAGGCACTAAAATAAGTAGAGAAATCCATAAAAGGTATGCTAGGGGAGGCATAAATCCTATGTAAAAAGTACACAAAATGAGATATTATCAACTCCCCTAAACTTAGGATCGAGACTGCCCTTAGGCTAATGGTAGGCCTAAAATCATACAAAGCTGAGCTATGGGTAACAAAAAAATTAGATTGCCTACCATTACAAAGTTATCTCATTCTTACAACAAAACTCTCATGGTATGTCCATTTCAAATCCTGAGATTCTATTTCCTTCCTTTCGTATCCAAAGTTGCATGACTTTCAATCCTTGCCAATGTCTTTTGGTAGTAAAGGACTCTCCAATTCAATGACTTCCCTACACTAGATTGCTATCCATACTTGTACAACATCCCCTTAAGGGGTATCTTTCAAACCCTTCCTTTATTTTAGTTGGCCCTATGCTAGTGTGCTCAGGTAGGTTTCAGGCTTTAAGTGCTTTCCTACACTCCTCAATTTTCCTCACCCACAAGCTGTCATAAGGACAATGTTGCCCCAAGGGATCCTGATGTTAAGTCAGGTGGTTGCGTGAGGGTTGCTTGGGAGTGTAGGTGGATATACTTGGCTTCAGGATTCCACTTACGGGCATGACATATCTGCATTCATGAGTGCAACAATACACCAACCGTGTGGGATCCTTTGACATCTTTTAGGCACAACTTTTAATATTTTTTTCTTTTTGGCTTTTCATATCTCCTCTCATATTTGGGTGAGAGGTTTTTAAATGATTTTCTAGCCAGCCAAGTCTCTTTTCTTCCCAAAGCAGGGATAATTAAACCTAAAAGGGGCAGCTAATTCCTTCTCGAGGGAGGTGAGGATTTTCTAGCTAGAACCGTCAGGTTAGGGTGATTGGTCAGGAGTATGTCTTGGTAAATTCCTCTAGTTTCCAGGGATTCCATAGACTTAGGATTGTTCCACACACAATGTTTTGCCATAAGAATGAGATAAAATTGTATTTTTGTGCTTCTTGTTTTTACTTTCATGTGTATTGGACACTCATTTGTGCCTCTCTAGAAATGATAGCACTACATCATACAACAAGGGAGCTGACAAGTCTAAGAAGGGGCTAAGCAAACCTGTGACTTATAGCAAAATTGTTTCCCATACTTGATTGTAGTAGAGGCAAGAATATGTAAAAGAAGGTTTTTGAAAATTTTGGTGAAAAAATTGTACCTCTCACTCCCATTTATGACTCCTCCCCCAAATTTATCATTCACCCCAACCCAGGGTGTCAAAATTGGAGTTGGATATATAAATGAGCTTTCTTTATTATTGCTAGTTGTTTGTATTCATCCATTTTGACTTGAGGAGCAAGCTGGCGTATACTCCACGTAGTGGGTGGTATTGTTCATGTTGCATTCCCTCCACCTTCATATTCATTGTAGCTAGGGCGGTCATCCATGCTAGACAATAGAAGTCACAATCATTTGACAATGGTACTTGTTGAGGGCTTCTATGGTAGAACTATGTCTTCTTGAAGTCTTTGCCTTCTTTTTTCTTGTGTCCTTTTTTGTGATTTTTGAGCATTCTACAACTTCTTTGGCACATGTGACTGCCTTCTCTTCTGTAGGTGTTTTTGCAGTAGTCATGTTTGTGTGTTTGTTGAGTGCAAAGGTTACATCTAAACTGTTGTATAGAACTATAGTCCTAGCTATAATACTAACTACTAGTAGAGTCCAATGACTATCATTTAGGATGGGCAGGAATATATAGTTTGGGAGAGAGGTTGCTAGGCGTTGCTGTAGGTGGTCTTTTTCGCCTGACCTTTTATCCTTCAGGATATCGTCTACTAGGAGAAAGTAGGTCATATGCACGTTTGGCATGTTATCATTCAGCAGTGATCGATTGGCTGACATCGTGTTGACTAAAAGGTACCCTCCTATTTTTAAAGTATCTCTGAGGTCATCCTTTAGTACACAGATGCCATCCCTTTCGAAGATTGCCTTTGTCGTGGTGTCACCTTCCCTTAAGAATTTCATTATCAATTGTAAGGATTCTAGTAACAAGCTTTCGCAGCTCCACCTATCAAAATCTTTGAAGGTTGGCACTATTTCTCTATCTGGACCATCAAGTTTTATCTCTAGAATGTCATCTTCCTCTATCTCCCCTTCTTCAGGCTCATGAATCGGAGATTGTTCTTTGTCTTTTTCTACTAAAGGAGAGTGTTCTGGCTTGCTTTCAGGTTGTTTCTCTGCTTTGTCAGGAGTAGCTGATGCCCATCCTTCCTTCCAAGAAGTTTCCCTAGTGGGTTCTTTCGGATCGACCCATAGGGTTTTAAGCCTTTCCCTCCAAGTTTTCTTTTTAGGTAGAGGTATTTCTTGGTGAAGCCAATGTGGTATTGCGTCTGAAGGTATCATCAAGTCATTGAAGAAGTGACGATCATTGATAACTTCCATTGCATAGACACCACATAAGTCATGTAAGTTTTCTATGCAGAGGTATTCCAGTGGGATTCCCTTGTTGATTTCTTCCATCATTCTTAGTACTATAAAAGTGCAATCCCCTATCTCAGCCTTTTCTTGAGGGACCTTTTTACAGATTGAGAACTATTTCTATATCCCTTGGTGTCGGCTGTCCGCTGTCTAAATAACCCACTGCAGACGTAGTGGCACCTTTAAAATATCTCTTACTTTCTTATTTTTGTAAACCAAGGATGTACTGTCCAATTAAGCTGCACAATAATTGAACAATGTTGTACATCTCTCATATAGGTTGACGACAATAAGTGCCCAGTGCTTTACAGTCATTATAGGCATAACTACATTTTTTCTCCTCTCTTCTCACTACCCTTTGTAGATCTTTCACATCAGTAGATTTGTAATTTTTATCGAAAAGTTGACCTGCTTGATGTGTGGTGTCGTTTAAAATAGGTTGCATTTTCTCAAGATGTAGAAATTCTTCCAACAAAGTTGCACAGAGTACTTTGAACATCATTTTGTGTACTTGTTCTCTTTTTAGAAAGATCCCCCTAAAATGGTCCCTTTCAAGTGACCTTCCCTTATTGTGGTAGAGAATATCCATGCCTAGTAGGTTGTTATCTAGCACATCTACTAAAACATGGACATCTCTACATGTGATTCTAGATAAGGAAGTCATGTCTATGCCTGCTTTTTTATAGGGTAGAGGAGGGGCAACACCTAATGGCATAATATCAACTGGTGCACTCCACTTTCTGATCGGCTCATCTTTGAAGAAAGAGGCAAGTCCCCCTTTGTTGTCTACTGAGGCCCCGTCTCCTGCTATTTACATTGTTGGGGGTCATACTTCTGTTGTGGGAAGTTGTATCTTGGCATCCAACTATGCTTGTTTCTGCTGCTTTACTTTCATCATTCACATATCTCTCTCCAGTTAAGTCTTCTATGGGTCTGTCCTCCTATGATGGCTGCGCTAGTTCTATTGAATTTAGAGAGGCTAACATCACAACCATATTTCCGTATAGAGTGTGTCATTGTGCTCGTAAAGCATCGAGTCTTACAGATAGTCATTACAGATGTCCATTCCAAAAGTTATGTCATCTAAGAACTTGTTGAGATCCCTTATTTCTCTTGATGTGAGATCTTCTATGGTAGTGATTTCTTCCCTGACGATGACATTTGGTTGAGGTTCCTTAGCTACATATTTGTTCTCTTCAGGGTTGCTGTTCAAATCGAACATTCTTGATAAGGTGTTTGTCTTCTTCGTCTTAGCATCTTGATGAGTTTCTGACTTTTGTGGTGCTTCTTTTGCAGAAGGTGCAACCCTTGGGGTAGTCTTTATGTTGACACTTTCATCCTTTGAAGTTGTGTCCATACCTGTTCCTCCTATGTCATCATCTTCTTTATCTGGGCTTGAGGAGCTTAAGGAGGCTTGTGATGTGGAAGGACTAATTTGATGCTTCGTCTTCTTTCTTTTCTGCCAACCGTCCATCTCATGGCATTATACAACTAGTTGTTGATATTCTTCATCTAAGTGCTAACGTTCCTTCTTTAAGTCTTCTAACATTTCTTCATACCCCTTCCACATCAGTTCTTTATCTCCTCTCATGGCTTCATGTTCTTTTCTGAGGTCCATCATTTCTTCTGTTAGTGTCTTCAGAGCCCCCATCATCGCATTTTAGGTGTTGACGGCCCCCTGCATGAACTTGGGGAGTGCCTCAGTTCTTACGTTCAAACTTTGTACCTATGTTGTTAATGTGCACATGCTAGAAGTAATATTGGAATTAATCTCAGAAGCATGTTACATGTGTAACCACATGGAATCAGATTTTTGCCCTAATACATTACCAAATGTCTGTGGGTTTTAGTATTACTGCTCTACAGACGTTTTTGACGGTGTCATTGCTGTTACAGATTCCTTAGGTTGTAGAACCGACTTGTTCTTCATTGGATCAGTTTTGGTTGCTTGGGTAGAGGTGCTCGTGTTTGGTTGCTCATGTACTTGCAACACCACATCTGGGATCATGGCGTTGGGTGCAACTTAGAGGCTGTCAGACTCTTGACAGGGTCCCTTTTCACCCTCTAAGTGATGTTCTTCTTTGGAAAACTCAACATCTTCCTGGTCACCTTCTTCATTTACTGCCACCTCAGGTTGGTCTTCGACCTCTATAGATATGCGTGGTGAGGTTAGACTTGGGGCAGCAGATTTGCCTGATGTTTTCTTCTTTCACTTCCTTATCGCCAGCTTCTTTCTTTGCTCTGGTCTTTGCATCTCCATTTTTGGAGTCTTATCCCTCATGTTCTTCTTGCTAGTGGGTGATACTGGGCCTACGGCTGTGCTGGTGGTGCCTGAGTACATTTTGTCTACATCCTCTTATGTGGGCCACAACTTGTGGGCATCATAATATGCCATCTCTAGTAGGGTTTAGAGCATCTCTTCTTGTAGAAAAGTTTACTGCCTTTCTAGGCCAGAATGTATGTGTTAATGAAGGACTTGATGCCTATCTTGGTATGTCCCTTAGTCTTCTTGTATTTCATCAACAGGTTGGCATCCATAAAATGATAAGCAATTCTAGTTATTTAGCTTCCCATGTAGAATTCTTTTGTCTGCTTTGCTTCCCCTCCCACAATGGCTAACAACCTCTCGATTCACAGTCTCCCGATTTTCAACGATTTCTTGTTGAGCATGGACCATATTAGAAATAGGTCTCTCTTAGTCACTCATGTGGTTTCTGATCTTGTGAAGACTGTGTTGGCGGTTATTTTCTATATTACTATGATGAAGAAGGAGGTGATGAGAGTTGCCTTTAAATTTTTTGAGTTGTGCTCATGTTCTCCTATCATCTCCTCCCACATCTTGTGACTATTGTATCAAATGACTTCTTTTTCACCTGGCATAGTTGAGCATGCTTGTGCCTCTTCTATTGTCTTGGTGAATATAGTTTTGAGCATGGCTTCAGTAATTATATGAGACTTTCCCCCTATTCTCTCTTCAAGCTTGAAGTCTCCGCCACCCTTTTTGCGCTCACCATCATTGACGAGAAGTTTTTCCAAGGATGACATGAACTGTAACATCCCTGACCTGGGTTATACTTTAACCCTTGGTGTTTTGATTAAGAAAGGTGATTAAATTCTTAATCTCATCTTGTGAAAAGTAATTAGGGCTCAAGAGGAACTTATGTTGCTATTCTAGTCCTTTTTTAACATTGTTGAAATCAGTGTTTTGCCTGTTTTGGAATAAAGTGAAAATTACCCAAGTTGAGGGGTTTAAGTGCAAATTGTGCATGATAATATGTTCCTCATGTGTTGAAGCATCATGACAATAAAGATGATGCTGAGGTATGCCTTATGGAAGCATGGATACCAAGAAAGAGTTGATAAAGCAATGTATGTGCATGAAAACCTAGTTTTGGTGTAATGTGCAATTTACCCAAAACCCAGGGTGCTATATGTAAATTACCACTTCAATAAGGTCCCTAATGTTTCTTGGCATCAATTATAGCAAATAAAATGGGAGGGGCGCCTCATTTGAATTAAGTTGGAGGAGAGAGAATCTTGATATTAAAATAATCAAGATTTAATCCTAATTGAAACCCTAATTTGATTTAGGGCAAAAATAAATGTATTAATTAAAGGGCCTTCAACCAAAATTAAAATGGTTGGATTCAGATGTGTGTGTGACGTCCTTGAGCCTTGCAAGGACCACGAAAATATCCAAGGGAGTGGATAACTCACACACAATTTTATAAGAAAAAGAAATATCCACTCACATATGGATATTAATATAATATGAATTGAGGTGCTTAATTTTCTTTTCTTTAAATCATGGATAATTGAGAGGAATAAGAGTAAAACAAGATATCCTCGTCCCTAATGAATATGAGGGGGAAGAGGCGGCCACATTTTTTGGGATTAAATGGATTTTTGCAAAGCATATTCTCTCTCATTGAATTTTTTATAAAAGAACCTTTTACAAGCCAAATGGAAGGCTTTTTCGACCCCACTTCTTCTCCTTGCTTGGAAAACGACCAAGGGAGCTTGGGAGGGTCAGGAGGACTACCCCCAACCTGTTGGTAAGGTTCTTGATCCATTTCACCTTGATTCCATGGTGGAAATCGAAAATAAATTATGGATTTCTTCCTATTTCGATCTCCTCTTCAATTCTAACCATTCCTTTTCACTCAAATCTTGAGGACGAGCCTTGGAATGGTGAAGGGAGTTGCATCCACCATTTTTCCGTGAACATGGAGCTTTGGATCTCAATTGGAGGCGGGTTTTATAACTTGAAACCCTAACTTTGTTATTGCATTCAATTCCCCATCAAATAATGATCATTTCTCTATTTACAATTATTGATTTGGTTGATTGATGCAATTTCCATGGAAATCACAGTAGGTTTCTTGGGTCTAGAGCTTGATGATGATGACATCAGCATAATCACACACCTCTCCAAATATCTAGACCAAACGGTTTCAATCAAACGTCCAAACGGTTTGTGTTTTGGGAGCAAACAGTTTCAAACTGTTTGGAATGAAACAGTTTCACTAAACCACATAAAAGCAAATGGTTTAAGACCGTTTGGTGATGTTGACCAAGTTTGACCATTTGGGGACTTGATCATAATGATCTAGGTTAATGACCCATCAATTATTATTGATTAACTCCAATTGGTTCATGAGTTGAAGGTCCATCAATCACCTAAACCCTAATCGGGTTGAGTGCTGATTTCATAAGTGATTGAGTTTGATTGACCCAAACGGTTTCAAAACCATTTGGGAATCACCCAAACGGTCTCAAGACCGTTTGGAGTTCAACCAAGACCGTTTGGAGGTCCAGGGTTGAGTATGGTTAAGTATTTTAAGATTCAAACATATGGTATAAACCCTAATCGACTGAGTGCTGATTTTGCAATTGAATGAGTTGATGCTTTGGGTTGATTGACCCAAATGGTTTCAAAACCATTTGGGGATCACCTAAACGGTCTCAAGACCGTTTGGGGGTCACCCAAGACCGTTTGGAGGTCTAGGGTTAAGTTTGGTCAAGTGTTTGAAGGTTCAAAGATACCAAATGGAAATACAATTAAGTGCTGATTTGGTGACCAATCCTAGGATCCAAACCCTAATTGAATGATATGGTTAATGATGATATGATGGGAAAACGGTCTCAAGACCGTTTGGAGGTCATCCAAATGATCCCAAGACCGTTTGGGGGTCACCCAATACCGTTTGGAGGTCTAGGGTTGACTATGGTTAGGTGTTTGAAGATCTAAAGGTAATAAGTTGAAGTGCAATCAAATGCTGATTTAATGATCAATCCAATGATCCAAACTTTGATTCATTGACTTGGATTTTGATGTTGACATGGGAAAATGGTCTCAAAACCATTTGGAGGTCATCCAAACGACCTCAAGACCGTTTGGGGTCAGGTCATGCCCAATTTGGATGATGGTCCAATGGTTTTAAAGTAACTAGTTTCACATTGGTTAATGTTGAAGGATCATCGATTCCAAACCCTAATCCAATTGATTCTAACCCTAATTGATGATCAATTGAGGGTCAATTGAGGGTCAAATCAGTTGAAGGTTGACCTATTTAACTGAATTGAAGTATGGTGATAGGTCCAATTGATGATTGGATACATGAATTCAATGATTGAAGGAACGAACATTGGAAACCCTAATTTAATTTGATTGGTTGAGACCATATTTGGTCCATGCGGTTTTGAGGAGGTTTGGACCAAACGGTCTCAAGACCGTTTGGGACCAAATGATCCCAAACCGGTTGAGCCCATGCGGTTTCAAAAAGTTTCTTTAGCAAACGGTCTCAAGCACCACCTTTACCAAACAGTTTCAAACCGTTTGAAATTTGAAGGACCAAGACCATTTGGGGCTCAAGTAATCAAGATTGATTGAGGATTCAATTGGTTAATCCACTTGGACACCTATTGTAATTGAAGATCCAATTGGTCAATTTAATTGGATACCTTATGTATTGGAGGTCCAATGTAATTGAATCTCTTGAGAATTAAGATGATGAATGATTCATTGATCCAATGATGATTAGTAATGACAATCAATGAAGGTACAAGGTTGAATCCCTAATAGTACCTAAGTGATTAGTGACAATTAAGGGATGAACCCTAATTGCTTATAGGAACAATGAGGTGGCACTCTATATTAATCATAGTTGTATGTACTTGATTGAAGGTTTGATATGACCTAATCAAGTTGAGAAGATGATAGCATGAGGTTCATACATGAATATGATTCATGAGGTGATTAAGGGTATGATTCTTAAGCAAAGAGATCATGAAACCCTAATCATGAACATAAACCCTAATTGACAGGGCTATTGAACTCTAACCCTAATTGAGGGCAATTCTGAATGAAACCCTAATCCAGGGTGAGGATGTAACCCTAATCTAGGGTAATGATATATGAAACTTCAATTTAGGGAAATGAGATGTAAAACCCTGATTGGAGATTAATAGTAGACCCAGGCTGTGGGTAACCATGGTGGAAACCTTAATTGAGGTTGATTTCATGTGAATCCCTAATTGAGGTTGATTCAATGTGAATCCCTAATTGAAGTTGATTCCATGAGAAACCCTAATTGAGGGTGATGCCATGAGAAATCCCTGGTTGGGACGAATAGTAAACATTAAGTATAGGCAATGAGATGTGGAAGCCTAATGAAGGGTGATGGGTGATTCCATGAGAAATCCCTAGTTGGGACGAATAATAAACATTAAGTATAGGCAATGAGATGTGGAAGCCTAATGAAGGGTGATGCTATATGCAATCCTAACTCTAATGAAGTATGATAGCATGTGAAATCCCAAAGCCCTAATAAAGGGTAAAGGTATGTGAAACCCTGATTGAAGTTATAATACATGAAGCCTTAATCTTAAACAACATGATGACAACCCATAACCCTAATGATAAAATAGTGGGTAAAACCTTATAAGGGTGAAATATCATAAATGGTTGATTATAGGAAAGCTTATTATAAGAAATGCCTTAACCTGAGATGAGTTCATATCATTAAAGATAATTGGACCATTCATATGTGTAACCTATGCACTTCATGGTAAGAGTGATAGGTTAGTGGATGAAAGGATTAAGATGGGAAATACCTTAATCCAAGATAAGCTGATAACTTAAGAAAGTTGGAAGTAATGAGGTAAGTGATACATCAAGATATGAAAGACTTCACGGTTAGCATCTCAAAGTTGACACACTTTGATAACTATGAAATTCTAATGTGAGATGGGAAACCTTAACCCTAAATTGGGTAATGGGACATGAGAAATCATAATATGATATGAATAGTAAGCACTAACCCTATTGAGGGAATATAGGTGTTACTATTGTATTACATGAAGTAATATGTTATCGTTGCCTAGGGAGAGGTGACAAGATGTTTAATGGCCTTGTGAGCCATATGGTTAAATGTTGCCTAGTGAGAGGTGACAAGATGCTTTATGGGCCTTATGAGCCATGAGAGTAATTATGGCATAGTGTGAGGTACCAAAATGATTATAAAAATTTATTATAAGCAAGGATAATGTTTTAATAAACTTAATAAGAGGAACAACTGTATTCAATGAAGAATGTGTAAAGCTATGTAGGCTAACCTCAGGGTTCAGAGCCTAAAGTAGTATGTGATGATCAATGATGAGTTAAAGGAATTAAATTCCATGAACTATGTAATCAGGATTGGTTAAAGTCCAATGCCTGGCTGTGTAATCAGGGTTGGTTAAAGTCCAATACCTGGCAGAGGTGTAATGCCTGTAATCAAAAGTCCAATGCCTGGCTGTGAAATCAGGATTGGTTAGAGTCCAATGCCTGGCTATGAAATCAGGATTGGTTAGAGTCCAGGGAAACCCCGACAAAACTTCAATGAAAGAGAAAAAATGTTCTCGGCGATTCTCACGGTCACTGTGCTATAGAGAAAACCATTTTCTAGGGTTGTATAAACATAAAAAGTGATGAACACCCAAAAGGCAATGGACAAAGAAATGGAACCCAAGGAAGCGTGCAATGGTACCTCGACTTAATAGGGAGTTCGAAATAGGTGGTTAGGGAGGTAGCGGTGGAGGGTGCGCTATCACAATGAGGTTACAATGTTGGCGGTCGGGTTCACTGTGAATTTCGCTTGGTGATTGATTGTCATCAGGTTGTTCTTCAGTTAGGGCTCCTCCAACATTTGAGAATAAGAAAATGAGAAGAGAAAGAAAGACATGGCATCGAGAGTGCTTTGTTTATATACTTGAAGGGAGTCATGACCGTGACCGAGTTGGTTGTTGTGACCACGGTAGCCATGCCCTCGATCTTGCTGTAACCGTAGTCTTAAGTCATGTAAAGCAGGTATCGCGACTGCGGTGCACACATAACCATGTTGATAGAGACAATTATTTAAAGTTAAAACACCTCTAATCTCTCATTAAAAACTTATGTGAAAATAAGGGAATCTACATACTATATATACTAGATGCGGAAAACCAAAATACTTAGAAGGAGAGAGGTACATAGCTCATAGACTAAAACACGAGATAAAGGAAAACTTGAATTATAAAAGAAAGTAGAAAAAGCTTGGGTTGCCTCCCAAGAAGTGCTAGTTTAAAGTCTTTTAGCTTGACTCTCTCTCATTCTGGCTTCATCCTCCTTCACCTGGTGCTAATACTTTCTCATTCATTTCATTTGTTAGAGGACTGGGTTCCCCCAAACTCAGCTCGGTCCTTCTCACAAAAGCTTTGTCTTCATAATACCTTTTTACCCTCTACTTGTTATGTCCCTAGTCATATATTACCATGGAAGAAAAATAGACAATAGTAATACATAAGACTAGAATGTATGTTGATTTATGACAAAGTCACATTAGTCGTGATATGTGATATCAAGTCAAACACAGAAGTACATGTTAGATAATAGTGTATCTGACAGATACACCTTAATGAATGATGATACATGGAGACCATGGGATGGTAGTCAGAATCAACTCTCACAGTGATAGTGGTTCTTAGAACTAAAGTCACTACACTCATCACATGTCGCTCATTTTACATAGACACCATCCAACATGACCTTGAACAATGGTTCTATAAAGGTGATGCTCATGTACTCTCTGGCACATTAGGATTGAGCTTGAGTGATGTAGATGGGATTTGTCCCTCCTACAAGAGATTGATATCCAGGATACTTGATAAGAAAGATTAAGAAATGTATGTCGATACTCATTTGATTCAATATGTGATATGTGAATTCACATGCATCTTAGACAATCTTCTCTAGTTCAAGGAACATTGATTGAATGTTGAGAGGATGGTGATTCCATGCCTCGAGTTCAATTTGGATATTAAAGACAAAGGAACTATATGATCATTGTTACACTGATCATGGATTGTAGGTTGGAGTTGTTATCCAACTTTCCAAATTAATTGGGTAGCAATGATGTATTTCTAGATACCGCTCATTGCTTGTGATGTCATAAGTGGTTATGGACATCACTGCCAAAGTAAATTGGGACTTATGGGGTTACACACATAGAATGCACTTGGAATAGGAGTTTATTCATGAATGATGTTTAATTTGATTACTAAAGTGTTTAGGTATTCAATTTAAACAACTGAGGTTCAAAATTGATTGACTAGACTCTGAACCGACTGATCAAGTGTTGAACTGATCAGTTGGAGTGTCAGGTCAATTGTAAACAACATTGTATGATCTATGGTTGAACCAGGACATGAACCGACTGATTCACTAAGTGAACCAACCGGTTCAAGATCTGAGATGATCAGTTCAAGTGTTGAACTGTCTAATTCAATGATTAATTTGATTGGATCGAGGATTGATACTGACATCATATTTTACATTAATCAAATTTTGAATGCCAATGTGATTCTAAATAGAAAAATACATGAACTGATCGGTTCAAGAGATGAACTGATTGGTTCACCTCTGAACCGACCAGTTTACCATTTTTTAGCTTCTATAAAATTCATGAATTATGTCTCTTCGACTCCCAGATTGATTGGAAACCCTGATCGTCACCATTCTATAAATAGAGGGGTATTGGGGGCTTCCTAGACACAACAATAAGCTCTGACAGTTGTTATCCTCTCTGTTTGTGGTAACCAAGAGAGTCCGATGAAGTCCTACCTGTAAAAGGGAGGGATAGTAAGGGAGAGACATTTGGGAGAGCGAATCAACTCTAGCAAGTTGATGTTCGAAGTGACAAATCCTTCTCGTTGGCTATGGTAGCACAATGTGGAGTTCCCAGTCGTTTGCATGGACTACCCTAGAGGCGATGAGGCTTTTTCTTACCGCTAGGAGGACCCCGTCAACTGCCATCTTTGGTGACATACTAGGAGGCCGTTGCTGACAACTGATTGAATGCAGCTTGGAGAAGAAGCACACTACTACAATAAGAGTTATTGTTGGACTTGCTCCAAGACCATGTATAACTCTTGTTACCTTATTTCCAAGATACATCATTGTTAATGAGATCTTGTTAATTAGATAACTAGGCATTAATTTTTTTTCACTACCTTCTCTTTCGCCTTGAGTTCCCAATAGTGGTATTAGGGCCACACCAATTTATGGTATATCAGGGATTTAAATTTATGTGATCAAATTTATTTTATTGCATTCAATGTGAAAATTAAAATGATTAATGTGCATATCCAATTAAATACCACATACAATCCTATATATATGTATATTTATGTATGTATATATATATATATATATATCAAATATGAAAGTCTCATTCAAAACATTTCTATTCTAGAAATTAAAACAATTTAGAATTTTCAACTTTCTACGATGTCTAGTAGATAGAATATGTTCAGGAACAAGAAAATCATAATAATTTTTATTCTTCAGTCTGAACCAAGGAATCAGTTAGACCTTTTATAGAATATGGTACCAAACATGGTACCAAACTCTGCCTTACGTAAAGTTTCCAGAGTACGATTAACCTCGGGATATATATATATATATATATATATATATATATATATATATATATATATATATATATATATATATATATATATATATAAATATATAAATGTAATCGATACACGTCACACTAAAAGTGTTTTGATGGTGGATATAAGCATGGTTATGGCCAAAACCTCTATGGATTGTATGCTTGGTTGTTTAGTTTATTTCTTGTTGCTACTCAGTTTTCAGATAGTGCCTCTTCCATCCTTTCAAAATGTAAATTAATGATCTTCTTCCTTTCCCCTTGAATGTAACTTGATGTTTTTCCTTTTATAATGTAATATGAAATAGAATAGTATTAATTTATGTTTTATCATGAGAAGGCATTATACACCTGACGAACTGACTAGCTTGTGAGACGAAGCGATCGACTGGAGGAATGAGGAGGATAAGTGACAGGAGGGGATGAAATGATCAATTGGTGGTCCAACCAATTGGCTGGAGGAGTCCAGATGTCACTTGAACCAGAGAACCAGATGACCATTTCAAGAGACCAAATGATCGACCAGGAGGCGAGCCCATTGGTTCAGGTGTTGAATCAATCAACCTGTATTGTTTCAAGCATATGTCTACATCAATAAAAGGTTGCTACATGTGATGTAGACCTTAGGTTGTAGTAATTCCTTGTGGCTCTAAGGAATTGGAATAGTATGGCCATAACCATTGCTTGTGTTTATAATTACATGTTTTTATTTGTGGTTATAACATGTATATGATTCATAAGTATGTGGGGAATGGATATGTATATGTACTTATATAAAATCCCTCAATATATATTAAGTCTAAGATGCTTTCAATTAGCAACATACATAAAAAGCTTGATCGACCAAGCGTAGGAATGCCCTAGCGTGGTGCACCATCTATCTTGTGGAAGTGTAATGGTAGATATGTGGGTCTACCCTATTAGGGTGCATATTCTATCGTGTTGGCTTATGGGTTAGGCTCAACTAGGTGACCTTAATAGGATTAAGTGCCTAGAAGCATACATATGTACTATGGCAAGGAGTTGTGCATACCATCTATCCAAGGATTGCATGAGATGCTATTGGCAAATGTTACCTATCTCAATAATTGGTTATGAGCATTGATGTGTGTTTACTACACATATTAAACACAAGTGCATGTATCACAATAATATAGGACAAAAGAGGCCTTGGTATCGAACATGAGGAAACCTGAATCGAAAGACTACTATTAACTATGACTCGATCATCTAGACCTGGTAAAAAAAGGTGATTGCTTGATTAATTGACTAATTGTAAGAATTATAACTAAGTTACTAAGGTTGTGATTACAATTAGTATGGATTCATTAAGAGTATAGTTTCATCCTGGTATATACTGCAATTGACGTTACTTATCAATATTTAGTTCTCCTAACCCTAGACCAAGGGACCTGTAGCAGGAATTACCCACTCTCACAGCATAATTCACTACCCAATCTAATACAAATCCCACTCTCATAGTGATTTTATTACTAGTTAGGTGCTTTAACGATACCTATGGGCTCTACCCTTCATAGCCTTAAGCCTTCTCCAGAAGTGTGGTATAGGCTATGTAAATCTATGAACTGTCCAGCCCTTAATCTCTCTTTTGAAGCAAGTAATGGTCTAAGAAATCACCTATGATGATCAAGAATATACAATTCATGAAATAATCATAGAGTTATGTCTAGAAATTAGGGAAGCATAAATATTAACTCATAATTGTCAATTACAGTACATAACCGGGATACTCCCAGTTCCTAAGAAATTAGGGGATTATCCCTGCATGAGTTTCATTGTCATACACATGGGAGAAGAGAAGGAAAATATGAGAAACATTAGAAATCTAAAGTAACCCCTGAAGAAGTTGGTCTGGATGACTTCCTCTGGAGAACATGATGATTTTCTATCCTCTAATTGTAAATCCATCTAAAGAGGTGAACACATCATCTAGAATGCATCTTTCCCCTCTCCTTTCTTCTCTCTCAGCTCTATGTTGTCATGCAATGGAATAGAATGTGACTTTTAGGTCTAGTCGTAAACCTCCCTAATCATAAGATTGACTTATGGCATCATTAAATCGTGGCAGTTAGATTAATCACCATTTTTAATCTCATCTGATCATGAGAAGTCAGTACCACTGATAGGATGTCGGTGGCCTGAGTCCTTTCCTGGTTCATAACTCGATGTGCATGTCAGTACTACTGACTGGGGCATCGATAGCATCGAGTTGTTCTTTGACATCTCCTGAAGATTTTTCTAGGTTAAAGTCAGTACCATCGATAGGAGGTCAGTGGCACCAAGCCACTTCAGATGAGTTACTTTCGACCATGTCAGTGGCACCAATTCTTTTTTCGGTACCACTGAGTTCCTTCGACTCATCTCTGTTCTTTTCTTCAATTGTCGGTATTATCGATTGTGTTGTCGGAAACACCGAGCTGATACAGGACTTGTCAATTTACCTAAAATTCAACAAAGAAAAACACAAGTCCCATAAATAATGATAAATCAATATGAAACAATACAAATAATAAATATTTGATGCAATTGTATGTTACAGGAGAATAATAATAAATCATGCACAAATAAAATAAAAATGAGAAAATGTGCACCAAATATAGGATAAAATAACATGTGAAAAGTGACTCATGTTCAATGCATCAAAATACCCTGAGCTTAAATGTTGCTCATCCTCGAGAAACACTACCCTCAGATCTATTTGAGATAAGTCAGCAAAAGGAAAATTAATATGAACTTCATTTCTCAACTAACCCCACCTGGCGGTCCCAAACCGGCCCTTACTGACCACTAAATAATTAACTACTCTCAAGTGATAAAAAATATTCATTAAATATGTCGACCCTTAGATCAGTGAAACACTATTAATAGGGAAGTTAATATCATAGTCAATCAAACATTCACATGGTGCATCATGTGATTCCCTATCTACATTTCACTTTTCCTAACTACCAACTAATTGGAAGTAATTTTCCTTATAAGAATGAATGAGGAGATCAATCATATTTGTGGCTTACCAATAAGAGCAATGGGTGAATAT